>CM070633.1:61711798-63166746 GCA_036346255.1 Ampelocalamus luodianensis | reverse complement strand
GCCACAGTGCCACACCGTCGTTCATTTCCAGCGTTACAGTATGCATCAAGATTCGGTCTCCAGTCCGTGCAATCAATCATAATCCATTCACTGCCGGTGTTCGAACAATCCTGAGCTTACCCTTTTTTTTTGCCCCTCTTCCTGAGTGGATGCTGAAGCTTACACCTTTTTTTTCACCCGGGCCCTTGGAGCTATAGCTACGAAATGCAAGTATATCACGAGAAAATGAAATGCATAAACAAAATTCTCTGAGCACGGTACGAAACTTCAAAGCTTATGAGGTATGATGCCTGTTATTCATTCATTCCTGCAAAAATGGAATCATGAGTCTTTTGGTTTATACATTTAATTTAGTGAGGTTATACAACAGATACAGCTTGGACAAATAACAGGTGAGCCACTAAAGGTACAACTTTCTTTTATGCTAGGTGAAGCATAGAATCGTTAAGTTGTCAGTAAGCTCTAGGAGGGCAATTTCTGCTTTTATATACCAAGAAACTCGATGTCGCCCTCGGCGAGGAACGTCTTTCCTCTGTTTGCATTGTTGGCCCTCCGCTGAGAGGGCGGTTGGCCTCGCTCTCGCTGTGAAAAGAGATAATATTTTAGAAAACAGAGCTGTGGTTCTGTTGTTAACAGGATGAGAAATGGTGAGTTACGTAATACCTTCCGCAAAACAACAGCGAGGTAGAGATAGGCTACCTCCCACTCATCCTGTGAGAGTGTACCTGCATAACTTCTGATGTTATGGTGGCGAAAATGACATTTATCAAGGGCAGCCAATCTACTAGGTTCAGAGTGAAGTTACTTTGGTCCTGCCGCCCATCACCGAGGGCACCCAGCCTCCGCATGAGTTCAGCAAACTCTGGCTTTTGCAAGTACTCATGTACAAATTCGTGGAAGTTCTTCATTAGAACCAGCTCTAAATCATACTGCAAAAATTTCACAACAGTACGTGTCATAACCTCCAAGCATCTGTTTGTGCAGCAAATATGTCAAAAAAATGAAAAGGGGTTCATGTGATATAAATGAGAATAGCAAAGATAGGATACAATAAAATTTCAACAAAATCTAGCAATCATCTTGTTGGAAAAAAAAAAAAAAAAAAAGGCATAAGTCACCGTAGACGCACACTGTTAGAGCAAGAGAACAATTTCATACCTCCTCCGCCAGTAATTTGAATAGATGGAATGGAACAACCCACTCTGGGCAATCAACAGCATCCTGCATGTTGCCAAAGAATTTGTTACAGCCTAAGTTTTCAAAATTTTATCAAAAAAGAAATGTAAAGAAAACCAATCTGGAGAAAAATAATAATCTGACATGCCAGTAACACATAAATAGGAAGCTGAAAAGTAGGCCAAAGAGGCTTGCCCACTAAAAGTAAAGTGCAGAACGCCCAAACTAGCTGTAACAAGGAATGTTTGTGTTAGATAAGGCCAATATTCTAACAAGTAACAATAGCTAAGGACATCGCTTCTGAACCCTGCAAAGAGAATGTCTAAGCTCTAGGTTAAAGAAACATCAATCATTGCTGCAATCAACACTGTGTAACCCAAAAGAGTCTAGAGTTTGTAATAAACAGATAGTGTATAAATGCATGTCACCTGAGGTACTTTCAATGCTGTAGCAACTGAGGCAACACGTATCACGGACTTAACATTAAGCAAAACAAAGGTATAAACTAGAAAAGCATTACAAATAGTAGGGCATGCAAAACCACAAGAATGCACCCTAATCAAATTTTATTTTACTTGCATTCCCAAATTTACAAAATTTACTTAGTTACTAATTGAGTAAATACTAAAAAATGAGACTATCATTATTCAGTTCAAAAAACTAGAAAAGGCCAGTGCTAAGATTATTGAAAATGATATGAGGCACAATTCACAAATTATTGAAAAACTGGTCCCTCTGTTACCTCTAAGTGAAACTTGTACTTGATACCAAAAGGTCTGGATGCAGGGAATTTCTACGCAATTGTGAAAACAAAGCAAAGGACCAGTTAGTAATGAAAAATAACAGAAAAGTAGTTATTATAAATATTTGAACAGAATTACCTTTTCGGTGTACTCTTCACCAAAACTTATCCAGTAAACACTGTTTCCAAATTCCATTCCTTCAGCTGAGGATAGTTAAAATTGAAAACAATTTATCACTCAGCTTACGACAAGTACAGTTTGATGAAATCAATCAAAATACAGATGAAGACAGCAAGTTACTTTCTCTTAGCCTTTTGATAATGACATTGACATCAGGCATTGTCCCAATGAAAATGCCTCCAGGACGAAGCAACGCTGATATATTAGCCAGCGCTTGTCTTGCACGTGCTTCAGTTGACCATGAGTAATGTAATGCAAACTGAAATACATAAATATACCTTCAAAACAGGAAGTGTAATCAACACTCAAACAATTAGCAGGAGGAATTTAGAACAGCTTGTTATAATCATACTCATTTAGCTTTTGGATATTCTAGATCTTCTGATGGTATACATCTTTTTTTTTTTTGGGGATGTTTTAAATGGTAACTGTCAATAACGATTGTACTATTGTACATTTATATTTAGAAAATATTCAGGAAATACAAAGTTGAACTGACAATTGGCAAGAATAAACACAGTTGAAGCCACCCCATCAGAGCAACAGACTATGGAAAATGAAAGCTCGTGGTTTGGAAATATAAAGCTAGGTCCCTCACCTGGCAGCTGCAAATGTCAAATGGAGCATCCTCGTATAAATACTCATCCAAACGAGCCTACCAAATACATGAAAAGAAAAGGATTGGTCATGTACTTCATGATCCTTGATGAGCATGTGACTAGTACCACAAATAATGGGAGTATGGGGTTAAGCATATTCTTCTTGGTGATGTGAAAGTAAAGACAGAATCATCTATCATCGGGGAAAAAACATATGAATATGCTAGCAAAAGTTTTATGGAAGGGACTATGCATATGATTTGACTTAACTACAGAAAATATGAAAGTGTTTGAAACAAACTTTGGCCTAAGCCTTATAATAGCTTCAGTCTGTTTGTGCATGCAGAGCATACCATCACGTTAGGTTAATGTCAGATTAGGTAATTTTTGCATTTATTTTCTCATTTACCTCATAACAATCAGCGCAAATAAGCCGTGCAGGAAAACCGAACTTCTTCCTTCGCTGTTGATCCGTGTCACCGTTATAACGGGTCATGCAGTCTTTTATCTGAAAGTGTAAGGCCATTATTTTGTCCATGTTCCAAAGTAACGCAAACACCTCAAAACATTTTGCACAGAAAGTGATTTTGCAATTGAAAATGCTCAATATGTTACTGCCTACTTGAGAACTAGAGAAGGCATGACGGGGGTGCAGGCAGTACACAAGCTTCTGAGGTCTGGAATGATAATTGATAAATCTTGAGAATTTATCAAGTATCGAGATACAAATTAAAAAGATGAAGTGAAATATAGATTGAATATATAGCATAATCTAGCTTCAAATAAGTTTAAATTTTTTAACTATCACAACATGTTACATATTCAACTATACCAAAGGCAGACAAAGCAAATACAAGGCATGCATGCCAAAGCATCATAAAAAACCAACTCATTAACCACATATTCCGTTATGTCATTAACTTGTATGCATATAGTGTACATGTCTCATGTGATAAGAAACTAACCGAGCCTTCGGCGATATCAACCCCTACATAATAGCCAACCTTGGCCTTATCCCACTTTATTAAATCACCTCCCTGTGTTACGAAACAGATCAGTATAGGACAATACTACTCTTGTACTGCAAGAATCACTGCTCTTCTAATTAATACTCACAATACACCGCTTACCTTGCCACAAGCAAGATCAAGAACGCAGTCCCCTGGGCGCGCATACAGCTGGATGAGAACACTCTTTATCTGCCCACCGTGAGATTCAGCAGTTAGCATGGTTGCCCACAGGTTATACCAAACACCGTAGACGTCTCATTTTATCAAGGATGTTATGGTATGGATGGATGGGCGGCAAATTGAGTGGTGTACCCAGTTGTTGAGCTTCTTGAGGTGGATGATGGGGCTGTTCTCGCGCTCCTCGAGCGTCTGGTTCGACCGCGCGCTGTAGTGGTCCGCCACCCGCCGCGCGCTGCTCCGCTCCTCCGAGTACCCCTGCCCCCCATAGCCTCCACCGCCGCCGCCCCCTGCGCAAAACCCAAACCCTAGTTAGCTATGCGCCGTCTAGCCCCTTTATGCCAGCGCACAGGATTGGCGGGTTCGCGTTAATCAGACGGGGTTTGGTGAGGAAGGAGGCAACAGGAGGTACCTGCGCCGAACTGGCGCTTGGGGGCGGAGGCGAAGGAGGAGGAGGAGGGCTCGTCGCGGGGCCGCTTGTTCATCGCGCCAGCGATCGCCGCCGAGCTTACGGGCGCCTGGAGGAGGATTTCGATTCGATTCGATTCGGTTTGGGTTGGGAGGAGGGCTTCGATTCGGGATGTTCAGCAGCAGCTTGCGGTGGCCTCGTGCATCGTGGGCAAAATTTGTCGTGCAGAGGCCGAGGGGCGGAGGAGCCTGTGCGCGAGTATTCGGGTTTGGTGGGTGAAAAAAAAAAAGTCAAAAACGCTGCAACTCGCAAAGTTGCAATTCCAGCTGTTTGATTGTTGCGCTGAAAATGAACACAACACATATTTGGTTCGAATATGTAAATTGTAAACGCATTTGGGATGAGGTTCTTTTTTA
Source organism: Ampelocalamus luodianensis (assembly GCA_036346255.1). Lineage (NCBI taxonomy): Eukaryota > Viridiplantae > Streptophyta > Magnoliopsida > Poales > Poaceae > Ampelocalamus > Ampelocalamus luodianensis. The sequence goes on along the minus strand of CM070633.1, from coordinate 63,162,036 downwards.
GGTGAAATTGTAAACGTAATTTTTTGTTTAATCATAAAGAAAAGCTACATAATTTGCATGCAAGGAACCCATGATCTAGCCTCAAGTTCACAAAGCAGATCAACACTAGTCGATAAAAATGATGTGTTAACCTAACAAGAATGCAAAACACGCACAAGCCATCACACAACACCAACAAAACTGAATTTAAAATGGAAATGTGGCTGCTCTTTAACAGAGCTAATCGCATCGACATCGATATCCCTACTCCTAGAGGAGTTGGGACAGGGAAGGTACGAAAAGGGTCGATGGTCGGGAATTTTTAATATCGGTTATGAATGGAGGAAACAATTGTGTGCTAGTGAAGACACGTGGTGCCCAACATGCGACATGGAGAGCGATTGATTGTGGCGAGATATTGTGAATACCACCGCTAGGGTTGTATAAGGTTGCTAGCGGATCTGTGGGTTGCAATTGAAATCGACTGGATCAAACAACAAACAATGTATTGTTTACCATCTAAAAACTACATTGCAAAAGGCCAAACAAAACACATTTGCTCTGATAAAAGCGTATCAAATCTTATTTACAAATGCACGCACGTGTACTTTGTGCTTACAAAGTTATCAAGGATTAGGTTTCGTGATTGAAAGGCGAATATTATTACATGATTAATTAGATAACTCTATGCAAGTTCGCATTGTGGTAGGGTCAATTTGGAGTTGTTTTTATGCTACTCTCTCAGTTTTTATATTTGACGTCAGTACTTACATGATTCATCACAAGTAGTACCTTTGTCTACTTCATCCAGAGACACACTTTAGAAAAATGAACGTGGGTAGTACATCTATTAAACTTTTCGCTTTTACTATCCCACTAAATTCGTCCATCTACACTGCTATTTGAATTTACATTTTCGTCTATTGATAAAATAGTTTAGTGACATAATTTTATAGCGAAAGACGCTAGCATAGACTTCAACACAAGCAATCAATGCCACAATAATTGCATATCTTCTATTTTAAATGAGTTTGTACCTCAAAGTTTTCAAAAATCTTTCGTTCTTAATAGGTCTGTACCTCAAAGTTTTCATAAGTACTCAAGTAAGTTTTACCATTGGTCCTATATTTTTATTGGAAATTCAATTGAGTCATTCGAAGATATACCTTTCTCATAGCAAAAAAAAAAAAAAAAATCATCAATGGACAAACTAAGGACCTCTCCACAATATACTATCAAGCCAAGGAGGCAACATGAAGGCCTTATTTGGAACCGGAGAATTTCATGGGACAAGAAACATCCGAATTTTTTTAAAAAATAATCCATTTTTATTAAAATTACAAAATTATTCCAACAATTTTTTTACAAAATTAACCTCTGTCGCGCAGCCGTTGGGCGGCGGTTCCGATCGCTCAGCCGTTGGCGATCGGGACACTGTCGTCCAACGGTGTACATGCATACCACGCTACACGAGCACTTTGTATACTAGGACCAACCGTTGAGCGACAAGTGTCCCGATCGCTCAACGGTTGAGTCTTTAGAACGATCGCTCAACGGTTGAGCGGCAGAGTATATTCGTAAAAAAAAAAGTTTGCGGTATAATGTTGTAATTTATAATAAAAATAGATTATTTTTAAAAAAATAGAAACATCAATCTCACTAGATGTGAATTTCCTAGAAAAGTCTTACGAGCACAAGCGGAGTAAAAGAGTATCTACCTCTTGACGCATGCCATCGTAGTCACACCGATCTCATTGAACTAACTATTGAGCTTTATTGTGCTAGCACAAAACATGAAAAGAGTATCCAACATGGACCTTTTTTAAAAAAAAAGCGAGGACATAGGTGTTCTTCACAAGAAAAAATGTTGAAATAGTTCGTATAATTTACAGGCTTATTAGGTTTATATCTTAGATTTGCCAAATCTAAATGATTAAAGTTTACCATTATTCTAGTTCCTCGTCTCAAGTCTCACGACTCTGCAAGCTTGTTGATACAAGCTGGTTTAGGCATATTTGTTTGAGGTTGTTAAAGTCTCTTTTGGGATGTTTTTTTAAGAAGAACTAATGATACAATTACAACTTAGTGTTTTATAATGACATTTTTATATTTGTTTGACAAATTTTTCATATTTTGCCTTTATTATGATTATAATATTCATCGTGGAAAATTTATATGAAATCAAATAGGCATTTGATTTACTCGATACAATAGTTTCTTGATATATGAATTTTCTAGGAAAAAGTGTCAATGAAGCCTTCGTTAGCAAGCAATTAATATCATGAATTGGAATACTTTTGTTGAAGTTTGTTATGTGTGCAAATTAATATCCACAAGCACACAAGTATTACCGGATGAATTTGCTTCCTTCTGTTTTATTATGTCTCTTATGCAAAGGTATCGAATCTCTTTGGATCAAAAGTCACCAATTGGTTAAATTCTTTACATGAAACTCATGTTGGATTTTTATGTGGCTTTCAACATTTGTTGTGGTTATTGTCTATTTAACTCAATGTGGAATTGATCATATTATTGATGTATGTGACGGGAATACTTTGATGCGGAATTTAACTCGAGGAATTAATACTCGAGATCGATGACAATTTGTCTTTGGAATATGGTAGACATATTTATTGACGTCGAGTCTACTAGAATTTAATATGCATGCATGTGATTAATCTGGATACAACACATGGCGAAATAGCTGGTTTTGTTTTGTAGGATTAGCTCTGCAGACTGTTGACCCACATGATCATATTGGAATTGATCTCGTGAACAATCTGATCATGGCACTCGCACATGTGTGCTAGAGACTAATATATTTTAGACTCATAAAATTAGCTTGTCTGATCATGGTTGGTGACATAGTTTAGGAGTCTCACGGTATACCGAAAACAGGTGAGTTAATTTATAACACCTGGAAGTGGAGTCTATAAATAGGTCCCTACCCCTCTAACCTTAGAATGCAATTGTGAGCGGCACCACGAAAAAGGCAGAGGAATAGAGGGTAGACCGAAAAGTCTCCACAAATCAATCTAGGGTTTGGTGAAAATCCAACAACTCTTATTCAATCCTTTGAAAAAGCACATCTCACAGAATAAACACAAATATGGAATATTGTACAAGAAAACAAAAGGCTTCTTTAGAATTGCGATAACCCTCAATGGTGGAATTATTTAATGCATTTACAATTTACATATTTCGAAAAACAGTTCGATGTCACGAAACATTTCTGGCAAATGAGGTTAACAGACACATTCTTTAGCAGCCAGATAATACCAATTTTTTTGGATAATGCTATACACAGTACGTCCGATGCATCAAACGCTCTTATCCCCCACCTAACTTCCCATCGCTCCAAACCACACCATTTACACCTGCCTGCTCTTCACGTCTTCCTCTTCTCCCGTCAAACAAACCACTCCCAGCTGCCACCTACCTCTCTGCTAGCTCTCACACCTCCTCGATCTTCTTGATCTCATGTACTTCTCTTGCCGCTGGTTGCTGGCTACCATCGTCTCGCTCGTCGTAGCCAAACAGCCAACTACCACTAACGGCGATATGATGGCGGTGCTCGCGCGCGACCTGCTAGAAGTGGCGCGTGCCTGAGTTTGCGGGGTGGTTGTGTGGCCTACGGCGCCGCATCCACCAGCACCCCCGGAGCTAGCCTTCCAGGAGCACCGCACTAGCGCGATCATGCGCACCGAGCTCGACGCCCTCGGCGTTGCCTACGCCTTGCCCGTCGCCCAGACCAGCGTCGTCGCCACCATCGCGGTGTCGGCGGGCCCGATGTTCGCGCGAGTTTACATGGAGGCGCTACCCATCCAGGTCCATCCGATGTTTCTCCCGTCAATGAAAGTCGAGATGTTTCGACGGTGAAAAAAATGTTGCGACCGTCAAAAAAAAATGTCACATCCTGTTTTTTGATATGTTGCAACCCCTTAAAATAAATGTTGCGACCATCAAAAAAAATGTTGTGACTTGTTGAAAAAATATTGAGACTATCGAAAAAATATTGCATCTGTTTTTTTAATATGTTGTGTCACGTTCTTCATTTTTGACCGTGATGTTGCAAAATGAGCTTTAACACTTTTCTTTTCCAAATGTTTTGTTTTAATTCTGAAATTTTTATATGTTGCATGTGGGACCCCAAAATCGAATCTGTTTCCAATCAAGTGATTGCATCGGAGGCTCAACCCTTAACAAGAAACGAGCGATTTCAAGCTCCGGATATGTGTCTCATGTTAGCTCCCAAGGATCGGTGGCTAGCATGCACATATCCAAACAACATTGATCACATCCATAATCAAGTATGCAAAAATATTAGAAGCATTATTATTACAACATCAACAAATAGGACCTTATGGCCCAATTTTGCATAAGGGGTCGACTAGCCAAATATGATCATAATACCAATAAATTGTAGTGGAAATAAACATAGAAATAAAAGAAAATAACCAAGTTGGTATGCTCAAACCCACAAACAACCAACTGAGTTAAAGTCGTTGCATTTGCCGTTATCGAGAATTGTGTGACAAATTATAATTGATTAAATGCAGCGTTCTCTTTGAAGCAAAGTGTACAATCCGGTTAAGTACAAAATGTACTCATAATACTTATAAAAATAAAAATTATACATGCTAGTAGATGACCAAGGAGGTCGTATTTGCTTAGTTTTGCATAAAACACACAATTTTCAGTCCTACACATACTAGTTTGCAGCGCCATTTAGAAAACAAAATTTTAACCAAAGAAATACAAGTGACAGAGGTATATAGATAGATCAAACAATACCAAGGTGGCAGCCCACTTTGATAAACTAAAATGAATGAGCAACCCTTCATGCCGATACCAAGTAGTAGCCCATGTCAATTTTAATTTAGAGTCTAACGATGACATATCCATTCGTCCGTAGCAGTGGACATGGCTATTCGAATAGATTAATCCTCGAGGAGTACAACTTACCCACACGACTCGATCATCTCGTATGCCTCAGGAAAGAACACACTTCCTAAGGTATGCGTGGGAAATTGAGACTAGGTATTTTTCAGCAAGACAACCATATTGAGTTGAATCACCCATACGAGATGAAACCCCAACTCAGTACAGCTATTTATAGAACTTGATAAGCGGGCACGCAAGTTATGTTGGAGATGCCAGTGTAAGGTAGTTAGTATGTGGGCAACCTCCAATATAAGAAACAGTGCTCACGCACATTATAGTATTACATTGGATTCCTCACGAACATATGATCACACACATGAAGTCCTCGGTCCTCACACCACCTATGGTTCAACCCAATAAGACCCCCCCTTACTTGACCAAGCGGCGCCCATACACCGAGCATGGAAGTACGAGTGTTATTTGGATTGACAACCCAAAGTTCGGTTCTTAGCGATCGGACAAGTCTACCACATACCCGAGTCTAGGTATGCGAAGGCACCCACACTACTAGTCACTTGTTAGGACCAAAATCATTTTAAATAGACAATTTTAAACTCAACAACCAGATTTGAAGATCTGGACAAAAGCATATACATAAAATGTTTGGTGTTCCCACAATTGTGGGCTAACCAGTCAACAATGAACTAACGCATCCACTAGACTTGCATGGCTAAGTATTCAACATAAATAATAGATACATCATCGCAAACATCTAACTTAAGCATATTTGTAATGAAAATATCAAGGATAACTGCAAGAGTAGGATATAGCTAACTAACTCACAAAAATATCGATATATCAAATAGCATGCAAGCAAGTATCATTGCAATTCAAAATACTAAATTAACAAAAACTGGGATCAATATGATGCAAGATGATGCTTACCTTGCTGGTAACCCACTTGCTCACTCTTGGGCACGAAGTCGCTCACTTAAACAACTCGGAATCTATAAAAAGAATGATATCGATTAAACACTGAGAAAGTCGAAAAATTCAAAATGATCAAAAATACATTAAATTTATACAGTAGTGAGATTACAAATTTATATGAAAGAATTAGTTCATTCGGAGTGTGTATGTGAAAGTTATAGCCATTCAAAAAATCGGCTGGGAAGAAAACGTTGGAAAAAATAGGTTTCGGTTACTGTAGCTCGGAATTAATCCTTTTCGTGAAAATTTCTAGAATAGTAATGAAGACAAAAAAAACTACATGGTTGGACAGAGAATAAAATTTTATGAACAATAAAATTGGATTCATCACATTTGGAGATCATATGAATTTTCTATAAATTTTCAAAGTTAAATTAATTTCCAGCGTAAAAATAATTCATTTCAGAAAATAATTCAAACTTCAAAATTTTCTGTGATAGTAACATGTTTCAAATCTATTCCAAGTGAAAGTACATTAAAAATGAAAACAAAAAAAAATAGTTTCACTCAATTTGGAGTTGATTTGAATTAGTTATGAATTTTTGAAGTTTAAACCAATTTCTATTAAACATCTCATTGACCTATTGATATCACCAATATAAAGGCATAAAGCTACTGTCATTTTGATAATCATATAGTCTAACTCTTGTCTTTTAAATAGTCGTACTCTTTTAAATCAAAAGCTAATGGCTAGTTAACTCATTATGATTTCTATGACCTTTGCATTTGACCTGGCTTTAGCTCACTGCCTCATTCATTCACTTATCAGCTCATAAATTTTATTAAGAATTTGCCTAAGTGAAGTATTCTCTTGATTGATTTATTCACTAACCATTTTTTTTTTTTGTGTTTTAACCAAAGTTGGTTGGAGGTCCCTTTATTCTTGAGATGATGTAACTCATAGTTATATTGGTTTTTACATTCATAAGGTTGTTAAGGGTTACAAAGCTTTATCAAACATGTTCAACTTAATGGACTTAGCCATCAACATTACTTGTTTTTCATATTAGAGTGCTCCTTTTAGATCAATCTCTATAAGCTATTTAATGTAACACAACTTTTCCAATTACTTGAATTTGAAATGTTAGTAACTTCTTATTGTTCCCAAAAGCACTATAGTTACTTTCTCTGCTCATGAGTTCATCAAAAGGATTTGGTTGTTCTCTGTTGGTTCTGAATATTCATATCCATATTTGTTTTCAAATTGGGTTCTGCTGCTAGATTCTTGTTCAATGGCTAAAAGAAACAATAACATTTTCAACTATTTGACTTAGCAAAGTCATTAGCCTACCGCCAATTTTTATTATCTTCATATTATCTCCTCTGGTCATCTATCTTGCAAAAACATCTTTCTAAATGAAATGCTACTAGCCAAACTTCCTACAAACTCAAACTTCAAATTTGATAGTTCATTTGAGTGACCTAAATGACATTAACAATATTAGTTAGCATTAGATAGATGGTTTTGCAAATGGGTTCCATTGACATTCCAATTTTTCTTCTTCTCTTCTCTGTTCATCATTTCATCCAAAGGATTTATCTACTAATCACATGACACTCTAAATAATTGTCGCAATCAATTAATCCAATAATATATTTAATCCATCATCCACCGAGCTACAATGCACAACTAATATCATAACACGGTAACACGATTATCACTAAGAATTTTCTGTGACATTGTTCACATGATTTATTTGTATTTTAAATTCAACTTCAAATTTGAACATGCAAACTAAACAGGGAACCAAACAACCTCCAAAAATCCAAAAAAATCAAACAAGCATATCAGAGAAGTTAGAATCCAACTAAAATATTCCCGGCTATGGTCCCACTATATTTTGAAAATAAAAACCAGTTTGTATTTAGAGCTAGAGAAAGTATATTTTCAAGTTGAATTTGACAATTCTTTTGAAATTACCTCAAGCATCCTAGGAGCATAAGAGGTTTCTTGTTTTTAAGTTAATTCCAAAATAAACATTCTCACACTTGAAACCTTTTAGTTTTGCTCCCAAATTCAGTTTGAGCTTTTGAATTGGAGAAGGAGTATTGGATTTCTAGGTTTAAATTCAGTCTTCAAACATCAAAGGATTTTCAACATATGATTTACACTCCACTCAAGAATTAAGTTTTAAGATGTTGACAAAATTTTATTTTAGAAAATTCATTTCAGGATTTGGAAAAACAGTTTAAACCTATTTACCTTACAACAAAAAGTTTTTAAAAGTCTAAAATTTCACAAATACACATTAGATACTTAACTAATCCACTTAAGGATTTTGGACTGTTACATTACAACAAATGAAAAAAAATATTGCAACTATTTTTACATTATGTTGTAACTAGACCGTACAATAAATCATACGTCTGAGCCGTAGTTGCCCCTATTTTTTTTCATACCTTCCGATCTCACCGGGTCTCTTCCGTGAAGCTGCAGAATCTACTTGGACAAAACTCACCGATTAGTCCAATTCTTTATGCAAAATCTCGATCCAATCCTTCGGAGAAGTTGTACGAAGAGACAAATGACTCCTCCAGAAATACGGCACCAACCCGAGGTCCAAAACGAAAATCATTAGCCCGTAAAGGGCAATAAAACAGCCTCTCTACCCCTCCACAAAGATAGACTCCGTCACCCGTCTTCCCTATAAGAGCGAAGCCGAGGCGACGGAGGCTTTGCGAACAGACAGACCATTAGCACCCCAAAGCCAAAGGAGGCAACACACACACAAACCCAGGCGACAGCGAGCGAGCGCGCCCGACGAGACGAGACGAGGCGCGCGAGCGCGCGAGCGCGAGCCTCTCGCCGCCTCAACCCCGGCGCTTTCCGGGTAGCCTCGCTCGCCGCCGCCGGGTAGCCTCGCTGCCGCGGATCTCCCGATCTGAGGAGCTGCCCGTCAATTCCCGCGGGTACGTGCCCCGATCCGGAGCCGCTTCGATCCGATTGGGTTTGCCCTGTCAATTCGAATTCCTTCCCATTGCGCTCGATTTGGGTTCTGAAGGTTTGCTCCTTTGTGCTTGGAATTAGGGTTTGCGCATGCCGGCGCCGGAGATGAGCGTGGAGAGCCCTGGTGGAGCCGAGGGAGCTAGGGTTTCGCGCGCTCGCCGTGGGCTCACCGGAACGCCCCCGACACCCTCCTAGGTTTTCCATGGGAGATGGGGGAGTCGCGTGCGCCGTCCCGCCGCAGCGTGCAATGGAGGGCTTCCGCGCCGACGTCCTCGTGAGGAGAGGAGGGGGAGAAGCGAGGACGGACAAGGGGGAGAGGGGGCACGGCCACCACCACCATCGCAAGCACCAGCAGCAGTCGGCATCGGCTGCCGAGCTGGAGGAAGGGGAGCTGCTCAATGGGGAGGCGGAGAACAACGGGCAGGTGGAGAGGACCATGCCTCCCAAGAAGTGGCGGAAGGTGATGGCTGCCTCGCCGGCTGCAGAGGTGGAGCCAGGGGAGATTGTGGGCGTGCATGCGGTGCCGTCAAGGAAGGCAAGGAGGAACGGGGAGCTTGAGAAGGGGGAGATTGTGCCCGAGAAGCAGAGGAAGGACAAGTCTGAGAAGAGTGGGAAGAAGTCAAGTAAGAATGAGGTGGAGCCAGGGGAGGTTGCCCCACTGGAAAAAAAGCGGGACAGGGATCATAGCAGGAAGCTGACTTTGTCAGCTCAGATACGCGAGGATGGGAAGAAAGGCTCTTCACGTGATTCTGATGAGGAGCCGGGTGAGATTAGGCCAGAGAGCAGCAGCAGTGGCAGTGTTCGGAAGAGCCGGGCAGCAGAGCCTGAGAGCAACAACCACAAGCACCAAGCTGAGACATGTGATCAATCAGGGTCAAAAAGTCGCAAGAAGGGAGATTCAAAGAGTTCATCTGCTGGGAGACATTTGTCTGGAAGAAATCGTGAGATCTCGCCTCAAATACGGGATCGGCATGATAGGCACGAGAGGAGCCCAGGAATCTTGGGGCGCTTTCCTCATGATCGCATTCGTCATGACAGGCATGACAGGAGCCCAAGCTGCTTGGAGCGCTCCCCACGAGACCGTGGTCGCCACTATGGTAACAGAGACCGCAGCCCCTACATTTCACCACGACATAGAGCGCGCCAGTCCCATTACAGGGATAACACACCAAGCCGCATTGATAATTCCCCTCGTGGGAGGGCTCAGCATGAGGACTTCAGAGACCGAAGCCCAGTTCGTCATGATAGATCGCCGTCTGAACGTGGTCGGACTACTGACAGCCATGAAGCAGGCAAGAAGAGCAGAGGTGCTAAGCTTGAAAATGACAACCTAGAAAAGGCACAGCACAAAAGTAAATCAAAGAAGCAATCAACTAAGACTAAGAGTGGTAGCAATGGAAAGAGTGAGGAGAGGATCTCCAGGAAAAGGCAACTGAGAGCACTCAGTACAGCGAGCTGCCCGCCGCCCCCACTACTGCCACCGCCACCGCCACTGCCTCCTCCGCCTCCACCTCCGCCTTTACCACCTAACATGCCTCCTCCCCTGCCCCCACCACCAGAATCCGAGCAGCTGAATGGGGTACTTGCAGAAGATGCCTCAATGGAAGAAGACATGGATATCTGCGACACCCCACCTCACAGCAGTGCAGCACCTGAACCCAGTATTGAGCCCACTACTGATGTGGGGAAGTGGTTTTACCTTGACCAATTCGGTATTGAGCAAGGACCTTCCAAGCTTGCTGACTTGAAGAAGCTGGTGGAAGACGGATATCTTCTTTCTGATCATCTAATAAAGCATGCTGACAGCAATCGGTGGGTGACCGTCGAGAATGCAGCTTCACCACTGGTTCCATCTGATTTCCCCTCAGTGTATCCGGATGTTTCTACACAGCCGGTTAGTCCACCAGAAGCCCCAGGAAATTTGTTTGATGAAGCTCGAGAGGAGGCATCTGCCTTGGCATCAGGTGTTGAGGATGAACAAATGGAGGAATCTTCTGAAGAACAGAAGGAAGATCTCTACATTGATGAGAGGGTTGAGGCACTGATGGATGGATCTATTATGGTGGATGGTCAGGAGCTTGAGATTCTTGGAGGTAAAAATGCTTTCTCTGGTGTTTGGACCTAAGATTCAAATGTTTTTTTGAAGTCAGTGGGCTGGGCTGAGCTTGGGTTTTATCAGTTTGTTTGGTTATATCCTTTGGGGTTGCATTTTCAGGGCCCTGAAGCCCTCGACTTCGGTTTTAGGTTTTTATAGTAGGGGTCATCATAGCTTCGCCGTTGTGGTTTTGCAGTTTGCACCTAATCTCTATAGGCGTTTTATGATGTCCACGTGGCTGGGCCTGGGTTGGGCCCGGGCCTTATATGATTCTTGGTCTTCTTTCGGTACACTTATTTCCGTTGCACAATCTAATGGCCCTGACCTTGAGTTTTCTAGGATTTTCGTTGCATATTTTGTTTTGCATATACACCCCAGGAATTTCTGTTTTTAACCTGACTGCCATAAAAGTGACAATTCCACAACTATCCTTCGGAAGTTCTGTATTTGAAGTTGTTTTATATACATTTATTTAATTTTTAAATAACTATCCTTCGTGTCAGATGTCTTTGCACTCTTTTTGAAGGTTTTTTTGTTGTTTGGTTTTGATTTTCACAACTGGAAGCCGTGCATTCCAGTAGTCACACCTCATGGTTATACTAATGTTGGTGCCTTTTGTCATTTGGAAATTGCAGAGCTTTTGAATGCCCGTTTTGAGCCTGCTCACTGGGAAAGGTGGAGTCACCCTGAAGGTACTAGGGATCAGTTCTATCTTCATTTGCCCTTAGGATTTGTACTTCAGTTAGCCACGCCTCCTTTAGATCATCCCATTTCTAAAGTTGGTGTATTTTTCCTTCAGTTAGCCTGATGTTACTCGTCCTTTAGACGCAGACACTGTATTCATCTTTTCTTTTCTGAATCTTAATCATTTACTATTGAGCGCAATATTTGCTTACCAAGTATGACAAGTATGAGAAGAGGACATTTACTATCGAGCGCAATATTTACTTAACAAGTATGAGAAGAGAACAACAACAACAACAATGTTTACATAGTTTCTTTTGTCTTCTAGTGTTCTAGTGTATGATGTCAAGGTACCACCATTTAGTTCTTTGGTCGCCCTTCATTCTGTTATTCTAACATCCTGAGATTTTTGTATTCTTATGCCAGATTTTCAAGGTTTCAAGTGCAACCTGAAAGAGATGATGGAATCAACATAGGCACTGAATTTGTAGACAACAGGGCCACAGACATTTGTGGTGTTGGTGCTGTTGAGAGGGACAACTTTTACCATTATGTTGAATCTAGTGAATGGTTTTCTGGGAGATGGCCTTGCAAAGGTGGTGACTGGAAGAGAAATGATGAATCCAGCCAAGACAAGCCTTACAGAAAGAAGCTTGTTCTGAATGAAGGCTATCCTCTTGGTCAAATGCCAAAGGCAGCCATGAGGATCCTCGCTGGCACTGCAAGGATGACCTCTACTACCCTGTACGTTCTAAAAAGCTTGATCTGCCTTTGTGGGCGTTCTCATCAGCAGAAGAGAACACTGACACAGATAATGACGCCAGTAAAAGTGGTGTTATGCCTGGGAAATCAGGTCAAATTAGACAACCTCCTAGGGGAGTGAAGGGGACGACGCTTCCAGTTGTTAGGATAAATGCTCGTGTTGTTAAGGACCAATCCTCTGTTGAAGCCCGTACAAAGCCCAGAGGAGCTGATCGGCCACTTTCTAGATCTTCACGCTCTCATTCAATTGGAACTGATAGGAGTTCTGTCCATGAAGGTTCGTCTCATTTCAAGAAGAATCATGAACACGATTCACAAAGTTTGCACAAGTCCAAGTCTGTTCCAAACATTCCAAAGGACCATGTATGCACTGTTGAAGAATTGTCAGTCAAACTGGGTGACTGGTACTACCTGGATGGAACTGGTCATGAGCATGGTCCATTTTCTTATTCAGAATTGCAAGAATTAGTTAAAAAGGGCACTATCCTTGAATGGAGCAGTGTGTTCCGAAAGATTGATGACATATGGCTTCCAGTTAAGGATTTAAAATCTGACTGCGCTGTTCGGAACAGAGTGGCAGGAAGTTCAAATTTTACCTCAGCTCCTATGCACTCAGATGCGTCCAATGTTGGTGTGAACCATGGATCTGGTACCTTCCATGAGTTGCACCCCCAGTTTGTGGGTTATACGCGTGGTAAGCTGCATGAGCTAGTAATGAGATATTTCAAGAGCAGGGAACTTACTTTAGCTATAAACGAGGTCTTGGATCCATGGATTGCAGCAAAGCAGCCCAAAAAAGAAATAGAAACATACTTTTCTCACAATTCAGCTTCAAGGAATCTCCTGCCAGGTACTGTGTCTTGTCTTGTCCAAACATACATTATTTACCTACTTTCAGCTCTTAAACTTTGCTTCTCAGCTTATCATGATGCATTTCAACCAGCAAGTTTGTCCCATCTCCCTATGTTGATTTGTCCTTCCAGTTGCACAATGCATACTCCTTCATGCTATTGTTATTATTGTTTTATCACGGAAATGCTATTGTTACTATTGTGTCTGTTATTTCACTGTATTTATTTTGTGGACCTTTGCAACAATTTCCTTTTTTTTTGGCATTCATGCAGAAGATGGTGTGTCTGCAAAAAGGGCAAGGTTGCTGCCTGCTGAAAGTGATGAAGATATTGATGTGTCTGAGGACATTCTTGCCAGTCAGAAGGAAGACTGCTGTTTTGAAGACTTGTGTGATGGGCCTGCTCTTGTTGAAGAAAACTCTATGAATTCCAGAGCAGAAAATGAAAGCTGGGGTTTACTAAATGGTCATGTGTTAGCAAGAATCTTCCATTTTCTGAGGGCAGACATGAAATCACTTATTTCTTCTGCAGCTACCTGTAGGCGCTGGAACACTGCAGCTAAGTATTACAGGAACATGTAGATTCGTTGATTTGTCTTCTCTTGGCCCTCAATGCACTGATTCTGTGTTTCGTGGTATTATGGTATGTTTCCCTTGTTTAAACTTTGAGATGCTGTTTTCTCATCTATTAACTTCTGACTCAAACAATTTATCTTCCTTTCAGGCTGGTTATGAGAGGGAAAATATAAAAACACTTGTTTTGGCTGGGTGTTCAAATCTTAGCTCTCTTGCCCTTGGGGAACTACTTGAGCAGCTTCCACACATATCTTATGTGCACATTCAAGGTTGCAGTCAGCTAGGGGATCTGAAAAACATATTTCAGCATTTAAAATGGATTAGGAGCCCTTCAAATTCAGAGGAGTCATACCAGAAAATTAAAAGCCTAAAGCAGATAGATGATGGGAACAACTACCCTTCCAAAGTTGGAAGGAACTTGACCAGTCAGCTGGGTGGTTCTGATGAGCTTGCTGGCTATTTTGCTGATATCTCAAATAGAGAGAATGGCAATCTTTCCTTTGGACAAGGGTTTATAAGCGGTCCAAGTGGCTTGATGCTAGAAAGTCCTCTGCGGTTTTGTCGAGGATGCACAGATGAGGCGTTTGATGCAGAGGAAGGCAGAGAATAGCTACGGAAGATGGAAGAGTTTGTCATCAACAGACTGAGAGAAATCATGAAGAGCAGTAGATTTGATTTTTTCATTCCGAAGGTAGTGTCACAATTCTTTAATTTAATTTGCTGAATATTCTTGACGTTCTGGTAAGGTATAATAATAGTTCGTAACCATATCTTTATTTTCTTTTACAGGTTGCAAAAATTGAAGGTAGGTTGAAAAATGGATATTATGCTCGCCATGGCTTTAGTTCTCTCAAGAATGACATCCGTTCTATGTGCAGAGATGCATTGAGGTAAAGTGGCTCAGTCTGAGTTGATGGTTTGTGGAACAGTAGAAGGTTTTGCGATATTGCATTTTCTAACATTTGATTTGCCACTACAGATACAAAGGCCGAAGTGATTTGGGAGATATGAAGCAAATTGTTGTGTCCTTCATCCAGCTAGCAAAGAGGCTGGGGAATCCACGGTTGATTTCTGAGAGAGATGGAGCAGCAGCCCAGAAGGACAGTTCCGACATGAGTCAGTATTCTTCAGACACCAAACTAAAAAAGAAACAAAATAAAGCTACAGGGGAAAGAAGGGGAACGAATTGGACTAGTGCCACTGGAGCAGATACTTCATCTCGTGCATTTGACCGTGAAATCAAAAGAAGCCTCTCTAAATTAAAGAAAAGGGATATCGACTCTGGTAGTGAAACTTCTGATGATGATGATGGCTACTCTGAAGGTGATGAAACTGAGAGCGAAACTACTGTTTCTGATACAGAGAGTGACCTCGACGTAAATTCTGCAGCATGGGATCTAAAGGGAAATGGTATGAAGTTATTTGAATCTGATTCTGTGATGGATGATCGTGGATGGGGTGCTCGCATGACCAAGGCAAGCCTTGTTCCTCCAGTTACTAGGAAGTATGAAGTTATCGAGAAGTACCTTATTGTAACAGACGAGGAGGAAGTACAACAAAAAATGCGGGTTGCTTTACCTGATGACTATTCTGAGAAGCTGCTCTCGCAGAAGAATGGTACTGAAAATTTGGAGATTCCAGAGGTTAAGGATTATCAACCTAGAAAGGTACCTGGGGATGAAATTCTTGAGCAAGAGGTTTATGGCATAGATCCATACACACACAATCTCCTGAAAGAGATTATCCCTGCTGATCTTGATTGGTCAATTGTTGACAAGCATGCCTTTATTGAGGAGGTATTGTGCTAGATAATGACTTTTTTTTTGTCATTTTTAGTTCACATGCTAGGCTCATGCTTTGAACTCATACCCAAATATTGTCACTGCAGGTGGTTCTGAATACCTTGAATAAGCAAGTTAAGCATTTTACTGGCTCTGGAAATACTCCTATGGTATACCCCCTTAAACCTGTCATTGAAGAAACCCAAAAGTCTGCAGAGGAGACTGGTGACAGACGAATTGCGAGGTTGTGCCTTGGAATGCTGAAGGCCATGAGGAGCCATCCTGAATATAACTACGTTGCATATAGAAAGGCATGCATTCAGCAATAACTAGTCCATAAAAGAGTATTGTTTTCTTGCCTACCATCATAACTAAACACTCCAGTCCTTTTTAACTTACACTCTGTATGTTCTTTCAGGGTCTTGGAGTTGTTTGCAACAAAAAGGGTGGATTTGGTGTAGATGACTTTGTTGTTGAGTTCTTTGGCGAGGTGTGCTTTACTTTCTATATTCATCCAATCTTCCTAGAATGAAATACACAAGTGTATAAATGATCATGAATCTGGGAATTTGCAATCTTTGCAGGTTTACCCTTCTTGGAGATGGTACGAAAAGCAAGATGGTATTAAGCATATACAAAACAACAGCCAAGATCAAGCTCCCGAGTTTTACAACATTATGTTAGAAAGGCCAAAGGTATTGTTCAATCTCAAATTTTGAATGTCATCTGACCTGTGACTGATGTCATCCCAAGCCCTGATTGTTACATATTACTGATCTTTTGCCTTTGTTATGATGAAAGGAGACCGCGATGGATATGACTTGGTTTTGTTGATGCAATGCACAAGGCCAACTATGCGAGCAGAATCTGTCACTCCTGCAACCCCAACTGTGAAGCAAAGTAAGCTTCTTTTAAGCTTCAGATTTGTTCCTTTTGATAATGTCCTGTTTCACTACTATGATTCTATGATATTCTTTTTTAGTGTTGATCTGAATTTCTTTTGTATGTATTTATGAAAGAGGTTCACTGATCGAAAGCTACGCAAGCGTATGCTGTTAAGTCGACAACATTGATAAAAGCTGCATTCCAACTTCGCTTTTGTTCAAAATTTGCACATAAGAGATTCCTCTCCTATCCGTATATGCAGCTATTTTCTGTTGCCATCATTCATCATAAGAGATCCTTCATTCTTTGAAAGACCTTTGTGAATTCATCATTGTTGTATTCTGTGGTGGGCTCATGCATGGGCTTTGGAACTTTAGTAGCGAATGAGTAATATGATTTCACTGTTCATGCATATCAACTTCATTCTATTTGATCCACCACAGTGCTGTTATGAATTTGTCCTGACAAGTTCAGGATACTGTGGCCTGGTCATGTTTCTCCATGCTAATCAAATTGATAGTTAACAACATATATGTGCTCCCCCCTGGACTTCTGGTACTAACTAATATTTCTTGAAAAAAATTTCAGAGTGACAGCTGTGGATGGTCAATACCAGATTGGGATTTACACTGTTCGACCAATTGCAGAAGCGAGAAATCACTTTTGATTACAACTCTGTAACTGAGGTTAGCACCATTTCTGGTCCGTGCCATAGTTTCAAGTTACAATTTAAATTGCACTAATCTTTATGTTTACATTCCTATTCTGCTAGAGTAAAGAAGAGCACGAAGCATCGGTCTGCCTCTGTGGGAGTCAAATATGCCGGGCAGCTATTTAAATTTTTCTGGGAAGGTGCTTTAGAAGGTAAACTTTGGAAGCATTCTGGTTAATAGTTGTTTAGGAATGAATGTGTGGTTCATCTAATTGTGAAACACTGATTTTTCTTTTGCGTCATTTCGACATCCTCACATCTACTAATTTTGTCATGAATCAGGTGTTAATGGAATTCCACGGTGTGCTCCACCGGCATAGTCTGCTGTTACAGGCTTGCGAAGCAAACTCTGTTTCTCAACAAGACTTAATTGACTTGGGTAGAGCTGGTCTTGGTACCTGTTTGCTTGCTGGTTTGCCTGGATGGCTTGTTGCTTACACGGCTCATCTGGTAATTGTAATTGCCATTTTTTTGTTCATTTTCTATTCTGATACAGTAATCAGTTTCGTGAACCCTCATGGCAACTTTTCCTGTAAACAAAGGTTCGGTTTATATTCTTCGAGAGACAGAAACTTCCTAATGAGATCTTTAAGCACAACGTGGAAGAGAAACGCCAGTTTTTTACAGATATAAACATGGATTCTGAGATGAACGATGCTGAGGTTCAGGTAGATCTACTGATGGCTTGTTTACTACTATTTTTTCTTTGATTTACACGAGTTTGACCTAATTCCGTCGCTACTCTCAGGCTGAGGGTGTATTAAATTCAAGATTACAGAATTTGGCTCATACACTTGACAAGGTGAATAGTTTTTATGTTCTATAGGTTGAGCTTGTTCAGTAATGACCAAATTTCACACATTATCTTTTACACCCGCCTCCAAAAAAAACATTGTATCTTTTATTGACTTCTGGACTAAACGTTATCTTCAGGTAAGATATGTTATGAGACGCATATTCGGGGAACCCAATAATGCTCCTCCTCCTTTGGTGAGGCTGACTGGGAGAAGTCTAGTGTCTGCCATCTGGAAAGGGGAAGGCTCATTAGTTGATGAACTCCTTCAGTCAATGGAACTTCATGTTGAGGATGATGTACTTACTGATCTCAAGGCCAAAATTCGTGCTCATGATCCATCTGATTCTGAAGACAATATGGGAGACATCCGAAAATCTCTATTATGGTAGGTTTGGAACTTATTCATGTTTGGTATTACCCGTATTTGGAACCCAATTCTCCTCCCCGAATAACCCCATTTGTAATCTGACTCTCCTTTCCTACAGGTTGCGTGATGAGTTGCGAACTCTTTCATGCACATACAAGTGCCGTCATGATGCTGCTGCTGATTTGATTCATATGTATGCTTACACGAAGTGTTTCTTCAGAGTCCGAGTAAGTGAAAGCGTCCTCTTGATGGTGAAACAAATGATTGTGATTTTCTCTATCATCTATACTCCAGAGCTGACTATCACCACATACAGGATTACAAGACGATAAAATCTCCTCCAGTTCATATCAGTCCTCTTGATCTAGGTCCCAAATATGCTGATAAACTGGGACCGGGTTTCAGGAGTACTGCAAGACATACCCGGAGAATTATTGCTTAGCCCAGCTTATCTATTGGTATAGCCAAAATGCAGAACCTGAATCTAGATTGACAAGAGCTAGAAAGGGTTGCATGTCATTACCAGACGTCTCCTCCTTTTATGTAAAGGCTGTAAAGCCAACACAAGAGCGAGTCTATGGCACCAGAACTGTGAGATTCATGTTATCACGCATGGTAAGTGCTATTTCTTAAGTATCTGTGGTTACTAGATTCCAAGTTTTGTACTCTTAACTCATTCTAGTATGGGACACAAAAAGAAAATTCTAACAAATATAAAATTATAAAAGTTAACTATTTTGCAGATCTTTTTTTTTGTTTATTCATTCTAGAGAATGTTAGATCAAGAAATTTGGTGAGGTTGTAGACCTCATATATATCAGACACTATCTTCATTATTTTTTTTCTGAATTATTTTTGTGGTACTTTCCACTATTTTACACGGTAAGGGTGCTTTGCATAGGATACTTTCCCTCAGATAAAGTTAATTATTTTGCTAGTCACTCATGCCCCCCCCCCCCCAACCATTCTAGAAAGTAGAAACCATTATAGAGATTTATATTACGAAATTTGGTCGAATTGTAGAGCACATTAATATTATTCTGAATTGTTTTATGTTACTTCACGTAACTTTACACAGTTAGGGTACTTTGTACTGTATATTTCCCCTTGTGTAATTTATTTGTGTTCATTGGCTGCTAAATTAATTGCATAGGTGATCTAGTACGCACCTTTCGTTTCCTGCAACCCTTAATCTAGTGATCACTTTGCCTCTGATATTTGGAATAATATTTGGATATAAGACTGGCATCTTCAGAGTAGGATTAGTAATAGTTTCCTTGATAATTTGTTTGTATAACTGGCATCTTGGCCACATTAATATATTTGTTTGATGTTGTATTGTTTGTTGCCTGTTTAGAGATAGGTACTTATGCTATTAGAATTAAGCCGTTGACTGTTAAGTTCATATGTTAATTAAAAGGCTGACTTTACTTCCTTCTTAAATCATCTTCTACTGGATCTGAGTATCTCTTCTTCCTTTAATTTTGTTATCATCTTGTGGGCTCAATTTGTCTATAGGATTCAGCTAACTAACTCTGCCACAAATTACAGTTTTCTTGGTTCCATTCCATCTGTCTTGATGAAACTGTTGATGGTTAATTACAGGAGAAACAGGCACAGAGACCATGGCCCAAGGACCGGATATGGGTGTTCAAGAGCGACCCAAGATTTTTTGGTACTCCAATGATGGATGCCGTCTTGAATAATTCCCCCCTTGATAAGGAGATGGTGCATTGGCTCAAGACAAGATCGAACGCTTTCTAGGCTAGTCAAAGGATTGTAGGCAGAGGGCATTGGTTTTTCGCTTTGGAGATTTTAGTCGACGACATTCTTTTTTTTTTCTACTCACACCTGTCCTACCTAGTCATGGGGAGTTAGATTTTAGATGGCAGGGTAGCAGTCTCACCTTCCCCATTTGTACAGTCACCCCTACCTTCCTTGTAGAGATGTATTCGATTAATAACTGATAGATCCATCATTGATTTAATGTAGCTCCTTTTCCCGTCACAATAGGATCGCTGCGCCCCTTGTGGAATGTGGATATTTATGTGTAAATGCAGAACAGTTGCAATCTTAAATTCAGTGATGTGCTATAGATTGTAGGCAGTGTTGCATTTTGTGTGGCTCAGTTGGGCTGTTCTGTTCCACCTAAGAAGAGGTTCAGGAACTAGGAGTTCGGTTTTTACCGGATGTGATGTGTCTCTCACATGAAGCGCGTTGCAGACATGAAAGATATGCTCTCCTTTTCTTGAGCTTGTTCTAGTAGGGCAAAAGAGATCATATTGTAAGATTTGTCGCCAATAAAATTGCCCTGTAATGGTAATGACTGTTCCAATGCATGAATAACAATGGTATTTATTCTTCTTTTTCTTGGTTGATAATGTTTCGATGTGTAATCTTAGTATCTGCTGGAAGCTGATCCTTCACGAGTCACCGTTCACCACTGCAAGGTGGGTGTTGTTTTGGGAGTTTTGCTGACTGCATGTTACTTGTAGGTGAAGTGCTGTGGACTAAAAGTATAGTGTAAATGATGCCCAAGGTACAGGATGAGAATCTCTGATGCTCTAAGTTGTCGAGTACTGCAGGTAATTTTACTGCCACATTAGTGATTAAATGTGCTAAAACGTGACCGTTGATACTTGGATTTGCATGGGCTCTTGTGATCTTGTATGAAGATGCATTTTGCTCTGCATACTGATTTAAGTCCACACAAATCGTACATAACTTTCTTTCATCCAGACACAAGAGTAAATTAAGAGCAACGACGTACTAAACTGATAGATGTCACACACGCACACGATACAGGAGCGGAGCGAAAGACGCGTACTAGTACGCTACAAAGCAAACAATTAAGAGCAAGGAAGTGGCTTAATTATTAATCTCACTGCAGTTCAGTGAGCACGAACACTAGGACAAAGAAGCAACAGCAACGGCGACGGAGACGTGCACCACGGTAGCTCGACGGCCGGCCGCCGGCGCTGGGGCCGGGCACGACGTCGCGTTCGTCACGGCTCGTTCAGCTCGCCGCGGGGCAGCATCTCGTTGCCCAGGAGGCGGAGCCCCTGGATCTCCCCCCTGAGCATCTCGGCCCGGGAGATCTTGTCCTGCAGCAGCGCCGGGTTCGCCACCGCCCACCCGAGCTCGCGGGCGCGGTCGCGGATGGCCAGCGCGTCGCCCACGGCCCACCGGCATCTCCTCGGAGACGGTGACCGTCACCGCCGCGCAGGCCGAGCGACGCCGCCGCGAACCGCTTGCTCGCCATGCACGCTCGCGCACAGCCATTCGCTACGCGTGTCGATCGGGTATATATCAATACATGTGAACTAGTATGAATCACTGCAGAGTCTAGCTGTGAGTTGTGACAAGAGATGTAAAATAGAGCTCGATCCCAAACTTAGGGCCTGTTTGGTACGTGCTCTAGATTTTATGTTTGAGAAAAAATAGTGTCTGAAGGCAGTTTGAAAAATAGATGATTTTTGTCTAGCTACGCAAACCTGAAAATGAGTTGTTTAGTTGGAAATTTGTGTCTGGAATTGATGAATAAAAAATAGATTGTTGGATTGAAAGAATTAAGAGTGGATGGAGCTGCCTGGGAAGCGGACCCCCCACGCTCGTTTTTGCCGGTTGAACCCAGCGGCCTACCAGGCAACAAAGCAAATGACGAGCAGGCAGCGCACAGGAGGTCTTCCAGCGAGACAAATTGCTAGCAGGTAGCGATCCAAGCAGGACTTTATGGCGGGGACGAGTGAAAAGTGCACGATTGCACGGGGGCAGATGTAAAATAGGGCCCAATGATTGCAGCGTGAATTATTGCACGACCTGAGACTGACAGACAGAGAGAGCGCATGCATGCAGTGCTTGAAAGCCTTATCCGCGCGCACCGACGTAGACGTATATGCACTACTTGAAGTTCCAATTTTATTGTTGGGATTTGGGAAACTTAAGCTCACCGAATTGACCAATTAATCGGGCCACTACACAACTTGATCGTGTTTTGTTGGATGCTGTATGGATCTTGGTCTCTGCATGCAGGGAATCAGAATCCTAACTGCCTGATTTTGTTCCTGTGCTATGCATGGGGCCGGCATACAGTGTTTTTTGGGGATTTATTTAGCACGTTTTTAATGCGAGTAGCAAAAATAGCTATCCCGAATGAAATAATAAAAATGTTACCTTTATCATACGAAACGTCGCGCGAAGCCACCGCGTTAACCCGAGCCGCGTGGTGACCTCCCACCACGGCAAAGCGGCGCTTGCCGCGACACCCAAATCGCACCAACCACCCGCTAACCCGGTCATCGGCGGGTCCCTTGCCGCAGCGTTTTAGCGCGTCAAGGGTGACATGTTTGTCATTTCCTTTTTGGGGCTATTATTTCACTTCAAAAGAGGCTAAATGAGCCAAAAACTCCGGCACATATAGCGTAATCCTAATCGCATGCGGAGGATGGAGTATCAAAATTTTGAATAACATAATATTTTAGGGACCGAACACACAAATTGATCCAACCTTCTTTCTATATGACTAGCTAAATGTCTGTGCTTTGCTACAAATATAAAAAAAAATCATATTGTCCGACCCACGCTCTTGGCTCCGCCACACGCCCGGTTGATAGATTGCTTTTTCTTTTTCTGTCAGAGATTTTTTAGGAAGTTGGAAAGTGGGAGTTGGGAGGTGGAACATGCTGACACACATGGCCCACATGGAGGGGGATGAGGTTGGGTGAATGAACCACTGTCACCAATAAATTCTTCTTAAGTAGTAATGATATGTAATACTTACTCCATGTAGATTGTATATGGATCTATTACGAGTATGCTTGTATCACTGCAGAGTCGTGATTGTGACAAGAGGACTAACAGAATTATAGAACCCCCAAACTTAGATGATGGTACTCAATGATTGCATTTGCACGTATTGCGCGCACTACAGGCAGGGTTCAAAAAAATCGGCCGATTCTCGGCAATACCGGCCGAAATTTACCGATGGGCCCACTTTTTAAAAGAAAGTTTATCTAAATGCAAAAACACATGAACATTTAACTTCGTTTTTATCTTTATTTCATGTACATGTGAATATATATCTAGCTCATGCATGTCTCCAATATATTCCATGGTTATTTTAAAATATTTCAAATTTTCCCGGCCGAAATTTTTCGATGATCTGCCATATCAGACTCCGGTTAAAAAGTTAAAAAAATTTGAAACCGGTTTTGAGAATCTGACCACAGGAGCCTTTAATTGTTACGTGCGGGAGCGCATGGAGCATGAAGCTCCTCCTCCTCCTGTGCGTGTACGGCGTACTATTAGCCAATATATCCGTAACTGATTCGAATTTGATCTATATTGATTCATTCCGTATCCGTACATGGGAACGTACATGAGGTGCTTGCATTGCCCACTGTAGAGGAGGTCTACCTTGCCCAGCGCAAGGAAGGCGAGCTGATCGTTCTGAATTGTTTATGTTGAGGAACCGTCGCTGGCGAGTTTAGTCCGAGCGATTACCTCGTAGACAAGCGTAGAATCGTAAGAACAATGCATGAACAACAAGAACAGAATAAGAGATAGAACACAGAGATGTAGGGGGACTTCTTGCTTCTCTTTATTCATTCATCCATCGATCAATCATTTACAATGAATAGCACCCCCTATTTATAGGCTACGACCCTGCTAGGGTTTGGGATGGGGCGCCCACTAATGGGCCGACTGCGAGGTTAGGCCCATGGTTTCAACACTCCCCTTGGGCACCCATCCTTCATGTCCATGTCTCAAAACTCCATAAAAACCCAGTGGGAAAATTTGGAGAAATAGTACATGATACACGTTCATTGTGATGCACGAATTGCCTCATTAAAAACCTTAGCCGAGAAACTTCAGAAAACTCGTCAAGGGAAAAGAGTACAATCCACCCAATTTCATTTAATCTCCGATTTATTCCTTGGTACTGATCTTCATGATCAAGCTTTAACAATGAGTTCGTGAAGGTTCTCCCCGATTTCTCGCACTTCTCTAAGTCTCATAATTCCAATTCACATATGCATCTTTCAAAGTTAGATCTCGCAAGTGACTTAGTGAATAAATCTACAAGATTCTCACACGACTTAGTATGCATTACTTTAAATACGTTCATCTTTCACAATTCATGAGCATAGAAGAACTTGGGGTTGATATGCTTTGTGAGGGGACTCTTCACATAACCCATCTGCTTTTGTGCAACACAAGCTGCATTATCTTCATAGATAATAGTGGGAGTTAGTGCGACATTCAATCCACATGACTGCTGGATGTGGTGAATCATCCGCCGAAGCCAAACACATTCTTGTAAGGCCTTGTACAATGCTATGATCTCCAAGTGGTTCGTCGAAATCGATACAAGATATTTCTTCGACGATTTTTATGGAATTGTAGTTCCACCACATAGGAGTTCATAGACTGCTTATGATTTATCGTATCACGGGTCCTACAAGTACCCGTCATCCGCATTGCCATTCATAGTTAAGTCTTGGTTCTTTCAGAGAATGTGACTAAATTCTTTGCTTCTTTGGAGGTATTGAAAGATGTCCTTCATTTTCTGTCAATGCCTTTGGTAGGTTCTGTACTATACCTTGCTAATAGGTTCACGGCAAATGCAATGTCCGTTCTAGTACAGTTTGCTAAATATATTAGTGCTTCCATTGCACTTAAGTGTGGGAATTCCGGTCCCAGGACTTCCTCCCTCTCTTCTTTAGGTCTGTACGGGTCTTTGTCTTGCTGCAAAGATCTCCCGACCATTGGCACTTTCAAAGGGTATGCCTTTGCAAAGTCGAACCTTTCTAACACCTTCTAAGTGTAGGTTGACTGATGTACTAATATTCCTTCAGGGACATGCTCAAGCTCCAAGCCTAGGCAATATTTGGTTTTCACCCAAATCTTTCATTTCGAACTCCGACTCCAGGTAAGAGCTTGTTTTCCTAATATCTTTCAGGGTTCGATGATATTCAGATCATCTTCATACTCTAAGATTATACAAAATCCATTCAGGATCGTCGTATAAATACACGTAGATTATTCTCATTGTTCGTAGCCTTTCTTCCATAGAAAGTCGCCTAAGCGATTATACCACATTCTGGTCTGACATTTAAGTTCGTATAATGACTTTCTGAGTTTCACACTGTACATATTTCTATTTGCTCGCTTTTGGTTCGACGTTGATACATTCTGTATCTTCATATAAATGTCCGAATCTAATATTTCATAAAGGTATCTTGTACCCCATCCATCAATTTCACTTCTAACTCCAAGTTCACTTGTCATTGAGATAAATGTCTAAAGGAGTTCGCCATGATCGGGAATATGTTTCTTCATAATCATCTCCTAGATGTTGGTGAAACCTTATACAACGAGCCTTGCTTCTTTTCATTTCTCTTTCAACAAATACTCACTTATACCCTACGGGTGCACAAGGGAGGCGTATGCTTACAGTGCCCAAACGTCTTTCTTTATTCGGAGAGAATAATTCAGTTTCTATTGCCTTCTCCCAATCTTCTCAATCTGATATTTTCTTTCATTCGATGAGCGATGCAGTGCTCTGAATCAAGATTGATGATTGTGGCAAGTTTCTTTGCAAAGTAAATGTCGACATTGGTGTTGTCATCTTCAAAGATTCTCCCGATGTCATAAAGTTTATAGCTATTTCTTCAAGGGGGCGATTCTTTTAATGTTTCTACTTGCTTACCGCTGCTTTCAATTGCGGAGCAAGTCCCTTTAGTTTTTCAGCTCCGATGTGTGCGCACATATCCATGCTGATGTCTCCTTCATGGGGATGTTCAATTCGTATGCCTTTCCCGGTTCCATACCGATGCAGTCTCAACTGCTCTTCATACGTTCGGGGCACTTCGGTGATCTACCGTGTCAAGTCCTTCTTATCCTTTTTCACCAGCGCCCCGGTTACTTCGGATTTGAGGACCGAAGTTCTCGCCCTTTATTCTAAGGCCTCTGGACGGGATTTGGGATACCTTCAATGGTATTTCAACCCTCTCCGGTGCATTGCTTGCAGGCAAATGCTACTTATTCACGCTCTTCAAATCACTAAAGTGGTCTCGCAGTTGATTCGCTAATACTTGCGAAACAATTATCTTTCGACTTCAATTGTCTTCTAGACTTCAATTCAATTATCTTCGATTGCAATTATCTTACGGACTTCTATTTGCTTCACTAGTGCGCGGGTTATATGCATAGATTTCAATTATCTTCGACTTCAATTGTCTTCTAGACTTCAATTGTTTCCGACATTATTATCAAGGGTTGATTTCTCCCTAATGACGGAAACTAACCTCATCTAATGTACTATCGGTGAATCGGGCATTATACAAATCTCCAAATATAGGGTCCAAATACTTGATTATGGATGCTGTCTCATAACCAACGATATCCCGGACTTTCGGAGAAGACCCATTGCGATTCACGTGGTGGTGGTATAGGTATATAACCCTTGCAACCAAACTGCGAAGATGAGAAGTTTTCATCTTGACCCTTACGCTAGTTGCATAGGTAGATGGATGTTATAGGTCGACGGTCTAAAATTGATGAGAGCTGCGTGGCAGATCGCGTGTCCCCAACATGTAGTTGGTAAATTACAATTCTTCAAAGTTACGCTAGTCCATTCGGGTGTGAACATGCGGTGCATGAATGCTCAACTTTTAATTCCCATTTTCATGCAATAATCATCAAATGTTGTCAAAGTAAATTCTCGCGTTGTCCATTCGGTGGACTTCATATGATGATTAGGAAAATATTTCTAATTTAGTTATCTACGAGATTGACTTTGCAAAAGCATGATTTCGTGAGATAATAAACATACGTCGACCATTCGAGGAAGCATCGATGAGCACTATAAAATACCTAAATGACCTTACAAATGTATAGGACCGCAAAATGTCTCCTAGATACGATCCAGAATGCGGGGACTTCATCCTTCGCTTTCAGAGCAAAAGGTCTAATAATTAATTTCCCGGTGGCACATGCGGGGCACACAAAATCTTCCTGATTCGGGAAATTCTTTTTTATTCATATTATGTCCCTGTGAATTGTTAATTATATCTCTCATTATCCTAAGACCTAGGCGGCATAATTTATCATGCCAGAGATAGAAAAGTTCAGAGCTTCTAAATACGGTTTTCAGGGCAGTATAGACTGTAGGTGCCTTAATATTAGTGTAGTATAGCCCAGTTTCACATGAAGGAAGACATTCTAATGAGCAGGTATTTTGTACCATACTCTTCTTCAGTCTCTACGTGGAAACTGTTACCGCAAACATCCTTGAGAGTTCTAGTCGATTCTGGGTACAACAAGTCTTCTTCAATGACCAAAGTTGTGCCCATTGGGAGTATAATTATGGCCCTTCCTGAGCCTATTATACAAATATCGCTGCCTGTGATTGTCGTAAGACTACCAGCATTCTTGCTAATCGACTGAAAAATTTCTGTTTCTCTCAGGATGGTATTCATTGTGCCGCTACATGCTAAGCACACCTCCTCCATAGGACGCCACACACGTTCTAATATAATGTACTTTATTAATATGTAGCAGAAAGCAAGCAACACATAAATAAAATACTTCAGATATCAGAACGTAACTTGCTATTATAAAGACGGAAAAATAAGTCTTACATGACTCATAATAAGAATTTAATACTTTGTTCTCCTAGAGCTTGCAACCATTATTCAATAATTCAATAATTCTGCTTCAATTACAAACTACAAGTTTTTATAAAAGATCCGAGTGCAATGTGTGCACTAGATCGAATGAGGGCTGCTATAGGCTGTCCACATCCATGAGTGCGACTAACGGCTGTGGACCTTTTGTGCCTGCAATGACGAGGCGTGCCTCATGCTATCATTTGCCCTTCTTCTTAGACTGGAGAGCATCAATAATATGCGACCCACGACCTTACTCTTCTTGCCACTCTTTTTCGTGAGAGGCTTCATCACCTTGTAGCTGCCAGTAGTGGCTTCATGGCCAACGTTGCTATCAGGTAGCTGTGATATGTAGTTCTTTCTTAGAACATCATCTTGAGCTTTCGCAAGTGCATGATGTCAATTAATTCGACATACTTCATGTAGTCGTCTTGACGATAGTTGCGTGCGGATTACACCACTTTCGGGTGAAAGGTAGAAAGTCTTCTCAATCTTCTGCTCATTCGTGATTATATTACCACAGAATTGAAGATTGATACAAATTTTATAC
The DNA here is from genome assembly GCA_036346255.1 of Ampelocalamus luodianensis. NCBI lineage: Eukaryota > Viridiplantae > Streptophyta > Magnoliopsida > Poales > Poaceae > Ampelocalamus > Ampelocalamus luodianensis. Next base: position 63,133,507 of record CM070633.1, on the reverse strand, counting down.
AAAATCTGGCCATGCTAGGTCAGTTCTTCGAATTCCTGATTCGAGATGCCAATCATCTTCATATTCATGCAAAAATTCATAAGATTACTGCTGGTAATTTGCATAAAATGGTTGCAAAATTCTCATAATGTTCTTCGAACTTCTGGTTCGTGATCCCGTATTTTTCTATGCATTTTTCATGATTTACTGCTATTTTCAGTGATTAAAAGCAATATAAACAATCACAGATAATCAAAAACAGTAAATGAGATACATAAATTGCATAGAAATAACAATAATAAAGTTAAACATGCTTCAAACTTTATTGCAAACTTTCCACGCCAGCATATAATCCTTGTAAATTCCGTAAATTCCATAATATCGAGGGGTTTTTCGTAAAAGTTTAGAATTTTCCCGTGCCCTCCTTTTTTTTTTTCTTGCCAGACTGCTCCCTTTTGATTTCCCGGCCTGCTATGGCCCATTTGGGTCTCGGCCCATGTGGTCGTTTCAAGAGGAGATGGGGTAGGGTTTCCCTACCCCCTGTACACCCGAACGGCGACGGCGGCTTTCATTTGGGCACAGTGGCGGCCGGCACAAGGTTGGCGGTGCCTTCGAGGTGGCGGGGTGCACGGCCGGAGACGCGGCGCCGTGCGGGGTGCACGGTGGCGGCTTCGCGCTGCAGGCGGTCGGTCTCCGGCGGATGCAGCCAAGGCTAGTGGGTGCGAAGCGCGCGCGGCGGGCGTGGCTGCCGGTCGGCCGGTGACCGGACGCGCGGCGGGCGCGACTCGGGTGGGCCGGTGCATGCGAGCCATGCCGCCGACGTCGGCTTCTGGCGGAGGTGCGGTGCTCCCGTGTGGGGGCGGGGCCGGCTACTGGCGGTCGTGTGGGCAAAGGATGATGCGGCGTCTTCGAGCGACCGGGCGCGAGTGCAGCCTCCATGGCGTGTACGGCGGCTTCAAGCGGCGAACACACGCGCGCATGCGGACGGCTGTTGGGCGGCTCTGGCGGCGCTTCAAGCGCATGTGTGCGGCCATACGGGGCGGTCGGCTTTGGGTGGCCATGCGGGGCGGCGGCTTCGGGCGGCCATACGGGCGACCGGCAGGGCATCCAGACGATACGGCGACGGCTACAGGCCATGTACGCGTGCGGGCGAACATATGCGCGTGCGGGCGACACCGGCCCCGTTGACAATGGTATGCCTTGCCGATGCATGCAATGCACTACGTGATGCGTTTTTGGCCATATGTGAACTAATGCCTTTTGCCTTGCCCATGCATTAATTGATTCTTACCGATGCATGCAATGCACTACGTGATGCTTTTTGGCCATATGTGAACTAATGCCTTTGCCTTGCCGATGCATTAATCGGTGCTCGCCGATGCCGCGGCTTCAAGAGAAGTCAGGTGGTTTCCAAACCGAACTTCGTGGTGTTCGGCTTCGGGCGAGCACGCGAGCAGCACGGCTACAGGCCGATGGCGGCGTGGCTTTACCAGGCCGTCGACCGATTTTTTTTTCGTTACTGTTTATGCATATGTATGCGATGCAATGCGATGTAACATAGTGCAATCATCATCGGGGCTGTATCGGCGGCGCGGCTTCAGGCCGATGTGTGCATGCTTGCCGCGTGCTACCGGCGTGGCTCTGTTGTTGCCTCCGTGGCGATACGTGATGGCGGACTATGCCGACCGCAGAACGATCGCGGAGGTAGTGACCAACGCTGCGGTGGTGCGTGCACATGGTGTCTTCCATGCGATTGCATATACAACCTACGGTACAATCACCATATACTCTTTCATGCAATCCACCGATCGACTTGGCCGGCGACTTCAAGTCGGCTCGCGGTAGATTAGAGCGGATTTGCACCGTAGGAAACCAATCTAGAAAGCCAAAAATTTGCAGAATTGAAAGCAATCTAGAAAATACGATTCAATCTACGAGTGTCGTTCATCGACGGTTACCTTTTCGATGCGAGGAGTCGATCGTGCTGATAACGTGTTGAGGAACCGTCGCTGGCGAGTCCAGTCCGAGCGATTACCTCGTAGACAAGCGTAGAATCGTAAGAACAATGCATGAACAACAAGAACAGAATAAGAGATAGAACACAGAGATGTAGGGGGACTTCTTGCTTCTCTTTATTCATTCATCCATCGATCAATCATTTACAATGAATAGCACCCCCTATTTATAGGCTACGACCCTGCTAGGGTTTGGATGGGGCGCCCACTAATGGGCCGACTGCAGGGTTAGGCCTATGGTTTCCCAACAGTTTAGTGCAAGCTAGCCGTCTTCGGTTCACATGAATTGCTGGATGGAAGCGTGTCGTGAGCCTCCTGAATTATAGAATTGTTTAGCGTGGTTATCTTCTTATTTATCATATCCTAACACTTCGCACAGACATAGTGCATTTAAGTATGTGTGATCATAAGCACCTGTCTCCATTATATTATATATTATCAATTATTATTTGCAACGGAAATACGTGGCTCCTCAGCTGTAGCTACCCACCGGATCTTTAAAGTTGAAATTTGATATTTTTTCAGAAAAAGTTGAGTTGAAAGTTGAATTTTTGAGATGAAAGTGGGAAATTTTGAGTTAGAAGTATTCTAATTTAAGTTTTCAACTACGGCCAGCGCATTGCGTCATGGCGTCAGAGACGGTGACCGTCACCGCCGCACCTCATCTCCTCCTCGAGGGTGGCCAACTACGTCGCCGTGTACTAATAGCCAATTTAAATTTGATCTGTATTCACTCTATATCTGTACACAAAATCGAACCCGTGGTCGTATTCGGGTAATCCATACTCCGATTCGTATTCAAGGAGGAAAATATGTGTGTTATAACTTGGGAAGTCATGTTCTGACCGTATTCATCCATGCATGCACCCGTTTCCACCCCTAGCAGGGGCGGAACTGGGCCTCAGGCCTCCCGAGCAATGGCCCAAGGCCCAGCGAAAAAACACCAGCTGAAAAAGAAAAATCAAACGTGAAAAGCCAGTGCAATTTGACAATTGGGCTGAAACCGTACTGGGCCGGCCCGAGGCTTCGGGCCGCGCTGGCTCCGCCCCTGACCCCTAGTGTGGGCAACCTAATCCGGGAGCAGGGCGATGGCCCGCCGCTGCTAATGAGTTAGGCAGGAAATGCATGGGTTGTTTGGCTTGTTGCTACATGCTAATTAACTCGCTATCCGCACTCTGCATTACCTAAATATCTCTTCTTTTCCAATTGTTCACGATAAATTTTTCCTTGCAGATTTATGAGCTTAAGCGCATGGAATGAAAATTATAAAGCGGGCTTGATCATCAACAATTGATTGACGCGAACTATTAAGCTCTCTATCTATGAACATTCCGAAGTGGGTTGTTAGCTCATATTGCAAACTTATTATTGCGATATTGACATCTTGTTGCTCTTTTCAGCAAGCACAGTTATATTACTTGGAGAATTCCAATTATATTTATTATCCATGCACATTTCCAAAACACCAGTTCCCATTTTATCTTTGGGAAACTTGTGCTCACCGAATCGATTGCCCTATTTGTGTATGCACTAGTGGCAAGATTATTATGTGCTTAGGGATAACTTTTTAGTTTTGAATATACTATTCTTAAAGCCCAAACCCATATTAGGCTAGAGTCCCTCCACATAGAGAAGAAGCCCAAAATCAGCCTATAAACTTGAAAGCTTGTGAACCGTTGATTGCTCTATTGACCAAAAGTTGAGATACCTCCTCCTTGGAGAGGGGAAGAAAAACCTTAGCCCTTTCCTTGAGCTGCTGTTGGAAGGAGCGGCTTAGGATGAGAGAACCAGAGAAGCATATGCACACAACAAACAACAGACAAGAGAGAAAAGAAGAAGAGAAGCTCTGTTCCATCTCGGGTGATCCTGCACAGTCTTCATCAAGATGTTGATCGGAGCATCAAACGTCATCCGATCTGGCTCAAACTTGGTCAGTGTATTCTTGACTTGATGCTCTTCGATTTGTACAGTTGGATTGAGGATTCGTTGAGAGGAGCACTTGATTTGGGAGGGGTTTTGTCAGTTCAGGTAGCAGCAGATTTAGTATTGAGCAGATTTGGTGGAAGTTCTGTTTAAGTGGTGAAACCTTGTTTGATTTTGCTGAAATTTGGAAAGTCTGTTATGGATTCGTGAATCCACATTCCTGCCAAGTTTTATGCGGTTTGGATATGTGGTTTGTGAGATATGAGCTGATAACCGAAGGGGACAGAAACTATATGTCTTCTCTACTTAGCTGTTGGTGTATCTCCTGTTAATTGTGTATGGTTGTTGATGATGATATCAATATTATATCTTGATGATGTTGTTGCTTCTGTTATGTACTTCTAAATGTTCTAAAGAAGACTCCTTGTACCCATTATTGATTATAGTGGAAGATTTGGGAGTGGGTTGTGTAAGCCTCGTGGTTTTTACTCCTCACATCGATGAGGTTTTCCATGTAAATTGTCGTGTCACTTTGTGCATGTTCTTGTTGTTAATTCTACCGCTTATTTGTTGGCTGAAGCTATCCTTATTGGTTCACTACAAGTAGATATGGTTAACTTTTGGCAATTGCATTATTTAGCACCAACAACCCATTGTTTTAAATATCGTGCTATAGCGGTGTTATAACCCTGCTATAGCGGTCAAGGTACCGCGAGCGCTACATATTGGTTGTTGTTGCGGTTTAGTGCAATATCGCCGATATATCGTGTCGATACACGTGCTATCCACTATAAGCGATATCGTGCTACTACCAAAGAATGATCAAACTACCTATCACGTAGGGGTGCGCCTCTTGATTTGGTAACATTCATTAATACCAGCCATTCCATTGGTTGGGCTTCCATATTCCCACCTAATCCAATTAATCAACCTTGTATATTCCCACAAATCCCAGCTGTGCTAGTTAATAACATTCGATCTCTTAGCAATCCTATGTTATCAAAGGAGAAAGAGAAAACAAGCAGCAAGCATAGATTCTCCACGTGATCAGAAAAGAACGAATGAAGGGGATGTTGATTTCTAATTTTCTTCTTGAGAGGATGAAGATTGATTAACAAAACACTATGTGGCGTTTATGATTTTGATGTTATCTTAGATATAGACATGCTGGATTTGATATTTTAGATGTTTTATGCAAATTATGCCTGAGACTTTTTAGTTTAAGATTAAGTATCTCTATAGTTTTAATGTTTCATAGTTAAACATGTAGCATCCGCTATATCTCTGATATACGCTATCCGCTATAAAAATGGCCCACCGCTAAAACCTTGCCCAAACCTCTAGAGAGAGAAAAAAAGAATACAAGATCTAAAATTTAGACCCTTAGATTCTCAACCCGAAATATTGACACCAAGAATATGGTTATTAACCTTGTCAACTGCCCATAGTAAGATTCAGACATGCTTTACTGGAGGTAGTATTTACTATGACATTATGTATTTTCAGGATATTCTTTACGAATTACGATGTACTCTCACATTTAACTCTGAGAGAAGCTGCCAGAGCTAATGTACTTCCACGTGTATGGAGGAATGCCTGGGGATGTTATCCAAATTTGACATTCTGTTATAGTATACTTCCTATGGAGTTTAGGAAAAATGATGACACTATTATGTGTCAACAACAAGGGGATTCAACAACGCAGGAACAAACAGGAAGGTTCATTCAGATTGTCAACACGATCCTGCAAAATCGCAGTGGTGTTGGTGTGAAGACACTCAAGGTCGAGTTTGACCTTCGCAGGGAGCATGGAGTATACATCGATGAATGGATGAGTTTTGCTGTCAAATCCAATGCAAGAAATCTCTTTCTTGACTTACATCCAACGACTTCACCTGCAACAGAAGAACCATATACCTTTCCTTGTTGTCTGTTCACAGACAAACAACAGTGTTGCATTGAGTTACTGCATCTGAACTTTTGCTCTTTCAAGCCACCGCGGAACTCCCTAGCTTCGACAACCTGAAGAAACTTGATCTATGTTGTGTCGACATCACAGAAGTTGGTGTAGAACGTCTGCTCTCTAATTGCTTTTCTCTTGAATATCTGAGAGTTGAGAAATGCGATGAGCTAATGAACCTGACAGTATCTCATACACTGCACTGCTTGCAGAGTTTGGAAATGAGGGATTGCAGGTCTCTCCAAAAGATTGAGCTCGATGCAACAAATCTCACTTATTTTGAGTTAATTGGATCCATGATAAATATCAATCTTGGAGCTACCTCACAACTTGTTGATGCATGGATTGGCATCCACAGTCTTGTTCGTGTGCTTAATCTCCTATCCAAAATTGCAGACATTTTACCACATCTTAGGACACTGACGTTGAACTTAAGTTCCACGTGAAATCCCCACTGTGTCTTCTCTCTGCTCAGTTCTTTCCCTTTTTTTTACGGTTTTGCTTTCGCTGTTTCCAACTTCCCCTCGCTTAATTGAATGAAAGAGGCAAATCTTTTGCCTCCGGTTTCAAAAAAAAAGTTCCACATAAAATGAGGTAATGGCTTATTCTTGCTCCATGATTAATCTTGTATACTATTTAACATGTGATGCAGTTGACAAATGCTTCTGGTAATTGATTTTTGTACAGATTCTCGGCACGCCAGCGAGCAGCGAGTCCAAATATGTTCATTCACACCTGAGGCTTCTGGATTTGAGGATATTGCTATGGGGAAATTTGTATGTGAAAGATGTCCTACGCTTGGGCCATATTCTAGATCTGGCTCCGGTGATGCAAAGATTTAACTTGCACGTAAGTACTGAACAAACTTAATTCTCTGTGTCCTCTAGTATTGTAAGTCGCAGTCATATTCTTAACTACATGAATAGTGATCAGTCCAGTCCATAAACTCCAGGAATGAACAATTGGGTTCTAATCCATCATAAGTATAGCACTGTCCACGTACACTAATATTATTATCCACTTGTTGTAGAAATCAATCTGACGGAAAGGGATTAATGTAAAGATGCTACAAGAATGTAAAGCTTTTAGCACGAACCTATGTTTCCTGTGATTAGCAAACTCATAAATCTTTACTATAAGAGGCATACCCTTGAATCTTTCTACGTGCAGAAATTTTACGAAGATATAGAGAAATAATTTTGACATCAAATCCACACAGGACGGTCTTGCTTCCTTGTGGCTCTCAAAAAGCACGCTGTCTATGTCTATCTAATCACATTTGAACTTTTACTAGCTATGAATATATATGAATGCTCAAAGTTCCTCACTGTTTCGACAGCTACATACGGACATTTTAGGTCGGATCTGTATCTTTGTGATTTACCAAGACAATCTTTATGCGCTTTTGATCATAGATCTCGGGCCATTGCCTGGCTCCGCCCCTGCATACGGACCAGATTTCTGAGCAGGACTACGCAATTATAAGAAGGCTTCCAACATCATTCCACAATCACCTCAAGGAAGTCGTGATCACTTCAAGGAAATGTATACCTCGCTGGTGGCTCATTTTCTCAACAACGCCACATGCTTGGAGACCATGCATATAGGGGGATTTATCATTATGAGATAAATGTATTTAAGGATTTACCTTTCGATGACTCGCTGACATGTGGCCTCAGGACCCATATGTCAAACTAGTAATTTATTAGTTCCGATGAAGTTCTATTCCTATGTATCAATCAGTTGTTTCCCTTTTGGTTGTGGGATTCGGTGCAGTTTCCCTTTTGGTTGTGGGATTCGGTGCAGACTTTCAACTCAAATACTAACACTTCCAATTCAAAATTCCAAACTTACGGCTCGAGATTTCAAACTTTCAACCTGGAAATCCAAACTTACAACCCATTGAATGTCCTGAAGGGCGAGTAGTAGGGAACATTGCATAAATTTCTAGCATTGCCAATGCTTGTATATGTCTCTACTTAGCTCTTTCAAATTGAAGCACCCACATACTTTGATTAAAGCTATTTGAGTCATTGCGGGGAAAAAGTCCTCTTAGGGTTTGTTTGGAAAACCCAAATTCCCGACCCATCTCCATGGATGGACTGAGATTTTCAACTAAAATTTCAGCCCATCCATGGAGATGGGCCAGCAATTTAGGCTTCACAAATAAGGCTTTACGGATCATGAAGCGTTCGTGGTGCGCAAGCATTGCCGACATGCATGTGGTAATGCATGCTAATTGTTGTTGGGCGAGCGTGCGTAGCCTTGGCCCAACCATTGTATAGGCTAATGTCGTGGCTCCTTTCTTTGGCTGATGATCAGAGTTTGAATTCTAACGACCTTGAATTGAGTGGGTTATTTGTGTTGATACCTGTTGATTGTGAAGATTAATACAACTACACTTGCTAATTATCTTCACCCTCTAAAAAAATCCCTTGGCATTTCCTATTGATTATGGAAATATACACTTCTAAGTCCTAATAACCTTTTAATCGATAAACAATGTGGCTACCAAGACAATTAGGGCATGTTTGTTTTGTAGCCAAACATTGCCACACTCCAAGTTAGGCACTTGTTTGGTTCGTAGCCACACTTGTGGTAGGATTCCTTTTCTGCCATAAGGAATATGTTTGGTGGTTGCCATTACCATCTTAATTCTGAGTTGACCCCTCAACTAATTTATTATCATGTGTTTTGCTGCGATGTGAGCAAGCAATAGACAGAGATGTTTGGTTACAACGCTTGTCGGAAACTGAACGCTTACAATAATCCTAATTTAGTAGCTTTATAATGGTCCTTTTGTCGTTGACACAACCTAGAGCGACCACTGCTGCAAGCTATTTTTGGCATGGGTGTGTATATGGTAGCCTCTATTTAAATTGAAAAATTAGGGATTTGCTACTGCAAATAAGTGTATTTGAGGATTTGCCACTTGATATCTGCATGACACGTGGCCCTATGACCCACGTGTCAATGAGGCATGAGTGTCAAATCCTCAAATGCTAATCTTTACATTGACAAATTATTGATTAATGTATATGTATTGACACCAGTATAGCTTAGTACTTCTTTTAGTGTTATAACCAGTACTAACACAATATATACTTAATATATACTAGCGCATCCAATTATGCAAGCATTGTTCACTACTATGTTAATATTATGCAAGCATTGTTCACTACTATGTTAATAACTTTAATTTAATGGAATGAGGAGCTTCCTTTACTTATACTGCTGACATGGTGCCCACTCAATCAGCGAAACAAAATGCAGACGAGTTGCATTATATAACAAAAGGAAAATCCAAACACCCAACTAACTTGTTCTATATTGGCCATCGTCTTAGCCAGGTGAGCCCTAGCTAGAAGCTAGGAAAAATTTGCTCAGTGACACGGTAAAGATGTATAAATTAAGAAATAACATCAGTTATGTAGACGACAGGTGGTGCTGAAATCCACATGTCAGTGACAAACTGATGTTTTTTTTTTTTAACTCATGTCATCTTTATAGTGTTATTGGGGAAGCTAATCTACGCAATCTTGAGAGGCAATAACGTTGGAGAGAGTAATATGTAAGTTGCATAAAATAGAGATGATTGTACCATAGCAATACTTATATTGAGCTATATTATTTATGTTTTTGAGGCTTATCCAATGAACAAATTTAAGAGGTACATCCGGTGAAGCTACGTACGGCACAAACAAAAGTAAAGTTGGAATATTTGTTGAGTTATTCTGCTTCTGTGTAATAAGGCCTAGCTTGGAATTGGAGTTGTGATATTGTACTACACAAACGAGGTTCACTCTGTCCAGAACATTATTGTTGTATGTATTAGTTTGTTTGTAGGGACTACTAACAATGTATGCTCGGAAGATTATAGAGAAGTTAAGAAATCGCATCGCGAATATATTTTGTAAGAAGCCCTGTAAGTTGAGAAATATTTTGGAATATTAGAATTAGAGTAATCTAGATACTAAGCTATACACCTTAGATTGTCACTCCTGTTCATGAATACTTGTCACTGTTGACTAAAATGTTCCTGATAACTAATCCAATTGACCTTGGCCCCACCACGTGTTGGGAAGGTGGATAATTAATAAGCGCCAAATGAGAAACCATGCAGGCAGCGAAGAGGTATTTAAAATTAGCTCATGTGTATGGACTGTTTATGCATCTAAGAAACTATCGTGTAGTAGTGGTTAGGATCTCGCCATATAGCAAGCATCACTACAACACGAAAAACTCCAATTAAGTGTTGCTAAGGTCTATAATAATGCATACCATCTCTATTCAAAGCTGTTCGAGCCATTTATATGTGTTGTGATAGACACACTATGCATCAAATTATAAAATTTTCTGCAAACTTCACAACTCGCCAAATAACAAATAAATATTAATAAAAAAAGTTGCATGAACAGACCACAAGGAATCTGTGACCAACTGTTAGCTAATAATGCTATGTCATAAGAAAATAAATCATACATTTTAATATAATTTAGGTATTATTTGTTTTCCTTGAATGGAATCAATGCTAAGGTACTGGGCTCCCTTACAGCATATTTGAAAGAAAAAAAATATAATTCTAAACTTTTTTTTAGAGTTTAGAGTTTGATTTCACATAAAGATTGAAGTATATGTTTATTTTGTATACAACAATTTATCGTCTAGAGCTTGTTCTAGTGTAATTGAGTGTAATAATTAGGTTTATCCCATGGAATGCTACCACCTCCTAGACCATGTAATTGTGTGTAATAATTTGGTGATGCGTATACACTTGGCAAAAATGACAATCCTTATTAACACAGATTTCTAAAAAGATGCTTGTCGTTGGCAACGACATAAAGCAACCACACCCCCAAGCTAATAATCCTCGTACCGACAAGTCGTATACTGTAGCGAGCAAGGAGACAGACAATATATGAACACACTTCTTGGAAGCTCTGACTCCTGACCAATGTAGGAGCCATGGACCTCCCCTGCTTTCCCACTGACAGGCTGCGCCCCCCAGCGCAGGCGCGTCGCACTGCATCGCCATCAGGGGAGAAAAGAAAAACCCGACCCTCTTCCTCCGCCGCCGCCTCCTCGTGCGCTCGCTTCACGAGGCGCTCCTCCACCTGTCTCCTACCTCCCAGGAAACTCCGCGGCGACCTCCCCAACCCAACCGAACCCGACCCCGCCGCCAGCGGACGCGCCGATTCCCCCGCCGCCGCCTCCGATCCCCCCGCCGAATCGCGCCCCCGCGGGGGGTGATCTCGCGGATTCGCCGGTTCTTGCGGTGCTCCGGTGCGTGCGAGGTCCCATGCAGTGGTTTCTCTCTGGGTTGTTTGTTCGGGTTTGAGGTCGCTGTTTGCTTGTTCCTGTGCGGGAGAGGTGGGAGCTTTCGGGCAAATTCGGCGGTCTTGGATCGGATTGCGGTGGGAAGTCGGGGTGTTTTTGGCGGGTTTTAGTGCGCCTGAGGTGGTAGATTGGTTGATCCCGTCGACCAGGGGTCTCCCGCTGCAAGATTTGGTCTTGTTGCGCATTTGTCGATAGTCTTTTGTGATGTTGAAATGGCCTGTTTAATTCAATCCAGTTCTTAGTGTAGAGCTAACTCTATGAATCATTAGCATAGGCATATCCTTTGATTGATCCATATGTGTCAGGTTCTTTAGAGTTGAGTTGATTGGGGAAGCCTCTCCAGTGAACACCGTCTTCTGACTCTGAGCTGTTAGATTATTATAGTTTCTAATTGATTTCTTGTCATTTTCAGAAAAAAGAAAAGGTTGGTATCTATTTTAGTGTTTTTTGGTTCTCATAGATAATGCATAAGAATTCTACATGAGTACCCTCGTGAAATGAAAAAGAATTTTATATGACTCTTAGGAGGGCTTCAGCCAAAATAATTCCTCAAAAGCTTGCGTGCTGTTATTCCTGTGCTATTTTCTCACAACTTGATATGTGCTCAGCTGCAACATTATTTGATCCACTTGCAGGTTAAGTGAGGATAACTCAAATAACTGCAAATACTACTGCGAGCTGTGTGGTGTGCTTTATCTGATTGGAAGCGCGAGCTGTGTGGTGTGCTTTATCTGTTTGGCTTCCAATCGTCTGCAGAAATTAGGAAATGGGTTTGCTTTGACAAGATTGAGTTCAAACCATTGGTTGACACATTGTGATCTGACCTTGTTTATGCATGGTTTGTAATGCTAAGCACAACGGAGTCCTGACAACACAGACGTGCACATGCTTGCGGGTGATATGAATAGCAATAATTTTATTGACTTGCTTTCGGATGGTGATGATGATTTCGACTTCGAATCTGACAATCCAGTTGGTGGTTTTGACCAGCAGCCAGCTTTTACAAATGCAGCATCTTCCCAGAATGGTGGAGGGCAGCTAATCAGGTTTCAGGATGATGATTTGTCGAGGAGCACTCGTGCTTCATCCTCTTCTAGGGCTGTTGAAAATAGTAATGGTCAATACAGGACTCTGCCACCTTCCTTTACAAATGGTAGACATATTGAGAATGCTTGCTATACATTAGGTTCAGGGGACATGACTTATCCGCATTCAAGTTCTTATATGGGGTCACCACACGATTCTGATAGGGCCACTCCTGCTTCAAACAGAATTGATAGCGTAGCGAAGAAGCACAACAGTTCTGCAGCAGACGCAAATGACCTGCTTTCGGATGGTGATGATGATTTTGACTTCGAATCTGATGATCCAGTTGGTGGTTTTGACCAGCAGCCAGCTTTCACAAATGCAACATCTTCCCAGAATGGTGGAGGGCAGCTAATCAGGTTTCAGGATGATGATTTGTTGAGGAGCACTCGTGCTTCATCCTCTTCTAGGGCTGTTGAAAATAGTAATGGTCAATACAGGACTCTGCCACCTTCCTTTACAAATGGTAGACATATTGAGAATGCTTGCTATACATTAGGTTCAGGGGACATGACTTATCCGCATTCAAGTTCTTATATGGGGTCACCACACGATTCTGCTAGGGCCACTCCTGCTTCAAACAGAATTGATAGCGAGCGAAGAAGCACAACAGTTCTGCAGCAGACGCAAATGACCTGCTTTCGGATGGTGATGATGATTTTGACTTCGAATCTGACGATCCAGTTGGTGGTTTTGACCAGCAGCCAGCTTTCACAAATGCAACAACTTCCCAGAATGGTGGAGGGCAGCTAATCAGGTTTCAGGATGATGATTTGTCGAGGAGCACTCGTGCTTCATCCTCTTCTAGGGCTGTTGAAAATAGTAATGGTCAATACAGGACTCTGCCACCTTCCTTTACAAATGGTAGACATATTGAGAATGCTTGCTATACATTAGGTTCAGGGGACATGACTTATCCGCATTCAAGTTCTTATATGGGGTCACCACACGATTCTGCGAGGGCCACTCCTGCTTCAAACAGAATTGATAGCGTAGCGAAGAAGCACAACAGTTCTGCAGCAGATGCAAATGAAAATAACAAGAGAATTCTTCCATCATCTTTTTCAAATGGCAGCACAGCAAAATCTATGCATCCAAACGTTGCAAGTGAGATCCGCAAATTCCCACCACCTTTTACCAATGGAAATTCACAAAGATTAAGTGAAAACAGGATGGGAAAAAATATTGCCAATGATATTGGGCAACCTTCATCTTCAAGGCCGCCGAGCCAAAATTCGTTTATGAGTAACACCCAGAAGGTTATCACAGAGAACAACGATGGTTTGTATAGCTAGTCTCGAATTATTCTAATTCAATCATATAGATACTGGAAACTGGTGCAGGTTTTATGTAGGGAGACTAATGTTTTCCCCTGTTCAAAATTGCCAGATGATGTCTATGTATATGGAGGCCCCAATTCACATAGGGTACTGCCCCCATCTTTTGGAGACAATAATTCTGCTAATAACAGTGAGCTTGTTAACGGCATTGATATGCAAGGTCGTCCTAACCTAGAAAATAGGCTTTTGGATACTGATGAGAGAGCAGTATATCAAGAAGCCCTGCAGGTATGTGTCTTTCGTCCATTGAGACATACATGTAGCTTCCTGCCCAGCTAATAATGTGACTCTTCATCCATAGGCAACTATGTATAATAGAGTTATTAACAATTCTCTATGTTTTGTAAATTGCATTGCTGAATTGGCTTGATGGATTAGTAGACTGTTGGCAATCTCTATGATTTATTTACTCTATATATTCTCCCAGTTCGTCAAAACCAAACTCAAAAGAATATTCTGTAAATAGATGCTATTTGGTGGCACTGGAGAGAACCGCACATAGTTACTTTGTGTCAACATGTGCCATTGTTGTTTAAAGTACTTTCTTAAAAGAAAAACCACAGGTTCCAACCTGTTTGAATTTGCATAATATTGCACATGCTCATATTTATCTTTCATTTAACTTTATTGGTTACTTCCCGTTGTTGTGGCACTGGTTCAATGATTCAGGGGCTTGTTGGTGCTTAACACTTTGTTGAGTGAAAGTTAGTCCGTGCAATGATTCATTGTGTCTAATTGTCTATCTCCTGAGTTTCACTTCGCTCCTAAAATTATTTCATGATCCAAACTTTGCAAATGTTCGGCCTCCATTTTTTTCAACCAGTTTTGTCCTCAAACAAATCGTGTTAATTATACTTCAATGAAGGAAGATCAAAGTTCTGTAAAGATGATGATACCTATTTCTTATTTTTTTCAGAATATTTTGTAGATATATTTACCATCACATTTAGAGTGTTCAAACCTTTTTGACAATTATTTCATTGCATTCTAAACGCATGCTGCTTTTGACTTTTGAACGAGGCATATACATTCACATGTTTTTTTTATCTAGTTTTGCTTAATTTGGCATGCTCCAATCTAAGATACATTTTTCAGTAGGAATTATATGTTTTAGACTTTGAGTGATCCAGGTAAATGTAAACCTGGTTTAGGTATTGCCCTTAAATTTGATTCTGCTCGTTGAGTGACAATGCTTTTCATAATCTATTATGCAGAATATTAGTCAGGATAAAAGGGAAGATGATCTGCCTAGGGGTGTTCTATCAGTATCTCTGCTTAAGCACCAGGTAAATTATTTCTTATATAAATTTTAATTGTTTATCAGTTTCCTATATGCTGGATATCATGTTCCTTACATACCTTTTCTGCTTGAAAGAAAATGGCATTAGCTTGGATGGTTTCGAAGGAGAATAGCTCACATTGTGCAGGTGGAATTCTTGCAGATGATCAGGTTATTTTTATTTCCTGTCTTCTTCATAAGTGCTTATTTCTTATCACATCGCCATCCTTAAAGTCAAGCAGTTTTCTTGTAACAGGGTCTTGGGAAGACTGTGTCTACAATTGCCCTTATACAAAAACAGAGGATTCAGCAGTCTAAGTTCATGTCTGTTGATTCAGATCATTTGAAATCTGAAGCACTAAACCTTGATGAGGACGACGAGGCAGTGACTGTTGTGGATAAGGGGGCACAGACTCTGAACGATGAACCCAAGAAAGATCTAGAAGCTAGTTCATCGTCAACAGCAGCTGGTACTAGTGGTGTTGAACCATGTGTTAATCAACTCAATACTATTTCTGATAGAGTGGTGAAAGCAAAGTTGAACGCAAGAAGACTAAAGCGAGTACATCATCCGCATCATCCACCATGCGGTCCATGACGAGGCCAGCTGCAGGTACTCTAGTAGTGTGCCCAGCTAGTGTTCTTAAACAGTGGGCTAACGAATTGACTGACAAGGTTAGCGATAGTGCTAAATTGTCTGTTTTAGTCTATCATGGTGGTTCGAGGACCAAAGATCCAAGTGAGCTGGCAAAATATGATGTTGTTGTCACTACATACACAATTGTGGCCAAAGTTCCTAAACAGAATGCTGATGATGACACAGATCAGAAGAATGGTGAAGAATCTTCTGCTGGTAATAAAGAAAACCACCATCAAATGCACAAAGCAAGTCTAAGAAAAGAAGAAGAAACTTAAGGATTCAGACATTGACCTTGACAGTGGCCCAGTTGCGAGGGTACGATGGTTTAGGGTTGTGCTTGACGAAGCTCAGACAATAAAAAACTTTCGAACTCAAGTGGCTAGTGCATGTTGTGGACTAAGAGCGAAAAGGAGATGGTGCTTATCAGGAACACCTATACAGAATGCAATTGATGAGCTGTACAGCTATTTCCGTTTCTTGAAATATGATCCTTATTCTGCACATGACTCATTTTGTTCAATGATAAAGCACCCAATTGCTAGAAATGCAGTTCATGGGTATAAGAAACTTCAAACTGTGTTGAGGATAGTTCTCCTGCGTCGCACAAAGGTGATAAAAATGTATTTCACTGCATATATGATATATCTATCTGTAGTTCCAGTTTTAGCTATATATACCAACTTAGGATATCTCATTGCAAACAAATGCAATTCCAAACCGGGGGGGGGGGGGGGGGGTCAGCATTCGCTATTTCCATGACTTTGTAATAAATGACATACCATGTGATCATTAGAAAAACAGATTCTGAGTCCTTTAACGGAGGAGAAGATAGTGGAAAGTTATGTTACTTCTTGTATTTTATTTTCAGTATTCTAGAGCACATTGTATTGACGTTGCTTGCCAGTTGCCATTTTACTAGACACCTTTCTTTTTTCTTTGCTGGTTATTTTTGTCCAGTATGCTATACTTTCTTTTTCTCTCTTGTTTTGTTGAAAGAAATTTTTATAAGGTTTTGCATTGTATGGCTTTGTTGGATGATCTTCAAGCGCATGTGGATGTTGATTTGTTTAAAATCTCTTTTCATATTTCGTTGATCGCATGTTACCCATTTTTCATGTAGAAACTCTGATTGATGGAGAACCAATCATAAAGTTACCGCCAAAGACAATTAATCTTAATAAAGTAGATTTCACAAAAGAGGAGCGAGCTTTCTATTTGACGCTGGAAGAACGCTCCCGGCAACAGTTCAAGGTTGGTTAAATCTTCATGTTTAACTTGCTAGATCTTGTCCACATTTTGTGCACGGTCTTGGTGTATTATAATTTGTACTATTTAATCTCCAATCTAACTGGCTATTCCTTGTATCCTGGAGCACATGTATGTAGAATATTGTCGTCATGATCCAGAGAGTCATTATTTGGGGATACTTGTTGTCATTGCTTAATCAATCCGCTTTTCCTACCAGCTTGCTTTTCCACCTCTTTGCCTCATAATTGTTTTTTGAATTCATATTCTATAATACTTAATTGGTGTTCAAACCATTGTTTTGTATCTAAGGGTGTAAAGTGGATAATACTTTCTGAGAGCGCATTCTCTTTTGATCAACAGAAGTCAAACATTTGCACCCCTTTTGGAAACTAGAAATTTTGGAAGTGAAATTTCTGAATGCTGATATGTTGTCCTCCCATTTCAGGCATATGCTGCTGCTGGGACACTCAAACAAAACTATGCTAGCATCCTTTTAATGCTACTGCGCCTTAGGCAGGCCTGTGATCATCCTCTTCTTGTGAAGGGGCATCAGTCAGAATATAAAGGTGATGGTTCCATAGAAATGGCAAAGCATCTTCCTAAGGAAATGGTAATAAATTTGCTTGCAAGGCTGGAAGTTTCAGCGCTTTGTGCTGTATGCAATGTAAGCGATCGAATCTCTCGCCACTATTTTGAAGTTCACCTATTCTCTCCTCTTATGCGAGTGTAATCGTGCAAACTCTTACATGGACCGTTTGGATGAGAGTTAGATGAGTTAGCTTCATTGGGTCTTGGGAGGTGGGCAACCTCATAAAAAATTACCCCAACGTGTGAGGGGGTTATTTAGAAAATTACCATCCATGTGATCCCCACGGCCCTATGAATCTAGTCTATCCAACCCTCATCCAACAGGCTATGTGGGAAGTTTGCATGATTGGACTCAAGCCCGGGTTCGCACTAGATGTGCCCCTTCTCTTATTTCGTGCTCTTGGGATAAGATCCTCTCATATCATGGAGTAGGTAAGGGACGTGAACCAATAATAAGAATGGGCAATTAGGTCAGTGACATCTCAATCGTCAGGATTTAGAGAAATAACATCGCATTCGTAGGTGCCTGCATGGTAACACCATGAACAACCAAAATTTAGGAAAATAACACCAGCGGGGTAAATGATGTTTTGCCCTCTTGCATCCCCTCTTATCAGGCCTCACTCTCTCCCGTCTTCTCCGCCACGCCACGCCGCTTCCCGAGCCGTGCAAACGCCACGATTGGTCTCTAAGCACGCCGCCGCCGTCACCGGTCTCCAAGTCGCGTCGCCTCTCTATCCTCTTCTCCGCCGAGCCACGCCGCTTCCTCGAGTTGTGCCACCACCACCGCGGTCTCCAAACATGCTGCTACTGCCGGTGCTGTGCCGCCATCGCCGATCTCCAAACGCGCCGCGCTGGTGTGCTCGCGGCAGCGCGCTGGCGCGCAGCAAGGCGTGGCCGTTTCGCGGCTCCAAGCGGCGGTGTAGCTTTCGTGGCAAGACGGCTTCGCAGCGTAGCTTCGCCGGAGGAGGCACAGCGGAGAGAGAGAGAGAGAGAGACCTAAAGAGAGACGCGGAGTTGGGGAGGAGGCAATTGTGTATTTTTGGAATATTTCCTTAGAGTGTTGTTTTCCAGATTTTGTAGCCTTTTGGATGTTATTTAGCTGTCACGTTCCATTGCGATGTTATTTATCTAATTTCAGCTTTTTTGCGATGTTACTGACCTAATTTCCCCGTAATAAGAATGGTAGATAGCTAACCACCTGAACTGGCCAAACCCTACATATTTTGTGGGGTAACGCAAAACCAAGCTGGGCCTTGCTCAACTTTGGAGTATTGGATCCAGGGCTAAAATGCTGTGCCCTGCTGCCTGCCTGGGCCAGGTTGCACCCGTCTTGTCAAGGTCTTTTTTTTTTAGTGCGGTGTGTGCTTGTGCGTGAACAATGTAATCACTGGTTTAATTCAAGTTTTGAAGAAATGTTTGCTGTGTCGCACTTAAAAGTTCTTTGGACTTATTTTAATGCTGCAACCTTGTAATTTTCTTTTTCAGGACCCACCCGAGGATGCCGTTGTGGCGATGTGCGGTCATGTTTTCTGCTATCAATGTATATACGAGCGGATACCAACTGATGACAATATGTGCCCCTCCCCTAATTGTGGAAACACATTAAGTTCTGATTCAGTATTTTCGTCAGGAGCATTAAAGATTTGCATCTCTGGCCAGTCTGGTACTTGTGCAACAGCGAGTTCATCAGCAGAAGAGTCATCTTCAATCAGTCAAAGTAGTTACATCTCCTCAAAGATACAAGCGACCATCGATATACTGAATTCGATCATTAACACACATGCCCTTACAGACAGTGATACTATTGAATCAAATCCAAGCCGGGTAGCCCCAATGAAAGCCATTGTCTTCTCCCAGTGGACTGGCATGCTTGATTTGCTGGAGCTTTCACTGAATAGCAACCTTATACAGTACAGGAGACTAGATGGAACAATGTCCCTCAATTTAAGAGAGAGAGCAGTGAAGGATTTTAACACTGACCCAGAGGTCCTTTTGTTATGTTTGTTTTTTCCCCTACCTTGTTTCTTTTACTACTTCTGAACATTCATCTGACAACTATTCTGACAAGAACCTTTTTCTTTCTACAGGTGAGAGTTATGATTATGTCACTGAAAGCCGGTAATCTTGGTCTCAACATGGTTGCTGCTTGCCATGTAATTCTCCTTGATCTTTGGTGGAACCCTTATGCTGAGGACCAGGCAGTTGATAGAGCACACAGAATTGGGCAGACTCGTGCTGTCACTGTCTCACGTTTAACCATTAAAGATACGGTGGAAGATCGTATTTTAGCTCTGCAGGTAATAATTTGTCTCTGTGAATTCATGAGTTTTTAATATACGTAAGGAACATGCGCCTTATTAGTTTTTTTTTTAAAAAAAATTGGGGGATGACATATATGCAATACTTGAGGCTCACTTATATTATTCAATCATTTCAGTGATCATGTGATGGTAGGTTGGTTTTTAATCCTGCTTGTGAGAGAATTGTGTGGTAGGTGCTCGAAATTCATGTCTATCTTGTCACATTTGCAATGTGGTGGTTAAGATATGAACCATGAAGTGAGTAAAGCAAGTTGCAATATTCTTGTGAAGCATATCTCTTTGAGAATGCTAAATTATTATTATATGAGGACACTGCTACAAGCAACGCTACTGAGGTTTATTAAAGCTCTTTTTTGACCTTGGGGACAAACACAGTTTAGATAAGATTACATTAAAATTTCTTGTCATGGAACCAGCATTACTTATGATCCGCTGTTGTTTTGCCCGTCTGACCATGCTCCTGCCTTCTTTCACAGGAGGAAAAAAGAGCCATGGTTAACTCTGCTTTTGGTGAAGACAAATCCGGTGGCCACGCCACTCGGCTCACCGTAGAGGATCTGAGGTATCTGTTTAGGATATGATTGGGAGGATCCGTCGACGCGCCGGTAATTTTTGCGAGGCGAAAACGGTGTATCCTCGTGAGTATTTCGGAGCGAGGTACTGTGGGCTTGTGTCTGTCCCCGCCCCGCCGCGGCTCCAGTTTTGCTATGCTCTGATTTCTAGATGCAATGCTGCAGGAGGGTTAGCTTAGCTAGCCTGTGTAACCATAAACCCCAGCTTGTAGGAGAAATCTGCTGCGCTCTGTTTCCTGTGATGATAGGACTAGGAGATCCATCTGGTGTATATATCCTAAAGTGTTACTGCTTTCACTTGATGTCTGCTCTGCTATGGTGTGTATTCACGCGGGCGCCGACCGACAGGTGGGCCTTGTTGGTTGCGTGGTGTTGGGGTCCCACCTGCCAGTGGGTGTCTCTACGCTTCGCCATTCCGTTTTCTGTCTACTCTCTTCTGATGTGTTGCGGACGTTGGAACTATTCTCGCTGACACGTGGACCCACGGGCTGCAGGTCCCGCAAACCAGTGACCTGTGACCTGGCGCAGTCGTGTTGCTGTACCATCAAACGGGAGACCACCCCGTAACGTCTCCTTATAAAGCCTCTCTCCTCCCCGTCTCGAACGCTCCACGCCTACGGTTCAAAATTCAAACATCCCAAACCCCACCTCTTCTCGCCACTTCCACCCACGCTAGCCATGAGGAAGGCGAGAGCAGCAACCGCAGCCGCTCCCAAGCCCAATCCCAGGGCCAGGGCCAAGCCCAAGGCGAAGCCCAGCCCCGCCTCCCTCTCCGGCGTCTCCTCGCCGTCCGGCGGCGCGTCTCCCGGCGCCGACCTCAGCTTCCTCTCGCCCTCCTCGCCGGCGAAGCCCAAGCCCAGGTCCCCTCGCGGCGGCCTCCCTTCGCCGCCCCGCCTCCATGTCCACCGTCGGCGACCTGAGGAGCCTCGCCGCGTCCCACATGGACTCCCTCAAGCGCCGCTTCGACGCGCTCCACGGCGACTCCGTCCGCGACCTCGAGGCCTCCCACTCCCGCATCTCCAAGCGCTTCAAGGTGATCTCCGCTCCGCTCCGCTCCGCTCCGCTCCACTCCGCTCT
Source organism: Ampelocalamus luodianensis (assembly GCA_036346255.1). Taxonomy (NCBI): domain Eukaryota; kingdom Viridiplantae; phylum Streptophyta; class Magnoliopsida; order Poales; family Poaceae; genus Ampelocalamus; species Ampelocalamus luodianensis. Next base: position 63,112,139 of record CM070633.1, on the reverse strand, counting down.
CTTCTCCATCCTTACGTTGGTCGCTTCCCCGAGCGCACCGTGTGATGTGATCTGCTTCCGCGTGCTTTGTTTAGATGCAGACGCAGAGCTGCCTGCAGCTGGCGGATGAGGCGGGCAAGGAACACAAGAAGGTGGCCGACAAGATCGCCGAACGCGCCGAGGCGATGAAGGTACCCTGATACCATTCGTTCGGTTTGCTGTTCGTCGTAACTGTAAAGTGTAAACCTATGCTATTCACTTGTTGGTTCGAATTCTGAATTTCTGATGCTTCATGTGAACCCCAGACATCGTATAAGAAGTTCGTGGCGGAGATGCAGTCCTCTACGTCTCGTGGTACTTCAAAGAGAGGAGACATTCTCTGAATTTTAGTTCAATTCCTTATGTTGTTCAAGCCACTGGTGCACCGTATTGTGTACTAACTTGTTGATGATGATCAGTGTGCAAGGTGACTGTCCCTGAGATGGCAAAGTCGGTGGAGAGAGCTATTGATGGCTTGCGCAGTCGCTACAACATCCCAGCTACGCCTGCTTAGTGTGCAGTTCAGGCTGTATGTGCTACCCTCACCGAGTAGGTAATCATTTCCCGAGGTTATGTTCTATGTCTTACCACGCACAAATGAATGTTTCGTCATGACAGTTGACAAGAGTGGTGCGCACCAGGCATATTTGATTGTTGGTTTATAGGTCATGGCTAATAGTAGATTATTTCCTTGGACTAGTGTTGTGATGTCCTGATGCTATTATTTGTCTGCTTGATGAATAACCATAGGTTACCAAAGTGCTGTAGTTCATGATATGCAATTCTGTTAGAAATTACATTATAATGTATGGATAGGACATCACTAGAGCCTCGATGAATGTTACCTTCGCAAAAGGGTTTGATGTTTGCTTGGTTTGCTAGTATTTTTGTTTGAGAACAGCTTATAGCTTGACTGTGTAATGGGCGTTTCTGTGATTTGTAACTTTGTAAGCATTACGTCAAACGTGAGGTGAGAATCCATGTGAACATTAAGAATGTTGTAGATGTTAGCTTGGCTTTTTGAGGCATTTATTCTCAGAGGAATTAGAGGTCTTGTGGGTTTCAAACGCATATACAGTTTACCTGACGTTTGTGTTCTAAATGCATAAATCTTTACTATGTTTTCGAATTGAACACATTTTTCATACTGCCAACAACATATGCATTTTTAAAACTGCAGATAAACTTCATACATCAAGGACAGGATTGTAATCCTTATCTAAAGATAAAATTATTGGTGTCTTGCTCCTTTCAGTGTGCTACTATACATGTTAGATCTTCCATCTTAAGTTACTTGGAGGTTTAATTCATATATACTATGATATTGCTGTATTTTGTGAAATTTCTGTTATGTAATTTCTTTGGCTGAAGAAATAAACTATCTACATGAAATAGAGATGGGAAATCTTGCTCTGCTTCCTTTATGTTTGTGTTATTCTTTCTAATGTATTTAGTATTTACACAGTTTATCCCATGACTAGTATTGTTTGATTGCTTCTCCCTATTGCCTTCTGTTTCCCTTTTTTAATCAAAACTAGAACAATTCATATCGAAATGATTTGCTGTTTCTGTTAACTTTTATACGCTGACGGGCAACTCCTTGTTTGACTTGGTTTACACAGTTGTCAGTCTGGTTTGTGGTATCCTTACCTGGCTGATTCTTGTATATATTTTCTGTATCAGGCGTCCTGTACTGCATCAACTGGACTGGCGAACTATTGGGCTTGGCAGAAGGAACTTGCACATTTGTAGATACTAGTAGGGGTTCGTGTGTTGCAACGGAATCCTAAAAGAGAGTGATATATAAAAGTAGACGAGATCCTAAACTGCATAATAAATATTAATTTTTCTTTCACACACATATAAACAGAAACATTAACTCCGTTTATTGCATCACTTGCTACTACTACTACTACTACTCGTAAATTAAAATTTTGAGCTCATAGATTGTTTACCTTTATAAGTTGAAGTTAATGCCGATTTCTCTTCCCGACATGCTGCCTATTTTCAACTATTGCCGACTGACAAGGAAGAGGGTTACAAGTTAATGGTCACCTTCTTCCACGCTAAACTCAAGCCACGACTTAGTTCTCATGGTCATTGGCCTCTGCAGCCTTTGCAGGCATATTGCGGCGGGGAGATGGAAGGCTGGGGGAGGAAGCAGTCGCGGTGGTAAGCAAGGAGGCGGTGATGCTTGCTTGGCCGGTGCAGAGCAGGAGGTGGTGGCGGCGCACAGGGGGATTAGGATGAAGAGAACGCGGTGCGGTGAACTCAAGATGGCAGTGCGGCGAGAGAAGGATGTATTCATCTCTGCCTCTTTCTCGTGCGGCGTCGTTGCCTCCCCTCCTTTCCCTGGCACCACCATTTCTCCTTCAAGGTACCGCCGCCTTCTCTCCTCCCTTCCCACCTGGTGCATTCTCCCATCCCCGATGCCGCCTCCCCTCCCTGCTACCTTCTCTTATCGCCGGTGCTACCTCCCTGTGTTGCTACCTCCTACGCTGTCGGATCCCTTCATCTTTGTGCACGCCGCTGTTACAACCCACAAACTGAGTGCCGAAGGGGTTTGGGATCTTTGAGGCACAAAGCCAATGCTGGACGGTCGCAGGTGGTGAGTTGCGACGCGAGACGTGAAGGAGTGGGGACAACGATGAATTTCGATGTGTGCATATGAAGAAGTGGTGCGTCGACGGTTTAGGTGGTTGCAGAAGAAGTGAGGTCGTGTATGCGTTCACGAGTCACAGGGGCATGGCGGGGTGAGAACTTGTCCCTATCAGGTTGGGTCCATATGTTGGTGCGCCTCGATGAGGAATTTGGAAGGGGGTGAGAGAGATCAACCGCGCGTATGGGAGAAAGAACATCGTCCCGCTGCATGAGGATAAACTCCTTTGATTAGTTAAGATAAAATAAGAGAACAGTTACACGTACATCGTGTAGTTCTTTGCTACGGTCTCGTTCTCAGATACGTTGAAACATCGATATTCAATACTCCAATATCTGGGAGCCATTGAGTTACTGTTGTCAGTATAGATGTAAGGATCAGAACATTTCAGAGTTGAAATATAGTTTCCCTTACAGTAATTGTTGTCTGAAGAATAGTTCAGTGTACCCGCAGTCAGAATCCAACTCTTGATATGCTCCTCTCTGAAGTAATTTCAGCCAGTGCATGCTAGTTTTTCTCTCGAAGTAATGCGCATGTTAATTGATTTCCACAAAATTGCCCATTCAAGAATTGTTTGCTCCGTCAGTTTGGACCGGATTATTGTCTGCGATGATGTTCGGGTTCTGTTGGTGCTGCAATGAACCGTGCTGAGTTGGTTGAAGTTGAATGCTCAAGCAGCCTGCTTGCGTGATGAGAGTTACAGTGTGAATCCCAGTATGGATTAGCTCTTCTATCAAATTTATCAAGGTAGGTTCGACGCAACGAATGGGTATAGCTACCAACCTTACCGAAACAACATTTTTACTGAAAATACACGCATCCATATAGTTTTGAATGGGTATGCCCAACAACCTTATCAAAACAACATTTTTACCGAAAATACACGCATACATATAGTTTTAAAATACAACATACATAACAGCAAAAATATGGGATCAAATATGGTCAAAGGAGGTTCTTGAGCACGTTGAACTCTTGGTCTTTCTTGGGATCGACTTCGGAGATTTCCGGGACGTTAGTATCTAATCGGTAAAAGTCAAGTAACACAAATAAGAGTAAAACAAATTCAAATAGATAGAAAATTCAAATATTTTGTAGATTATAAAATATCATGATTTTATAAAAATTTAAAAACAGTTTCACTCAATTTAAAGTTCATATGCAAAAATTATTAACGTTAGAAGTTGGTTCGGCTAAGAAATTGCGGGAAAAGAAAAAGAGGTTTGGCAAAATTCTGAAAATCATTTTATTACATGTGGGTCCTGCATGTCATTCTCACAAATATTAACTCTCATTTTAATTACAAAAATGTCCAAATGCCAAACACACATAAACTTAACCCGATTTTAATTAACTACTAAACCTGTTTTCTATTTTCTTTGTCCGGCTGACAGGTGGATCCCAGAAGACAGAGAGAGCAGAGCAGAGTAGGGTAGAATAGAAGAGGCAGAGTCCGAGCTCGCCGGCGGTGAGGCATAGACGGTGCGGTCCAGCGAAGTGCAAAATGGAGAGGTGAGGTCACGGCAACCTTAAAGGTGGCGGTGGCGGGCTCGAGGTGGACCAGAGCGTCGACATCAATGACTTATGCGGCGGCGGACGGGCACGACCACGACGGCAAAAGGGAACGAGGCAAAAACAAGATGAAAGCATGCGCGTAAAGGCTCAGGGAGACGACAGCGACGCTAACGGCAGTAGCACGGAGACCTAAGGTCACCGGAGCAGGCGGAGCTGCTCCGGCGACATGCAAGTGCGGCGGCGCCATGGATGACCATGGCGGCGACAAAGCGAACGGCGACGGCGTGCAATGCGGCGAGTACAACAGCACTAGGGGACTTCGAGGAGCTCGCCACGACGGTTAATGGCGGTGGAGTTGGACTGCTGCGCTCCAGCGATGGTGGACAGTGACGGCAACACTCCACGGTGAAGCTCAACTGAAAAAGGACGGCGCGCTGGCTTAGGCAAAGGTCGAAGATGGTTTAAACGCAAGGAATCGACGAGGAGCTAACATGGAGGAGAGTAATGGAGCACGGCGGCGAATCTGCTCGGAAACGAGGAAGACGATGCGGATCCAAGGATTCACTGCGGTGACAAGGAAATTGAATGAGGGGTTCGCACAAGTGAAAGGTGGAACGCAAGGTGACGCGAGGAGAGAGAGGAGGGCTCACTGGAACGGGAAGGTGCGGCGGCCTGTAACTGGCGCGCTCGTCAGAGGTGGAGAAGACGATGCGGTTCTAGCTCTCCACGGCTTCAACTACAAGAACAAGCACGGGAAGGGGATGAGTGATGCTCTCACCAGAGAAGAAATGACACGGTGGCGTGCTTGCCGGCGCCGAGGAAGACGGCGTCGTTCCCAGCAACCACAACACCAGAGAGACTGGTTCTTGGTGGGGAAACTGGAAATGGCGAGCTGAGGAGTATGACGCTCGTCAGAGGTGGAGAAGACGTTGTGATTCTAGCTCTGCACAACATCAACATATTCATGCTAGTAAGAGAAAGTGGGTTGCTCGAGCTTCATATGTCGCGCTCGAAATATTTAGCACTTTGGAAGAACAGGAAATGGTTAATAAGGTGTTTGGAAATAGATGGAGATGTATTATGATAGATGGCCCAGTGTTTGAGGTTGCCATGGCTACTACAGATGGTAGCCCATTGTGAGGTGCCACCTCCAGAAGGCGTTGTCAGAATCGGCATCCATTGCCATCATTACATATCCAACACTACGGCCGAGCAGTTGTTTTTTCTGTTTGGTCTCTTTGATTACCTTGGCCAAGTAACAGAAAAGATTTGGAAGGTAAACAGAAGCAGCAGGCCTGGGAGGCTGGGACAAGCAGTGAGGTCTCGATTGAGAAGCTGACAATTTTTTTTCCCAGTGATGCATCCATGAGATTATCTGTATATCATCTAAACTTCAGTATTTTGGAATCTGATTTTCGACCTACACAGCTTGTTGACTTTGGTGGATACCTGCTATTCCTTAAAGTCTCTCATCACACTCTGGGTAGCACCTTTGTAGTCACAACTAGCTTGCAGGGAAAGATGTATCGGTGCACTGTTTCAATCGAGAAAGACCTAGTGTTCACGAGGATGGCATTGGGACAATTGGAGGCTATAGCATTTTTACAGAAGAGGAAATCCCCAGTAAAAAACCTATGTTGTGGGTTGATCGTCAAAGCAACTGTTGGAACAAAGGAGCTCAATTTCTCGGCATTAACATAATTCATGTAATTCCATATCACATGCATGATATAGAATGCCATAAATTCAAGTTATCCGCTAAGATATCAGGTGTGCGTCTTGGAGGTGGAATGAGTGTCAGGACCCGAATGTTCAGAGAACCTGACATTTAGAATTGGGAACGATTTCAGGGAGGAAGCAAGAGGGGAAAGTGTTCTAGGGTTCTAACAGAACTAACAACTACGTACTCAAGTATTTTGTCTCCTTTCATGCCTTCTCATTACTACCATCGCTGGTTATATATCCCAGTTTTGACAGAGCAAAATTACAGCTTGTAAAAGTAAACAACTGAGTTCAAAAGCTAAAACTGGAAGACGACAACAGTGCTGACGCTACAGAAAATACTGAAGTCCTCCCAAGCCCTCCGATCTCCTTTCAGAAAGCTTCTCTTCTTCCTGGCCTTCCATCTGAGCCTAAGTAGAATCGACGAAACGTTATGCTGGCCGCCGACTTCTTCACAGCTCCTTCCACAAAGCAAAAACTTCCAGTTTTCAGATTTCTCTGAATTTCAGAGTACTGACAATGAGGTATACTGAATCTTTACTGCAACGTCTTGGTATTCTAGGGCCTGATGGTGGTCCTGGGCAGGGCCTCTTGAAAGGGATGAGTAATTTATCTCCTGGTCCACTTGCAAAGCTTTTCAGATCATATACCCTTACTAATAAGGATGGTAAGTGCAGGTACCTTCTAATGTTGCATCCTCCTAACTCCTAGGCTTATTGTTGAATTGTGAATTTGTCATCACTGTTGTCGTATACAGGCAGAGTGGAGCTCAATATGGATTGTTTATTCTCCTGTGATGATTAACATCTTCTGATATGTCAGCTTTCTGCAATTAGCTTCCAAGGCTGCGTCAAATATAGCTTTTATTTTCTGAGTAATAGCAAGTTATTAGTAATTCTTGTAGATTTGTTTTAGCTATTCATATTTTCGGAAACAAATCAATTTTGTTGCTTTCAGGTTCATTGCTATTCCCTTGCATACATAGTTTCAGCGAGTTTTGTTCCGAGTCTTATCCCCCCCCCCCTGTTCTGCAAACCTTGGATGGAAGATCAAAAGAAGACGAAAGATCAAAGTTTGACACGGGGATACCAGATGATCTTGATGTTTCAGTAGAGTTAAAGGACTGGATATTTGGTCTTGAAGGAACGAAAGAAATAGGAGTAAAATTTTGGCAGGCAGCCTTTCGTAATCTACATGTATTAGGACAAAGCAGAAGTAAAACCGAGTTGAGCAGCACCGAGAAGCCCTCCCAGAAAAGCCCATATCCAGTGGAATGTTTCACGGTACAATACACAGACAACTACCATATGTACATTTTCTTTCTTTTCTTTCTAGTTCTCCACTTGATTTTGGTTTCTCTTTGCCATATATTTCGTGCACCTAAGACATTTCATGGTGCTTTCAGGTTCATATCGAAAGTCTGTAGGCAATAAAACCTCATTTGAGAAATCCGGTCACTGGAAAGGGAACAATACATAGCCATCAGGCAGACAATGGAATAGCCGGTGACCATTGATTCTGAAGTTACCATGGTCACCTAGAAGACAGTAATGGAGGGTCCAAGTGGACAGTGGACAATATCAGGTTTTCAGTTGAAGATTTTGCGGTATGATTGCTGTAAACAATCAGATTTTTTTAATCCTTTCTTGAATGTAGCACACCAGTATTTTCATTACATTTATCTGTCATGCAGATTGATGCAGTAGCTACAAAAGAAGAACAAGAGTACCTCACCACTCTTTGCAAGTCCGAAGCTGATTCTTTGGGAAGAATTGTAGCCGGAGTTCTATGTTTGCTTAAGCTTGATAAGTCACTTGGTCAGGCCACCATTGATCAGCTTGCCAACCTTGGTATGGTCTCATGAGACACGTCAACATTTTCCATATCTGTCCAAGTTTGTTTCACTCGGTTGTTTCTTTTCTTTCTACAATCTGCAATCTTCTAATTTGCTTGCGCAGGAAAAAAGTCAGAGGTAATGTACTTAATTTTTTTAACACTACTACAATTCAATCGATGCAATGTTCTGCAATTCGCTGTTGTTATGACTGTTTGGCTGCTTGGTCTTGCTGCAGGAAGTGGAGGCGATGGAATCTTCACACCAGAAAAGTTCAGCACGCACTAGGCAGAAATGCTTCGGCAGCACAGCCTGCACTGCATCTCCAGATTCAGTTGCAATCCTGGATTGGTGGCTGAAAGAAAGCCATGGAAGCAACAGTTTCTTGGCAAGAAAACGTGATCTCAGGATCAGAGGCAAAAGTGATTGGTGGCTCTTGTTTCCAAGGGTCCCAACTCACTTGCTCAGAGGGTCTAAATTGCAATGACATTGGATTTCTGAACCAAAAGTTGGAGAGCATGCAAGCATCGATGACAAGAATGAGAACTTGGATCTTCTAATTTAGACCTGAATGCTTAGTGCACAAAGGAACATTTACCGTATTAATATTCGTTGCCTGCTATTTCTTTCTTTACACTGAACATGTTCTTTACACGAACATCCTCCAATTCATTTTCCCATTTTCTTTTTCTTTAGATATTGTTGCTTTGCGCCCCATATCTTGTATGATTCCATTTCCAAGTTCAGATCAAATCATCAAATCGTTCAAGGTTTCAGCGACGAGGCGCCGCGTGGGCCGGCAACTTGCACAAATGAAAATGGGACAGCCCGATAATGGCCGCACGGCCCAGTAGCCCAGCCGGAGCCCATCAAGCCCAGATCAAGAATTGGGTCGGGCTCGACGAGAGCTCGCCACCCACCCGCAGATCCATCCAACTCCACGCCCTAACCCTACCCGAATTGGGTCGGGCTCGACGAGAGCTCGCCACCCACCCGCAGATCCATCCAACTCCACGCCCTAACCCTACCCGAATCTCTCCTCCGGCGCCGCGCCGCTGCTGCCGGTTCTTCCGAATCGCGGACCTTGATCTCCTCTTTCCCCGATTTTTCTCTGGTTTGGAGTTGCTCAGTTGGTTTGCGCTTCCATTTCTTGGGTGATTTGAGCTTCCTGGGAGCGGTAAGTGTTTCATGTTGTTATTTCCGGCTTAATTTTGGAGAACAAATTCTGTAGTTGTCTACTCTTGTTTGTTGCTAAGGATGGGTGCTACTTTGTGTCGATTCCTGATGTGATCTGTTTGTAGCAAAGGGTTAGAGAGTTGGGGAGCTTGGCGAGTTGAAGTGTCATAGGAGATGTATTTGTTTTAGTTTGCCTGTGTGTATAAAACTGCAACAAATTGAAGTACGCAATTGTTGGTTAGCTTGAAGCAGAATTTGTAGCAAAAGTTTAGAAAGTTTCTAGAGCCAACAAAAGGTTAGAGCGTTTTTAGAGCCAACAAAAGGTTGGAGAGTTGACGTGGCACAGAAAATAAGGTTCTATTTTTTTAAAAGTTGAAGCTGGGGATCTTAGTTTTAGTTTCCTGTGTGTATAAAATTGCAACAAATTGAAGTATGACACAGTTAGTAAGCGTGAATTGGAAGTATGACGCTGATCTGCTATGCGCTTGGCACCACATGATACCATTTCTTGTTGGAGAGGATGTCTGTTGTGTTTAGCTTTCTACTTAGTGTTATGCTTGATTTTCTGCATTTATCCGGTCTGCAGTTTAACCAAATGCTATAAAAAAATTGATTTTGCCGTATCATTATCTGTAGTCATGGAACACATGGATGAGCATGACAGTGATGATATGCCAATAGGGGTAGCATCCGATGGAGCTCATGCTGCCTTCAGATTCAGAAAGAAAAGGTCTAAGGTGTGGGATGGGTACAACCCTATCTATGTAAATGGGGTGGTTCAAAATGCGGAATGCCGCTACTGCCATATTCTAATGAGTTGCAAAGGTGCTGATGGACATTCCAATGGAACGAGCCATTTGTGGCGACACCAGAAAATTTGTCGAGCGAAAGAGGAATTGGATCTGAGCCAGCTACAGGATACGAACTCTCCGTATGGTACGTTTACTTTGTTTCTTTCGGGCATCATGCTTTTGTTACTGATTAGCCGATTTTCCCTTGTATTTGCACAGGCTAGTCATCTTAATTGGTTTCCTAGTTTGTAATTTTTGAGCAGTTTTATTATTTTTTTGGTTATTTAAGAAGTTTTGGATGATTATCAACTTTGGATGGCATCAGGGTTCAGAAACCCGGTACCGGGCTGGATCCCGGCCCCCCTCCGGTACCGGTAACCGGTCCGGTTACCGGTCAAACCGGATTTTGCTCGGCCGAAATTCGTTCAAATTTGATTAAAATTCATTCAAAATCTGAAATTTTGATTTTGGATTTGAAAAAACCGCCGGGATTTCATTTCCCGGCCACCCTCCGGTAGGCGGTTACCGGCCGGTAACCGCCGGTTTTTTTTCCTGGATGGCACCAATTAAGCATTTAATTTTAAGCTCCATAAGAACTTAGGGACAGTAATTAATGGAAATTTTAACAATGACAACAGTTGAGGCCATTGCCTTTGAGGCGGTGGAGTGGCCTATCTGTGTTGGCAAGACCCTTGTCCAGGTTGAGTGTAGCTTGTCAGGGAATCATATTGATTGTAACAGCTATCCTTCATGATGTACTTGTTAACTCAATGAGAAAAAAATGAAAACATGGTGGTTATATTTGCGATATTTGACATGTTATATGATTGTTCTTACGCTTTGATCACACCTTACAAGTTACAAATTATGAAATTAGTAATTATGAATGAAATTTGCTCAAATGCTACCACAAACTCCCATTTTGTTCCAACTCTAGAATCTAGATCTCTGGTAGTCGGCGGCAATTAGATTACACATGAGATTCTTTTGCATTATAACTCTAAGCAAGAGATCGAATTTGTATCTAAACAGTTACAATTGTAGACCCTGTATAATGGATCATTAGAGTATTATATTTTTGTTAAGGTCCACCAGATTGAGGATTGGATGATTTAATTTTGGTGGAAATTTATAGTATTTTTTCTTCTTTTTCTCATTTAGAATGGGAACTTTTAGACCTTTTGTCATCAGTTATGGATCAGATGTTGTTTTATGCCAGAAATTTTGCTGTTTGTCGGTTTAGTGTAAATTTGGGTGTAACATGCCATTTTCTTCATGACAAGTTGATTTGGGTGTAACACGCCATTTTCTTCATGACAAGTTGTATGTCTTTCATCTTTTATGCGTATTCTGACTAAACTATCCATACTTTATGCATCGTAGTGGTGAATGGCATTGATCCTGTGGACCAGATTCTTGCAGATTCAAGTGACGACATAAACTTGGTAACTCATAGTGAGAACAGTAGATTCAGGTCAAAGGTGTGGAATGAGTTTAGGCCTGTCTATGTTGGGGGGAAAATCCAGGGTGCTGACTGTGTCTATTGCCACAAGCGGCTTAGTGCAGAGAAAGGTAGAAGCCATTTGAACCGACATACTCAGACTTGTCCAGCACGAGGTGATACCAGCATAAATCATCAGAAGGGTGGGTTTTTTCCATCCAGTGTACCAAGTTTGAAATATAGGGTTCAGGACGAGCTCTCACCTGCCTTGACAAATGGTAAGGTTCAGATTACGGAATATGCTAGCAAGCTCCTCAAGGGTAATAGCTCGGGTGACAGAACTCCTCAGGACCAGCACATTCTAGCTTTACCAGCACTAGACAACATGACCTCAAAGCAACAAAATACCTCATTTGCTCGTGCTGCTCCAGATATAAGTACCCGGAAATTTGATCAAGAAGCATCTTATCAAGAGCTAACTAGAATGATAGTTATGCATGGCTATCCCCTATCAATTGTGGAGCATGAAGAAATGCGAAGATTTGCAAAGAGCCTCAACCCTGTCTTTAACATGGCTTCAAGCATTGATATGGAAGAGTATTCAACTCTTTTATTTCAGAAAGAAAAGGCCGACCTTAAGGAAAAAATTGCACTTTCGTCCCGGCGGGTTTCCTTGTCAGCAAGCGTGTGGGCTCCTCATGGAGCTGAGCCCACAGTAAAGTACCTCTGTTTGACAGCGCATTTTATTGATGCAGACTGGAAGCTTCAAAGAAGAATCATCAAGTTTGGTGTGTTTTGGTCCTCATCTACTAATTTGGAAAGGATGATACATTTTAAGGAGGCTTGTGTATTAGACTCTGAGAGTGGGCCATATAATGTCATAGGGGAAGCTATAAGAGATTGGAATCTTGATTCAAAGCTTTTCAGTTTGATATCTGTCAGTGAAATAAGAAACCATGAAAGTACCTCAAAACTCAAGGACATGCTCATACGAAGAAACCGTCTTCCTATTCGAGGTGAGCTATACAATATTGCTTGTGTGGATGATGTGCTCAACAACATTGTTTCAAAAGGGCAACTGATGCTTCACCTTGTTGGTGATATACTAGAGAGATTCATGCAAGCACATGCATCCTCATCGCTGACTCAGCAGCAACTTCTTGAAGTTGTTACAAACATGGGTTTGAAGTGCCCCCAAGAAGATGCGAAATGGTGGCACAAAATTTACTTCAGGCTTGAAGTTCTTCTGCATTTCAAGAAGGCATTTCCTTCTGAGGAATTGGTATCTGCAGAAGACATTAAGATTGTTGAGTCTATTTGCAAGATTTTGAGGGCCTTTTATCGTGCTATTGAAGTAATTTCTGTTCCTGTTTGCCCGACAGCAAATATGTACTTCAGTGAATTATGGAAAGTTAGGACGACTTTGCAAGAAGAAGCATCTACTGATCACACTGGTGTTGCTAGCATGGTTAGGGTGATGCAGGAAGCACTCAATGAATATTGGCAAAATTCGTACTTGTGGCTGTCAGTACCTGTTGTTCTTGATCCCAGATTCAAAATTACTTTTATTGAGTTCCGTCTTAAACGAGCTTTTGGCGCTGATGCAGCGAAGTATGTATCTGCCGTATGTGAAACAATCAGGAGCTGTTTCATGAATATTGTGGCCCTGTGGATAAGCGAGTGTTCACACTTCAAATTGTGGATCTCACGATGTTGAAATGGATGGATTTGACAGTGATTCATTGGAAGATTGGGATCAACATCTTAGTGCGCAAACAAGGAGTCAACTATTGACAGAGCTTGACAACTATCTTGATGATGGCCTTGTTCCAAGGAAGGATGATTTCGATATTCTGAACTGGTGGATGAGTCATTCTACGAAGTATCCAACCCTCACAGCTATGGCACAGGATGTCTTGGCAATGCCATCATCTGCTGTTCATTGCGAGGCAGCATTCAGCAGTGAGGGGCCAGTAATTCATAAGCAATGGAGCACATTAAACATCAAGACAATTGAGGCGCTTGTGTGTACCCGAGATTGGATTAGGTAGACTGGTAAGTTCCGCACTTAGGTAGTCCTGTTTATTTCCTTAGTTGCTTATATGAGTTCCTAAAAAGAAGCATGTGTTTGTCTTCTTGGATCAGAGCTTATTTTTGCATCTTAAATTCTTGAGAAGAACTTGACAGCCACCTTTAAAGTGTGCACAATTAGAATGTTAGACCCATGATATCTTAGTAGCTAGACAATTAGTAGCAATTAGACTGTCACAACATTCATTCTTTCTTAGTAGATAGGTACTGAAAAAATACGCAGTAGTAGATCAATAGGATGAGCAGTGATTTACGAACTGGAAGATGTACACACTATTATCAATTTTGAAATCGCTTTCTCTTATGAGTAGGCATAATTCTGTTGTACGTAGACATGTTTGCATCATGGCTAGGCCACAAAGATAAGTAATAATCAAACAAAATCATTCTGCTGCGTTCAAATACTGCTCAGTTCATTGAATTGTATATGCTAACTCTCCCTGGGGATGTTCCCGCCAACTTTGCAGGCTATGTGTCATGCTGCAGTGAACTACCAACAGTGCTCATGCTCTTTATCATCAGAAAATTACAGGCAGTACATACTCATTGTTCTTTTAACGTACAAAGACTTATTGATTCCCATTTGGCTTGCTGTATCGAACATTTCGCAGCTGCCGGTATGTCTCAGTATTTCTACTATTTTTCTCCAGATGTGTATATTACTAGTCATGCACCCTTCTGTTTGAGAAGCTACAAAACTCGTACTTCTGAGTGTTCAGGTGTTTCGTGCAATGTTGTTTCTTGTTTTAGGACCGAGGGCTGTGGTGCAGATGTGTATGTACGGCGCCAATGATTTACCACTATTTAAACCTGATCAGGAATACTTTTGTGAATGGTACGGGTAAGCCATATGATGTCCGACTTGCTAGTTACTACTAGGCCTTGTTTGGGAAGTCCAAATTTCCGGGCCATCCCTGTGGATGGGCTTGTGGGCCGGGAATTTGGGTTTCCCAAACAAAGCCATTATGGTCAGTGAATGTGCTGAGATGGGTCTCCTGTAAAATTGTGTGCCGCCCTTGAGGATGGTATCTCCATCGTATGGACCTCAGATCATATGGTGATCTGTTCAGGAACCTGCTTGGCATGCAGAAATTGGCATCGTATTTGGGTGCGACTCAGCCCAAAGCATGGATCACATGGTGATGGAATTGCCTTGTTTTGACATTTTTATGCGGTTTCAAATTGGTGCGATCGGGAGGACCGACGAGCGAGGACAAAATTGATGGTAATCTTGGATTTCACTGCCCTTATCTCGAAATATGATTTCTCTGAAGTACGAGGCGGTTGGAAATGGAGTAAAGATGTTTGAGGTTATTTGACATGCCGACTGCCAGTCGGTTTGTGTCATGAAGTGAAATTTGATAGTGTTCTTGATGACCATTGCACTTTATTTCCTTTTAACCATTCATGTGAAGTATTTCGTCTCGAAACAAGAAAGAAAAAGGAAAATATAGCGGTGTATGCGTGGGGTCTCAAACGCCGTTCGTTGTGGCGTGGCCTCGTTTTATTTATAGTAAGCCACAAGCGAGCAGCGCGAGCAATCACGATGCGGAACAAGCCACGGTTGAGCGAGCACAGTGGCGGCTCTAGCTAAGCGCCAGCAAGCGCACGCCCGCGCGGCGAAAGCGCCTCTTCGTTATGTGGTGGCCTTTCGCCGCGGCGCGGCGTTCTGGCGCTTAGCTAGAGCCGCCACCGTGCTCGCTCAACCGTGGCTTGTTCCGCATCGGGTGATTGCTCGCGCTTGCTCGCTTGTGGCTTACTATAAATAACACGAGAGGCCACGTCACGGCGGCGTTTGAGACCCACGCATACGCCTTCTTATATTTTCCTTTTTCTTCCTTGTTTCTGAGAGGAAATACTTCACATGAATAGTTAAAGAAGAAATAAAGTGCAATGGCCATCGACAACACTCATCAAATTTCACTTCATGACACAAACCGACTGGCAGCCTGGCATGTCAAATAACCTTCAACATCTTTACTCCATTTCCAACCGCTCGTACTTCGAGAAATCATATTTAGAGATAAGGGCAATGAAATCAAAGACTACCATCAATTTTGTCTCGCTCGCTCGGTCCTCCGATCGCACCAATTTGAAACCGCATAAAAATGTCAAAACAAGGCCATTCCATCACCATGTGATCCATGCTTGGGTGAGTTGCACCAAATACGATGCCACTTGCATGCCAAACAAAGTTCTCGATCGATCACAATATGATCCTCGTACTAAGACTCAATGATCCTCGCGACTAATCCCGATCATTCTCCTCTCTCGCGTCTATTGACTTGGCTCTTATATAGGTATGCGAAGGGTGTGATTACTCCATGCTAAGAGACGCCTCAACGTCCGATAAAATGCACACGTTGATGGTAGTTATTGTCAAAGGAAACTGCACCCCATGTCGTCTGACAGTTACATCAAGGACAAAGGCATAATACATACAATTATTCCAGAAAATAATTGTGTATACTAATTGCTTTGTGTATTAAACACGGTGTATAAGAGTCTTTAATCGAGGCCCACATGTCCAGAGGCTTCATCGATTACAGGATGGTCGAGTCGACCGATCGTAGAAAGCTTTACGACCACAAGGTGGTCGTAGAAAGGCTTACGACCAGAGGTGGTCGAAGAAGGCTTTCGATCATTCAGTTAAACTTCTCCCTTATGAACAATAAGAGGTATACTTATGGGTAACATGAAGATATTGCTATCTATAATAACAATTATAGATAAACAGTTAATTGAGGATTATTATATCCTCGTCAGAAGTCTAACTCCCTTTATTACGACCAAACTGGTTGATAGCCAGTTTAGGTCAGGAACGACTAGCTATGAATATTGGACATTGTTCGACCAATTATATAAGTTTGGACAATCCCTGACCAGCAAACTAGTCGAGAGACACCAACAGTTACCCATGTCATTGGCAGGAAGGCGACTTTTGGCTCATTTGGTAACTTACGACAGTTGACCAACAGGCGCGACGGTTCAAGACTCTTGGCGAACATACGTGAAGATTAGAGGCGCATTTCGCGATATTAACTGCCACCTCTTCAAATACTATAAAGGGGGTAGTCCACGGTCTCTGTAACATATATAGAATCATAAGTTCATGATTGTATTCATTCATTAGTCACAATCATTCTGTAACATCCTTTGTATTCTCATATGAATACTCAGTGTGGCCACAATAATACATGGTCTTCATTTGATAATGGTCTCGCATTACTCTCCCGAGAAAATTCGATAGGGAACCTTGTGTTCTGATCATCGACAGTTAGCACTAGAAAGAGGGTGCCATCAATTGAAGAACGTCACTACGATGTCCTCATGGCCTCACTGATGGACTACAATGGAGGACTACACCCCTGAGGAGACGTGCAAGTGTGACTTATTTGATGAGTACATTCCAAAGAATAAATCTTCACCGCCCTCAAACCAATCCGTTGGGAGCAAAGCAGTTAAAACATCAAATCTACTCTCAAGCAACTTTGAGAGTGGCTATGTTCCAACTTCTGTCTCAAATCGAGAGACAAGTGATCATGATGCATGTGCTATGGAAATTCATAACAATCTCAATGACGAAGACTATACTGAGGCGATGGAAGAATCGTCTCAAAAGTATCTACTCCATCAACTCCGAGGTCTCAACTACCACCCCTCCTCTGATGAGGATGAGATGTTCTCACCCTCTATCTGCTTTGAATTTTGTGAATGTGCAGTCATCAATGCCAACAAGACCAACGAACAACGGGCAGCACGTGAGCAACGCGAGGCCCAAGAACAAGCCGAACGTTTGGTGCAGGAGTGACACAATCAGATTCACGTAGCCAAGCAAAAGACAATGGAGGAGGCCCGTCGTCAGTAACACGACAAGCGTGCTGGCGTAATCCATATCGACGACGTGAGTTACGAAGAATTTACATCCTTGTTACATTTTTCATTGTACGGTGCATTTACATCATGGAATCGCAGGACATGGACGACTTCGACATACCAGCCTTACGTGGAGAGTCTCACGACAAGGGGAAGGCTCCTGTGACAGAGACTGGCCGACATCGTAGCGTATCCGGCCACCTGAGCGCACTCCGTATCGAAGATGTGAGTTATGAAGAATTTACATCCTTGTTACATTTTTTCACTGTACAGTGTACTTACATCATGGAATTACAGGATATGGACAACTTCAACACTCGCCGGCCACTGTGGGCAGCCCCGAGACAAGGGGCACTCGCTATACCGCCGTAGAGACTAATTAGCTATGAATTAGTTAGTTTACTGGTAATTAATTAGTTCAGTGGTAATTAGTTAGTTCGATGAGGCACGAATGTTTAATGCGTCCGTGTGATGCACCCTTCGAAGCAGACTCGTCGAATCACATCTACGCTGCGAGCGAGTCACGTCCTAATTAGGGTTTCATGAATTTGCACACGAAGTGCTCATTGTACATTTTCATACAGATAATTGTTGACATTTCAAGCGTTACAAGCATTACATGAAACACACGCAGGTTTATTACAATCGGGATGAAGGGGGTGGGGTATTATCACATGTAGCCCAATCAATAAGGCACTCTTTGTTTATTTTTTTCGTTTAATGTGGATGATGTTCTTTAATACTGTATTGTACGACATGCTAGATAAGGTTGTGCATGAACCACCGGAGGGAAATGCGTGGCATACAGATGATATAATGATGTACCGTAACCTCTGACTCATGTGCATTTTGAAGGCTACGGTACATCATTATATGATCTGCACACCACGCATTTTCCTTAGTCGGTTCATGCACAACCTTATCTAGCCTGGCGTACAATACAGTATTAAAGAACATCACACACATTAAACCTATTTATAAACAAAGAGCGTCCTATAGCATAAAAAAAGGTGTCCAGTAGGACCTTCGTTGTCTTTTGACATTACACGTTTTCTAGACACATTGCTTTCTCAACAAGAATGCTGATGCAGTCCAGTGTTACTTAGGTTAATACCAAGGAATGAAACTCCGGTTGCATCTACATGAATCTTGATGATCCACGTTGGAGTTGGACAGGCTGCATGATATAAAAGTCCAATATAGATGTAATTAGAAAATTTATCACATAGATAAATCCGACTTGAGGCTATTGCAAAGAAAACATGCGCCAATACACACTTTCCTTACTAGGAAGTCCCAATTGTGTTAGAGCTCCACTATTACAATGCGACTTGGATATACATACAGTCAGGAGTAATCATCTTTCACCATTCACAACAGAATATTAGGAGTCAATCTTGTGTTAGAGACGAAGTGAAACGTAATTGGGATGAGCAAGAGCGACTGCGAGATCTTGGTATTTGTAGCCGAACGAAGGAGGAGCCGCTGCATTGGCGCCGGGAATTTCGGATGTGTTGTCTACGTGTAGCACTACGGGCATGGGGGGACAGTCGCGAGGAGTCGACAGTTGTGCGGAGGAGTGAATATGGATAGTTGGAAAGGTGGGTGGCCATGCGGGAGGAGGGAGAGGAGGGCTGGTGGGAGAGGGGCCATGCATGCAGGAGGGGAAGGGGTGACACGTGGCGGAAACAAATCAGTACACTTAAATGAAATTACGAGACAAAACCAAAAAGATTAAAATTATGGGAAAAATTACACAAGAAAATACACCGTGTTAGAAGCATTCACGTAAAATTTCATAATTTTTGAACAAATTTGCTATATTTTAAAAATACTATAAAATCCATGGATTATCGACCGAAACCCTAACCCTAATTGGAGGGACACATGGCGGCGGGACTGGGCCACCGCACAGTGGACGTGCGGCAGCGACGATGTGGCAGGCGCGGATCGCTTCCGCATAGCGGCCGTGCGAACGGGGCACCATTTTTGCCAAAAAAAAGTCAGCCCGACCATTTTTGTAAAGCATGGCCATTTTTATAAATATGATGCCAAAAATAGTTAATACCGCCAATTATTCCATAATATTGTCCAAGTATTGTACGCTGTACACACAAGCGCGGCTGAAGAATCTAGACCCGCTATTATGCGTTAATGGGGTTTTGGTTATTAATGACAAATCTATTTATAAGACTAACACTTCTATTGTCATACAAATTGTTTAGTCTCAACTGGATTTAAAGATCAAAGAGGTATGCATTCGACAACATCTTATTATATCTTCTTTGCATTCCTCGGATCCATTATATAGGTTGAACTTCACCAAAAGGAAAACTTGTATATGTGCATATGTCTTAATTATACACTCGTGTATGCACACATTTAGGGAGTTCAATCTATATCTTGTGGTTTCATTAGTATTGATCAATATTCCTTTGTCCACATATATTAAGGATCTTTACCTTGAAATATATCCTTGAATATATGCAACTTGTGTAGTTCAGTATATATTCGTATGGGCATATGAGACTTCATGTAGTTCATATACTCATATCTTTGAATATATGCAACTTGTGTAGTTCAGTATATATTCATATGGGCATATGAGACTTGCGGAGTTCATATATGCTCATGTATCTTTTGAGTATACATAACTTATGTAGTTTATATATACTCATACCAATTACATTCAATTACTTGCTATTGAAGTGGTTATCATCAATTACCAAAGAGGAAAGATTGTGGTATCTTGTCCCAACCATTATGAGTTAATGGTATGATGTGGTAATTAATGATAATCATATTGTGGAACTAACGTTTCTCCTTGAGATGGATAAATAGGTTATGTTCCGTGTGATTGAAGACTTCGGATGATGTCATGAGTTGATCGTCATCAAGTCAAGTTTATGAAGAAAAAGAATATCGTCATATGTTGATGATATCAAGAGAAGAACATCATCATGGGTTAATAATATTGAAGTGAAGAGCTTGGAGTAAAGGAGATGATCATGAGTTGATCATCAAGACAAGAGGAATCCATCATGTGTTGATGGAGGTCAAGTGAAGAGTGCATCATGAGTTGATGTATGTCAAGACTTGAAGCAAGGATATGCGTCATCAAGCTTCAAGTGGTTGCGCAAGGCAAAGGTATGACTAGCTAGGGCTAAGGATTTGTTCCTAGTCTTTTGCCGGTCTCGGTGTTTGGTTGGAGACCGAATTGCTAGTATAGGTTGTCGTACTATTAAGAGGGGTCTTAATTAGTAACTTGAGTTAGTCATGTGTTGGTAGCTCATTGTGTTTGCTCTAGCTCAACTTAACATGTTGCCTATATTTGCGAATGCGTTTTGCAAATAGTTGTGGCTCATGGTTATTCCTTGTAGCATGTGACTTTAGTTTGCGAATGTGTTTTGCATACCTTATTCCTTGTGGCGTTGATTCTAAAAGTTGGCAAATGTGTTTTGCAACTTATTGAGAATCTCGCTTTTATCGTTGTTTGCATCACGCGTCAATTTGGCAAATATGTTTTGCAAATTGAGTTGAAGCGTAGTGTATTTTGTGGTTCGATTCTAAAAGTTGGCAAATGTGTTTTGCAACTTGTTGAGAATCTCACCTACATACCTTGTTTGCATTTCATATTGTTTGCAAATATGTTTTGCAAAGTTGTTATTGAAAAAGAAATGCAAAGTTGTGCTTTTCTCTGTGGAGCGGTCTGACCGGCATTATAAGTGCGGTCTGATCGGACCCAGTCATGGACCCGTCGGCTTTCCAGAGCTGATTTTACGGTTTTAAGGTGGCGGTCGGCGCGATGTATCGGTATCGGCCAGGCCGGTCTTGCGCGCCCGACCGCCATTGGTTGGCGGTCGGGCCGCCGCCCTCCAACGGCTATATTCGGCCGTTGTGAGGTGCGGTCGAGCCGGCTTATGCTCGCGGTCGACCGACCTTGGTTGTTTCAGAGAATCTTCTCCCAACGGCTAGTTTTTGTGTGTGGGATATAAATACCCACATTGGCCGTGTGAGGAGAGTTTGTGGTGCCCCATTGAGTTTCTTTGAGCTAAGAGCAAGCCTCTCATACTCTTGTGTGTATGTGTTGCACTTAGTGAGTGATTGAGAGCAAACCCTAAGTGCATGTGTTGCATTAGGTTGTGGATTGCTTATCCATAGAGCTTTGGCACTTGATTGGTTCAAGTGAAAATTGAGTCTTGTTACTCTTGGTGTTTGCCGACACCTAGGCGGCGTGGAGGCATTGTGCGTCGGTGATCTTCTCAAGTGAAGCTTGTGAGAAGACCAGGCGATTTGTGAGTGGCTTGGTGCTCGCCATCTCGGAGCGGAGTAAGAGCAACCCTAGTGGATTGAGGTGATAAGTTCAAGTTGGAGTCGGTTCAAGCGGTTGAACTCACTTAGAGGTGTTGGTTCGGTTGGAACCGGTTCAAGTGGTTTGGACTTACCTCGGAGGTGTTGCCTCGCGTTTTGAGCCGATCCAAAGGTTGAACTTACCTCAACGTGGATTAGGGAGACCGCAAGTCTTCGATCACCACGGAAAAATATCGCGTGTCAATTGTGGTTTGCATTCTTGAGCTTTACCTTATTGCAATTTACATTCATATAATTAAGTTGCTCATCTATTGTGTATGAATGATTGCCTAGCTTTGTGCCATTAACAGTGCCTAAATTGAATTGCTCACAAGTTCATGCTCAATTGATTATTATCATTAGACTTGTATTGTTGGAGGACTTAGTTGAGACTAGTGGTTTTTAGGTCTTAATTGTGCAAAACCGTATTTATATTATCTTCCGCATTAGAAATCGGTTTTAGAGCATAGAAGTTTTAAAACGCCTATTCCCCCCCTCTAGTCGGCCTACTCGATCTTACAGCGGCTGGACGCGCTTTCAACCTAGTATTGTGAACGCGAGGGATCCTCTGCGCCGCGGTTCCAACATAGAATTCTGTGTGGCTCCTCCAGGTCCAGCGTCCGTCCGATCTGGTCTCGATGGTCTAGATGAAAGGAAACCCTCGTCCTAATTAGTATACCTAGTACAGCGTGACACATGTTGGGAGGAAAAAAATTACAGGGTCACGTTCATGCTCCTGGCTTCCCACTCATGTCATGCAAGCTCGAGCATTCACTTCCTAGAGAAAGCTTGTCAAAGTGGGCCCCAAATCAAGACATTTTAGAAATTAGAATTAATAATTTAGATTCATTTAAGTCCCACGAAAGCTTCTCAAAGTGGCCCCCAAATCAAGTCGGCAACGATCCCCCGAAAGTGGAAAGGTTGCATCTCTGGCGTTTGCACTGGCTACCTTGGCCCCGACCAGTGGCGGAACCACCGTCGAGGCAAGCCGGGGCAGTCGCCCTGGGTCTCCCAGAGGGCAGAACACCCCACGCCCCAGGCCCAGGTGTCCAACCGATCGCCAGGGCACAGCCTCCCTTCCACGGCCGCACCGAGCCCCCCGAGGGCGCAGACGCGCTCAAGGGAGCGCTTACGGTGGTGCGTCCTTCTTCTTTGCCAGCTTCGATGGCTTCTTGATAGGAACGTCGGGGATGGTGGCGAGGCCGGGGTGTAGGATCAAGGATAACCAACTAGAGCGGATGAATAGGAGGTGATGAACCACGGAAGTCCTGATTTGGCCCGATCTTTCGATGAGAAGATAAGTTCGGTAGTAGTCGCTCAACTCTCACGATCCTAGCTACGAACTCGCAAGGCTCAAAACCACACAATCGCTGAACTGCTCGACAAGTCGTTATCAACTGTGCACGAATACCCGGATGACCTGACCACGAAGGTCGATTCCTGCATACACCGAAGAAGCACGCAAGAACAAGATAAAGAAATCTGAAATTGCAAATAGGAATTGAAATATTTGAATTGAGTTGGGATTCTGAATAAGGATCTTAATTGAGTGGTCTAATCGACACATGCAAAAGATACAAGTTGCAACTAAGGCAAACTAAACATAAACAAAATCCAAGGAAACTAGAGGGGGTGTGTCCTCCTTAAATAGGGGATGAGGAGCCACAAATCTAAAAGAAATAGCGGGGTGGGACTAAAACCCGTGGTTACTGTTCATGTGAATAGTAACTACCCTCCCAGGTGGGCTGTCGACAGATGGGCCAAGTTTAGTATAATCACAAAGCCCAGATTGGCCCAAACAAGTGATATGACGTCTTATTTTAATGATTGCGATCAGTTCAAAAGGAATTTGGAGGTGAGTCCAGATCCGTTTTAAAGAGGACGAGATAAGGTTTCAATCAAGTATTCGTGGACCTCAAACGAAGTTTGTATGCGAAAGTTATGCCTATTTTAAGTTGGTCTTTGTCAAGTGATTCTAGAGGCCGAATCGATTCCAAAACGGGTCCATTTAAGCGCTTGCTTGTCTTGGACCAAAAGTGACATGGTCTTTGCACACACACACACAGATATATATATATATATATATATATATATATATATATATATATATATATATATATATTATCATTAGATAGCATCATATAGTTCATATAATATAAAGACACTTCAAAACAAGCTCACTGATAATTTGAGTGAAGCGTATGAGCTCTTGTCCTTGAAACAGTAAGCATAGCAAATATGATTGTATCCATAGGGGTCATGCCCTCATCAGAAGGTTTCTAAAATTAATCGACTAAATTAACTTTTAAAGCAAGATAGTTCTAACAAAGCTTTCTAGCAACAAGAAGATAGAACTATTAAGCTACTTAAGACAATAAAGAACTAATATCAATACTAGAAACAATCTTAGCTAAGCATATCAAGCACAAAAGAATTGCTAGAATTGTAAATGCGAAAATGTAAAGACAAGAGTAAATCACAATGAAGACTATGAAGTTTTTCCTGTGGTATCGAAGACTTGCCAGTCTTCACTAGTCCACGTTAAGGAAACTTGAACCAATCAAGCCGGCTCCACAAATTAAGTCTTCTCTCGATTTTACTAGTGGTTGTTCTTCCTCTGCTCTAGAGATGGTGAACACCGAACCACTCACAATTGACACCGGACCTCTTCACAATCTCCTTGAAGAGATCACCCGGGGGATCACTAGCTTGAATGAGCTTTTCGAGCCGGCTCGAGTTTTTTTCGAGCCAAGCCGAGCTGGCTCTCGAGCTCGTTTTCCAAAGGAGCCGAGCCATGTCTGCTTTGGAAATGAGCCTGAGCTAGCCGAGCTGAGCTCAGCTCGTTTCCAGCCCTATTTAAAATTCTGAGTTATTTAAACTTTCTTTAATCATTGATGAAATGTTTCAGTTGGATGCTGAGTTACCCCATCAAGAGAAGCTGGACAAAGAACAATGCCTTGGTGTTGGAGAAGTCAAAATTTGTGGCACCTACTTCAAACCACACTAGTAGGTTGGGGATTCTTGATACACGGATCAACTACAGAGAATCACAGTAATAAGAAAATGCGCCAAGTGATAGAAGCATAGCAGAGCATCAAAGCCCTCGAGTTCATGTTTGGATTCTGTAAGTTAGGAGGCTTCGATACGATAAGAATGCTATCATAGTAGCAATCTGTGGAATCATCAGCATTTTCGTCTCAATTTGGTGCGTGGAAGTAAACATCTAGCATATGCCAAACTTTCCAATAAAAAAAGATCAATTTTTGTGGAATCTGTGTTATGCTTCTATGCTTTCTTAGAAAAAGGTGCTGCAAAATAATTACAGTATTTTGGTGGAACACTAAAAATTCTTGGGTTGCTACAGATAATCTGTTTTAATTATAAATTCTGCTCTTATGGATCTAGTGTACTGGATATGATTTAGCTTCCACTGAAAATAGTTATTTTCATTTGGTTAGATAATTCCTTGTGTTATGCTTGGTTTCTTACTGTTCTTTGCATAAGCTATCCTAATTCAGACAACTCTCCAGTTAGTTTTGGAGTCGAGCTTCCAATGCTACGGTTTCTCAGAACTGTGGAGATTACATTCGACAGGGATTGGCAAGAAGGTGAGCAACTCACATTGGTTACAAGGATTCCGATGACCCCTGCTGATGAACCCGAAGGTCAGATTGTTGGTCCGATCTTTCGATGAGAACGATACGTTCGGTAGGCGTCGCTCAACTCTCACGATCCTGGCTACGAACACGCAAGGCTCGAAACCACGCAATCGCTGAATCGCCGACAGTCGTTATCAACCGTGCACGAATACCCGGTTGACCTGACCACGAAGGTCGATTCCTGCATACACCGAAGAAGCACGCAAGAACAAGATAAATAAGCAATCTGAAATTGCGAATATGAATGAAATATTTAATTGAGTTGGGATTCCGAAGCGGTATTATGGTTGGTCTAGTCGACACAAGCCAATACACGAAGTTGCATAGAAGCTAACTTTTAACTAAACAAAATCCGAATAAACTAGAGGGGTGCGACCTCCTTAAATAGGGGATGAGGAGCCACACATCTAATAGAACCAGCGGGGCGGGACTAATATTCGCGGATTACTGTTCATGTGAACAGTAACACCCCCCAGGTGGGCCGCCGGCAGATGGGCCAAGTTCAGTATAATTACAAAGCCCAGATTGGCCCAAACAAGTGATATAACATTTTTCTTTTGATGATTGCGATCAGTCCAGAAGGAATTTGGAGGTGAGGCTAGATCCGTTTGAAAGAGGACGAGATAAGCTTTCAATCAAGCACTCGTGGACCTCAAACGGAGTTCGTATGCGAAAGTTATGTCCGTTTTAAGTTGATGCTGTCAGGCTGATTCTGGAGGCCAAACTGGATTCCAAAATAGGTCCAGCTCGAACTGCTTGCTTGTCTTGGACCAAAAGTGACATCGTGCTGCACATATATATATATTTCATCATTAGGTAGCATCATATAGTTCATATAATATAAATACACTCCTAAAAACAAGCTCACCTGATAATTTACGTGAAGCGTACGAGCTCTTATACTTAGAACATGAAACATAGCAAATATGGTTGTATCCATAGAGGTCATGTCCTCATCACCTGCCATGGCAAATCGACAGTGGACGAGTTCGGCCTGAACGTACCACTTCAAGTTTGCTGGTTCTTCCTCGAGCCCGAGGGGATCAAACCAAAAATCGCCAGGTAGTGTGCAACCAGAAATGCCAAATAATCTATCAGTAGACACTCATCACCTGCAGAGAACACCGGCAGAGATTGCCAGGCAACTGACATGCCGTCGAGGTGAGGAGACAGATCTAGTCCCAGCAACCAGGTTGCACGCTCGGTGTTAGCTCGAACAGATGGGCGATGGGCGTAGCGCGGAGGATCGAGGGAGGCTCGAGGAAGATGGGTGTGGGGCGAGGGGTCAGGGCGAGTCTGAGGTAGGTGAGAGCGGCGCGGTGGTGACCACTGGGGAGCAGAGCGGATGGGAGGGATGGACGAGGCAACGGTTGAGGATGCTGAAGGAAGGAGTGGGAGAAGACAGGACCGAGGATGCAGAGGTCGCGCGGGGGCACACCGACGCGATGGATGATAGAGGCCTTATCGAGCTCCAAGATCTCGGAGGTGCCCCACCGGTCTAGCCGCATCCATAGGCATGCGCCAGCCTTCTTCTTGCTGACCTTGCCGGAGGAGGCACCGAGGTGGGCTGCGTCATGGCAAGCAGTAGGGCAGACGAAGAGGTGGGGGAGGGGTAGTCATCGCCAGGGGCTTGGGGAGGGAGGGGAGGCGGTGTGCAGAGCGGGTGTGTTTGGAGGAGGATGAGGAGGAGGCGAAGAAGGGTAGCGGGTGAAGAAGACTCATCATATGTTGATGGAGAGCAGGTAAAGAAGATCATCATGTGTTGATGATATTCAAGTTAAGAGCCCGGACTTAAAGTGAAGATGTGCGTCATCAAGAGGATGCTCAAGGCAAAGGTATGACTAGTTAGGGCTAAGGATGTGTTCTCAGTCTTTTACCGATCTCAATGTTTGGTTAAAAGACCGGATTGCTAGTATAGGCTGCCATACTATTAAGAGGGGTAGTCATGTGTTGATAGCTTGTTATGCTTGCTCTAGATCTCGTTAGCACGTTGCCAATATTTGCGAATGTGTTTTGCAAATAGTTGACGCTCATGTTTAATCCTTGTAGCATGTGATTTTAGTTTGCGAATGTGTTTTGCAAATGGTTTAAGTCCATGTACCTTATTCCTTGTGGTGTGATTGTAAAGGTTGGCAAATTGAGTTGAAGTGGAATGCAATCTCGTGTTTTTCGGCCCTAGTTGTCGGACCGTAGGCTTGTGGCGGTCGACCGGACCTTGGTCGAGTTTGCGTGGTTAGCATTTTCCAGAGAATGTGTTTTTCTAGACTTGCTGGTTCCTTTGTGGAGCGGTTTGACCGTCGTTGTAAGTCCGGTCTAATCGGACCCCCGGGTCTTGGACCCGGTCAAGTTTTTCTAGAGGTGTCTCTGGATTTTGGCTTGCTCCTTTGTGGAGCAGTCTGACCACCGTGTTTTGGGCGATCTGACCGGCTTGGTTCGGTCTGACCGGCTATTAGTTGGTGGTCAATCCGAATGTGGTTCAACGGCTAGTTTTATAGCCGTTGGAGCCTGACCGGTCTAATCGGCCACGTGCTTGCAGTCTGACCGGGCCTCCTGCTTTTTGCTAGAATCTTTTCCAAACGGCTAGTTTTTGTGTGTGAGCTATAAATACCCACCTTGGCCAGTTGTGAGAGAGGTTGCTGAGCCCCAATTCTATTCCTTGAGCAAAGAGCAAGTCCTCTACTTGTGTATGTGTTGCACTTAGTGAGCTTTGAGAGGCAAATCTTAGTGCATGTGTTGCATTAGGTGGTGGATTGTGTATCCATTGAGCTTAGACACTTGATTCGTTCAAGTGAGCATCTCCTATTTGTTACTCTTGGTGTTTTCTGACACCTAGATGGCTTGGAGGAATTGTGCCGGTGATCTTCTCAAAGAAGGTTGTGAGAAGACCCGAGCGGTTTGTGAGTGGTTTGGCGCTCGCCGTTTCCGGAGTGGAGGAAGAACAACCCCGAGTGGATCGAGGTGTTACTTCGGTTTGAAATTGATCCAAGTGGTTGAACTTACCTCGAAGGTGATGGCTCAAGTTGTGGATCCGGTCCAACGCAGTTGGACTTACCTCAATGTGGATTAGGGGAGATCGGCAAGTCTCCGAACACCACGGTAAAACATCGTCATGTCATTGTGGTTTGCATTCTTGTGCCTTACTCTATTGCAATTTACATTTCTAGAATTAAATTGCTTACTTATTTTTGTATGGTTGCTATCATTGACATAGACTTAGATTGTTGGTGCACTTAGTGAAACTAGTTGTTTTAGGTTTTAATTGTACAAAACCGTTTTGTTATTAACTTCTGCATTAGAAATCGATTTTAGCCAAAAAAAATACATATAACCACCTATTCACCCCCTCTAGTCACCTCCTTGATCTTACAAGAGTGGTCGAAACTAAGTGGTCAAAACTCAGTAGTCGAAACTCAGTGGTCGAAACTCAGTGGTTGAAATTCAATGGTCGAAATTCAGTAGTCGAAATCATCTGGTTGGATCCTTAGACCAGTGTGGTTGCAATACACCAGTTGAAGCTGTAGATCAGTGGTCGAAGCTTTAGACTAGGGTACAATCAGGATAAATGAACACTGCTTAATGACCATTAATCGGCCTTGAATTAGCGGTTACCAGTAGTGTATTATGGCAGTTACTAGAGAGTAATTTTCTCGACTAAATAAGTTCTGGAGACGTCGAGACCGAGGATGATCCTTTTCATTCCAATTATTCTTCTTCTTTCTCTCTCTGTTCTCTTGTGCTGGAGGGTTGTGCTGTTTGACTCAAACTGTCCCTTCTCCTCGGCATGCACCGGGAAGGACGGTGGGCGATATCTCCGAACCATTGTCGCAGAGTTCACCTGCACGGAGTGGCAATAAGGTTTCTGGGTAGCGCATCTGTGTGACCGCTTGCTGCACTACGACGTCTACGATCTGCACTGCATCGAGTCTGCACTGCTTACTTTTCTTCATCACACTCGACTGTAAGTTGGTCGTATGACCATACTATTTGACGAGGATATGATAATCCTCATTTTACTATTCTATAATCATGTAATATGACGTCATATGACATACCCCTTAATATTATAAGGGAAGAGCAAGTTAGGTGGTCGTAAGATCTTCTACGACCACCCCCCTAGTCGTAAGTAATTCTACGACTATGGTGTAATCGTAAGTCCTGCTACGATTACGCCTGGTCGTAAGTCTTTCTACGACCAGTACCCAGTCGTAAGCTTTTCCTACGACTACCCCTGGTCGTAAGTTCTGCTATGGCTAGCCCTGCTACGACTTCCTTATGATTAACTGGGTTTACTTGTCAGAAGGCTCATTTATTGGTGAGAATCTAAGCAGTCAAAATACGTAGTTATACCTGAAATAACTACAAATAATTCTCCACTATCTCTGATTGATAACCGTTGGACAACGTGGGGAGGTTATTACTCCAGCAATTACTCTCATTATTACGCAATAATGAGCGACTAATTAGCCTGGAACGACAATAGCCACCACTGCGTAGTATAAATAGGTGTCTTTTGGAGATAGAGAAAGAGGCTTTTTTTTTGGGACAATCAGGAGCAAAATTAGCGCGAGTCTTTCCACTGGTTGTAATCAGGATACCCAATACAATACACACAGGAGTATGGTTGTTATTTTCTCTAGAGAAGGCCCGAACCTGTATAAAAATCCTCGTATCTCTTTTTTCTGCGTGATCAATTGTGAAGACCCCAGAATCAAATAATCTTTACGTAAGATCGGTTCTAAAACACCGACATTATTCTATTGTAAATTGTTTATTGTGTATATTTAGAAGTGCAATGAGGAGCCTGTTGTTAGTATCATTTTATGCACCACTAGTTTGTTTGTGATCTTTACATCATAATATTAAGATCTGAAATTAAAATGTTATCCACCTTTTCAACAGGAACTCCCATATTTTTGGCTCCGCCACTGACCCGACGGCGATCGGACCACCGGCGTTGGCGCCCAGAGCCTCATCAATGGAAACCTGCACGCACTTAGTGATACGACAAATTTAGTACTAGTAAGGATTTGTGGTAGACTAGTCTAGGGCACCTATTACTGGGCGATTGTAAGCTCTGCTGTACTGAGACTGCGGCTGCTCACGATTCACGAACATGTGGCAGCAATAATTAAAGTGCTTGCATGTGTCTTGAGGATCCAGGCATACAAAAACCAAGCCCTAAAATGAAAAGGAAAAAGATTAAAGATGAGCTCGCCCGCCGGAACATAAATCTCCAATCAAATCACGAATTGCTATGCATATGTCGAAGGATGTTTTTTTTGGCAAATCATTTGAATTTCTAACATTGTGATTTGCTTGTAGATTCGTGTTCCGGATGGCGAGCTCATATTCTTTGGAGGCGGTGATGACAAATTCAGGCAGGGTTCTGTCAAACCCTAAATTTGAAATTTAGAATCTTCTGTATTCACAACACAGTCCCTGAATCAGTAACTAATGTTCACAGTTACATCATTGAATATCAATCACGTATCACGAATATTTAAGGCTGTTGCATAATAATAAACAAAATATAAATATATCTTACGACTTTTGACTTGCAGAATGATTGTACAGGCTAAATATATTTCAAAGAACAGCAGCGGAAGCAGAATAAACATACACCATGTGGAAGCCTCGTGGTATACTCGCGAGCCAACACACATAATGCAGTTATATAATATGCAAGGCTGATCAAATGAATGACTTGTAGTTCTTTTGTTGGCATAAAACGCAGCTTATTGAAATAGATTATATAGTAGCAAATCCTGAGACCTAGCATTTTTAACTAACACAGGATTGAACAAAGTTGAGTTTTGTTGTAAAATACTAGTGGAGGCTCCAACCTCCTATACCATTGAGTGACTTCAGCCACCCAATGCTTATGTTCTTTCTCAGGTCACATCTTGTACTTCTCACTGGTCCTCGACCAGACCATCTCAATTCTCTGGGCTCCAATCCATCTTTTCATTCCACCCACAAATTATTTTATAAAAATAAAAGCTAATTTAACCTGGGACAGACGAGCGGCGAGGTGACAGTGATGTGGCGGTTCCGTCCTTCCCTGGGATGGACGAGGGGGCGCTGTCCATGGGTGGTGCGGACGAGGCCGCATGGCAGCTCAGCAGTTGTCCGTGCCACCTAGGGTGTGTCGAGCGCTATTTTTGTAAAAAGCGCAGCGAGAACGCCGTTTTTGCTAATAATACTCCAAACAATGCTATTTTGATTAAAAAAAAAATCTTCGCATTCCTTCGCAAAAACTTCAGAATAGATAACCATGTCCCTTTCGTTGCAAAAACTTCAGAAACATCATCGACCGATGCTTAAAAAGCTAGTGGGCCCAGAAATTAAGTTAACCATAGGTTCGATTCGAAGCATGCCATATATATGCTTTAAAACTGCACAGGCTCATCCTAAGAGAATAACAACTAAAATCTGTTTTCCTAAAAAACTTATTAAAACATGTTTTCTGAAAACTGATATCTAATTCACGTGATCTAAACAACCACGTAAGGAGGATGGGGAACTCGTCTGCACATATTGTGCCCGCCCAACAAACTTTCTCGAGAAGATAACTATGTACTTGGTTTGAACAAGTATCAGGCTTCTTGCCGCAATGTTTGGAATTTTTTTATCGTATTAGCACTGTTTGGGGTTGTATTTGTAAAAATAACACTTGTCACGCGAAATTTACAGAAATGGAGTCTCCACCGCACGATCACCGTGCAGGACAACCAATGAGCCGACACGTAACCGCTGTCGTACGGCCACCGTGCGATAGAGGGGCTGCCGCACGACCACCGTGCGGTGCGGTGGAGAGCAAATAAACATCCCACCGTGTGTTGAGATACCTTTGTTAAAGAGCATGCATGAGAGGATCTACATCGAATTAGTAGGGGCACAGCTAGGGCCCGCAAAATAGGTATGTAATTTGCGGACGAAACCTATTATTTTATGTGGTCACAAGAGAATGATGTTTTTTAGTTTTCAAAGTTAAAAAGATATCATTTTGACCATCAATATTTATCATCATATATTCGAAAGAAAGTTATAAAGTATAATATTATGAAACTATTTTTTATGACATATTTAATCATTATTTTCATATATCCAAATATATATTCCAAACAATATCATTGATCAAAATTTATATGGTTTGACTGAACGTTTCATATAGCCAGCGTCACCTTATTTTCATTGGAAGGAGTAGTTTCTAAAATTTTCTACGCGCTGCCTTGCAAAGAGATATACCGTCGATTTACCACTGCTAGGAAGGATAAGTAACAACAGACCCGTCGATCGATTGTGGATGCCATCATCCAGCCATGTCGAACGCGACAGCTTTTCACGGTGACACATGGTCGGTTTGACTCTTGACTTGTTAACGCGAAACTGTGTGCAGGTGTCCGTGAACCGTGAGCACGCCTAAAATTCTTATTTACGCTACGCTCCAGCCAAGTTGTCCTCTGGTAAACCTTTCCGAGACATGTTGTCAATTACATGTAGATCACCTGGCTACAATAGGCTAGTACTAGTAGCATGGCAAAATTAAGTATAGCAAGCATTTTCTTCACCTGCTCCTCATCACGACACTACGACAGACAATGCACTTGTTTACTCTGCATTTTAATCAGTTGTAGCTTTTTTTTCTTCGTCCTTTTTCTCTTTTATTTTTGTGAAGAAGTTGTAGTTTTTCAACACCTACCGCTTATAAAAACATCTATACAACTTATAAACATTCTGAGTCAACTAATGATAAGATCGATAATTTTCCCCGAGTCCCTCTCTATGTTTAATCCTTGAAAACAGAGAGGTTCCAGTCCGTGTTGAATGTACTTAAAGAATCAGCAGATAATTCAGACGCAGTGGGCCATACTCGCAATAGTCGGCTTTTGAATTTGTCGGAAGAGGGAACCAATCTCTTGCCGGAGAGTGGTCTTACCACGACAAGTAGCGGCCGGCGTGCTGGTTGGCGTCGACGTCGGAGCCACGTATGTTGCATCCCCTCTTGCTAGTTGCTTCGCCAATTGTGCACTCAAAATCTCAAATACAGGAGATCACTTTCTACCTCTGTACGTACTAGCCCTATCGTAGACCTGGCCATGCGTTGACACACCAAGTCGAGAAAGAAAAGTACGCCTCTAACATGGTTAGCCTCACCAGCTGCACCCGTTGACGAAACCAGTGAAGCAGACATTTTTTGCCTTTACGGTTGTATTTAAAAAATGGTATTTGTTGCGGAATTTGCAGAAATGTAGTCTCCATCGTAAGATCACTGCGCAGAACGACTATAGCCGCTGCCAGGCGGAACAGGAGGGTTATACACTTACTGCTAGTAGTCGTGCTACTCATTAATATTATCCCCCGTCTGTCTCTGCTCGTCACCCTTTGGCGTGGGCTTGGAGCCAGGTGATACTGACGGGCTACCGTATAACATTGGACCTCGTAGGCTTTTCCATGTATGAAATGAAGGAAACCTTTCCACAGTATACTCCATTGGGTACCAGTGTAAGTGTAACGAGTTCCTATGGATTGGAAAGCATTAGTTAGGGCTTATACTCCTTAGAAGCCTTCGGTGGTAAAAAAAAGTTAGAAATTATTATGTTAATCGAAGAAAAAAACAAAAATAGCTAGAAATTATCGTATTAATCGAAGAAAAACAAAAATAGCTAGAAATTCTTGGCGAAAAATAAAATAAAATAATACAACTAACTTGCCTACGGATATGTGTATACGAATACGGATGCAATATGCATGTCTGTCCTAAAACGTTCGTGTGTGCGCACCATGTGACCGAGTCAAATTACAATTTGTTAATATTTAGGTGCCAATTTTTGTCTCATCCAAGAGGAGAGTCCATCAACCAACAACAAAAATTAATGTGTGTACAGAAAAGTTCCAACAGTTCTTGTCCAAGACGTTGGTTTATGTTCTACAATCTACACTTATCAAAGTACTGCATATAATTCAGAGTTTGTACATTAGATCTGTACTAGAAATAGAACCCCGGAACGCATGCATGAAGATATTGGTCCGGTACTAAAACCGAAATATGACAACGCATGCATAGGATATTGGTCCGGTACTAAAACCGAAATATGACTTCATGGACAACGTACTAGATACAAATTACAATTAGGACTCTGTGAACAGAAAGAATCTGAAGCAATTAGCATCCACATAGAATAATTGTGAAGCTATGCATAGATACACGAATATTCAAATCTTGGATCTAAACTTTTCTATCCAAATATCTATAATTGCATAATTACAAAAATAAATCTATTTTTTTTTTCAAAATTCATAACTATGGGGATTTTAATTATTAAAATTATAAATTGCATGTAGTATCGTATTTGACTCCCATCATGCCATGATCAACTCAAAGAAGGTGATAGTCATGTGGTTATAATTCTAAATTTTCTTAATCTATTATGTTATTGTTTTCTTGCAACAATTTTTACAATTTCTAATTACAAATTGATATACTTGGATATAACAATTGTTCCGGAATTCACATTTGTAAACACTACTACAAAACAGGCTATAGTAGACGCCCCATCACAGACGGTTCCTTTGGAACCGTCTGTCCGGACGCGGCATTTGCACTGTCAGCCTATCATAGACTGTTCTTAATCAGAATCGTCTATGATAACTAATTATCACAAATCGTCTGTGATAATCCCCTCATGGAGCTGAGCCCACAGTAAAGTACCTCTGTTTGACAGCGCATTTTATTGATGCAGACTGGAAGCTTCAAAGAAGAATCATCAAGTTTGGTGTGTTTTGGTCCTCATCTACTAATTTGGAAAGGATGATACATTTTAAGGAGGCTTGTGTATTAGACTCTGAGAGTGGGCCATATAATGTCATAGGGGAAGCTATAAGAGATTGGAATCTTGATTCAAAGCTTTTCAGTTTGATATCTGTCACAGCTATGGCACAGGATGTCTTGGCAATGCCATCATCTGCTGTTCATTGCGAGGCACAGCATTCAGCAGTGAGGGGCCAGTAATTCATAAGCAATGGAGCACATTAAACATCAAGACAATTGAGGCGCTTGTGTGTACCCGAGATTGGATTAGGTAGACTGGTAAGTTCCGCTCTTAGGTAGTCCTGTTTATTTCCTTAGTTGCTTATATGAGTTCCTAAAAAGAAGCATGTGTTTTTCTTCTTGGATCAGAGCTTATTTTTGCATCTTAAATTCTTGAGAAGAACTTGACAGCCACCTTTAAAGTGTGCACAATTAGAATGTTAGACCCATGATATCTTAGTAGCTAGACAATTAGTAGCAATTAGACTGTCACAACATTCATTCATTCTTAGTAGATAGGTACTGAAAAAAATACGCAGTAGTAGATCAATAGGATGAGCAGTGATTTACGAACTGGAAGATGTACACTCTATTATCAATTTTTAAATTTTGAAACCGCTTTCTCTTATGAGTAGGCACTATTCTGTTGTACGTAGACATGTTTGCATCATGGCTAGGCCACGAAGATAAGTAATAATCAAACAAAATCATTCCGCTGCGTTCAAATACTGCTCAGTTCATTGAATTGTATATGCTAACTCTCCCTGGGGATGTTCCCGCCAACTTTGCAGGCTATGTGTCATGCTGCAGTGAACTACCAACAGTGCTCATGCTCTTTATCATCAGAAAATTACAGGCAGTACATACTCATTGTTCTTTTAACGTACAAAGACTTATTGATTGCCCATTTGGCTTGCTGTATCGAACATTTCGCAGCTGCCGGTATGTCTCAGTATTTCTACTATTTTTCTCCAGATGTGTATATTACTAGTCATGCACCCTTCTGTTTGAGAAGCTACAAAACTCGTACTTCTGAGTGTTCAGGTGTATCGTGCAATGTTGTTTCTTGTGTTACGACTGAGGGCTGTGGTGCAGATGTGTATGTACGGCGTCAATGATTTACTACTATTTAAACCTGATCAGGAATACTGTTGTGAATGGTACGGGAAGCCATATGATGTCCGACTTGCTAGCTACTACTAGGGCTTGTTTGGAAATCCAAATTCCCGGCCCATCCCTGTAGATGGGTTTGTGGGCCGGGAATTTGGGCTTCCCAAACAAAGCCCTTATGGTCAATGAATGTGCTGAGATGGGTTTTGCTGTAAAATTTTGTGCCGCCCTTGAGGCTGGTGTCTCCATCATATGGACCACAGATCATATGGTGATCTGATCAAGAACCTGTTTGGCATCCAGAAATTGGCATCGTATTTGGGTGCAACTCCAGCCCAAAGCATGGATCACATGGTGATGGAATTGCTTTTGTTTTTGACATTTTTGCACGGTTTCAAATTGGTACTGATCGGGAGGACCGAACGAGCGAGCACAAAATTGATGGTAGTGCTGGATTTCACTGCCCTTACTCTAAAGATGTTGAGGGTTATTTGACATGCCACCGCAGTCAGTCGAGTTCGTGTCAACGTATGAAATTTCATAGTGTTGCTTGATGGCCATTGCACTTTTATTTCTTTTTTAACTATTCATGTGAAGTACTTCCTCTCTGGAAACAAGAAAGAAAAAAAAGGGAAATATAAGAAGCTGTGTACGTAGGTCTCAACGCTGCTTCCCCTTTGACGTGGCCTCTCGGAGACTCGGACCACTGCCTGTAAACCAGTGAGAAGAGCAAGGTCGTTTTATTTAGTAACCCACAAACGAGCAATCACCCCAGTACGGAACAAGCCACGGGAGCAGAGCAGAGCACAGCTCCTCCTCCTAGCTAAGCGCCAAGAACGCCGCACGCGGCGAGCGAAAGGCCAGCCAGCAGCATAACGAATAGTCCGAAGCAGAGCACCGGGTCGGCGGCGCCGGCGACGACCACCGTCACGGCCGACGACGCCATGACTACGCCTAGAATGGCAAGATTCTGCCATACGCATAAGGCGCACGCGCGGTCGTCGGGCATCCAGAAGCCCAGAGAGAGGAGGTTCAGGCCGCCGAGGACGCCCACAAGGCCGATGAACGCGGTGTAGGTGTCACCGTCTTGCGCCGTGCTGAACGAGTTGATCAATGCCACACCGGCGCCAAACAAGATGAATATGAAACCGATGAAGCGCATCTTGTCGCCCTGGACCTTACCCTGCACGTGCGAGAAACACAGGAAGAACATTAAAAATTCAGAATTAGGAATCAGTGTGCCTAAGCGCGCGAGCGTGGCCACAATCCCCAACATGACAGCTCGCCACAATCGAGCGTCCTGAGCTCTGCCCGTCGCCCTGCCGCCGGAGCTCGCCGCCACGCGCTCGAACAGCTTCGCCGCCAATCGCGCCTCTCTTCGAACAGCTCACCGAAATCGCCGCACCCAGCCCGAACAGCGTGTCCG
Organism: Ampelocalamus luodianensis; assembly: GCA_036346255.1. NCBI lineage: Eukaryota > Viridiplantae > Streptophyta > Magnoliopsida > Poales > Poaceae > Ampelocalamus > Ampelocalamus luodianensis. The sequence goes on along the minus strand of CM070633.1, from coordinate 63,074,660 downwards.
CGAGACACGAACCTGCCGGAGTTCGCCGCGCCGCACTCGAATAGATTTTCCGCGTCCTGGGCTCCATGCGTCACGCACCCATCCTAGATGGACGCGCCGAGCTCGAACCCGGGAGCTCGGCGCGCTCGAACGTTCCAGGCGACACCGCAGAGCGCATTCTGGCGAGATCCAGGCGCCCTCCGGCAAGCTGGTGCCGCCGCTCTCAAACGCTCCCGGCAACACGTACGAGCACGCGCTGCAGCGGTTGAACACTCCAGCGAGACAGCGGCGCCGAGCTCGAACACTCTGGCGAAACGTACAAACAAGCTCGAGGCTCGCGGATGCGCTCGAGCACTCCGGCGAGATCGCACCGCCGGCTGGAGCAGTTTGTACAAGTCGAAGCGCCGCCCTTCGGCGCGCTGTCATGTTGGGGCCGCTGCGCTAGAACATTCCGGCGAGCGGACCGCGCCGAGCTCGAATGCTCCCGCGAGACCACCGCAGCGTGCACTCCGGCGAGACCGAGGATCCCTCCGGCAAGCTGGTGCCGCCGCACACGAACACTCCGGCGAGACCGCGGCGCACTCGGGCGAGATCCTCGGTAAAATGAAATGTTGTATTTGTTTGGTTTCGATGTTCCAACAGTTCAACGACGTTTCAAGTCTCCACAAAGAAATGGTTTGAAGAAACGTTGTTGAATTTTTACTTGTGAGTTTTCATTTGGATATAAAGGAATGGATGAAACACAAAGCAGATGCCGAGAGAGAGAGAGAGAGAGAGAGATGTTTACCTTGGGCGGCGGAGGGTAGTTCTCCGGTGTCTGCGTTCCCATGGCCGGCCGGACTGGTACTACTTTCCTGATACCACCGAGGCAGTAGGCTTCAACACTGGAGGAAGAAAGCGCGCGCGCGCGAGAGAGAGAGAGAGAGAGAAGAAGAGATGCAAGATGAGTGGACTGGTCCAGATGAGGGTCACATCGACCCCTTTTTATCAGATCGATTAATTGGCTTAATTTCTTGATTTATTAATTCGTAATGGCTAAGAGACGGGTACGTGTGGGGTGAACCAAATCTTTATTGAATTGGATTTTTTCCATTCGAAGGGGGATAGTACAAGGCATATGCCCTTGAAAAGGTTGCTAAGACTGCCGTTGCCGTGGACGAGGCGCTTAGCTCGCAGGTCGTGCACGTCTTCCTCCCGGTCCCCCGAAATCAAGTCGGCAGCATCCCTCGAAAGCGGAAAGGTTGTCTGGCGTCTGCACCGGCCCCGACGGCGATCGGACCACCGGCGTTGGCGTCAAGAGCCTCATCAATGGAAACCTGCACGCACGTATTGATACGACAAATTTAGAACTAGTAAGGATTTGTAGTAGACCAGTCCAGGGCACCTGTTACCGAGCGATTAGTAAGCTCTGCTGCACTGAATCTCAAAAAAAAAAAAAAAAAAAAAAAAAAGAGGTCAACTCGAGAATTCCGTCGTGACTTTGTAAGCAGTTACTGTAATAAAGTATTTTCCGTACGATCTCAATAAATTTGGTGCTTTCTAAACTAGTCATAACAAACTACGTACAGCACACCATGGGGTAATAATAAAGTAATGGAACAGTGCACCGACCAGGTCTGATGCTTTATGTTCAAATCAAGTTGTTTGATTGAATTCCACGTGAGTATTTCGCTGAAAACCCCACATTTAGTGAGAGAGTTGATGTTTTCTTTCCGACGTAATTTCCTTGTGTGTAATGATGCATCTTTTTAAGTGGAAATTATATATCAATTGCGCTTTTATACCTCAAAATTGCATTGTAATAAGCTGCAAGCCTGCAAATAGTCACTTGCATGGGTACACACCTTTGATTTTCACAAACGAATTTTTCCTCAAAAAAGTATTCTGGTGTTATGGCACGCGGCGAGTAGTCACTATCGAACCAACACATGTTTTCTAAAATAAAATTTACCGAATCAAATGCCTGAGAATGGGATGGACTGATTACCTAGTGAAAGCTGCGCATGCATATAACGAATAATACTTCACATTGCTAAATACATGGCTCAAAGGTGTATAATAATTTATATATATTTAGAGAGAAATACTTTAAACGGCTAAATCAACTTATATTTATATATATATAATTTTTTGGCGATCGGAAATGCCAAGGTCACTGCAATTTGGATCCAATAATTACAAGTTGCACTTTATTTAAGAATGCATCTACTACCACCGCGGGCTAGCTGCACAGGCGCAGAGCCCATCCGTGATCAATCTATGCAGTACGAACCGTGGACACGGCCAGAGAGAGGCCGCCGAGCAGAAGGACAAAGAACCCGAAGGCCACCACCGGGCTGAGGGCGCCGGCGGCGACCGCGGTGACGGCCGATGATGAGGCAACGATCCCCACGAAAGCCGAAAGTTGACCACCACGGCCACGCGCGTCTCTGGTGTCTGCACCGGCTGCCTTGGCCCCGACGGCGATTGGACCACCGCCGTTGGCGCCCAAAGCCTCATCAATGGAAACCTGCACGCGCGTATTGATACGACAAATTTAGTACTAGTAAGGATTTGTAGTAGACTAGCTAGTTGAAGAGGAGAAAGAGAAGAGAAGCAGTGCAAGATTACAAAATGACGCCTGCTTAATGACTTCTCTAATTATTGGATGGTCGTATCGTCCAGGGCACCTGTTACTGAGCGATTAGTAAAAGCTCAGCTGCACTGAAACTGCGGCTGCAATAAATTAAAGTGCTTGCATGTGTCTCAAGAATGCAGGCATACAAAAACTAACACTACCGGAAAAAGCGGCTTTGCCGAGTGCCTGAGGCACTCGGCAAAGCCCAATTTACACTCGGCAAAGGCTTTGCCGAGTGCTGCACTCGGCAAAGGCCACTCGGCGAAAAATGGGCCGGCAAAGGCTCCTTTGCCGAGTGTCTTTTGTCGGGCACTCGGCAAAGCCTTTGCCGAGTGCCGAAAAACACTCGGCAAAGTTTGATTTTTAAAAAACTGAAAAAAATAGCAAAACATTTTTTTTTTAATAGGAGGAGGCCCCACAGGCAAGTCCCGGCATTTTTCACGCGATCCGCGGCCGTGGGGTTCGAACCCGCAACCTCTCCCTCGCGCTAAGCCTCCTCTACCACTGCACTACACTATCACTTATGTCTGTATTGCATTTCGGTTCCCCGTATATTATACAAAACCGAGTATAAATTGCTTGTTTGAGGCTCTAAACGAATTCAAATCAAAAAGTTGTCAACTACAAAGTTTCTTAACTTTTTGAGATCTACAACTTTCATTTTGGTAGTTTCTCCATCCGAGGTCGTTTGAAAAATTCGAATTTCAAATTTGATAAATTCAAACGTAGTTTTGCGTGACAAGATGATTTCAAATCAAAATGTTGTCAACTACAAAGTTTCATAACTTTTCTAGATCTACAAAGTTCATTTAGGGAGTTTCTCCATCCGAGGTACTTTAAAAAAATCGAATTTTAAAATTTTGAAATTCAAAACATAGTTTAAGTTGGCAAAATTAATTCAAATTAAAAGCTTTCAACTACAAAGTTGTATAACTTATGAATATATACAACTTTTATTTTGATCATTTGTTCATCCGACATAGTGGTAGTAACATTGTTCACAAATCTTATATATCTCTCTTCTAGTTTCATGAAAAACCTATATAATGAGAGAAATGTAGATTTGTGAACAACGTTACACTATCACTTTGTCGAATGAAAGATGCGTCCAAAATAAAAGTTCTAGGTCTTGAGAAGGTATACAACTTTGTAGTTGAAAACTTTTCATTTGAATTAATTTACTGCTTCAAAATGTGCTTTGAAGTTCTATTTTGCCGAGTGTTAAAAAAACACTCGGCAATGTCCTCTTTGCCGAGTGCCAAATTTCAGGCACTCGGCAAAGATGTTGTTTGCCGAGTGCAAAAAAAAACACTCGGCAAAGACCTTTTTTGCCGAGTGCCAAAATAAAAACACTCGGCAAAGACCTTGTTTGCCGAGTGTTTTTATTTTGCCAAGTGTTTTTTTTTTGCACTCGACAAAAAGCTTCTTTGCCGAGTGCCCGAAAAATTGCACTCGGCAAAGATCCAAACACTCGGCAAAGAAAGATTTTCCGGTAGTGTAAGTCTTACAAAGGAAAGGAAAAAAAAATAAAGATGAGCTTACTAGCTGGAACACGAACCTCCAAGCAAATCACAAGACTAGAAGTTTGAATGATTTGCGAAAAAAATTATCATTCGACATATGTATAACAATTCTGTATAAATAAACGCATGGAGTACCATTTTATTTGTCCTTCTAGTGCACAAATGCATGGATCGGATAAAGAACTTTCACCTTACACACTTACATAGTATAATATCCAGTGGAATAGTAATTTCTATAAAAAAAAAACATCCTGTCGAATAAAGAATTTAGAATGGAAAATATTGTGCTCCCTCTGTCGTGCAGCAGGTGGCTGAGATCCATATTTGTTTTTCTGTGGTGTATGTTTTTCTGTAGGCCTACACGTTTCCTTCTTCTCTCTCCCTCAAATCAGGCCTGAATGCATGTTTTCCAACTGTAATTACGCTCGCCAAAGGACGTCTAGCCGCACCTCGACATCTAGTCATCTAGAACCTCGCCAAAGAACCTCTCGCTCGTCAACTTCAGAATTTTTTCTAAAATAATTTATTTTTTTATTCAAAATTACAATATTATTCCAACGATTTTTTTTAAACAGAACTAACCTCCTGTCACCGAACCGTTGGGCGACAGGCTCCAGTCGCCCAACGGTCAAGCGATATAATTTAGTAGCTGTACTATTAGACGACAAAGATGAAGTCGGCCAATGATCGGACGACAGGTTCTGTCGCGCAACCGGTAGGCGATTGCATTCCTGTCGCGCAACCGGGAGGCGGTTGCATTCCTGTCGCCCAACCGGTCGGCGATAGGAAGCTCATTGTCTGCGGTGGAAAAGGAGGCAAAAAGGCAGGAGAAAGAAGTGATCTAGTTGTAATCTGCCATTTCACATGAAGAAGATAAAGTGATGAACTACTAGGGAATAGCACTAAACGTATCTGAACTGTTCCCTTTTTTCATTCGTTATCTGATATGGCTTTGTCCATTTCATGTCGACCTCTAAAGCTCCCTGATTCTTGCAACTTGACAAACTCTACTTTTGAGTTTTTTTTTGTTCGTCCTTTTAGTCTCCACAAAGAAATGGTTTGAAGAAACGTTATTGAATTTTTACTTGTGTGTTTTCATTTGGATATAAAGGAATGGATGAAATACAAAGCAGATGCACGACTACAGAAACATGATCAAGAAAGCTGAAAGAAATATCATACAGCACAAACAAGAGAGAGAGAGAGAGAGAGAGAGCAGACAGAGATGTTTACCTTGGGCGACGGAGGGTAGTTCTCCGGTGCCTGCGTCCCCATGGCCGGCTGGACTTGTACTACTTTGCTGATACCACCGAGGTCCGAGGTAGTAGGCTTCAACAATGGAGGGGTGGGGGTCTACATATATACTTGTCGCAGCGAGAGGCAAGAGAATAATTAGTCGTTTCTTTCCACAATCGTTTCTTTCCACGAGGCAAAGGCGGACGACGACGATTCATGTCCAAGTTTTCGGCGCACGCGTGTTCAGACTTGAACCCATAGGCCATAGTGGGCAATTGTACACGCGGCTCGCCCTAGTAAATCCGACTAGGAATTCTTTTTATTTCACAATGGATCGACTTATGGCACCTCTAACAGTATATTTATTGTCGTCTTTTAGTTATGTCACGTTAATAAAATCCTATATGGAGAAAAGAGAGGGAGAAAAAAGAACACAGGTCGTCTCTTTCTGAAGAGACGGTCGTGCACGTGAAACCAGACATGATACATTAATCTACTCTAGTTGACATGTAGACCCGTTTGAAAGAAAAAATATAAAATATAAATGTTGAAGAGTGTGCTAGAGACTATCTATTAGAGATGTTGTCTCTAGCATATGTTAGAGACAAGGTTATCTCTAACTATTAGAGATGCCCTTAACTTTATGTGCTTGCCATGCATAACGTAGCAGATGTTCTTATGGCACGGAAGGATTGATCAACCGCTCAAAAACGGACAATAAAGTGTCTTTGGGCTATTGCTAGTGCTTTCAAGAAAAACAGAAACAATGCTCTTATCATATCTATTATTGAACTAATGGAGATAAAAAAAAATTCAAATATTTTCAAGCAATTTCACATCTTTTCTGTTTTTGTACTATTATGGACCCTCGGAGGAAATTACCAGATTTGAAGGGGGCTTACGAGAGAATTGTGGAGGCATTTGATCTTGATTTTTCTGATACTTACACTCATATTCATAAAGAGCTTTTTCGAGTTTTCGATTTGTATTATAAAAAGTTTGGCAACAAAAGCCAATCGAGAACAACTGCTTCAACAACGCAACAAGGACATCGCAATTTGAGCCCTTCCAACATGTGAAAGAAGCTAAAAGGCCTGGCATCTAATTTGTCCTCTCATGCGTCGAGCAGGTCTCAATGGAATTCGAGAGTAGAGATCAACCACTACCTCGACACGCCTTTTGCGGACACCGAGCTTGATCTCGCAGAGAGCAATGATATCAACCTCCCCTTGTGGTGGAAGGACCACCAGCGTATTTATCATGTGCTGACACATTTTACGCGAGATGTACTTATGGTTCCGATGTCGACTGTCTCATCGGAAGCCACTTTCAGTACGGTAGGGAGGATCATCGAGCCAAAGAGGTATTCTCTCACACTTGAGATGGTTGAGGCACTTACATGCCTCAAAGACTGGGAGAGCGCAGATAAACGGACGCAACATCAACTCGAGGATCCGGAGATCGCGGAGGCGTTAGCTGGCATGGAGAATCTCGACGTCAACTAGTTTATGTATGTACATGTAGTTGTTGTACTCTTTTCCTTATCATGGGTACCCCACGCTATGGTGTAGAATTTTTAACGGGATAACAACTTTGTATTTAACTATGTCGAAGAACGAATAAAATTTTGTTCTTCCCCTGAATATTTATGTGTTGTTGCATTATGTGCAATTTTTTTTTTATTTTCATTTCCCATCATATTCTTTCTTTCGCATTTTTTTTTTACAAACCTCTTTTCTTTTTCCCTCCTTTTTTTCGTTCTCCTTGCTTTTCTTTCCTTCCCTGAGACCGTTCTTCTTCCTTCTTCTGTTCTCCCATCCTTTCCCCATCCTTTCGCCGCTCGTCCTCCACGTCTCCTCCTCCGCCTTGCCACCGCCCTCCTCCACCCCTACCTCCCCTCTCCATGCGACCACTCTGCCACTGCCCTCATCCACCCCCACCTCCCCTCTCCATGCGCTCGCCCTGCCATCGTGCGCCCGCCCTAGTGCCGGCCGCCTCAAGCACGCCTCAGCCTCTTTGCCACCGCCTCTACAACTCCCTCACGCAGCCGTGCTTGGGCTCACCGGAAGCGAGTCAGGCCGGCACGGTCCGGTCCTGGCACGTGGCCCATCGGGCCGTTCCGACATGGCCCATTGCCATGTCTACTACTGGGGCAGGGATGAATGGTCATGTGCAATCCTACTTGGCGAGGTATCGTAATTCGCATTGGTATTGTAATTCGCAGCGCAATTGTAATTCTGCGTGGCGTGGTATTGTAGTTCGCAGTGGTATTGTAATTCTGACGAGGCGTGAGGCATCGGTTGGGAGTTGGGACCGTGGTGCATCTGTACTTTTGTTGACAATCCACCTCCAATCAAGGTTCCTTTTGCAATCTAGTACTTTCTTTCTTTGGTCAGAATATGCTTTCTCCGCAGGTGACCTGGTCGTTGTGTGAAATCGACACAAAGGCGGCACAGCAACAAACTGAAATCGACAACGCACTGAGTAGTAGTTAACGAATCACTCGCTCTCACTCATGTCGCTCTCTCTCTCTCTTATCTCGCTCTCCAGACCACTCACGAGGGCGGACTGCATCTGTCCTTATCCAGAGACCAGACGAATGGTGAGGCGCTGGTCTCCAAGAAGTTCTTTTCAAACATGAAAGCAGGGATAGGGTCACTGACCAGGTTCCAGGACCGGGCCGTGCCGGCGCGACTCGCTTCCGGTGAGCCCAAGCACGGCTGCGCGAGAGAGTTGTAGTCCTCGCTCGATCACCTGCCGGTGACCATACTGACAGCCACGTTGTGTGAAATCGACACAAAGGCAGCACAGCAACAAGCCAACAATACATAGCCATAGGGTGACGACTGACGACACTCACTGGCTCACTGCCTGATCCCTAAATTACGAAGCTTCGTGCCTCCTTCCTTGGTAGGTGACTGATGAATTGATAAAAGGAGAAAAACATATACTACATACTAAGATTTAGGAAGAAAATCGGGGCCGAGCAGGAATGTGTGTGAGCATTTTGGAACGCATGATTCTCACGTGAATATTTGGCAGAAAACCCTGTTGAAAATATGAGTATTTTTTTGAATTATATTAATCCAAAAATATACTATATAAATCATAGAAAATACTATAGCCATTTTCACAAAGTAAATGAACAAGAACACTATAGCCACACTAAGATCCAGAAGGATATAAACTAGTATATCTATCTCAGTGTTCAAATTAACAACAGATAAGAAAACTAACCAACAAATATGTGCAAGATAGGCATACCCGGATCCAGTAGAAGGAGTAGCAGTAGTAGGAGTTCCAGATCCAGTAGCAACAGCAGGAGTCTTGACTGGATTATCGTTCGTCATGGCGTAGTGGTAGTAGTTGTGCAGTTGATGTAGACGTAGCGGAGAATCAGATGAAGCGAGCAGTCGCGCGAACGCTCCCCAAAAATCTTATTCGTCCTCGCTCGTGCAAGCCTTCAAGGACGAGTGTTCCGAGGCTCGCTTCTCCGTGCAGCCGACACGCGCTTGCCGGATGGAGATCACCGAGACAAAGAACAAAACCAGTGGTGTACTCTTGTCTTTCGTTGAGAGTGTTGGAAAGTGGAGAAAAACAAGTGCTATGTTCCATATAATAGCAAAAACCCAGAGATCAGAAACGATCGTCATTACTCACTAGTAACCGCAGCCATTACCTAGAGATCAGAAACAGTCGCCATTATTCACTAGTAACCGCAGCCATTACTGCCAGCGATTTTTGAAACAGAGCATGTTCTACATAATGGCAAAAACGAAGAGACTAGAAACGGTCGCCATTACTCATCGTAATCGAACCGCTATCGCCACCGCTTGTTAATGCCATTAACTGCGAGTCAGTGCGTTTCGATTTTCGAATAGATAAAGAAAAACGCGCACGCAACCGACACGTCTGCGTACGCGTGCACACGCACACGCACCCGCACCGCATCGCATCACTCGGCGAGGCGTGGTGAGGCGAGCGAGCGCGCGCGTGTATTGGCTCTCTCCAATTCCACAAGGGGTTTACCACGTTCCACCTTTTAAAGTGGTGTAACTCTCATTCAACTCTCCATATGGGGACTAAACAGTTTTAACACGTGCACATGGGCTTTTGAGATTTTCTAGGAATTAATTAGAATTAAAAATGGGCCCAACCCATATTAATTCCAACAATCCCTCGCCAGATCCCAATGGCACATGTCAAATGCCTTGATCCACAGTATTGTTTTGATATACTAGTGTATTGATGGAGACCGTTAAGGTTGAACATCCACCTAGAATGAAGTTACACTTATCCACAATCGCACAATGGACTAAGCCTTGAATTGAGCTTTGTGTGAATAAGTTTTACTTAAGTTCTTAATCGATACCAGTCGCTCAGCATCCCCGCGGGTTGGAGCATATGAGTCATACTCCTGGTCTATTCATGAGCTTCCTAGAGATTACCCTATCTTATAGACTGTGACTAGCAAATGGGCTCATATAGGTGTGTTCTTTCAAAATCGCTCAGAGGACAAGATCTTTGCTTAAACAAGCCACAGAACACATTAAGATAAAAATCAACTCGCCATACGATTTAGGAGAGAATTGCATCTCCAATGGAGTGGGTCTATAAAAGTACTCTCCTCCCGCTAACTAAAAGCTTGTTTCGCCAATCCTACTTCACGGATCTCCGATCATATAGGATGGGTTACCACTATGGTATAACTCACGTGGGTCTCAAACCCATCTCCCTCGATGCATTGTCTATCACATTACGTGATAAATCCTTTGTGAAAGGATCTGCCATATTCTTAGCTGTTTGGATATAATCCAAAGCTATTACTCCGGAGTTTCTTATTTTTCTGACAGATTTCAGTCTTCTCTTCACATGTCTTGATGCCTTCATATTATCCTTAGAACTGTTCACTTTGACGATCACAGTCTGATTATCACAGTTCATCAGAATAGCCGGTACCGGTTTTTCAACCACCGGCAAATCCATCAAGAGCTCACGGCCATTCGGCTTCAACAAATGGCGATCTAATATCGTGAGTTCGCTTCCATTGTTGACCTCGTTAAGATGGCCTGCTTGCAAGACTTCAATGAAACAGCGCCACCTCCAAGTGTGAAGACATATCCACTTGTGCCCTTAATCTCATCAGCATTAGATATCCAGTTTGAATCACTATAACCCTCCAGTACCATGGGGTACCCGGTATAGTGAATGCCATAACTCATAGTACCCTTTAGATAGCGCATTACCCTCTCAAGAGCATGCCAATGATCATCTCCCGGATTAGAAACAAAACGGCTTAGTTTGCTCACAGCAAATGAGATGTCAGGCCTGATACCGCTAGCTAAATACATGAGTGAACCAATTATCTGAGAATATCTCAATTGGTCTCTGGCTATTCTCCGATTCTTCCTAAGCAACATGCTAGGATCATAAGGTGTTGGAGAGGATTTGCAGTCGCTATAACCAAAACGACTCAGAACCTTTTCCACATAATGGGATTGCAACAATATAATCCTACCATCATCACCTCTCAACAGCTTGATGTTCAAGATAACATCAGCTACTCCTAGATCTTTCATCTCGAAATTCTGAGACAAGAAATCCTTGACCTCCTTAATCACATTAAAGTTGGTCCCAAAGATCAGTATGTCATCAACATACAGACATAGAATGACTCCCTCGCCCCCCACCATGGCGATAATACACACATCTGTCAGCTTCATTCACAATAAAACCTGCAGATGTAAAAGTTCTGTCAAGTTCTGTCGAACTTTTCATGCCACTGTTTAGGTGCTTGTTTAAGACCATACAAAGATTTCAACAACTTACACACCTTTCCTTCTTGACCATCTACTATAAATCCATCTAGTGCTCCATGTAGATTTCTCGCCCAACTCTCCATTTAGAAAGCCGCCTTAACGCCCATCCGATGAACGAAGACCGTGTGAGGCAACAGAGATAGTAGTACTCGAATAGTGATCAATCTAGCCACATGTGAATAAGTATCAAAGAAATCTTCGCCTTCCTTTTGAGTATAACCATTGGCCACAAGCCGTGCTTTGTACTTCTCGATAATACCATCAGGCCTAAGCTTCTTTTTGAATACCCACTTACATCCTACAAGTTTACAACCATAAGGACGCTCGGTGATCTCCCAAGTTCCATTAGAGATAATGGAATCCATTTCACTCCTGATCGCTTCTTCCAAGATTTCGATCCGAGAAGCATATGCTTCGTAAATGGTACTTGGAGTATCATCCACAAGGTACACAATGAAATCAGGACCAAAAGACTTTGCGCTCCTTTTGTTTTACTCTTCCTCGTAGTTTCATTGTCTTCCTCCTCGTGAATTTGCTCAAAATATTCTATTGGAATGGCAGGTTCAGGAGTTGTATCAGGCTCCTGACTCGATAAACTAGGCATATCTTTCATCGGAAAAATATCCTCAAAGATTGTAGTATTTCTGGACTCCATAATTGTACCAACATGCACGTCAAGTACTCCAGATTTCACCACTAGAAATCTATATCCAACGTTATGGTGAGCATAGCCTAGAAAGACGCAATCCACAGTTTTTGGTCCAAGCTTACGCTTTTTTAAAATTGGCACATTGACTTTCGCTAAACAACCCCAAGTGCGCAAGTATGAAAGTGATAGTCTTTTCTTCTCCCATTGTTCATATAGGGTTATCTCTTTATTCTTTGTGGGAACCCTGTTTAGGACATGACATGAAGTCAATATAGCCTCCCCCACCATGCTTTGGAAAGACCCGCTGTTTCTAACATGGCGTTAACCAAATCTGTTAGAGTGTGGTTCTTTCTTTCAGCAACCCCGTTTGACTGGGGTGAATAGGGAGGCGTCCTCTCATGGATTATACCATGTTCCTCACAGAATAAATTGAACCTATTAGAAAAGTACTCGCCGCCACGATCAGACCTAACCCTTTTGATTTTCTTTTCAAGTTGGTTCTCAGCTTCTGCTTTATAGATTTTAAAGTAGTGAAGAGCTTCATCTTTAGTTTTCAAAAGATACACATAACAAAACCTAGTGGAGTCATCAATCAAAGTCATGAAATATCTATTACCACCTTTTGTCAACACACCATTCATCTCACACAGATCTGAATGTATGAGTTCTAATGGTGCCAAGTTTCTTACCTCTGCGGCCTTGTGAGGCTTACGAGGCTGTTTTGATTGAACACAAACTTGACACTTAGAACCTTTAGCAAGAGTGAATTTCGGGATTAAATCTAAACTGGCTAACCGCGTCATGCAACCAAAATTTATGTGACAAAGTCGTGAATGCCAAATAGTAGTCTCATTACCACCAAAACATGGTTCACAACATTATTACACAAACTGAAGAGATAGGCGAACAAGCCTCCGCACACATAGCCTTTACCAACAAATTGTCCACACTTGGACATTACAAATTTATTGGACTCAAATACCAGTCTAAAGCCATCTCTACACAGAAGATATCCGCTCACGAGATTCTTATTGATAGATGGCCACATGATGCACGTTCTTCTTGCACAATCTTCCCAAGTAAACTTCGATCGACTGCCAACACCATGAACAAGTGGCATGTGACCCGCTCCCATTAGAACGGTTGAATCCCGAGTGACCGGGTAAGAAGAGAACAATGAAATATCAAGACACACATGTATATTAGCACCAGTGTCTATCCACCAATCGGTTGATTGACATACAGAAAGAATAGTAGGTAAATTACCATACCCTGATGTTTCCGTCTCAGTAGTACCAACAACAATAATTAGCAGACTTAGAATTCTGCCCTTGCTGATTCTTCCCACCCTTGCGTTTGCTGCAATCCTTGGCCCAATGACCAGGTTCGCCACACACAAAGCAAAGGCTATCCTTTGTGTTCTTTTTCTTCTTCTTGAAGCTAGTTGTTTGTGCGATCTTGTTCTTGCCTTTGAACTTTTGAGCTTGATCATTCTTCTTCTGTACCATATTGGCGCTAGAATGTCCCTCATTACCTCTGATGTGTGTATCTTTTGCCCTCGCCTTCTCTTCAACATCAAAAGACCCAGTAAGATTTTCAACAGAAAACTTTTGTCTCTTGTGTTTCAGAAAAGTAGCAAAATTCCTCCAAGAAGGAGGAAGCTTGGCAATAATGCCTCCCGCGACAAACTTGTCCGGTAACACACATTTGAAGTGCTCGAGTTCTTTGGCCATGGATTGTATCTCATGAGCCTGCTCAACTACAGAATCCAGGAATTAATTACAATTAAAAATAGACCCAGCCCATATTAATTCCAACAAACCCCACATTTAGTGAGAGAGTTGATGTTTCTTTCCTACATAATTTTCTTGTGTGTAATGATGCATCTTTTTTAGTGCAAATTATATATCAAATGCGCCTTTCTACCTCGAAATTGCATTGTAAGCTGCAAGCCTGTAAATAGTCACTTGCATGCGTACACACCTTTGATTTTCAAAAATGAATTTTTTTCCTCAAAAAAGTATTCTGGTGTTATGGCATGCGGCAAGTAGTCACTATCGAGCCAACAAATATTCTCAAAAAAAAGGAGAAAGAATCAAATGCCTGAGAATGGGGATGGACTGATTACCTGGTGAAAGCTGCGCATGCATATAACAAGAGTAATACTTCACATTGCTAAAACATTGCCGAGCGCCCGGGATATTTAACTCGTAATACTTAACCATCCAATTGGCCCTAACATTATAAATCGAATATCCCGACTCTCGGTGTAACATATACCTCCCAGGAGCGGTATACATACACCTCACAAAATCAAGCATCACTTCCATACAAGATTACAATATCGATAACAACGAAGTTTTACAACATCCAAAAGTCATACAAGTTCATATTGCAAAAATAGGGCCGACTGGCCAAATGACAAGGTAAATAACTAAAATAGCAACGGAAGCAAGAGCCATAAAATGACGATAAACAAAAGCCAACCGGCTGCCCTTACCTACAAGGCAACCGACCGGACCGCCAAGCTAGTCGTCCTGCATGAATTCGGGCTCACAATAGTCGATCCTTTGAGGATCAACCACCTCTGCAACAATTAAGAAATGCAACTGAGTACAAAGATTGTACTTGCAAGACTTACGAATAACAAACCTATACATTGCTACATGCAAGCTTGAATCAAAGGAAAAAGGCCATAGGGTTCATTTGTAGCACAAAGCAATATTTTATTTGCAATAGTGTAATAGATTGAAGGCAATTTGATCAAATATATTTTTATCTATTTAAATAACAGCAAGACAATAATTATAAACATAAATAACATCCTGGAGGTGACTTCCCAACAACCACCACAACATAGCACGAATTACCTATTCGTACTACCCGATTTCAAGTTTTATTGAAAACATTGAGTCTAACTCTTGTAGAAACCTAACCAAGCGTGTCCATAACCAAGTACTTAGCTATTCGAATAGATTAAATCCTACAGTGGTGTACAACTTTACACATATGTCAGGCCGCTCCTTTTTGCCACCAGATAAAGCACACTTTCGAAGGTATACCGATAGAGCTAAGTCCTACGAGACGTTTTCCAATATTATGTATTAACTACGAGCCGCTCGTATGGATAGAAACCTATAAGTTGTGTTGGAGTCATTGTAAAGCCTCAGTCAACTACCCCTCGAGGTAAAGCCTCGAACAACTACAATGTTCCTAGGTGTAGAGAACCTAGACAGGAACCCATCCCCGCACACCCAACAACAACAACATATTTCTTTTTATACATAGCACACAACCACCACCTGCGACTCGGAGCTAACACACACCAAAGTACTAAGTCAAGAGGGTTCCTATATACCCACATGTGGCTGCACACAAAAGTGCTTGGGTCAGTGTTCAAGATGTTCGGTCCTTGTTGACTTAGGCATACAACAACACATCTCATAACCACACCATCATCTGTATGCCTAAGTCCAAATCATTTTGTTTTTAGTTTTAGTTTTCCTAAATACAATACATACATGAGTATTCCGACTCAAATATTTAGAGTGATGATATATTGACCATTGTCGAGTCGATGATCACCATACTACCGTTCTAAGCAGTGCTAAGCGACACGACTCGTATATAGTATACATAAATGATAAGAGCCATCCATCGAGCTCTAAATCAATAATAAAACTAAAACTTAGGCTCAGTGGCAATGAGAAACATTATCCAACAGATTATGCATCTATTCAGATTAACTATCGCCAACCGAGAAATTAATCATCAACATAGCATTGCATACATACATTTGCAAATAAGATAATACACTTGAACATAATAGGATCAACATGCATCAAAGGAGCAACTGCTTGCCTTCCTGGAAATAATTCTCTTGCTGCAGAGGATCACTCTCGTGTTCAACCGAATCATCAAAACCTATCGAACGCACGAGAAAAACCAACAAAAACGAATCATAGAATTTAAGGCAAAGCATAAATATTGTTCATCATAGAATCATAAGGGCTTGTACACATTCATACTCAGCATGCAACATAGATAGTAGGCTCTTCCTGAGTCGATTTATTCGTATCGACATTCTTACTAAAGAACGAGAACTAATTGAGACTCTCCATGTCTCCACTCCCTTGATTTATTATTCCCAGCGATCCGTCAGGGAATGCGGTTCCTTAAGCCAATCGTGACCAGGGAAACGCCGACAAGAAACAAAGCAAAGAAGCCGAAACAGAGCACCGGTCTCCGGCTACCGGCGACGACCCCGTGGTAGCCGACGAGGCGAAGATGACACCCACGACGCATGGTTCGACCGCCAAAGGCCATCGCTTTGGTGATCGGCACGGTGAGTGCGTTGGCGATCTTGAGGCCGTCGAGCCTCCTCCTCCAAGTAGGTAGTCGAGTTCACCCGTTGCAATCACGGTGATGAAGAGGCCGACGGCCGCCGCCAGTGCCGACGGTCGTCGCCCGTGTGCCGACGCCGCATCTCGTTCGCCGGACCTTGATGAAGGAACAAGCTAATCGCACTTGTCAATCATTCAAGAAGCATCTGATTTATATTACGAACGAAAGGTTGGCGTTTGGCAAGTCAACCTTGTTGAGTGCAAGAACGCGGCGCTGTCGGAAGATATCCTCCTCGATGTCAACCATCTCTTCCGGCATGTAGCCGCCGCCGCCGCGGCTCCCACCGCGAAGGCGGAGGACGAGTTGGAGGTTGGACTCCTTGACGTTGTAGTCGGCGAGGGTGCAGTTGTCCTCGAGTTCCTTGTTGGAATTAATATGGGCTAGGCCTAATTTTAATTCTAATAATTTTTTGGAAAATCCCAAAGGTCTATGTGCACGTGCTAAAACTAGTTAGTCACATATGGAGAGTTGAATGGGAGTTACATCACTTTAAAAGGTGGAACGTGGTAGCCCCTTGTGGAATTGGAGAGAGCCAATACACGCCGAGTCATGAGCTCGCCGCTTGCCACACTCGCCGAGTTGAGCCGCATGTGCGCGGCGTGTTGGGCATCGCGCTTTTTATCTATTCGAAAATACTAGTGAATAATGGCTGCGGTTACTATTGAGTAATGGCTGCCGGTTACTGGTGAATAATGGCTGCGATTACTATTGAGTAATGGCTGCAGTTAATATTGTTCAGGCCTCTTCGTCGTCAACTGGCTTTGCTGCTCCTTCCACTGGATTTGGGTATGACTATCTCGCATTTATTTGTTGGTTAGCTTTATTATCTATTGTTACCATGAACACTAAGATAGGTATGCTAGTTTCTTTCCTTCTGGATCTTAGTATGTGTGACGTCCCGTATTATTACCCCAGGGGTAATCATACTTAGGCACACGAATTACTATTCGTTTGGTCAGTGGAACACTGCTCCAACGAATAGTAAACCTTCACCAGAGTTATGCAGCAGAATAATAAGATAGAAACTGTACTTTTATTCCAGTTAGCCACGCAAGGCTATGGTTATTACAGAGTAATTTACAACTGCAGCAATGGGACCAAGTCCCTTCGCTGGCCTTTCTGGCTCTATCGATCTTCTACTCGCGCCATTCGTTGAATCAGTTCCCCATCCCACCCTGGTCTTCGTAGTCGATGCCCTTGCCTCGTGCGGCCTCTTTGGTACCTGCATGTCCTTCGTCCCACTCGGGATAATCCCCGGTCGGACTAGGCTCTACAAAGGAGAATACTAACAAGGTTGAGTACAAATTAATGTACTCAGCAAGCATTAATAGCAAAAATACACTGGATGCCTCACCTCTGTTCATTATCACATTTTCTACATCATCTCTTTTCTGAAAATAACTCATCAAAACATTAGGTGGCAATTTTTAATACTGAAAACACTACTTGTCACTCGGAGAGAAGATAGACCACCAATGGTTCCCGTAGACTCCAATCTAGGAGACTGGTATGAATTTATGATTTGATATAGCACTGCGCGGGCTTTGTACCACTTTACCCATAGCTACTCTGAGTTCTCTATGAACTGGGTCCACCGCATTTCCTTTGATGCGGATTCGAGATCAGAATACAGAACGTTTTCCAAGTTACGTGATTAAGTCTCCACCCATTACCTTCCGTCGGTGCTGACCTCGTCACGCTGCTGATCTAGTCATCCACCGAGTTTCAGTAATGTTGGTTGGGGGCATTTTCTGCCCGTCGAAACGGGAAAATGGTTGGTATTGAATTTACGGCCTTTGACCGAGTAAGAGTTTTGTTGGTCCTTATATTTTAACCATATGTAAGGGGTCCCACCTCTTGCCTCATCTCTACCTACCACGGGCCCCCTTTACTAGCCATAATATTCATCTTCTCATCTCATTAAGTTCTTTCAACTTCATCTCAATTATCCGATAACTATAGATTTGATTTTGAGACATAGATTTGAATGCAATAAGTATATAGTATAGAAGTATACAGTTTACATTTAATATAACTATATTTATGTTCAAGAGTATAGCTTGCCTTTATAAATGCAGAAAAGGTCGCTGGCATGCGAATCTCGATCGCCTACTCCTATCGGTCTTTGGCTCGTCCTCAGAGCAATGCAAAGAAGACGAATAATAATATATAAAGAAATACTTAGTTGATTTGAGTGATATGACGTGCATACAAGTTAGTAGATCCTATTTTGCTAGCACATTTTAATTTAACAACATTTCTCATGTCCTTCGCTAAGTTAGCACTCCCCACTATAGCCGTTCTATCGTCTATTTATTTTATTGCTAAATTCTATTGCTACAAATATTAATTATTACAATTTATTAGAATTGACGAGGATCCAATAATCCTTATTTTATTATTATAATTTAATATGGATAAATATGACGTCACACAACTATCGAGTATACCCCTTTTGCAATAGTAAGGGAGAAATGAATTAGATGGTCGTAAGTTTTTCTACGAGCACCTCCATAGTCGTAAGTCTTTCTACGACTACCATATAATCGTAAGATCTTTTACGATTATCTCTGGTCGTAAGTCTTTCTACGATCAACATCCAATCATAAGCTTTTCTACGACTACCTTTGGTCGTAAGCCTTGCTACGATCAGTCTTACCACGACTTCTCCACAGATAACCAGGCCCACTCGCCAGCAGGACATGTTAATTGTGAGATCTGAGCAGTCAAGATACATAGTTATATCTGGAATAAATACCTGTAACTCACCATTATCTCTGATTGATAACCGTCGGGCAACGTGGGGAGGTTACTACTTCGGTAATTACTCTCATTATTACGGAGTAATGAGCGCCTCCTTACCTGGAACGACTATCGCCTTCATAGCATACTATAAATAGGCATCTTTTAGATGTAATGGAGAGAGGCTTTTTGGAGGAAAAAAGAACACAGGTCTTTTTTCTAATTGTAATCATTGTACCGAATACAGCACACACAGGATTAGGGTTATTATTCTCTCCAGAGAAGGCCCGAACCTGAATAAAAATTTCTGTGTCTCCTTTGTCTGCGTGATCAATTGTGGAGACCCCCCGAATCAAATAATCTTTACGTAAGATCGGTTCTAAAACACCAACAAAAATTTATACAATTTTTCTAGAATTTTCCTATATTTAAATTCCTAAACCCAAATTTTCTAACCCTAGGCCCCCCTAATTAACCCCCAATTCCTTAATCCCCATAATCCATAATCCTAATACCAAACCCCTCTCTCTCCTTCCCCTTTATCCGGCCGACACACCCCAGGCCCCTCCTCACTTCCACTCCCCCCCCTCAATCCCTCCTAGTGCCGCCCACGGCCCCCGGCCGCCCCGCCTAGCCGCCACGCCGACCCGCCTCGCTTCCTCATCACTGCCGACCGGCTCGGCCTCCATGGAGCCTCCCGTGCTCCTCTCTCGCGTACCCGGCCTGAGCGCGCTAGTGTGCCCGGTCGGCTCCCCGGTGCGCCGATGGCTCGGCCCGGCCCGGCCTACGGTCGCCGGCCCTCGCCTACTCGCTCTGCGGTTCCCTTCTTCCCATTATGTTAGTTTGATTTTTATGGTTAAGCAAGGAGTTGGGTTTCTGATGTTTGGTTGATGATGTTCATGTATGCATGCAAATGGTGATGGGGTGGTTCATATCCTGATGCTTATTGCTTGATGTATGCACATGGCTACATGCCGAAGGTGCTGGGGTGGGCTACTGGTGGTGGTGATGCCTAGGCTACCTCGGTTGCGTCTTACTGAGGTTAAACTTCACCCTACTCTCTCTCTTTACCCTCCCCCTACTACTCTACGAAGCGATGAACTGAGGGATATATATTTGTTACCGTGGAATGATGGATGTGCATGTGTATGGGTGAATGGCAAGATGGTTGTGTGGGGAAAGCATGGAGATGGTTTACCTGAGGGGTTGGGGGTTGGGTCGGTTTTGGGGTTGCAGCCGATGTGGTGGCCAGTGGTGGTCGAGCTGTGCTACCGGCAGTGGAGTGGATGTCCTCCTGCCGCTGGTCTCGGTGTGGCCTTTAGTGGTTGCTTGCGGTTCCGGCCGCCGCTGGTGACTCCCTTGTTTTCCGGCTTCTCCCTGGCTCCCTGGTTCCCCTTCCTCCTCTTGCTCCTCCGGGTGAATGTACGCTGGGCAAAGCTTTGTGCTTGTGGCCTGCCTTGTGAGAAGGGGAGATGGATTTACATGGGGGTGCATTTAACGGCTGGCTCGGGGGATGAATGGTAGTGCTGGCTGCGGGGCATGAATGTGGAATTTTGTGAGGGGAATGGTTCTGTGTCTGGGTCTGGCCGCCTGTGTTGGCTTGGGTTGCAAAAGTGCTGATGGTGCCGGTTTCGCGTTGTCCAGTGATGCTTTGGCTGAGGGTGGGGTGTATAAGACCCTGGATTAACATCCTGCATCTTCGTGCATAATCGAACTAGTCCCATGATCGATGGCTAGCTCACACAAGAAACAAAAGTGATAACACAACCATAAACGTTAAAAGTTATTAAATAACAATGAGTTGATTACAAGATAGCCTTACAGGGCAACAATAAATAAACACAATGAAGACGATGAAGAAGCAAGAGGGTCCAGCAACCGCCACAGCAATCGACCGGGTAGCGCCTAGTCGCCGTGATCCACACTTGAAGCTTGAGTCCTTCTCTCAAATTTGTTTGCATTAAGCAAGAATGAGCACAACTTCCGTGCTCGCAAGTTACACCCACAGTAATGTAATGACATGCATACATGGATGTAACAATAGAAAGGCTTATAGGGTTATTTGTGCAAAAACAGCATTTGACATTAAATACCATACTAAGTTCAAAGCTCAAGTTTTACAAAATCTAAAATTGATTTTTGAATTGCTAAAGATAGTGCAGGCACCAACCTAACACCAACATAAACACGGGCACCAACCCGGGGCTTCAACCCATAGCTTTTCTCATGGACATCTATCCATGTCAAACTGTTTTACAAAAACATTTGGAAATCGAAATCTAACTTTGAGTGGCTTTGCCAGCATGTCCATGACTGTGGACACGGCTATTCGAATAGTTTTACACTCTGCAGAGGTTGTACAACTTTACCCACACGAGATAGTCAACTTTTAATGTCCGTCTGACACACTTTCGAAGGTGTGCGACTAAGTGATCATCACGAGGCCTTTACAATGCATTATTCCACCATAGTCCTCCCTCGCTAAGGTTTCGCCCCCTTTGGACTATCCGTCCACAGAGTTCAGGCCCCCTCTTGCGCCAGGTGGGACTAAGGCCTGCTTGGAACTACCGTGCTTTTGCAAAGCGCCTTCCGCGCGGCCGCAGGCTTTCGTCGGGTCAACGGCTGGGTTTTTCTAATTTGATGTTTGACTGTCTGGCTTTTAGGTAGACTGGCTGCAGCTTCCGAGATGAGAAATGTCTAAAACGCCCATGAGGACAGTAATGACTTGTTTGATGCTGTTTTACACAATTAACATCGTTTAACGACAATTGATGACTATTAACGAAAACTAACGACAATTGAAGACAATGAAGAACTAACACAATTGTTGATAACTACCGATAATTAACGCCAACTACCACAATTAGGGCAATTGGTCGCATTTGACGACGACTATTGCAATATACCGCAATTTAGCACAATTACCGCGATTAACAACAATTAACGATGATTATTACAATTAACAATTATTACTGCACATAATTATTAAAATAGACAACTATTACATAAATATTTACAATAAATAACCATTACACTAAACTATTATTGTAATTAATAATTATTACAATTACAATAAACAATAATCATTACAGAAAAAAAAAAGAAAAGAAAACAAAGCAAAGAAATAAAGAAAACAAAAAAACTAGGTTAGTCACGGCGGCGGCGGCAAGGCGAGGAGGAGGGCGACGACGGCAAGCGGCGGGGGAGGATCTCGGCGCATCGAGGGCGAGGCGGAGGCGCCGAGGCACGGAGTTGGACGCCTCCGCCGGGAGAGGAGAAGGCGCGGTGGTTGGGAGGAGGAGAGGAGCGCGCGGGGAGGAGGGGGAGGTGGAGCGCGACGGGAGCAGGAGGGGAGGCGGCGCGGCCACGGGAGCCGGGAGGAGGAAGCATGCGAGGAGGGCGGCGCCGATCCGGGCGGAGGGAGAGGAGGAGGCCGCCGGCCGGCTCGAGGTCGGGAGCAGCCTGCATCCGGTGGTCGGAGGCGACCGGACGCGCGGGTGGGTGCGGCTTGGGGGAGAGGGAGGCAGCCGCGGCGGCTCGAGGAGAGGAGGGGCAACGCCGCGTGGGGAGAAGGTGGGGCCGCGCGGGAGAAGAGGGGCGCGCGTGTGGGAGGAGAAGGGGAGTGGGAGTGGGGAGGAGGAGGGTGACGCCGCGCGCGAGGTCGTAAGGACCGAGCAGGAGGAGGAGGAGGGCGCGGGGTGGGACCGGGAGGAGGGAGAGGAAGAGCAGGTGCGGGGAAGGGGAAGAGCAGGCTCGGGGCGCGGGGTGTGGGTGGGGTGCGGCTGTGAAGGAGGTGGGAATTTATTGGATGGCAAAGCGGTAAAATTAGTGAACTTGAGGTGGCAAATTTGGGGAGAGGGTGGTGGAAGTCGCGGAAGCCGCCGGCGCGCCCGCCGCTTCCTATTGAGCGAAAGCGGCCGTGAAAGCAACTGAAAGCTCGACCGTTGGAACGGCTTCCGCTTTTCCGACAAAAGCCGTGCCGGCCGCCCAAACGGGCCTAACAAAAGTCATGAAAGACTACCCACCGCATCACAGGAATGACTATGATGGAACTTTGCAAATTATTCAGCCAGGTCCTGCCCATACAAGACATGTGGTAGTACGATGTGTCTTAGCAAGATGCGGCTCGAAGACCGGTCCTTAACTAACCTGGGCGACAACCAACAGAATCCTGGGCCTCAACTTACCCAGCTGAGCCCGTGTATGAACCTGCACCCACCAGACAACCATTTCGCCCAAGTCCAAACCATCATTTTATTTTATTTTCAAAGTCATTTATAAAACTCCCATGACACACCAATGCCAAGGGTACAATTTGAACAACATTTGACTTTTGGTTGAAATTTCCCCAAACGGACATATGTGATCTATAAGCATGGCTAAGCACAATATTTTCCAAATGATCCTAGTCCATACTATTGTATCAACTAGGTTTTTATCTAGGGTGACAATATGCTTGATTTGGTGTCAAAATTTGGCCATACAAAGGATTTCAGGCATAGCTATAAATTTAAAACAGGAATTTAAATTACTGAATATAAATAAGCATGCAATAATAATTTGAAACAGAATTTAAATAATTTTAAATAATGGGTGCAAATATGATCAAGAATGTAACTTGCCTCGCTTGAGGTGAACAGATCAACTGATACTGAGGTGATGTTGTTTTTCTTAACAGGTCACCTAGTACTCACAAGTACTTTCTCCAGGTAGTCTATGTGTACAATCACGATGATCATACAGTCAAAATCAATCCTCTTATGTGCTCTTCAATGGCGTCGAAATCTGACTTTCCGAAGTCGTCGAAATCTATACGCGAAAATAAGCCAAATTCAAACTAAATGCAAATAAGATTCAAATCAACTCCAAATTGAATAATTTTGGTTTAGTTGGCTAGATCTTGAATTTATATAAATTTAGGAATTTGAATCGGCTCAATCGGAGTTCGGATGCAAAAGATATGAGCTTTTAAAGTTTGAAATTACATGAAATGATAGATTTAGGGTTTAAAGGAATTTGTGGTCAAATGAACTCAAAATTAATTAATTTTGGTTTAGTTAGCTAGATAATGATTTTATACAAATTTTGCAATTTGAATCACCCAATTTGGAGTTGGGATTCAAAAGATATTAATTTTCTAAGTTTAAATCTATTTAAAACCTAATTTCAGAAATTATTAGATTTCCCTGATTTATTTTTCTAAAGGAAAATCAAATTATTGCGCATGATGATGTCAGCAACTGATTTTTCGGAATTTAAAAGAATTAAAGTGAATTTCTGACATGTGGGGCCCACATGTCATAGACACGGTCCATATGGACTAAGTCCATGGACTATTTGGCGCAGGGGTTGCGGTGAGTGGCGCATGTGGTGCCACGTAGGCGGTGAGGTGGCGGACACGTGAGATGTGGCGCCGATGTGGCATCGCGGTGGCGGTCGCGTGGCGGTGCCACGGTGGCACAAGGCCGGCGGGCTCTCGGCCCTAGGGTCGCCGGCGTTGGGCGCCCCGGCGACACCGTGAGGATATGAGGGGGAAGAGGGAGTGCAAGGAGCATGGTGCGCCACCCGTGGCCGGAGGGGGACCGAGGCGCCGGGCGAGGAGAAGCGGCGCGCAGCTGGGCTCCGCGAGAGGTGCTCCGGTGACTCCCGGGGCAAGAGGAGGTGCGCACGGGGTGCGCCGCGACGAGGCGATGCTGATGGCGTGGGCGGCGATGGTGAGGAGGCGACGTTGCCACCGGGGTCGGGGAAGAAAGGTTGCTCGGCCGGCGATCTTCAAATGCAGATTTCGACGAAACCGTGAGGGAAGAGGAGGGGTGGATGGTGCGAGAAGGTTGAGCGAAATGAGGGGCTCCTCGTGCTCCAATTTATAGGGCGAGAGGAGGCCAGAGGAGGGAGATCGTGTGCGGGGGCAGCGGTGGCCATTGTTGAGCTCACGCGAAACGGCAAACCGACAAGAAAGGGATCATGGGCGAGCGGGGCGGCGAGACTCGCGGGCGAAAATGCGCACCTCCGCGTGAAGAAAGGAAGCGAAAATGGCGGCGTTGACTAGCTCCCGTGGGCGAGAACGGCGGCAGCGGGCGCGGTTCCGCGGGGAAGAAGGATGTGGGGGAAGACGATAAAGCGGGACCGTCGGATGTTGATCCGACAGCTAGATCGGCGTGGGTGGCGTGGAGGTTTGTTGGCCGTTGGATTTTGATCCAACGGCCAGGACCATTGATTGCGCGCGGATGAGCGGACCAACTGGGCTGGTGGCGCGGTGAGAGGAAATGGGCCGGACGAGTTTCGGCCCAAAAGGGTTTTAAGGTTTTCAAATTGATTTTCTAATTAATTTAATTCCAGAAATTCCTTTAGGCTTTAGAAAATAGAAAAATAAATCCAATTTTTTTTTGAGACAATTCACAGAAATTCCCATACTTATTTTGGACTTAATAAAATTATTTCCAACTTTATGTTGGCTTTTAATTTTGTAAATAAATTTGTTTTGGTTTTAAAATACTTAGGAAAAAGCTTTTAAATTTCCAGAAAATCCTAGAAATTAAGTAAAATTTTATTTTTCAATTTAAATCTAATAAGACTTCAAGAACTTCAAATAAATTTCACTTTTGACTTTCAAAATTTCAAAGATTCAATTAAAGCAATAGAACTATTTCCAAATTTTCAGAAATTCCAATAAAACATTAACTTTATTTTATTTTATTTTGGTAACATAACCTTGGGATGTTACAAACTCCTCTTAAAAGGAATCTCGCCCCGAGATTCGGAGAGGCTAGAAAGAAAGTCGAATACAAGGTTTTCAATCGGTTGTTGTCGCCCACATCGTGCTCATCATCCGGCTGCAATTTGAGTTGTGACATTGAATGCACGCCCTCGCTCGAGTTTTGCACTTCTGCTCGCTTGCATGATGTTGACTTGAGTTACCGATTTGTCGTGTTGCTTCTTTGGACATTTGCTGGCGAAATGTCCAACCTTATGGCAATTGAAACACGTCATGCCTGCAACATAGGATGGGTCCTTATGTGCCTGGTCACCACCAGATGTGTTGGAGGACCCCAAGTTGGCTGGGTTGTCCGCCGTTGGCTGAGATTTGACTTGATATGATGAAGTCCCTCTAGCTCTAGAAAAACTTCCAGAGTTGATCTTCTGTGCAGTCATTCTTCTCTTGCGATTCTCCATCTCGCGGTGCTTGCCTTCTTGACGAATCACCTTGTCGACTAGCTGCTGGAAGTCAGTATAGTCCTGAGAAATCAGCTGTACGGACAAATCATCATTGAGTCCTTCTAGAAATCTTTCCTACTTGTCTTCATCCTTTGCAACATCGTTAGGTGCATATCGTGCCAGTTGATTGAACTTGTGCAGGTACTCATTCACAGAGAGGTTGCCTTGGCGCAACGAATGAAACTCCTTCTTCTTGAGGGTCATCATGCCGGAAGGGATATGTGCATGGCGGAAAGCTCGCACAAATTCATTCCAGGTGATGGCTTGAGCGTGAGCATGCGAGATACTGAAATTGTCCCACCATTCGGAAGTTGGACCCATGAGCTGGTGCGAAGCGAACAACACCCTCTCACGATCCACGCACTGGGCGATGTTCAACTTCTTACTAATCGCCCGAAGCCAATCATCTGCATCAATGGGCTCAGTGCTGCTTGAAAAAGTTGGTGGACGCATCCTCATAAATTCTGACATACTGGTTCTTTGGGGTGGTGGAGTTGGAGTTGGAGCTTGGGAAGCCGTAGCTTGTCGGGCTTGATTGTTGTTGATGGACTAAGAGAGCAGTTCGATCAGACGGTTTTGATTGGCCATCACCTGTTGCCATTCCGATCCAGAAGCACTTCCATCATTGTTGGCGTTGGTTCCATTTCTAGAGTGACGAGGGTTCACCATCTGCTGGTTACCCAGAGAGTTATGAAGGAGACAAATGCTAGGGGAGAGACAAATAAGAAGAATTAAGGGGGATAGAGCAAAACAACCCTTCCAAACGAAAGAACCAACTTAAAAGCTTTTCAGACAAACACAACGTTCTATCGATTGAGAGTCTTTTAATTTGGTGAAATAACTCAATACACAGAATGAGTCTTGGTAATCTTAAGCTATATGGCTTGGCTGACAAAACGTTCTTCGGTTTACGGCCTTCGATGATTCTTGCATGACGTGGCTCTCTTGTCTTCTGATCTCGATGGTGGGAAACGTGTTGACTATCCATAGAATTTTATAAGGGCAACAGGATCAATTTAACATTATAAGATGGTTAAGCAAGAATTAGGTGAGAAAGAATTTCTATAAGGAAGCTATAGACAGACGACCAAGATGAGGAGAGAACAAATTATTTTTCTTGTTTATAAAATAAGTTTTGAAGTTTTCAACTAACGGTCATTCTAACTAGGTCACGACCTACAGTCGATATGGCTCTAATACCACTTTGTAAGACCCCGGGATTAACATCCCAGATCTTCTGTGCATAACTGAACTAGTCCCATGATCAGTGGCTAGCTCACACAGTAAACAAAAGTGATAACACAACCATAAACGTTAAAAGTTATTAAATAACAACAGAGTTGATTACAAGATAGCCTTACAGGGCAACAATAAATAAACACAACGGAAGACGATGAAGAAGCAGTAGGGTCCAGCAATTTGCCACATGCAATCGACTGGGGTAGCGGCCTAGTCGTCGTGATCCACACTTGAAGCGGAGTCCTTCTCTGAAATTTGTTTGCATTAAGCAAGAATGAGCACAACTTCCGTGCTCGCAAGTTACACCCGTCAAGTAACAGAATGACATGCATACATGGATGTAACAATAGAAAGGCTTATAGGGTTATTTGTGCAAAAACAGCATTTGACATTAAATACCATACTAAGTTCAAAGCTCAAGTTTTACAAAATCTAAAATTGATTTTTGAATTGCTAAAGATAGTGCAGGCACCAACCTAACACCAACATAAACACGGGCACCAACCCGGGGCTTCAACCCATAGCTTTTCTCATGGACATCCATCCATGTCAAACTGTTTTACAAAAACATTTGAAAATCGAAATCTAACTTTGAGTGGCTTTGCCAGCATGTCCATGACCGTGGACACAGCTATTCGAATAGTTTTACACTCTGCAGAGGTTGTACAACTTTACCGACACGAGATAGTCAACTTTTAATGTCCGTCTGACACACTTCCGAAGGTGTGCGACTAAGTGATCATCACGAGGCCTTTACAATGCATTATTCCACCATAGTCCTCCCTCGCTAAGGTTTCACCCCCTTTGGACTATCCGTCCGCAGAGTTCAGGCCCCCTCTTGCGCCAGGTGGGACTAACAAAAGTCATGAAAGACTACCCACCGCATCACAGGAATGACCATGATGGAACTTTGCAAATTATTCAGCCAGATCCTGCCCATACAAGATATGTGGTAGTACGATGTGGCTTAGCAAGATGCGGTTCGAAGACCGGTCCTTAACTAACCTGGGCGACAACCAACAGAACCCTGGGCCTCAACTTACCCAGTTGAGCCCGTGCATGAACCCACACCCACCAGACAACCATTTCGCCCAAGTCCAAACCATCATTTTATTTTATTTTTCAAAGTCATTTATAAAACTCCCATGACACACCAATGCCAAGGGTACAATTTGAACAACATTTGACTTTTGGCTGAAATTTCCCCAAACGAACATATGTGATCTATAAGCATGGCTAAGCACAATATTTTCCAAATGATCCTAGTCCATACTATTGTATCAACTAGGTTTTTATCTAAGGTGACAATATGTTTGATCTGGTGTCAAAATTTGGCCATACAAAGGATTTCAGGCATAGCTATAAATTTAAAGCAGGAATTTAAATTACTGAATATAAATAAGCATGCAATAATAATTTGAAACAGAATTTAAATAATTTTAAATAATGGGTGCAAATATGATCAAGAATGTAACTTGCCTCGCTTGAGGTGAACATATCAACTGATACCGAGGTGATGTTGTTTTTCTTAACAGGTCACCTAGTACTCACAAGTACTTTCTCCAGGTAGTCTATGTGTACAATCACGATGATCATACAGTCAAAATCAATCCTCTTATGTGCTCTTCAATGGCGTCGAAATCTGACTTTCCGAAGTCGTCGAAATCTATACGCGAAAATAAGCCAAATTCAAACTAAATGCAAATAAGATTCAAATCAACTCCAAATTGAATAATTTTGGTTTAGTTGGCTAGATATTGAATTTATATAAATTTAGGAATTTGAATCGGCTCAATCGGAGTTCGGATGCAAAAGATATGAGCTTTTAAAGTTTGAAATTACATGAAATGATAGATTTAGGGTTTAAAGGAATTTGTGGTCAAATGAACTCAAAATTAATTAATTTTGGTTTAGTTAGCTAGATAATGATTTTATACAAATTTTACAATTTGAATCACCCAATTTGGAGTTGGGATTCAAAAGATATGAATTTTCTAAGTTTAAATCTATTTAAAACCTAATTTCAGAAATTATTAGATTCCCCTGATTTATTTTTCTAAAGGAAAATCAAATTATTGTGCATGATGACGTCAGCAGCTGATTTTTCGGAATTTAAAAGAATTAAAGTGAATTTCTGACATGTGGGGCCCACATGTCATAAACACGGTCCATATGGACTAAGTCCATGGACTATTTGGCGCAGGTTGCGGTGAGGTGGCGCATGTGGTGCCACGAGGCGCGAGGTGGCGGACACGTGAGATGTGGCGCCGATGTGGCATCGCGGTGGCGCGTGTGGCGGTGCCACGGTGGCACAAGGTCGCGGTTTCTCGCCTAGGGTCGCGGCGTTGGCGCCGGCGGCGACACGGTGAGGATACGAGGGGAAGAGGAGGCAAGGAGCATGGTGCGCCACCGTGGCCGAGGGGACCGAAGGGCCGGCGGCGAGGAGTAAGCGGCGGCGCGATTCGGGCTCCAGTGAGGGAGGTGCTCCGGTGACTCCCGGGGCAAGAGGAGGTGCGCACGGGGTGCGCCGCGACGAGGCGATGCCGATGGCGTGGGCGGCGATGGTGAGGAGGCGACGTTGCCACCGGGGTCGGGGAAGAAAGGTTGCTCGGCCGGCGATCTTCAAATGCAGATTCCGACGAAACCGTGAGGGAAGAGGAGGGGTGGATGGTGCGAGAAGGTTGAGCGGAATGAGGGGCTCCTCGTGCTCCAATTTATAGGGCGAGAGGAGGCCAGAGGAGGGAGATCGTGTGCGGGGGCAGCGGCGGCCGTTGTTGAGCTCACGGGCGAAAACGGGCGAAACCGACGCGAAGAAAGGGGATCATGGGCGGAGTGGGGGCGGCGAGACTCGCGGGCGAAAATGCGCACCTCCGCGTGAAGAAAGGAAGCGAAAATGGCGGCGTTGACTAGCTCCCGTGGGCGAGAACGGCGGCAGCGGGCGCGGTTCCGCGGGGAAGAAGGAGGTGGGGGAAGACGATAAAGCGAGACCGTCGGATGTTGATCCGACAGCTGGATCGGCGTGGGTGGCGTGGAGGTTTGTTGGTCGTTGGATTTTGATCCAACGGCCAGGACCATTGGATGCGTGCGGATGAGCGGACCAACTGGGCTGGAGGCGCGGTGAGAGGAAATGGGTCGGACGAGTTTCGGCCCAAAAGGGTTTTAAGGTTTTCAAATTGATTTTCTAATTAATTTAATTCCAGAAATTCCTTTAGGCTTTAGAAAATAGCAAAATAAATCCAAAATTTTTTGAGACAATTCACAGAAATTCCCGTACTTATTTTGGACTTAATAAAATTATTTCCAACTTTATGTTGCCTTTTAATTTTGCAAATAAATTTGTTTTGGTTTTAAAATACTTAGGAAAAAGCTTTTAAATTTCCAGAAAATCCTGGAAATTAAGTAATTTTTTTTTCAATTTAAATCTAATAAAACTTCAAGAACTTCAAATAAATTCCACTTTTGACTTTCAAAATTTCAAAGATTCAATTAAAGCAATAGAACTCTTTCCAAATTTTCAGAAATTCCAATAAAACATTAACTTTATTTTATTTTATTTTGGTAACATAACCTTGGGATGTTACAGTGTACTAGGATGTACATTGTGGGATCATACTGTGGCTGCTGCAATTGCAATCAGTGGGTGTTGGATTCTAATACGCCGGATGAGGAGACCTATGAAAGTGACAGGTACCGAATGACTTCGGGTGGTCTGGACATCTTGACGATCAAGGACCGACTAACTCCGGTTGGGCTGAATATCTTGATGGTCTAGGGACCGACTGCCCAAGTTGTACCGAGTATTCTACTGCACCTCGGGAAACTGACGGCAATCTTCTCCTTCACCCAACCTTACTTAGGCTTGCTTCTATCTAACAACACTGGTGGAGACTGGAGAGTGGTATGCGTGCAGGGTTTTAGATGACTAAGTCAACACAAGGGTTTGATGGGTCGGCGGTCAATGAACAAGATACAAGGAGGGTTCGGCGATATGCAATGCAAGATTTTTATTATCGAAGTGCAAACTACTATGGATTGTGACCAACTAGAAACAAAATGATGAAATGAGATGGTGATGCACTGCTAATGTAATGCTTCATGCAGACAAATGAGCTAATGATATACTTAATGAAACTTGAGGTTGTGCTTTGATATCAATTTAATGGATTTTTAATTATACTAATTACCGATTACCGCTGGATAGATTAGTTTAATTACACGGGTTCTCACAGTATGGCTATGGTGTTCTTGTTTACTTGTATTGTGAAAATAACTAGAGTAATTTCTATAATTTATCTACTATATTTCTGGATTAAAATAATTCAAAAAAATCCTCATATATTCAACTGTCCTTGCCGCCGAAGACGAGGCGCTGCTGGTCAGCCGGGACGCCCTCCCTGGCCTGTATCATGGCCTTCACCTTCTCGACGGTGTCCGAGGGGTCCACCTCGAGGGCGAGCCTTCTGTCTAGGCTCCTTACGAAGATCTGCATGCCCCCGACGCGGCCGTGGCGGAGCACCGGGCTATTGTCGTAGTAGTCAGCTTGAGTCCGGCCATCCGCAAGCCGATTGGCGCCGTCGCACTTGATGGTGCTCATCTGCATCAGATCAAGACAAGGTAGCAAGAGAGATTAACCATGCGAGGATCGAGATTAACCCTAGGGTGTTGAATCGCGTACCTTGAAATTGCTCTCTTTCTCTCTCCTCTTCTTCCTTGCGCGCTCGTGTTAAGAGCCTAAGAGTTGTAGGTGGAGAGAGAGACAGTGCAGAAGGAAGGAAGAGCTCGATCTGCTGCTTACATAGGATTTCTTCGACGCGAACATGGGCTCGAAGTGTGCAACGCAAAGCCAAGCCCTGGTGACGGGGGAGGTTACCTGCCGTGGATGGACTTGTCCTATCTATCAAAGGGCTGCGTGGACGTCCACGTGTCCGATCGTCGGAGTAACTACTCCTCACTCAAATCACCTGCCGGTGAGCATACTGACAATCAATACAAAGGCGGCACGGCAACAATACTGTACTGCTTAGGGAGGTTTTGTCGGTCGTACGTACCCTTCGGAGTACAACGGTTGCTCATTGTTTATTGCAAATGGTCGCCTTTTTTCCTCTTGAAAAAGAAACAAAAGATACAGAGCCATAGGGTGACGACTGATGACACTCACTGCTCACTGTCTGTGCTATGATCCCTAAATTACGAAGCTTCGTGCCTTCTTCTTTGGGTAAGTAACTGATGAATTTATAAAAAATACTACCTGCTAAGATTTAGGGAGAAAACCGGGGCGAGGAGGAATGTGTGTGATTATTTTGGAGATAATTACACACTGTTTGGAACACATGATTCTCACGTGAACATTTCGCAGAAAACTGGGACTCAATACTTTTTTCTCAGAAGCTTTTACCACCAGTGCGTGCGTCTCTTTAGTCTTTAGACACTAGTGGATGCATATCTGTGCAAGGGAAGCTCTAGTTGTTAGAGTTTGCTTGTACGTGGATTAACTCCACACCTGAGTTTCTTGCTGAGTGTATTCAGCGAGACTGTATCTCTTCGTTGGAGATTTAAATAAAGAGTTTGCCACTTGAGTTTAAAAAAAAAAAAAGTGCATGCGGCTGCTCGCTGTACCTACCTCGCAATTTCCGGCTCCCCTAATCTCCATTGAAGTACGAGGCTTCCAGCTCGCCAAGAATTGAAATGAGAAGAGAGAGTCGAAGCCTGGAACATTCGTTCGGGCCAAAATCTAAGCCGAAGTCCGCCTAAACTTCGCCAAATTTAGTGAGAGGGAGATGCTGAGTTGCTGACGCTGATATGCCGTCGTCAGTCCGATGACGTCTGCTCTGTGACTTCACCGATGACTATGCCTCCGTGACTTCACCAATGACTGGCAACGCGTGATGAATAGAGGGTGACGAACCAACTCTAATTCGGCGCAAAAGGCTTCCTCGTGCTACCTTGATCTGATCTGTGTCGAACTAAACCAAACTCAACTTATCACCTATCATGTTCATAATTTATGTTCTGTTTTATTTTTGATATAAAATTTCTCCTCCTAAGAAAACTTCTATATTTTTTTTGTAAATAACTTAAAACGTCTATACTATGTTAGTACGATAACAAATTCATGTCTTTCTCCGCTCCTGTGTACAGCCGGTCCTCTTGCACCGGACCGGTATTTGTTTGATCTAGCAACATGGACTAGCTGTCTACCGAATAATATGATATCTGTCGGTAATTTTTTTTTCTCGATCACAGTGTGTGTCGGCAATTGTCTTTCCTGAAAGATGGTTTGCCCTCGAAGACCGTTTTCCCCCCGTAGAACAATTGGCCTCAGAACCGTGTCGTGGTTTAGTGAATTATCGTTTAGGACTTGGGATGATGGTGTGCAGAATAGCATCAGAAAGGCATTTCGCAATGTAACATCAGAGCAAACAAATTAAAATGGGAAGATAGCAGTAACAAATCCACCAGCTCATCATCGACTAAACTTGAGCACCACATCGAATCATCAATCAGCATCAGGGCATCTGCAGGTGACACGTGGCAGTTGCACCGTTGCCTTGCCCGACAAACAGGCTCTTCAAGTTGACAACCACGACCGATCAAGTCGACAACGACCACCCCTCAAGGATTCCGGAGGCGGCGGCTGCGCCCGGTCCAGACGTTGGCATGCAATTTTTCAAGGGACGAGGATTGAAGGGTGACGCGAAGAATCATCAGTCACCATCAAACATCAATAGTCTTTTGAAGGAATAAGTTTTCTTGTGCCTTGCCTTTTCCATCTTACGGTTGTAATTGACCGTGCATGTGCTCCCCGATCAGATAGATAGTACAAAAGAACAGCGCGCCTGATTTGATCTACAAAACGAAGAATGGTACGTAGTACAATCGAATCAACCGCTCATACTGTACAAGCATGCACGCAACTACGGATATACAGTCAAACATGTCTAGGCCTAATTCGGAAGATGGGCCGGAACTCGACACCCAGACGCATTAGGCCGACGCCTTTTAGGCCCAGCACCACTCAGCAAAATACCAGCATCAAATCTGGCCCGAAAAGGAAGTGCACCGCTGCAATTTTCAACGGTTGGGACACGATCTGACGGCGCAGGGCGCAGCCGGCCCACCTAAGATTCGTTCAAGCCGGCCTCTGCAGAAATGGATTACGCTAAAATCGGGCTACGCATCGCATTGACGTTGTCCGTAGCCAACATAGTAGGACGGGGCTCTCTTCTTGCATCTACCGATAGAAATCCGTAAGAGAATGAATATATGCAGCTATAAGATGGCGCTCCAAGAAAAGATATTAAAGGAAGAAGAGCTGGTCTCCAATAAGTTATTTTCAAACATGAAAGCAGGGACACGGCCTCTGCTCTGCACCGACGAATGGAGAGCTCCGTCGCCGGCACGGAAGGAATGATCAACCGCTCAACTAGTAAGTCCAAACGGACAATTTTTATTAGTGCAAGCAGTTGCCTTGCTTTACAACTTTTCTCAGTGAAATTGTCGAGTCAATGGAAGCTTGATCTTCCTTCGTTATCTCATATGGCTCTGTCCATTTCATGTCGACCTCTAAAGCTCCCTGCTTCTTGCAACTGGACAAAGAAATGGTTTGAAGAAACGTTGTAGAAATTTTCTTTGGTCAATTGTACACGCGGGTCGCCCTCGTAAATCCGACTAGGATTTCTTTTTATTTCTCGAAGGATCGACTTGACTTTCTGTGCTTGCCACCCATAAGATAGCAGATGGTTCTTACGGTGCACGAATGAATCATTTTACTTTCCTTGCCATATTATAATCGACTTGGCGAAGGATTTCTTTTTTATTTCTCAATCGATCGACTTGACTTTATTTCTCAATGGATCTATTAAAAAAAAGTCACCTGATCCCTAAAGCTTTCCGGGCCATATTATAACCAAAGAAAGTTTTTTTTTTTTTTTTGAAAAGAACCAAAGAAAGAGGTCAAATCTTGAACCGGCGCACAAGTAGGTGTTTGAAAAGAACCAAAGAAAGTATGGTACTAAAAAAAGAACCAAGAAAGAGGTCAAATCTTTACGCCGGCACACAAGCAGGTGTTTGAAAAGTCACCAAAAACGATTCCTTCGTGCGCTCTCTCTCATCTCATCTCTCAATCAATTCAGCAAAGCGAATTTTTGGTGAGAGATATGAGAGAGAGAAAAGTCAATCAGGTCAAATCAATTCGGCGAAATTTCGGTTCTTTTGTTACCCTCCGAAAGAAAATTAATTCGGAGGTTTTTTTCGTTTTGTTTGGATTCCAAGGATTAATAAGAGTAAAAACAAAAAAGAATATATGAACCGAGGGTGGCAAGGCCCTCTCGCTGTTTCCGCCTAGAGACCAGGGATCGACTCCCCTCAGGGCGTTGATTTTTGTAAATATTTTAAATTTTAAATTCAAAATTGATCCAAACCGTTCGAACGAAATTCTTCCGAAATTACTAAAATTTCGGTCATTTTGTTGCCCACCAAAAAAAAAAACAACGAAATATTTTCCCCAAGTCCAACACACAATTCAAATGTGGGAACAGGAGGGTTATACACTTAGAGTATGTACAATGGGCTTATATCAGCCGTCTATAGTCATTGTTACATAGGATTTTTGCTGACGTGGATGAAAGAGAATGGAGAGAGAGAAAGATGATATCTACAATCCTGTAGTCGTCTATAGCACCAGAAACAAGAAAAATATTAAATGATTGTGTGTTCTATAAAGATAACTAAAAAGACAAAGAATTGTCTGTGCTATTGATGAATTTGTCTTTAGTGTTGTCTATAAGTCGACATAAAGAGTTATTATAAGCAGAACTATCTGCACTATAGATGTCCTACTAGTTGGCGTGGTACTCATTAATCGGGCTTTGCTGGAATCTTATCCCCGTCTCTGCTCGTCACCCTTTGTCGTTTGCTTGGAGTTCAGCCAGGTGATATTGACGGGCCACTGTGTAACATTAATTGGACCTCGTAGGCTTTTCCATGTATGAAATGAAGGAAACCTTTCACCAGTGTACTCCATTGGTATTAGTGTAACGAGTTCCTATGGATTGGAAAGCATTATTTGGGGCTTGTTTGGATGGAAGAGAATTAGGTCTAATCCACATGGAGAAGCAAACATTACATAATAGTATCGCACAAGAGGAACTTCAAAAGAATAATAACTGATGAGAGAATTTAAGACAAAGCATAAATATTGTTCATCATAGAATCATAACCGCTTGTACACATTCATACTCAGCATGGAACGTAGATAGTAGGCTCATGTAGGCTCTTCCTGGGTCGATCTATTATTACTGAAGAACGAGAATTAATTGACTACTTGAGAGACTCTACGTCTCTACTCCCTTGATCTATTATTCCCAGCGATCCGTCAGGGAATGCGGTTCCTAAGCCAATCGTGACCAGGGAAACGCCGACGAGGAACAAAGCAAAGAAGCCGAAACAGAGCACCGGGTGTCCGGCGCTGGCGACGACCCCCGTGGTAGCTGACGAGGCGGCGATGACACCCACGACGACGAGGTTCTGACGGCCAAAGGCTGCTGCCTTCGTGATCAGCGCGGTGAGGGCGATGGGCCTGGCCGTGCAGGTCAGGAAGACGCCGGCGGCTATCATATTCACCCCGGCCACAGCGAGGATCGTCTGGAGGAAGAGGAGTGCGGCGCTGAGGCCGTCGGAGCCTCCTCCTCCAAGTAGGTAGTCGAGTTCAGTCCCGGTTGCAATCACGGTGATGAAGAGGCCGACGGTCGTCGCCCAGGTGCCGACGGTCGTCGCCCAGGTGCCGACGCGCATCCTGTCGGCCCGGACCTTGATGAAGGAACAAGTTAATTGCACTTGTCAATCATTCAAGAAGCATCTGATTAATATTACGAACGAAAGGTTGGCGTTTGGCAAGACAACCTTGTTGAGTGCAAGAACGCGGCGCTGTCGGAAGATATCCTCCTCCACGTCAAGCATCTCTTCCGGCATGTAGCCGCCGCCGCCGCGGCTCCCACCGCGGAGGCGGAGGACGAGTTGGAGGTTGGACTCCTTCTTGACGTTGTAGTCGGCGAGGTGCGGTTGTCCTCGAGGTCCTTGCCGCCGAAGACGAGGCGCTGCTGGTCAGCCGGGACGCCCTCCCTGGCCTGTATCATGGTCTTCACCTTTTCGACGGTGTCCGAGGGGTCCACCTCGAGGGCGAGCCTTCCGTCCAGGCTCCTTACGAAGATCTGCATGCCCCCGACGCGGCCGTGGCGGAGCACCGTGCTGTTGTCGTAGTAGTCACCTTGAGTCCGGCCATCCGCAAGCCGATCGGCGCCGTCGCACTTGATGGTGCTCATCTGCATCAGATCAAGACAAGGTAGCAAGAGAGATTAACCATGCGAGGATCGAGATTATAGGGTGTTGAATCGCGTACCTTGAAATTGCTCTCTTTCTCTCTCTTCTTCTTCTTCTTCCTTGCGCGCGCGTGCTAAGAGCTGTTGGTGGAGAGAGAGAGAGAGAGAGAGACGGTGCTGAAGGAAGGAAGAGCTCGATCTGCTGCTTACATAATTTCTTCGACGCGAACATGGGCTCGAAGAATCACAGCCGTCCGCTCCTCGTGAGTGGTCCGGATTCGAGCAACGCAGTCTGTCCACTGATATACCTGTACAGGGAATCCATTTCGGTGAATCGGTTGGGTCGTTACAGCGGCGCAACGCAAAGCGAAGCCCTGGTGAGGTTACCTGCCGTGGATGGAGTTGTCCTATCTATTAAAGGGCTGCGTGGACGTCCACGTGTCCGGTCGTCGGAGTAACTACTCCTCACTCCATCACCTGCGGGTGAGCATACTGACGGCAACGTTATGTGAAATCGACACAAAGGCCGCAGCCGCACGGCACAATACTGTACTGCTTAGGGAGGTTTTGTCGGTCGTACGTACCCGTCGGATGCTTTATGCTCCAACCAAGTTGTTCGATTGAATTCCAAAACGGTTCACTGTACACTTGAGATCAGGTGACCAAGTCCAACACGCAATTCAAATGCCCCCGCTGTGGGAACAGGAGGGTTATACACTTATTACTGCTAGTAGCCGTGGTACTCATTAATATTATCCCCCGCCTCCCTTTGGCGTTTGCTTGGAGTTCAGCCAGGTGATATTGACGGTGCTAAAAGCTCGGCTGCACTGAAACTGCGGCTGCAATAAATTAAAGTGCTTGCATGTGTCTCAAGAATGCAGGCATACAAAAACTAAGTCTTAAAATGGAAAGGAAAAAAAAAGATGAGCTTACTAGCTGGAACACGAATCTCCAAGCAATTCACAAGGCTAGAAGTTTGAATGATTTGCGAAAAAAATTATCATTCGACATATGTATAACAATTCTGTATAAATAAACGCATGAAGTACCATTTTATTTGTCCTTCTAGTGCACAAATGCATGGATCGGATAAAGAACTTTCACCTTACAAACTTACATAGTATAATATCCAGTGGAATAGTAATTTCTATAAAAAAAAAAAACATCCTGTCGAATAAAGAATTTAGAATGGAAAATATTGTGCTCCCTCTGTCGTGCAGCAGGTGGCTGAGATCCATATTTGTTTTTCTGTGGTGCATGTTTTTCTGTAGGTCTACACGTGACGAGGATTAAAATCTCTATATATTATTTTTAATATATATAAAAGACCATATGTGTCACAGCCCAACAATTAAAATGGATTAATGTGTATTTCATTAGCATGCATTTTTTATTTCAAAACATTTCCATATTATATTGTACTTGGAAAATCTAATTTCATATGAACATACACTTCAAAATTTGAACTCCAATTCAAAGTAGTGATAAAAAGTTTTGATCATCATCTGGAAACAATTTATTCAAATACTAAATTCATTATCATGAATAAATATAATTTTTCCAAAATTTTGGGGACTAGTTTGAACCTAATTAAAATTCAAACAACATACATAAACCTACAACATGTTTGAATTTAAATATCACCAACTATATTATGAACAGTGGGGTTTTATAATTTTTATGGGAACTACATCTTCCCAGAACACCCACAAATTATTTCGTGATTTTAGGAAATTTATTTCTATTTATAAACCCGGTCAAAGTTGCTAGGCAGATTTCAAATTCGGTCAAAACCTAACTCAAACCACCGCACTATTCATCGGACTCAAGTCCGACTCGCGACCGGACTCAACCCAACCACCTAGTTGCACCCACACATGCGACCGTTGGATCAAGTTTCGCGCCCGGATCTTCTCATCGCTCGACTTGTCCGAAGGCCATCACCGGCGCGCCCGTCCGATCACCATCTAACGATCCTTGTTGAGCCACGCCGCCTGCTTCGCCCGCACCGGAGTCACGGCAAAACGGGCCCGCTGTCGCTGTCTTCCTCCTGGCGAGAGCTCCTCGAGCGCGCTTCGCCACGCGGCCGCCTCTGCTCGCCCGCTGAGAGCCGTCGGCTCCGCCACCCACCGCTGCGACCAATCCCGAGACGCCCACTTCACGCCGCTCCATCCCGTCCAACGCATGAGTATAACACCCCTCTGGGCCTTTCAACGCCGCCACTTCTCCTCGGTTGTGAGGAGAGGAGGCGGCTCGAGCCCACACTCCGTAGCATTCACCGGTGGTAGCTCTCGATTCCATGTTCAATACCCTTTCCATTTTTGCTAATCCCGACTTCTGTCGTTGCTTGTAGCTCCCAGTCCGCCTCAGTGCCATTGGAAGCTCCAGGGCACGCCCCGAAGGCCATCGTCGTGCCATCTCTAGCTCCGGTGAGTTTGGTTTTCAATCTAGCGCGTCACTTTGCGCCATGAGGTATAAGCCTCATTTCCCCTCAACTAATTCTCCGATTCTTGACAGGAGATTTGGTAATTTGGAACTTCCCTCTTTTCAAATTGATGTAACTTTTCACCATCGCATTGACATCTTGGTGAGCCATTCCTCGATTCCTTGCATGTTGACCATCTCCTTGCCTCCCTTAAGCTTTATAAATCAGTGACTTTCGATCTTCTTGGACAGATAGTCCCCTACTCGTGGGTTTTTGCCGTCGTCACCATTTCCGACGCTAGCTTCTACTCGAGCTTCTCGTCCTCACAAACCCCCTGGTAAGCTTCTTGGAGTCCACCCGTAGCTCGCCCATGCCTTGTGTTACTTGATGCACTCTCAAATCTCTGCGTGCATGTTTACCGTAAGAGGTCGCCGCTAGCTCCCGCTAGCGCGGTGTCGGCACCGACCTCGCCACCACTACGGAGGTGCGCATGGCTATTGCGGTCCCATACTAGCTTTCATTTTGCGCGCCATAGACCACAGCTCCGTGAGCGCCAGCAAGCGTGGCGATGCTCTCGTTGTCGTTTTCCAAGACGCATCTTGTAGCACGGCGTTTTGTTTAGCGCTAACGATCGTAGTTAATCAGTAATGAGTCTATGACTGGTGGCCCCTAGTACAGTTTAAGTGGATGCGTAGTTCTTAGCAGTACGTTTTCACAAA
Source organism: Ampelocalamus luodianensis (assembly GCA_036346255.1). Classification (NCBI taxonomy): domain Eukaryota; kingdom Viridiplantae; phylum Streptophyta; class Magnoliopsida; order Poales; family Poaceae; genus Ampelocalamus; species Ampelocalamus luodianensis. Next base: position 63,033,777 of record CM070633.1, on the reverse strand, counting down.
AAGAAAACGTATTCTTTGAAGGCACCAAGTAGGATTGCGATGGGGGAGTTGGGAAACGTATTTTATAGAATACGTCTTCAACCTATTGCGGCCGAGACCGAGTCTTGTTGACCAGGTCAAAATCTTGACCCCGGTCCCGCCCGTCAGCGAGTGCGGCTAGCGCAAGGTCTGTATGAAAGGTAGCAAATGCTTTATGAAATTCGGAATCGATTAATTTGCATACTGAAAATTGGTATTAACTTCTAAAATGCCTAACTATTTCTTAATAACTCCAAATCACATGAAACCACTTCTGGAAACTTTCACTTTTAACAAACTTTATATTAAAATTAGTTTCAAACTTGTCTCTGTAGCAGAGAGTATTAATTGGAGGTTAATCCATTAAAACCATTATTTGTACAATAGAAAAATGACTGATAACTTCAAAAATGCATAATTAATTATTGGAAGCTCCAAAAACAGTAAGACCACTTTTGATAATTTTTATTTTCAGTGAACTTAATTCTAAAAATGGTCTCCGTGTTACCTCTGTCACAGAAACTATTTTGGGAGAATATACTCCTTAACTCCATTATTTTTATACTATAAAAGACTGATAACTTTAAAAATCAATAACTAAATCATAAGAACTCCAAATGGGACAAACTCAACTATTCTGAACTTGTATTAATATTACCTATTTACCTATGTAACCCTTGTAATCACCACTGCCCTACAAAATTTCACTTCATAATTAAAATTACTCAAATTGGACATATCGAAACCTGAAATTCAAAATAGCATAACTTCCAATTCATAACTCCGAATGGAATAATTCTTTTACCTAAACTCATCTAAAATCATGACCTAACTACTGTGGAAAAATCATGCATTTTTGAGCATTTTGGTTTTTGAGTTGTTTTCTCGATATTTATTTGATGTTATATTTATCTAGATACCGAGCTTATCGATATCGACTCCTACGCAACTGAGAGCGAACAACTTAGCTACCTGCAAGGCAAGCATCCTTTGAACTTTCTTTTGCATCATATTTGATCCCAATTTTGTAGGATAGATGCAATGATAATTGCTTGCATGCTATTTTGATAATGTCGCTATTTTTGTGATGAATAGTTAGACACATCCTATTATGTTGTCATTGTGGCTATCCATGAATTATTCCATTGCTGAAATGATATGATAGGAGGTGTGAAGTTATATTGTTTCGAGTTTGCTTAGTCATGCAAGTCTAGAACCGGTAGTTGATTGTCGGGAATAACCCGACAATTATGGGATAAACACAACTCTCATTATATATTTTTGTTTCAGATCTTCGTACCTGTTTTACAAGTTAATTTTTGTCATTTTAAATGAGCTTTTAGTCTGGACAAGTGTTGGTTAGTGATGGTGCTTTATGCACGAGATTTGGGTATGTGGTTGGACTTGTCTCGACAATTAAGGACCGAACTTTGTAACGTCGTTGATTCAAGTACTTTCGTGCTACCATACGCAGATATGGGTGCTGACGGTTAAGTAGGGGAAGGCTCTATTGTGTTAAGTCTCATGGTGGTGTAGGGGCATTTGTGTTTGATCATTTGTCCTTAGGAATCGATGTCAATGTTCTATAGTGTGCAAGGAGCACCAATTACCTTTTCATTACATCGGTATTTCCAATATAACATGTGAGCCCCTTAGCAAGTGCTATATGCTACTTGTACTAAGACCGAAACATCTCACATGGGGACTTAGCGCAATAGGGTTTTCTTGTCAAAACGATCAGTATCTCGATTCTCCCGCCAAAGATACCAAAGGAAGTGTGCCATTATCCAGGAGGCTTACGGGCTAGTCGAGTCGTGTGGGTAAAGTAGTACACCCTCGCAGGTATAATCTATTCGAATAGCCGTGTCCACTGTTATGGACAACCGCTTGAGTTCGGGAGTTACTATTGTTAGACTTATAATTAAAATTGTGATTGAACTTGGTATTCGCCATGAACGGGTTGTTCATGTGTTTAGTATATCAAAGTGGGCTGCCACTTTGGTCTTTATATGATTCAATTGTTTATTCATGAAATGCTTTACTATATGTTTTACTTCTACTTCAAATCTGATTTTAAATGGGCACATGAAAAACTAGTATGTGTAGGAGGTTAATGGTTGCGTCTCTTTCAAAAACTAAACCAATATGAGCCATCCTTTGAATGACCTTATGCATAACTATTTTTATTTGTGTAAGACTTGCGAGTACTCTTTGGTACTCGGCGGATGTTTCTTGGCTTTACGGTGAGGACGATATCGAGGTTGATGAGCTCGCGGTGTCGACTTAGGTGACACCGACGAGTAGTATGCTATCTTCTAACTCCCGATCGGCTGTCGATGGGTTGTGGGCATACCATCGTTGGTCCTTTTGGTTTATTTACTCGCTTCGCTATAAACTTGTTAAATTTGGCGGTCGGCCCTTATGTAATTGTACACTTAGAACCGTGTTGTAACTTTTGTACTAATTATGTATGATGGTTGTATGGATGTGACCAACGTTGTAATGAGGGTATGATCATATTGGTCACGATCTTGGGAACCAATATAGGTCATACTCGCTGTTTTGGATTCCTATTTAACTCGCTAAGTGTAGCGCTTGACTTGTTGGAGAACCGAAATCATGTAGCGCTCGCAGGAGCAAGCGCATGATCGTCGGGGCTCTAGAATTGAGTTGAGTCTCTCCTTAGACCGAGTTAAGTTGGAATCCATTTACGGAGATCCCGAAGTTATGTCCCTAAGACCTTGATTAGTCTCGGTCTTAAGGAGATAACCCGGGGTCCCCCACGTACAGTATCGAGCCATACTTGTTGTAGGTTAGTGATAGCATGGGCGTTAAGTTTAGCAAACCCTTGGTCAATTTATTTTTTCGAAATTATCAAAATTACTTTGAAAAGTTAAGTTAGGAGTATCTTTTATTCCTTATCCATCCTAGTATCATTCCTTGCCTTATTCAGGTTTTGGTTTTGCGAAAACTAACTTACCTTGCCTTTTCCCATCCTTTAGATGAACCCCCAATACCTTGTTCGCGAGACCCAAGCTGAGGATGTGGGAGGATACCCGAGTTACCGAGGGATATGATGTGGAAGGCGATTTCACCTACCACCGACGACTCCTTTACCGTCGAGATCGAGGGTCGGAATGGAGGAATACTTGGTCGTGGCAGATATTATTGCTAGGCGTGTTACGGGAAGTATCCCAGATCGCTTTTGAGCTTATGGCACTTCGGAGGCCATGGCGCTGCAAGAAGTGGCTAGGGTGGCCATGAGTCGCCTCCGCTATGACTTGACAGAGCTGTCTCACCGCCTATGACCATTTCCCCATGCAAGCACGTGAAGGGGAAGTGAGCAGGTTTGCTAGGATTCAGTTCGGCGAAGACCCTCAGGTTCGACAATTGGCAAGACTGGTGCACATCATGGACCAGATGCATCGCTGTACCATGCATGAGTTGTGGGAGACGCGACGGCGTCTCATTGAGGCTCAGGAGCATTTAAGGCTCATGCATGATATGAGGCTCATTCATCCCAGTGTGCTATATGGCACTAATTTGATCTCCCCTTATCTTTCTGCACCAGCAGATTGTCGTCTTCCTGTGGTAGGAGGTCATATGAATGCCGTAGGATCACCTTTGCGTCTTCCTAACCTAGGGGACCCCGACGATACGGGATCCCCTGGGGCACACCTTTTGGATGAGTTTCCGGTGAACTTTGACCGGAATAATATCTAGGATGTTGAGGTAGTGAGCTCGCTGTCCAGGCATGTTTTCAGCGAAGCGTGTATCCTTTAATTGTTGTAACAGGCTAGTAGTCGTTGGATCTTCTTGTAATATTTTGTACTTTGACTTTGGGCAGTTACCGTTTGCCTACGGGCCAACCTGGATGTAATTGTTCCAAAGGACTATCAATTGCTGTTATGGATTTTGTACTAGTCTTAATGTTTTGCACCTTATTTGATGTTAAATTTCTGCTGTGTGTTTAAATATCCTTCTTTTGCTTGCTCAAATAAGTTATGACCTTCATGTTTATCTTCTAATCCTCCTTGTCACTCCAGGATGTCAGGCCCTAATACTCGGGCTAGAGCTCGTGCGATGGGGATCTCACCCTGTGGCACTCGTTACGCCTGTGGCGTAACTTTACGCCGCGAGGAGAGGGTGAGCCCTCTCACGGCGCCAACCACGGGACGCTTCTTCCGAGGAGGTACTTCCTCCGCCACCCACTATGGCGGAAGTCTTGGCACGGTCGAGAGAAACAGGATGGATCGGATCAGATCACGGAGGCGATAGCTCGCAACACCTCTCCCGCTCTGCGGTTAGGGGAGGGGACAGCAGAGGCAGCGGGGAGGTCTCGCTGATTTCCAGCGAACCAATCCTCCCACCTTTTCAGGCACCGAGAGCCCGATGGAGGCTGAGGACTGGCTGAGAGACATTGAGAAGAAGCTCGCTATTGCTCAGTGCGCAGGCGTTGAGAGGGTGCTCTTTGCCAGCTATCAGCTTGAGGGCGCCGCTAGTGCGTGGTGGGACAACTATACCGCCATGCAGCCGGATGGAGGAGTTCCATCATGGGGCGAGTTCTGTGCAGCCTTCAGGGAGGCTCACATTCCTGAGGGGGTTATGTTGATCAAGCAACAGCAGTTCCTTGCCCTGAAGCAAGGGAAGAAGACCGTCTCGAGTACCTCCGGGAGTTCAACTCCTTGGCCCGCTATGCCCGGATGATGTATCCATCGACGCCACGGCGCGCTTCATGGGCGGTTTGACGGAGAGATGCGATTGGCTCTAGCGCACATGATTTCCGCAATTTTCAGCATTTAGTGAACAAGGCCATAGTTGTGGAGCATAAGAGTGTGGCGGTGGAGGAGTCCAGAAGAGGAGGAGGGCAGCCCGGCCACCGGTAGCATTTCCCTCGGCGCCCAGGCCACCCTGCACCTCGCTCTCAGCCCCAAAGACCACCGAGGCCTCTTGTGGTACCTCCACGACCCTCTCCACCAGGTGGCGCAGCGGAACAACGGGGTAAGAACTCCCGAGCAGATGGGGCATACAAGCCCAATGTCACTGTTTCCATTGTGGTCGCCAGGCCACTCACAAGACACCACCGCCGCCAAGCGGCGAGGAATGCCCTGCACTTATCGAGCTCCTACTCCACCGGTGTGGCTAGACCTTCACCACCTCCGAGGCAGCATCTACCCTCCTCGATTCCAAGACGTGGCCGAGTGAACCACGCCACGGCCGAGGAGGCTAGCGACGCCGGGCACGCCGCTTTGGGTACACTTCGTTAATTCTTGTCTGCGTGATCGCTTTATTCGATTCAGAGCATCTCATTCATTCATCAAAGAACAATATGCTGCACTTAATCATTTTGAAATAGTCAAACTTCAGCCACCTTATCAAATTCAATCACCGGGATCGGTTTTCCAAACCGATCAAGTCTGCCGAGGCGTAAAAGTGGAAATTCAAAATATCAACTTCTTAGCAAATTTAATTGTGATAAATTCAGTAGGTATTGATGTGATATTAGGGATGGATTGGCTGTCCAAAAATCAGGGAAAGATCGATCGTGCTCAACGCTCCATTTCGGTCACTAGCGAAGATGGCAGTCTGGTCATTTTTGCACCTTCAGTTGGCAGTGCTCATCTCTATGCTTTGGAAGCTAGTACCTCTCTTGAAATTGAGAAAGTTCCGGTGGTATGTGAATATCCCGATGTATTCCCCGAAGAACTACCGGCATGCCTCGCATCGTGAAGTGGAATTCGTCATTGAGCTTGCACCGATCGCGCCAATCTCAAAGCGGCCGATCGGATGCCTCCTAATGAATTGGTAGAATTGAAAGCACAACTCCAAGAACTTCAAGATAAGGGTTTCATTCGGCCAAGCTCCTCACCTTGGGGATGCCCGGCCATCTTTGTTAAGAAGAAAGATAAGAGCTTGCGGATGTGCGTCGACTACCGTCCGTTGAACGAAGTCACGGTTAAGAACAAGTATCCACTTCCGCGGATTGATGACCTGTTCGACCAACTTAGTGGAGCCCAAGTGTTCTCCAAGATTGACTTGAGGTTGGGTTACCATCAAATCAAGGTCAGGACAGAGGACATTCCGAAGACAGCCTTCTCTACTCGGTATGGTCTATACGAGTACACTGTTATGTCTTTTGGATTGACTAATGCACCTGCTTATTTCATGAATCTCATGAACTCGGTTTTCATGGAGTATTTGGACCAGTTCGTCGTTGTATTTATTGATGACATCCTTATTTACTCTAAGTCCGACGAAGAACACGAGAAACATCTGAGACTTGTGTTGGAAAAGCTTCGTCAACATCAACTCTATGCCAAATTCAGCAAATGTGAATTTTGGCTACGTGAAGTGAGTTTCTTGGGTCATGTACTCTCTAAGGGTGGTGTCGCTGTTGATCCAAGTAAGGTTAGGATGTCTTTGAATCGAAACAACCTAAGAGCATCACCGACATTCGCAGTTTTCTTGGGCTTGCGGGCTACTACCGCAGGTTCATCAAGAACTTCTCTAAGATTTCTAAGCCTATGACTCAACTTTTGAAGAAGGAAAAGAAGTTCGAGTGGTCAGCTGATTGTGAACAAAGCTTTCAGATTCTCAAAGAATGCTTGACCACAGCTCCAGTGCTCATCCTTCCAGATGTTCACAAGAGCTTTGATATTTACTGTGATGCATCTCGCCATGGGCTCGGTTGTGTGCTTATGCAAGAGGGCGAGTAGTGGCTTATGCATCAAGACAATTGAGACCTCATGAGGCTAACTATCCCACTCATGACTTAGAGCTTGCGGCGATTGTTCATGCTCTAAAGATTTGGCGACATTACCTCATCGGAATCGTTGCGAGATCTACACCACCACAAGAGTCTCAAATACATTTTCACCCAAGCTGATCCGAACTTGAGGCAAAGAAGATGGCTTGAGTTAATCAAAGATTATGACATGGGACTTCATTACCATCTGGAAAAGCCAATGTGGTGGCGATGCTTTGAGAAAATCTCAATGCAGCTGTTTATCGTAATCCCTTCTTGGCGAGCTTGTGTGCGCCATGCAACATTTGCAATCGAAATAATTGAAGAAGGTTCGCTCGCTGCCCTAAGTGTGAGTTGTACACTTGAGGACCAGATTAGGAAGCCCAAGCAAACCGACGCAGAAGTGGCTCAAACCGAGAGGCAATGAAGAAAAACAAAGCCAAAGGTTTTAGTGAAGATTCACGAGGCACCTTGTGGTTCGGGAACCGGTTAGTGGTGCCTTTTGATCGGACTTTGAGAGGAAAATTCTCAAAGAGGCTCATGACTCAAATTCTCTATTCACCTGTAGTACCAAGATGTACCAAGACTTGAAGAAAAGGCTCGTGGAGCCAAATGAAGCGACAGATCGCTCAATATGTAGCCGAGTGTGATGTATGCCAAAGAGTCAAGTCGAGCATTTGAAGCCGGTGGTACTCTAGATCCCTGCCCATTCCCAAGTGGAAATGGGAAGAAGTTGGCATGGATTTTATCACCGCCTTCCAAGGACTCAAGTTGGGTCCGATTCCATATGGGTGATTGTCCATCGAGTCGACGAAAGTTGCTCACTTTATTCTGTCAAGACCACTTACACTGGTGCCAAGCTAGCAGAGTTGTACATCTCGCACTGTTTGTCTTCATGGTGTACCAAAGGTGATTGTTTGAGATAGAGGTCCTCGTTCACCTCTCATTTCGGAAGTGCTTGCATCAAGCAATGGGGACCAACCTATCTTTCGGCTCGACTTATCACCCACAAACCGATGGACAAACCGAGAGGGTAAACCAAGTTTTAGAAGACCTTCTCCGAGCTTGTGTCTTGTCCTATAGCGGCGGGAGAAGTGCTTGCCATTTGCGGAGTTCTCCTACAACAACGACTTCCAATCGGTATTCGGATGTCACCATTGAAGCATTGTATGGGAGGGCTTGTAGGACACCCTTGAACTGGTCCGGTCGGGAGAGGCCATTCTATGGCCCAACCTTGGTGGAAGATGCTGAAGAACAAGTTCGTGTCATTCGCGAACGACTTAAGACGGCTCAATCACGTCAGAAGTCTTATGCCGACCGTCGCCGTCGCGAGTTGAGTTTCAAGGTGGACGATCATGTTTATCATAAAGTCTCTCCTATGAAAGGAGTTCATCGCTTCCAAATCAAAGGTAAATTAGCACCTCGCTATATTGGACCTTTCCGTATTCTAGCTAAGTTGGGATCGGTGGCCTACCGTTGGAGTTGCCACCATCACTTTGACGACGCACAACGTTTTCCATGTCTCCCAACTCAAGAAATGTCTTCGAGTCCCAACGGAAGCAACAAGTTGGACGAACTCGACTTGCAACCCGATCTATCTTATCGAGAGCCCGGTTCGTATTCTTGAGGAAACCGAGCGCAAGACGAGGAATCGTAACATCAAGTTCGTCAAGGTTCAATGGAGCAACCACACGGAAGATGAAGCAACTTGGGAACGTGAAGATCGGATGCGGCGGCATATCGGATCTCTTCTCTACTTGAAGTGCCTTCGCATCAAGAAAGGAAAGGTAAAACACGACAATATAAACAAAATTATTCTTATGGCATAATTATAACATGTCAACACTATCTTTGAAGGAAATCAAGACAACGTAAATTATAACTTCTAATGAAGACTTTCTAATTCTTCTCCACCTGGATCTCGGTCGAGATCTTTTGTAAGGGGGAGGTTTGTCACAGCCCAACAATTAAAATGGATTAATGTGTATTTCATTAGCATGCATTTTTGATTTCAAAACATTTCCATATTATATTGTACTTGGAAAATCTAATTTCATATGAACATACACTTCAAAATTTGAACTCCAATTCAAAGTAGTGATAAAAAGTTTTGATCATCATCTGGAAACAATTTATTCAAATACTAAATTAATTATCATGAATAAATATAATTTTTCCAAAATTTTGGGGACTAGTTTGAACCTAATTAAAATTCAAACAACATACATAAACCTACAACATGTTTGAATTTAAATATCACCAACTATATTATGAACAGTGGGGTTTTATAATTTTTATGGGAACTACATCTTCCCAGGAACACCCACAAATTATTTCGTGATTTTAGGAAATTTATTTCTATTTATAAACCCCGGTCAAAGTTGCTAGGCAGATTTCAAATTCCAGTCAAAACCTAACTCAAACCAGTCGCACTATTCATCAGACTCAAGTCCGACTCGGCGACCGGACTCAACCCAACCACCTAGTTGCACCCACACATGCGACCGTTGGATCAAGTTTTCGCGGCCCAGATCTTCTCATCGTTCGACTTGTCCGAAGGCCATCACCGGTCGCGTCCGTCCGATCACCATCTAACGATCCTTGTTGAGCCACGTCGCCCTGTTTCGCTCCGCACCGGGAGTCACTGGCAAAACGGGCCCGCCTGTCAGGCCTGTCTTCCTCCTTGGGCAGGAGCTCCTCGAGCGCGCCGCCACGGCGGCCGCCTCGCTCCGCCGTTGGAGAGCCGTCAGCCCCGTCACCCACCGCCGCTTGCGACCAATCTACTGGAGACGCTCCACTTCACGCCGCCTCCATCCCCGTCAACGCATGAGTATAACACCCCTCTGGGCCTTTCAACGCCGCTCACTTCTCCTCGGTTGACTGAGGAGAGGGAGGCTGGCTCGAGCTCCACACTCCGGTAAGCATTCACCGGTGGTAGCTCGATTCCATGTTCAATACCCTTTCCATTTTGCTAATCCCGACTTGCATGCGTTGCTTGTAGCTCCCAAATCGCCTCGGTGCCATTGGAAGCTCCAGGCACGCCCAAGGCCATCGTCGTGCCATCTCTAGCTCCGGTGAGTTTGGTTTTCAATCTAGCGCGTCACTTTGCGCCATGAGGTATAAGCCTCATTTCCTCAACTAATTCTCCGATTCTTGACGGAGATTTGGTAATTTGGAACTTCCTCTTTTCAGTAACCGATGAACTTTTCACCATCGCATTGACATCTTGGTGAGCCATTCCTCGATTCCTTGCATGTTGACCATCTCCTTGCCTCCCTTAAGCTTTATAAATCGGGGACTTTCGATCTTCTTGGACAGATAGTCCCTACTGTGAGTTTTGCCGCCGTCGTCACCATTTCCGACGCTAGCTTCTACTCGAGCTTCTCGTCCTCACAAACCCCCAGTAAGCTTCTTGGAGTCCACCCGTAGCTCGCCCATGCCTTGTGTTACTTGATGCACTCTCAAATCTCTGCGTGCATGTTTACCGTAAGGAGGTCGCCGCTAGCTCGGCCAGCCGCGGTGTCGAAGCGACCAGACCTCGCCACCACTACCGGAGGTGCGCATGGCTATTGCGGTCCCATACTAGCTTTCATTTTGCGCCGCCATAGACCACAGCTCCGGCGAGCCGCCAGGCAAGCGTGGCCGATGCTCTTGTTGTCGTTTTCGTCCCCGGCACGTATTGTAGCACGGCGTTTTGTTTAGCGCTAACGATCGTAGTTAATCGATAATGAGTCTATGTTGGTGGCCCTAATGCGCTTTAAGTGGATGCGTAGTTCTTAGCGATGCGTTTTCAAAAGAAAGCGTATTCTTTGAAGGCACCAAGTAGGATTGCGATGGGGAGTTGGGAAAGCGTATTTTATAGAATACGTCTTCAACCTATTGCGGCCGAGACCGAGTCTTGTTGACCAGGTCAAAATCTTGACCCCGGTCCCGCCCGTCAGCGAGTGCGGCTAGCGCAAGGTCTGTATGAAAGGTAGCAAATGCTTTATGAAATTCGGAATCGATTAATTTGCATACTGAAAATTGGTATTAACTTCTAAAATGCCTAACTATTTCTTAATAACTCCAAATCACATGAAACCACTTCTTGAAACTTTCACTTTTAACAAACTTTATATTAAAATTAGTTTCAAACTTGTCTCTGTAGCAGAGAGTATTAATTGGAGGTTAATCCATTAAAACCATTATTTGTACAATAGAAAAATGACTGATAACTTCAAAAATGCATAATTAATTATTGGAAGCTCCAAAAACAGTAAGACCACTTTTGATAATTTTTATTTTCAGTGAACTTAATTCTAAAATGGTCTCCGTGTTACCTCTGTCACAGAAACTATTTTGGGAGAATATACTCCTTAACTCCATTATTTTTATACTATAAAAGACTGATAACTTTAAAAATCAATAACTAAATCATAAGAACTCCAAATGGGACAAACTCAACTATTCTGAACTTGTATTAATATTACCTATTTACCTATGTAACCCTTGTAATCACCACTGCCTACAAAATTTCACTTCATAATTAAAATTACTCAAATTGGACATATCGAAACCTGAAATTCAAAATAGCATAACTTCCAATTCATAACTCCGAATGGAATAATTCTTTTACCTAAACTCATCTAAAATCATGACCTAACTACTGTGGAAAAATCATGCATTTTTGAGCATTTTGGTTTTTGAGTTGTTTTCTCGATATTTATTTGATGTTATATTTATCTAGATACCGAGCTTATCGATATCGACTCTACGCAATAGAGAGCGAACAACAGCTACCTGCAAGGCAAGCATCCTTTGAACTTTCTTTTTGCATCATATTTGATCCCAATTTTGTAGGATAGATGCAATGATAATTGCTTGCATGCTATTTTGATAATGTCGCTATTTTTGTGATGAATAGTTAGACACATCCTATTATGTTGTCATTGTGGCTATCCATGAATTATTCCATTGCTGAAATGATATGATAGGAGGTGTGAAGTTATATTGTTTCGAGTTTGCTTAGTCATGCAAGTCTAGAACCGGTAGTTGATTGTGGGAATAACCGACAATTATGGGATAAACACAACTCTCATTATATATTTTTGTTTCAGATCTTCGTACCTGTTTTACAAGTTAATTTTGTCATTTTAAATGAGCTTTTAGTCTGGACAAGTGTTGGTTAGTGATGGTGCTTTATGCACGAGATTTGGGTATGTGGTTGGACTTGTCTGGACAATTAAGGACCGAACTTTGGTAACGTCGTTGATTCAAGTACTTTCGTGCTACCATACGCAGTATATGGGTCTTTGTCGGTTAAGTAGGGGAAGGCTCTATTGTGTTAAGTCTCATGGTGGTGTAGGGGCATTTGTGTTTGATCATTTGTCCTTAGGAATCGATGTCAATGTTCTATAGTGTGCAAGGAGCACCAATTACCTTTTCATTACATCGGTATTTCCAATATAACATGTGAGCCCCTTAGCAAGTGCTATATGCTACTTGTACTAAGACCGGAAACATCTCACATGGGGACTTAGCGCAATAGGGTTTTCTTCTTTGAAAGCATGTATCTCGATTCTCCCGGCCAAGATACCAAAGGAAGTGTGCCATTATCAGGAGGCTTACGGGCTAGTCAGTCGTGTGGGTAAGTAGTACACCCCTGCGGGTATAATCTATTCGAATAGCCGTGTCCACGGTTATGGACAACCGCTTGAGTTCGGGAGTTACTATTGTTAGACTTATAATTAAAATTGTGATTGAACTTGGTATTAGTCATGAGCAGGTTGTTCATGTGTTTAGTATATCAAAGTGGGCTGCCACTTTGGTCTTTATATGATTCAATTGTTTATTCTTGAAATGCTTTACTATATGTTTTACTTCTACTTCAAATCTGATTTTAAATGGGCACATGAAAAACTAGTATGTGTAGGAGGTTAATGGTTGCGTCTCTTTGCAAAACTAAACCAATATGAGCCATCCTTTGAATGACCTTATGCATAACTATTTTTATTTGTGTAAGACTTGCGAGTACTCTTTGGTACTCGGCCGGATGTTCTTGGCTTTTTGGTGAGGACGATATCGAGGTTGATGAGCTCGCCGGTGTCGACTTAGGTGACACCGACGAGTAGTATGCTATCTTCTAACTCCCAGTCGGTTGCCGATGGGTTGTGGGCATACCACTGTTGGTCCTTTTGGTTTATTTACTCGCTTCCGCTATAAACTTGTTAAATTGGCCGGTCGGCCCTTATGTAATTGTACACTTAGAAGCGTGTTGTAACTTTTGTACTAATTATGTATGATGGTTGTATGGATGTGACCAACGTTGTAATGAGGGTATGATCATATTGGTCACTGATCTTGGGAACCAATATAGGTCATACTCGCTGTTTTTGGATTCCTATTTAACTCGCTAAGTGTAGCGCTTGACTTGTTGGAGAACCGGAAATCATGTAGCGCTCGCAGGGGAGCAGCGCGCATGATCGTCGGGGCTCTAGAATTGAGTTGAGTCTCTCCCTTAGACCGAGTTAAGTTGGAATCCATTTACCGGAGATCCCGAGTTATGTCCCTAAGACCTTGATTAGTCTCGGTCTTAAGGAGATAACCCCGGGGTCCCCACAATATGTCTTCGTGGTCCTAACCCCTGAGGTGCACGACCTCACTGGTCGTAGAGATTACAGGGGTTACATAATGAGTACCCTGGTCGGAAGAAGGCCTAAGCCAAGCTCCCGACCAGGAGAACTGCTCGTAAAAGGTATGAACTGATACTTGGAACAGATTCCAGGTATATTCTCTACCGTATGATGAATGGAGCACGTGCATATTCCATGTCATACGACGTATCTTATCTAGACACACCAGCAAACAACCTCCATGCGATTATATATTTCATAGACATACAACCGCGAGCGGTTGATTCCAGTATCAACCGTCACTTGACTCGACTGCACGCAGCGCCGCATCGACGCGTCTTCTCGAGTAATGCGCGCCTCTTGAAGGCTATTTAAAGATGGAATGCGGACGGATCAAGGGAGAGGAAGACAAAGCGAGCCATCGGACTAAAGCACAAGCCGTAGATTCGTGTGATAGGTCTGAGATTGTAAGGGAACAAGCAGTGTTCTTAGAGCATACCTTGTAAAACCCAGTTCATATTAATAAAGAGCAGTCACATTATTTCCTTAGATTTCCCACGTCACTTTCTCCTTTTCTTTTCGTAAGATCGACGTCTTGATCGTCGACAGCTGGCGCCGTCCGTGGGGAACGCGACGTAGAATCTTGAAAGAATTTCTTTGCTCATTAAATCTTTGTCCATTCCCCGTTTGTGATCGCTGATGCGGTTATGGCGGGAAGTTGGGATGAAGAAAACTGGTTCGATTTGGCGGACTACGCCGACCTTGATATGGATGCATGCATGCGCGCCATGGAGGAAAACGAAATTTCTTCATCATCCTCCTCCGCCGGTTCTCCCATGGATGGATGAAGACACACCGCTACGATCAGTGGCGGTTTCAGAGGAAGTGCTTCCGACCAGTTTGGAACACCCTAAAGCCTCAACAAGCCCGGGTCTTTCGACCGGCAAAAAAGGTGACGAAAATTCAACACCGCAACTTGAGGTTCAATATAACTTTGATGCGGTCATGGTTGATAGGTACTCACCGACGGCTTCTAGCAATTCCAGGAGCCAACCGACACCTGGTGACGGTGTCAATGAAACCTCCATTGGTCGTAAGCAAAGTGGGTGATGAGGACATCAACCCGCCGGATACGACCGCTACCCCACCTCCAACCGTACTACTCGACTGCCATCGATTCGGCTGCGTCAAACGCTACTCCAACGTACCGACGAATTTACTTCATTTATACCCGGTGCTGCGACACCTCACATTGGGCCGAGGGCCTTGTATTTGTATCACTTATTTGGCCCAAAGGGCAGCCACCACGCTAGATTATCTGGACAGGCCACCTCCTTGGCCTATTTGGGCCGACCACCTCCTGGGCCGCCTCCACCGGGGGGTGTACTGTTCACGTGCACTGTTCACTATTATTGTTCACGTGAACAGTAACCCATAAATAGTACCGCATTGTTAGCGCTTAAACATTTGCGGCTCCCTCTCCCCTATATAAGGAGGCCGCACCCCTTTAGTTTTACTTGGATTTTGTTTAGTTAAAAGTTAGCCTTGTTGCAACTTCGTGTATTGGCTTGTGTCGACTAGACCAACCATAATACCGCTTCAAAATCCCAACTCAATTCAATATTTCAATTCCTATTTGCAATTTCAGATTGCTTTATCTTTTTCTTGCGTGCTTCTTCGGTGTATGCAGGAATCGACCTACGTGGTCAGGTCATCCGGTATTATGTACGGTTGATAACGACTTGTCAATCAGTTCAGCGATTGCGTGGTTTTGGGCCTTGCGTGTTCGTAGCCAGGATCGTGAGAGTTGAGCGACGCCTACCGAACTTATCATTCTCATCGAAAGATCGGGCCAACAAACAGATCTTCGGGTTCATCAGTGGGGATGATAAAGCTCAGCATTCGATCGGCAATTCGCCGGATCAGGCTGAGGCCCTTCCAAAAACCTCAGGAGGTGCTGATCACCGACTGCTCTCCGTCGTGGAAGCTTCACGCAGAAGCTCTGAAAGGCTCTCCATCGATTACGATGGAAGCTCATCGGAGGATCACTGCTGGAAGCACGAGGTAAATGCGATCGGAGATACGGATCAGAATGTCGTGTACGGTCCTCCATACGTTGCCTCGCCACCACATTATAATGGAGATGGTACGGGCGGTCAAGCACCAAATGCCGGAGGTGACAGAACTGGTGGACGTTCACCAGTTAATGCGTCTGATCCTTCCCAAACCAATGTAAGGGACCAGGCAAGATCGATCGGGGGATTCAAGCCACCAAACACCTTCTTCTGGCAGAAATCCCTCAATACCTTCGGTAACAATACAAAACCTGCAGCGAGTCAGGGATATGTTAAACACTTCTGACCCTGGCCTGGCAGAGACTTCAGGTTTTGCCCAACTCGTAGGTCAAGTATCAGAGATTATCCAGCAGACGATGCGACACGAAGCATATCGGGGCGAAGGCACCGCAAAGTCGACCATGACTTCATCGCGGCATTCTTCGGCGGGGCTGCGCATGGTCGTGTTGAAGATCGATTGACACTACGACCACCTCGGCGATTCCGACCAACAAGTCATGAGGGGAGGAGATTATCCAGAATTCTCACCCTCGCCGTCGAGAAGAGCAATCGCTGAACACGTGATCTTCGACATCACCTAAACCGGCAAGTGGTCGGGCGTTCTAGTGCGTCCACGACCGAATCGGGACATTGGAGCACCAGCAATCCGGTCCTAGAAATCGGTCTCCAACCGACTACAATCGGCACCTTTTCAAAGAAGGCGCCACGAAACTATCACAGTGTCGAGCTTTCTCGAGGGCTCGGGTTGTACGTTGGCCAAATAGGTTCCGTGTAACATCCCAATTTTGGGCTTGTGTTTCAAATGTAAGAAAATGAGGGGAAATTAAAACTTTTTCTTACAGCTTGTATTTCCTGTATGCTTTGGACAATTGTTGTAAAGAGATTATGGGAATACAAAGATCACAAGTCATTTCGACCCACATCTTATTCTTCTTAGTCATCCTTGCTCCATCTTGTGATAATCTCCTGAAATATTTTTCCTAAATTCTTGGGTTGGTATGTGACTCCTGGAAAATTCCACAATTTTAGAAATTGTTTGGATCTTTGTTGGAGGAAAGTCAACCCAATTCAAAATCTAGTCAAACCTTGGACCAGCACCTTGTTAAATTTTTGGAGGAAAATCCACAGCATCAAAGCCTCTGAAAATTTTATGCTAGGTCCTCGTTTGAGCTAGCAAGCTCTGTAAAAATTTCATAATTTTTGGAGTCGGTTTGCTGCCTCAAACAATTCTCCAAGGAGCAGCTCCTTCTAAAAACCGAAAAACTAAACTGGTTGAGTCGGACTCGGGCTCGGACCGAGCCCAACTCAACCGGCTTGGTTGGACCACGTTGCAAAGACCGCACTCGGGCTCAAGCTTTTTGCGCGCAAGCTGAGCCATTGGATCTCGATCCAATGCTCACGACCTCCCGATCCGAGGTGCTCTTGGCGCCTCGGCGCTTGGGGTGGTCAAGCCGCTGGATCCCGTCGTGTGGCTCACGACCTCCCAGACCTCCTCGCGCGCTCGGACCTCCCCACCTCGGCGATTCTCGGACGTCCAGACCACCCCAAGCAAACTGGGGCGCCCAGGACCTCCTTGGCGCCAGTGTTTCTTCCTCACGACCTCCACGAGTGCGCATATGAAATTTCGCACCCCATGCGTGTGTCGAGTCGAGGCGGTTGGGAGCGATGGCTGTCACTTTTGGTCCTTCCCAACGTCTCTTTCTGTCATACATTAAATGTGTCGGGGCCCGCCCTAGAAGTCTTCCCTACCTACTGCTCTTGTCAAATCTAGCAAGTCATGGCGGGGCATGGACCTTGCTCACGAGTGGGTTTGCCTAGCCTTGTCCAGCGCCCCGGCTATGTATAGCCAGTGGTTCCTTCCTCCTTTTCTTTCCCGTCACTTGGTGCTGTTTAGACTCTCGGTTGTGAGTGTGAGTCCCAAACACGAGCACCGAGCGCCCTTCCTTACCTCCATTGTCACCTTTGGAGCTCCTGCAAGCTCGAGCTCCAGTGGTTCCATTGGTTCCTTTATCTCCCTCTGGTCCTCTCTGGTCACCTAGGACCCTCCTAATCTCTCGGTTTGCCTCTCACGGGGTTGACCCGACTGCGGGAGATCCTGATTCGGTGAGAGCACCTCCTTCTTCCTCGACTCAGGTGACCTACTCCGCGGCACTCCTCCGACCTCCTCCGAACCACTCCCGTGCCTGGTGAGTTCATTTTAGTCCCTTAGAGCTTAAGGTCTAGCTAGCGTAGCTCGTGGCGCTTCGCCACCGTTTGGATTTTGCCGAAAAGCTTGTCCTTCGCCATTCTCGGCTCGCGGCGTTTAAGGCCGTCGCGCCGTCGAGTGCCTCCGCTAGGTCCGCGACCCTATTGCGAGTACATCGGTGCCCTTGGTGGCGCCGCGAGGTCCCCATCGCCGCTGCAAACCGTTGAGCCCGCTTCGGGATTTTCTTGGTTCAAAACCTCCGTTTTAGTCCGGTTAGGACATCTTAAATGCCCATTTATTACCAATCATCAGTGGCAGTGAGTTGTCTTAGCCGCCACCCTGTGTCGCTGTCCGGAGGTCCCGCGCCTTTACACAGCACCTTGGACCTCCTCGAGCTCTTCGTAGCCGT
Organism: Ampelocalamus luodianensis; assembly: GCA_036346255.1. Classification (NCBI taxonomy): domain Eukaryota; kingdom Viridiplantae; phylum Streptophyta; class Magnoliopsida; order Poales; family Poaceae; genus Ampelocalamus; species Ampelocalamus luodianensis. Next base: position 63,015,734 of record CM070633.1, on the reverse strand, counting down.
CTAAGACCTCCCCACGTTTAGATTTGGACCTTTAGATCTTCCCCGTGAAAACCCGTAAGTGTAAGACCTCCCACCTCGTTTAATCTCGGCCGTTAAGACCACCCTCGGATAGATCTGTACCATAGATGGCTTTCTGCGTAAATTTCTAAGTCCCAGGACCTCCCTAGTTCTACCTTGGCCTTTAAAGACCTCCTGGGATTAGCTCTTAGCCGTTAGATCTGGCTCTGTGTTAAATCTTTCGCACTAGGACCTCCCCTGGTTAGATCCTAGCCGTTTAAGACCTCTCGGAACTCCATCTGAGCCGCTAGGACCACTCCGGCGCAAAAAGATCTCCTCGTGATCTTTTGTTAAGACCACCCCTAATAGGCCGAAAGACCTCCTCCGAGGTCCTCTTTGCAAAAGACCTCCTCGTGGTCCTTTGTAAAAACCACCCCTGGACCTCCCAGGGTCCTCTTTGCAAAAGACCTCCCTTGGTCATTTTGCAAAGACCACCTCAGGACCACCCTCGGGGTCGTCCTTGTAAAAGCCACCCCTGGCCTTTTACAAAGAAAACCCCCGCTCAGACCTCTTAGGCTCAATCCTGACCGTTCACGACCTCCCCGGATTAGATCTGGGCGTTAGATCTCTTTTGTCAAATCCTTAGCGCTCGGACCTCCCTCGCGTCGATCCGGACCGTTCAAGACCTCCTAGGCCACGATCCGAACCGTCAGATCTCCTCTGTTGCAACCACATGCCGCTAGGACCTCCCGAGAAGATCTTGGCCATCCAAGACCTCCTCGTGTCAATCCCACCGATCAAGACCTCCTCGGAGATCTTGACCGTCTAGGACCTCCTCCTTTGGATCCGTAGCGTTAGGACCTCCTCCTCTGGTCTAAACCGTTAGACCTAGATCTAACGGGCTAGACCTCCTTCCTCAGATTTAAAGCCTTAGGACCTCCCTCGTTCAATCTTGATCGCCCAGGACCTCCCTCACTTGATCGTGTCCGTTAAAGACCTCCCTCTGGAGATCTAGACCGTTGAAGACCTCCCTCGCTTGATCTTAGCCGTCCAGGACCTCCTAAGGGAGATCTGAGCCGTTAAGATCTCGTCTGTTCAATCGTTGACCTCTAGACCTCCCCTAGTGATCGGGACCGCCAGATCTTGATCTGACGGTCACGACCTCTGTTAGGCGCGAAGACCTCCTTTGCGTGCGCTGTGCATGCACTGGTCGTGACCGTTGGATCCGATCTCAACGGTCGGACCTCCCAGTGCGGGAGGAGGTCTTGTGTGCACTATGCTTCGAGGTCTGTGGCCGTGCGATGAAGGATCGACGGCCCACGACCTCTCCTTTTTCCTCAGTTCATCTGGACCTCCCGAGAGCTCAAACTTTCTAAGTCTTTTAATGTTTCCAACTTCAAAAGTGCATAACTTTGTCATTTAACTCCTTTTGAATGATTCCGATTCTTGTAGCTTTGTTATAGTATGAACTTTAATCTGAGAATGAAATTAGGCCCTGTCATATAAGAAAATGATTTAACCGCATGATCTTGTTTAGTGAAAATAGTTGTTTAGAAATTCATTGGAAACTTGTAAAATACATAACTTTTTCTCAGTATTTCCAAACTGAGCAAACTAAGTTTTGTTAAAACCTACTAGGAATATACTGTAATTTAGAGTAGGTCTTCATATGATCCTTGCCACCGAAATTAATGATCTACTAGTTTTAGAACTTAGAAAAATCATAACTATTTAATTTCAACTCCTATTTGTGCAAACTCAGTTTTGCCGTTGTTAGGATGACCTTATCTACCTACCATAAAAATTTCAGATTCCAGATCATTCTAGAAATTTTCACCATGAACAGATAAACAGAAATTAATTTAATTATGATTTTTCAGGCTGAGAGAACTTAGATTAGTCATAACTTTTTCATGCTTAGTCCAAATGAAGTAATTCTTGTTTCTAAAATTGTCTAAAATCAACCCCTAACTGCTGTATAAATTTCTTGGGATTTGGATGTATTTTGCTTTGAGTTTTGTTTGGTGTTCTTCGTTCTTATCGATTCTTTTTCGCTCTTTGGTAGGTTCCACGATTGTGTTATCCTTGAGAGTGATCCTCAGCAACAAATTGAGCATTTGCAGCCAGGCAAGCAGTTTGATCATGTTAATCCCATTTATTTTAAGTATTTATTTTGTTTGCAACTTCTATGTATGCATTGCTAGTTTGTGTTAAACTATTGTCGTTAGTTTACCTAGTAGATGCATTTCCTTAAGCAAATGATTATCCTTTACTACCATGAGCCTAGGTTATTGCTGTGATTTAGAGCTCGTTGGATGAGCTCTTGTCACTTAGTAGTTTGCGAATTAATTGCTTAGCCATGCTTAGTTTCCGGTAGAAATGGGCGGTTATCGACTTGTCGATAACCTTGATCTATAAAACTTATTATCACGTATGATTTTGGCCTTGTGCCATGTCTTCTTATGAAAACTAAAACTGAAAACAAAATGATTTAGACTTGGGCACAATGGTAAGATGGTGTGATTGTGGGGTGTGACTGGAATGGTGCCCGGGTCAACAAGGACCGAACATCTTGTTACACTAAACCAAGCATTTTGTGCGTGCTAACCACACTAGAGGGTATGGGACCTCTCTTGAATTAGTACCTTGGGAGGCATTAATTAATGAGTCGGGTTGTAGTTTATAGAGAAAAGGATCACAAAGGCGTGACCGGGTGGTTCCTTTCTAGGTCCTCCACCCGACAGGGTCTTGTAATGTCCGGCTAGTAACTATTGACTCCCGGCTTTGCTTGACTCCACCACAACGTGTGGTCCTAGTGGCTCATTTCGCCGGCTGGTCACTAAGGGTTAACCCCATACGTGCGACTCTTAATTAACGTATTCCATTGGAAACGTCTCGTAGGACTTAGCCGTGTCGGCATACCAAAGGAAGTGTGCTTAATAGCTTGGCAAAAAGGCGGTCTGAAGTGTGGGTACATTGGTACACCCCTGCAGGGTTTAAAACTATTCGAATAGCCTCGTCCTAGGTTATGGACACGCTTGGCAAGGTCTTTCAAGAGTTAGACTGCAACATTTTAATTAAAACTTGATGGGTGGTACGAATCAGGGATTCGTGCTATGTTGTTGTGACTATTGGGATAGTCACTTCCAGGTGGTTACTTGTATTTATCTTTATTTCCGCTGTTATTTCAACATTAAAAACTGATTTGCAAACTTGCTTTTAAATGTATTACTTTATTGCAAATAAAGTTGGCTTTGTGCAAAAAGAGACATACAACCTCCACTTAAATAAGCTTGCATGTAGTATAATGATAGGTCTGCTATTCCACACGTCAGTCTTGCGAGTACAAAAACAATTTTTGTACTCAGATGCTATGCTTAATGTTTTTGTTGCAGAGGAAGAAGTGGATCCCCAAGGGATCGACTTTTGGGAGAATCGCTGTGGTTTGGACGACTAGCTTGGCGGCCCGGTCGGTTGCCTTGTGGGTTATGGCTAACCGGTTGGATTTTATTTATAGCCATCTTATGGCACTTTGCTTCATTGTTATTGTTACTTTGTTGTTCGCCATCGGCCCTCTTGTGTAATAACTCTATATTATACGTCTTTTGCTAGACTTGTTATAGTGTGATGTATGGAATTGGTGCATAATTTTGTAGCAGGTGTGTATGTTGCATTTAGGAAGCATACATATCTCGAGGCTTGGTTTATTTGATTTGTACTGTTAGGACCAAGTGGATGGTTAAACAGTACAAGCCGAATAAACCGGGGTCCCCACAAAGTTGGTATCAGAGCCATACTGACCGTAGAAACCCTAAGCTTGGTCGTCTTTAGGATATTTTGGAAAACTTAATTTCGAAGTATCAAATGATTTATGAAAGCTTAAGTAAATTCTCAGATTTTATTCCTTACCTATCTTAGCTTTCTTCTCTCACCTTGCTCTAATTTGAGTTTTAAAAGTTGTTTTCCTCTCCTTCTTTCAAAAGATAGTCATTATCGTTTAAGTTGGGTTTTGGGAACCAATGAGTTTGGCAAATTGAAGTGTTGGCTGCCCTTCTACAAGATTTTGAAGCTTCCGAAGTTGAAGGTTTTGGCTAGGAGGCTTGGATGCAAAATCTGGACAGCGATCATTCAGTTTCCGGACAGCAAGCTCAAAGGTTTCTCAATAGGGTAGAAAATGAGAGGATAATCAACTAAAACTTGTGGGAATAAAAGGGTAAGATGTGATATTAGTTGGCTAAGTATCTAACACCCCTTATTAGTGATTTTACCCTGTTATTTAGTTATGATAAGATTTAAGTGGTGTGCTGAAATTTGCATTCCTAAACCGATTGCTCGTTCTTTCCATACGAGTTAGTCATACCGGGAAGTTGCTCTTGTGATTGAAACTTTGTGCTGATTTTGTGGTTGTTTTTGGGCCTTTTGAGTTCATCTCCTAATGAGTTATTGTTTCTTTGCCTTGAGCTTTCGGGTTTAACCCTTGTCCGTCTTAGGATCTATCCCACTCCAACTTTCACGAACTCCTAGTCCTTGGCTTTTCTTTTGCGCCTTCGACTTCTAGTTTCGGGTTGCTTTGCTAACCCATCTCTTAAATGTGAGGATGTCGGGACGGACCAGTGGTGACGGAGTTTGGTCACGTTGCCAGAGGACCGCGGTTACCTCCCTTTGTTTAGGCTATGGTGAAGAGAGCCACGCCGCAGAAGGTTGCAATCTGGGAAGGTCAAGGTGCGCGTGTTGTGGTGAGGAAGGACACTACATCAATGAGTGTACTACACCGCCCAAAGCGTGACGAAGACCACTTGCACAGAAATTGCCCGATTGCCGAATCACTTGTTTCTCTGCGAGGAAGCGATCACTATCCCAAGAGTGTAGCATGAACACGGTGATCGCCAAGTCACTAGAACTTCAGCGACTACTTCTTGGTCATCTACAAGTAGCGCGATCGCCGATGCGTCCGGACGAGAAGTTCTCGGGTGATTTGTCTACTGAGTGCGGGATGATTACAGTCTATACCTTCCGAACTTTCGATTGTGGTGAAAATCCCATTGTTGCCGGGGCGAAGGGAAAGTCGAAGGATCGTCATAGCGTCAACCGATGGCCGATGTCACATGTTTCTTACGCAACCGCAAGGTCACTATGCCCTTAATTGTCCTAAAGAGAGTGCCGCCACCGCTCGTCCTCTGAGCCGTGCCTCAATCGCGTGCACTGCGAGTCGCCAGCTGCTGCCCCGCAATCTCGCGATGCCACTTGTTTCTTTGCAAGCTCGGGGTCATTATGCTAATAATTGTCTAAGAAGCTTGCAACAACCTCGTTTCTTTTCGCGCCCGTGATTCGATCACATGCACTGCGAAACATCGACTGGGTTGTTCGTATTCAAGACAACTCTGTCTCGGTGGGAAAGCACAGGAGCTACCCGATATCGTGTAGGTACGCTTCTTGTTACCTCTTGCCCTGATACAGTTCGGGAGCATCTCATTCTCTTGTATCCCCGTCTTTTGCTACTATTGGTGGTCTTTGTTTTGCTCTTTTATCTGGTGCCCGGCACCACCTCGATTTTATCAAGCCTTGCTAGCCTACCCCGTTTTCCCCCAAGAAGAAGGCTACCATCCGGGTTGTCATCGGTCTTTTGACTTGAGTGACACCCTTTTGTCCCTATACATCCTTGGGCATCACCTACTTGGTATTGCCTCGAATTGCATGACCTAAATTCCATAGCCCTTCTAATCAAGCTGTCATGGAGGGATGACTCCGTATACCTAGTTATCAAGCGAGGCCCCATTCGTTAGTGGAGTAACGGACAAATTGCTCCACCAACCGAGTATGGCCTTGGTTCCTCCAAGCTAGTTGTGGAGGATGACTCGCATAGCTAGTTAGCAGGCTGAGATTCCGTTGTTGGCGGAATTAACCAGACAAGTCGCTCCACCAGCCAACAACGATCTTGCACCGTCGCCCTCAAAAATCGAGGAAGATCTCTCAGTTTGTCAATCCTTGCTATATCTGGACTTGATAAGTTCCCCGTGTCAACTAAAGTGGCACATTTTCTACCAGGTCAGAACCGAGAATTGTGCGGGTCCCTTGCTTTAGCTCCTTGTCTCGGGGAATCGTACCATTAAATTCCTGGAAGATCAGTGCTCGAATTGTTCCAAGGATGAAGCTACTTGGAAAGTAAAGACCGTCGACATCTGAGACTACCTTTTTTTACTGTCTGGCGAGTCAAATCTCGGGACGAGATTTCTTGTAGGGGGAGAGTTGTAACATCCCAATTTTGGGCTTGTGTTTCAAATGTAAGAAAATGAGGGAAATTAAAACTTTTCTTACAGCTTGTATTTCTGTATGCTTTGGACAATTGTTGTAAAGAGATTATGGGAATACAAAGATCACAAGTCATTTGACCCACATCTTATTCTTCTTAGTCATCCTTGCTCCATCTTGTGATAATCTCCGGAAATATTTTCCTAAATTCTTGGGTTGGTATGTGACTCCTGAAAATTCCACAATTTTTAGAAATTGTTTGGATCTTTGTTGGAGGAAAGTCAACCCAATTCAAAATCTAGTCAAACCTTGGACCAGCACCTTGTTAAATTTTTGGAGGAAAATCCACAGCATCAAAGCCTCTGAAAATTTTATGCTAGGTCCTCGTTTGAGCTAGCAAGCTCTGTAAAAATTTCATAATTTTTGGAGTCGGTTTGCTGCCTCAAACAATTCTCCAAGGGCAGCTCCTTCTAAAACCGAAAAACTAAATCTGGTTGAGTCGGACTCGGGCTCGGACCGAGCCCAACTCAACCGGCTTGGTTGGACCACGTTGCCAAGACCGCACTCGGGCTCAAGCTTTGCGCGCAAGGCTGAGCCATTGGATCTCGATCAATGCTCACGACCTCCCGATCCGAGGTGCTCTTGGCGCCTCGGCGCTTTGGGTGGTCAAGCCACTGGATCCCGTCGTGTGGCTCACGACCTCCCAGACCTCCTCGCGCGCTCGGACCTCCCCACCTCGGCGATTCTCGGACGTCGGGACCACCCCAAGCAAATCTGGGACGCCCAGGACCTCCTTGGCGTCAGTGTTTCTTCCTCACGACCTCCCGAGGTCCGCGCCATGAAATTTCGCACCCACATGCGTGTGTCGTGGTCGAGGCGGTTGGGAGCGATGGTTTGTCACTTTGGTCCTTCCCAACGTCTCTTTGTCATACATTAAATGTGTCAGGGCCGACCCTAGAAGTCTTCCCCTACCTACCGCTCTTGTCAAATCTAGCAAGTCATGGCAGGGGCATGGACCTTGCTCACAGTGGGTTTGCCTAGCCTTGTCCAGCGCCCCGGCTATGTATAGCCGTGGTTCCTTCCTCCTTTTCTTTCCCCGTCACTTGGTCTGTTTAGACTCTCTCGGTTGTGAGTGTGAGTCCCAAACTGAGCACCGAGCGCCCTTCCTTACCTCCATTGTCACCTTTGGAGCTCCTGCCAAGCTCGAGCTCCGGTGGTTCCATGGTTCCTTTATCTCCCTCTGGTCCTCTCTGGTCACCTAGGACCCTCCTAATCTCTCTGGTTTGCCTCTCACGGGGTTGACCACTTTGCGGGAGATCTGATTGGTGAGGAGCACCTCCCTTCTTCCTCGACTCGGTGACCTACTCGCGCGGCACTCCTCCGACCTCCTCGAACCACTCCCGTGCCTGGTGAGTTCATTTTAGTCCTTAGAGCTTAAGGTCTAGCTAGCGTAGCTCGTAGCGCTCGGTTTCACCGTTTTGGATTTTGCCGAAAAGCTTGTCCTCGCCATTCTCGGCCTCGGCGGCGTTTAAAACGTCGCCGCCGTCGAGTGCCTCCGCTAGGTCCGCGACCCTATTGCGAGTACATCGGTGCCCTTGGTCGGCGCCGGCGAGGTCCCCATCGCCGGCGGCAAACCGTTGAGCCCGCTCGGGATTTTGCCGGTTCTAAACCTCCGTTTTCGTCATCTGGTTAGGACATCTTAAATGCCCATTTATTACCAATCATCGATGGCGGTGAGTTGTCTTAGCCGCCACCTGTGTCATTGTCCAGGAGGTCCCGCGCCTTTACGGCACCTTGGACCTCCTCGAGCTCTTCGTAGCCGTCTAAGACCTCCCCACGTTTAGATTTGGACCTTTAGATCTTCCCCGTGAAAACCCGTAAGTGTAAGACCTCCCACCTCGTTTAATCTCGGCCGTTAAGACCACCCTCGGATAGATCTGTACCATAGATGGCTTTCTGCGTAAATTTCTAAGTCCCGGGACCTCCTAGTTCTACCTTGGCCTTTAAAGACCTCCTGGGATTAGCTCTTAGCCGTTAGATCTGGCTCTGTGTTAAATCTTTCGCACTAGGACCTCCCCTGGTTAGATCCTAGCCGTTTAAGACCTCTCGGAACTCCATCTGAGCCGCTAGGACCACTCCGCGCAAAAGATCTCCTCGTGATCTTTGTTAAGACCACCCCTAATAGGCCGAAAGACCTCCTCCGAGGTCCTCTTTGCAAAAGACCTCCTCGTGGTCCTTTGTAAAACCACCCTGGACCTCCCAGGGTCCTCTTTGCAAAAGACCTCCCTTGGTCATTTTGCAAAGACCACTCAGACCACCCTGGTCGTCCTTGTAAAGCCACCTGGCCTTTTACAAAGAAAACCCCGCTCAGACCTCTTAGGCTCAATCTCGACCGTTCACGACCTCCCGGATTAGATCGGCGTTAGATCTCTTTTGTCAAATCCTTAGCGCTCGGACCTCCCTCCGCGTCGATCCGGACCGTTCAAGACCTCCTAGGCCTGATCCGAACCGCCCGAGATCTCCTCTGTTGCAACCACAGCCGCTTAGGACCTCCCAGAAGATCTTGGCCATCCAAGACCTCCTCGTGTCAATCTGACCGATCAAGACCTCCCTCGGAGATCTTGACCGTCAGGACCTCCTCCTTTGGATCCGTAGCGTTAGGACCTCCTCCTCTGGTCTAAACCGTTAGACCTAGATCTAACAGGCTAGACCTCCTTCCTCAGTTTAAAGCCTTAGGACCTCCCTCGTTCAATCTTGATCGCCCGGGACCTCCTCACTTGATCGTGTCCGTTAAAGACCTCCCTCTGGAGATCTAGACCGTTGAAGACCTCCTCGCTTGATCTTAGCCGCCGGGACCTCCTAAGGAGATCGAGCCGTTAAGATCTCGTCATTCAATCGTTGACCTCTAGACCTCCCTAGTGATCGGGACCGCGGATCTTGATCGCGGTCCACGACCTCTGATAAGCGCGAAGACCTCCTTGCGCGGCGCTGTGCATGCTGCGGTCGTGACCGTTGGATCCGATCTCAACGGTCGAGACCTCCCAGATCTTGAGGAGGAGGTCTTGTGTGCACTATGCTTCGAGGTGCGTGGCGTGCGATGAAGGATCGACGCCCACGACCTCTCCTTTTTCCTCAGTTCATCTGGACCTCCGAGAGCTCAAACTTTCTAAGTCTTTTAATGTTTCCAACTTCAAAAGTGCATAACTTTGTCATTTTAACTCCTTTTGAATGATTCGATTCTTTGTAGCTTTGTTATAGTATGAACTTTAATCTGAGAATGAAATTAGGCCTGTCATATAACAGAAAATGATTTAATGCATGATCTTGTTTAGTGAAAATAGTTGTTTAGAAATTCATTGGAAACTTGTAAAATACATAACTTTTTCTCAGATTTCCAAACTGAGCAAACTAAGTTTTGTTAAAACCTACTAGGAATATACTGTAATTTAGAGTAGGTCTTCATATGATCCTTGCCACCAAATTAATGATCTACTAGTTTTAGAACTTAGAAAAATCATAACTATTTAATTTCAACTCCTATTTGTGCAAACTCAGTTTTGCCGTTGTTAGGATGACCTTATCTACCTACCATAAAAATTTCAGATTCCAGATCATTCTAGAAATTTTCACCATGAACAGATAACGAAATTAATTTAATTATGATTTTTCAGGCTGAGAGAACTTAGATTAGTCATAACTTTTTCATGCTTAGTCCAAATGAAGTAATTCTTGTTTCTAAAATTGTCTAAAATCAACCCCTAACTGCTGTATAAATTTCTTGGGATTTGGATGTATTTTGCTTTGAGTTTTGTTTGGTGTTCTTCGTTCTTATCGATTCTTTTCGCTCTTTCGGTGAGGTTCCGACGATTGTGTTATCCTTGAGAGTGATCCTCGGCAACAAATTGAGCATTTGCAGCCGAGCAAGCAGTTTGATCATGTTAATCCCATTTATTTTAAGTATTTATTTTGTTTGCAACTTCTATGTATGCATTGCTAGTTTGTGTTAAACTATTGTCGTTAGTTTACCTAGTAGATGCATTTCCTTAAGCAAATGATTATCCTTTACTACCATGAGCCTAGGTTATTGCTGTGATTTAGAGCTCGTTGGATGAGCTCTTGTCACTTAGTAGTTTGCGAATTAATTGCTTAGCCATGCTTAGTTTCCGGTAGAAATGGGCGGTTATCGACTTGTCGATAACCTTGATCACATAAAACTTATTATCACGTATGATTTTGGCCTTGTGCCATGTCTTCTTATGAAAACTAAAACTGAAAACAAAATGATTTAGACTTGGGCACAATGGTAAGATGGTGTGATTGTGGGGTGTGACTGGAATGGTGCCCGGGTCAACAAGGACCGAACATCTTGTTACACTAAACCAAGCATTTTGTGCGTGCTAACCACACTAGAGGGTATGGGACCTCTCTTGAATTAGTACCTTGGGAGGCATTAATTAATGAGTCGCTGGCTGTAGTTTATAGAGAAAAAGGATCACAAAGGCGTGACCGGGGTGGTTCCTTTCTAGGTCCTCCACCCGGCCCGGGTCTTGTAATGTCGGCTAGTAACTATTGACTCGGCTTTGCTTGACTCCACCACAACGTGTGGTCCTAGTGGCTCATTTCGCCACGGTGGTCACTAAGGGTTAACCCCATACGTGCGACTCTTAATTAACGTATTCCATTGGAAGCGTCTCGTAGGACTTAGCCGTGTCGGCATACCAAAGGAAGTGTGCTTAATAGCTTGGCAAAAGGCGATGCCAAGTGTGGGTACATTGGTACACCCGCGGGTTTAAAACTATTCGAATAGCCTCGCCCTAGGTTATGGACACGCTTGGCAAGGTCTTTCAAGAGTTAGGCGCAACATTTTAATTAAAACTTGATGGGTGGTGCGAATGGGGATTCGTGCTATGTTGTTGTGACTATTGGGATAGTCACTTCCAGGTGGTTACTTGTATTTATCTTTATTTCCGCTGTTATTTCAACATTAAAAACTGATTTGCAAACTTGCTTTTAAATGTATTACTTTATTGCAAATAAAGTTGGCTTTGTCAAAAGAGACATACAACCTCCACTTAAATAAGCTTGCATGTAGTATAATGATAGGTCTGCTATTCCACACGTCAGTCTTGCGAGTACAAAAACAATTTTTGTACTCAGATGCTATGCTTAATGTTTTTGTTGCAGAGGAAGAAGTGGATCCCCAAGGGATCGACTTTTGGGAGAATCGCTGTGGTTTGGACGACTAGCTTGGCGGCCCGGTCGGTTGCCTTGTGGGTTATGGCTAACCGGTTGGATTTTATTTATAGCCATCTTATGGCACTTTGCTTCCATTATTGTTACTTTGTTGTTCTTGCCGCCGGCCTCTTGTGTAATAACTCTATATTATGCGTCTTTTGCTAGACTTGTTATAGTGTGATGTATGGAATTGGTGCATAATTTTGTAACAGGTGTGTATGTCGCATTTAGGAAGCATACATATCTCGAGGCTTGGTTTATTTGATTTGTCTTTGTTAGGACCAAGTGGATGGTTAAACAGTACAAGCCGAATAAACCGGGGTCCCCACATTCCGACCGGCCAATTTGGATACATTCAATGGGACCTAAAATCCTTTGGAATTTCTCCAGATATATACCACCGCTATTAGAGCTGCTGGTGGTGATGAAAATGTAATGACAAACTATCTTCCTACGGTATTAGAAGGATCAGCCCGATCGTGGTTGCTTAACCTTCCGGTCGGGTCCGTGTATACTTGGGAGCAACTCTGCGACCTTTTGATTGTAAATTTTCAGGGTACGTATGATCGCCCTGGAAAGGAAGACGATCTCCATAGAATACGGCAAAAATCAAACGAGACTCTCCGGCAGTACATCAAAAGATTTAGCCAAGTTTGTAACTCAATACCGGAGGTTGCAGAATCTTCCGTTATCCAAGCCTTCAAAGCGGGATTGAGAAATCGAAGGTTTACGGAGGATTTAGCTATACATCCCCCACAAACAACCATCGAGCTCTTCGACATGGCTAACAAGTACGCTACGGTCAGTGAAACGGTCGAGTGGAACGAAGCCGTTGATCGAAAGGATAAATTCCCCAACCTAGCTTAGATAGGACGGAAAAAAAAAGCAAAAGAAGACTCTCAAGAAAAAGAAGCATGGTAGAGCCAACGACAAAGAGGTTCTTACTGTTCTTGAAAAATTTACCAAAGGAAGAAAAGATTATACTGGTCGTGGCAAGGCTAAGGCTCCGACCAATGATTATGAGAAAAATAAAAAATGGTGTCCTCTCCACCAGCAAGCAGGACACGACCTGCACAATTGTCGCGCTTGGCAAAAGAAGCTGGAAGATTATTATGCAGGTAAAGGTACACTCCCGTCGATTCAAGAGCTCGGGGAAACAAGCTCCAAGAAGGACAAAGATGGTGACGAAAAAATGGAGTACCAAGAACCTCAACACACCGTCGATGTGATCTTCGGTGGATCTTCTTCGTACGAATCCAGACATCACCTGAAAGCCATGGAGCGAGAAGTCAACCTTACCGAACCTTCGATCGCCATGAAACCTTCAAGGTGGTCGGAGGCGATAATCTCCTTCAGCAAAGAAGACTGCCCCATTCCTTCGAGTCGACCAGGTAGGTTTCCAATTGTCGTTGAGCCTACTATTAATAACTGCAAAGTTAATCGGATCTTGATAGATAGGGGTATTTCTTTAAATATTTTATTTGCAAGTGCTTTGGAAGACATGCAGATTCCCAAATCCAAGGTAAAACCTGTGAAATATGTCTTCCATGGCATAGTTCCTGGGTCTACCGCTAAGCCGATAGGGCACTTGTCCTTCTCGTTACGTTCGGAAAGCCCACAACTTCCGGACGTAAAAATTTCATTTGATGTGGTAAACTTGAGATCGCATACAATGCAATTCTTGGTCGTCGTGTTTAGCAAAGTTCACGATAGCCACGCACTACGGTTATCGAGTTTGAAAATGCTCGACCAAAGGTGTAATCACGGTCCGAGGCGATCGAAAATAGCCTACGATGCGATCGGAAAAGTTTAGAAGCGGTCGATGAACTACCGACCGGGGAACTAACACCGTTAACATGCGGTCAAACATTCAAGCGAAGATGACACCGAAATCTTCCGACCAGATAAAAGAGGTACAACTCGACGGAAGTGCTTCTCCAGAGGGTGCCAAGATATTGGTCGAGGCAGGACTCGACATTAAATAGGAAGAGTCGCTCGTCTCCTTCCTCCGAAGCTAACCAGGCGTATTTGCGGCGGCAGCGTCCGATATGCCCGAGTCCCGTGGAGGTGATCGAGCATAGGCTAGCTCTGACCTAACAAAAACCGGTCAAGCGAAGCTACGGCGTTTCGCTTTGGCCAGGAAAGAATCAATCCATCGAGATTGACAAACTTCTCGGCCGGGTTTATTCGTGAGGTCGACCACCCAGTGGCTCGCCAATCTGTAATGGTTAGAAAAGCCAATGGAAATGACGAATGTGTATCGACTTTACAGATCTTAATAAAGCTTGTCAGAAGGACGACTTCCCTTCCTCGCATCGATCAACTTGTAGACTCTACTTACGGGTGTGAGTTGTTAAGTTTTTAGATGCCTACTCTGGTACCACCGGATCAATATGAGTAAAGAAGATGAAGAGAAAACTTCCTTCATCACTCCATATGGTACTTACTGTTATGTAAAGATGTCATTTGGTCTAAAAAATACTGGTGCAACATTCCAAAGGTTGATGCAAAAGACCTTTAGCCCACAGATAGGTCGGAATCTTGAAGCCTACGTCGATGATCTGATCGTAAAGAGCATCAACGCCGGCGATCATATTCTAGATCTACAGGAGACTTTCAATAACTTAAGACGTCATAACCTTAAGTTAAATCCAGAGAAATGTGTGTTCGGAGTTTCATCGGGAAAGCTTCTTGGATTCCTAGTTTCAGCTAGAGGCATCGAAGCAAATCCAACGAAAATCGCCGCCATCGATCAGATGCACGATCCGACCACAAAGAAGGAAGTTCAGAAACTAACCGGTTGTATGGCAGCGTTAAGTCGTTTCATAGCACGGTTAGGCGAAAAAGAACTACCTTTCTTTAAGCTTCTCCGGAAACATGAGAGTTTCGAGTGGACTAAAGAGGCAGGCAGCGCCTTTGACGAATTAAAACGGTACCTTACGAGTCCCCCAATCTTAGTCTCTCCGAGATTGGGAGAAACATTGCTAATTTACGTGACTGCAACGCCACAAACGGTTAGATTGAGAGAGGGCACTCAATCTAATAAGAGCATCTACAACAATCCACGTCACTTGTTACTAAGGGGTTGCCACATCAGCATTTAGGTGATGTGTAGGAGAGAAGGTGAAGTTATTTCTAGATGAAGAAACCAACAAATTGTTAATACCAAAACATAAAAAACAATTAAATACTCTATTAGAGATTTACTTGTTACTTAAAAAGCAGCGTTTTGTGGGTCCCACTGTCTCCAAGTAAAATATCCATCGGATCACTTATGCACCCAATTTCATTATTGATATGATAAATGAGCCAAAACATGTAGTCCACAAAGTTGTACTTGATTATTGATCATTAAGAATCATGCACACTTGTATCAATTAAAGTCTTAGACACAAACTCAAGAAACAATCCATTGGAATACTTATTTCTTTTTATTAGATTGATTACTCTCTATTCTCTTAGAAACAAATTAAGAAACAAACTAGTATAAATGCTCTAAAAAGAAACAAGCCTTCTAGTAGATTGTTTTTTAAACTTGTATCTTAGATTTTAATTGTTACTTTAATTGCTACCCACAAAACAATTTTTTAGGTAACAAACAAGTCTCTAATAACTATTTTGTTGTTTCTTATATCTTGATAGCAACAATTTGCTTGTTTCTTTATCTAGAAACAAGTTTACCTTCTCCCCTCATCATCTTTGCTCTATATCACCTAAATGTTGATGTGCCTATCTCTTAGTAACAAGTGACATGGACTATTATAGACGCTCTTAGGGGGCAAATGTAATCAAGCAAGTGTTGATCCTTTTTATTGCCTCATGATAGCTCTAGAACAACAATTTATATAGGCAAACCAGAACTGTACCAATATTATTAGCATGTCGCAAACAGAAATTTAATAATAATAATAATTAACCTATTTTTAATTTATTTTTATTATCAATCTCTCGCCAACTTTATTTTTAATTCTGACTCTTTTGGCCATACCACTATTCGTGGCGTGACAAAACAATATTATCACACTAGAATCATGATGTGGCTAAATCCTGTCACGCCACTGTGGTGGGGTAGCCCACTCTACTACCAGTGACGTGACAAGAAGTACTATTTATCTAGACTTACCTTATGGTGTGGCAGTGTTGTGTTGCCACGTCACAAATGGTGGTGTGGTCAAAAATGTCATATTTGAAAATAAAGTTGACGATAGATTAATAATAAAAATAAATTTTAAAATAGATTAATTAATAAAAAAGTTCCGCAAACAGTGATAGACGTAGAGAGAGGGTAGCTAGTGCAGAGCCAATTCGTGATCAATCTACGCACGACGAACCGGGGACACGACCAGACAGAGGCCGCCGAGCAGAACCACAAAGAACCCGAAGGCCACCGCCGGGCTGACGGCGCCGGCGACCGCGGTGACGGCCGATGATGCGGCAACGATCCCCACGAAAGCTGAAAGGTTGCCTCCACGGCCGCGCACGTCTCTAGCGTCTGCACCGGCTGCGTTGGCCTCGACGGCGATCGGACCACCGGCGTTGGCCATAGCCTCATCAATGGAAACCTGCACGCGCGTATTACTAGTAAGGATTTGTAGTAGACTAGTTCATGGCACCTGTTACTGAGCGATTAGTAAGCTCTGCTGCGCTGAAACTGCGGCTTCTCACGATTCACGAGGCAGCAATAATTAAAGTGCTTGCATAAGCGTACAAAAACCAAGTCTTAAAAAGGAAAGGGAAAAAAATAAAGTGCTTGCATACGTCGACAAGGCTAGCTAGCTTACCTGCACGGCGTACGGGGCGGCGGGCGTGGCGTGGAGCGCCTCCCCGGCGGCCAGCTCGCCAACGGCGGCCCGCCACACCACCATGTCGGGAGACTCCTCGTTCCCGTAGGCGATCTTGTACCGCGGGGCGCAGCTCCAAGCCTTGTCGCCGGCGGAGTAGTACTCCATCCAAACGTACATGCAGCCCTTGTCCAGCTCGAAAAGGTCGTCCATGTTCTCTAGCGCCCGGATGCGGGTCGCGTCCAGGCACACCACCCTCTCGTACTCCGCGAACTATCAAGAAATCAATTAGCAAAAGCCAATTTAATCACGAGCGGCACGTACGATTGTCACTTCGTACGTACCTGAAAGATGCAGCAGAGCTTGGGTGGTATTTGATGTCGTTGCCTTCGTAGTAGCCATCGGCGAAGTGGCCGGGCTGGCTGTCATTGAGCGGGTACACCTCGCGGACGATGCAGCCCTCGCGGGAGAGGCGGCGCCGGAGGTCGTCCGGAACATCGGGTGGCACGGCCACGACGAGCGGGTAGTCCGCGCGCGCCTCGCGCAGGGCCCTGGCCAGCCGCACCACTGCGCCGAGCTCCTGGAAGTCGCCGTACCCCGCTTGCCCGCGCGCCAGGATGGTCACGTACGCCCTCGCCGCCTGCACTGGAGCCGCGCCGTTGGGGAGATGCTCGGCGCCGTGGCCCTCCACGAACGTTGCCATTTCGGCCGCCATGTCTTGGGAGTTGGTTGCTTATCTGCTTGGTATTGGGGCAGGGATGGATGGGGTGAGCCGGTGGAGCAGTGGATGGGGGGTATTTATGCGGGTTTTGCATGCGCGGTATCTGACGTGGCGTGACGTGAGCCATCGGTTGGGAGGTTGGACGGGTTGCCGTTCTCCTCCCGTCCGTCCGTTCCATCAGGCATAAACATCAAGGAAATAGGAACTAGAAACACTGGTACTACATCTCGTTTGTCCCTTTCTATTCCTACTACATGTACTACAGATAAAAAAAACATCACAAGTATGACTTTTGTGCTGCTGACATGACAGCATGCAGCACGCAAACAGGGAGTACTCCAAAAGATTTTGCATCCCACACTCCATGTCTCACAAGCAATTTACTAGAAAGTAATGTTTTATTAGTTATTTCAGAGCAAGCAATTTACTAGAAAGTAATGTTGTATTAGTTATTTCAGAGCAAACGGCCTATCGGTTGTCTTTTGTGCAAGTTGGTGTGAACTTCTGAACTAGGGGGTCGTTCTCTAGTGTCTTGCACTGGACTGGTACTTGTTTGATTAGATGGATGCCATGTGTTCTAGAATCTTTGTGTTGCTTGCTGGTATATATCCCCAGCAGTTTACAGTCTCTCAGACCTCAGTACTTCCGTTTTGTGAGATAAGAGCTGGGTGTGTGATCGTAGTGTGAAGAAACAAGAAGTTAAGAACTGAAGAAGCGACAGATTGGTTTCAACTGGAAGCGCGCAAATCAGCGCTACCGCATGGTTATATAACATATACTGTGCCAGACAACACTGTTGCAAATCTGGCAACGCTAAGACATGGATCGGGTGCGTGGAGACGAAGACGAAAACGATCAAGCTACAAGGCCCCCGAAGCTGCAATAAGCAAGTGATAGACGAGGGTCAAAATGACGCGAACGTTGTGGGCAAGAAAGATCACCAGAGCGGTGAAGCAGCAAAGGCGTGCTCACCAACGTCGGAGACGACGCAAGCGTTCCCTCGAAACTAAGGAGCGATCAAGCTTGGGTTTACGCAAAATGGAATGTGTGCGAGCCGAGGATGACAATGCGTGCTCTAGTGCTTAAGTAGATAGGGTATTCACGTGAGAGAAATCGACAAGGCGCTGGAGGTGTCAACTGGGTAGATAGCATGGGTGAGGGCAGACTGAGGTGATGGGGCAGTTGGATTCCAAATCGGCGGGCGACGGTCTTGAACCGCGGGTGAGCGGCGGACCATCCAAAACACTAGAGGAGCACCATTCGCCTAAGGTCATGTCCAATGCTCCTGCGTGGAGGGGCGCTTGAGGAGAGAAAGTTAGTTATTGTAGGCACGTCGGATAAGAAAGACACCAAAACTATAGCATCGCTGCTTGGTTAGGAGACGGACGCTCCCGAGGGGCTATGCAACGGAAGAAAGAGCTTTTTATAAAGATGCTCAATGATATGTCAATATTCTCTTTCTTGAAACATCCATCTAGTAGCTCCTTCATTGCACATGCCCTAAGTGGGGCTTGGGCTCCTCTGCATTCACCACATAATCCATAAGAAAAAACTACAATTAGAGACACATTTTTTCTGATGAATTCTATCGCAGATGCAGAAGAGCCCTTCCTACCTAGGCTTAGTCAGAGATCGATCGATGGTGCTGACTAAGCCACCGCGCTGGCTATCTTCTAGGGGCTTCACGGTCGACGTCCCCCGCTTGCGGAGATGGCGCGCGGCGTCAATGCATGCGATGCCGCCTTGAAATGCGATGAACAGGGTCAGCATGACACTCGCCGGAGGCTGCACAGCGACGGCGACGGCGGTGGCCGTGGAGGCGATGCATAGCCCGATCTTTGCGTAATCCATTTGTGTAGAGAGCAGAGGCCGGCTCGACTGAAACGACAAAAAGAAAACCAGCGTTAATTTTAGAGACATTATGGAGAAATAATTGAGAGGCTTGAAGCACGGACGGAATCACGCAAGTGTACTACCTGCGGCTGGATATATGCTGGGTGCGACTAGCTACGTGATGGTGCAACACTTGAGAGAAAGAAGTGAACTGTGAGGCGTATGTCTAATTGTCTACTTGAAGAAGAGGTGGATTTATATATAGCCGGGGCTGCGGTTCATCTAGCTTTGCACTTTGCGATTTTAGTTTGTACAGGATGAGACGACAAACGTTTATGAACTAAGCAAATTCTCCACATACTGCTACACTGTCTGACGAGACCGGATGACACGCCAGTGGCTGTCGATCTCTTGCAAAATACAAAAGGTTAACTTGGTAGAAAAGAACGCTGTCTTGGTGCTGGGAAATGTCCACTTGTCGAGGAGGTCAGCTGCTGATCCTTTCGGAGTGGTACCACCAGAGCAGAGCAAAGCAAAGCGCTAATCATTCCAGTCATACATTACGCATAGGTGTGGACTGTGCATGGACTCGCCGTGAGACATGACACGGCCATGCATGCTGAGCATGAGCGTAATATTTGCTAAGAGAAGCATTTGAGTGTTTTTTTATTGTCCAAACCGTTGGAAATGCATGGCAGCGAATGCACACACCGCACTGTTTCTGAAGAATTCGAGCGTTCCAAACGGGACCTCGGTAATACGCGGGCTACTGTTTGGAACCTAAATAATACGCCGGCTACCACATGCGCTGGCATGACTTTATGAATGCAAGTGATGTCAGGACGCATTAAGGAAGGATAATTCTTCTTCTGTATTCAGATTCAAGTGTTCCCGTGCGCTCTTCAAGCGAAGTCACGCTGCTATCCAAGAAATCATGCAGGGCTTAATAATACTCTAAGGGCAAAACTGTTTCTATGAATACTCTTAAGGGCTTAATAATACTTCGCCGTCGCCGTCACTCCTCGACAAGTTGAGTGACTTACGTAGAGTGACTTCGCTTGAAGAGCGTGTACGGCATCGTTCGACGAGGGGGGGGGGGGGGGGGGGGATCATAGAAAGCTAAGAAGGGTACGTGTTGATTATCAATGACACAAGAGGTCGAGTCCGTACGATTACACATTAGCGGCTCAGATGCGGCTAGCTTGTGATGATTCTCTTGCTTGAGCAGTACCCGCCCCGTGTACCGCTACAGTTGCTACTTCCGATCTAGTGTGGGCCAATTACGCAATGACCTAACCTTGAGAAAAAAAAACAAATGGAATGACCAAGGTGCGTCACGCTGCTATCCAAGAAATCATGCAGGGGCAAAACTGCAAGTTACAGCTCAACCACTAGTCCTACTGGCAATAGTCTGAAAAACAAACCGAAAACCTTTCTAAGAATCAGTAATTATATTGATTTTGCCCACTCAATTTTGGCCTACGATGGTATTGAAATAATTTTCACCGTTGGTGCCTCCAATTGTCTTAACTTGCAAGTATACATAATACCTCCACTCAATTTTTGTTTTGAGTCCGCTCCTGCATTTAGGGGTGCAATCGGAGCAGATGCCGACGTATATCACTCATTATGTGTCCTATTCCGTATTTTTTTCTCAGAGTTGGAGTCGGACACGGATAGTGTCGCATACCCGTTTCTCCATCCCGTATTCGCTCCGTGAGCCTTCGGTCGGTCGGTCAGAAGGATATTATCTGCTTATTTTGCACCTTTACACAGAACAGAGCGAACATGGAGAGACTAATCGCTGAGATATCGAAAGAAAAACACTCAGTATCCCCTGTCTGCTCAAATGCAACAACCCACCTATCCCTAAGAAAAGTAAGAACAAGTTTTCCTCGTACCACCTGATATAGGATACATACGGACGGATATCGCTCGTCCCATATCCTATTCCACGTTTTTTTCCTTGTAGTTGGAGCCGAACACAGATAGTGTCGGATAACCGTTTATCTCTTCCGTATTCACTTTACAACCTTTCGGTCGGTCGGTCAGGAATTATCCGCTTGATGGATGGACTCCTTGTCCCTACATCGGCCGGCATGTATGCATATCCATACGTCAGTACTATATAGATCCTCAACACGAAGCCAATTTCGATTCGGAATCTAATATCATATGGACTACGCAATGGCTCATGATACGATCTCCTGGTTTGCTATTATGCAGGGGCCGAGTGTGACAGGGAACTTATCAGCAGAGACTTGACCGGTTGGCCAGCAGGTGACAAAGTCCAGCCACACAAATGCGCCCCATTGGGTGGCAACGGTCTACTAAATTGGTAGCAAGATGTGCTGCGTTTTTTCGCTACTTTTTCCTTGAGGCGATCCGTTGCTCTCGCTACATCAGATGGCCAAACTGCTAGCACTTCAGATCCGTAGCAGTATAAAAAAGGAAGAAACTTTGTCTGTTCTTGCGAAAAAGAAAAGGACTCGTTTGTCGTTTGGGAGTTGCCGAGCGGGAATTGGCATCCTCTTCGTTTTTCTTTCATTTCATTCTGCGATAGAACTACTCAGTACCCAGAGTACGCACTCCAGTTGCTGTGTGAAGAAGCTACTGCTAATCGGATAATCTACAGTGGGATAACATTAGGAGCGATCTTCACCGTCTGAGCAAGCGGGTTGCTATAGTGATTTTCGCTGCAGCGTTGCGTCGCATATTCCACTGTTGCTACAAAATGTTTGCTACAGTGCACTGCATATCACCATTCACCTCCTCGTAAAACATTGTTCACATTGTGGATCTCTGTAGTAATGCAGCCGATCCGGACCTGATAGTCTGCTACTGGCAGCACTTAACAGTGACCATAATTGGGCTGGAGCCTATGGCCCCATAGCCCTCTGGTGTGATGTCATTCACCTAGCTAGGTCTACATGTCAGCGACGTTTTGTGACAATATCCCAATTATGCAGACCAACTCAAAGCTGTGGCTTTGGGTTTTGTCGATAAATACCGCTCCAGTCCTCGCAAGGACCACGGCAACAGGTAACATCCTGGTCTCCTCGTCCTCTTGCTTCTTCACTGCACTGCACACTCCCCTGTTTTTGGAGCATACAAAACTGAGATCAACCATCAACTCTGCTCTTAAGAGTTAAGAATCCATTTACTTTGCCCAATTTCTCGTTGCCCATCCCTTTTCTTCGGTTATTTTCCAAGGCCAGTGATCATTTGATCTTGTATTTGTATACATCAACTCCACTTAAAGCGTCACTGCCCTTGTTTTCTGTGTCGCTGTTTCGGTACTAATTTGTTACGGATACGGTTGGCAGCAACAGGTCCAGGCGGCCAGCACCGATACTAATGAGCTCTGACGGCAGCTGGGTGATGGCCACCGGACTCCTCGTCGCCATGGTTGCTGTCAGCGCGGGCGTCGACTCGCGCAATGAGGCCAACACCGTCGGCGGCTACGGCCCGCTCGTCAGCCTCCTGGGCCTCCTCGCGGGCGTCAACCTCATCTCCCTCGGCGTCTGGATGACCAATGGCCCGCTGGCAGACTCCAGCCCCACCGCTTCCCCCAGCAAAGCTCCGCTCACGGCGTGCGTGCGTCGCAACCCTGCCGTCGTAGGGATCGTCTTGTCCTCGTCGGCCGTCGCAGCAGGCCAGGCGATCTGCCTCGGCCTCCTGACGCTGCTCCTGATCGGGATATCCCTCACCACCCTCGGCGTTCTTGGCGCATCCGCACCCT
This sequence comes from Ampelocalamus luodianensis, assembly GCA_036346255.1. Lineage (NCBI taxonomy): Eukaryota > Viridiplantae > Streptophyta > Magnoliopsida > Poales > Poaceae > Ampelocalamus > Ampelocalamus luodianensis. The sequence continues at coordinate 62,993,176 of CM070633.1, read as the reverse complement.
AGATGGATAGTTATCAATATCGTACCGATACAGCCGGTATCTATACAGGGCGGTACGTACCATACCATCATCTAAACCGGTACAAAGTAACCCTACATACCGTACCGGCCTAAATACAAGTTATACCGGTCGAATTGACAATACCGTCTATTGAACTATATATTATATTTGATAATACTACTATGTATTTGGAATAATACTACAAGTGATATTTGGTGTGCATATAATTAAACAAATATATACTTATAAATATATATACTCGTATTATTATATAAAATCCGAAACAGTACGTTGGTAAGACCAGTACCAGAACATACCAATCCAATAACCAAACCGGTATGGCCTCCGGTACGGTATTGACAAGTATGCCCTAGACACCCCCAAAAAATTATGTATCAAGCACGCCATGGATATATGATGTCTTTGCATAGCATATAAGGGATAAGTTCCCGAGAAAGAAATATTTAGATAAGCTCATCTTGTCTAAAGAAATATTTAGATACCTCTGCAGTAATGCAGTGGATCCGGATCCCTGATAGTTTGCTACTGGCAGCACTGAACAGTGACCATACTTGGGATGTGTTAGATGTTAATTTATTTTCTTGAGGACAAAGTCTAGCGTGTTGCATGCTCGGAGAAGCATCTAGAGATGCATGTTGGCTAATGGTGAGCTGCGTGAAGAGCTAAGTCGGAAGAGGCCATGCCAAAATGAATTTTGTTTTGACCATGATCTGTAAAAGTGAATGAAAGATCTAGTCTCTTAGTCAGCATGTAGTGTAATTAAGTTGTACACAGTGAACTGTGAGGTTAAGTCGGTTTGCATGAGCCTATAAATAGAGTTGTATATATACTTCTTCTATAATGTAACTTTGATATGAGATCAATGTAGTTCATTTGAGTTGAAACTACTGTTCTTGCTCTGTTTTCTTGCCTCCCGCTAGAATTGAGTTCCAACAATTGGTAATAGAGCCCTAGGTTCGAGTCGGGCATAGCAAAAGTAAGGGTGTAGTGCCTCATGTCGAAGCAGATATCGTCTCCGCTCAAGTCCGTCGGTAGTGCCTCATGCCGATGAGCTCTGACGGCAACTGGGTGATGCCCACCAAGCTCCTCGTCGCCGTGGTTGCTGTCAGCGCGGGCGTCGACTCGTGCGGTAAGGCCAACACCGTCAGTGGCTATGGCCTGCTCGTCAGCCTCCTGGACCTCCTCGCCGGCATCAACCTCATCTCCCTAGGCGTTTGGATGACCAACGACCCGCCGCAGACTCTAGCCCCACCGCATCCCCCAGCAAAGGTCCGCTCACGACGTGCGTGCGTCGCAACCCTACCGTCGTAGGGATTGTCTTGTCCTCGTCGGCCGTCGCGGCAGGCCTGGCGATCTGCCTCGGCCTCCTGGCGGTGCTCCTGATCGGGATATCCCTCACCATCCTCGGTGTTCTTGGCGCATCAGCACCCTAGACACCCCAAAAATTTATGTATCAAGCACGTCATGGATATATGATGTCTTTGCACAACATATAAGGGACAAGTTCCTGAGAAAGAAATATTTACATAAGCTCATCTTGTCTCAAGTTACTTACAAAAATGAAGCCTAACATTTGTGGTCTGGTTGATGAAAGTTAAAGAATCTTTCTACAATTTTTGTACAAAAATAAATAGGGAATGGAAAAAAGAACTAGATTTTGGGAGGATTGTTGGACTGAGGATATCTCTCTTGCCACTAAATACCCAAGGCTTTATGGTATAACTTATAGCAGAAATATCATTGTGTTTGATGTTTTTGAAAAGGGTTGCGAGAGAGAACAGAGAGAGAGAGGAGGCGTGGAGAAGAATATGAACAGGAGTAGGGGTTGACTTGTGGGTCCGTTGTCCACTGGCAGTGAGGCAAGGGATGGAAGGGCGGCGTGGGCTAGGTTGCTGCGGCGTGGGCTGATGCTGCAGGCTAGGCCGTTTGCTGGGCTAAGAAAGGAGGAAAGGAGGGAGGGAGTTGGGCTGGCTGCTACTGGGTCTCTGCTGGCTAGTGGGCTGCAAGGGAAGGGAGAAGGAGAGGGACAGGGGGTTGCGGTTGGGTCGACGGTTGGGTTGCGGCCCAACTGACGGAGAGGGAAGGGAAACAGTTTGAATTTTATTTGCATTGCAAACTTTGATTAGGGTTTGTATTTTGAAAATATTTTGCAATAATCAGGTTTTAATTATTTTTAGTTTGCACACAAATAATTTTTAGTGTTTTGCAAATCCGGTTTTTCAAGCAAGAAAATTATTTTTAATTTTAAGTTGCAAGGCAAAGCTTTTGGAAATTTTGAAATGCAACCAAAGTTTTTGAAAATTTTAGGCCGTTACAGTACATATTGCTATAATCATAAAGCAATCCTTACTAGTATGTTGATGTACGATACCTAGGGTCCCACTATTAAACTTACGGGGACTATCAAACTTACAGGAATTATAAACAGGGGACGCTAATCACCTGAAGACTTTATTAAACTTATGGACAAACAGTTACAAGAGTGTGTTACAAAAAGTGCCAACGATTTCGTTGTGTTCTTGGAGGCACGCAGGCCCCGCTAATTTATATCTAAGGGGTGGCAGTTAATATTATAACAAGTGTCTCATGCCTTCACACACGTGTCTTCGTTGTGTTTTGAACTGTTGTGTCTTTCGTTAACCATCGTTAATTGCCAGATACATTGTTAACTGCTCTCATGTATTAAATCGTCATGGTTCCGACCAACTATACTTTGTTCTAGAGAACACATAGCTACTAGGCAGGGACTGGCTGTTATTATCCATGGTTGGTCATCAATGAGTCTTATATTAAATAGAGGGATAAAGCGCCCTTTTTCTCCATGGTCGCAGCTACACAGCCTTGGTCAAGTGGACTTAGATAAATGTAATTCTATTTTGACTTCTCTCGACTAAAAATATTGATCTGGTGAAAGATCCTTGTCTTAATATTTTAATTTCATAATTTTTTACAAATATGTAAGTATATTTCAAAACTGAAGCAGTTATTTTTTACTTATCCGGTCCATCGCTAACACTATCGTAGAATTTATTTTCTTCGAATTGAGATTCTTCCAGTCCGGCACAAGTAGGACTAAGCGTTTAGTGATAGCGCGGCGCGCGATCCAATCTGGATCGTAGAATCTGTTTCGCCGTGCAATCTGGGCCATAAATTCATCCCCCCGCGCCAACTCGGAACTCTCGTCCTGTGGCGGTGTCTCGCTCGCCTCCTGCGATTTGCGTTGCGACGGCGCCCGATCTCCACAGTTTCCGCCGCTGCCGTCTATACGAAACCCTTTCTGCGACGGCGGCGTCTACGTCATCTGGAGTTGGTGATGGCCCCGGACGCCTCCACCTTCGCGAGGCATCCCGTCATCTCGCTACTGCTTTGGCCTTTGGTTGTTGAAGTTGTTGCCGCATATCTGCCTGTCGAGAACAAATATACTACTATCTCTTCATCTATCAAAAAAAGGTTCCCACGAGAAACGTGGAGTGATCTTCTCCATTGATGTAAGCTCAGTAATTTCTCTGCGTTTTTCTTCCATTTGCATTGGCTATTGCTAGTTTTGGATAGTAAAGATAATGTGGTGCTTCTGTCAGGAACGTACAAGTACATTTGCTGCCTGAATGTCTTATTCTTGTGCTCACTATTAGTATTTATGCAATTATGGAGTCTCATGGTTATTGTTTTTGATGCATTCAGTCATGTTTGCTGTTTGGTGGTGAAACCCTCTGGTCGTTTATTCAGTGTCTGACATATCTCAGTGGTCAGTTGTATGTTCACCTGAATCTTCAAGTTGACAAAGAAGAGCAAGATGATATACAGATTTGGGGAGAGATCTTTTCCTGTCAGGTAGATGGTTTGTGGAAAGTTGAAACAATCGTACCGGAGCGCCAACTTTTCAGGTACCTTTATGTCCTACTAGTTGTCTTTATGCTGTGCTATCTATTTTATTCATTTATGTATATGTTACTGTTACATTATTCTAATCTATTGCTGCCCATCTAACCATAGCATGATCAACAGCATCCATGTATCTTATTCTAAAAGAGAGATAGCATAATTCTTTTTTTTTTTAAACGGAAAAGAGCATTATTCTTAAGAAAAGAGCTGCATGATTTTGATATATCGTGTTTGTTTGTAACCATGTTTGATGCACCTTCGTTCTGACACTCACTAGGCTGCATTATGTCTAGTAGCTTAGCTAGCTGTTCTTATTGTTCATTTTGCTTTGAGTTACCTTTTATTTGCAGTTTCGGTGTCATCGTGAAAATCACCTGTGTTATTCCCTTGCATGTTTTATCTCTCTGAATTTATGGTGTCTAACGGAAGACTCCAGCGCATTGTATAAGATGAAGAATGAATCCTACAGGATGAATTGAAACTCTCATCATCTATTTGTCATCCAAGTTGATAAATCAAATAACAAAATACAAGTAGAAGCATCAAGAGTAGTGTCGGACCCGGATTTCTTAATCCAGAATCCTCTGTGAAACACTGTGCTATTCCCTGGATCAGTAGCTAGCACTCACAGATACATCACTGAATCAATTCATACATGGCGTAAAACCATACCATTCATTAATTAACACAACAGAGTTTACATAGACCGCGTCGGGTCGAGTTTTACAATAGGGGCCGATCAGGCCAAATTGATTACATTACAAAAGCGGAAGCGACAACGGAAGCAAAAGGGGTGAGAGCCCATCTCTCCACAGCAAGCGATCGGGAAACCGTGTCGCGACCGAGCATTAACCATGGCTTGGGTAATATTGGATGCACGCAAGTACCGACGGAGTCAAGCTGGATGAGCGAGACTAGAACATCTAAAGACTACTCTACGCTTCATCATCTCCCGGACCTCCAACTTCTGGATCCTCGTAATAGTCGTAATCTCCAGGATTTCCTGCTCCTGAGGGTTTTTTGGGGGGGGGGGAGCGAGAATGAGCACAACTTCCGTGCTCGCGAGCCAATACGCAATGCAATAATATACATGCAAGGCTTAGCAAGGATGGCTCAGGTTCTTTTATTTGCTAAAACAACATTTTCAATTATCATAATTACAAAGTCCTATTACTTAGCATTTTTAACAAATTGTATTTTATTCAAGAGAGTAGTTGTGCAATAGTTGATATCAGCAGAGGTTCCCTCCATCGGAAACTCTACCTGATGCTTAATTTGATTGGGGCTAACCCCACATATTAACATCACTAAGTTTGAAAACTTAGGCAAAATCCAAACCAGGGCTAGGTGAGCCCACCACATTTTCATACCACCCACAAAGGTTTTTGAAATAGAACTAACTCAAGTTAAGTTCCCATGTCCGCCTTTGACCGTAGGCACAGCTATTCGAATAGTTTATTACACTCTGCAGAGGTTGTACACTTTACCCACAAGAGATAATCATCCGAATATGTACACATGTTTCCGTAGACATGTGAATCAGAGGAGATCATCACAAGGCCTTTACAATGCATCCAGCAGTATTAGTTACACCCGCTAAGGTTTCGTCTTCGAAGGGTTACGTCCATTTAGATCCGTTAACCCTTACCTAGACCCCCTCTTGCGCCCTCTTAACGACTTACGTCGTGCGCCCCGACACCCTTCGCCACAGAGGCTTACGGCGTCGCAAGACATCTACCTGGTGCAACTCGTACTGAGAGATACAAATTATTTAGCCAGATTGTATTTTACAGACTTGTAATTGCACTTGTTTTACACGGGAGGTCATGACAAGATTAAGTCCTTAGGATTGTCCAAGCGGTTCATTCCACATACCAACCACAACACAACAGTCCTTGGGCTACATTAGCACCCACTGCTGTACCATCCATCACACCAGCCGCCCAGACAGGGTAATAGCAATTTAGAGTTTTGGAGGGGTAAAACCAAATTACCACATTTGTCTCAGTCATGGACCACCAATGACTGCCCAAACCATTTTCATGTTTGAAGAGATGATGATTGGGACATTTTAGTGTCCGTGCTTAACAAGACTAGCATGTCGCAAGTACGACCTATAACTAGTATTACCATATAGTTACTAGGGTGACAATGGTTAAGGGATTCAAGTTGTCAAGGATGGCATAATAATTAATTATTCATCAAATGGGTATTTAACTGCCTTAAGCTTTAACATACATCTGTTTAAAGAATTAAAGCATGCAATTTGCTATTTTAAAAGAATATAATTTGCATAAAATGTAGGCTCAATATGATTAAAGTATTGACTCGCCTGGGATATAGGCTAGAGGATCTTGATAACCTTGGGCTTGATCAACTTGGGGATCTCCGGCGTCTTCAAATCCTAGTCGGACGAACGTACCGGAAAAATGCATAAACAAGCAAAAAAGAGCAATTAAATACAAATAAACAACAAATAAACTCCAAATTGAACAAGACCTATGCCATTAGCAAGATCTTGAATTTACAAATTTTTAGAAATTTATTTTACAATTTTTGGAGCTAAAATGGGGGAGTTATTAATATTTGAAGTCTTACTTTTAAACTAAAATAGAAAAGGAAAAGAAAATCGAATAAAAAGAAAAAAGGAAATCGGCCCGCAACCAAATTCGGTACGGCCCATGGCCTCGGGCCGAAGCATCTTGTGGCGCGGGCGCGCCCCAGGTGCGTGGCGCGGCTGCCGAGCGGAAGAAAAGGGGAGGCGGCCAGGGGAAAGAGAGGCGGCGGCGCGCGCAGGGGAGGAAGGGAAGATGGAGGCGCAGCCGGGGCGGCGACGGCTACGGGGAAGAGGATGGAGGTCCGAGGCGCGCGCGTAGGGCTCACCGAGCGGCGGTGCGATGGCGATGTGGAGGAGCGGCGGCCGGCGGCAGCGAGGTAAGGGCTTGGCCTCTCTTCTTCTTCTCTTCTTGTTCTTCTTCTCGGTTCTCTTCTTTGCTTGGGGGTGGAGGGGAAAGGTGGGGGGATTTACCGGAGAGGGAGGAGGGGAGGAAGGGAGGGCGGCGGGATTTATAACCGAAGCGAGGAGCTCGGGGAGAAGGGGGGTCCGGGCGAGGAGGAGGACGAGCGTGCGGCGCCGGGGCAATGATGGCGGCGGGGAGGCGACGGTGCAGAGGGCAGGCGGTGGCGTGCACGCAGCGGCACCGCAGAGCACGCGAGGGAGAGGACGGCTCGACGATGGCGTGCGGCGGGAAAGGGAACGGCGTGGCGGCAGTGCAGTGAGCAGCGCACGAGGGAGTCCGAGAGGTTGACCCAAGGGAAGAGGAAGAAAACGGAGGGGAAAAAGGGGTGTTACAAGTAGTGAGCTTTTTTGAAACACTGAATAGATTAAGACATTATCTTGTGGATCTTTGTTTTTACATGAACCATAAATTAGTTGCATGGACACTTTGGAGATTATTATCAAAGGATATATTTGGCGGTCTTAACTTTTGAATCATGCTGACGGGTACGCACATTTTGCATAGCTGGAGGCAATGATGCCTCAATAGTGTAGTTCCATTAGTGCAAGGCGTACTTGGTGGTCCAACCAGGTTTCAATACTATAAACTTTTTTTTTGGGGTTGGGGTGGGAGGGGGCGATAAGGCCGAAAATCGGAAAATTTCAGCCGAAATTTTCAAATCAAAATTAGAATTCTTCGGATTTATGTATTATTTTTTTTAAAAAAAATCAAGTTCGACCAAAATTCGACCAAACTGATTTTTTTTTGACCGGTTTGTATTCCTACCGGCCTCCACTGGTCAGATGAAATTTTCAATTTTCGACCGAAATTCTGAACACCGGGTCCAATGCCCCATTGTTCATGCATACTGGAAAAAGATTATAATATGGTGTACCATAAATATAGCCTTGCTGTACCACAGATTTACATTTAATTTCTATGCCTTGTACTGTTTTACAAGCAATTACTTTGTTTTGTCTAAAGTATCGAAGCTTTTCCCTTAAAATATACTGCCAATACACTACATAGTTTTGTCACATTGTAATTTTGTCCTACCTTGTAATTATGCAAGCTATTGTGCCACTAAAATCGGTTTGATTTTGGAATAGCAGTTAATTTTTCAGTGCTTAATGCCTAAACGAGAATGCAGTTTGTTTCTCAAACTCATGCCAAAGTACTTCAGTATCCTCCATCTAAAACACCTGCTGAGATGAGTATTCATCTTGATTAGCAGAAGCTGACAGAGAGTTATCTGAATCTTCTGATGTGTGCGTTGTTACACGCAGTATGGTAGGCTGGCATGTGAGCCACTCTTGTACTATACCCAATGCAGTGGAAATACTACTACGCCCCCAGGGACCATGAGAGGTGTTCCTCTGCCACTGCATGCGCTGGAAAGAGCTGACCCACTATTCAAGACAAGGTATAAAGCCACTCCCCACACAAGAACCAATACCAGATAAATGCACACTGTTGTTTTGCTGTATTTTGCCTTGCTATTTACTTCTCACCTTCTCCCTTGCCCACCATGGAGGAGGATGCTTGCTTGCAATCCATGCAGAATGGACCAGGATTCATTGGAGCTGATCTTTCTATTGCAAGTGATTCTGATACCCCAGATCCAGGACAAGTTGACTTCAGATCATTTTTATCGTGATAACTTTCTGTTGCTGGTATTGGATAGTAGTATTTGGATTAGAACATAGGCCATGTTTGGCACTCTTGTAGCTTCTGCCAAAAGTTGCTTTTGGGCTTTTTGATGTGAAAAGTGGTTGTAGCTTTTTTGAAGAGACTGTTTGACAGTCTGACTTTTTAGTGGGCATCGAGAGAATGGATCAGTGAGGTTCCAGGGAGGCTATGGGAGGTGGCGTTGCAGATGGAGGGCTGCGGCGGCGGCGTTCGCGACGGGCAGAGGCGATTGGAGACGCGGGCGAATGGCGATGACGGTGTTCCGGCGGAATTCCGATGAAGGAGAGGTTAGCACGAGGTGAAACATAGCGCGGAGAACAAGATGGTGCTGACGAAGACGGCAGTTACTCACTGGTGATGACGCAATTGATGACAGCGGCACACAGATTGTGAGGAAGAAGATGCATCGATTCCGATGAACGGTGGCACAAAACATGAAAATTGTTGAGGCAAAATATTAAATGGATGGTGGAACACGAGGTGACGCGATTGGATTCCACAGATCTGGCAACCGACAACGACGTCAATCCAGAAGGAGGCGGTGGCGCCCGGGATTGAGGAAGGTGGTGGCGTGGAGGGAGGTGGTGTCATCCAGGCGACGGAGGAGTCGGCGACCGGCGTCAAGGAAGGCGTCGAGTTGGCGGCATCGGCGAGCCGATAGGAAGCGGCGGCGAGGCCTGCGCAGTGAGGAATAGCTCGGGATGACGACGCAGAGGGGAGCGGCGCAAAGGGAACCGGCACATAAGGAGGTGGTGTGGAGGGAGGTGGCATGCATAGGGAGGTGTCGGCGTCTTCGGTGTCCTACTAGCGACAGCGAAGCGGGGTGATGGTGGCGGAGCAACATCGGCGTGGAGGAGGCGGAAGGGGGCCGGATCTATTTTTCTCGAGTTTAGAACAAAGGGGTATGCCACTTATGGATGGCATGGTGGATAATTTCTAACCAAAAAGCCCCTTGAAGCTGTCTTGAGATGGCTTATTTTAGTTATAGTGGCTTCTTGAAAAGCAGCTTCACAAAGCCAGCTGTTCGAGGCAGCTTTTTGCTTTTCTGAGGGAAAAACCGAAGCAGAAGTCGTCCCAAACAGGGCCATTGCTAACTGATTTGGATTAGACTGTCTTGTGGTCTTAGCTGCTTACTGCATCTCACTTCACTTTGTTTTCTTCCGGTTGATATATACTTGATTGCAGCACATGAGTCTAATCATATTGTTCATAATACAATTTTCTTCTCCCCCCTTCAATTCTTCCTATATGTAAATCTATATGTCCCATTCAGACTACTCATTTCTTTTTTTTCTTTTTTTTTTGTAGCTTAGGAAGAATATCCGGTTTGCTTTCATAATGATTACTCCCAGTTTTTGTAGGACATGAACCTTAATTACGTTGGACTAGTGATTGATGCACAGGCAGCACATAAACAGACCGCACAAATCGGAGGGCTAGCTAATGATCCAAATACCCCCAGGATTTAAGTAACAGGGTTAGTACATGAGTATGTGTTTTTCTTTCCAACCTCATTGCTGCAACTTTCAGTACTACCATACTTGTGTGTATAAATGCAATATTTATATCACCGGGCAATAAGTGAGGATGTTGTATTAAAGTATCAAAAGGAACAATTTGCATCGTTAATGCTGCAATATTTATATCTCACTGGGCAATAACTGAGGATGTGTAGTATTAAAGTAGTAAAGGAGCTATTTCGATTTTTAATGCTGATAAGCCTGCAAATTTAATGGCAGTAAATCCTTTTTGGGAGAGTTGAAATACTATCCTTCCGGGTTATCCTTCCGAGTTATGGAGCAACTTAATTATATTTTGTGAGTGGAAGAACTATGACAATGATGCCTAGAGTATGTTTATGACCATAATGTTTGTTGGCATTTAAGTGTCATCTTGATTTAACCTTAACAAGATAACCTAAAAGGAAATCAATCTGTTGTTTCCGCTTGAACACGCACTTATGGATCTAACTAATCCTTATAAATACTTCACTCCAAGTCATATTGTTCATCACGATTCATGACTACTTTTTGTCTGGATACTCTTTAAAGATTGGTATCATCGGCCCAGTATTTTTTTCAATTTAGCCCTTTTTTCGTAAAAAACGCACATTTATACCCCTGCTAGTCTTATTTCCAGTTTTAGACCCGGGAGAGGTGTGTGACTCACGGCGCCGAGCTATAGTTGGCGCCGTGAGTCATGGCGCGAGGTCCCAACCCTAGCCACGGGGCAGCCGGCGTGGCCACGGGCTAGGGTTCGGGACCTCGACGCCATGACTCACGCGCCGTGAAGTAGCTTCGGCGCGTGAGTCACGGCACGACGCCCGGGTCCAAACTGAAATAAGACTGCAGGTATAAATGTGCATTTTTACTAAAAAAGACTAAATTGAAAAAAATCGGTCATCGGCCATCGCAACCTATATATTCTACTACTGCTACTCTACAAAGGAACATGCATACACAAAGACAAGTTAATGAACCAACTGATGAGTAATTTGATTTTTAGAGGCATAATTAGGTGTTTTGAGCCCCTAGAAGGCTAGGAGTGAGACACCATGAACCATTATGTAATTTTTACGGGTATCTATTCTCTGTTGTTAGTACTAGCTAGTAGTAGTACCATATATAGTGCTTTAGAGGAGAAGATATATAGAGGCTTGCATGAGAGAGAATTGAAGTTGGCATTTCAACATCGACCAACGCATTGACACAAGGGCATGGAGACCCACGTGTCAGTATCAATGTCAATGCAGCATTAGTGATGATCCTGACTTGCGTGATTTTGAATGGTGGCCCATGCGTGTAGCGCTCCAACATGTGTACCCTTTTTCTAACCAAAATCGTTTATCCATGATGAGATGATATCATCAACTGGGCCTTTAGATACTCGATTTTTTCGGTTGTGTGTTATACAAGCAAATATACTCGATTTTTTCGGTTGTGTGTTATACAAGCAAATAGCCTTAACCAAAACGCAACTAAGTTAATCTTCAAGGTAGTTCCTACAATGTTTGCTATTATCCATTCTTGTGAAAACACCTAGTGCTTAGACCTTATACAAATTATAAACATTAGCTGTCGACTACTTATTTAGGAAAAGTACTAATGGGATAGGTTATTTTTTTTTCCGTGGCCAGGATCGCTGGCTGCCTTAAAGAAGAAGTGAGCACACGTGCCGAATGGAGTCAAACACGGGCAGGCAGAGGGCTCGACGGTTACTCGTGCCAATGGAGCTTCGCTCAGTCCTCTAACGGGAGAGGTTATGCATGCTTTATTGGAGTTGATAATTCCTATTTGTGGGTCTCACTGTGGCCATGACAGGAGGGTAATGCACACATGTTCTGCCCTACACTATTATTAACAACGGAAAAGGATGCGTACCAATAATTTAGAGTTGGAGATGCTACATGGCATGGCTACATCCATGTGTATGGAAACCAAAATGCCATGTTGTGCCAATGGGATATTGGGATGGAGAAAGGGGCCATGTCTCATCTTCTATCTAGAGTTTATATATATAGGAGTATAGGCCTTCTTCACCATTCAAGAGTCCAATACTTGGAAGAAATTAAGAAAAATACTTGGAGGGAAGAAATTAATTCATATTTGATCAGGTTGTCTGATCTTGGAGGATAGTTGTCTCCATCATTGCCATTCAGTGAGCCAGTGACGGTAGGCCTCATTAGAGGTTTCGATTCCAAAATATTGGCATGTTTTGTCTACCATATGTTGAACGGCTTCTTACATGGGACATGAGTAATCATTATACTCTGTAACATTGAATTTATATGATATTAACAAAGGGGAAATACAGATTCAAGGGCCACATAAGTATGATCGATTGTTCTTTGCCAATGCCCTATATGTGCTTGATTAAACTAAACCCCAGAATAGCTTTATGCAAACATATTAGGTCAAAATACATGAAGCCTTGAAGGTTGAAGTGTTCATACATGATTTACATATTTCTAGCCACCCCAATGACAAGATGTACAACAATACTTTACTAACGTTGATTATGTATAGTCATGTACTCATGTTAGCTTTGAAACGTTACATCAGAGTTCAGTGAGCTAAGTGATACAACCTCGTAAGTTCAGGGACCTGCAGTGTAATTTTCTCAAAAAGAAACTATATGAGCTGGACAGCAGGGGTTATTCTCAAAACTATTGATATTTGAAGTTTGTCTTGCCAAGTTAATCGGTCAACAAGTCCTGAGTTAACAAAGTTACACAATCCTTTACTTCTGGAGAGTAATTTTTACCGCAAATTGTTAAAGGCTAAATTATCCACTAAGTGAGAAGCGAGCGACAACTCGACTGGCTAGTGGCGGCGACGTCCCCCAAGCCCACCCGTGTTCGAACCTGGGGGTTCAACATTTGGGTGTCTCACCCGGGGATTTATGAGGCCTGAGCTGGGACTTAGGTGGAGAACTATGCAGGGGTACATGTAACACCCTCTCTTCACCCCTCTTATCTCTCCCCCCGACCAGCGTTGACGCCGGCACCGTCCTCACCCCGCTATCCCATCTCGGTTCCCGCCCCACGCAAAGCACCACGTCGCTCGCAGGTGTACGCCGCGCTCGTCGCCTCCACCACTGCGCTCCCTGCGTGCCTCGACTCGGTGGACCCCTCCCTCTTCATCGGGTCCCGTCAAGACGCCCGCACTCGCGCGCCTCCGCCGCACGTCGTCCCATCTCCGCGCCCCTTTGTCGGCCACCACGGCACCTCCAGCCGCCCCACCTCTTTTCTTGCGGCTATAAGAGCCGGAGCCCTCTTGCCCCCTTCATTCCTCCTCCCTCTCCGGTAAGGTTCCCCCACCTCTGGCCCCATCACCATCCCGCCCTCCATTTTTCCCCTCCCCTTCTTCCCCAAGCAAAGAAGACAAAGGAAGAAGAAGAAGAAGAAAGCGAAGACTCACCTCCGCGAAGACGTCGCCGCCGCCGCTCGGTGTCCTCCCCTTGCCTGCCGGTGAGCCCCGTGCGCCACCATTTCCCTCCGACCGCCGCCGTTGCCACCGCCGCCGCGCCCTCGACCCATCCTCTCCCCGCGCGGCACTACCCTCCTTCTCCCGCGCCAGCTGCCGTCCGATCTCCCGTGGCCGCCGGCCAAGTCGCGCCACCTCCTCGCTGGTTGCCGCCGCCGCCAAGCCGTCGCCGCCGCGCCCGAGCCCCTTCTTCCCGCGCCGCCGCCCCTCCTCCTCTTCGCCCGAGCCGTCCCCCACCCTTCTTTAGGCAGGCCCCACCCCCTTTGGAGGCGGCGCAGTGGCGCACCACCGCCCTCGTGGGCCGCAGGAGTTACGGATCGAGGCCTTGGGCTAGGCCGATTTGTGATTGTGGGTCGCACCAGTTTCTCAATTTTTTGTTGATTTTATTTTCTTTTTTTAATTCAAAAGTGAGGTTTTAAAAATTAGTATCTCCCTCATTTTAACTCCAAAAATTATAAAATAAATTTCTAAAAAATTGTAAATTCAAGATCTTGCTAATGGCATAGGTCTTGTTTAATTTGAAGTTCATTTGCTATTTCATTGGTATTTATTTGTGTTTATTTTCTTGTTGTTTATTTTCCCGGTACGATCGCCCGCGTAGAGTTCGAAGACGCCGGAGACCTCCAAGTTGATCAAGAACAAGACTACCCGGACTCTCTTCCCTACAATCAAGGTGAGTCAATACTTTGATCATATTGAGCCTACATTTTATGTAAATTATGTTCTTTTAAAATAGCAAATCGCATGCCTTAATTCTTTAATCAAATATATTTCCAAGCTTAAGGTAGTTAAATACTCACTTGATGATTAATTAATTATTATGCCATCCTTGACAATTTGAATTCCTTAATCTTTGTCACCCTAGTAACTATATGGTAATACTAGCTATGGGTTGTACTTAAGCGACATGCTAGACCTGCTTAAGTACTGGGACATTAACATGTCCTATGTAACATCCCCATTTTGATTAATGAGAATTAGTATGCATCTTATCAGCATTTCATGACATTTTGGAAACTTTTGCATCATTTATTGCACTTGGAAAATCTAAATCAAAGATTAAACCTACACTTCAAATTCTAACTCCAAACGAAAACAGAAATATAAACTTATGATCATCATTTGGGAATAATTTATTTAAATACTATAATATTTATCATGAATAAATATAATTTTTACCAAATTTTTGGAACTCAATTGCACCCTCAGAAAATTCAAACACCATTAATAGACCTAGACTAAGTTTGAATTTAGTTTACACAAATTATATCATGAACAGTATGGTTTTATAATTTTTATGAGTACTATGTCATCCCAGGAACACCCTTGATTAATCTCAGAATTTTTAGAAATTTATTGCTATAATTAAAGCCCCAGTCAAACCTTTGGATTTTTAGTCAAATCTGTTTTGAACTCGGGCTCAGTACTATTCACTGGACTCAACCCAAACCGAACTCGGACTCGAGCCCGTCGCAACCGACCGAGTCACTTGATCTAGCCGAACCAACTCACACCGCACCCTCTCACCTTGTGTCGCTGACCGGCTGGGCCCACCGGTCAGGGTCGTCTTCATCCTTCCGTTGGGCGCCGCGGTTCTCGCCTCCACGTTGCGCCCTTGCTCGCCCGCCTCTGTCACCTCAGTCGACCACCGCCCTCACACACCAGTCCCCGAGCTGCACCTGCTAACGCCGCTTCTGATGCCGTTAAGACCCGGGCATAACACCCCTCTGCCACCTTCCTTCTCCCTCACTTCTCCTCTCGGGTGAGGAGGAGGAGCTCCTGAGCTCGCCTTCACGGTATAACCCTTGTAACCTTGCCTCCTGTCCTCTTCTTGGCACGACAATTCCATTTTTTTTTTTTGTTAATGCCAACCTATGCGTTTGTGTGTAGAGGTTGGACCAAGCTGGTGCTCCCACTGCTCCAGAGCGCGCCCTGCAAGACCTCTTTGTGCCATTCTTCTCCTCGGTGAGCCTCTTGCTTATTCTTGGGTGTCATGTTCTGTCCCACAGCCTAATAACTGAAACCCCTATTTTAGGTTGGTCATTACAGTACAGGAGCTCGGGAATTTCAAGTTTCTCCTTGTCGGCCGAAAACCCTGTTCATCTTCTCCCACTCCGGCATGGTAAAACTTTGGTCAGATCCTTCGCAAAGACCGTTTTCCAATCTTGGTCAAGTTCTCCAATCTCTTTTGTCTCTCCTTTCAGCTCTGGTCATCACCTCCTCGGGAAGCTCCTCTCCGCCGCCTCGGCCATTGATGACGGCAACCCACCCTAGAGCTCCTCCGGCCAATCCAACTCTCTAGTGAGCCTCACTATGTCCCCTAGTAGCTCGTACTCACGTTTTGGTGCTCAATGTGCCATCAGGTTGGCTCTTGCATGTCCACCGTAGTGGTGCCGCCGCTCATCGGCGGTGCGCCGCCACTACCGGCCGTCCCAGCTCCGTGTGAAGGCTCCCCTAGGATCGCACAGCTATTGGGCACCTATTCACGGCCTTGGCCGCGCCGCGAGGTCACCGCACCGGCGAGCCACCGGTGAAGCTCACGGCCGCGCGTGACTTTTGTCGTTCGCACTGTAGCACGTAATCGCGTTTTCGTTTAGTGTAAATGATCTTTAGTTGGGAGGTTACTGCAGAACAGAGTCTCTGGTGGGTGGGCCTTATGCGGTTAAGTGGATGCGTAAAATTGGTAGTACGTTTTCCCTTAAGAAAGGCTACTTTCCCGGTGAAGTCAGAGCATATTACGTTTGCATGCTTAGAAGGCGTATTTCGGAAAATGCGCTTTAGCTTTGCTTTGCTTCGGCTGAGCCCAGTCAACTTTGACCGGGTCAAAACCCTCCGTTCGGACCCCACCCATCAGTGGCTTCGGTTAGGTTACACCCGGTAGAAAAAGTATTCAGTACTTAATGAAATTTGAAATCTAATTATTATTACACTGAAAAATTGTATTAACTTCAAAAATCCATATCTAATTCAAATCAACTCCAAATTGAATGAAACCACTTCTGGTAATTTTTATTTTTAATAAACTTTATGTTAAAATTTGTTTCAACCTTGTCTCTATAGCAGAGAGTATTATTTTTGAAATTGACCCTTTAACACTATTCTTTTTAGATTAGAAAAAGGCTGATAACTTTAAATATTCATAAGTAATTCTTGGAAACTCCAAAAATAGCGAAATAAGTTTTGATAATTTATATTTAAAATGAACTTAATTATAAAAATGGTTTCAAACTTACCTCATTACTGAAGCTATATTTTATGGAGAGTTATCCCAAAATGAATTATTTTACTCTATAAAATCACGATAACTTTAGAAATTAATAACTAAATCATGAAAACTTCAATTGAAGCAAACTCAACTGTTTTGAACTTGTAATAATATTGCCTATGTATCCATGTAATCCATGTACTCACCACTGCTCTACAAATTTTCATCTCATAATTAAATTATACGAATGAAGGCGTATTAAAATCTGAAATTCAAACCACCTTAACTTTCACATACTAAATCCAAATGGGATGAACCTTTCACCATAATTCATATAAAATCATGACCTACCTACTGTATAAATTTCATACATTTTTGAGCATGTTGAATTTCTGGCTTTATTTGGTATTTATTGCAATATCGTCTTTCGATTAGGTTTTCACGATAACAATATATTCGTGAGAGTATTATGATATTGACCTGAGAATGAACAAGTGATACAGCAAAGTGCGAGCACCCTCCTCTTGATCATATTGCTCCGATGGTCTTTAAATGTTTTGTGTGAGTTTTATTATTAGCAATTGCATGCTATTTTGAAATATATGTTTATGGGTAGAAGTAGTTAATCTCCTAATTGCTGCATTAGCCCTCCTTGAATGTTGATTACCCTTTTCCTTGAATGATTAAGGATATATGTCATATGGGTTGTTTGCTAGTTTGTAGAACGATGCTTAGCCTTGCTAGTAGTATTAGCGAAAGAGGTTGATGGAGCTAGTCCATCACCGATCGATCGAGTGAATCTTAATAAAATTTGAGGATTTTATGGATTGGATTATGTTGAACTTGAGGATTATATCCAGATCTTCGCATCCAGGGTTTGTGGACATGTTGGGCATGGGTTTTATGTTCTTAACTTGGACGGGTGTAGGTTGATGATGAATTACTATTGTTGCTTGTTGTTATGGAATTGTGTAGCCCCCGTCGAGTGTTTAAGGACCGGTGCGTGGTGTGATGAACCAAGTCTTACGTGCAACCACGCCAGGGATAATGGCGAAGGCTTGGCTTAATAATTTGTTGTGTGTTAGCTATCAAAACACAATGGGGTTGACAATTGTTATTGTTATGTATTTAATTGTTCTTTTGTCAATCTCGCGGGGGCATGTTAAGGGTCGCCTTACTTGCCCTTAAGGGTCTCTTGTTGGATAGGGACTTACTTACGTAACGGGTTTACTCGTGGTTCAGCGATCGCATCTTCGCCATAGGACCGTCCTCGGGTGGTTTGATAGTTAGGACATGACATTGTAACGGCCTCGTTATGCTACCTCATCACACTCCTATGGAAGAGTGCATTGGCCGACATTAAGAGGAATGCATATCGTGTGGGTAAGGTTGTACAACTCTGCAGAGTAACTAAATCTATTCGAATAGCCTCGTCTAGGTTATGGACAACACTTGTGGAAAGCGAGCACGATTAGCTTTTGAGAAACTTAAGTTGGGTTATGGTTGGTAATATTATGTCTCTATGTTAGTTCGTTCGAGTTGAGATGTTTTCATGAACGCGTTGTTCGCGCGATATTTGTTGAGGAATGAATTGTGCCACGAATGAGACGTTCGTGTGTTGTTTATATTTGGAGATTATACCATTGATGATCATTACTTACTGTTATAATATGTTTTCTAAATGTTTTACAAATGGCTAGTTAGAATCTTTATTGTTTATCTATATGCAAAACTTGCTTTATGCTAAAATTGACTAGTGTAGTAGCCTTCCTTTGATACTTACATGCATCCTTATTTCTTTTGAAAGTCTCGCGAGTACAACTTTGTACTCTAACAGTGTCTATTTGTTCAGGTGAGAACGACGGGTGCAACGGTTTTAACTCCAGTTGGTTGCTTGTGGGATTGTGGGCACACCAACTCGGTTATCCCCTTTTTATTTTAAGTTTATCTTCCGCTGCAATTTATTTGTGTTAATTAGATTTGGCGAGCGGCCCTCTTTGCAACCTTTGCACTTAAGGTGCTATTTAAATGATGTTGTAATTAATTCTTTTATTCTTGTACCTTGTGTATGAATGTGATTGCAATGTTGTGTACTAGGATATGTGCATGTTAGCCACTGATCCTTGGGAGCTAGCATGTGACACATATCCGGGTCACTCGGAATCGTGTGCGTCTCAAGTTAAGTATTGCGTTTACGGCGTAATTACTTAGCTTGATACGGATCCGATTCGGGGTCCTCACGTTAATATGAGCCATACCGATTTGTAGGTTAAAGCCGTAGCAATGGGCGTTATTAGGATTTTGAGTTAGAATATTTTCAAACTATCAAAAGTTTGGCAAAAATGTTAGTAATATGATTTCCTTTCTTTCTTACCCATCCTAGCATCTAATTTCTTACCTCACCATTCTTTTGATTTGTACAAAATCATTTTCTCTTTGCTCGTCTCTCTTTTCCAACATTAGTAACGGTAAATAGTCTTGGTAAAGCACTTTGGTGGAAGATTGAGAAGACGATGCCTTGCTGCGATTTTAGGAATAAACTAGGACTTATCCTTAGATATTATACCCGTAAGGATATTACTTAACTTGTAGATCTTGGATTTTGTGAAGGTTATTTGCTCTCTTTGCTTCCAGAGTCGTGCATCGCGTATGAGCGATTAGGGTTTTCAATTGTATCTTGTGCTGTCCACGGACTTTAGCACCTCATTTTGTGATGCATAAATGGTTTTATCTTGCATACATGCTAGGTTAAGTTGCCTCGCTAGCGATTGCTTGTTTTCGCCTTTACCTCTCTTCTTTTGCGGTTGCTAACCGGTGTATGACAAGGATGTCGGGACGAGAAGACCCGTTTGACTTTGGAAGTAATGGAAGACTCTCGGCTGTAGGATCTCTAGTCTCTAGTGGTCAACCCCAAATTCTCAACGGCACAATCCGAGCACCCGACCGCACTTTCAAAGACGTGGGTCGACAAGAAGAAGTGACTCCACCTCAACCGATGCGTGGCGATGTGTTGGCCCGGATGGATCGAGTCGACAAGACCGGACTTTCTTCTTGCAGCGATTGCTCGAACACCGCCGATGTTCATGGTGCTCAAATGGCGTGAAGGAGCGATCCTTATGACTCCGATTCGATGATTTTCTAAACACGAAGCCTCCTGTGTTCTCGTGTTGGAAGACCTCTCGATGCCGACGATTGGCTTAGGAGCATCGGCGGAAGTTGATCATTGCTCGATGCACCGACCATGAGAAGGTCCTCTATGCCTCAAACCAACTAGAAGGAGCACCGGTGCATGGTGGGATCGTTTACACCATGCGGCCGGCGACCACGTCCGTCATGGGACGAGTTTGAGCGACTTTCCGTGAAGCGCATGTTCCTCTAGCATTGTTAGTTTCAAGAGGCGTGAATTCCTCGCGTTGAAGCAAGAAGACAAGTGCATCTTTGGAGTATCTCTACGAGTTCAATCACTTAGCTCGTTACGCTTCATTGTGTCCCCACCGACGCAAGAAGGCAAGAACGGTTCTTGATTGGTCTATCGGAAGAGATGCGGTGCACTCGCTGCCCATGATTTCCAGATTTCCAACGGTGGTTAATAAGGCTATTACGGTAGAATATGATGCAAGTGGTTGAAGAATCGCGAAACGTAAGAGGTTGCACAAATTTCAGCAAGCTGCAGTTCTCGGAGCCGTGTGCTTGGCAGCCGTCCCTCACGAATTCCAAGACACGGCATCGCGATACCTCCTTTGTTAGTGTCTCATCCACCTCGGAAGATATCCAGCGAGGGCAGCCCAAAAAGAAGTGTGAGCGCGACTCGACAAAACAAGCGGGTTACTTGTTTCACTTGTGGCGATCAGGGCATTTCGCGATCAATGCCGGTGAAGCACCAAGCCGATCCGTTCGATGCCAAGACCTTGGCACATCCCTTGACCAGCGGTCTTGTGTCACCTTCAGAACAACCGTCGTGCTCATGTCAACCATGTCACCGCCGAGGAGGCGCAAGAAGCAACCGACGTGGTGTTGGGCACCTTTCTAGTCAATTCGACTCATGATTGTATTGTTCGACTCGGGAGCCTCTCATTCTTTCATGTTTAGAGGTTTTGCTACCCTCCACAATATCTCACTCACTTGATGCCGACCCTATGATGATTCAATCACGAGGTTCGAAATGAGGAGCATTCATGAATGTCGGAAGTTGAAATTGAGATTAAAGGGTGAAGTTTTTGGCCAACCTTATTGTGATAAATTCAGCGGGCCTTGATGTTATTCTTGGGATGGATTGGCTGTCTAAAAACCATGGTCAAATTGATTGTGCCGCAAGGTCATCACTCTCACTAGTCCTCTTGGTGTTCGAGTTGAATTGGCGCCAAAATTGGAGCATCCTCATCTCTATGCCCTTAGCGAGAAAGAATTGCGGTTGAGTGAAGTTCGGTGGTATGTGAGTTCCGGATGTTTTCCCTGAGGAACTACCTGGCATGCCACCTTCACGAGAAGTTGAGTTTGTGATTGAGCTGCAGCCCGGAACTGCTCCAATATCCAAACGTCCTTATCGTATGCCGCCAAATGAGTTGGTTGAATTGAAGAAGCAACTCGCAGAACTTCAAGAGAAGGGTTTCATTAGGCCGAGCTCCTCACCTTGGGGATGCCCAGCTATATTTGTGAAGAAGAAGGACCACAGTCTGCGGATGTGTGTTGACTACCGTCCGTTGAATGAGGTCACCATCAAGAACAAGTATCCACTTCCACGGATTGATGATTTGTTCGACCAGATGAACGGTGCCCGCATATTCTCCAAGATTGACTTGAGATTGGGTTATCATCAAGTGAGGATTAGATCGAGGACATTCCTAAGGCGGCTTTCTCCACTCGTTATGGCTTATACGAGTACACCGTCATGTCCTTCGGTTTGACGAATGCACCGGCCTTGTTCATGAATCTCATGAACTCTGTGTTCATGGAGTATTTAGACAAATTTGTGGTCGTATTTATTGATGACATTCTCATTTACTCTAAATCTGAAGGTGAGCATGAGGAACACCTCCAGCTTGTGTTGAACAAGCTTCGAGAGCATCGACTCTATGCAAAATTCAGCAAATGTGAGTTTTGGCTTAAAGAAGTCGCCTTTTTGGGTCATGTTTTATCTGAAGGTGGAATTGCTGTGGATCCTAGCAAAGTTCAGGATGTGCTCAATTGGGAACAGCCCAAGTCCGTCACCGAAGTTCGTAGTTTCCTCGGTCTTGCAGGATATTACCGCCGCTTCATCGAGAATTTCTCAAAAATAGCGAGACCCATGACTCAATTGTTGAAGAAAGAAAAGAAGTATGAATGGTCAGCTGAATGTGAGGCAAGCTTCCTGATGTTGAAGGATTGTTTAACCACGCTCGGTGTTAGTTCTACGGATATCCATAAAGATTTCGACATCTATTGTGATGCATCTCGCCTTGGCCTTGGCTGCGTTCTTATGCAAGATGGCGAGTTGTGTCATATGCATCGAGGCAATTGAGACCTCATGAGATGAATTATCCCACTCATGATCTTGAGCTCATGTGATGGTTCATGCTTTGAAGATATGGCGACATTTTCTTATCGGAAATCATTGCGAGGTCTATCACGATCACAAGAGTTTAAAGTACATCTTCACTCAAGCCGATTTGAACCTAAGGCAAAGAAGATGGCTTGAATTGATCAAGGACTATGATATGGGACTTCATTATCATCCGGGAAAGCAAATGTCGTTGCGGATGCATTGAGCGAAAATCGCAATGCAAGCGTATTTGGTTCGACCCAAAGCGGAAGCTCTATGCAATGCATTTCAACGACTCAACTTGGAGATGGTTAGTGAAGGTTTTCTCGCTGCCTTGGAAGTGAAACCTACCTAGAGGACCAGATCAAGATGGCCGGAAGAATGACAAGGGTATAGAGAGAATTAAGCGAAAATGAAGGCCGGTAAAGCCAAGTGTTTTGTCGAGGACCTCCAAGGTGTTTT
Source organism: Ampelocalamus luodianensis (assembly GCA_036346255.1). Taxonomy (NCBI): domain Eukaryota; kingdom Viridiplantae; phylum Streptophyta; class Magnoliopsida; order Poales; family Poaceae; genus Ampelocalamus; species Ampelocalamus luodianensis. The sequence continues at coordinate 62,970,415 of CM070633.1, read as the reverse complement.
GTGGTTGGAAGCGTTTAGTGGTGCTTGAATGATGCGAAGCAAGGAACTAATCCTTCATGAAGCCCATAATTCTCTTTTCTCTATTCATCCGGGAAGCACAAAAATGTATCAAGACTTGAAGCAAAGAATATGGTGGACTAGGATGAAGCGGGAGATTGCACGCTTTGTGGCCGAGTGTGATGTATGTCAAAGAGTCAGGTGAGCATCTAAAACCAGCCGGTACTCTAGATCCCTGCCCATTCCAGTGGAAATGGGAAGAAGTTGGCATGGATTTTATCACTGGCCTCCCTAGAACACAATCTGGATCCGATTCTATTTGGGTGATCGTGGATCGTCTGACCAAGGTTGCCCATTTCATTCCTGTCAAGACCACCTACACCGGGGTCAAGTTAGCAGAGCTATACATTGCAAGGATCGTTTGCCTTCACGGTGTACCGAAGGTAATCGTTTCGGATAGAGGTCCCCAGTTCACATCTCACTTCTGGAAGTGCTTGCATCAAGCCATGGGTACTAACCTATCCTTTAGCTCGCTTATCACCCATAAGCGGATGGACAAACCGGCGTGTAAATCAGGTCTTGGAAGATCTTCTCCGAGCATGCGTATTGTCTTATAGCAAGAATTGGGAAAAATGTTTACCGTTTGCTGAATTCTCTTACAACAATAGCTTCCAATCCAGCATTCAGATGTCACCATTCGAAGCATTATACGGAAGAGCTTGTAGGGCGCCCTTAAGCTGAGTGCGAAGCGGGGAGAGGCCATTTATGGTCAACCACAGTGAAGGATCTTTGAAGAAACGAGTTCGTGTCATTCGTGGCGACTTGGACGGCGCAATCCGTCGAAATCGTATGCCGACCGTCGTCGTCGCGAGTTGAGTTTCGAGGTAGATGATCATGTCTATCTTAAGGTCTCTCCTATGAAAGGAATACATCGCTTCAATGTCAAAGGCAAATTGGCGCCTCGCTACATTGGACCTTTCGAATTCTAGCCAAGATTGGATCGGTAGCCTATCGGTTGGAGCTACCACCATCACTTTGACGTGCATAATGTCTTCCATGTCTCACAACTCAAGAAGTGCCTTCGCGTCCCAATTGAAACAACCGAGTTGGAAGAACTCAATTTGCGACTGATCTCTCTTATCGAGCGCCCAGTCGCATTCTTGAAGAAATGGAGCGCAAGACCGAGAATCGCAACATCAAATTCTTGAAGGTTCAATGGAGCAACCACATGAAGATGAAGCAACATGGGGCGTGAAGACCGGATGCGAGCGAGTATCAGAACTTTTTCATCCGCATGAAGTGTCTTGGATCAAGAAAGGTAAGGTTAAACAAAGCAATGGGGAGGAAAATGTAATAGAATTTCCTTGTAACTTTGTTCTACCTTTAAAAGATATCTTAGTTCTACCTTTAAAAGATATCTTAGCACTATCTTTGAAGGAAATAAAGACAACGGATGTTATGTTTTCTTTTAGCACATTTCTATCCAACTTCCACCCTATCGATCTCGGGGTCGAGATCTTTTGTAAGGGGGGGAGGTTTGTAACATCCCCATTTTGATTAATGAGAATTAGTATGCATCTTATCAGCATTTCATGACATTTTGGAAACTTTTGCATCATTTATTGCACTTGGAAAATCTAAATCAAAGATTAAACCTACACTTCAAATTCTAACTCCAAACGAAAACAGAAATATAAACTTATGATCATCATTTGGGAATAATTTATTTAAATACTATAATATTTATCATGAATAAATATAATTTTTACCAAATTTTTGGAACTCAATTGCACCCTCAGAAAATTCAAACACCATTAATAGACCTAGACTAAGTTTGAATTTAGTTTACACAAATTATATCATGAACAGTATGGTTTTATAATTTTTATGAGTACTATGTCATCCAGGAACACCCTTGATTAATCTCAGAATTTTTAGAAATTTATTGCTATAATTAAAGCCAGTCAAACCTTTGGATTTTTAGTCAAATCTGTTTTGAACTCGGGCTCGAGTACTATTCATGGACTCAACCCAAACCGAACTCGGACTCGAGCCGTCGCAACCGAGCGAGTCACTTGATCTAGCCGAACCAACTCACACGCACCCTCTCACCTTGTGTCGGCCCGGTGGGCCCACCGTCGAGTCGTCTTCATCCTTCCGTTGGAGCGCGCAGTTACGCCCTCCACGTTGCGCCCTTGCTGCCCGCCTCTGTCACCTCAGTCGACCACCGCCCTCACACACGGTCCCCGAGCTGCACTGCTACGCCGCCGATGCCGTTAAGACCGGGCATAACACCCTCTGCCACCTTCCTTCTCCTCACTTCTCCTCTCGGGGAGGAGGAGGAGCTCCTGAGCTCGCCTTCACGGTATAACCCTTGTAACCTTGCCTCTGTCCTCTTCTTGGCACGACAATTCCATTTTTTTGTTAATGCCAACCTATGCGTTTGTGTGTAGAGGTTGGACCAAGCTGGTGCTCCCACTGCTCAGGCGCGCATGCAAGACCTCTTTGTGCCATTCTTCTCCTCGGTGAGCCTCTTGCTTATTCTTGGGTGTCATGTTACGTCCCACTGACCTAATAATGAAACCCTATTTTAGGTTGGTCATTCTGATCTGAGGGCTCGGGAATTTCAAGTTTCTCCTTGTCGGCCGAAAACCCTGTTCATCTTCTCCCACTCCGGCATGGTAAAACTTTGGTCAGATCCTTGCGGCGACCGTTTCCAATCTTGGTCAAGTTCTCCAATCTCTTTTGTCTCTCCTTTCAGCTCTGGTCATCACCTCCTCGGGAAGCTCCTCTCCGCCGCCTCGGCCATTGATGACGGCAACCCACCCTAGAGCTCCTCCGGCCAATCCAACTCTCTAGTGAGCCTCACTATGTCCCCTAGTAGCTCGTACTCACGTTTTGGTGCTCAATGTGCCATCAGGTTGGCTCTTGCATGTCCACCGTAGTGGTGCCGCCGCTCATCGGCGGTCGCGCGCCTCTGCGGCCGTCCAGCTCGTGTGAAGGCTCCCTAGGATCGCACGGCTATTGGGCACCTATTCTGGCCTTGGCGGCGCGGCGAGGTCACCGCCGGCGAGCCACCGGTGAAGCTCACGGCGCGCGTGACTTTTGTCGTTCGCGAGCGTAAGCATGTCGCGTTTCGTTTAGTGTAAATGATCTTTAGTTGGGAGGTTCTTTGCGAGCGAGTCTCGGTGGGTGGGCCTTATGCGGTTAAGTGGATGCGTAAAATTGGTAATCGTTTTCCCTTAAGAAAGGCTACTTTCGGTGAAGTCGAGCATATTACGTTTGCATGCTTAGAAGGCGTATTAGGAAAATGCGCTTTAGCTTTGCTTTGCTTGGTGAGCCAGTCAACTTTGGCCAGGTCAAAACCCTCCGTTCGGACCCCACCCATCGGTGGCCGGTTAGGTTACACCGGTAGAAAAAGTATTCAGTACTTAATGAAATTTGAAATCTAATTATTATTACCTTTGAAAAATTGTATTAACTTCAAAAATCCATATCTAATTCAAATCAACTCCAAATTGAATGAAACCATACAGTAATTTTTATTTTTAATAAACTTTATGTTAAAATTTGTTTCAACCTTGTCTCTATAGCAGAGAGTATTATTTTTGAAATTGACCCTTTAACACTATTCTTTTTAGATTAGAAAAAGGCTGATAACTTTAAATATTCATAAGTAATTCTTGGAAACTCCAAAAATAGCGAAATAAGTTTTGATAATTTATATTTAAAATGAACTTAATTATAAAAATGGTTTCAAACTTACCTCTGTTACAGAAGCTATATTTTGCGGAGAGTTATCCCAAAATGAATTATTTTTACTCTATAAAATGCTGATAACTTTAGAAATTAATAACTAAATCATGAAAACTTCAATTGAAGCAAACTCAACTGTTTTGAACTTGTAATAATATTGCCTATGTATCCATGTAATCCATGTACTCACCACTGCTCTACAAATTTTCATCTCATAATTAAATTATACGAATGAAGGCGTATTAAAATCTGAAATTCAAACCACCTTAACTTTCACATACTAAATCCAAATGGGATGAACCTTTCACCATAATTCATATAAAATCATGACCTACCTACTGTATAAATTTCATACATTTTTGAGCATGTTGAATTTCTGGCTTTATTTGGTATTTATTGCAATATCGTCTTTCGATTAGGTTTTCGACGATAACAATATATTCGTGAGAGTATTATGATATTGACCTGAGAATGAACAAGTGATACAGCAAGGTCGAGCACCCTCCTCTTGATCATATTGCTCCAGTGGTCTTTAAATGTTTTGTGTGAGTTTTATTATTAGCAATTGCATGCTATTTTGAAATATATGTTTATGGGTAGAAGTAGTTAATCTCCTAATTGCTGCATTAGCCCTCCTTGAATGTTGATTACCCTTTTCCTTGAATGATTAAGGATATATGTCATATGGGTTGTTTGCTAGTTTGTAGAAACGATGCTTAGCCTTGCTAGTAGTATTAGCGAAAGAGGTTGATGGAGCTAGTCCATCGGCCGATCGATCGAGTGAATCTTAATAAAATTTGAGGATTTTATGGATTGGATTATGTTGAACTTGAGGATTATATCCAGATCTTCGCATCTGGGGTTTGTGGACATGTTGGGCATGGGTTTTATGTTCTTAACTTGGACGGGTGTAGGTTGATGATGAATTACTATTGTTGCTTGTTGTTATGGAATTGTGTAGCCCCGTCTGAGTGTTTAAGGACCGATGCGTGGTGTGATGAACCAAGTCTTACGTGCAACCACACGCGGGATAATGGCGAAGGCTTGGCTTAATAATTTGTTGTGTGTTAGCTATCAAAACACAATGGGGTTGACAATTGTTATTGTTATGTATTTAATTGTTCTTTTGTCAATCTCGCGGGGGCATGTTAAGGGTCGCCTTACTTGCCCTTAAGGGTCTCTTGTTGGATAGGGACTTACTTACGTAGGGTTTACTCACGTGGTTGAGCGATCATCTTGTCGCCATAGGACCGTCCTCGGGTGGTTTGATAGTTAGGACATGACATTGTAGCGGCCTCGTTATGCTACCTCAGTCACACTCCTATGGAAGAGTGCATTGGCCGACATTAAGAGGAATGCATATCGTGTGGGTAAAGCTGTACAACTCTGCAGAGTAACTAAATCTATTCGAATAGCCTCGTCCTAGGTTATGGACAACACTTGTGGGAAAGCAGGCACAGTTAGCTTTTGAGAAACTTAAGTTGGGTTATGGTTGGTAATATTATGTCTCTATGTTAGTTCGTTCGAGTTGAGATGTTTTCATGAGCGCGTTGTTCGCGCGATATTTGTTGAGGAATGAATTGTGCCACGAATGAGACGTTCGTGTGTTGTTTATATTTGGAGATTATACCATTGATGATCATTACTTACTGTTATAATATGTTTTCTAAATGTTTTACAAATGGCTAGTTAGAATCTTTATTGTTTATCTATATGCAAAACTTGCTTTATGCTAAAATTGACTAGTGTAGTAGCCTTCCTTTGATACTTACATGCATCCTTATTTCTTTTGAAAGTCTCATGAGTACAACTTTGTACTCTAACGGTGTCTATTTGTTCGGTGAGCAGCCAGGTGCAACGGTTTTAACTCCAGGTTGGTTGCTTGTGGGATTGTGGGCACACCAACTTCGGTTATCCCTTTTATTTTAAGTTTATCTTCGCTGCAATTTATTTGTGTTAATTAGATTTGGTAGCGGCCCTCTTTTGCAACCTTTGCACTTAAGGTGCTATTTAAATGATGTTGTAATTAATTCTTTTATTCTTGTACCTTGTGTATGAATGTGATTGCAATGTTGTGTACTAGGATATGTGCATGTTAGCTTGATCCTTGGGAGCTAGCATGTGACACATATCGGGTCACTCGGAATCGTGTGCGTCTCAAGTTAAGTATTGCGTTTACGGCGTAATTACTTAGCTTGATACGGATCCGATTTCGGGGGTCCTCACATCCTAATCATCATCTCTTCAAACATAAAATGATTTTGGGCAGTTATTGTTGGTAAATGACTGAGATGGTTGAGTTGTTGCATTTTTTACCTCTCAAAAACCCTAAATTGCTAATTACCCTATCTGGACGGATGGAGAGGTGTATGGTATAATATTAGGTGCTAATGTAGCCCAAGGAATGCTATTTTGTGGTTGGTATGTGGAAGAACCGCATGAGATAACCCCTAAGGACTTAATCTTGTCACGACCTCCGTGTAAAACAAGTACAACCACAAGTTTGCAACAAACGCGACTTGGCTTAGTAAATATATCAAATCACGAAAGTCATCTCACTTTGGTGGAGTAATGGCATGCGCAAGCTTGCGGTACATCCGACTTGACGGGGACAGATACAAGGTGAAGTTGCCAACGCCGTGGCTAGTTCAACTATGCCGGTATTTGGGTACAACATCCCTGCAAGCGTATGGGCGTAACCAGGGCCTTTTTTATTAAAAAGAAAATAAAAAAAGTAAAATTTGGCTGAATGGCCCAAAAATTAAACCCAAACCCCAAAAAGAAAATTTCAAAATTTTCAAAATTTTTTCCCTGGTAAACCTATTTGTTTTTAAAGGGAAAATTTTCCTAAAAAAATTTTTTTCCCTAAAAAAAGTTTTGGTTTAAATGGCCCAAAACCATTTTAAAGGGGGAAAAAGTTTAAATTTTCCTTGGAAAAAAAATTTTTCCCTTTTTTTAAAAACCCAAAAAATGAACCCAAACCAAAAAAATTTCCAAAAATTCCAGACCAAATTCTCAAAGTTTTCCGGGTTCTTTTAGGGCACTTTGTTAAATTGGAAACCCGAATTTTTTCCTTTGAAAAAATTTTTGGGTGAAAACCCGGGTTTTTTCCTTCCTTTTAAACCCAACATTTTTGAAATTTTCCATAAAAAAAGGATTTTTAAAAAAAAACCCCAAAATTTTCAATCAAAAAAATTTTTCAAACCCCTTTTGTTTTTTTTAATTTAGAAAAATTTTTCCCCCCCATTAAAAAAAGGGTTGGGAAATTAAATTTCTGAAAATTTAATTAAAGAAGGGAAGTTTTCAAAATAAAAAGGTTTCCCAGTCAACCAAAGTTTTTTGTCCAAAACCAAACCAATTGTAAAAAAAAAAATTAAAAACTTTTCCCCAAATAAAAGAAAAATTTTTAAAAAAATTTAAAACCAAAAAATTAAAAAAAATTTTTTTTTTCCCAAAACCAAGAAAATTAAAACCAAAATGGGTTAGAGGAAAAAAATCGGGTGGGGGAATTGGGGGCGGGGGCCCAAAAAAAATTTGCGGGAAAAATAAACCGGAAAGGCTTTTAAGGGAAACCCCACTTTTGGCCCAAATTTTGGGTTTAAAAGTTTTGGGCCCCAGTTCCCGGGCGGGGCCCCCAATTTTTTTTCCCCCCCCCAAAAGGGTTTATTTGGAAAAAAGGGAAGTCCCAAAAAAAAGGGCAAAAAAAATTCCCATTTTGCAAAAATTTTGCCTGGGGGGAAACCCCCCGGGGGGGTCGGAAAAAAAAGGGAAAAATGGAAAAATTTTTGGGATTGGGAAAACCTTAAACCCCTGAAAAAACCCCTTTTTGATTTTTTTTAATTGGTTTTTGATTTGGCTATTTTAAAAAAGGTAAATTCTTTTAAATTGTTAAACAAAATTTAAGATAAGGGTGAATAAAAACCCAAACAAAGTTTTTTTCAATTTAAAAAAAACCTTAAAAATCGGGGGAAAAAAAATTTTTTGGAAAGGGAAGATTTAAATTTTTAGGGTTTTTCCCCCCACTTTGGCCAAAAGGGGTTTAAAAGTGGTAAGAAATTTTTATTTTAAAAGTTTTTGGGAAGTCCAAAATCATTTCAAAAATTTGGCAATTTCCAAAGAAACTGCTTTTTCTTACCAAAGAAAAACCGACAAAAAGTTTTTAACATACGAATAAAAAAAATTTCAAAAATTTCGCAAAAAATAAATTATTTGCTTTTTAAATTTATTTACAAAAAATTTAATTCAAGGACCTTTCCGACAAAAATTAAGGGGACAAAAAATTTTAAAACTTAAAAGGGTTAAAAACAAATTTTTAAACTAACAAAAATTTTAAAAAACCCATTTCCAAAATTTTAAAAAAAAAATTACCCAAATTTAAAAAATTCCCTCTTCCATTTCCCCCCTTTCTTTTAAAAACCTTTCCCTAAAACCAAATACTTTTTTAACCGAAAAAGGGTTTATTGGGGGAAAATTTGGGGCAAATCAAAACCCCCAAGGAAACCTTTCCCCCGGGGGAATTTCCCCGGGGAAAAATAATTCGGCCCCCAAAAAAAAGGAAAAAATTTCCAGCTTTCTTTTCCCATACCTTATTAAAAACCTTTAAAACTTTTAAAAAGCCCAAATTTAAAAATCCAAAGGCAAATTAACCCCAAACCTTTTCAAAAAAAAAATTTCAAAAAAATTTCCCAAAATTTACAAAACCTTTTCCAAATTAAATTTTCCCACTTTTAAAGTTTTCCCAAAACTTTAAAAAATTTTTTAGCACCAATGCAACCAAACCCAAAGGGTGGAAAAACCCACCCAAAAAAAAACCCCCTTTTTTAAAAAAACCCCGGCCCCCTTTAAAAAACCCAAAATTTGATCCCGAAAAATGCCCAAATTTTGGGGGGCCCTCCCCAGAATGTTTAAAATGGGCTTTTTTAAAACCCCCTTAAAAAAGGGCGGTTCTCCCCCGCCAAACGGGGCCCCCTTTAAGGAAAACCCCCCGCCAGGGGACCCCTAGGGGGGTTTGGGGCCCCCGGCTTTTGGGGAAATTTTCAAAAAAGGGGAAAAAAAGAAATTCCCCCTTTTTCCCCGGGAGGAAAGGGGGGGGGGATTTTTCCCCCCCCTTCGGAAAAAGGGGGGTGCCCGCGAATTTCGGGGGCCGTGGTGGGGACCCTGCCCGGGGGTGCCCTAGGGGCTTGCGGGAAAGGGGGAAGGGGCCCCACGAAAAGGGGCCCGGGAAAAGGGGTTTTTGGGTCTTGGCCCCCGCTAGGGTTTTGGGAAAAAGAAAGGGAAAAACGGTTTGGTTGGATTTGGGTTTAAGGAAAGATTTTTGTTTACCCTTTTCCCCCGTTTTACCCAATTTTTATAAAAGGGGGCCGTTTTTGGAATTAAAATTTTCCCGGGTTTAAAAATTTTTAAATTTTTAATTTTTAACTTTCTATTTTCAAAATTTAAAAGGGGGGAAAAAAAAATGACAAATTTTGGGGTTTTTAAATATTTAAAAAACCCTTTTAAAAAAAAGAAAAAATTGAAATTTTTATTTTCCATTTGTTAAATTTTTTGGGCAATATTTTTGTTTGGGGTTTTCTTAAAATTTTTTGGAAAAGGGAAAAAGTTTAAGGCCCCGGGTTTTTCCCCCTAGGGGAAAAAAGCATTTTAAAATTTGGGAAAAAAATTTAATTCCTTTAAACAAACCCAAAATTTTAAATTTTCCCCAAAAAAATTATTTCCAAAAAGCTGGGGTTTTTTCCCCTTTAAAAACCCAAAATTCCCATATTTTTAACTTTTTGGGCAAAAATTTTATAATTTTAATTTTCCCCACTTTGGGCCCTTTTTGCCCTTTGGCAATTTTGGGCAAACGGGTTTTAAAAAAAGTCCCCCAAAGGATTTAGGGGGCTTTGCCAAATGGGCAGGGGATCATTTGGGGGAAAGGGAATTTTTTCCCTTTACCCCGGGGTTTTTAAATGGAGGAAAAGGGAAAAGGAAATGAAAATTTAAATTTTGCCCCCTTATAATTTTTTTTGGGAGAAAGGTAAAATTTTCCCATTTTTTAAAAATTTTAACCTTTATTTAAAATTTTGGGAAATTTGGAAATTTTGGAAATTTGGGCCCCATTTAAAACCCAAAAGGGTAAAAAAATAACCCTTCTCCCAAAGAAAATTTTCCCCGAGGGAATAAGGCCCCCTTCCCCCCGGTCATTCCCCCCTCCCTTGGGCCCTTTAAAGGGCCCCCCAAAAGGGATTTGGGGGGATAAGGTTTTGGGAATAAATGGGGGAACATTTAAAAATTTCTTTTAAAAAATTACCCAAAAAAAAAGGGAAAGCATTTTGTACAAGGGGTTAAAAAAAAACCCCCGGGTTTTTAAAAACCCCCCCTTTTCCGGGGTTTTATTTTTTAAAAAAAAAATTAAATGGGCTTGGGGCCCTAAAAATAGAGAAAAAAGGAAAAGGAACCCCGGGTTTTTTTTTCCCCAGAGAACCAAAAGGACCCCAAAAATTTAAATATGAGGGAAAAAATTAAACCCTTTTAACCATTTACACCCAAAAGGGGCCGGGGGTTGGGAAAAAAACGAAAAAAAAAAACCCCAAGGTTTTAAAATTTCTGCCCAGGGGGAAACCAAACCTTTCTTTTTCCCCCCTTTAGGGAAAAAGGGAAAACCTTTTTTTCCATTTTTGGCCAAAGGCAAAAATCCCAAAAAGGAAAACCTTTGAAATTTGGAAAAAAAGTTTTTGTTTCCCTCCCCTCCCCGGGGGTTTTCCTGGGTTCCCGGGAAGTGTTTCCCCCTTTTCTGTCCCTTTCCTGGAGGGCCCCAAAAAATTAAACCCCTTTTTTTCGCCTTTTTTAAAAAAGAAACCTTTGGGAAACCTTTTTTTCCTTAGCTGAGGGAAATTTTTCCTTTCCTTTCCCCCAAAAAGGCCCCCAAATTGGTTTAAAGGGGACCCTTTTCCGGGAGAAAAAAGGAAAACCCTTTTAAAAACCTGCTTAAATTTTTTTAAATCCCTTTCTAAATTTTTTTTAAAAGGGTTTTTTTAAATTAAATTGCCCAAATCAAACCTCTTGAAAATTTAAAAAAACCCGAAATCAAAAATTTTTTTCTTTTAGGAAAGTTTTTTGGCCAACTCCAAAAAGAAAATTTAAATTTTCCAGGTTTATTAACCCTTTTTTAAAAAAAATTAATTTAAAAAACCCTTTTTTCCCGTTTTTGGGAGCCTTTTTAAACAAAGGCATTTTAAAATTGGGTTTTGGGGCCCCAAAAAACCCCGGGTTTTGTTTCAAAATTTTGAAATTTGAAAGTTTTTGGGGCCCAAAGAATAAAAATTTTTTTAAAAAAAAAAACCCCAAAAAAAATTTTCCAAAACCCCAAAAATTCCCCCTTGGGGTTTCCTTTCCCCGGGAAAAAATGGGGGGGCCCCTTTTTGGCAAAAGGGAAATTGTCCCCCAAAAACCTTGGGTTTTGCCCCTTGGGGGGCCCACCACCCGCCCTTGGCTGGAGCTTGGGGGGGCCTTTTGAGGAAAGGCGGGGAAAGCAAAAGCCCCAAAAACACGGGCCCGGGGTGGGGGTTTCCCCTCCCGGGCCGGGGGTTTTTGGGGGCCCCCGGCCGAACCCGGCCCCCCCCTCCCGCCTTCCCCCCAAATTGGGGGGGCCCCAAAAGGGGGGGTTTTGGGCCCAAAAAAAAAGAAGGGGGAAAAAGGATTTTCCCCGGGGGGGCGGGGGGAGGGCACCCCGGGGGGGGGTATAAAAAATTAACCAAAAATTTTTGAAGGGAAAAGGGAACGTTTCTTGGGTTTCCCTTTGGGGGGTACCCAAAGGCCAACCCCAAATTTACAAATCAAAGAGGACGCCCAAACCCCCTTAAAAGGGGGGCCTAAACCCAAAAAAAACCCCGGGAACTTCCAAAATGAAAAAAGCCCCCCTTTCCCCCAAAACCTCCAAAGGGGAAAAGCCCGGGGCCCAAAAAAGGGCCCAAAACAAAGCGGCCCTTTTTTCCCAAAAACAAAAAGGGAAAACCCAAACCCAAAAAAAAGGGGCCCTTGAAACTTCCCCCTTGTAAAAAAAAAACCAAGAAGGGCAAACCCAACCCGGGGTGAGGGCCCCGAGGGTGCCCTCCAAAACCCGGGGGGAAAAAACCCCAAAAGGGGCCAAAGGAAAGGGGAAGGGGCCCCCCGGGGGCCCCAACCGGGGATGGGAAATGGGATTTGGGGCCCCCTTTTGTTCCCCCCCCCAAAAAAGGGAGGGGTTAATAAAAACCCCAAACCAAGGGCCCGAACCCAAACATTGGCCCCCTTAAACCGAAACGGGCCCCCCCCTTAAAAATTTCCCTTTTCCGAAAAAGGGGCCCCAAAAAGGGTGCCCCCCGTGAAAGGGCAAAAACCCAAGGTTCCCCCCGGGGAAACCGGGGTTCCCCGGGGGGGTCATGAGAAGGGCCCCGGAAGGGGGGAAGGGGGGAAAAATTTTTAAAAACCCCCTTTGGTTTTCCAATTATTCCAAAAGGGGCCAAAATTGCCCTGGTAAAGCGAAAAACCCTTTAAACTTTTCCCCCGGGGGGCCCCGGGTGGGGGCCCCGCCAAAAGGGGGGGGGGAACTTCCAATTAAAACCTAAACCAATTTTGGTGTAAAAACCTTATTAAAAAAGGAAAAAACCCTTTGCCAACCCAAACCATGCTTGAATTTTCAAAAAATTAGAATTTGGGGGTAAACCCGATAAAAACCCAAAAAAATCCCCCCGCCCCCGGGGAAAGGGCTGGGAAAGGGGGAAAAGGGGGCCCCAAAAAAAGGGGCCCCTTTGGGGAACCCCCTTCCATAAAAAGGGTTTGGAAATGGGGCCGGGTGGGTTTTAAATTAATTTTGGGGAAAATTTTCTTCCCCCAAACAAAATTTAATCCAATTTTTTTTTTCCCTTTTTATTTCCCAAGCGGAAATTTTGATTTGTTAATTTTTGGTTTTTCAGGGCCTTTTTCAACCCCCTTAAAAGCAATTCAATTTTAATTTTTTAAACCCTAATGGGAAAAGTTTAAGGTGGTTCTTTTAAACCCGGTTAAAATCTTTGTTTTAAAAACCAAATTCAATAAAAAACATAAGGTTTTGTTTTAATATTTAAAGGGTTCCCTTTTAAAACTCTTTTATTAATTGGGCCAAACCCTTTTTTTAAACCCTTTTAAAAATTTCCTAAATTTTAGGGGAAAATTTCAATTTTGGGTTTTTTTTTTTCCTTGTTTCCTTACTACTTGATGCCCATCACATTAGAATGTTCCACTTTTAAACCCAAAAAAGGGTTTCAACCCGGAAAACCCTAAGGGGGTTTTTGGAAAAATGGTTTCAAAGGGATTCCTTCCAATTTTACCTTTAAAATTTGGGTTTGGCCCTTCCATTGAAATCAAAAAGGCTTCAACCCGCAACCATAAATAAACCTTTTCAAACCCGGGTTTTTTATCCCATTCCTTTGATCCAACCCTTCCCAAAACCCCGGTTTAAAGGAAACCTATTCCGGGTTTTTTAGTGAAATACTTTGAACCAATACTTTTAAAAAGTTTTTACAACAAACCTTTGGAAAAATTAAAGGGAACCAAATTACCCAAAAAAACCCCTTGTTCCCAAAAAACGAGGTTGGGGGAAACCAAAATAATGGAAATTTCCAATATGGGAAAAAAAAGGCTTTGTTTTTCGGTCTTTTTAAAAAGAACTTTTGTTTTTTTTTTTGCGTAATAACAATTGAAAGTACCTTTTAACATAAAGAAAACAACTCGAATAGGTAAATATAACTGCAACTATCCATGACACAGCAATGGCAAAGAGGCACTAAATAGATCTCAATTTCAGAACATTACCAATTAGTTACTGATCTTCCGACTTGTAATTACTACTGTCATCGAGGGTTTTACTATCCAAAGAGGCAAATTTTGAAAATAAGTAGGAAAAGGCTGTTATTGATTACATAAAGTAATCCACGTTTAGATCGGTTAGGAATTTTAACATTTAACACAAGTAGAAATAGAAGTCTTTAGTGTCATGAGAACTGCAACGTATCTTCCATATAGCAATATCAGCAGTCGTCCCACCACTCAGGGCTTACATGGTATGTGTGGTTGTATGTGGTTTACCTATTCCATGAACAGACAATTACAAATACAATATTGGCATATATGCCACATGTTAACAAAAAACAAACGGAATACCTTGAGCACTAAAATATTACCTATACATTGGTAAATAACAAAATGAGCAATGGAGAGGTATTATGTCATTCTGCAAAACAAAGTGCTATATTTCCAGCAGGACTAACACATAAGAGACCGACCAGCATAAAACCGATAGACCCACTGCTAACTTACGAGGTACCGAGTGGTCTGAGTGACTGGTGGCTTTGATTTAAAACAGTGCTCTGACACGATGCTATCCATTTAGTGTAGTACTACAATACATAACCTGAAGTAACAACTGTCTTTCATAACACTACTAAAAGAGCCAAGTAAACTTAGATGCAAACAAAGTCCAATCTTGCTTGAGGCACAAGTGAATAAGTGATCCATAACCTTGTGTGATGTGTTTAATGCAGGAATATTCACCATGGAGGTAACACAAGTCACATAATATCTATTTGGTGGGCATATATAAGGTATGTTGGCAAGGAAACATTTGGAAGGAGCGTGGCAATTGGCATGATAAAACAGAAATGTAGTGGTACGATTGACAACTCATTTAATTTGTTGTCCCTTTGAAAGAAAGCATTGGAACAGTGTTATTAGCAGCGGCACTCTGTGAAACAAACAAGTATTATTTCTATTATGGGCAGACATGACAGTTGCACAGGTTAGCGGGGCGAAATGGCAAGTATGGTGAATCACAAATAGACATGCACCACAGTAGACTAAATTAACCCCTAAATTATACAAACTAGACCAAAGCCTGCCCAAGGTTCTGTCCACCCTAGATACAAAAGGTCAGAAATCTTAAAAGCGTAGTCATTTTAGCCACATTACCATCTATGCAAATAACCGTCACATGAAATGGTGTATGCTAAATTTTTGTTACACTATGCAAATGATCACACTACTAAAACAAGCACATGCTCACATATCCATTATAAATGGACCTAACGAATCTTTTAAATGGATAACTGACCACTCAATACGAAATCAAGTACACCAGTAGAATTGAAATGAATCTTTTAAATGGATCGAAGGGAAAATGGTACACCAGTAGAATTGGAAAATTTGAAAATTCTACTGATAGTGATAGGTTTTATGAAATGGTTCAGTATGACTTTAAAACCAGGCAGACTTTAAAATCAGGCACCAAAGAGAATGTCCCCAGAATATAGGTAACAACCATGTTAACAATATGGGTACCAGAGAAGAGAGAGGAATACTAAAAATACTAACAAAGAACCATAAACAGTAACATACAATGGTAGAACGAAAGGGTCTCCAAAATAGAGAACACTGCTCCATGAACTAATATTACCTAATGGAAACTGCATGTTTCCTAAATAAACTTAAAGAAGCTAGCATCACATCCAGCATTATTATATAGTCAGATGATATTAATATCATAACAAAATATAACGCAGCTGAACACATGATTGGCTAGCATACAGCCATTAGCCATATACTGAGACACTCCCAATTGTAGTGAGGTTCTGGGCAAATGTCTTCTCCAACTTAAATTTTGCACATTTTTTGTTGCAAATGAAATAAGAATACTCACCAGCTAGACTCTCTAAGTACTGTTGGACCCAGAACGACATTTAGCATGGACAATAGGTCCCAACTGCGACCTTTCCAGACCATCAATATTACCATCCGGCGCATTCATGTAAACGGCACCTTTGTACATCCACTCTTCAGTTTCATCACTGTAGAAATCCTCGAACTGCTCTTGACATAAAGCACGCCGTTTGGTCCTCATCTGCAGGAACAGCCATTTCTTTCTCTTCCTTTCTGTCTGGGACTGGTTCCCAGGCTCAAAAGAAGGAACTCCATCATTTCCTACTGTTTCTGCTGCTCTTAAATTCCCCCTGACAAAATATTTACGTGAAGACTGCTTGATTTTTGAATTTCTGTTTTTCGTAACATGCCAATCCATGTGAACGGTGCTCTTCTTGGCATTTAAAAGAAGGCACAAGTTTTGCATTGCCTCGGAGATCCTGATACAAAGCATTAATGACAGACTGTTTTACTTTGAGGTCCACATTGAAGTCAACTCCAACAGAGTCCTAAAAGAACAAATTTACATGTATAGAAAAACACTTGAATTAACTGCATACATATTAACAGAATAATTTAGATAGAGGCAATGAGGTGCACACATGCATGAGAAGTACCTGAGGTTGGCTAGGTGGTTCCAGTGAAATTACACCCTGCTGCATAAGGTTACTTAACAGTCCAGAAAAAAATGTTGTGGGCCACCAACTTGTGATGACGATGGACCCATCTGCGATGAAGCAGGAGGTGGTCCAGGGGTAATGGTGGCAGAGCAAAACTGGACATCGACGGCACACCAACGGTGGCACAGCTGGTGGTGCAAAAAGAGTTTGACAGAAGTGGAATAGGTTGCATTGCTACATTACTTCCTTGTCCTTGGAATAAATGTTGGGGCGGAGCTACAGACATGCTGGGCAAAGCTTCTAAATGACTCCTGAAGGTGAGGATGGGAATGGGGATGAAACTGCGGCGGATGATGAGGCTGAGATTGGTTTCCCAAAATTGTACCTTGATTTTGTTGACCCGATGACAACAGATCTGGGTGCTGATATGGTGGTTGAGCTGTTACGGTATTTATTGTTTTATGATCCAAGGCATCATATTGATGCCGTGGAACAAATACAGATGAATTGACCCTTGGCTAATAAATGGCTAATTTCTAGACTATCTGCTGCATTTCTAACATGTTTTGTATCAGGTGGAATTGGTGGAATATGATGAAGAAGGCCATTCTATCGGACAGGAGCAGGTGAGGACCTGTGCTTCTCCACCAAGGGTATATCTACATTCAAAGCATCATATGTACCACCAGTGGCCAACCTCTTCACTGGTATTTCATTATCAGTAGGCAGTGGTATTCTATTCAGTGTTGATGCAGGCTGAGGTGCTTGTACTGCAATGGCAGACCAATAGTCTGCTGCCAAGGTGGAGCTGACATGGTAGGAATTCTCCCAGGATCAAGGGTATGTTCAGAACTCTGGTACTCTGGAAAAGCTCCATTCTGAACACCAAAATTGCCTGGATATCTCCTACTAGTGACCATGTCAACAGACTGCAAAAGGCAATGCTATGTCAAAAGTAATTAAAGTAGATTCATAATGATACAACATTGCAAGTTGTTTTAAGTTGAACTGTGTATGAATTTCATTCGTGCAAGAATAATAAATGTTGAAAAGTTGCAGTTAGGCGTTATGGCGATGAAGTGGTGAAAGAATATGTAGTTATAATCTTCAGAGTTAAAACTTTGAAGGCTACTGGGAATCATGTGCTAGTCCTACACATGGTATATGCGCTTTGAAAATTATTGAAACCTCTTGGTAAAAGAGTGCATACATTCCGTAGCATCCAAGTTCAACCCAAAGAAATACAGTACTAAAACACTGTTGTGTTGAAGGTGCCTCCTCTAACAGTATATGTAAGTAATGAAACATAATGGGTTTCTACTGGTAGCAGCTTTGGACAAATATGTAACTGTCTGAAGGATCGAGTCACCACACAAAAAAATGAATAGGCAAACACAATATAGTTATCCTTGGTCACAAAAGGTGTTGACATGGGATGCATGTGATCAAATATTTTAAACTTTTACCAACAATATCATTGTAGTAGACTGGCTGACTGACATCTAGTGTATATTTGTAGCAGAGAATACTTTCCTAACAGTATAATTTTATTATATTTTACAAATACATTACAATAAAAAGCAGTGATCGGTTGTATATTGGAGGCCGTGAAAAAGTACAAAAAAACACATTTCTGTGAAAGCAGGGAGTAAAAGATCAATTGAAATTATTTCACAGAATAGTAAAAGAAGTGATAAAAGGGGCACAAGTGTTATATTACTATTCATCATAATTAAAGAGAGATCAGACAAACATACACCAGTAGCAGTAATCCTGTCTTGAGATTTAATGCTGGTCGAGGAGCATGGACTGGCCAACTGTGCCTCCCAATATCAGATTCCAGTAGTCCAATGTTCGGTCCAGAAATCCAGTTCTCAGGGTTCCAGTGGGAGGTAAAGAAGGCATGCTTTCTGTTTGGTCAAAGTTGGACTCATATCCTCCCAAAATACTCCTCTTCCTCTGAAGTAAGTTTTTGTGCACTAGATTTGCTTGCCATGCCATTTGAATCGAGGCGTTGCATCTTGGGAAGCCTTTCATCAGCATCTTTGCCTTGAGAATTTCCATAAGCATCAATAAGTTCTCTTGCACTTTGTTTTCTATATTCTTCATCAAGCATGCTCATCGAAGGCGCTGTGCACCATCAGCAAAACCCATTTCGTTCAAACCACCCATTTACCAGGCAGTCTTCTGGGGTCATGTCCTAATACTGAATGAGATGGTGGTGGCCTCTCCAGTGGTCTCTTGGGGGCATTCTAGGAGCACATCAAGAGGTGGCGATCTGGACAAGTTTCTTCTTGAATTGGCTAATGGCCCTTCTGGATTAAGAATGGAGGGATGTGGCTCAAGAGATGTGGTGAACTTGCCTTGTCCTTCCAGTCGCGATCGAAATGTCTCTTGTTGATCAGGATCGTCAGCATACAGTATTGTAGATTTCTGTCCGTATAATTCCAAAACAGATTATAAGTAACACTTAAGTGAAAAACACAAGTAGCAGCAATTTCAATACTTGAATTAAAATAAAAATATATATACTGAAAGGGCAGTTTGTTTTGAAATAAATAAATGGATTACATTTCACCTGGAGAAAACTAAAGCACGTTACATCATCTAAACTCTCAAGCAATATAAAAGTCATCTACATAAGATTAGAGTGAAATTTAACATTAACTCAGAAATAAGAGTTGGTAGGAGCTCTCAGAAGACATGGCATATGATTGTTGCTATCTAAAATAAATAAATATAGCTGTTCCCAGAAAAATCAACCAAGGAAAGGTTTTCCTTTGTTAACCAATAAAGGGCACAATCGAACCACTATTGGTGAGTCAGTAATTAGTATATGTGAAAATGATATTAATGCTTCTATGTTCTCCGTCAAAGTGAAAAGCACAAATTTTAAAGCATGTTAAGGATCTGATTTCACCCCCCCCTACTAACAATAACGATTTAGGATTTGTGCAGTTTAGTTTTCACGACAGCATGGAAGCACTACTCACAAAACAACAGGAGAGGTTGTTCTCTTGGTTCAGAAAGAGAGAAACTCCATGAAATTAATCAGTGCTAGAAGGGTATATTAAGAACTTGTAGGTCTGGAAGTCAGGCTAGGAATAGGTGACAAAGTGACAGTGACAAAGGTGCAAGAAAAGATGGAACAACCAATACCTGGAGCTTTGAAGTTGCAGGAAATCCTAAACTTTCTGATGTTAACCCATTTATCTGATCCTCCTCCAAATCAGTAATTTGCCTGCTGCCTCGAGTTGCTGGCTGATGCACCTCAATTTTTTTAAAAAAAAGTCACAACTTCAACAGGTTTAAAATTGATTTCAAACACAAAGTGTGTGACAGTTGCCAGTCCACAGAGGAAAGTAGACAATGAAAAAAAACATATATCATGCTTGAATCGTGACAAATACACCCATCCAAGGATAGAAAACCTGGAGGAGGAAATCGCCGGGGCGGTACTAGTGGCATTCGGAAATCCCGGAAAAACGCCATGTTTCAAAACTGAATTTTGAATTGGCGAGTTTGAAAACCAATTACGGACGGTAACGTGAAACCGGAAAAACCGCCCGGACTTTTAGAATGTGTTTAATGCAAATATTAATTAGAAAGTGTTTAATGAAGTGCATATTTAGCTCATACAGCGTAATCTAGCATATTTAGCTCATACGACGTAATCTAGCATATTTAGTTCATATTTAGCTCATATGAAGTGCAAACTGGTCGAACAATAATTCAAGCATATTTAGCTTATACAATCGAATCCAAAAAAAGCCTAAACCAATCTAGGAAGTGCATTACCATCAAAAATCCAAATTCAATTTGAAACTTTTCGGATGGTTACTGTTCACCAGTCCCCACCAATAACTCCGTTCCGGACGTTTTTTCCTTACCCATCTATTGGATATCATATTATCGAGTTGGTATTCACAGAATGTCTTACCGTAGTGGAATGCTTCAATTGGTGTTGAGTTTCTAGATATTTTGGATTTACATGAATGCCATGAGATGGCCTAGGAGATAGCGACTCTGATTGTGCAAATTAGTCGCTTTGGCAGGACGCTTATTGTCTGAAGGAGAAAACTGAAGCTCATCCTCAATCCTCGGAGCACAGAAGAAGGGAACACTTACCAGGTACCAAAGAGGTGTCGATTGCAGCATACTGATTGGGATGAACTTTCCTTTGCATCACAAAATACCTTCTGCAACCTAGCAGCAAAATACCCTACATATTCCGTCCCATGTTCTTCACAATACTATCTAGCAGATACAAAGATGGTAATTTCTGGTCAACTGGCACCTGCAAAAACATTGCAGAATGACGCTTGTCATGCAAAGGAACCTTAGGGGTAGAGATAATTCATAGAAAGCATGCATATGAGAAAATCTGAATTAAACAGGCCCATTCAACCAGCAGAACATGACAAGAAAACTACACAGGCTATTCTGGTTCAATTTACTATTAGTCTATTGTCAAACATTACTAAACAAAACCATATCTACCAAGAAACGTCTAATTGGTACACACTGCCCAACTATCCAATCCAGTAAGCCCAAAGTTTTTAAACTCCTTTTGACTGCAATCCTATTTCACCAACAAAACTACTCGAAAATCTTAACAAATAAAATCTCATCCATAAATTATTCCAAAGAAACCAATATATCATCATAATTGATATTTACACTGTTCATTTAGTTCAGCTTAAGCCTCTCAAAACTTTGAAAAACAGCATTTATCATATCCTAGCAACCTAATTCTGCAACAGCAATGCCAACACACAAGGTGGAATTTAACCTCGTTACTACCAATACACCTAATCTAAGAAACTCCATATTAAAAATAAAAAGAGCAATTAAAAATCACATGCTGCTAAGCCCAATCTTATACACTCCATTTCCATTATTTCACTTCAAACCTCTTGAATATCACTCTGTTTACTAAATTCTAGCAACCAAATTTACAACCAGCAAAGCATCTACAAACAGGAACTATGAGATTGAGCACTACATGAGCACCAGTTCCATCAAAAATATTGCACCAAATGCAACGATTACAAAACCCTAGGGACAAAAGGTCGTCTACAAAGCGCATCAAGTCCAAACGCTTACATTGCTTCCATCAATTCCACAGAAATTGTCAACTTTCACCACAAGCACGTATAGCACCAAACCCTAGCAACCACAAATCCACAAGCAAGCATCCGTCGGGCAAATAAAGACCAGACCAAACCTAACCCTCAAACCCCAAGCTTCTCTTTCCCCAAAACACAACGCAATCGCCGCCTCAAAACCCTGGGAGGAGGAGGGATGGGTAGGAGCAGCAGCGACCTCGGCGATGCGGGCGCAGATGGCGTCGGCGATGCCCTGGCGGCGAGCGCGGCGTGGTCGCCCGCGATGATGGTGAGCTCGGTGATGATGGGCTTGCAGTTGGGTGACCCGGCGAGGGCCCCCGACGCGCACCACGTCCGCCGCGCCCGGCTCGACGTCCTCCCCGCCTCCTCGCGCAGCCGCGCGCGGAACCGCTCCACGACGTGGCCACGCCGGGCGCCGCGGCCAGGGGATCTAGGGTCTGGGGTGCGCCCGCGCCGGCTAGGGTTTGGGAGGGTGGCAAGAGGAGGAAGGAGGAGTCGGTGGAAGCGAAGGGAGGGGTGGCGGGGTTCGGGTTTGCCGATTTGGGATTTGCAACAGGGGGGATCCGCGTCGCGGCGTGGCGTGCGTGATCCCTTTCTTTCTGCCCCGTTCGGACTCGCCGGAATTAATTTCTGTGATAAAGAGGTGGGAACGGTTCCTGTGGCCGTCCGATTGGCATCCGACGTTCCAGATCAAACCGGCTGAGAAAGCGAGGGCTTTGATGCTCTCTGTGGTGTATATAGCTTCCTAACTGGATCGTGCTATTTTTTGAAGCGATTGGTTATGCGTTGAGTGATCGAGGCAAAACTGAACTGAAAATCAAGGCATGACATTACGTTCTCACGGCAAGGGTTGGGTGTTTTTTCATGTGTACGTCTGTATGATTTCTGTATGACACGCGTATCGTTTGAGTAGTAAGGGTGAAGATTTGATTAGATTGCCTATTGATGTGTTTGATACACTCCATCTTGGTTTCCATGGATGATGAAGGTCAGAGTAAAAGATTTAGTATTTAATGTTTGGGACATGCATTCACAACCATTATTTCATTCTGCAAAATAGTTGGCAATATGCATCAAACACCAGAAGATCTCCGCCTTTTCTCTCATGCATGAAAAAAAACATTGTACATTTCATTGTAATTAATTCAGTAACGTATACTCATAATTAATTTCGACTAAATTAATTACTAGTAACAAAATTAATTATGACTAATTTTACTACTAAATAATTACTACTAACTAACAATTTGGACCAAGTAATTCGACTAAATTAATCATGACTAAATAATTTAAAACTAACTACGTTAATAAACATAATACATACGAAAAAATTACCTCATGTCGAACTTTTCTACTAACATTTTATAAGCTCTAAACACTAATTTTGATCGATCATATTCCTCTTTCGCTCGATCCTCTCTGCCTCTCTGCAGCGCCGGTTTCGGGGGAATGAGGCGATACTCGGGTTTGATAGCCCCAAAGGAAGAGGGTTTGACCTCGGCGATGGGAGGGAAAGCGATGTGCGGATGGGCGGAGGAATCAATTCCCTCCCGGCGCCGAATCCGACCTTGTTCCCCGGCGCCGGACCATGTCGTTCCCGGGAGCATGGACCCGGGGCCTCCCGGGGCACACGGACCTCGGCCATGCCCTTGGCTGTTGGCGGGCCCTCCATGGCCCCGTATTACCATTTTGGCTTTGCGTAGAAAGGAAATTGCTATTGAGTATGTCAACGGCTATATTAACCAAAAACTCATTCATAAAGGGCAATTTTTTGGTGCAACATTTCCAGTGACAATCTTTGGTGTGCCAAATAATCGATTTTCCCATCATTTAAATGCCTCCTCCACTAGCCCCATGCCGACCATGGTTTTTTCATAGCACTCCAACTAGGGATGGCAACGGGGCCATTCTCTTTGGGGAGTGGTGGAACATCTTCATCCCGAGAGAAAAAATCCATGTTCCCTCTCATCCCCGCCTGGTGCTATTCTCCCGTTCCCGTCTCGTGTTATCGGGCCCACAGACCCATACCCAAAGTTGGATCCCGAAAAGAAAAATAAGATCTATAATGTTATATAAATGGGTATGAACATCCAATGCAATGCTAAAATGACTATTTTTAATTAATTAGCAAAAGTAAAGGATGCAAAAGAGATTATCCCGGGCCATATCGGGTTGCGGTAGTAGGCTAATGACAATGTTTATCGGGGACCCATGCGGATAGTGGGGATGGGAGTAGGGAAAATGGCCGACTCCGCTTTATCCGGAGGAATTGTATTTGCATAAGGTCCATGGAAGAAAAAATAATCCTAAACTCGTCCCCTAATGAGTGAATTTCCCATCGAGGAGGGAATAGAGCTATTGCATCCCTAACTCCAACGAAGCTAAATACGGCTAGCGCTGAGTTCGGCCGGCGTCGGTGTAGTAAGCCGGCTAACCACTGGCGTCCGGCCGGCGATGTAGAACGATGTCGAGTTGCAGCTGAAGATCGAGGGAGGTGCTCGCAGCGAATATTTGAGCGGGGAACAATTTTGCAGGCAGTGTCCTCGTGAGTCTCCCATTGCTAGTTTGATCTGACATCCATACAGACAAAGGGCCAATCCGTGAGCACTTTGTGTGAAAATGATTCAAGGCTTATTGGGCTCTGATTTCGGACCAGAAACTTCAAGCTACCCCAGTGGCGGTCCATGTTTAGTTCAGCTAATCCTAATACTATGGCCCCGTTTTCAGCAGTTATTATTTTTGTTTGCTCCGACCGGAATCCCTAGAAATGCGCTCCGCGTTTTGGTGGTTGGCTCCAAAACCATATGAGGGAGGATTAGAGGCAAATGGACCATGTTACCCCTGGTTGTAATACTTCAATTGTATTTGTGTCTTTTCCTATGTATTTGTACAAAATTATAGAAATTTTCCTCAAATTTGTTTAGACCATATGAATGTATATATGTTGTATTTGTACACAATACCTTTTACATTGCATTTACACCCAAGAGCAAAAAACGAAAGAAGTGAATGCATGGAAAAGAAGAGCAAGAAATAAGTTTCAAAGTGGGTACTTCGATCTAATGGATCACTCGAAGATAATCAATGCCATCTCCATAAGATGGGAACAACAATAATCTTTACATAATTCCTTGAACAACCCTATGAAGTTGCCCATATGAACACTTGCCCCAAACTATAATTTTTTATCCATATATATAGCATCCGAGAAGGATTGCAATCTTCTCATCACAACAAATCATGTGACACCAAACCTAATATTTGAAATCATGTGACAAATTAAACCCAAAATTGTGCTTGATAACTTGTTGAATCAACACGGATCGCCATCACTTGCGGTTAAGGCACCATCGTTCGACACGGGGATGAATTCATCAAAGTGGCTAAAGATTTCAATTGCCCTTGGGGCTATTGTCTTCTACACCGGTTCCGTAGCATGAGCTAGTTCTTTCTCCTGGAAATTGGTGATATTTCATTACTCACTATAAACATGAGAGAGTTAAACTATTCTCATCGATTTGATTGAAATAGAAAAGAAAATCTGTAAATTTTACCTTTTGATGTGAAGACCTTTACTTGCAGTTGAGATTCGTTCGCGTAATGGCTTACGTTTTCACAATCTCTTCAAGCATTTTAACCTTTTCATTGGTCAACTTTAATTTGCCGATTGGAGTTGTGATTTGAGCTCATTTCTGCACATCCAAAAGGTAGAAATTAAAGGATAATCCTTTTCTCTAACACCCCTTTCATTTCTAGAGAACCTTAATGAAAAACTCTCTGAAGTAACACTTACCGAACTCTTTCTCCACATTGGAGCCCTGGTAGTAGCTTCCTTATAAGAGAATGGTGTAGCGGGATCAACGTAGTTGTGTCATCAATCGCATACAATTGCAACAAGATTTAACATCAATACAACAATACGCCAAGAGAATATGTTCAACTTCTTTGTCTTCAAAAGGGAAATCAAAAGCTTGAGGTCCGAAACTCCAACCTTAAAACCGTATATTCTAGTTTCACATTCACAATGGGCGGCTTACCGTGAATTTGAGCATGTAAAACGATATCGTTTTCAATCGTAAACACAAGTTGAATGGCCATTCACAAAAGAAAAAAACTACAAGGGTTTCCCTAATTCACGCTATCCCGGATGGCAAGACAATTCAACCAATTTAGCATGGCCATCGAGCACAATATGGCGTGGGTCGCCTTCAACCGCAGAACCTAAGGTTTTGAACCGCATGGCCGCGGGCCAGGGCACCAAGCCGATGAAATGGTCGTGAGGGAAAGAACGATGCAAGTGGAAAAACCTCTCATTGCCCGGAGGGGGGAGAGGGCGACAGGCAAAGGCACATACCCGATTGCGAAGGCGCAAGGAGGCGTCGGGTCCCCCTCCTCCTCCCGCGCGCCGCCTTGTCTTCTCCCCGCTTCCTCCCCGCGCGACGCGCTGCCCGCCCCGCCGCCGTCGGCGCTTCCTCGTGTGGGGCGGAGAGGGGATGGTACCGCCCCGGCCGGCGCGTGAAGAGACTCGTTGGGGGAGGCGCCACGGGGCGGGTGGTCGTCGCGCCCGCGAGCGAGGGCGGCCTTGGCCTTGGATGGCGGCACGGCGGGGCCGGGCCCGATGAGGCTAAGGCGTTGCTTTCGCGAGCAAAGGGAGCGAGGAAAGGAAAGGGTACAAGGGGGCGTGTTGGGATTTTTGGGGTAGTTGGATGGCATTTGGGGTAAATTTTTGAACTTCAAGGGGTATTTTTGTTTATGTAAGTTGGATTCTCCGAATCTGGAAGCCCGCTTCGTTGCTAGTTCATTTTGAGACCTCCCGAAATCAAACTAATCGTTTGAGAAGTTGGGTGTTTGCCGACTCCACGAGTTTGAGAAGGGGGGTAGGGGACCAAACAGGCCTATAAACCCTTGAAAGGAATAAGCGCACAACTAATCCTAGAACATATGTGGGGGGGCTTGGGAGTACACCTCAAACCAAAGTGACATGGATAAACTTTGTTTAAATGTAACAACCCATTCCACTCCGTTGGCCAAATTGTCGATTTGGAATCGTTTCGTTGGGGCTTACCTAGAATTGAAATGGATAATTCAAAACAAATCGAAGAGCTATGATCCAATTCTTCTCCATAATTCAAAACAAATTGCAAAGCTATGACCATGCGAATCCGGAAATAAAAATAGAGGAAGCTTTACTATTGAAGCTATAGCACAACATAAGTATATCAAATCTATATTCTGATTTTTGCCATTGGAATGTCAAATTCATACATTCGCCTCGATGCTCCCGAGCATGCCCTTGGGCGCCTCAAAAAACCTCCGGGAGGGGGAGCAACAAAGTCAAAACCGCCCGCAAACCACGGCCAAACCTTGACCGAAATCGGCGGCCGGGACCCAAGTCCCAATCCCGGGCGGTGGCCGGCCCGGCGCCCCCTTGAAGCACAGGCGAACCACCATCACCGCCTTACCCTCCCATCGCCGCCGCAAAATGAACGAACGTTACATCACCCTTGTCAAAAAAAAAAAAAAGGGGGCGAAGTAGGATGCTTACCAAGGCGGCCCGGGGTAGGAGGCGATCCACGATGGTGTCGCGTCTAAACACGCAATTATCGGCCAAAAGACTCATCAACGCGAGGCGTTACCGAACGTGCCTACGCCTCGTCTACCTCCGCCTTTGGCGGCCCGGCTACGCCCGGCCCCGCAAGGCGACCATGTCAAACGAAGAGGCGACGGAGGGCTCCCCGCCGGGGCCCTTCGCTGCCTCTTCGCCGCGCTCGCATCCTCGCAACACGGGAGGGCCCCTAGACTGCGATGCTCAATGGAGCCACCGAGCAACCCCGGCGGCGCGATTCCCCTGCAAACGGTGCGCCGCATGCTCCCGCCCTATAAGGGCCGAAGCACCTCCGGCGCTCGCCCGTTGATGGGCAAATCAAAACATGACCAGTTCAAGGTTCCAAAAGAAAAAGAAGAGGGGCGGCAGAATTGTACCTTCGCGCCCCTTCACGGAAAGTTGGACACCGGATCTCGAAGCCCGGCTCCCCTCCACTCCTTGGCTAGAGGGAGGCGGCGCGAACTCCTCTACCAAACCGGTGGGAGTCGCCCACGCCGGAGGAGGAGAAGGGCCTCTTCCTGGGTAAGGGCAATCTCGGGATGGATAAGTTGTGTTGAATATATGAACATTTTTGAATTACTTTTAAATATGGTAGATAAATCATGAAAATTACTCTAATCATTTCCACAAAGCAAGTAAACAAGAACACTATAGCCATACTAAGATCCGAAGGGCGAAAACTAATACCTATCTTAATATTCATGGTAACAAGTAATAAAGCTAACCAACAAATAAGTGCGAGATAGCCAAGATCCATGAAAGGGCGGCAAAGAACTCTAAATCCGAGTATCATCGTTCATCACGGCGTAGTGGATGTCGTGGTAGTAGTCGGCGTTGATGTAGCGTTAAAAATCGGATGAAGAAGAAGGGGGGCGCAACGCCCCAAAACCTTATTCGCCCCGTGCAAGCCTTCAAGCGAGGGTTGATCGCTTCGGGCGCCAGCCCTGGATGGAAATCGCGGAGACAACAAAAAATGCCCTCGGCCGGCCGACACGGCGGCGTGGCGAGGCGCCGCGTGGGTTTGGCTCTCTCCAATTCCCAAGGGACCCGGTCCACCTTTTAAAGTGGTGTAACTCTCATTCAACTCTCCATAGGACTAAACGGTTTTGCCGCACATGGGCCTTTGGGATTTTTAGAAATTAATTAGAATTAAATTGGGCTTAGCCCGTATTAATTCAACAACCCCAGATCCCAAGGGCACATGTCAAATGTCTTGATCCAGTATTGTTTTGATATACTAGTGTTTCGATGGAGCCGAAAAGTTGGCGCCACCTAGAAGAAAAACACTTATCTACAAACAAAGTTAAGCCTTGAATTGGCGTTTTGTGTGAATAAGTTTCACTTAAGTCTTTGATACTATGTTGTCATACATCCCGGTTAAAGCATATAAGTCATACTCCGCATTTATGAGCTTCCTAGAGATTACCCTATCTCATAGCGTGACTAGTTCGGGCTTATATAGGTGTGTTCTTTCAAGACCCGTAGAAAAATCTTTGCTTAAACAAGTCACATAACACATTAAAATAAAAATTAACCGCCATGATTTAGGAAAATTGCATTTCCAATGGAGTGGGTCTATAAAGGTACTCTTTTGGTTAACCAATAGCTTGTTTCGAATCCTACTTCAGGGATGCCAATCACATAGGATGGGTTAACTATGGTATAACTCCGGGTCAAACCCATCTCCTGTTTTATCACATTGTGATAAACCCGTGGGATCGATTCATTTTGGAGAACTATTACTCGGAGTTTCCATTTTTTGGGACTTGTCTTCTCTTCACATATCTTGATGCCTTCATACTATCATTAGAATGCCCTTTGGCGATCACGATCGATTGTCACGCATCATAATGCCCGACGTTTTTCAACCACCGGCAAATCCATCAAGAGCTCAAAGCCATTCGGTTCAACAGGGAATCTAATGTTGTGAGTTGCTTCCATTGTTGACCTCGTTAAGATGGTCCTTGCAACTTCCATGAAACAACCTCCAAGTATGAAGACATATCTACTTGTGGCCTTAATCTCATCAAATCGGATATCCGTTTGAATCGCTATAACCCTCCGGGCGGGGTACCGGTGAATACCATAGTTCATAGTACCTTTTAGATAACATTACCCTCTCAAAGCATGCCAATGATCATCTCCGGATTGAAAAGAACGGCTTAGTTTGCTCACAAAGCGAGTTGTCGGCGAAGCGCTAAATACATGAGTGAACCAATTATCGAGAATATCTCAATTGGTCTCTAGCTATTTTCCGATTCTTCCAACAACACGCTAGGATCATAAGGTGTTGGAGAGGATTTGCGCTATCCAAAATGACGAACCTTTTCCACATAATGGGATTGCAACAATGTAATCCCACCCATCACTCTCAATAGCTTGATGTTCAAGATAACATCCTACCCCATTTTTCATCTCAAAATTCAAAAAAAATCCTTGACTTCCTTTCACATTAAGGTTGGTCCCTATCGAATGTCATATCGGACATAGAATGACTCTCGCCCCATCATGGCGATAATACACACATCTGTTAGCTTCATTCACAATAAGCCTGGATGTTAAAGTTCTTCGAACTTTTCATGCCAGCAGGTGCTTGTTTAAAACCATACAAAGATTTCAACAACTTGCACACATTTCCTTCTTGACCTTCTACTACAAATCCATCCGGTTTCCATGTAAATTTTTCGCCAACTCTCCATTTAGAAAACGCCTTAACGCCATCGATGACGGAGACCGTGTGGGCGAGATAGTAGTACTCGAATAGTAGTCAATTTAGGCCAGTGAATAAGTATCAAAGAAATCTTCGCCTTCCTTTTGGTATAACCCTTGGCCACAAGCCGACCTTTACTTCTTGATAGTACCATCGGACCTAAGTTTTTTGAACACCCACTTACATCCTACTGGTTTACAACCATAAGGGCGGTGATCTCTCAAGTTCCATTAGAGATAATGGAATCTATTTCACTCTGTGCTTCCCGATTGCATCGGAGAAGCATATGCTTGAAATGGTACTTGGAGTATCATCCACAAGGTACACAATGAAATCGGGACCAAAAGACTTTGCAATCATTTGTCTTTCACTCTTCCTAAGAGTTTCATTGTGTCCCTCCCGAAATTTGCTGGGGTTTGTTCAAAATATTATATTGGAATGGGGTTGAGTTGTATCGGACTCGACTGATGAACTAGACATATCTTTCATCGAAAAATATCCTTAATCTCTGACTCCATAATTGCCGACATGCACGTCAAGTACCATTTCACCACTAGAAATCTATATCCAACGCTATGGTGAGTATAGCCTAGAAAGGCAATTCCGGTCTTTGGTCCAAGTTTACGCTTTTTGAAATTGGCATATTGACTTTGCCAAACAACCCCAAGTGCAAGTATGAAAGTGATAATCTTTTCTTCTCTCATTGTTCATATGGGGTTATCTATTTATTCTTTGTGGGTTCTTTTAGGACATGACATGAAGTCAATATAGCCCCTCACCATGCTTTGGAAAGACCATTGTTTTAACATGTCGTTAACCAAACGTTAGAGTCGGTTCTTTCTTTCGAAACCTGTTGACTAGGGTGAATAAGAGCGCCTCTCATGGATTATACCATGTTCTTCACGAATAAATTGAACTCATTAGAAAAGTACTCATCCCATGATGGACCTAACCCTTTGATTTTCTTTTCAAGTTGGTTCTCAACCGCCTTTATAGATTTTAAAGTAGTGAAGAGCTTCATCTTTAGGTTTCAAAAGATACACATGGAACCTAGTGGAGTCATCAATCAAAGTCATGAAATATCTCTTACCACCTTTTGTCAACACACCATTCACTCCACAGTCAATGTATGAGTTCTAATGGTGCCAAGTTTCTTACTTTTGACCTTATGAGGCTTACGGGTCTTTGATTGCACACAAACTTGATATTTAGAATCTTTGGCAATGTTGAATTTAATTAACTCTAAACTACTAAGTGTCATGCAACCAAAATTTATGTGACAAAGTTGTGAATGCCAAATAGTAGTCTCATTACCACGCAAACATGGTTCACAACATTATTACACAAATCGAAAGAGATAGGCGAACAAGCCTCCCACATAGTCTTTACCAACAAATTGTCCACACATGGACACTACAAATTTATTGGACTCAAATACCTAAAGCCATCTCTACAGAAGAGATCCGCGAGATTCTTATTGATAGATGACACATGATGCACGTTCTTCAATTGCACAATCTTCCCAGTAAACGATCGCCGTCCAACACCATGAAATGGCGTATGACCCGTTTCTATTAGAACGGGAATCCGTGTGACCGGTAAAAGATAACAATGAAATATCGGACATACATGTATATTAACACGGTGTCTATCCACCAATCGATAGATTGACATACGGAAAAAGTGATAAATTACCATACCCGATGTTCCCTCGTGGTACCAACAAAACATTAGGACTTGGAATTCGCCCTTGTTAATTCTTCCCCTCTTGCGTTGGTGCAACCTTGGCCCAATGGCGGTTCGCCCACACAAAGCAAATGTCATCCTTTGTGTTCTTCTTCTTCTTCGGCTAGTTGTTTGTGGTCTTGTTCTTGTCTTTGAACTTTTGAGCTTTCTTCTTCTTCGCACCCATTGACACTAGAATGTCTCGCTTCTCTAGTGTGTGTATGTTTTGCCCTCGCTTCTCTTCAACATCAAGAGACCCAATGAGATTTTTAAAAAAAACTCTTGTCTCTTATGTTTTAGAATAGCAAAATTCCTCTAAGAAGGATGAAGCTTAGCAATAATGCCTCCCGACAAACTTGTCCAAACACACAAAGTGCTCAAGTTCGTGGCCATGGATTGTATCTCATGAGCCTACTCAACTATAGAACGGCTATCAACCATTCTATAGTCATGGTATTGCTTCATGAGATACAACACCCCATCAAATCCCAAACTTGGCCTTGAGTGCATCTCACATCTCTTTTATTTTAATCACCATTATGTATCAACTAACTTCTCACCAAGAAAACCACGACACCTTTAAAGAGGTTATCGGTTAAGGCTGTGATCGGGTAAGGTTCCTTTACTTGCCCTTTGCCACATGAAAACGTTCATGGCTTAGCCAAAGCATCATCTTGGTTCGCCACCTCTTGTAGTTCGCGCCGAACTCGAGGGTTTGAGGCAGGAAAAAGCGTTGACGAAAAATGCCTAAAGTAAGGTTTTTAGATTGTTGAATATATGAGCATTTTTAATTACTTTAATCCATAAATATGGTAGATAAATCATAGAAATTACTCTAGTTATTTTCACAAAGCAAGTAAACAAGAATACTATAGCCATACTAATATCCGAGGATAGAAACTGAACCTATCTCGGTGTTCATGGTAACAAAATAATAAAGCTAATCAATAAATAAGTGTGAGATAGCCATACCGATCTGGAAGGAAGCGGGGGGAACCGATGGAGCATCGCATTCGTCATGGCATAGTGGATGTCGTGGTAGTAGTCGCTTTGATGTAGGCGGCGAAAATCGGATGAAGAAGAATCGGGGCGGCGCCCCAAAACGTTATCCATCCTCGTGCAAACCTTCAAGGACAAGGGTTCCGGAGGGCGCTTTCGATCGACCGTACACGCCTCGTCGGGATAGAGATCGCCGAGACAACAACAAAAACGGAATCTCAAGTCTTTCGTATGGAGATCGCTGGAACCATGCTCTTTTCTTAATAAAAAACAAAGAGGCGAATAGTGTTAATCGAGCCATTACTCAATAGTAGACCAATTCACTAGTACAACCAGTTCGTTAATACCATTTCTTTAGTCGGGCGTTTCAATTTTGAATAGATAAAGCGGCCACGCCGCTGCGCGCCGCCGCCCGCGCGCGGACAAATCGGCATGGCGAGGCATGGCGGGCGGCGGGCCGCGGTATTGGCCTCTCCAATTCCACAAGGGCTACCATATTTCACCTTTTAAAGTGGTGTAACTCTCATTCAACTCTCCATATGGGACTAAATAGTTTTAGCACATACACATGGGTCTTTGGGATTTTTAGAATTAATTAAATTAAAATTGGGCATAGCCCATATTAATTCCAACAAGTTTTCGGCTGCCCGAGATTGCAGACCTCGCCATACGGCGTGTGGTAAAACCACCTCGGCCCATTCATCTCCCACCGCCCGGCGGGGGACATCGCCCCCTTGGTTGAAAATTTACACTATCGGTTGCGCTCACCCGTGCCTTTTCTTCGGTTGGTAGGCGTCATGGTAAGGCGAACATGCCCTCGCGGTGGCTCCCCCTCCGGGATCCATTCAAAACTTTTAGCTTCACGAAGAGTTCGCTTAGTTGCGCAAACTCTACCCCATAAAGATGGAGCACCAGAGACTAGGTCGCGCGGATCCGGAGACTAATCAAAAAGCGGCGAAGACCAGCCTCGTCGGCCTAGGGGCACCGCTGCCCAGACATACTTTGCAAGGCTCTCCGCCTCTTCGACAAGTGTTGGAGAACCAACTCCCAATTGATCTCCCAAGATCACTCATATCGACACCTCCCGACACTCTCCTTGCCCCCCATCATAGCCAAAGCTAGAGTCAAAACCCAAAGCCAAGCAAGCGCCAAAAAACACAAACAATCGAAATAAGCAACAGGGAACAGGCGTGGGTGGCCATTATTTATACCCACTAGGCCTGGTCAAATACAAAGAACACGGCCCCTTTGGTGCACCAGACATCACGGAACGCACCCCGCCACCATTATGGCACCCAACAACCAACCAAATGGCGACAATGGGCGGCGCCTTTGGCACTCCCATTGGTTAGGCCACGGAACCCTAAAGACCCGGGGCCGCCATTTGGCGCGGTACTAAGCATTACCGAGTCACGAAGATGGCCCACGCCACGGACATCTTTAAAAACACAAGCTTCACCACGGAGGGGCGGCCGACCCCAGAACGCGGTTTCGGCCATGGCGGCAGGACCTCGTCGTGGGAGCTTGTCGGGGGTGTCCCATCGGGCCCACAAGCCGGAAGAGGTACCCCCGGGGCCCCAAGACCCAAAGGTCCCGAAGGGCCCCAAAGACCAAAGGGGGTCCCAAAGCCGGGGGACCTCGGCGGAGGCCCCAAGGCCTCCGGGGCCACCTGGGTGGGGGCGGGGATTGGTGAACTAGGCGACTCCCGTAGACCAAGTTCGGAAGATCCCATGGCCGAAGGCTATGCATAAGGTACATAAAGCCCGTGCAACCCCTATGGTTGCAGTTTCTAGGGGTACATGTGTAAATTTCCAATCGAGAGGCTATAAATAGCTCTTCCCCATGTAATATCGGACATAGTTCTTTGGAGTAATTAATACACATTTACTTCGGCCCAAACCCCTGAGGACTCTTCCCTCGCATAGGCCAAAGGTCTCCTCTTTCCTTGTCTAGTCTTCACTATGACATTCACTAATCAATTAAACAATAATTTGCATCAATTCACCGATCACAAATTAAACAACCACCACCAATTAAACATTTGCATCAATAACCAATTCATCAATCTTCAAGTCTACCTACATTTGCAATGACAAGACAAAATTGGGGATTTGGGAGAGGAGCAAACTCACGCTAGTGCCTCCCCTAACCTCACTGGGCTAAGCACTAGCCACTGGCTAGGCATGGTCGATTGGGTGATTGGCGCCGCCTCGGTGCCTCCTCACTTTGTTCCTTCACCTTCACTAGTTGCTTACGTAGTTCACTAAGCCGAGTCACTCGGCCTCCTCCGACCTCAAGACTCAAGACCCACCCACCGGTGATTCGTTTGCCGCCCCTCCCCCGAGCCCAGTCGCCGCGATGCCGATGCCTCGGCACCAACACCCCACCACGCCCTTTGGCCTCACCCCTGCTGCGGCGCGCCCGGGCCCGGCCCCCCCTGGGCGGCGGCCCCCCCCCGGGCGGCCCCAGTGGAACCGCCTCGCATCCCCTCCGGCCGGTGCCGCTCGGGCCTCCCTCTTCACGGCGGGTTGCCCCCGAAGTCGACCACCTCTCCTCGGGAGTCTCTCGCTCGCTCTTACCTCTTGAATCTAGGCGTGTGGGTGTGGGGATGGAGTGAGATCTTATCTTCTTTAATTGGATTTGGGCAGGGTGGGGCCTTAAGCCACATGCCTCCATGAATTCAAGAAGGCAGACACACCACACTGGCCCAGACTTTCTTCAAGACTTCAACCTCCTTGGTTTTTCAACCTCGTGCGAGCTAGGATGGGACCTCTTACGGCTCGGACTGGACCTTAGTGGGTACTAGGGTCGGGGTGGGAGGAGGAGGTGCTCAAGCACCCACTAGCACCCGGGGACTCGCTAGCTATGACATACAAAAATGCCACTATTGTTCCATGGTTTTTCTAGGACCTAGGTACTTGAATTTGGGTCCGATGTGTACAACTTCACAAACACATCGAATTGTTCGTTCCCACACCCACAAGAGCAAAAACCTGGAAGTCATAACTTGTCCATATCTACAAGTTGGTAACTTGGTATCATCATCACACTACAAGCACAAGCAGGATTAGCACATCAAACCTCCATTTAAACCTTGCAAAATCCTTCATCGAAAACGACGTCTTAAAGATAGCAAGACAGCCATCTCCTGTTTGGCAGGTAGCAGTTGAGTTTCCATCTCCTGTTTCGGAGAGTTGGAGGCGGCAATTTTCAGGCATGCCAGCACGCCGCAAACGCAATGCAGTACCCGGATACGGCGTGACAGTGCCATGAAAGACGCCGGAAAGCTACGTCGACGGAGGAAAAGAGAATCAAAAGTGGCATCTTTTTAAGTCGCTAACTAACCTGTCCATGAACAGGCAACTTTTCAAGCTTCAGTGGGTACATTATACACTTGCCCGTCCTTTAGACATATTGGAAATTTTGATTCTCCTCGCGCCTCTCTCTCTCTCACTGTTTTTGGCAGATCAGAGTTATATGTACAAAGTTTGCTTTAGGAATTTTAAAAAACTTTGTTAATGGTTCAGAAAAGGAGTTTGCTTTAGGAATAAAAGACACTGTTAACCACAGAGAACAGAAAGATGTTTCTACATCAGAACTAGTTTGGCTCTGGATATGAACTCATATATATCAAGATAGAAGAAGAAGAAGAAGAAGTTTGCAGTTGCTTGAGGAGATTCTTGCTATGATACCATGCGAACTTTCATGCTCTCAAATGGGAAAACTCCTCTCTTTGCCCCAAAGTCCTTAGCCAAGTGTGTTGTGCTTGCTTGGTGTGCACCTGCCTTACTCAAGCGCAGGTAATCTCTAGATACACACAGGATTTTTTCACTACAAAATTATC
The DNA here is from genome assembly GCA_036346255.1 of Ampelocalamus luodianensis. Taxonomy (NCBI): domain Eukaryota; kingdom Viridiplantae; phylum Streptophyta; class Magnoliopsida; order Poales; family Poaceae; genus Ampelocalamus; species Ampelocalamus luodianensis. Next base: position 62,934,342 of record CM070633.1, on the reverse strand, counting down.
AAGTGCAAGAGAACAAATTGGCATAGTCTACTAGCAACATTTTTGTTTTGCAAATGTGATGTCATCATCCATGGCTGTTCAGCTGTTGACCTCTTGGATTAGCAGAGAGCCGCCAGGGTTCAAAAGCCCCAGAGGTCAAAGTTTTTCCTGAAAGCCCAAAGTGACCAGCGCGGGTGCCAGTCCATTTGGGCTCATTGGCTCCCAGGAAAATTGGGGACATTTTGGGAATATGCCTCTACCAACTCCTCCTTTGGTCTCCGGTTTCTCAAGTTTCCCCTCACCAGATGTGAATATTGTCAAATGGTGGAGTTTGTTGTGAAAACTGAAATTTGGTTCGACCTGGCTGAATGTACTGATGTTTTTGTATCATATGCGCTTGTATTATTGTATTCAGGCTGCTAAGCCTGGTAGGGATATTTTTATGCTAAGGATACGAAGAAGCTTCTACATTGAACACCAGTATGCATGTTTGCAATTCTTCAGGACAAATGGAAATAAGATAAACAGCTAGTTATCTAAATTAAGAAAACACGTTTGATATCTATGAGGTATATATAAGTAAAAAAGTTGGAAACATAAATAATCCAACACTATGTATTTTTATATTTGGAAATTTAAATACATTTCTTATGTCCAGTTATAAATTCAAACATTAATGTGATGGCATGGAAGACATTAAAATTTGTTGAGACTCTTGGTTGTATGGATTCCTATTTCTGTAGATAGATTTTGCTTAATGTATTTTGTGTAAGTTTTAGCAATATGTATTTTAGGTTATTACTAGGTTACAATAGCATTTTCTATTTTGAGTTTTGACCAAAAAAACCTATTTTTGCTATCCAGGTTTTATCCTACCTAATTAAACAAAAATTTAGATGATTGGACTCAAATAGGTTGAACTAAACATATATATTTTTAAACTCAAGAGTCAAGATCCAACAACCCTTATATTTGGCTTATAGGTGTCTCAAAAATGTGGTAGCTTATACAAACCGATGTAGATATCTTCTTACATGGGAGCGTTTAACCAGATAGAGCCTGTTCCACTTTCATCAATGTGTAATGTTTGAAGATAGTATTTGGACCAGCAAACTTAAAATACCAATGTATGAAAAATTGGCGTTATTAGAGGCACACATTTGAAGGCGATAATTTTAAAATACCTCACTAATTAAGAAAGTAAAAAAATAACTACTTATTAATAATTAGAGAAAAGAAAAGTGGAGATCTTAATAAACATACTGTAGGTATACATACTTTAAAAATTGATCACAACATTAACCCGTTCAATCTTCCTATACGTAGACCAAAACTAGCCACGCAAATTTGATCAAAACACTGTCCATTCAAGCTTCCTATGTAGACCAAAACTAGCCACGAAAGGCCACCCGGTAGTCCAAATTATTACAAGCATGCTATATTTAATTGACACTTTACCTTCAGCTGCTTACATTATTGTGTAAATAACTAAAATTCAAACAGATTCCAGGAAAAAATCAAACAGATTCACATGAACTACGTGTTCTACTGGCCAGTGACTACTCCATAGAACTACAAACCAAATCCGTGTGCACAGATGCGCGATACTGTGGTCTCCTAGAAAAGACATTTGCAAGAAACCCCCACTTCTCCAACCTAACAAAAGAAAAAGAGCATGGCGCACCGGCACCTACCAGCCGCCACGCCACCTTCCTATATCCAGGAACTGAACCACTCCTCGGGCAATCCCTCCTCCATCCCTTGTGATCTCCAATTCCCTCTCAGATTCCGAGGGCGGGGCGTTTGATCCCCGGCTCTCCTCACCATCCAATATATCCCAGGCTCTCCCGCTTCGAATCCGTCGCGAAAGGCGCCGCCTTTACCAGTTCTTGCCGCGATTTGAGAGTGTTCTTGGAGGGAGCCGGCCGGTTTGATCCCAAGAAGAGGCCTCTCTTTGATCCGAGGAATTGTTCTTGGGTGATTGGTGGGAGGAAAGGTGAGATCTTGCATTTTTAACCCCTCCCCAACGCGGTCGTGCATTTTTAATCCCTCCCGGCGCCGTCGTCGGCGCCGGAACCGCCCGCCGTTCAAAGCAGCCGCCCCGTCTCCGCCACCTATGTTACCTACCCGACGAGCCCGCGGCCGCCGACGCCTCGCCGCTGTACCACCCGCATCACCACCACCACCTCGTCCCGACCTGTACCATCTTCCTTCCCTTTCTCCCGCGCTGCCGCCGTCGGTTTCTTGTTCCATTTTTTCGGGTACTTTTGATCCAAAACTAATCTTTTTCTTGTGTGTGGGGTGGTAAAGATGGATGCTTTACATGCAAAATCTCCCAAATTAGATCACGGAGTATGAGCCTTTGCAAGGGGAAGTCGATGTCCTTACGTCTAGATCACCGCGCGAAAGCGATGTTCTTATACAGAATTTGTCCTCGTCTAAAATTTTAACTTTTTAGCATTTGGGGATTTTTCGATGGGCAAGGCGATAGCTTAGACGTGCAGGAATTGTGTAGCACTTTCTTTTGAGTAGTTTAAGAAGAAAGGTTTAACATGCATAGTTGATTCATTCATTTGATCACTTCAAGGAAAGCTTGTATCGGGAGAATTTAAAGTTTCCTTCAAAGCTCTTCGAGGAAAGTTGTTTCATGTCACATTCTATCTGGTACTGATACAGTCAATTGACCACCTTAAATAAAGTTTTTATTCAAAGGATCATCAAAATTTCTTTTAAAGCTGTTTGAGGAAGATTTTATGTCACTTTCTATACGGTACTTCACCTACTGCTGTCTGCCTTGGTTGATTCAGAAGCCATGATACCTGCCGTGAAGCTATCTCCTGCCCCTGTGGCGTTCTCTGGCACCAACCTACGGTCTAAATCAGTTTCGTTTCCATCCGTCTCCAGTCTCAAACCCTCCAAATTTGTGTTTCCTCCTTTAGACCGCTCTACCTTGCACCGCTAGATGGCCCATGCACCGCTGAGCTGAATTCTCGGAGACAGCCGCTTGAGTTCCAGTGTGCAGCTACTGGGCATGACAAGAGTCCAAGGTCGAGGGGTGCCAGTCCGTTCTGAAGCTGCACAGAGGTTAAAGATATCAATCTATTTCCGACTTGGTGGGCGCTTAATGTCTTTAACATCTATAACAAGAAGGTTCTCAATGCTTTCCCGTACCCTGGCTCACCTCCACGCCTCCCCCCCGGCTCTGCGATGATGCTTGTCTCATGGGCCACCCGCCCGCCGAGGCCCCAAGACTGACCTAGATTTCTGGAAAGTGCTTTTCCGGTGAGTTGGATCTTTTCTTGGCAATTATTTTGCCTTTTTTTGTGCCTACTTGGAAAAGCATGGATGATTTTGGTTATTTTCATTGATGAAGGTTGCTGTGGCTCATACGATTGGGCACGTTGCTGGGCGGTGAGCATGTCGAAGGTGGCAGTGTCACGCACATTATCAAAAGTGCAGAGCCTGCATTCAGCGTTTTGGTATCGAGGTTTCTTCTTGGTGAGGCGCCTATGCCGTGTATCTTTCCCTTGTCCCGATCATTGGTGGTTGTGCCTCCCTGTCACAGAGCTGAACTTTAATATGGTTGGTAAGTACAAATTGTTTTTTCACATTCTCTCCCTGCTGTTGGTTTAGAAGTTGATGTGCTTTCTGCTTTAAATCATTGCAGTCACAGTGTTATTTTTTATAAACAAGGTGTAGCTGTTGTTAGATATGTATATAACTTAGGGTGTACTTTGCATATTGCTCTACAATATGTTATATTGGCCTTTGATTGGAATAGAATCAAAGGTTCATTCCAATATCGTGCGAGCCAACATGTCTTGAGTTTAAGAACCACTTCTATTCCACGTTTAGGCCGGGGAGCCTAACGTGAGGAGGGTGTTAGTAAAAGTGTGTCCGTTTTTCCTCATTAGTTTAAGGGTGAATTGGCATGCAACTCAATATGGTAATGATCATGTCATCCACATAAAGGAGGGCGTCTTAGTGAGCAGCTTGATGTCGATTTGTGTCCTCTTCACTTCCTTGGGATTGAGGTCACTTTTGCTTGAGGGCTACTATATCTCTTAGGCGAAGTACATTCAAGATATCCTTACCGCGCTTGTCTATCCGACGGCATGGTTGATCTCCTTGGAGCTTGACATTCACCTTCCCCCCGATGATGAGCTTCTTGAGGACCCAACTGCCCGTCATTTTGTTGGGAGCCTCGTCTACCTTGGGATCATTCGACCCGATATTTCTCCTAGTTCACATCCCGATTTGTTCGCCCGGCCCCTCGGCTTCACTACCCCCTTTCGCGATATCTTCGGGACCATCACTTGTCGCCTTTATTTCCTCGTTTTAGCTCTCGCGCTTTTGATACGATCGACGGGGCTAGCGGTCATTTTGATCGCCGATCTCTATCTATCTATTGTGTTTTCTTTGGTTCTTCTTTGATTGCCTAGAAGACCAAAAGCGGTTTGTTTCCGTTCAGTGTTGAGGTGAGTTGAGAGCCATGGTAGTGTTGGTTGAGATTACCTGGGTGGTTACTTGAGGATTTCGTGGTTCTTTTTGCAATCCTCTCTTATCGACGATTTGGCAATCGGATTGCTTGAGATCAAAGCATGAGCTCACCAAGCATGTTGGAGTAGATGCTTTGTACATGAGATCCAGTGCAAGACTAAGTTATTGTTCTTTAGTATGTGCCTTGGGTTTGGGTTTAGATTTCTTCACCAAAGCACATACTAGATTTCAATAGTTTCTACCTCTCCAAACTTAAATTGTTGATCCACCATATTGCTCTACCTTGCATGTTATATTGGTCTTTGGTCCATTAGAATAGAATCAAGGGTTCATTCCAACAACTATTGAGTTAACGAGGGGTCCATTTATAATTGCTTTAATAATCACACCTTTATTGCTTTTGAACACAAAAATGACTTGTTATTTGGTTCTTTTGTTCTATCTGGATTTATGTGATTTTCAAGAACTATGTGCTTCAGTTTTCAAACTTATGGAAAGAAATAAACAATAACTGAATGATAGATATAATCTGTTAACCTTGTCTAATTTAAGTTAATAGATACAGAAACTTACACTAGTATATTCTTCTTTCTACCAGAAGATACATGCTTAAATCCCTTCTCTCATTTCTTCCTGAAGTTTCATGCTTAGACTTAAGAATCAGACGAAATAGGGGTCATAAGCAAATTTGCAATTGTTTTCAATGGTCTTGCTCAGGTTAGGTGATGCAGCTGTTCTCTTGTTCTCTTTTCTTGATGTTAACAGTTGCCTTTTGTCCTCCCACCAGGATTTATGGGTGCCATGATATCAAACCTTGCATTTGTTTTCCCAATATCTTCTCGAAGAGGGCATGAAGGGAAGTCCGTCAGTGGCATGAATTACTATGCCTGCTTGTCATTAATGTCCCTGGTCATACTCACACCATTTGCTATTGCTATGGAGGCCCCAAAATGTGGGCCGCTGGTTGGCGGCTCTTGCAGATGTTGGCCCTAACGTTGTCTGGTAAAGGAAATCAAGCATTCTGCAATTTTTCTTCCACAGTTGCTATATTGTAGTTTGTGATTTTATACTTTAATTACATGAGGCAACTTGAAATGATCTTCACATTCCTGCCATTTTAAAGAGATCATAAGAATGTTTTGAGACATATTTTAACCCACTTACAGAACCATTGCTTTTTCTTCTGTTGGACATATTCATGTCGGATTTTGTAGTCCTTTTAGACAAGGATCGATATTTTGTGTTGGATTAATGTCAGCATTTATACTAGAGCATATATCACAACATAAAGTATTTTATTGATTTTTTATGTTGTAAATGTTGAATGATATAGGTGGGTTGCTGCACAGGTGTTCTACCACTTGTATAACCAGGTGTCCTACATGTCTCTGGATGAGATTTCCCATTGCGTTTAGCGTTGGCAATACAATGAAGCGCATTTCAGTGATTGTTTCCAATCATTATCTTCCACACACCTGTCCGCCCTGTCAATGCACTAGGAGCTGCCATTGCCATCCTTGGCACATTCCTGTATTCTCAGGTAACTTGGGTTGCTTTAAGATTTCATTTTGGCTGTACTTGCTCTGTATTTACAGACATCAAGTTTTGTTTTTGCTGGATAGGGAAGACAGAACTTTGTATGTGTAGTGTTTAGTACCTACTGGTTATCTGTGTTTACAAGGTGTGGTCTATGGCATAGAAGTGCAGAAATAGATAGAGCTTAATTTGTTAATATAGTTACTTTTCGATCCTTGCTGCCCCATTGTAACTAGGACGGATTGCTTTTGAGGTCACAATAAGTGACATTTTGCAAGAATTATAATTAGATCATGAAGAGAAACCGATGTTAATGCCTCTGGTGATATTTGTCTATCTAAAATAATTTTGTGTTGAAGTTGACATTTTCTTTATTTTATTCTGATGCAGGCAAAGCAGTGAGGTTAAGACGGTTGGTAAGGAGGTCAGGGCCATGGATGAAAGAATGTCTCTGCAAAATGAGTAGCAAGCACTGAGGCCAATTTTGCTTGTGCAAGTATCTTGTAGATTTAGGGTTGGGTTCTCATATGAGAGGTCATAATAATAATTTACGTTGCTGTTTTCTTATCATTTGTTAATCACAAACTGAACTCAAGAGGCTATGAGCTGGTCGAGTGTATGTTGAAATAAAAACTGTATGGGAATTCGTCGATGCTGTTTCATTCTGGGAAGGTAACTATCATCCAAGTTCCAGTTTGGTGGTTTCGATAGCTGTACCGTTCGCACCGGTAAATCGATGAGATCGATCACAAACATGGTGTTATTCTCAACATGGTTGCTGTTATGTTCAATCTTGAGATTATTGACCTGGAGCAACAATGATCTTTGATCTTTCCTACTGTAGCTCCCACTTTGTGTTTCTCTCGTCAGGAATTAATTGTCACAATGCAGATTAAAGTGCTGCAGTACCACCTATTTTGTGCGAATCTTTCCACAACTTCCTTCCCGTTGCTCGGAAACGAGACGTCACAGGCGACGCATGAGTCCAAAGCCCGGGGCCTCTGTGGCTGCAAATGCACCTGCAGGATGATCTAGCTGGCCTTCCGTTCCGTTTCATGGCCCTAAGCAAACACAAAGCGTACTTTCTGTAGAGACCCATGCTTGTTCTATGGCCCTTTCACGCCATGGCACCCCTAAGCCAACATTTTCTTCCACTTGTGGAATTTCCGTAGTTTGGCAAAGCAGCGTTCTAATCCGATTTTTCTTTAATCTTTTTTAATTTAATTTTGTTAACCTGTTTATTTATCCCTTTTTGGCCGCAACCGGTGGGTGACCAAAAACAACCCCCCAACCATTTGGTCAAAGGTCACGCCTGGTGGCGTGGCAGATGTTTGTCCGCCATCACCGGGGCGGACAAAAAGCGTTGAAGACTTATCCGTGGCGGATTGTTTTTGGTAGCCCGGGTGGGCGGAAAAGTCGGTTAAATAAAGTTTGGAAATTTAAAATTGATTTAAAAAGATTAAATAATAAAAAAGTTCTTCTAATCGACCGATGTAAACCTCCACAACTTCACATTAGATGATTAGTATTTACAATCACAAACTATTTTTCTTCCATTTTTGTTTGCTTGTTTAACAGTACTTCTAAGATCGTGCTTCATGCTTTCTTGATAACTAAATTGTAGAAATATTAAGGCGGACAAAAGGATATCTTGACATTTAGAGATATATGTACTCCTCGTGTCACCAACGGTTCTCAACGATTCTCTTGACTCAATATCCGATTGTGAAATTGGCGATGGGTAAACATTACGATTATTGGAGGGTATTTAGTGGTCTTGAACGATTAATCCCGTTTCGACTAGTTGACTATTTTTTCCTCGATTAGTTGGTCATTTCTACCATTTAATTGTCAAACAAGTTTGTGTTTACCCTTAAATACACTTTATTAGGTTATAACTAGGGGTGCCGTGCATTTGCACGACTAGATGTGTTTAAGTTTGTATAAATGTTTGATAATATATTTACATATCTTGTAGGTTATTTAGACTTTTAAGATATCCTAAACACAAATAACAATAGAAGCTTGAAAGAAATTACAACATGAGAAATGTAATTGAAGTATGTGCTTTGATGAAAAAAATCATTGAGCATAACAAGTTGTCGTGGTTCTTAGAAACTAATCACTCTTCATCATGCATAGATCATGTAGTTGCATGCCCTATTCTTACTCTATTAATTTTTTCTTCCAAATTGTATGTATGCTCATGTACATCTATTAATCTCAAGCAATACATTGATTACGTTGACAAATTATCTTATTAGTATACATGGTATAATGTATTAGAGTATCTTGTTCCATAAGATACATCATGGAGCCTACCTTAAACTTATCTCTCCTCCACACGGGTTATCTCTCCTCGTTATAACTTTTATTTTTATTCAATATTTTAGCTATTTTTATTGGAGTTCGTATACAAATTAAATTGCTAAATTTATTTAATTTATTCAAGATTTTAGTTATTTGGGGATTTTATTTTGCAATATGCATGGAAATCAAATAACAAATTTTCTTTTATTTTTATTCCTAATTTTATTTTTTTCTTGAATTTGCAAAAATCCAATTGCTAATTTTTATTTAATTTTTACGGATTATAGTTATTTAGATATTTTACTTTGTAATTCGTATTGAAATCAAATTGCTAAATTTATTTTACTTTTATTCAAAATTTCAATTATTTTTGGTTGTATTTGTGTACAAATTTAATTGCCAAATTGTTTAATTTTTATTAATTATAATTATTGGAATTATAGAAATCAAATTGCTAATTTTATTTTATTCTGAATTTGTTATTTTTGGTTGGATTTGTATACAAATTAATTTCCATTTTTTTTAAATTTTTTAAAAAACCCTACCCTCTTTTTTCCAAAAAAATTTCCCAAACAAATTTTTTCCTTTCAAAAAATTTGTCCTTTCGTTTAAAAAGTATTATTCTGGAAAAATATTCGCCCCTCATGGCAAATCCAATCTGTTTACTTCAAAAAACCCGGAAAATTCTTTTTTTTCACCCTTTTTCCAAAAAAACCCCCTTTTTAAACCCCTTTACCCATTTAAAACCCCTTCCAAAATTTCTCGTTTATTTAAAACCCTGGTGTTCGAAATTTTTTGGGCCCAAAAATTTTTTAAAACCTTTGCCCGTTTTAAAACCCAAACCTTTTTTGTTTAAACCCCAAAGCCCTTTTTAAATTTTGTAAAAAACCGTTTTTTGGAAAAACCCTTTTGGAAACCGGGCCTGATTCCCAAAACCTTTGAATAATTTTTTAAACCCCCTTAAATTCTGGGGAAATTTTTTTGGGATTTCCAAAGTAAAGAAAGAAAATTTTGAATATTTTCTTATCTTCCAAATTTCAGGCCCCCTTCCCTTTTTTTAATAAATTTAAACAGAAAATTTAAACGGGCCAAAAACTTTTTAAAAATTTTCTTTAAACCCCAAGAAATGGGAAACTCTTTTCAAAATTTTTATGGGGGGGTTTTTTTCTTTGGCCGTAATAAAATTTTCTTAAAAACCAATTTGGGAAATTTTAAATTTTTCCCAGAAGGGGTTTTTTCTTTAACCCTTTTAAAATAAAGTTTGGTTCCCAAAAGCCAAAAACCAGCCTTGTCCCCTTTGGGCTTTTTTTAAAAAAAGGGTTTTTAAAAAACCCCCTTATGGAATAAAATCTTTTCCTTTTTTGTCAAAAATTTAACCCCAAATTTAAATTTTTTTTTGGGTGTTTACCCTTGATTTAAATAAAAGGGCCTTTCCCACTTTTTTAAAAACCAATTGGGTTTTAAATTTAAAAAAAATTTTTAAAAAAAATTTTTCTTACAACCCGGGTTAAATTAAAAAAAGCCCCTCGGGTTTATTTACCAAATTGTTTTAAACGGAAAATTTAATAAAATTAAAAGTACTTTATGAACCAAAATTTATTTTTTTAATGGCCAAATAGTTTAAATTTTTAAAAGGGTTCCTTTTTCCAAAAGAAAAATGGGAAAAAAACATTTTTCCCCAAACCCATTAAATTTATTCAAAAATTTTTAAAAAACCCATTCCCCTTAAGACAAAATAGGTTAATTGCCCTTTTAAATTTCTTTCCCCCGGGCTGGGTTGCCCCTTTATTTGCCCCAAAAGGGAAATTTCAATTTTTTCCCCCAAAAAGTGTTTTCCCAAATTTTTTGCCGGGATAAAAATTACCATTCCCCCTTTGGTTAAAATTTTCCTTTTAAAAAAGGCCCAATTTTTTTAAATCCTTTACCCTTGCCAAAAAAAATCCCTTTTTTTCCCCTTTTCAAGCCATTTTAAGGGTTTTTTCCCGGATTTTTTGGCCTATTCTTAAGACCAACCCAGAAAGGATCCCTTTCCCCCCATTTAAAATGGGTTTTGCCCTTTCCCCTTTTTAAATAACCCGAATTTTAAAAAAACCCCAAATTTTTAAAAACAAATTTTTAAAAAAGTTTGTTCCCTTTCCCGAAAAGCTAAAAAAAATTTTACCTAGTTGCCGCTTCTTAAACAAAAAAAAGGGCTTAAAACCCTTAATTTTTGGGAAAAAATTTTTTGCCCTAATCCAAAAAAAAATGAAATTTTTTTTCCCCCCCTTTAAAAATTTGGGTTTCTTTTTTTTGCTTTGAACTAGGGTTTTTTTAAAAAACCAAAATTTTGGGAAACCAAATTGGGGCCCTAGGGGTTTAGTCCCCGCCCTTTTAAATTTAGAAACCCAAAGAAGGGTTTTAAAAGGGAAAAAAACCCCCAAAAAAAAATCCCTTTTTAAAAAAGGGTAAACGTTTAATGCCCCCAAACCCTTAAAAAAAATCCGGGCCCAAAAAAAGGAATTTAAATTTTATGAGTCCCAAAAGGGGCCCCCCCGGGTATGGATTGGGAAAATAAACCCAAAATTACAAAACCCTAAACCCATTGGTTTAAAAAAAGGGGAAAACCCCCCAAACCCCCCCGGAAAATCCAACCCAAAAAACCAATTTTAGGGTTTCCCAACCAGGGCCTTTTCAAATAAAACCCCCTTGGGTTTTTCCAATAAAGTTATTTTTTAAAAATTTTAAACCTTTTTTCCCTTTTGGGGAAAACCCAATTTGGGGCGCGGGAAAAACCCGATTTGGAAGCCGGGGGGAAAGGTTTTTTTTTAAAAATATTTCCCCCTTTTTTTTTTAACCCCAAAAAAATTTTTAATAAAACATTTTTTTTAAATTAATTTTAAAACCCCAAAAAAAAAATTGCCCAAAATCAAAGGAAAAAATTTGGGAAACCCCTCCGGTTTTTCCCTTTGGCCCCAAAAAACCCAATCAAAATTGTTTTAAAAAACATGGGAACCCCCGGGCTTCCCCGGGGCCCATGAAAGTCAAAATGCCGGGATGCCCCAAAATTTTAAAACCAGAAGAGGGGTGGCCCACCCCAAGGGACCCCCCGCCCCCCCAAGAAAGGGGGAACGCCCCGGCCCCACCCCCTTCCCCCAATAAGGCCCGGAACCCCAAAACAAGGTGGGAAACCAATTTTAAATGATTGAAACCCAAATCCCCCCTTTCCCCTTTCCCCAAAGAAAGCGTATTTAAAGGCCCAAAAGGGGCCAAAACAAAAATGGGGTTTTCCCACAAACCCGGCCAATGGGGAAACCCACTTTGGGGGGCCCCCCGGGGGGCAACCCCGGGGCACAGGCTCCGAGCCCCGGGCACCAATTTCCCCCAAATTGGGGGGCCCTCCTATTTACCCTTTAAAAACCCCCAACCCCCCTAGGGTTAAAGTTTTAAAGGGCCCAATTTTAAAAATTTTCCCCAAAAAAGGGAAAAGGGAAAACCCTTTAAACCCCCAGGTTTTCGGGGAGGGTTTTTGAGCCACCCCACCCAAAAAACCATCCTCACCACCCCAAATTCCCCCCCAAAACCGGGGCCAAAACCCCTTAAAACCAAGAACCCCTCGGGCCCCTTTTGGGGTTGGGGAAAGGGCCCCGGGCCAATTGGAAAGGCCCCCATGGCCGGGGGTTGCCATCCCGGCCCCCTTAAACTTTTGTTTCCTAGGGGTATGGTTTCACCCAAAAGAAAAAATTTTCCCCCCGAATCGGCTGGGGAAAAAAAACCCCCCGGAAACCCCTCCCGGGGCCCCCTGATGGGCCCCCCCTTTAGCCCCCGCCCCTTTCCCCTAAATTTCCCCCTCCTTTTCCCCCCCAAAACCTTATCCCCCCCCACCTTTTTTGGGGGGGGGTAAAAAAACCCCCCCAATAGGGCCAAAAAGAAGCCACGGGCCCAGAAGGGGGGGGCCCCCTTTTTCCCCCTTTCCCCTTTAAATTTTTACCCCAAAAGGGACCCGGCCCCCTTACCAACAAGGGGGGGCCCCCCAAAGGCCCCCACCCGACCTCGGGGCCCAAAGGCCCCCCCTTGGCCCCCCGGGGCCCCCGGGGGCCCTTTCCTCCCAAAGATTTCGGGCCCCAAAAACCCCCCCAGGAAACTCCTTTCCCCCCCCAAAGGGCTCCCCTCAAAAGCATTTCCCCCCCAAACCTCCCGTGGGGTGGGGTTTTGGGGGTTCCCTTTTAAGAAGGGAAAGGGGCCCCGGGCCTAAGGCCCAAGGGAAAAATCCCGAAGGGGAAAAAACCGGGTGCCAAAGCCCGGGCCCCGGGGTTTTCCACCTGGGTTTAGCAGGTTTTGGGCTCCCCGGGCCGGGGACAAGTTTCGGGGGAGGGAAAGGGGTTTTAGAATAAAAAGGTTAAAAAGCCCGGATTTTTTGGGGAGTTTTTTTAAAATTTAAAAAAAGGGAAAATTTTGAAAAGAGAAACTAAAATTTTCCCTTTAAATGGGAAAACCCCTCGAAAGTTTACCCAATTTTTTCTTGGGCCCCCAAACCTTTAAATTCAAGGCATTCCTTTTCCCGGGTTTTTCCTCCTTTTCAAAAATTTAAAACCAAAATTTTCAATTTCACACCCCCACACCCAACCCAGGGAAAACCCAAAAAATTTTAAAAAAATAACTTTCCCTTTGCAAACCGCCGGGGAAAAATTGGGGTTTGGGAAACAAAACCTTCCTCCCCCCCTCGTTTCCCCTCCCGTGGAAAGGTAAATGGGGTTTGTTTTGGGGTTTTTCCCCTTTTTTTCGGTTTTTAATAATTTGTTTCCCAAAACCCTTTTTCCCCTTCCCAAAAGTCAAAAAAAGGGGTTTTTTTGGTTTTAAAAACCCATTTTCCCAAAAGGGAAAATTTTTTGGGAAAAAAAATGGGCCCCGGGTTTTTAAAGGTTTTAAAAACCCATTTAGGGGGAAAAAAATGGGGCCCGGGCATTTTTTGGCCCGGATTCCTTTCCGGGTTTCGGTTTTGGGTTTTTTATTGGCCCGGGTTCAAAAGAAAGGGCCAAAATTTTTCCTAAAGGTTTTCCCCATTCCCATTTGTTTGGCCCTTGGGGGTTTTAAAATATCCCAAATTTTCGGTTTTGGGGGTTTAAACCCCCAGGGTTTTTTAAGGGAGGGGAAAAAGTTTGGTTTACTTTCTTTTAAGGAAATGTTTTTTTTCCCAAACTTTAAATGGAGGGTTTTTACAAATTTACGAAATTTTAAATTCCCTTGGGGAAAAAGGGCAAAAAAAAAAATGGATCCTTAAAATAAAAAAATTTTATTTTTAAAAAGTTTAACCCTAAATTTTAATTTTTTGGAAATTTAAATAAAAACCCTTGTTCCTTTAAAACACCCAAAGGGGAAAAAATTTAAAATTTAAAGCATTTAATTTTCAATTTTTTTTAAAAATTTGGAAAAAGAGAATAATAAATTTATTTAAAACCCAAAATTTCCAAAGATTTTTAAAAAAATTTGAAAAATTTTTCCTCAAAAACAAAAAACCCCCCGGGCCCCAACAAAAAACCCCGGGCCCCAACCCGGTTTATTTAAAAGGGGGGATCCCCTTCCCAAAAAGGTAAGGGGTTTTTAAGTTTGTTTAAAATTTTTGGAACCCCTTATCCAAAAAATTTTCCCTTTTGGGAAAAAGGGGGGGAAATTTTAAATCTTCCTTTTTTAAAAAAGTTTCCTTTTTTGGGAAAAAAGGCTTAAATTTTAAAAACTTTTTAAATTTCCCAAAAAACCCCCCAAAAAGGCCCTTTACCACGAAAAAAAACCACTGCCCCTTTTTTTTTCCCCTTTTCGGGAAAAAATTTATTTTAAACCTAATTTTTCCTTTTTGGGTTTAAATGGAAAACTTTTTCCCCAAAAGTCCTAGGGCCCAAGGGTTTCCCCCAAACCCCAAAACCAACTTTTCCAAAAATTTAAAACCCCAAATTTTTAAAAAAAAAAGGCAAACTCAGGGAGCACTTTTTGGGTTTTAAAAAACAAATTTTCCCCTTTTTATTTCCCCTTGGAAACGAGGGGGGAGGGTTTTCAACCCCAACAAATTTTTTCCCCGGGAAAGCCCCCAAATGGGTTTTTTGGGGGCCCCCTTTTAAAAGGGGTTTTTCCCAAATTTTTGGGGATTTTGGGAAAAATTTTGTTAAACCCCCCCCTTTTCCTCCCCCCTTTTCCCCCCACCCCGGTTAAAGGGCCCCCCCAAAATTTTTTCCTAAGGCCCACCTGCCCGGTAAATACCCAACCCTTTTAACCCTTTTTTTTTGGCCCGGGCGGCTTTCCAAACGGGTTTTTTCCCTTCTTTCGGGGGTTAAAAGATTTATCAAAATTTTAAAAACGGTGGGTTTAAGGGGTTTAAATTTTAAAAAAATTTTGGAAACTTTCCAAATTTTTTTTTAATTTTTCATTTTACCCGGGAAAACAATTTTGGATGCGGGGAATTTTTAATTTTTTTTGGTTTTAAAAAGGGGTTTTTTATTTTCTTTGGGTTTTTCAAGAAAGTTGATAGAATTTATTTTAAATTTAAAAGGAAATTTTCCACTTTGGTTTTCCAAAAACCTTTTTTATCCAAATTTTTTCCCAAATTTTTTCATTTTAAAGGAAATTTTAAATTTTGGTAATCAAATTTTTTTTTCGGTTTAAAAAAACCCAAATTTTGGGGGTTTTTAAAAAAGGTCTTTTAAAGGTTTTTTCTTTCATTTTAGGTTTTTTGGGGTTTAAAACAATTTAAAGGGGAGAAATTTTGGAAGAAAATTTTTAAACCTGGAAAAAAGGGGTTTATTAAACCGTTTTTCCCTTAATTTTAAAATTTAAATTTAAAAAAATTTTTATACTTTTTGGGGGGGTGGGTTTTTTTCCCCCTTTTAAAATTTTATGTCAAATTTTTCCCGGGTTTTTCTTCCCCCCGGGGAAAAACCCAAAATTTTGTTTTTCCCTTAAGTTCTTGGGCCAAAAGCCACGGCCCCGGGGGTGTCCAAAAAAAAAACCCATTTTTTGGGGTTTTCCTTAGCTTTTTTTTGTTTACTTTTTTTCCCCCAAACCCGGGAAAAATTTTAAACAAATTCCTTTAAATTTTCTTTGGGTTTTTGATCTTTTAAAAAACTTTCCCATTTTTTTTGAGTGGGAATTTTAAATTGGGGTTCTTTAACTTTTTTAAAAATTTTTTTAAAAAAAAGTTTTAACCCCCAAGCCCCAGTTTATTTAACGCAAACCCCCAATTTTTTTTGGGGGCCTCGAAATTTAAAAAAACCTTTTTTCCCCTTAAAAATTTTATTACCCAATTTTTTGGGCTTGTTCCCCAAACCTTTAAACAGTTCTTATTTTAAAATTTTTTCTTGCCCGGGTTTTTTCAAAATTTTTTTATTTCCGGGAAAAATTTGTATTTTTGGGGGAAGTTAAATTTTATTTAACAAACTTCCAAATTTTTAAAAACCCCCCGCTTTCCCTTTCCCCCCGGGGGTTTCCAACGAAACGGTTTTCCCCTAGTTCCTGGGAAGGGGGGCCCCACCCGGCCCTTGTCCCCCCTTTTCGGGCCTTTTCCCTTTTTTTTTTCCCCGGGGTTTCCCCCTCTTTTTTTCAATGGCGTGGTTGCTTTTAGAAGAGCCGAAGCGAGGATATGTTGAAAAAGGGGATAAAATATATGTACCGCCCATGCATTGATTGCGATAATCAAGATGTTTACCAACTCGGCGCATATAGAAGCACACTTGATTCGAAGGGGTTTCAAAAAAGGGTATACATGTTGGACCAGTCACGGTGAAGAGCGACAGGAAGTTAGTAATAACGACATCGCCGAGGAAGTCAACGATATGCCGGATGTCAACGATATGCCGGATGTAGACTGTGCTTTTGATGAGGATAGGTCACACGATGACAATCTGGATCAGATGCTACGCGATGCAGAAGAGAACTACAGATGAGAGAGTTTTGTAAATTCGAGCGCTTAATGGAGGACTCGGTGAGACCTTTGTTCCCTCGCTGCAAGCCGGAATATACAAGGTTGTCAACCGTGATTGAACTGCTTAAATTAAAAGCAAGCAATGGTTGGTCCGATAAGAGTTTCACGGCGTTGTTAGGTCTCTAGCGGACATTCTTCGGAGGGAAACGTGTTGCCCAACACCACCTACCAAGCAAAGAAGGTTCTTTGTCCATTGGGAATGGAAGTAGAAAGAATACATGCATGTCCGAACGATTGTATCCTCTATCGTAAAGAGTATGCAGACATGCATGTATGTCCCGTGTGCAAAGCATCCCGATACAAGCGTCGAGAATACTTCTAGGTTGAAGCAAGGACCTCTGCTAAGATGTTGTGGTATCTCGTCTGCGTGATCCCACGCTTGAAGCGCTTATTTGCGAACTCAAAAGAGGCAAGATTGGTGCGTTGGCACTCGAGAGGACCGTAAGAAAGATGGAAAGCTAAGACACCTGGCGATTACGCTCGGTGGAGAAACTTCGATCGGAGGTTCAAGAGTTCGGTCGCGTAACCAAGGAACATAAGGTTAGGGTTGAGTACGGATGGAATGAATCCTTTGGTAACATGAGCAATGACATAGCTTTGGCTCGTGAATCTATGCATGTACAACCTTCCTCCTTGGTCGTATGAAGCGAAGTACATTTTGATGTCACTACTTATCCAAGGGCCGAAACAACTGGGAATGATATTGATGTGTACCTAGCACCATTGTGGAAGATCTTGTGACACCGTGGAACGAAGGGGGCAGGTATGGGATGCGTATAAACGAGAGAACTTCACTTTACACGCCATGTTGTTCTCGCACCATCAATGATTTTCTCGCTGGTAACCTGTTGGCCGATATAAAAGGAGCCAAAGCTTGTCCGCACCGCTAGATGCTACAGAGTATATGGCTAAACAACTCACGCAAAACTGTATACGCGTCACCGTAGGTTCCTTCCCGTGAGTCACCCATACGGAAGATAAAGAAACAATTCGACGGAAATAAGGAGGACGGTTCGGCTCCAAGGGCTTTTAGAGGAAAGATGTCTATGATATGGTTAAGGATATCGATGTTGTGCTTGGGAAGGGACATCAATTAAGAACCCGTCGAAGAACATCCGAAGAAGCGGTCAATTTTTGGGACTTGCCTTATTGGGAGCACTTAGAAGTTCGCCAACGCATCGACGCCATGCATGTGGAGAAGAATGTATGTGATAGCTTGATTGGTCTCTTATCAACATTAGTGGCAAAACAAAGGATGGTGTTAACGCACGGAGAGACTTGGTCGATATGAACATAAGGACCGAGTTAGCACCGCAAGAGATCGATACAGATTTAACGTACCTCCCACCCGGCTTGCTACACTCTGCCCAAGGCCGAGAGATATGAATCGTGCGAGCTTGCATGGTGTGAAAGTCCCGTCTCGTTACTCGCTAACATTAAGAAACTTGTTTCTATGCAAGATTTGAAATTAATTGGTATGAAGTCGCATGATTGTCATGTCTTGATGACACAAATGCTTCTGTTGCAATTAGGAGTATCTTGCCGAACAAGGTCCGAGTAGCAATCTTGAGGTCGTGTTATTTCTTCAACTCAATTGCTCGAAGGTCATCGATCCTAAGGACTAGATGCTCTACAGCCGAGGTGGTGACGACTCTATGTCATCTTGAGATGTATTTCCTCCGTCATTTTTCGATATCATGGTCCATCTCATTGTTCACCTTGTGAAAGAGATAAAGATATGCGCCCTCGTGTTCCTCGTTATATGTACCCGCTCGAGAGGTACATGGAATTCTCAAGTCCTACGTGCGGAATCAATCTCGACCGGAGGGCGCATCATCGAAGGTTATGCAACGGAAGAGGTCATTGAGTTCTGCGTCGACTATATGGCTCTGTGGATCCGATAGGTGTGCCTCTTTCGTCATGAGGGGAGACTTGATGGTATCGGGACCATCGGAAGGAAATCAATCACTCCCGATCTGGATACATACGCTCAAGCCCATTTCATGGTCTTGCAACACATGACCAAAGTGTCCCCGCACATCGACGAGCACAAAGACATGGTGCGCCAACGAATCCAAACCGGTCGGAGGTTTGGATCATGAGAGAGCACAACCGCTCGGTTCAACGGATGGTTAAAGGTGCGACCATCGGGAGGTCATCAAGTGATGATACATTGCTATGGTTGGCACAAGGACCACAATTTACAATTGTCACATGGCAAGGATATGACATAAATGGGTACACATTTTATACGACACTCGGGATAGGAAGAGCATAGCCGAGCAATGGTGTCCGCATAGATGCATTCGATCGATGGGCGAGGAGCTCGTACTATGGGCAAATAGAGGAGATATGGGAGCTCGACTACGTGCTTTTCAAGATCCCCCTATTTCGGTGCCGTTGGGTCCATCTCCCACAGGTGAAGGTTGACAAGTACGGCGTCACTACCGTGGACCTTGAACGTGTCGGATACAAAGACGAACCATTCGTAATGGCTAATCAAGTTGTTCAAGTATTCTATATAACCGACCCGGCAAATAAGAAACGCCACGTAGTTCTTCATGGAAAAGAAGGATTGTCGAGTTGAGAATGTAGTGGACGAGGAAGAATACAATCAATTTGACGAGTTGCCTCCTTTCGAGATGGCATCGGGCTCGACGAAGAACCCGATGAGGAAGCTAGCTATATGCGCCGATCATCATGAAGGGCTATATTTTCATTAAGATTTTAATCCATTGTAATTAATTTATTCTATAACATCATGTGTTATGGACTTGTAATCTCTCATATATTTTGATATTGATGTCAATGTGGACGTTCATCGTAACCGACAATTGGTTTTTGAAGTAAAATGTGTTATGAGCTTGTCTTCATATATACTTGTCACCAGGTTTTGTCATCTCTCATATATGTGGATATTGATGTTCATTGTCACCAGGTTCATTGTAATTGATAATTGTCTGGAGCTATCACGACGGTTCTATTATATAACCGTCGTGATAATGAATCACGCACGATTCTAATATAGAACCGTCGTGATATGAGATTATCTCGACGGTTGTATTTAAGAACCGTCAGCGATATCCACAACACGACGGTTCTAGACACAAACCGCTCGTGATATCCCACAACACGATCGGTTTAAATAAGGCCGTCGTGATATGGAACGATATCACAAGCGGTTATTAGATAGAGCCGTTTATGATTACCTATCAAAGACGGTTTTATTAAATAACCGCTCGTGATAGCCTCTTATAAGGTGAAACCGCTAGGTTTTCCTCACTCGTCCCTTCCTCTCCGCACTCGAGTTTATCGCGCGCTCCTTTGCCTCCTCTAGGGCTCCGTTCACCGCCGCCTCGACCTCGACACCGCCGCTCCGACCTCGGCGCGCCGCTCCGACCTTGGCACCCCGACCTCGACGCCCCGACCTCGGCGCCCCACACCGGCGCCCAGACACGCCGCCTCCGACCTCGGCGGACCGACACTAGGTTGTGCTCTTACTCGTCACCTCCTCTCCTCGCACCTCCTTGCTCGTGATGGGTTACGGTGATGCTCGTGATGGGCTCTGTGATGGGTCCGACCTCGGCGGCCGACACTAGGTTGTGCTCTTACTCGCCACCTCCTCTCCCTCGCACCTCCCTTGCTCGCGATGGGTTACGATCATGCCTTGTTGATGCTCCGTGATGGGCTCTGTTGATGCTCGTGATGGTTACGATGATGCCTTGTTCATGCTCTGTGATGATCTTTGTTGATGCTCGTGATGGGTTTGATGCTCTGTGATGGGTTCGATGATGCCTTGTTGATGCTACGTGATGTAGTCAAAATCAAATCATATAGATATTTACAAACAGACTTGAGCTCTTGTACTCTTTGTTTTGCGATTATAGCGGAATTAAGATACACTTGTATGTTTTCTGTGATGATAGCCGAAATCAAATCAAATAGATGATTAGAAACAGGACTTGAGCTTAAGCATATTTTTATTCTCAATCATCAATTAGGCTTATTGTTGATATAAATTTGTGAATTATTACGAAGATATATGATTAGATGTTCGTTTATAGAATGCTTTATGTGTTGTAGTTTGAGCTCAAGATCTGTTTTGTAATTATCTAAATTGATTGGTGAAGAGATTTTTGAGAGGACTAAGATTGCAAAGACTATGTCTTATGCAATTTGTCAAGCGAGAGCAATTTGTCAAAGAAAATGCATTTGAGGGTTCGTTTTGATTGCCATGGCATCTTAACCGCAATTGTATGTGATCTTTGAGGTTCATTTAAGCGCAATTGCTGTGATCTTTCTGTAATAGCTTATGTGTTTAGTCGCTCAATTATGCTCATTTGAGGATGCAACATTGTGCCCATACATTAATATTAATTGTTTTCATGGAGAAATCATCTTTGTTAGGAAGCAATGTGGTGTCAGTGTGTTGAATTTTTATCAATAGGTGACCTCTTTTGTTGTCTGTTTACAAAGCATCTAGTTGTTGAACATTGCTTTAGGGCTGCTGTTGAGTTATTACACTAGATCATTCCATTGTTTGCATTAATAAGAAAAGAATGCTCAATCACATCTTTTGGTATCAATCGGTTTGTTTTCTTCGGTGTGCTTAACCCTCGGCCCTGGCCTGGGTAGTAATATATCTCAAACTAATTATATAGATAGCAAGTAAGCGAGATGGCAGAGGCACCATCTTCCCCGCCGTCGCCGACGCCGCAGACGACAATGACACGAAAGCGAGATGGCAGAGGAGAATCGAAGATGCCTGTGGGCCGACTGGTCATCACGGAGGTTAGTCAGTTTGGGGTCCCTCTGCGTCCCAAGAGCTCAGCGGCGAGATTCCGGACCATGTGCGGGATACTTGCAAAGAAACGGGTCCCCATCACCACACCAAGGTGGAAGGATATGACGAAAGAAGCGAGAGGCGCGTGTGACAGAACTATTACAAAAGTTCACTATCCCAGAAGCGGACATGGCACGCGTGGAACGGACGGCGATGCTCACGATCGATAAATCGTGGAGGTCGTTCAAGAGCATTCTTGTCACGGCACGTGAACACGGGTCGACGCCCTTCGCAATCGGATTCTTGACGCAGAAACATGGGACGCCTTTGTTGCTATGAAGACGACGCTTTGAATTTAACGAGCAAAGTGCGGCACACAAAGCTCTCGGACACGAAACACTCATCCGCACGCACTCGGCACCGCCTGGATACGCAGAAAATATGATGAATGGCGGCGGCGGAGGACAACGCGTTTCGATGTCACGCACCCACGTTCCTAGCCCGGTTAAAAGCGAGGTCAAAAGTCTCGTCTTCGAAGCATCTCTTTCACAAACCCGCAGACGAGGAAGTGTCTCAACGTTTGGTAAGTATGTCGAACTACCTAGTTAATAACTCCATATATAACTTCATAGTATCTATAATAACATGATGACTTCTTGCGGCGTGAATTGTCCGCCCAAACTTCCCAAGGCTCCTTCCATGTAGGCGGGGAGAAGGATATACTCTCTCGACACTGGAAACAAGGAACACCGGGTGCACGCGAGGTCTTGGGGTTACCGTACCATGGAGTCATGGATTCGCAGACGACTCATCGCACGCATGGAGTAGGAAGAGATCTAAGGCGAGCGTGAGGACCGCTTCGCATGCATGACCGAACATTTTGAAGGAAAGCGGCAGCATTGCAGATCAATTGAATCAACTCTCGGCAGCAGCGATGCAAGCCGCCTCGTTAATTTGGGAGCGTCCGCCGACATCGGATGGCGCCGCGTCCACGCATAATTACGGACATGACGATGTCCAATTACCGATAGAAGCGAGATCAAGGTAATGTACATGTATGGAATGCGCAAAGATAGACCTATAGGACACTTTAGCTAATTGCGTATCGTTTTGTAGAGCCGACGGCTGCAAGCTTGTAGTGAGGTTAGTTGGGTCCATTTCTATTGAGGCCGCAATGGGATGGTGCATCCATACCGGGAAGGGGCAATGCAACGGTGTCGGTGGCGCAGGTTACGCCGTGGTGGAGGTGGACATGGTACATGAACATTTCATGGCCGTCCGCCGAGATTCGCCCGAATGAAGAGATCACAACACTAGGGGATGCCGGTACGCTTTATCCGGTGGCCCAAGAAGGACATCGCCCTGACCCAGCGATCGCGATCTCAACACGACCATTCCTCTCCAACGGGACCTCCATGACTCCACCTCATATTTCGCCTCGAAGGCCACCTTTTGGTTCCCTTGGAGAAGACATCGAAGGAACAAGAAAAGCGTGTCACCGATCGGTCCCGAGTCGCCTCGCAAGAAGACGCCGCCAATGCTTAAGACCAAATCGGCGCCCCTCAAGTCCGGCAAGTCGGGAATATCCATGATACATCCTCTGAAACCGTTGTGCTCCCCCGCAGTATTAGGGCGTGCTGGATATGCTTGTCAGGCTTTGCATGCCTGGTACTTGGATAGGACCCAAAAGGAGGGGTGCGATACTGGAATCACCGTCAGATACGAGGATAAGCATTTCTTCAACGGGACGAACCACTTCGTCGTGGGCTTCAACGACCTATATGACCTATTCAACCTCGTTGGCCTTGACGCCTCGCTTCTAGGATGTTGGACACTGTAAGTGCATACAATCAAGTTCTACATTCACGTAATACCGATAAATATCACAACTCATTTCTTATGTACAGATACATGATGAAAAATGTCCGGGGCTGGAAAGAACCGGTGGGTTTCCTCGACCCACATGTGGTATCATTGCAAACCATCCAAACAGACTCGTCCTTCGTCGAGAAATACATAACATAGGCATTGCTTCGTCAGCAGAACACGAAGTACATCGTGGTGCCCTACAACCAGGGGTAAGTGTCACTACTTGCTCTACTTTATCGCAAAGACGAACTCAAGTTTAATGACTATAGTGACATACATGAGTAGGTACCACTGGATCCTTTTAGTCATCATACCAAAGAGGAACCATGTGATATACCTTGATTCCCTAATTCGCAACAACCACGACTTCAACATTCTAGGAGGAATACTCGACAGGTATGCTCATTTCCTTCATACATAACTCTATTTTAGTCTTCATTAGTTTGAAATGGTCGAGGATAAATTTTTGGAATCATGTAGGTCGTTCATCGACTATGTTGCCAACAAAGGAATATACGATGGAAAGAGCGCCAACTAACACACAGACAAAATTTCAGATGCGCTATATACGATAATCCTATATCATACTTCATAATAACGCATCTCGAATCGATATATGTAATTCTAATTTTGCAAAGCGCCAAGAAAAAATGATGAGTTATGTGCAATCTCGTTTGCCATCATATGGACCAAATCATTAGAGCTAGGAAGAAGGATCCCGAGGTTTGTGAATCTCCAAATAATTATTTTCTAATTATAAAATTAAATATATATGCATAACACTTTACTCTTGCTAGCGCAGGGGCTTGAATATAGAATTAGATGGACTCGTTGATAATGAGATCGGGGACATTCGAGGAAGCTCTGCGCTTTATCATATCGAGAGATAATTAAGGACAGGAGAATTTCACTCATTTGCCGACCGAAAGCGCATCACCCGCGGCACTTCTCAACCACCGCAAACAATTGACTCAATTGTAATCCAATTTATTTTGTAACAATACTTGAACAAATGTGATCTTTTGTAATTTATTTTGAGTAATGATCGATTCGGTTTGTCGACAATTGATTATCGTGATGTATCTGCTTTTTTGTATGCTTGTTTTGAGGGCATGACTAGCAATTCTCGAGGCTAGCCAAAAATCGGGAAAAATGTAGTTAGTTTAATGAACTATCACGAGCGGTTTTTATAAAAGCGATGCAGTGAAGACAGTATCACGCAGCGGTTCTAAGTAAAAACGTCGTGAACTCGAGTATCACGAGCGGTTCTAAGTAAAACGTCAGTGAACTCCGAGTATCACGAGCGGTTTTAACAACGAACCGCTGCGTGATAATCGACTTCACAGACGTTCGTGTAAATAACCGCTCAGTGAAGACAGATATCACGCGGTTTTCAATAGAACCGCTCGTGATATTCGACTTCACGACGTTTTGTGACCATAACCGTGCGTGATACTCGTCTTTCGCGACGGTTGTTGATAAAACCGTCGTGATA
Organism: Ampelocalamus luodianensis; assembly: GCA_036346255.1. Lineage (NCBI taxonomy): Eukaryota > Viridiplantae > Streptophyta > Magnoliopsida > Poales > Poaceae > Ampelocalamus > Ampelocalamus luodianensis. The sequence goes on along the minus strand of CM070633.1, from coordinate 62,909,925 downwards.
TTCATATCACGAGCGGTTTCTTCGACCGCCCGTGATAACCACCGTTATCACAGACCTATTTTTCCAGACGGTTCGAAAACCGTCTGTGATGACGGTTTCGAATCGTCTATGATGGCTTTTTCTGTAGTAGTGCGGGTTTGCAGTGTTCCTCCTCGTCATCCTTGATCCAACTGGCTTAATCTGGGTGAGTAATCTAATTACATCTGCAAAATTCAAATATTAGTGAATTCACTTTAAAAAAGAAATGAAAATATAATTATAGACTTACCTGATAATTGTTGATCTTTATTTAGCCGTTCTAGTAAAGTGTCTCTGGTAGCAAACTCAAAGTAGTAATCCTGAAATTTATTTGATGATCCTTTCACTTCTTTTACCTTTGTATTGTGCATGAAAGTAATTTTAAGTTGATTGTCCACCAGGCGGTATTTGGTGGATTCTTGCACCTTGAAATTGCTGAACACATAGATTGAGCTCGCATTGATATTTGGTCTATAAGTGTCTATCAAATTATTCCAAATAGTAGCATGAATTGTTTCACCTTGTCAAAACAAAACATCACTTAGGCCAGTCTCAATGGAGGTTTCATGGGGGTGTCATGCACATTTATTAGGGTGCCACATCAGCAAAAAGAGAATCTTTGCATGAAACTAGGAGGAGAGAGAAGGAGAAAGTTTCATGGGGATGAAACTTATCAGCGTTGTTTCCAAAACGTTGGTAATCGTGTTAAACTCCCATTGAGGACTCAATTCGTTTCATCACAGCACTATACTAAAATGTGATTGGGGCAGATGGGACCCACGAATACTAAAATAAGCTATGAAACCGTGCAATGAAACTTACATTGAGAGAGAGCCCTGTTTCATATCAAAGTTTCACGTGTTGGAAACTAGGAGATAAAACTTGGCATTGAGACTGGCCTTAGCAGTTGATAAAAAAAATACACAATTGAACATGTGAAGAGAAGAACCTGTTCATCCATCACGATCATATCACGGCCCATAAGTTCGTCAGTTACAAAATTGATTGAATCCCACATTCTCATTACTTTCACTTTGATGTTCCATGTTTGTCCTCTTGTTGTCAACTCACTTAGCTTCTTGTAACTTGTAGGCCATAGTGCAGTTGTCTAAAAAAAGTTTAAAAGCAAATGTTAAGTCAGTACATGATTTCTAATAGTTTTATTTTTTTTTCATCTTAAAATAGGAGGCAATGAATATGTGATGACACGGAGACAGGAGGAACTGAACATGTCCCCATCCCGGATATTAGAGGGGTTAATGCCCATAGAAACAATGGAATTGTTCCTGTTCGATTTCAGGAAAGCAAGCAATACTTGGCTGGCGACATCAACGCTTTGAAGAAAAGGATTGCTAGGCAGAGTAATACTATACTCTCTGGAAACAATTTTGAACTATTCTTTGGAGAACGCATAAGGCATGAGTAATAAAAGTAGACATAAACAGTCCGACGATAGCAATGAAGATGTCAGGACTATCATGTTGTACTAATCAAAAGTAGACAGGAATAATATGTGAATTCCGATCTTATGAAGAAAGTTTGCAACAACAGCTATGTGGAAGAAGATTACCCCGATAAAGAATATGTGAATTTTGATCTTACGAAGAAAGTTTGCAACATCAACTATCTAGAAGAATATTATCCTGACGAAAAGTGATTCACATGTGCTAACCGTAACTTTTTGGTGGAAGTGTTTGTTGTTTGTTTCACGCTGAATTTTGTACCTCTACTTTTGTAGTTGAGAGAAGGGGGCAATCTATCCGGATTCTGGAATAATCGGTGTCGTGATCGGACGTGAAAGTTCAAGGGTGGCAGGCTGATAGAATTCTGATCAGATGGGCTGGTTGATGACATCAAACTTCAATGGCGACAGGTTGATAGTAGTATGATCGGATGGGGATGATTCTGTAGCATTATTGCTTGATTGGTAGTCTGATCAGATCTGACTGATTCCTGATTGGTGCTAAACAATATTTTGGTTGGTTTTCGTGAAAGTAACCCGTGTACTTTAAGGATCCAGATAGATTACTCTCTCTTGTTGCCATGGTTAGTCTTCACATGCATTATGGCTTGATCTAGGATGTGTATTCTGATCGGATGAGTGGTGATGTCAAAGTTCAATGCTAAATAGTATTTTGATCGGTTTCGTACACAGTACATATACGTCAAAGCAACCAAAAGCTAATATGTCTAGATTCGTATAGCTTTGTACTAAATCAAAACTGTTATAATCTAGATCCACCACGATCGACGTTGTATATCTTTTTTTTTTTCCACGATTAATGTTGGAATTTCTAGCCCTTAAAAGCGAACGTGATGACTTCTCTTAACTCTGCTTTAATAAGATAAATAGATAGATAGATATTGTGTAGCCGCCGTGTATGAAATCATTGCACTCGTATTGCATATATAGAGCATGGAGAGAGGTGCATACAAAATTGCACACGCACCTTGATTCGATACACGTCATACAGCTAGCCATTTCGTAAACCACGGAACGACTCAATCCCATGCTCATCAACAATTTCCCCTCACAGGACAGCCGTGCTCTTCTTCTGCCTTCACTCTACCCACGTACTTCCTCGTCACACCACATACCATACCTCTGCACCTTTCTAGAGAGAGCGATTTCAGAGAGACTGCTCTCCACTCCATTGCCATTCGAGCAACCACTTGCAACACACGCACATACACGCGCGCGCGGGCGCCTCCGTTTGCTATATAGCGCCTATATAGCCAGTAGCTTGCACGTACGTATACGCAAGCGTGGAAGCATATATATAGAAGTATAGAACCAGCCATGTACGCCATGACCCCGAGCTGCCACCTCCCGCCGCTCCGCCAGGCGCCGCCGCCGTGCCGTGCGGCCTCGACGACGACGCCGGCGTCGCCGGCACTGGCCGCCCCGTCCCGCGTCGACCCGGACGAACTGCGGTCGACGTGGCCGCAGCGCGCGTGGACGCTGGCTGGCTCGGCCGCCATCGTCTCCTCCCTGTCCACGTCCGCCTCGCTCGCCGCCGAGTCCGGCTCCTTCGCCGAGCCGCTTGCCGCGGCCCTCGCTGCCTACTCCCTCGCCGACCTCGCCACGGGCGTCTACCACTGGTTCGTCGACAACTACGGCGACGCCTCCACGCCCTTCTTTGGCGCGCAGATCGCCGCGTTCCAGGGCCACCACCGCTACCCCTCCACCATCACGCGCCGGGAGCCGTGCAACAACCTGCACGCGCTGGCCCGCGCCGTGGCCCTCGTGCTCCCCGCCGTCGACGCCGCGGCCGCGGCCGCCGAGGTCCCTGCGGCCGCGCACGCGTTCGCCGGCGTCTTCGCGGCGTGCGTCGTGCTGAGTCAGCAGTTCCACTCGTGGGCGCACGAGAAGCGGCGCAGGCTGCCCCCCGGCGTCGAGGCGCTGCAGGCCGCAGGGGTGCTCGTGTCGCGCGTGCAGCACGCTGCGCACCATCGCCCGCCGTACAACATCAACTATTGCATCGTCAGCGGCATGTGGAACGGGGTGCTGGACAGGTACAGGGTGTTCGAGGTGCTGGAGATGGTCGTCTTCTTCCGCACTGGTGTTCGGCCGCGGTCATGGGACGAACCAGAAGCCGCCTGGAGGGAGGAAGCCGGCGATAACGCTGCTGCCACCGCCGGCAATGGCAGTTTGTTACATACAGTGAGCATGGGTTCTGACTGATAGTATGTACATACAGTTCTAGGATGATACAGAAGAACGTTCTACTATGGAAACAGTAGCTGTTCTTCATTCTTGGGACTAAAATGATTTTAGACATTGTTCTTCTTGGAGGAAGAACTGTGCTCAATAGAGGGACAGAAAGGCATTGTTCAAGTAAAAAAATTAGTTAGATGGAAAAAGTAATTTTTTTTTGTTTTTTAGATTATTTTGAGTGGACACTGCTCTTGTGGTTTCGCTTGCAAATCTTATGGTGTAGAGAGAAAAGAACAAGAGAAAGATTTGTCATATTGGAAATTTGATGTTTTTTTAATGGTCTCCCGTTTGTGTTCGAGAAATTTCATTATCTGCGACTTTTTTGTGGTGGATATTGTTGTTGTTCTGGAGGCATTTTTTTAGGATATTCAGTTTTTCATCGTCCTCTTGCCAGAAAAATTCAGAGCCAGCCACAACCAGATGAGTGGCCTGAGATGATCCACTCTTTGCAACATTATTCTTTGCCGAAACATTACCATTAATTACATGCTTACATACATGGCGAGCAGTCATGGATGTGCATGGTGTACATAGTCTTAATCTGGAGCGTTAATTTTCGATCGGACAACTGAAGCAATATGACACTTGAACAAAACTGCAGAGCCCAGAGCCGAAGGATGGAAGACTGACGATGTCAATGAAGGAATTTTCGTGAGGCCCCTCCCCCGGGCCCTTGATTTTTTTTTGGGGGGTGGGGGGCGCTCCCCCAAGGCCCTCCCCCATAGAATTTTCAGCAGCAGTTATTTCCATGTGAGGAGATGCTGATGCATATCTTAGAATTGTATTGTTCTGCATCATTTTCCTGTCGAGCAGCACCGCATACTTTCGAGACAAATGACCACACCGCATACTTTGCTGCAGACTGCAGTTCCTTTGTTTTCCTGCAATCTGACGACAGGTGATGAATATTCTTCAGTGATCACAGCTCATGGAACTGACAGGAGTCATCCAAGCAGCAAGCCTGCTTCTGCTAGCAGCTTCTCCGAGTACAGGGCATGGATTACAGACACTTGTTGCATCACTGTGGTTGAGAACTACACTGAACTGAAACAGAATCCTCCTGATCCACCTTCCCTCTCCAGAGAATAATTTGTTCATCTTTAAATAATACGGGAACACATGGAACCAAATCCTATGGAATGGAAAGGAAAAGCTAAATAAGCATTCAGATTGCAATGATTTCAAGAGATAAAAGTGTATATGGTTTCTATCGTAGTAAAGCTAAATTCTCCAGTGTTTCTATGAATGTATTATACAAGGAATATCTCTCCGTTCTAACTTCTAAGACATAATAGACTTAGCTGCATCCGTGAGGAGTGAACATGCAAACTAAGTGTCAAGTGTTATGTCTCAATTACCAGCTAACTATTACCAGGACAGTTATTTAGCAAGAAAATTTTATCGAAGTTAATAAAAATATGGTGTAATACATTTTGCTTACTAACCTCAACCCGAATAGCATATGAATGCAAGCACCTAATGGGATTAATTCACATCTCAGTTACTCTTCATTACCTCTTTGCGTGCACCAACTAGAGATATGATTATGCCCGTAATTCTTTTAGGGGTAATATGGGTTCAAGAAAATAAAAATGAGAAACAAAGGATACAATGCAATTTAGGGAGCATGGAATTGGAAATGGCCACATGTATACACACAGTAGCAGAAGCCTATGAACATATCAACATACCCTTAGCTTCACTCCAATTTTCTTGCAATCGCTAGTGCCAACATGAGAGCAATCTAGTCTCACAACTTCCAGAGTCTTAAAGGCCTCTTTCACTCTGTCAACAACATTAACATAGACACCATTCCTAGCTGCACAAGATAGCAAGATCACAACATTGAAGAAACAAGATCTTGGCAAAACAATTATGGGTGGCAAGTTGGCAACATGAGCTTATATGATTCAGAATGCTCTTGCTAATAATATTCCAACTTACTCAATTTCATAAGAGGCGCACATTTAATCCTCTATTCCTCAATTCTTTGGTTTCCTCAAAAGTCAACCCTTCAGCAACATTTTGGACAAGCCTAGAATAAATAGGAGCCAATGGCTTCCACAACATCAATGGTATGACAGGCCGTTGTTTTGGATCATAATTCCGACCACGATATAGGATAAGGATGTTTATGTTACGGTATATGATTTTCCCACCTGTTTTATCCTGCAAAATGGTGCACTAACATGAGAACTTGACAAATAGGAACAGACAAGGAGAGTGCAATTTCCAGTATTCTCAATCATGTGGAAACAAATTATGACCTCAAGATGGAAACATATATTGTCCATGTCAAGAGTTGGCACCCCAAGACATTTGATCCTAACAGCATCTGCACGTTTCCAGTGGTTGTGGACGTCATCAAGCATATTGTGCGTTACACCACCTTTCCCTGAGAACATGAAACATCATAATTATACCAGGAACATGGACATTCCTTCAAAGATCAATGGAATGTTCCTGAGCTACACGATTGTCAAATATTCAAATGTAACAACTGCGCCATTATATTCTGCAATCTGCACAATGACACTCCATAGATGCTATGCAACACATTGATTTAAATTTTACGATTTGGAATACATTTTAATGCTTCCATATTGAGTTGCTATCTCAACGAACGAAGGAGTTCAGTAACTATACTGGGGAAAGATCACCGAGTATCAAATTGGACCTTGGACAATGGGAACGAAAAAGCAAAGCACAAGCACCCTAAAGTTGAACAAACGGTGCTATACACATGAAAGTAATGCATGGGACTGCTAATACAAAATGGAACACACACATTTTGCCCAATTCAACGCTAAAAATGATACCTCTTATTGCCTCATCAATCAAACAAACGAGCAAAAAGAGTAGAAAACGAGCAAAAAGAGTAGAAGTTCTAAAGCAAAAGCTTGGACAGCTAAAATCATCAGAAAGAAACGCCATTTCGGCACTGATAGCATCAAGAACTCACCCAAATTGATCTGCCGGGAGCAGTCACTGTGCCGGTACCTCTCCACCAGCTCCGCCACCTCCTCCTCCGACAGCGGCTCGCCGAGAACCTCCTCCTCACTACTCTCACCGCCATCTCCATGCCCGCAGTCCCCTTCTACGCGCGAGGCGGCGACGCCGTCCCACGGCCGGTCGAGGCGGCCTGGGCCGAACGGCGAGAATCGGGTGGGCTCGCGGAACCCGATGGGCCTCCACGCCGGGTCCGTCTCCGAGTACGAGTACCGGAAGTCAAAGGTCAGGTCGGAGTGCGCCGGCTCCTCGGGCCTGATCTTGGTGGCCTGGGCCTTGGGCTTCGGCGGCGGCGGGGCTCGAACCGGGTGCTTTGGGATTCGCGAGAACGGCGGGTCGTCGTTGGGGTCGGAGAGGGATGAGTCGCGAATGAGACGGTGCGCTAGAGCCCGGGTCCGGGCCCGTGTGGGGCTCGACCATGGGAGAAGCTTGCGAGGAAGAAGCATGGTGCGGGGGGAGCCAGAGGAAGAGGAAGATGAGTGGTTGGATTGGGGCTCGAGGAGGTGGCGAGTGGACTAGTCGGGCTTTATGGGTCATGGGCCCAATTTAATCTAAGCCGAAGCTGGTCTTTCTTATGGACCACATCAAATGCATTGCATTGGGTTCACGTGTTGGTGGGGCCGCCTTTCAACAAGTTTCCATGGCTTCATCTTCATGCGATAGATCAAGGAAGGGAGATTGTCACGGACCGGCCCGACTTGGATTGGGCTTCGGTCATTGGGCCGTGGGTTAGAAGGCAAGTGGGGGATCCAGTTCGGACTACAAAAGCAATGAGCTGCAGCGCAAAGGAGGGATCGAAGAAATGAACAACCGACTGGCTCCTTCTTCCTCCTTCTGTCTGCTCCATCCCCACTGCTGTTCTTCCCCATTGCCTCTTCTCTAGATTCTCAGTCTCCATTCTTCTAGTTCCCAGTCTTGAGTCTTCCCCGTATTGATTCTATTTCTCCTATTTGTATCCCAAATACTGGTGTATTGAGTTGGTTTGAATCATTGTTCTTGTTCCCAGTGTTCATCAGTATTCATCCGGTTGGGAACGTAACAATTGGTATCAGAGCTGTTCCGATCCGCGGCACACACGCTCTCCAACTAGTGCCCAGCAGTCGAGATGGAGCAACAACTTGAGAAGCTGACCCAGGCAATCTTTGCACGAGGCGAGTTGATCAAGCAGCTACAAATCCAGTGTGAAGCCCTCCAGGCTTCAGTGGGGGAGATGAAGCCCATCCGTCCGGAGGTCAAGACGGAGACCAAGCCGGCTGCGCCAGTCGTCGCCGACCCGCTTCTTCGCGCTGAGGCGCCCCGCTCCTGGACTACCGACCAACGTCCCGAGCCGAGCGGCCGCCTTGATGAAGTCACATCACCAATCCGAGACTCGCCCCAGTCGATGACCGCGCCGGCGCAGGTCTCCTCGACGAGGTCCTTTGCCATCGGCGAGCTGGACGCCCTGATGCCCATCGGGCGTTCGATGGATTGTTCCGACTACGATGCCGCCTCGCAGATGGTCGCCTTCAAGCCGGATGCAGCCCCGGGTTCTCCTTCGATCGCCGCCTTGCTCGACATCACTGCCAGCCTCGACACCGCACAGCCCATAAACGTCGTCTTGCTGCCTCTGGGCATCGACGTCCCCAACACACACGAGTTGTTCGAGGAAATGCCTCCAAGACCTGACTCTTTTCCCTCTGAAGAGTCAGCTGTGGAGGGCATGTTGTGTAAGGAGGAGGCGGAGTACTTACTGAAGGTGCCACCGACAGTCTCCGCTGAAGACTGCTGCACCTGCTGCCTCGACTCCTATGCCCTTCTCTCTCCCGAGTGCGCCAGCGAAGCTACCAGCCGGTGGGTGAGTGCCGGTAGCCAACACCACATCATCGTCGCGACGCCCTTCACTATGGTGTTCGACGTTAGCAGCTTCATCACCAACACTAATGGACAACCAACTATGTCTGGCGCTTGGAAATGTGAATTTTGTCACACTGCCAAAATCACTGAGTGTACTGGCCCTTTGTCACATTATCTGAACGGGAAACCACTGGAGGATGACCAAGCTTGGAAATCGAATGTTCTACATGTCCATGAGAAATGTATCGAATGGGCGCCTCAAGCATTCTTTACTGGTGATATTGCAAACAACTTGGAGCCTGAGTTGGCCCGTGCTTCTAAGATCAAATGCAGTGTTTGTGGATTGAAAGGTGTAGCACTTGGCTGCCTTGTCAAGAGCTGCCGCAAGAGCTTTCATGTCCCATGTGCTCATGGGATCTCAGGCTGCCGATGGGATGAAGAAAACTTTGTTATGCTGTGTCCTTCCCATTCATCAAAGAAGTTGCCGTGTGAGAGATCAAAGTCGAAAACTAAGAAGGTCAAACTGCACCGATCATCTTCTGATACAATGCTTGGTGATTTGAACTCACCTCCAATGGAAAGGGATGAACTTTGGACTGCCTCACCTTTTCTGACGAGTGAATGGGTGATATGTGGATCTGCCCTCTCCGATCAAGAGAAGGAAATATTGGATCGGTTTGAGCATCAATCTGGCATCACAGTAACTAACAACTGGAGGTCAAATGTGACTGATGTAATCGCTAATACGGATGAACGTGGAGCATGTGCCAGGACACTAAAGGTTCTCATGGCCATACTAGCTGGGAAATGGGTTCTCAATGTAAATTGTCTGAAAGCATGTGTGGAGGCTAGAGGACCAGTCCCAGAAGAGCCCTATGAGATCAGTTTTGATGTTCATGGCTCCTTCGATGGCCCTCGTACAGGAAGACTACGAGCAACGCATATCTCTATGAACAAAATGGTAACGCAGCTGAAGCGTGGTGGTACTAATCTCGATTGTCACTATCTCCTAATTCCACAAATAACCGGGGAGCAGCAGCTAGATGAGCTCCTTAAAGTCTACCAAGAATTTATTATGCCACAGTGTTGTAAGGGCTTTAGTGGGTATATGTCACCTGATCCTTGCACATACAAGGAAAAATATGTGCAACAAAAGGGCATGGATGTGGTTTCCATTATGGCTATTCCTTACTGATAATATTGGTCAGATTATACTCCATGACAATATGGCGGTCTTGTCGACAAGATTTATGGTGGGGAAGTTACTCGAACACATGGCAGTGTTGTCAATATTATTGATTGAGCTGAAGCCATGGGCACCACCTCTTAGAAGAGCAACACTGTTTCAGTTTTTTATTACCTTGTCAAGATTCAAACAAGGATGACAAAGCTCTCGAGGTTGAACTAAAGCGATGAAGTCATTGCTGCAGGAATTGCTTTGGGTGGTATTTCAAGCTGTAACAGAAGGAGTATATGTGCCTTGGTTAATTGTGTTGATTGTGGAGCCCTTGCAGTACAAAAATGGCAAGGCGGGGAAAGGAAGCTTGGTAACAGAAATTGTGCAGCTGCTTGGAAGTTTCAGTGAGGTTGAGCAAAATCCTCATGCCATGGCCTGTGAAATATGTACCTGTTACATGAGGCTTCTTAATGTGGGTGTACAGCTGGGAGCATTCTTTGAGCTATGCTACTATGAGTTGAGGAATCTTGAAAGTAGCCATCTGCATTCAAAGAGGGTGCAGTACACTGGAGACGAGGCTGTGAAGGGCAAGCTGGGTGATGACCTGTTCACTTTGAGTGTCAGCATGATATTGAGGAAACCAATAATGGCTGGAAACCAAGTTATGGAAAAGCTAACAGAGCCATATAGGTTGACACGACAATGTGAAGTGACTGTAATTCTCATTCTATATGGTCTCCCAAGACTGTCGACAGTTTCAAGGATTGAGCTCTGGTTCCTAGCAAAATGCAAGATGAAAGGAGCCCCACATCCTGCAAAGACAACCTTTTTGGCAGAGGCAGACAATGCTGAAAGTGGTAACAGAAGAACTGAGGTCAATTACCTCAAATTTTGGGAATGTAACAGCAGCCTAGATGCAAATGGCAATCTTAGCAGGGAGGGATACGACAGGACATCGATGGAAGTAGCAGTAGGGGAGATGGAGCAGAACTCAGAGCTGGTAGAGCTATTCCCAGAGCCAGTGCGCAGTGATGTGCCGCAGGGTGACTTGATCGGAAACACGCCCAAAAGGGTACCACAAGGAAGCGATGAAGTGTCTGATGCATTAATGGTACCTACACCAGGGTTGTTCTGTGGTGATCTTGGATGTCATGATGCTCATTTTGTGGACAGTTCCTGTGGAAAGCTGAATGAGGAAGGAAATTTCAGGGGATCAATGGAAGTAGCTTTTGGGGAGAGGATGTGGTATCAGATGGTTTGGAGACACTATTCAATTCAAGTTGGGCACTGTGGTTCTTCGTGTTCTATAGAATTCCGGTGGCTTATATAGCAGCGGCTTGGGGTCAAACCGCATTTCGAGGAGGAAGAAATATCACGGACCGGGCCGACTTGGATTGGGCTAGGATGTGAAATAAAAAGAGGTATATTATGGTATTATAAAGAATTACTTTGATGTGCTAAAAGAATTAGTGAGTAAATACATTAGTGATTTCCTCGTAGTTCATCAAAATTCTGAAATCTTAAGTATACTAATACACAGCAATATGCTGCGAGTGAAGAAAATCAGATTGCGAAGATACTAACTAGTAATTGCTGATCTGCTCAACTATTTGAATAACATGAAAGATTACAGAGCAAAATCTATTTTTTTTTCTTATATAATATCTCTCTAGGCTTCGGACAACAACCAAATACTATGGATGATGGGCAAGAAATTATGGAATAACCGAAGGCGTACTCTTCACAAATACGTCATCGCGCCAGGAAAACGGAAAGTGAAGTCCGCTGGCTGGAGGACGGCGTACAGGCTTGCAGCTAGGCCAAAAGCAAGGATAGGACGGGCCAAGGATACTGTTACGGCCAGAGAAGGGTTTTGAAGTTTTATTTTTTACCAAATGTATTTAATTTTAGAAAATGCATTTGAGCTCAGAAAATTTTCAAACTAAGTACATTTTTTAATATTTTTTGGGGGAGCACTTTAGATTATTTAGAACTCAAATAATTTTTACAGGTTTTGATAAAGTTTTATTTTATTTTCTAAAATTAATTTTCAACAGCCGAAAATAGGGAAATTCTTTATGTCAATGCTAAAAAAATTCATAAATGAAGATTTGAAAATAAATTTTATAATAATTTGAAATTTTGGGATGTTACAAACAAAAACACATTATACAATAAAAAAGAAAACTTGTAGCATCTTTACTACTTAAAAAGACTCTAGTGGTGGTGAGTGATGTGTTCTCCCTCTGTCCTATCCAACCTCTCATCACTGAGTGAATCGATACCAACATGTTGGCCCGCCCCCAAATTGCGCTATGTTTGTTGTCTTGCGCAAGAATCGAATGTGGGGCTGTACAACAGGCAGAAGGCAACGGAGGCGGCGCTGTTTGAACAGGTGAAGGTGGTGGGGTCACACAAGGTGCAGGTTGACACGCAGATTCTTGGCGGAGAGCCGCTAAGGACGCAAAGTCAGATGACGCGGGGAGGAGGCGAGTCACCGCCACAATGGGCAAGGGCAAGGTGGACTACGTGGCGTCCATGCTCAAGGCGCTCGGCGGCAACTACCACATGCTTAGGGACTACCTCATGGTCGACAGTGGCGTGTACCAGGAGATTGCATGCATCAACGCCGATGTGGTCAGCGGAATACAGCCCAAGATCAGCATCTGGAGCAACAATAGTGCGGACGGCGTCGGCGCACTACAACAGGTGGCCAGGGTGTACAAGATGCTGCCACCGCTGCTGTCGACGGTGCACAAGCGCATCGCATCCGCCGCCGGCGTGGATGGACGCATCTTGCCCAAAATGCGCCATGGCCGATCATCATAGAATGCGTTCCTCGTTGCCTGTCCAGCTACTTATTCGCTAGGTAGTTTTGGTAGCTTATCATCTTGTTATCCTAAGTTGTTAATTTAGGATTGTTAGGACTTACGCTTTTGTTTAGGTTCATACATTTGGTTTAATCAATTGTAATACTACGAGATGTTTGTGCATCCGAGTTACTATATATTTTCTGAACTCAAGATATGGTATAAGACTTGTTTGCTGGCTTGGTTTACTTATATTTGCATGAGTATGCATGATTTGTTTAGATGTTTCTGCAAAACAATGCTAACTACGCTTGAACTGATGTTGTGATACAGATGCGCATGTCTAAGTACTGGCTACTTGGATTTTAATCAGACTATATGCAGTTTATTATCTCTGGCACAGTAGCAACACAATCGTCCTCGCAGTCCTCAGTGCAACCCACCACAAGAGCCGTAGCAGTTGTTCCTGGTGTGAGAAAAAGGTGGCTGTGGATGCAGTGGACACCAACGCATGGCTAACGTGACACCGCCATGGAAGACCAACCTGAAGCACCTTCTGTGGATGAAATAGGTCCACGTGGCCCTTGCACCAGGAACTCACTCTTTGTGCCCTGAGTGTGAGGTGGTGACCGCGGTCATGCGCGAGCTGTCGGCCTTCCAATGGTTTGTGCGTGACACGGTCAACATCGGCTTCCACTCGCTGGTGGGACCAACCGATCACCCAGCCAAGAAGTCCCCCACCACCGCCGCTGGCAGCGGCGAGCCCCGACCATGTCTGGTGTTTGTTGGCATGCCCATTTATGAGCCCCGGCCACGTCACGATCTTCTTCTTCTTGGTTTTTGAGTTATTGGCATTGGTACCACGGAGTCAATTGATTTGTGTTTATGTTTTTCATTTTGTTGTCCCGATGGTCCTCTGTATCTCATGGCATTGAGTCATTGTGATGCTCGGAGATTGAAGTGAGACGTTGCTGGATCTCAAGATGATTAAAAGCTCCTTTGCAATTTGATCTGTTTCTTGGTAGCGGTTAGTTCCCAAATTCACGTATGGAAATATCATATTTCTATGATTTCATTCTGTTGGCGGAATGGTTTTACATGATCAAAATTTTACGTTTCCCCTTTAGAGTGTAGACACAACACCATGAATTGGTACTAAAGTCTTAATTTGGTGTTTAGTATGGTGTGACTGTGTGGTTATGCTATGGTTTTAGTGAGAGTTTTATTTTTCTAACTTGAATCCTTGCACATGCACAATTTTATTTTCAAATTTCAAGGCTGGTCACTTTTCGTGAGGCTGGTTGAGTGGGACCAAGTGAACATTTGTTCAATTATTCATGCAAGTTTGATTGTTAAGTGAGATCTGCCCTTATCAACTGTGACTGCCGAGTTTTTAGAGAGTAGTTGATTCAACCATAGCATAAACATGCCGGGGGCTAGGCGAGATGGCTGAGGCGTGACGTCGACCACGGCGGAGCTCGACTGGGTGTATTGGCGGAGCCGAGAGCACAACGGTAGAGGTGCGATGCGGGTCGGGGTGGATCCCGACCGGGCACCACGGTCGAGCCAAGGGTGCCGGCGGCTCAAAGTGCTGCTACAGATCTTGGTTGGACGTCGCGGTAGAGCCGAGGGCACAGCTCAGACGGCTCAACATGTATGGGGTAATATACCCTTTTTAAGTCGTAGCAACGCATGGGCAATCAACCAGTTAGTTACGGTATATGCTCTTGCAATGTGTTACAACTTTTAGCGTAGAAACAAAATTGATTATCTTTTGATATGATTATACTTCATTGACTCAGTTGTGATTCTTCACCCAAAATTGGGCTTCGAGCCGGTCAACTGTTTTCTTGTCCACTTGAAATGCCTTGGCCAGAACATCATGTGAGATGTGTGGCTTTGAACCAGACATAGAGCTGGCAATGGTGATTGCCCTTGGGTTCTAGCTGCTGAGTGCGGCAATTGTCGTTGCAGTCTTGTCGGGGTTAGGGTTGAATTGGAAGGGGATGATTCACCGTGGGAAAACAAAGACGCCGTCCCTGTTGGCAAAGAGCTTGTTGTCAGGGTTTGACGTGACAAATATGCTTTAACTTGTTTTTATTAATTTTGGCATACGTTTATTTTTTTCTATTCTATTTCTTAGTGGTCCGTTGGGGACGGTCATTGATGACCTGTATATGATTGATTGTTGCCTTTTATTTCTCTGCTTCATTGAAGGCTAGATTAAGGTCGTGTACAATTTAGAATAAGTTTGTTATGTACGTTCCGTGTTGTCTAAGGTTAAGTCGCACGCGCTAGCTGGAGGCCTGAGCAAAGCTCAGGGGCACGGGGCCAACAGGTCTTCGCCCGCCCGCGTTCGACGCTGGTCCATGCACGCGCACCTCACATTCTTCTTTAATATATATATATATATATATATATATATATATATACTCACGGGAGTAGTTACTCCCTATTTTGTATCTCACATATCTCACAACGTAGAGAATATCTTGTACAATCGAGAGCATATGTGTGTAGTATACGAATATATAAGACCACATATGTGGTATTTACACCTTTTCAGGGGTGGTATGTATAATTTTTAGACATACTCCTTTTTATGTGCGAATATAAAAGTATTTACAAAATATACTAAAAACTATAGACTCTCTTGCAAATTTTTCGTGTAATTCACATTGGAGTATCTTATAATCAGTATATGAGTATACCCAAAGTGATAATGGAGTATGTCAAGTTCTTTTAGGTGGTATTTCAGAGGTGGGAGTAACTACTCCCGAGAGTAGAAAGTATTTACTTCCGGATGTAGTTACTCTCACTTCTGATATACCATCTAAAATAACTTGACATACTCTTTTATCATTTTGGGTATACTCATATACTAATTATAAGATACTCTAATATGAACCATATGAAAAATTTGCAAGAGAGTCCATAGTTTTAGCATATTTTGTAAATACCTTCATATTCACACATAAAAAAAAGTATGTCTAAAAAATTATACATACCACCCCTGAAAAGGTGTATATACCACCTAGGTGGTCTTATGTATTCGTATACTACACACATATACTCTCGGTTGTGCAAAATACTCTTTATGTTGTGAGATACGGAATAGGGGGTAACTACTCCCGGGAGTAGGAAAAAGGCTTCCTCTATATATATAAACAGGGAATTAAATTAAGAAAAATAAATTCTTGAATTATAAAATTCCAAAACATCCAAAATTCACAAGTGAAATTCCAAACTAGAAATTTACTACCCAAACCTACATAAGTAGGGGTGGGCATTCGATTTTTACGGTAAATAATATTTCAGTTTTTGAGAGTTAACAACCGAATTAACCAAATTAAAATAAAAAACTGAACCTAATTAGCCGGATTAAATCGGTTCGGTTTTTTGTTAAACCGAACCACAACATGCAGCCGCCGGCAGCCCCGCCCGCGTCTGCAGCGAGGCGGAGCAGATGCAAAGCCTCTAAGGCTCCATTCTTGTTCGTCTCTACTAGGGGTGGAAAATGGTAAAGGATAATCCGTTTTATCCGATATTCGCATCCGAGAAAACACAAATGCGGAAAGTAAAAATCCGCATTCGATACTATTCATATCCGTATCCGGTGTTATTCGCATCCGTATTCGGTGTTATTCGTATCCGGAAAAAATTGGATAGTATTCGTATCCGTATTCGGTGTTATTCGTATCCGGGGAAAAAACCCAGATAGTATCCGAAAAAACAAATACTATCCGGGAAAAACGAATACGAATACTATCTGTTTTTTCCCGAATACGAATACGAATACTATTTATTCTACCGAGATTTGTCACAAAGTTGTAGGATATTCGCATTCGATCGAATTGAGTACATATTCGATTCGATTCGTATTCGTTACGACATTCGATTAGTATTAAGTATTCGAGAATATTCGAATCGTATTCGTATTTGTTTAAAAATAGGGATTCGTATTCGTATCCGTATTCATTTAAAAAATAGGGATTCGTATTCGTATTCGGGACTATTCGATTCGTATTCGATCTGTTTCCATCCCTAGTCTCTACCGACGCACTCCTCGCGTCGCCACTTCTACTGCCCCCGCACCCCCACCGCGTGTAGCCCACCGCTATATATAAGTTCAGAATTAAAAATTACAAAAGATATGAATTAACAAGTATTGTTCACATAACGTGTAGCCCGTGTGATGCACGAATTGACTACAGCTTAAAGCCAGCCGTGCAAGCTTCTAACGATGGCCTGTACTTGCATAATTATACTAATGCACATGCTCTTCTAAACAAGCAAGCTGTTCATTTGCTACAGCCTATATATAGCTAGCTAGTAGCATAGCAGCTTTCACGTATATATACGTCACTACTACATAAAACCTCATCACAGACGGTTCAGAACCGTCATCACGAGCGTTTTCAACCGTTTGTGTAAAAATGCGTCTGTGATATGAGCGGTTATCACTGAGCGGTTTTGAGCGTGCGTGATAAAGCTATCACGACGGTTCGGAACAAGAGCCGTCGTGAAAGCAGATATCACGAGCGGTTCTTGTTCGAACCGTCGTGATAGCTGTTTTCCTGACGCTCTTGTTCGAACCGTCTATGATAGCTTTTCTTATTGCAAAAAAAATATTGCTATTTCATGGATATACTCATACACATACACTGTCATTTCCGAAGCCTCCCAAACATGGATTCATTGATACACATACATGGATTCACAATCGCTAAGCCTCCCAATAAATTTCTCAAGCCATGGATTCATGGATACACGCATACACTCGATCATATACAAGTAACAATGAAGTAGAATGCGGAGGAGAATCTATGCAAATCGGATATGAATCTAACACAAGTACCACAAACTCATACATATAAATCGGATCTGAATCTAATAGAACCTCATATACAAAAGTACCAATAGAACCTCATATAACGAGAGACATCGGCGTCGAGGAGGATGGAGGAGCTCGGCGTCGGCGTCGAGGAGGACTAGAGGAGGTCGGCGTTGGTGTCGCGTCGACTCTCGGTGTTGGAGGAAGACCACGTCGAAGGTTGGGGCTGCTGGAGCAAGGAGGACCGGAGCTGGAGGTGTAGCGAGGGCGAGGAGGCTGGGAGGACCGGAGGAGCAGCTATCACCGGATCTCGGAGGGCGGCCGGAGCAAGGAGGCCGAGCCGAGAGGAGGACCGGGGCTGCGGGAGTGCGAGGCGGCGCCTAGAGGAGGTCGGCCATAATATATGAGGACATATTTTGCCTCCCGCGCACGCGTTCAAAATTTTCAAATTCCCGCGCTACGAATCACAGACGGTTTCATACAAAAACCGTCTGTGATAAGTAACTCATCACAAACGGTTCTTAATACAAACCGTCTGTGATAAGTACCTCATCACAGACAGTTGGTATTAAGAGCCGTCTGTGATTTGGATTTTACTATAGCTTTAAATTTTTCTTACTCTCTGATTTTACCATGGCTTAAAATTTTCCTTACTCTCTGATTTTACCATGGCTTAGAGTAAGGAAAATTCCAAGTCATCTCTGATTTTACCATAGTTTAGAGTAAGAAAAATTCCAAGTCATCTCTGATTTTACCATGGCTTAGAGTAAGGAAAATTCCAAGTCATCTCTGATTTTACCATGGCTTAGAGTAGGAAAATTCAAGTCATGGTAAAATCAGTTCTAAGCCATGGTAAAAGGAAAATTTGAAGCCATGGTAAAATCAGAGAGAGGAAAATTTTAAGACATGGTAAAATCAGAGAGAGGAAAATTTTAAGACATGGTAAAATCAGAGAGAGGAAAATTTTAAGACATGGTAAAATCAGAGAGTAAGGAAAATTCTAAGCTATCCTCTCCTCCTTGTTCACGGCCGGCTCCCTCGCCGCAAACTCCGGCTCCTTCGCCGGGCCGCTCGCTACCGCTCTCGCTGCTTGTAGGCTCCGAACCAAGCTCGTGCCCTCGGCATCCCTGGAGCGCGCACCCGAAGGCCACCATTGTGAAACCATTCTCGTAGGTGAGCATGGTCCTCGCTTAAGTGCGTCACCAGGTGCCTCTGTACCTTAGATCGACAACCCCTCATTCAATTTGGTCGATGCTTTACAGGGTCGCGAGAAATCGAGTTTTCTCCTTTGGCGGCCGTAAAACCCTAGCTTCGTTCTCGCCTCCGGCAGGGTGAGCGTTTCACCGATTCCTTGCTTGGTGACCATCTCCCGGCCTCACTCAAGCTACCTCCATCAGTACCTTTCGGTTTCCTTGAGCAGGTAGCCCCCTCCTCGTGAGCCGCATCACCGCCACCGCCTTTGTCGGGGACGACACCTCACCAAGCTTCCCCAGACCTTTCTCTCACTCTGGTAAGCCTCAGTGACCCCTCTATTAGCTTAAGCACGTGATGTTTGGTTCAAGTTACACCGTACCGTCGCATGCACCAGTAGCCGAAAACCGCCGCCGCTCACTGGCGTTGCGCCGCCGCTACGGGCCGCCGTAAAGGTCGCCACCAGTGCCAATAGAAGCGCATCGCTATTGTGCTCCCATCCGTGCCCTTGTTTCTCGCGGCCGTTGATCACCGCGCCGGCGAGCCGCCGGCAAAGCTCTCGGTCGCGCCTCCTCTGTTGTCGGATTCCGTCCAAAAATAGTAGCGGAATTAGTAATCTAATTGTGTTTAGTTTGTGTAACGGTTGCTTAAAGAAGTTATTGTCTCTGTGACTTGTGGGCCCATATAAATGGTTAAGTGAATGTGTACTTTGAAAGATGTTTTATCTTAGTGAAAGCGTAATCCTTTTACACTAGAACAGAGAGTACACTTTTGTAGTTAGAAGACGCATTTTGAAGAATACGCTTTTAGCCTTGTTTCGGCCGAGACCAACTCAAACGGACCGGGTCAAACCTTGACCCCGGGTCCCACTGGTCTGTGACTAGGGCTAGCCCAGCCTCGGTAGAAAAAGTATTTAGTACTTAAGAAAAACTGGGATACATTTATTTGTACACTGAAAAATACATTTAACTTCTAAAATCCCTATCTAATTCAAATCAACTCCAAATTGAATGAAACCATACAGTAATTTTTATTTTAAATGAACTTTATGTTAAAATTTGTTTCAACCTTTTCTCTGCAGCAGAGAGTATTATTTTGGAAATTGACCCCTTAACACTATTATTTTTACATTAGAAAAAGACTTTTAACTTCAAAAATACATAACTATTTTATTGTAACTCCAAAAACAGTGAAACCACTTTTGATAATTTTAATTTTTAGTAAAATTATTTCTAAAAATGGTTTCAGTCTTACCTCTAGCACAGAAGATATATTTTATGGATTTTTATCCCAAAATGAATTATTTTTACATTGTAAAATGCTGATGACTTTAGAAATCAATAACAAAATCATAAAAACTCCAATTGAAGCAAACTCAACTGTTTTGAACTTATAATAATATTGCCTTTTTATCTTTGTAATCCATGTACTCACCACTGCTCTACAAATTTTCATCTCATAATTAAGTTACATGAATGAAGGCGTGTTAAAAGCTGAGATTCAAACCACCATAACTTTCACATACTAAATCAAAATGGAATGATTCTTTCACCTAAATAAATATAAAATCATGACCTACCTACTGTATAAATTTCATACATTGTTGAGCATATTGATTTTCTGGCCTTATTTGATATTTATTGCATTACCGTCTTTCTTTAGGTTTTCGCCGGTATCGATATATTCATGAGTTTATTATGAGTATAACTTGATATTGAACAAGTTGTACCGGCAAAGGTGCGAGCACCCTCCTCTTGATCATATTGCTCCCAGTGGTTTTTAAAGGTTTTGTGTGAGTTTTATTATCGCAATTGCATGCTATTTTGAAATATATGTTCATGGGTAGAAATAGTTAAATTCCTAATTGCTGCATTAGCCCTCCTTTGATTGTTGATTACCCTTTTTCCTTGAATGACTAAGGTTATATGTTATATGGGTTTGTTTGCTAGTTTGTAGAACGATGCTTAGCCATGCTAGTAGTTGTAGCCGAGAGCGGTTGATGGAGCTAGTCCATCGGCCAGTGAATTGAATTGAATACTAATGAAATTTGAGGATTTTATGGATTGGATTATGTCGGATTTGAGAGTTGTATCCAGATCTTCGCAACTGGGCTTGGTGGACATGTGGGCTTGTGTCTTATGTTCTTAACTTGGACGGGTGTAGGGTGATCATGAAATGTTGTTGTTGTTGTTGTTGTTATAGAATTGTGTAGCCCCGTCTGAGTGTTTAAGGACCGGTCTGTGGTGTGATGAACCAAGTCTTACGTGCAACCACACGCCGGGATAATGGCAAAGGCTTGGCTTAATAATTTGTTGTGTGTTAGCTATCAAAACACAATGGGATTGACAATTGTTATTGTTATGTATTTAATTGTTCTTTTGGTCAGTCTCGCGGGGGCATGTTAAGGGTCGCCTTACTTGTTCTTAAGGGTCTCTTGTTTGATTGGGACTTACTTACGCAACGGGGTTTCCCCTGTGGTTCAGGCGACTGTACTTTCTGCCATGGGACTGTCCTCGGGTGGTTTGATAGTTAGGACATAACATTGTAACAGCCTCGTTATGATATCTTAGTCACACTCCTTCGGAAGAGTGCATAGCGACAGTATAAGGTATTCATATCGTGTGGGTAAAGCTGTACAACTCTGCAGAGTAACTAAATCTATTCGAATAGCCTCGTCCTAGGTTATGGACAACACTTGTGGGAAGCGAGTACGATTAGTCTTTTGGAAAATTAAGTTTGGGCTATGGTTGGGAATGTTATGTCATTATGTTAGTTTGTTCAAATCTGAAATGAATTCATGAACGCGTAGTTCGCGCGTTAATTTTGTTGGGAAATGATTTTTGCCACGAATGAGATGTTCGTGTGTTGATTATATTTGGAGAGTATACCATTGCTGATCATTACTTACTGTTAATAAATGTTTTCTAAATGTTTTACAAATGGCAAGTTAGAATCTTTTATCTATATGCAAAACTTGCTTTATCTTGAAACCGACTAGTGTAGTAGCCTTTCCTTTGATACTTACATGCATCTTTATTTCTTTTGAAAGTCTCGCGAGTACAACTTTGTACTCTAACAGTGTCTATTTATTCAGGTGAGAACGACGGGTGCAACGACTTTAACTCCAGTTGGTTGCTTGTGGGATTGTGGGCATACGAACTCGGCTATTCCCTTTTTATTTTAAGTTTATCTTCCGTTGCAATTTATTTGTGTTAATTAGATTTGGCCGATCGGCCCTCTTATGCAACCTTGTACTATAAGGTTCTATTTAAATGATGTTGTAATTGGTTCTTTTATTCTTGTATATTGTGTATGGATGTGATTGCAATGTTGTGCACTAGGATATGTGCATGTTAGCCACTGATCCTTGGGAGCTAGCATGTGACACATATCCGGGTCACTCGGAATCGTGTTTGTCTCACGTTAAGTGTTGCGTTTACAGCGTAATCACTTACCTTGATACGGATCCGATCTCGGGGGTCCCCACACGCTCATGCAAGGCTAGATCTCAATAACTTAATTAGCTCAGGTCGTCCTATACCGACACATATGGTTGATACGTGGTGGCCCGATCTTCTCGAGTAGAACCGTAGATAAATAGCGCTTGACGACGAACACCGCTCAGCTGTACACCACGCGCCAGTGCACGGACTTGTAGCTCTATGGATATTCGCCAACACGCACTGGGATGATCACCGCGAGACCACGAGCGGAGATCGCCAAGTCCTCAATTCCCTGCGGAAAAGCAAACTTGACCTTAAAATGCAGAACAAACAATGGATCGCCTAATTCTTTCTCAGAAGTCCTCGCATGAACTCTGGTTTAGAAAGAACAAGCAATAGCTATGTTTCAATTCTTATGCATAAACTGGTCTCATTTACAATGGAGGTTTACCCCTCAATATATAGTCTTGGGCTAATAACTATTCAGTCTAATTTTCCATGTGGGACTATTCATGCGTGTACTACTGTTCATGACCAGCACTGTAGCAGGATTACTGTTCATGGCCCGATACTGTAGCACGTTTACTGTTCACAGCCAAGTACTGTAGCGCATTTACTGTTCATGCCGCGGAATTGGGCTTCCTTCCTGGTTCCTTCATATGGGCTTTGTGCTTGACTGCTTGGGCTGTGATCCCTCGCTTGTCCGCATAGACCTTGGCCCTCTCCTCCTTGGCCGAATGGGCCATAGGCTAGCATCTTGACCTCCTCATTTGATGGCCTTCCTTGGATGACGGCCACATATCTTTGATCTCCGTCCATCGCTGAATCTTCAAACCTGAGTATAAGTAAAACACTATTTTTAGGTAGTATAAAATGCTCATTAAAATCAATGACATATTCATTAAGGAGCAAGTTCACGTGAGATTGTAGTTTCTTGGCACGTGCTCTTGTAATTGGCCCAGTCGGTAACTCGATGCGTATATCTTGAGCATTAGGTGGAGGAGAAGGTGTCGTAAGGATGCCCTCATCAATGGTTGTACGCTTAGGCTTAGATTGGAGTTACGAGTGTTCAGTCCTTAATTGACTCGGGCGAGAATCTCCTCCTATCTACTTGTGAGACTCCTCTCTCACACTTCTCAGAATATAATATAACTCGTCCGCGTCGAAAACTAGGTTTTTTATTTTATTTTTATACCAAATAATAGAGGTACACCCCTCTGGACTTTCTTTTCAAAAATCACAAATTAATATTTATCATGTCATCCTTTTTACAATTTTCATGAAAGCTATTGCCCGATTAAGCAGTTATGCAAGATTTGCATTTGAAAAATCCCAAGTTGACATTATTTATTGTCTAAACCATAATCCTATTGGGTACAACAGCAAAGACATCAACATATCAAGGAGGATCATGCAACGGATAGGACTTACAACTACCGACATCGCAAACATGGCAATTTCATACCAAACATACACTCATGCATAATAGAGTTTTGCAAAAAGAAATACAATAATTTAAATAATGGGATCAACATGATCAAAGGGGTTGCTTGCCTTGCTCTGGTTGCTCTGAATGTGATAATGAAGGTTCGTCAAAATATTCGCTCGAGCAATCAACGTCTATTCCAAAAAGAGCGGAAACAAATTAAATAAGGCAAAATAATTCAATAGTAACCAAATCCAAATATTTTTACATATAAGGCAAGTTGAAGGCATTGAGGATAGACCGTGGGGGACAGTTCACCTCTAAGGAATTTGTGGACCACTGTGAAGAACATGGAGTGAAAAGGCTTCTCACGACATCGTATTCCCCTCAACAGAATAGTGTGGTGGAGAGGCAAAATCAAACTGTCGTAGTGATGGCTCGCAGTTTGCTCAAAAGCATGAATGTGCTGACAAGATTTTGGGGAGAAGCGATAATGACATGTAACATCCCAAATTTGAACTTATTTTCAAATGTGTGAAAATGTGAACTTCTTAAGACTTTCTGATGCATTTTATTGACATTCATTTTTGGATTTTTATGCAAGCCTTTTTGTCTAATTGAGAAATTAAGAATCAAATTTTGGAAAATACAAAACTCATTAAGAATTTAAAATAAATTGGAACAAAATATGATAATTAAAAATCCAAACTTGGTGTAATTGTATTGTTAATAAAATGGGGAAATATTCTCAAACATGTTTTGAAACTTTCCTCAAATCAAATAATAAAAATGCATGCAAATAGAAACTTAAAAGAATTTTGGAGCAAAATATAAAACAAACAAAATAATATAAAAATTATAAATGATCTACACTGTGTCAGGAGCCTCCCCTAAAATTTTCATAATTTTTGGAGCTATATTTCTATATCTAAAAATTTCCTAAAACCTCAGCCTTTATAGAAGTTCTGGAAAAATTGAATATCTTTTCCCTCTCTCGCTGACAGCCCAGCCCCACCGCCAGGCTTCTTCTTCCTGCTTGTTGTGCGCCATGGCCACATGCCCCTATAGCACCCGAGCGCCACCAACCTTGTATCTTCCTCACGACCGACCACCGCATGCCACCGCCGCACCGCCATAGTGTTGTCCGAGCCACAATGCCACCTCCCTTAGCTTCCTCAGTCCGCCAGCAACCCATTTTGGTGGTCACCACCACTTCCCCGTCACGGCAGCCCCTAGCTACCCATAGCCTCTATTCTTCTCCCTCTCTGCTGCCTCTGTGTGCCTCTCTCTCTGTCACTAACAGTAGGGCCCGCTTGTAAGGAGGTCAATAGTAACCCTAGTGACTGAGAGTAGGAACACACGAAATTAATTAGCCAAGTTGAAAGAAATTCAATTGGTGAGAAGTTTAGTTGAACAATACTTCAAATAAGAAAATTCATCTCAATGTTCAAAATGTCTGAACAAAGAAGATATTTAGAGGACAATTGGAAATAACAGTAAGCTAGTGGCATTTCAAATGCAAATAGGAAATTATGTTGAATTAGTAGCCTTTAGCAGTGAATCTAAAAAGAGCAAGAACTAAGTAGCCTTTAACAGTGCCCAAGTAACAATGCCATATCAAATACAGGGGAAAAATTTATCAAGAATTTTGTAGATTTGTTTAGCCAAGAGTAATTAAGCTCAAAGGGCAATTCAACTTAAAATAAAGGGTTGAAATATGGCTATTTAAAGTAATCAGTAGACTCCCACCCAATGATTTAATGAACTAAGAATAGTCAGAGTTAATACTGTAGTTAACAATTGCACTCTAGTTAAAATAATGAAGGGTTAGATTAAAAGTATTTTATTTAAGTAAATAAAGGTTATGAGAAGGTTAATCAAAATGAGTAAAATGATTAAATATCAACTCTTATCAGCATGCACTTAGAGAAATTCATAAGACGATACTTTAAATTGAAAATCAAGTAAAATTGCTAGTTTTGCTATTGTCTTGATAACGGCAACAACTTTTGCAAACGAATTCCAAATCAAATGAATTTTCCCTAAATTCATATAAAATCATGCTCTGTATGAATAAGCAAAAATATTTGGAATTTATTGCTGTTGAATTTATTTTTCCGTTTGTGATTTATTCTCGGTTCTTTCGAATAGACGCCGGAATTTGCGAGTGAGATTAACGACAATCAAGCGACCTCACTCTCTGAGCAACCAGAGCAAGGCAATCACCTCCTTTGACTATGTTGATCCTACTATTTCAATTATTGTACTTCTTTTTACAAAATCTATTATGCCTGTTTGTATGTTTGCTTAAAATTGCTATATTTGGGGATAACGGTAGTTATAATCCTATTTGATGCATGATCCTCCTTGAAAATGTTGCTATCCTTATTGTTGTAGCCATCAAGGTATGATTTAGACATTGAATGATGTCAAATTGAGCTTTTCGAATGCGGATATTGCATAAATGCTTTGGCTATAGTCCTTAATAAAAATTGTAAAAAGGGATGGCATGATAAATATGAGCTTAGGAGTTTTTGAAAAGAAATTCCAAAGGGGTTTACCTCTGTTATTTTGTATAAAAATAAAAATGAAAAACTTAGTTTGTAACGCAGGCAAGTTATATTATATTCTGAGAAGTGTATATTATATTCTGAGAAGTGTGAGAGGTGTATCTCACAAGTAGATAGGGGGAGATTCTCGCTCAGGTTAATTAAGGACTGAACGCCGATATATCCGACCTAAGTGTAAGCGTACAACCACATGTGCTGGTATGGAACAGTCTTAGCTAAGTAAGTCATTGAAAACTAGCCTTACGTGTTGGTAGGCCGTGGTAGTTCAAGCATGACCGGTGTAGGCATGTTCGAAGGGGCTCGCTTCACCAAGGCGTTGGGAACAAAACCTTCTGACACAACGGTGAATGCCTCACTAAGACAGAGGTGTACCCGGGTGAAGTGAGGGTGTTCATTCACCAAGATAGTGCAAGGTTAGGACTAGGTGATGTAAAGGCTTCGACACGTGCTCTACACTGCTTACCAAAGATAGTGAGCGGTGGTATCGACGGATGCCGAACAAGCTAGAGAATTCGTGTGCTGTTTTTAAAGTTGTACCCCTCTACAGAGTGTAAATCTATTTAAATAGCCGTGCTCGCAGTGATGAGTATGCTAAGTGTAGTATTATCGGGTATAGTCTTGGTTTTCACAAAAATGTTTCTTGTTGGGAACCATGGGAAATGGTTGTTGGTTTATATTTGAATTGAGTGCCATATCTATAGCTGAAAATAAAATGTGCTCGCAGCTGAGGAGGGTTGTGAGTTGTTATTTATTCGATTACTTATTTGTTGTCCTTTCTCTATTTAACTGCTCTTCAAATTTCTGTTGCAAAGTACTACATATTGGTATTACAAATAAAACTTGCTTAATGCTGAAAATAGCTTGTAGCACAGAGCCTCTCCCTTTGTTAGCCATGCATGTATATAATCTTTGCGATACACTACAAGTCTTGTTGAGTATGCAATGTACTCAATCTTGCTTAATTTGTTGTTCAGACTTAGAGGATGAGCCTACACCGGACGACGCTTTCTTCGCACCCGGAACCGGTGGATTCGATGATGGGTCTTTCTAGGACTTGTCTCTTGTCAGTTGCCTGAAGGTTTGGATGGGTATGCCACTGGAATTTTGAACTCTTATTACATTTTGCTTCCACTGTTATATTTGCTACATATGATACTTAAGCTTTTATTTGGTCGGTCGACCCCTGTGATGTAAATATTGTAATTGCTTAAGTTATGTACCATTTTAGTTTTATTTTGTACATATAAATGTATGGATGTGATTATCAATGTTGGAGTTGTGTGTATTAGCCACTGATCATGGGGCTAGTACGGTACACACACGAGAGCTTTGGGTATTCAAAACTTGGGATACGACATGACAACAGTGTATTAACTGAACCGTTCAACTACAAAAAGTCTAGTTGGCAAAACTCCATATGAGGCATGGCGCAACAAAAGCCGAGTGTACATCATTTGCGTACGTTTGGTTGTGTTGTTCATGTCAAGATAGTGCAACCTCATGTAAAGAAATTAGATGATCGAAGTATCACCATGATCTTTATCGGCTATGAACCGGGAACTAAGGCGTATAGATGTTATGATCCTAAGACAAAGAGTTACATGTTAGTCGGGATGTGATCTTTGAGGAGGACAAGCGCTACGTTTGGACTGCTAATTGTGTACAAGAAGATGCATTGGTGAACAATGAAGATACATTCAGTGTGTATTATGAAAATTGAAACCGATAAGATTGAAGACATAGACTTGGGAGCATGCGTGGTGGGCGAGGATGCTCTAGAGCCACAAAGCCCTCAAGTCGGTAGTCCATGTACTCCTTCGTGTGAAGTTGTTGCAACACTAGATCTCTCACCATTAGAAATAATAGATGTTGATTCCTCAACAGAAGGACCACTTCGGTTTCGTGTGTTGAGGGACATCTATGAGGCCACCGAGCTGGTGGAGATGCAATACTCAGGCTTATGTATGTTAGCTCTGGAAGAACCTACAAGCTATGAAGCAT
Source organism: Ampelocalamus luodianensis (assembly GCA_036346255.1). NCBI lineage: Eukaryota > Viridiplantae > Streptophyta > Magnoliopsida > Poales > Poaceae > Ampelocalamus > Ampelocalamus luodianensis. Next base: position 62,881,895 of record CM070633.1, on the reverse strand, counting down.
CAGCTAAAGAAAAGTGCTGGAGAGGTGCAATGCAGGAGGAGATGAAGTCTATTTGAGGCAATGAAACGTGGGAGTTTGTGAATTTGCCTGCCCGTCGAAAGCCAATCAATTTGAAATGGGTATTCAAAATCAAGAAAGACAGCAAAGGAAATATTGTCAAGCACAAAGCTCGTTTAGTGGCGAAAGGGTATGCTCAATGCTAAGGGATTGATTTCGAAGAGGTTTTTGCACCCGTGGCCAGGTTAGAAACCATGATATTGCTCATTGCCATAGCAGCTCATAGTGGCTGGGAAACTCATCATATGGCTGTCAAGTTGGCATTTCTCAATGGGGAACTCACCGAGAAAGTATATGTCAGACTCCTATGGAAACCGTATGAAGTTGAGGAAGAAGAGTGGCGGCTCTCCTATAAACGAGACTAAGTATCGAAGCATCATCGGAAGCTTGCGATACTTAGTGAATACATGATCGGACATTGAATACCCAGTAGGATTGTGAGTCGATACATGGAAGCACCAACTACTGAGCATATGGCAACAATTAAGCGTATCTTAAAGTATGTAAGTGGCACAAAAGGCTATGGCTGCTCCTACGAAAAATGTGAAGATTTGGAGCCAAAGCTTGTGGGATATTGTGATAGTGATTTGGCAGGCGATATCGATGATCGTAAAAGTACCACTGGAACAATTTTCTTCCTCGGTTCAAATTTGATAACTTGGGCGCCACAGAAGCAAAATATTGTTGTTCTTTCTTCTTGTGAAACAGAGTACATTGCAGCAACTACAGCCACATGCCAAGGTGTTTGGCTAAGCCGATTGCTTGGAGATTTTAAGAATCAAGAACCAGAGAAGATCAAGTTGATGGTAGACAACAAATCAGCTATTGCACTTTGCAAGAATCCAGTCCACCATGATCGCAGTAAACATCGACACAAGGTATCATTTTATTCGTGAATGTGTTGAGAGTGACAAGATTGACGTGGATTATATCAGCACCGAAGATCAGCTTGCTAATGTACTGACTAAAGCCCTTTGTCGCATCAAATTCATTGATATGAGACAGAAGTTGAGTATAAAGTAGATGAAGTCAGAACAACAAGTTTAGGGGGTGATTTGTTGGTTTAAATCTTGTCATTCAAGTTTAATTTTTCTTTTATGTTTTGAGTTGCAATGGATTGCTAAGATGTCAGGCAATTCCAATTCAGTCTTGTGTAAAGTTCAGAGTTCTCTGTTTTCGGTTTTCAGAAACTGTAGCAGTTCATATCATTGTCGGTAAGGTTTCAGGATTTCAGTTCGGACTCTGTTTAGAACAACCGAATTGAAACTTGATTGTAACTCATTAGAAGTCAATAAAAAGGGAGAAAATAGAAAAGCCGTGGTAAGATTTGCGGCGCAAAATAATCCTCGAGTGTTTTTTTCATTTATCTGTGTATCGCTATTCGGTTCTTCGACAGAATCAAAGTTTGCGCAGAGGAAACGTTTTTTCAGCACTTGTGCGTGATCAAAGGTCTTTGCTCCAACAGAGGACACCGGCAATAACGCTGCCGCCACCGCCGGCAATGGCAGTTTGTTACATACAGTGAGCATGGGTTCTGACTGATGGTATGTACATACAGTTCTAAGATGATACAGAAGAACGTTCTACTATGAAAACAGTAGCTGTTCTTCATTCTTGGGACTAAAATGATTTTAGACATTGTTCTTCTTGGAGGAAGAACTGTGCTCAATAGTGGGACAGAAAGGCATTGTTCAAGTAAAAAAAAATAGTTAGATGGAAAAAGTTCATTTTTTTTTTTGTTTTTTAGGTTATTTTGAGTGGACACTGCTCTTGTTGTTTCGGTTGCAAATCTTATGGTGTAAAGAGAAAAGAACAAGAGAAAGATTTGTCATATTGGAAATTTGATGTTTTTTAATGGTCTCCCGTTTGTGTTCGAGAAATTTCATTGTCTGCGATTTTTTGTGTGGTGGATATTGTTGTTGTTCTGGAGGCATTTTTTTTAGGATATTCAGTTTTTCATTGTCCTCTTGCCAGAAAAATTCAGAGCCAGCCACAACCAGATGAGTGGCCTGAGATGATCCACTCTTTGCAACATTATTCTTTGCCGAAACATTACCATTAGTTACATGCTTAAATCTAGAAATTCATTATTCTTTGCCCTATTTTTTGGGTTAAATCTAGAAATTCGGCCATGAATTATAAATATATACACTAAGATTAGGATCATACCACATGGTCTCCACAGATTAACCGAGAGATCAAGAAATTAAAGCGTTTATCCATTCCATGCATGCAGCAACGTAAGTACGTACAGAGATCAAAAGCTCAGGGACATCACGTTGTCAGGTTAATGATTCTAACATGCCCTTTTCTTCACCTGATCAAACACAACCAATCAGCAATGTCGTGTGTGACGAGAAAACCACCATTATCAAATTACTCGGTCACCTCATTGCTGGGAGTAGAGAGTTATCTATACAAGACCGCGTCAATCGAACAAATTATGTAATTGCTTGCACTGCCGGATGCAATTTGTACACGCCAAGTCGCCAAGAGGAGAACCAGTCGCTAGCTCAACCTGAGACCATTTCTATCTGTCTAGTCGGCCACTCCTTCACGTGATCTTCTGAATCTCACCTGCTCACGCTCTATATATATGCATGCATCCCCTTCATGGCCAAAGCATTAGCCAGCTGAGCTCCATACACACACACCAACCATCGACTACTTGTACACAGCTAACATCTGTAGAAGAGCTAGCTAGCAAATTAAGTTCCATCTAGCTAGATGGCCTCCTACAACCTCCTCCTCCTCTCTGCTCTTCTCGCCTTGGTCGCTTCGCAGGCCATGGCTTCAGATCCCAGCCCTCTCCAGGACTTCTGTGTCGCCGACATGAACAAGCACTCGCCTGGTAGACTACTCCATCAACGTCATGCGCTTGCATCGATCAGCATACAATAGAATAGCATGCATATGTTTGGTTTGGCTTTCTAACGCATGTATATATATATGTTGCTTCCTTGATTCAGTGCGCGTCAATGGGTTCCCCTGTAAGGACGCTGACGACGTGAAGGCCGAGGACTTCTTCCTCGCTGCCAACCTCGACAAGCCGATGGACACAACCAAGAGCAAGGTCAGGTCAAACGTCACGTTGATCAACGTGATGAAACTCGCAGGTCTCAACACACTCGGCATCTCCATGGCACGCATCGACTACGCTCCCAAAGGACAGAACCCACCACACACTCACCCACGCGCCACTGAGATCCTAACCGTTCTCGAGGGCACACTCTATGTCGGATTTGTCACCTCCAACCCGGACAACAAGCTATTCACCAAGACGCTCAACAAGGAGACGTCTTCGTGTTCCCACAGGCTCATCCACTTCCAGTTCAACCCAAGCTACGACAAGCCAGCTGTTGCCATCGCCGCGCTCAGCAGCCAAAACCCTGGCGCAATCACCATTGCTAATGCGGTGTTCGGATCCAAGCCACCAATCTCGGATGATGTTCTTTCCAAGGCATTCCAGGTGGACAAGAAGGCTGTGGATTGGCTCCAAGCTCAGTTCTGGGAGAACAACCACAACTAAATTATGGGTGCTCGATGAGGTTTATATACGTACGCTTATCCTTGTAATGACAGATAACACAGGTTGGTTGGTTTGTTTTTTTGTGAGTAGCAAAATATTGTTGTATACGGGTTTGCTTACAGATCATGTAAAACACTATATGTAATCATGTATGATTCATTTGTGGCGATTAATTTAAGATACTTCATATCTAAAGTAGCTTTCGATAACCATACTGATCGAGCATTGGTTAGATCAGATTCATGCTACCAAAAACTAGATATAAATGAAGGCAAATAAGGGAATCCTGAGGCAGGCGGTTGAATCATCAGTCAGTCTACGCACGTAACAGAAACTTATCCTGAGCGTTCAACCATTAGGGCTCATGCTTGTTTCGATCAGTTCTTTCTGTTAGGAGTAAGTACTGCAGGACTAGAGGAACTGGACCAATTCCAGTTCTGTCTGTTAGGAGTGTATAATCCATTTCTTATCAACAGAATAACTTCAAACGTGACTTGTCTGTACGGCAAAGCAAAGTTTCTAGGAAATTAATTGATCATCTAAAAACAACCGTTTAATTTAAAGTGATTAGAAAAGATATATTAAACCTTCATATATTGGTGGAATTTGTCGTAGATACGTGTCTAGACAGTAGATTTGTAGGTACTCTCGATCGGCTACGTGGACATCTGGGAATGCGTAAGTATGGGACGAAGCGTAAGCGTGCAAGGGAATCGAGTTGTATTGCTCAAGTGTGAAATGATATACAAGTGGTCTCCCCCTCATGTTACAAAGGTGGCCCCTATTTATAGGATGGGAAAGGGGAGAAGGGGAAGTTACATAAATGATCATACTTTTAGGGAAACCCTAGGGGTAGCTTCGTCCTTTCCGATCAAGTAGGGTTACTTATACCAGACCCACCGGTTGACGTTACACGTGTCGGCTACGTAGAGAGGCATTACGCTTGCTAGTTGCATAGAGGGGCTTGGTTGTGTAACCGAAGCCACGCTTCGTGTCGTCGTCATTTCGCGTAACCTCCATGTAGTGATGCTATTTTCTTATCGATGATAGTCGGACCAATGTTAGCTTCAACCGGGGGGCGCGGGGACCCCTTCCCCAACAGTAGCCCCTCGCCATTTCAGGCAATCATCGACGCGCTCGCTGGGCGACAGATGTTAGATCGGACCCTAGCCGCATGTCTAGGTCCAACCGGTTTACTCTTGGTCACGAGATCCAAGCGTCTTTGAATCTGACTAAGCCCACGAGCTACCACATGTAAGCCCTATAGCAATGACCTTATAAGTGGTATTAGGCATTCTCCTCCCAAAAACTAGTCTAATGGGTGAGGTATTCCTCACACTTATAAGTTGTATTTTTTCCGATATGGAACTATTGCCAACATTCTCCTCCTCACACATCGGTTGTGTACTTCGCAACCATGAAGTCCAAGGAGATGTTAGGCGTCAGGCTCCTTCTCCTCCCAAAAGAGTAGTATAATGGGTGAGGTATTCCTCACACTTATAAGTTATGTTTTTTTCGATGTGGGACCATTCTCAACAATCACATAGATTCTAGAAGGGTGGCGCACCTCCCAGTCGATGGTCCGACACGGCTATGAAGCGAACGCCTACAAAATAATAAATCTTCACACAACCGAAAGATGGTCCCTTCACTCGTGGCTTGCCTAGATGGAGGCGGCGCCGCTTGGATGGAGACAAAGTCACCTCCCTCGTGCCACGACTCGCCGAGGATCCGCGGGAGGGCTTTGGTAGCGACAGAAAGATGATGAGGCAGCGACAAGACTTTGACCAGACCATCGCCCCTGTCCTTGGGCTTAGATCCTCACGCTGGCTCATCGCAGCCATGGCGGCCGCCGGTCGAGATTTGCTCCATCCGGCTCGCCGCGGTGCCGTCTTGGCACTACCGCCACCGGTGGAGACTTGCTCCACCCGGCCGCTGTGGTGCCATGCTGCCGCCCTGGTTCTCTGCCGTGGGCGTCGGAACCACATCACTGGGCCTACCGTGGTGCTTCAGCACCACCACCGCCTCGTTCTCCGGCTGCGGACATCGGGCTCGCCGTGGTGCTTTAGCACCACCGCCGCCCGTAGTCTGTTAGAGTTAATCTTGTTTTTGGTAATTTTTCAGTTAGTTTTTGGTAAAAGTTAGAGTCCGAGTTTTTGTTTGGTTTAGATGTTTGAGTCAATGTCGGTCTCGTGTGGGGGCGTGAGTCGGCTTCGGCCGGTAGATGCGTGTGTATAAAAGCTGAGGCCAGTACCATGTAGAGTTGAGGTGAGCGAGAAGAAATAGAAAAGCAAAAGAGGAGCAGCACGCTCCCAAAGAAATCTCCGGGGTATATGTATATGAGTTTCTAGCACGAGGCGTTTATTCGCTCGTTCTCCAGAAGTATCACGTGAAGGCAGCAAGGCTTGAGGCGTTGCCTACGTGCGTGACACTGCCCTGCAGCAGGTCACGTCGGGGGGCAGAGGAGTAGTGGGTTCCATGGCCAAAGTAAAGTGCTAGTGTTTCTTTGTTTGGTCTGGACAAAACAGTGAACACTGCAAAAGGACCAGAAAAGTTCCAACATAGTCCATTGACTGCAGACGCTGGATTCGACTCGCCGGGTCTGCCGTAGTGCTTAAGCATCGCCGCCGCCCCTCGCTATCCGACAGCAGACGCCAGATCCGACTTAACAGGCCTGCCGTGGTACTTTAGAACCGCCATCGCCCCTCATTCTCCTACCGCGGACGTCGGATCTGACTTGTTGTGTGTTTGTGCGCGCAACAGATGTGATGTCGAGCTTGGGTCTAGATTAAATCTCGAGTGTGCGCTTCGCACCGGGCGAGTGGCCAGCGTAGCCATACATGCAGCTTAGGTGTGGACTCGAGCCACCATGTCGACAAAGAGGGCCACATAGCTTGCAGAGACGAGGGATACACAGCGTGTGTGAAGTATGGGGCCGAGCGAACTTACGCCGCCCGCGCGCCGGCGAGACTAAGGCCACGAGCGAGGCGCGTGATAGTAAACGGTGCCCAGGTTGCTTTGAGGAAACGGCCTCGAGGCGAAGACATGTTGTGCCGAGACGAGTCAATAAGTAGAATGTAGAACTTGCTTGAAATGGTCGCTGCTTGCATGCAACAGAACGTGTTGAGATTAATTAACTAGACCAGTGCTCTGACATGGTCGTACCATATATTGACGACCGAGTATAGACTCTATTCATATGGTTTGTTGAGCGATGAAAATAGCTCTGAGCTTGGTGTGATACTCATAATTGATTGTGAACGGTCGGGCATGCAAAACTCATCCGTTAGTTATATCCTACTAGGCTACTTTTTTAAATAGTGATTTGTTTTCAATATTGACGCACATTTAATTCAAAATTTATATAAAGTTGGATCACACATTTTTAGTTTTGAAAAATAGTTCTATACTTCTAAAATTTAAAACTACAGCTTTCTAATTTCAGTTTACATATATTTGGACACCACACTTCCAATATTGCCTGTAAACATGTTTGTATTTGGTCGCTATGTATTAGAGTTAAAGTTATGTCACGCATGCATGCAGAATATTAACCGGAAGATTATGTCATTTTCATTTGACATAATTAATACAAACAGTTTCGTATGTATTGGTCACCAGAGTTGGAAAATTTGACTGCAAGTATTTAGAATATCTTCCCTAAAAATGGTATTTAGAATGTCATAATTTGACTGCAGGTTATTTCTGTAGAGGAATAGAATACCAATTAGCAACGATCCACTTTTTGTGTCCCTTTTTTGAGAAACTACAATGGAACATGAAACCTATGTCATACGCATTTGCATGCTTGTAATTAAAGCTTCTAGCTGAATCGGACTTTCAATGTACGCAATTAAAGCTTGCAGCATCTTTAAAAAATAAATTTGAAATGAATTGGACTTTGCATGCATATATCATTGAAGGAATAAGAGATAGTTAATAGGAGGAACTCGTGCATGTCAACAGGCGAGTCGGACTCTGCATATATGCGTACTGTCAATCAGATACAAACTCTTCAGATGAGATTGAAGGAATAAGAGAGTTAATAGGCCCTCGTACATGTCAACCGCACTCTATTCAAACTCTCTTTTGTTTTGAATTCTACAACTATAGAAGATGCAGACATATCTATATTTAATCCAAGCCGTAGATTATACGGTGCAAAAAAGTTAGATGGCCTAGATTTTTTTCTTTTTTTAATTAACGTGGAAATTTCTAGTTTTTATGATTATTGTGAGAATTTCTAGCTTTTTTCTTCTAGGATTAACGTGGTAGATTCTAAGAAAGCCTCTAATTAGTATATAGAGATATAGATATGCATGATTTCTTTTTCAGTACTCCGTACAAAGGAAACCAATGTGATGAAGCGGGTTGGAGAAGATAAATAATGGAGTGTATAAATTATGTTGGACCGAATAAGCGATTAGAAGGGTTAATAGGAGCACTTATATTTTTCACCACCTGCATTATTCAATTTCTTTTTCACTCAAATAGCAATGAAAGCTATGAAGATCAAATGTCATTGACGGTCGATTGCTTTCCAAGTCCGAAAAACACCATCTCTGGGCATTTCAGCAAAACTCTATCTAGTTTTGCGTTCATCTCTATTTTTGTGGCACCGGTGTAACCATACCTCCAAACAGTCACGAAGTGTTTGATTGCGTTCTCGAAATTCCACTTTGTCTACGGCGGTCGACCGCAACCTTGTCGGTCGGACCGCCACTCTCGACCATTCTAGCGCCACCCCTTGCCGTCGGACCACCTACAAGCTAATAGTCAGGCCATAATTTCCCAAACCGAGGTTTTGATCCCGAAACATCTCGACACCGATGTCAATTATTGAACACTAAAATTAGACCATACCACATGGTCTCCACAGATTAACCGAGAGAAGAAATTAAAGCGTGGATCCATTCCATGCATGCAGCAACGTAATTAAGTACGTACAGAGATCAAAAGGTCATGGACATCACGCTGTCAGGTTAATTATTCTAACATGCCCTTTTCTTCACCTGATCAAACACAACCAATCAGCAATGTCGTGTGTGACGAGCACACCACCATTACCAAATTACTCGGTCACCTCATTGCTGGGAGTAGAGTGTTATCTATACAAGACCGCGTCAATCGAACAAATTAGGTAGTTGCTTGCACGGCCGGACGCAATTTGTGTACGCCAAGAGGAGGAACCAGTCGCTAGCTCAACCTGAGACCATTTCTATCTGTCTAGTCGGCCACTCCTCCACGTGATCTTCTGAATCTCACCAGCTCACACTCTATATATATGCATGCATCCCCTTCATGGCCAAAGCATTAGCCAGCTGAGCTCCATACACACACACCAAGCATCGACTACTTGTACACAGCTAACATCTGTAGAAGAGCTAGCTAGCAAATTAAGTTCCATCTAGCTAGATGGCCTCCTACAACCTCCTCCTTCTCTCTGCTCTTCTCGCCTTGGTCGCTTCGCAGGCCATGGCTTCAGATCCAGCCCTCTCCAGGACTTCTGTGTCGCCGACATGAACAAGCACTCGCCTGGTAGACTACTCCATCAACGTCATGCGCTTGCATCGATCAGCATACAATAGAATAGCATGCATATGTTTGGTTTGGCTTTCTAACGCATGTATATATATATGTTGCTTCCTTGATTCAGTGCGCGTCAATGGGTTCCCCTGTAAGGACGCTGACGACGTGAAGGCCGAGGACTTCTTCCTCGCTGCCAACCTCGACAAGCCGATGGACACAACCAAGAGCAAGGTCAGGTCAAACGTCACGTTGATCAACGTGATGAAACTCGCAGGTCTCAACACACTCGGCATCTCCATGGCACGCATCGACTACGCTCCCAAAGGACAGAACCCACCACACACTCACCCACGCGCCACTGAGATCTAACCGTTCTCGAGGGCACACTCTATGTCGGATTTGTCACCTCCAACCCGGACAACAAGCTATTCACCAAGACGCTCAACAAGGGAGACGTCTTCGTGTTCCCACAGGGGCTCATCCACTTCCAGTTCAACCCAAGCTACGACAAGCCAGCTGTTGCCATCGCCGCGCTCAGCAGCCAAAACCCTGGCGCAATCACCATTGCTAATGCGGTGTTCGGATCCAAGCCACCAATCTCGGATGATGTTCTTTCCAAGGCATTCCAGGTGGACAAGAAGGCTGTGGATTGGCTCCAAGCTCAGTTCTGGGAGAACAACCACAACTAAATTATGGGTGCTCGATGAGGTTTATATACGTACGCTTATCCTTGTAATGACAGATAACACAGGTTGGTTGGTTTGTTTTTTTGTGAGTAGCAAAATATTGTTGTATACGGGTTTGCTTACAGATCATGTAAAACACTATATGTAATCATGTATGATTCATTTGTGGTGATTAATTTAAGATACTTCATATCTAAAGTAGCTTTCCATAACCATACTGATCGAGCATTGGTTAGATCAGATTCATGCTACCAAAAACTAGATATAAATGAAGGCAGGCGGTTGAATCATCAGTCAGTCTACGTACGTAACAGAAAGTTATCCTGAGCGTTCGACCATTACGTTCGGCTCATGCTTGTTTCGATCAGTTCTGTCTGTTAGGAGTAAGTACTGCAGGACTAGAGGAACTGGACCAATTCCTTCAGTATGTTCAGTTCTATCTGTTAGGAGTGCATAATCCTTCTTAATTACCAACAGGATAACTCAGACGTGACTTCTCCTCTTGTCTGTACGGCAACACAAAGCTTCTGGGAAATTAATTGATCATATAAAAACAACGGTTTAATTTAAAGTGATTAGAAAAGATATATTACACCTTCAAATATTGGTGGAATTTGTCGTAGATACGCGTCTAGACAGTAGCACTACTACAGAAAACGTCATCACAGACGGTTCGGAACCGTCTGTGTTTTTGTACGTCTGTGATAACTGGCGGTTATCACAGGCGGTTAAAAAAACCGTCTGTGATAAGTCACAACACAGACGGTTCTAGATACCAACCGTCTGTGATATCCACATATCACACACGGTTCATAATTCACAACCGGCGTTCGGTTCTTAATTGACCTCGGGCAAAAATCTCCTCCTATCTACTAGTGAGACTTCTTTCTCATTCTTCTCAAAATATACTATAACTCGTCCGTGTCAAAAATTAGATTTTTCATTTTATTTGTATACAAAATATCAGAGGCACCTTCCCCTGGATAGTTTCCATAAATCTCCGAAGCTCATGTTCATCGTATTATCCTTGTATAACTTTTAGGAAAAATGATTGTTCTAGTTAGTATTTGTGCGATATTCGCACTCAAAAAAATTCAAATGATATTATATATTGTCTAACCTATAACCTAATATCTACAACAGTAAGGGCATCAACATATCAAGGGAATTCATGCACTGAATAGGATTTACAACTAACGCCATCCCAAACATAGCAGTTTAATATTGAACATACACGCATGCAATAATAGCCTTTGCAAAAAGAAATACAATAAGTAAAGTAGTATGATCAAAATGATCAAAGGGGGTGCTTGCCTTGCTCTTATTGTTCTGAGTAGGAGGACGGTTGGTCGTCCAAAATGTCGTTCGAGTAATCAGCGTCTATTTCAAAAAGAGCCAGAAACGAATTAAATAATACAAATAAATTTAATCGTAACCAAATCCAGATTTTTTTTTCATATTCAGCAAGATTAAGTATCATTCAATTCGGAGTATTACCTTATGAATTTATTCTAAGTACACACTGATGATTTTCAATATCTAATTGTTTTACCAAATTTTATAAACCATCTCATTGACCTAGTGGTACTATGGTTATTATCATATGGGAAAAAGTCTACTTTACAACCTTGAACTATTTGAAAATTCAGATTTTAACCTAAACTACAAAACCGGACATCCTACACCTCAACTATCAAAACCGTTCATTTTACCCCTCAACCCAAAGCAGAGGTGGTTTTGGGTGATGTGGCGCCGACGTGTCAATGGTTTTGCTCATTTGTCATCGGCCCACTCCCGAGCTTCTTCTTCCACGGAACCGAGCCAAGCGGCCACCGACCACGCCAGTCACGCGCCGTGCACCTCCGCGCCACCTCGGCTTGCCTACCCCGGGTTTCGGCCTTGCGCCCTTGGGTTTTCCCTAGCCCATGCTGCGCCCACGCCTACCCGGCCACGCCATGCCGCTGGTTGCGGCGCCGCCATGGCGCGCGCCTCAAGCTCCACGGCTGCACCGACGAGCTTCGAGCTTCATCTTCTTGTACCTCTAGCTCACCTTGACGGCTTGACCTCCTCTTGCTATCCCTCATCCCCGTTGTTTCTCTTTGCAGCCGGAATACCGGGATCGTACGTGGAGCATCTTCATCAAGTCATCTTTTGATTAGACGTCGATTGTTCGAACGATATTTTTGATGACCATCTATCCTCCTATTTAGAACAATCAGCACAAGACAAGCACCCTCTTTGATCATGTTGATCCTATTATTTTAATTATTGTATATTTTTTTTTTGTAAAATCTATTATGTATGCGTGTATGTTTGATATAAAATTGCTATGTTTGGGGTATCGGTAGTTGTAAATCCTATTCGATACATGAACTTCCTTGAAATATTACCCTTACTATTGTAGCCATTAGGTTATGGTTTAGATGAGGAATAATATCAACTTGGGTTTTTGAATGCGAATCTCGCATAATTACTTAGTCGGGCTATTGTCTTTCATAAAAATTGTGAAAAGGATGACATGATAAATATGAATTTGGGGTTTTTAAAAGGAAAGTCCAGATGGATATACCTCTATTATTTTTTTTTATAAAAAAAGAGTGAAAACCTAGTTTTCGACGTGGGCAAGTTATATTATATTCGAGAAGTGTGAGAGCGTCTCACAAGTAGATAGGGGAGATTCTCGCCGAGTCAATTAAGGACCGAGCGCGGTATATCCCACCTAAGCGTGGCGTGCATCCACATGTGTGCGTATGGGACGGCGGCCTTAGCTAATTAAGTCATCGAAAACTAGCCTTGTATGATTGGTAGGCGGTAGTGGTGCGAGTATGTGTGATTCTTGACACAACGGCGAATGCCTCACTGAGATGGGGGTGTACCCGAGTAAAGCGAGGGTGTTCATTCGCCAGGCTAAGTGCAAGGTTTGGACTAGATGATGTAAAGATTTCGACATGTGCTGTAGACTGTAGTCTCGATCCGTGCACTGAGCTACCATGTCGACGAAGAGGGCCACGTAGCTGCAGAGACGAGGGATACCCACGCTGCCGCGTGTGTGAAGTACACCTGCAGGGCCGAGCGAACTTACGCCGCCTGCGGGCCGGCAAGACTAGTTAAGGCCACGAGCGTGGCGCGAGTCAGTGTTGAGGTTGCTTTGAGAAACGGCCTCGATGCCAAGACGTGTTGTGCCGAGACGAGTCAATAAGTAGAATGTACAACTTGCTTGAAATGGTCGCAGCTTGCATGCAACAGAACGTGTTGAGATTAATTAACTGCGATTATCTTGCACTAGACATGGTCGTGATACTCATATGGTTTGTTGAGCGATGAAAATAATTCTGAGCTTGGTGTGATACTCATAATTGATGGTGAACAGCCGGGCGTGCAAAACTCATACGTTAGTTATATCCTATATGTATGATATATATTTTTCAGTATTCCGTACAAAGAATTACGCTATGAGCTTAATTATTCTAACATGCCCTTTTCTTCACCTGATCAAACACAACCAATCAGCAATGTCATGTGTGACGAGAACACCACCATTATCAAATTATTCAGTCAGCTCATTGCTGGGAGTAGAGAGTTATCTATACAAGACCGCGTCAATCGAATAAATTAGGTAGTTGCTTGCACGCCCGGACGCAATCTGTGTACGCCAAGAGGAGGAACCAGTCGCTAGCTCAACCTGAGACCATTTCTGTCTGTCTAGTCGGCCACTCCTTCACGTGATCTTCTGAATCTCACCAGCTCACACTCTATATATATGCATGCATCCCCTTCATGGCCAAAGCATTAGCCAGCTGAGCTCCATACACACACACCAAGCATCGACTACTTGTACACAGCTAACATCTGTAGAAGAGCTAGCTAGCAAATTAAGTTCCATCTAGCTAGATGGCCTCCTACAACCTCCTCCTTCTCTCTGCTCTTCTCGCCTTGGTCGCTTCGCAGGCCATGGCTTCAGATCCCAGCCCTCTCCAGGACTTCTGTGTCGCCGACATGAACAAGCACTCGCCTGGTAGACTACTCCATCAACGTCATGCGCTTGCATCGATCAGCATACAATAGAATAGCATGCATATGTTTGGTTTGGCTTTCTAACGCATGTATATATATATATATGTTGATTCCTTGATTCAGTGCGTGTCAATGGGTTCCCCTGTAAGGACGCTGACGACGTGAAGGCCGAGGACTTCTTCCTCGCTGCCAACCTCGACAAGCCGATGGACACAACCAAGAGCAAGGTCGGGTCAAACGTCACGTTGATCAACGTGATGAAACTCGCAGGTCTCAACACACTCGGCATCTCCATGGCACGCATCGACTACGCTCCCAAAGGACAGAACCCACCACACACTCACCCACGCGCCACTGAGATCCTAACCGTTCTCGAGGGCACACTCTATGTCGGATTTGTCACCTCCAACCCGGACAACAAGCTATTCACCAAGACGCTCAACAAGGAGACGTCTTCGTGTTCCCACAGGCTCATCCACTTCCAGTTCAACCCAAGCTACGACAAGCCAGCTGTTGCCATCGCCGCGCTCAGCAGCCAAAACCCTGGCGCAATCACCATTGCTAATGCGGTGTTCGGATCCAAGCCACCAATCTCGGATGATGTTCTTTCCAAGGCATTCCAGGTGGACAAGAAGGCTGTGGATTGGCTCCAAGCTCAGTTCTGGGAGAACAACCACAACTAAATTATGGGTGCTCGACGAGGTTTATATACGTACGCTTATCCTTGTAATGACAGATAACACAGGTTTGTTTGTTTTTTTTGTGAGTAGCAAAATATTGTTGTATACGGGTTTGCTTACAGATCATGTAAAACACTATATGTAATCATGTATGATTCATTTGTGGCGATTAATTTAAGATACTTCATATGTAAAGTAGCTTTCGATAACCATACTGATCAAGCATTGGTTAGATCAGATTCATGCTACCAAAAACTAGATATAAATGAAGGCAGGCGGTTGAATCATCAGACAGTCTACGTACGTAACAGAAAGTTATCCCGAGCGTTCGACCATTACGTTCGGCTCATGCTTGTTTCGATCAGTTCTGTCTGTTAGGAGTAAGTAGTGCAGGACTAGAGGAACTGGACCAATTCCTTCAGTATGTTCAGTTCTATCTGTTAGGAGTGCATAATCCTTCTTACCAACAGGATAACTCAGACGTGACTTCTCCTCTTGTCTGTACGGCAACACAAAGCTTCTGGGAAATTAATTGATCATATAAAACAACGGTTTAATTTAAAGTGATTAGAAAAGATATATTACACCTTCAAATATTGGTGGAATTTGTCGTAGATACGCGTCTAGACAGTAGATTTGTAGCTAGGTACGTACCCCGGTTCAACATCTGGAATTAATGTGTAAGTAGGGGAAGAAGTGTACGCGTGCAAGGGAATCACTCAACTTGTATTGCTCAAGTGTGAAATGATGTACAAGTGATCTCCCCCTCATGTTAGAAAGGGGCTCTATTTATAGGAAGGAGAGGGAGAAGGTGAAGTTACATAATTGAGCCTACTTTTAGGAAACCCTAGGGACGACCGTCCTTTCCGGTCGAGTGACGTTGCGCATGCCGGCTGCGTAGCTAAGGCCATCCCACACTAGCACATGTGGTTGTACGATTAGGCTTAGGTTGGCGGCACCGGCGTTCGGTCCTTAATTGACCTCGGGCGAGAATCTCCCCCTATCTACTAGTGAGACTTATTTCTCATTCTTCTCAGAATAAATTATAACTTGTTCGTGTTCAAACTAGATTTTTCATTTTATTTGTATACAAAATATCAGAGGCACCTTCCCCGGGATAGTTTCCATAAATCTCACAAACTCATGTTCATCGTATTATCCTTGTTTAACTTTTAGGAAAAATGACCGTTCTAGTTAGTATTTGTGCGATATTCGCACTCAAAAATTTCCAAATGACATTATATATTGTCTAACCTATAACCTAATATCTACAACAGTAAGGGCATCAACATATCAAGGGAATTCATGCATCGAATAGGATTTACAACTACCGACATCCCAAACATATATAGCAGTTTAATATTGAACATACACGCATGCAATAATAGCCTTTGCAAAAAGAAATACAATAAGTAAAGTAGTATGATCAAAATTATCAAAGGAGGTGCTTGCCTTGCTCTTATTGTTCTGAGTAGGAGGACGGTTGGTTGTCGAAAATGTCGTTCTAGTAATCGGCGTCTATTTCAAAAAGAGCCAGAAACGAATTAAATAATGCAAATAAATTTAATCGTAACCAAATCCAGATGTTTTTTTTCATATTCAGCAAGATTAAGTATCATTCAATTCGAGTATTACCTTATGAATTTATTCTAAGTGCACACCGATGATTTTAATATCTAATTGTTTTACCAAATTTTATAAACCATCTCATTGACCTAGTGGTACTATACTACTACAAAGCAGGCAATAGTAGGCGCCTCATCACGGAGCGGTTAAAATAGAACCGCTCGTGTTGGGTCTGTCGAGCCTATCACGACGGTTTGTAATACAAACCGTCAGTGATACTTCGATATCATAGACGGTTCTATTAAAGAACCGTCTCGATAATATCATAGACAGTTCTATTAAAACCGTCGTGATAATCTGCGATATCACGACGGTTTTTAATAGAACCGCTCGTGATACTATCGAGACGGTTCTTTAATAGAACCGTCTATGATCTGCAGAATAATCATAGACGGTTTTTAATAGAATCGTCATGATACTATCACGAGCAGTTCGTATCACGAATAAATCTATGATAAATACCTCATCACGAGCGGTTGATGATACGAGGCGTCGTGATATGTGATTCACAACACGGAGTTCAAAAATTTTGAATGCGACGGGAATTTTGAATGCGTGGCGGGAGTAGCGTAAGTCCTTATATATTAATAAGGACTCCCCAAATCAGCGTGACCTGCGGGCTCCTTCTCCGCGCCGACCCTCGTCCCTCCCGTTCGTCCCGCCGCCCCTGCTCCCTCCGCCGGCCTCCTCCTCCGCCGCTCGTCCTCCCACGGCCGGTCGGCGTCTCCCCACCGGCTCCCCATCCAGCGCCGCCCTCCTCCTCGGTGCCGCTTGTCCTCCCCCCGCCCGGCTTCTCCTAGATCGAGGTATACATGTGTGCTTGGATATAGTTTTGTGATTGAATGTATGCTTGAATACGCTTTGTGATTTAATGGATGGGAACAATGTGGCTTGATGATTTGACAAATGCGGGAGCTGGGCCAAGGCGGCGGAGGCAATAAGCCAAGGCGGCGATGCGGCCGTGAGGAAGGAGGGCGAGGATGAGGATAAGGATGCGCCTTCGAGGAGCTCCACGACAGGACAAGATCATGGCCTTCTTGAAGGCTCATGAGCGATTGGAGCAGGAGGTGGGCGAGGTACGGAGGCGAGAGGCGGGCGACCAAGGGAATACATTTAGTATTTTTTGCGATTGAAAAACTATTATACTATCACGAGCGGTTGAAGTAGAACCGTCGCGATAATTACTATCGCGACGGTTCGGAAGTAGAACCGTGCGTGATAATTCTATCACGAGCGGTTCTACTTTCGAACAAATGCGCGATTGTGGGGACCCGAGTTATCTCCGTAAGACCGAGACTAATCAAGGTCTTAGGGACATAAACACGGATCTCCGTAAATAGATTCCAACTTAACTCAGTCTAAATGGGAGGCTTAACTAACATTTAGAGTCCCGACGATCATGCACGCCGCTCCCCTGTGAGCACTACATGATTTTCGGTTCCCCAACCAGTTAAGCACTACACTTAGCGAGTTAAGTAGGAAGCCATGAACAGCGAGCATGACCTATATTGGCTCCTAAGATCAGCGACCAATATAATCATACCCTCATTACAATGTTGATCACAACCATACAACTATCATACATAAATAGTTCAAAGGTTACAACACAGTTCCAAGTATACAAATACATAAGTGGCCGACCGACCAAATTTAACAAGTTCATAGCGGAAGCGAGTAAATAAACCAAAAAGCCAGCAGTGGTATGCCCACAACCCATCGGCAACCGACTGGGAGTTAGAAGATAGCATACTACTCGTCGGTGTCACCTAAATCGACACCGACAAACTCATCGGTCTCGATATCGTCCTCACCTAAAAAAGCCAGCAAACACCTGGCTGAGTACCAAAGAGTACTCGCAAGTCTTACACAAATAAAAATTAGTTATGCATAAGGCTGTTCCAAGGGATGGCTCATATTGGCTTAGTTTTGCAAAAGAGACGCAACAAGTTACAACCTACACATACTAGTTTTTCAAGTGTCATTTCAAAATCAGATTTGAAGTAGAAGTAAAACATGTGAATAAGTAAAACATGTGAATAAGTAATGAATTGAGATACAGTCGTTTTCAGCAAGAAAACTCTATTGAGCTAAGTCCCCCATGTGAGATGTTACCGGTCTTAGTACAGGTAGCATATAGCACTTGCTAAGGGGCTCACATGTTATATTGGAAATACCGATGTAATGAAAAGGTAATTGGTGCTCCCTTGCACACTATAGAACATTGCCATCGATTCCTAAGGACAATTGACAAAGACACAATTGTCCCTACAGCACCGTGAGACTTAACTCAACAGAACCTTCCCCTTACTTGACCGTACAGCACCCATATACTGCGTATGGTAGCACGAATGTACTGGAATCAACGACGTTACCAAAGTCCGGTCCTTAATTGTCCAGACAAGCCAAACCACATACCCAATTCTCGTGCACAAGGCACCATCACTAACCATCACTTGTCCAGACCAAAAACTTCTTTAAAATATCAAAATTTAACTCATAAAACAGATACGAAGATCTGAACAAAAGTATATAATGAAAGTTGTGTTTATCCCATAATTGTCGGGTTATTCCCGACAATCAAACTACCGGTTCTAGACTTGCATGGCTAAGCAAACCCGGACACTATAAATTCACACATCCTATCTCAAGCATTTCAGTACTGGAATAATTTATGGATAGCCACAATGACAAGATAATAGGAGGTGTCTAACTATTCATCACAAAAATAGCGACATTATCAAAATAACATGCAAGCAATTATCATTGCATCTATCTTAACAAAACTGGGATCAAATATGATACAAAAAGAAAGTTCAAAGGATGCTTGCCTTACTGGGAGTTCACTTGCTCACTCTCGGTTACTTACTCTCATACTTCCGGCAACTCGGAATCTAAAGAAAGGCGATATCGAATAAACACCAAGAAATAGCCAAAAACTCAAATTGCTAAAAAATGCATGAAATTTATACAGTAGCTAGATTATGATTTTATATGAATTTAGGTACAAAAATTATTCCATTTGGAGTTTATATGAGAGAGTTATAGTAGTTTGAAAATCAGATTTCTAGAAAATGCTGAAAAATGGTGGTTCTTTTTACTGTTCACACAAATTTAATTATGTTGTGAAAATTTACAGAATTCTAGTGGAGATAAAAACTACATGGTTAGATATAGAATAATATTTTATGGACAACCCAATTGGATTCATCCCATTTGGAGTTCATATGAATTTTCTAAGAATTTTCAAAGTTAATTCAATTTCTAGTGTAAAAATAATTCTTTTCTGCATTTTAAATTGAAATTAAATCATTTTTATACACGGGCTGACCTAGCCTCTGTCAATGAAAGATAGGGCCCTTGTATTTTATTTTATTTTTCATTTATTTCCTAAAGGAAAATATCTACCAACAATCTAATCTTCTCATAAGCATATACTTAACCGATTCTCCGGTGTCGAACCCAATCACATGCATAACACTCTCCAATCATATTCTCATATTTTGATCTAAATCCCATACTAACCTCCACTAGGACATTATCAAAGTAGTCAATCCATCGAGTGACGCCCGAACTCACGATCTTCCAAATATACAACCTATCCGAAAATTTCACGAAATCCACCGACTCATAGGCATATGACCATGATTGAATCCATCGATCGTTCTTCGATATACTATTTAAGCTAATGCTAACTATCCAGCTCTACTAGTCTCGCCTCGGCAAATCACAATCGCATACACTCGATTTTCCACCGATCAAGGTTTAATTGACAAACCGATACCTAATGATCTTTACAATTTAAGAACACGTCCAACATCTAATTGCTCACTAATCGATCGACTTATATCCATGCCACCGATCTTAGTTGTGAACGACATCTACCAATCCAATCGCATATGCGTCTCTATGATCGACTAATAATCATTTAGCTATTAATCCAAAAGAGAGTACAATCGCATCGACTCGGCACATAGGATTTATCTACTAATTACATGGCAATCCAATTAGTTATCTAAAATTGAATAATCCATTCCTACCATCTCCAAATTCTAGCACAAATGACTCACACACTAATGCTAAAATCATCCGATCCATTTGCTCATGATTAAATAAATCCTCGATTCAATCTCCATAAATATCATCACAAGAGATATCCATCAAGCAATAATTCATAAAATCCTTATGCGTCCTAACTCCAAAATTTACTAATCCAACGAGAGGATACCCTCCAATTAATTTATCATCTAAGATCACCACAATTTTGCACGTCACTCCAAAATAATATCATCCAATCAATTTATCCAATATATTTTTAATTTACCATCCACCGACCAACAATACGCATAAACCGCTACAACAATCTAATCATTCGCATCCATAATATTTATCATATAATCCCGCCTACACACAAATAAGTCCTAACCAAAGAGTTACACCGGTCTTAAGCTACCAAAACATTTTTACAAATAAACATGCATAAATAGATGCTATGCTCAAGACTAATATGCAACATGCACAACTAATATCGTACTGCGATAGCACAATTTAACGCAAAGTATTTTACCACGGCACTAGGCGTGCCTAAAATGGCCGGACGTCGTCTTCTTGGCTCCCCATCCGTGTTCACCGTAGTCATCGCCGATGTTTGTCCGCTTCCACGTCCGCGTTGCTCTGTCGGAATAATCATGTAATGCTAAATATATTCAATGTGTGTACGTCATGCTAAATATATTCAATGTGTGTACGTTTACATGGTATTGAGGCCTTGCCGTGTCAAGTAGTAGACGACTTTGCATGTAGTTTGAGTTGTGCATGGTAGAAGAAGTCAAGGATTTGGTACTGTGATTAGTGTAGCATTAAAGATAGGAGAAACTTGCATGCATGATATGAGTCGTTGCTAGTGAGTGGTTAAGGCGCAAGAACCAGTCTTGTTCTATTAGCAAGCCGGGTGTGGAGTGCATGCATGAGTTGTTATGTGTATGTATCGAGTCTTTGGTTGAATAGTGGAGAGAAAACTGGTAGTTTAGGAAAAAGGCAGTGTGTGCAAGTGTTTTGGTGATCATTGTTCTCATCCCCAGTGTCAAGGAAGACTAGTGTGTGTGTGCGCGAGAGCAGACCAACTAGTGAGAGAAAATAGTATGTGATTTCCTAGCATGTAGACACGGTGGAAATGTGGGTGTGAAGCACATCAAGAAAAAGGAGTTCAGTGATTCAAATCCAACATGCTCTCCCTCGGCGCCACGCCGTGTCGCTGCTGCCGCTCGCATGGCTGCCGTCGGGTTGCCGCGCGCCGCCCGAGCCCTGGCCTCGCCGACGCCGCTGTAGCACCGAACCGCCCCCGCCTCGCCTCGGCTTCTTGGCTGCTGCTCCACGCCGCCGTTGCTGCAGCAAGCTCCGACCGCTTGCCTGGCTGCTGCTCGAGCTGCCGCTGGCGCACGCAAGAGCCGAGCAGAAGCAGTGCCACGGCTGCTGCTTTCCCTTCCTCTCAAATTCGCTCAAAAGCACATGCATGCGAAGACTAACAGTGAAAATGGGTTGCCGTAGTGATGATGAACGCAGCCACATAACATGCATTGGAGGATTTATGGTTCTTGGTAGTGTTTGGGAGGAGAGAAGTAATGAAATGGACTTGTGTTCATGAAGAGAAGGAAGAAGGGCATGCTCTGTTGGGGAAGAAGAGAAGTGGCGTGGAGGTGGAAATGAGTGGAAGTGATTGCTCTGTGCGGTTGGGAATAAAGAATGGGGAAGATGGATGTGTAGGCTTAGGTGTTGGAAGAATAAAAGAAATGGTAGTGACTTGGTTTGATAGTGGTGCTCTGCTGGGAATAAATCAAAGGGGAGGTGGCTGCTTGGTGTAGGTAGTGCAAAGTGATTCGGCTGGGGAGAGAGAATGGCTGGGAGTAGCAATTCGGATGAATAGTGAGCAGCAACGAAAAAAATGGCAGAGAGAGTTAAAGAATATTTGGGCATAGAATTTTAATTCCAAAAATCATGAAATTTTTAGGGGAGGTATCTGACATAATGTTGGTGCTTAGGTAAAATTTTCAGGAAGTTCCTGTTTGCTCGGAAGAAGAATAGCAGTACAGTTCTTCCACTTTTCTCCGGCTCGCTCCAACGACCTTGCATGTGCGAACTAACCGCCAAATTAAAAAGCTCTCGAGACCACGATCGCAACGGTATAACATGCGTCGTCGGATTCTTGATTCTCGGTTGTGATTGTGAGGAGAGAAGTTAGGGAAAAGAAAGGACATGTGGGCGTCTCGCCGGCGGTCGGTCGAACTGAAAGCGACAGCAATGATATAAATGAATGACATGTCATGAGTTTTAAAATACATGTCGAAATAATTTAATTTTTTAAATGCAGTCTTTCGAACAATTCGATTTGATTTTAGAAGCAAACTTTTTAATTAATCATGTGAAATTTTAAAACATTGCCAAATATTTATTAGATTGCCAAATTAAATATTAGCATCCCGATTCTGAAAATCAGGATGTTACAGTGATATTCGTATCACGACGGTTTTAAACCGTCAGAATAACTTTGTTATCACAGACGAACTTTTCGAGACGTTCAAAACTGCTCGTGATGACGGTTCGAACCGTGCGTGATGAGGCTGTGTAGTAGTGTATGGTTATTATCATATGGGGAAAAAGTCTACTTTACAACCTTGAACTATTCAAAAATTCGATTTCAACCTAAACTACAAAACCGGACATCCTACATCCTCAACTATCAAAACCGTTCATTTTACCCTCAACCCAAACAGAGATGGTTTTGGGTGATGTGGCGCCGACGTGTCAATGGTTTTGCTCATCATCATCTGGGCCCACTCCCGGCTTCTTCTTCCATGAAACCGAGCCAAGCCAAGACCGACCACGCCAAAGCCACGCGCGCGTGCGCCCCGCACCGCACTCGGCTTGCTCGTCCCGCCGCCTTGCGCCTTGGGTTTGCCCTAGCCCATGCTGCGCCCACGCCTACCCACCACGCCATGCTTCGCCCGGTTGCCAGCGCCGGCCATGGCCCTACCGCCTCCAAGCTCCACGGCTGCACCAACGAGCTTCGAGCTTCATCTTCTTATACCTCTAGCTCACCTTGACGGCTTGACCTCCTCCTGCTATCCCTCATCCCCGTTGCTTCTCTTTGCACCGTATACCGGATCGTGGAGCATCTTCGTCAAGTCAGGCGGAATTCGAAGCTCGGCCGCGACCTCTCCTCCTCGCTCCGGCCGAACCGGTGAGTTTCTTACCAAAGTAACCACGTCATCTCGTGTCCTTACTCCATAAGGTCAATAACCCCAAATTAAGTTAGCCTTTAATCCATCCAAGCACCGCACCACCGCTGTCTTCCCCAAAACCGGCCAAAGTTGCCACCTCCGGCGCCATTTCTTCTCCAGTGAAGCTCTCCTCGATTCCATGCACCAAGAGCACCCCCACACCACCCATGAGCTTCCCCCATCACCCAATCTCCCTCTCCCTCACCCGGTTGCCCTCTCCACGGTGGCCTCCCCGCGCCGGCCACGGCTCGCGTCGCCAGAGCACCTCGGAGCTCCTCCTCCTTCGCCGACCACTCCGGCGTGCTCCTAGAACACCGCCGATGGTCATGCTCCCATCGATTGTGCCGCAACCCCACCCGAGCGCCGCGGCCACGTTTCATCCCCACGCCCGGCTGCCGGTCACCGCCGCGCGCCCGCTCCGGTGCGTCTCCGACCGCGCCGAGACCACCCACAGGATCGCCTACGTCTAGGCAACCCATTTTGGCCAAAGTCATCGCCTCCACACGGCCCCATCGCCGGCGACAACCGCCGCTCCAAACCGGCCGCAAGCTCCTCTGCTCTGCCCCTTTTTAGCTCACTGCATGCATCCTTCTGTGTCACTGAACTTTAGGACCCACCTGTAAGACATTTAGAACAAATATGTTGACTGTGGGCCCCGTATGACGTCAGCACCACATCACCGAAAACCACCCCTGTTTGGGTTGAGGGGATAAAATGAACGGTTTTAATAGTTGAGGGTGTAGGATATCCGGTTTTGTAGTTTAGGGTTGAAATTCAGACTTTTCGAATAGTTCAAGGTTGTAAAGTAGACTTTTTCCTTATCATATGCGTGTCGTAGGGTTACTTTTATTTTGGTGATCATATAGTCTAATTCTTGATTTTTAATTAGTTTTATTTTTTTAATGCTAATGGCCGGTTAACTCAATATGACCTCTACTTGACTTGACTTCGCATTTGATATGGTTTTAACTCACTGCTCCTTTTCTAATTACCCTCTAATTTCTTAACAACTTTATTAAGAAGAAATAGCTTTATTTAATCAGCTTGCTAACTACTTTTTTAACTATTCAATTGTCTGATGTAGGTTCACTGTTTTATTTTGAATGACCATGCTTAATTTTTGTTTTTCAGATTAGTGTGCTCTTTTTAGATTAATCTCTAATGGCTATTTAATCCAGCATAATTTTTCCATTCACTTGCATTTGAACTGTTAGAAGCTTACCGCCTTATTCAATTGTCTTCGGAATATCTTCTGTCATTTCAGACATTCTAAATATTGAGATGAATTCTCCTATTTGAACCATCGGACAGTCTACGTACGTAACAGAAAGTGTGGCCTGACTACTTAAGGCCACGAGCGTGGCACGAGTTAGTAAACGGTGCTCAGGTTGCTATGAGGAAACGGCCTCGAGGCCAAAACGTGTTGTGCCGAGACGAATCAATAAGTAGAATGTAGAACTTGCTTGAAATGGTCGCTGCTTGCATGCAACAGAACGTGTAGCATTATACAATAAACAAATTTTATAAATTTGAATATAAATTTGAATGCTAAAAAAAATCAGAAATGAAGATTTGAATATAAATTTTATAATAATTTGAAATTTTGTGATGTTAAAAACCAAAACACATTATACAATAAACAAATGGAAACGTGTAGCATCTTTACTACTAAAAAAGATTCTAGTGAGGTGAGTGATGTGTTCTCCCTATATCATCCCCAACCTCTCATCACTGAGTGAATCGGTGCCAACACGTCGCCAACATGTACTCGCATGGTGTGTGTGTATATATACCATGTGAGTACATGTCGGCGACGTAAAAGTCCTGAAGAGGGCAACATTCATCAAAATTTTACTTCGCCTACCCGACCAGTTTGACTGCCACCTCTGGTAGCTTCTAGGAGAGCCTCTAATTAGTATAGATATAGATATGCATGATTTCTTTTTCAGTACTCCCACACAAGTGTTTGATCACAGTCATCAAAATTCCACTTCGTCTGCCTCGCTGGTCTGACCGCAACACCTGACCGGTCAGACCGCCAGCCTTCGGCCATTCTAGCCCCCTGGCCAGTAAGACCGCCTATAACCTAACAGTCAGGCGCGCGACAATTTCCTAAACCGAGGTTTTGATCCCGAAACATCTCGACACTGATGCCAATTGTTCAACACTAAGATTAGGACCATACTACATGGTCTCCACAGATTAGCTGAGCGAAGAAATTAAAGTGCTGATCCATTCCATGCATGCAGCAACGTAATTAAGTACGTACAGAGATCAAAAGGTCATGGACATCACGCTGTGAGCTTAATTATTCTAACATGCCCTTTTCTTCACCTGATCAAACACAACCAATCAGCAATGTCGTGTGTCACGAGCAAACCACCATTATCAAATTACTCGGGTAACGGTTTCGATCGAAGGAGATGGGAGACGGGAGTGCAGAGAGCAAACAATCGAAGGGCTCAGGTCGCACGAAAAACGATGGATCCAATGGCTCATATCGCTCGAAGGAGGACGGACCGTCACCAACTCGTATTTTTAAGTAGTATATATATATATATATATATATATATATATATATATATATATATATATATATATATATATATATATATATGCAACTTCTAAACAACTTGATTTAACTTTAAATGCAACATTTTAATTAATTTGAATTGATTTTAAAAGCAATCTTTTACTTCAATGTGGAAAATTTTTAAATCACAACCAAATATTTATTAGACCGCCAAATTAAATATTAACATTCTGATTCTAAAAATCAGGATGTTACAATCCAGCTCGCCGCGGTGCCGTGCTTGGCACTACCGCCACCGGTGGAGACTTGCTCCACCCGGCCCGCTATGGTGCCATGCTGCCGCCCTTGGTTCTCTGCTGTGGACGTCGAAACCACATCACTGGGCCTACCGTAGTGCTTCAGCACCACCACCGCCCCTCGTTCTCCGGCTGCGGACATCGGGCTCGCCGTGGTGCTTTAGCACCACCACCGCCCGTAGTCTGTTAGAGTTAATCTTGTTTTTGGTAATTTTTCAGTTAGTTTTTGGTAAAAGTTAGAGTCCGAGTTTTTGTTTGGTTTAGATGTTTGAGTCAGTGTCGGTCTTGTGTGGGGGGCGTGAGTCGGCTTCGGCCGGTAGATGCATGTGTATAAAAGCTGAGGCCAGTACCATGTAGAGTTGAGGTGAGCGAGAAGAAATAGAAAAGCAAAAAGAGGAGCAGCACGCTCCCAAAAGAAATCTCCGGGGTATATGTATATGAGTTTCTAGCACGAGGCGTTTATTCGCTCGTTCTCCAGAAGTATCACGTGAAGGCAGCAAGGCTTGAGGCGTTGCCTACGTGCGTGACACTGCCCTGCAGCAGGTCACGTCGGGGGGCAGAGGAGTAGTGGGTTCCATGGCCAAAGTAAAGTGCTAGTGTTTCTTTGTTTGGTCTGGACAAAACAGTGAACACTGCAAAAGGACCAGAAAAGTTCCAACATAGTCCATTGACTACAGACGCTGGATTCGACTCGCCGGGCCTGCCGTAGTGCTTAAGCATCGCCGCCGCCCCTCGCTATCCGACAGCAGACGCCAGATCCGACTTAACAGGCCTGCCGTGGTACTTTAGAACCGCCATCGCCCCTCATTCTCCTACCGCGGACGTCGGATCTGACTTGTTGTGTGTTTGTGCGCGCAACAGATATGATGTCGAGCTTGGGTCTAGATTAGATCTCGAGTGTGCGCTTCGCACCAGGCGAATGGCCAGCGTAGGCATGATGTGGGCTCGATCCGTGCACCGAGCCACCATGTCGACAAAGAGGGCCTACCGTGCACAGAGATCAAAAGGTCATGGACATCACGCTGTCAGGTTAATTATTCTAACATGCCCTTTTCTTCACCTGATCAAACACAACCAATCAGCAATGTCGTGTGTGACGATCGAGCACACCATTATCAAATTACTCGGTCACCTCATTGCTGGGAGTAGAGAGTTATCTATACAAGACCGCGTCATTCGAGTAAATTAGGTAGTTGCTTGCACGGCCGGACGCAATCTGTGTACGCCAAGAGGAGGAACCAGTCGCTAGCTCAACCTGAGACCATTTCTATCTGTCTAGCCGGCCACTCCTTCACGTGATCTTCTGAATCTCACCAGCTCACACTCTATATATATGCATGCATCCCCTTCATGGCCAAAGCATTAGCCAGCTGAGCTCCACACACACACACCAAGCATCGACTACTTGTACACAGCTAACATCTGTAGAAGAGCTAGCTAGCAAATTAAGTTCCATCTAGCTAGATGGCCTCCTACAACCTCCTCCTCCTCTCTGCTCTGCTCGCCTTGGTGGCTTCGCAGGCCATGGCTTCAGATCCCAGCCCCCTCCAGGACTTCTGTGTCGCCGACATGAACAAGCACTCGCCTGGTAGACTACTCCATCAACGTCATGCGCTTGCATCGATCAGCATATAATAGAATAGCATGCATATGTTTCGTTTGGCTTTCTAACGCATGTATATATATATGTTGCTTCCTTGATTCAGTGCGCGTCAATGGGTTCCCCTGTAAGGACGCTGACGACGTGAAGGCCGAGGACTTCTTCCTCGCTGCCAACCTCGACAAGCCGATGGACACAACCAAGAGCAAGGTCGGGTCAAACGTCACGTTGATCAACGTGATGAAACTCGCAGGTCTCAACACACTCGGCATCTCCATGGCACGCATCGACTACGCTCCCAAAGGACAGAACCCACCACACACTCACCCACGCGCCACTGAGATCCTAACCGTTCTCGAGGGCACACTCTATGTCGGATTTGTCACCTCCAACCCGGACAACAAGCTATTCACCAAGACGCTCAACAAGGAGACGTCTTCGTGTTCCCACAGGGCTCATCCACTTCCAGTTCAACCCAAGCTACGACAAGCCAGCTGTTGCCATCGCCGCGCTCAGCAGCCAAAACCCTGGCGCAATCACCATTGCTAATGCGGTGTTCGGATCCAAGCCACCAATCTCGGATGATGTTCTTTCCAAGGCATTCCAGGTGGACAAGAAGGCTGTGGATTGGCTCCAAGCTCAGTTCTGGGAGAACAACCACAACTAAATTATGGGTGCTCGATGAGGTTTATATACGTACGCTTATCCTTGTAATGACAGATAACACAGGTTGATTGGTTTGTTTTTTTGTGAGTAGCAAAATATTGTTGTATACGGGTTTGCTTACAGATCATGTAAAACACTATGTGTAATCATGTATGATTCATTTGTGGCGATTAATTTAAGATACTTCATATCTAAAGTACCTTTCGATAACCATACTGATCGAGCATTGGTTAGATCAGATTCATGCTACCAAAACTAGATATAAATGAAGGCAAATAATGGAATCCTGAGGCAGGCGGTTGAACCATCAGTCAGTCTACGCACGTAACAGAAAGTAGGGTTACTTATACCAGACCCACGGTTGGCGCTACACGTGTCGGCTACGAGAGGCATTACGCTTGCTAGTTGCATAGAGGGGCTTGGTTGTGTAACCGGCCACGCCGTGCTGTCGTCATTTCGCGTAACCTCCATGTAGTGATGCTATTTTCTTATCGATGATAGTCGGACCAATGTTAGCTTCAACCGGGGCGGGGACCCTCCCCAACAGTAGCCCTCGCCATTACGGGCAATCATCGCACACTCGCCTGGTCAAGATTGTTAGATCAGACCCTAGCCGCATGTCTAGGTCCAACCGGTTTACTCTTCGGTCACAGATCCAAGCGTGCTGAACACAGCTAAGCCCACAGGCTGACACATGTAAGCCCTATAGCAACAGCCTTATAAGTGGTATTAGGCATTCTCCTCCCAAAAAAACTAGTCTAATGGGTGAGGTATTCCTCACACTTATAAGTTGTATTTTTTTTCCGATATGGAACTATTCCCAACATTCTCCTCCTCACACATCGGTTGTGTACTTCCGCAACCATGAAGTCCAAGGAGATGTTAGGCGCTGGCTCCTTCTCCTCCCAAAAGACTAGTATAATGGGTGAGGTATTCCTCACACTTATAAGTTATGTTTTTTTCGATGTGGGACCATTCTCAACAATCACATAGATTCTAGAAGGGGTCGGCGCACCTCCCGTGTCGATGATCCGGACACGGCTATGAAGCTTAACGCCTACAAAATAATAAATCTTCACACAACCAGAAAGATGGTCCCTTCACGCGTGGCTTGCCTAGATGGAGGCGGCGCGCTTGATGGAGACAAAGTGACCTTCCTCGTACGACTCGCCGAGGATCTGGCAGAGGGCTTTGGTAGCGCAGAAAGATGATGAGGCAGCGACAAGACTTTGACCTGCACCGTCGCCCGTCCCTGGGCCTTAGATCCTCACGCCGGCTCACCGCAGCCATGAGCGCCGCCGGTCGAGATTTGCTCCATCCGGCTCGCCGCGGTGCCGTGCTGGCACTACCGCCACCGGTGGAGACTTGCTCCACCCGCCCGCTGTGGTGCCATGCTGCCGCCCTTGGTTCTCTGCCGTGGGCGCCGGAACCACATCACCGGGCCTACCGTGGTGCTTCAGCACCACCACCGCCTCGTTCTCCGGCTGCGGACATCGGGCTCGCCGTGGTGCTTCAGCACCACCGCCGCCCGTAGTCTGTTAGAGTTAATCTTGTTTTTGGTAATTTTTCAGTTAGTTTTTGGTAAAAGTTAGAGTCCGAGTTTTTGGGGGCCGAGCGAACTTACGCCGCCCGCGGGCCGGCGAGACTAAGGCCACGAGCGAGGCGCGTGATAGTAAACGGTGCCCAGGTTGCTTTGAGGAAACGGCCTCGAGGCGAAGACGTGTTGTGCCGAGACGAGTCAATAAGTAGAATGTACAACTTGCTTGAAATGGTCGCTGCTTGCATGCAACAGAACGTGTTGAGATTAATTAACTAGACCAGTGCTCTGACATGGTCGTACCATATATGGACGACCGAGTATAGACTCTATTCATATGCTTTGTTGAGCGATGAAAATAGCTCTGAGCTTGGTGTGATACTCATAATTGATTGTGAACGGTCGGGCATGCAAAACTCATCCGTTAGTTATATCCTACTAGGCTACTTTTTTAAATAGTGATTTGTTTTCAATATTGACGCACATTTAATTCAAAATTGATATAAAGTTGGATCACACATTTTTAGTTTTGAAAAATAGTTCTATACTTCTAAAATTTAAAACTACAGCTTTCTAATTTCAGTTTACATATATTTGGACACCACACTTCCAATATTGCCTGTAAACATGTTTGTAGTCGCTATGTATTAGAGTTAAAGTTATGTCACGCATGCATGCATGGCATGCATGCAGAATATTAACCGGAAGATTATGTCATTTTCATTTGACATAATTAATACAAACAGTTTCGTATGTATTGGTGACCAGAGTTGGAAAATTTGACTGCAAGTATTTAGAATATCTTCCCTAAAAATGGTATTTAGAATGTCATAATTTGACTGCAGGTTATTTCTATAGAGGAATAGAATACCAATTAGCAACGATCCACTTTTTGTGTCCCTTTTTTGAGAAACTACAATGGAACATGAAACCTATGTCATACGCATTTGCATGCTTGTAATTAAAGCTTCTAGCTGAATCGGACTTTCAATGTACGCAATTAAAGCTTGCAGCATCTTTAAAAAATAAATTTGAAATGAATTGGACTTTGCATGCATATATCATTGAAGGAATAAGAGATAGTTAATAGGAGGAACTCGTGCATGTCAACAGGTGAGTCGGACTCTGCATATATGCGTACTGTCAATCAGATACAAACTCTTCAGATGATATTGAAGCAGGGCGAATCCAGCAGGGGGCTCCAACAGGCTTCAGCCTAATTCCAAAATCACAAAACTTTAATCGGGAGGAAAGCACGCAGTCACCGAGTGACGCACCGAGAGCGGAGGACCGAGGGAGCTGGGGCCGCGGCGCGGCCCCGCTAGTAGTCGGATCCGGAGGAGGCGAGGTCATGTGCCGAAGGAGGCAGGGGCGAGTGCCGGAGGAGGCGGGGGAGGCCCCGTGAGCCGTGGCGGTCCACGGCGCCGCTTGTAGCCGGATCTGGAGGAGGTAGGGGCCGGGCGCCGAAGGAGGCGGGGGAGGCCCCGGGAGCCGCGGCAGTCCAGGACGCCGCTTGGTGCTTGGTGCTTGTAGCCGGAGCTCGGAGGAGGCTGAGGAGACGAGTGTGGGGACCCCGGAGTTATCTCCATAAGGCCGAGACCTGGGTTGACTACCTGGCCGCCGCCTGGGCATGGCTGGCCGTGGCCTGGGCTGGCTGGCCACCGCCTGGGCATGGCTGGCCGCCATGTACAGTTTAATATGTAATACAAATTAACAAAGATAATCCATACGCAAATACAAGTAATAGATAAAACCATGAATTTAGCACAAATGAGCTCATCTCATAAAACCATGATTGTAGCATAAACAAGTTCATCTCAGAAGACCATAATTTAGTTCCAAACGAGATCCAAGTCATATGAAATAAAGCATGAGTTTACATCTCATCACAACTAAAATAATTCATCCAATGTGTAGCTTTCTCTTTGGAGTCATCTTTTATGGTGCTGCCGCGGTAGGCATCCTCACGGGACTAGTGGTGTCGGTTTGTGATGATGTGCCCTCTCCTAATAACATCGCAAGCTTGCTGCACATAAATACGATACGACAATTAGATGTATGGAAAGAATTAGTGTAGCATAAATTAGATGTATGGAAAGAATTAGATGTATGGAAAGAATTAGATGTATGCACATAAATTAGGTTCATCAGCAGACTTTTGTAGCATTCTTCCTAGGTTGCCTACGCTTCCTACAAGTAAACAAATAAATTAATATTGAAATTTTCATTCAAGTTTCTTGATAAAGAAAATCAGTACTTACCTCTTTTTTGCTCTCCCATTGAGTGGGCACTTGGCACTAGCTTGCCTGTGACCTTTTTCTCCGCATTTTTTGCAAGTCATATGTCCTCTGATCATCTTCTTTCCCTTTCCATTTGTTGGAGCAGTATCGTTGTCACATCCATTCTGACCTTCACCCTCGTTGGTACATTCACTATCTTTGGAACCTTTCTTCTTGTGGCCACCTTCCATCCATCCCTTCCTTCTTAGTTTCCTTCGTCTTCCAACAGGTAATTTAGCAAGAGGTGCACCAACTAAAAATGGTAGGTCAACTTGTGGCCATTGTGTTTTGTCTGTCATCGGCTCAATCTCTCTACCATAAGCAGCCCTGAATCTATTCACCGAGTAATAGTCATGCACAAACTGTTCAAGGTCAACTCCCCGTTGGCGGGTTACATAGGCCAATACATGTTGACAAGGCTTACCAGTGTGCTGCCATTCGAGACAAGTACAGGTCCTTTGGTGTAACTTGACAATATGCCTCTCAACTCTGCTGCTATGGTCCCACACCTCTGCACTCCAATTAGAACATGGTACAATTTTCAAGTGTCCCAAACCTCTAGTATTTGCCTTGAGCTGATGCATAATAGCTGGAAGTATCCTGCCTTCAGGTAGCCTGTATGCAATATTTCTTCTCTTGTTCCAAAGTACCATGATCATTTCTCTAATCTTATCAGCAAGGTCAGCAACAGGTAAGTCTTTATGGTTTCTAATCCAGTTATTAAATGATTCAGCAATATTACTAGTTATGTAGTCACACTTAATTTCTGGATTGAAAGCACACCTATACCATAATAGCTTATGATTGGTCTGTAACCATTTTACTGCTTCTGCTGATTCACTTACCATTTTTGCTATATTGTCATAGAATATGTCTTCTCTGTAAGCCCTTGCCGCAGGATATATCTGGCCAAACCCTCTATATCTCTTCTGAAAATTTTTGACAAGATGATAAAAGCATTCTCTTTGCTCTGCATTTGGAAATACATTCTTCACTGCATTCTCCAAGCCCTTGCAAGCATCAGAACAAACAACAAGGAGTGGAGGATCACCTATTGCCTTCTTTAATTGTTCCATGAACCAAGTCCAGTTGTATGTTGTTTCAGAAGCTATGAAGCCATAAGCGAGTGGGTACATCCAATTGTGACCATCAACTGCTATAGCTGCGACCAAGTGACCATTCCACCTTCCATTAAGTGTTGTAGCATCTATGCTCAAATGAGGCCTACAACCTTCCAAGAAACCATCAATGCATGGTTTAAGAGCACAGAAAAAACGGTGGAAATATACTTGACCATCCACCTCAAGTTCCTCAATCTCAACGACACTCCCGGGGCACCGCTTCATTACCTCGGCCTTCCACCTAAACAACAACTCAAAACTCTCTTCCCATTTGCCATAAACCTCAGCAAGAGCTCTTTCTTTACCCCACCATACAGTGTCATATGCAATTTGACACTTGTGATCTGTCTGCAACTTCTTTTGCAATTTCTTAGCACCAATATTTGGATCATCTCTAAGGATACTCACAGCCTTGCTAGCTACCCACTTCAGATTTGGAGTTGTAGTTATCTGCCTCATGCTAGACACACATGTATGGTTATCGACTAAGACGGTTACCTGCAAAACAAAAAATCAATGAGATTCATATTAATTTACATAAAAAGTAAAATTAATGAAAGAAAAAATAAATTTATTCACCTCCACAGTGCTTTGGCCTTTATGTTTGGTGCCATTTATCCTCCAAGGGCAAGGGCAATCTTCATCACCGGACTTGCAATAAGCCCTATATCTCGTCTTACATGACTTCTCTGTTCCTAAATCAAACTCCTTATTGATGGCAAATTGCCACACTGCCATCTTGAACTCCTCCATTGTTGGGTACACTGTACCAATATCCATTGATGGGTTGTTCTTATCATATGAAATGACCATCTCACCTGGTATGGCATCACTAGTAGGAATGGCAGCACCATCATTATCTTGCCCAAGCTCATTATCATGCCCCTGTTCATCCATTCGGCAATCAAAGCCCTGTGCAGGTATATTTGTTGTCTCCTCCTCATCAAGCCTAAAAGCTCACAAATCTGATTCTCACTCATTAGTGCAATACGACCTTCGTCATCATGTGTCTCCACTATATGTATGTTATCCCAATCAACTCTTTCCATATTTTGCACATGATCTACTTGGGAACTAAACAAGTGAAATCAATTTTTACTACTGTCTACTACTATCGTGGTAAAAAAACAAATCATTAAGGCCAATACCTTTGCACTTCAAGAACAGAAGGTTGTACTCTCACGGAAGAGGAGCGATGGCGACAACGTTCGCTAGGGCTACTGAAGACTTGACATGGCGTCGGGAGGGCCCTCCATCGCCGGCGAAACTCGCCATCACCGCGCGGCGCACCATCAAAGACGCGCGCAAGGCGAGGCGCCGTGGCTGCGCCGCTGGCCTCCATGGCGATCGGCGGCCATCATCATCTTCGCGCGCGCGCATCCATCGGCAGAGGAGAACGGCGTGTCGGGTCGGGCGGAGGAGAACGGTGGCGTCAAGGCAGGAGGAACAGCGGCGAGGAACGTCGGGCAGGAGAATACGATCGTTCGTATTCTCAGTTAGGGCGTCGGGCAGGAGGAACGTCGGGCAGATGAATCGATGGATCAACGATACGTAATGGCTGAAGGGCAAAAGGGTCACTTTGGGTAACAAATACATGTATTTAGATGAGAAAAGAGACTTAATACACCAAATTTCATGAAAAACAAGAAGCCAACGTTTCAAGGGTCATTTTAACGAAGTCGATGTTTGGAGTCCTATAATTGCGAAGCGCATTGTTTGCTGTCCTATAATTGCAATTTTCTCACGGATAGAGCGAGGAGGAGCCGGGAGCGAGAAAGAGGAGGGGATGAGGCCCGAGGGCTCGTGAGTCGCGACGCAGCACGCAGATTTGGGCGGCGTGGGCTGCGCCGACCACATCTTCCCACGGCGCGATGCTCTCGATCGGGCGGGACGCAAGGCGGCGGCGCACGATCGGACGGAGGGCGGACATAGGTTACAACCGTTGCATAAATTGGATGACCAGGACCGCTCCTATCTAGAATTGGATGGTTAGATTTTTCGATTAATGTGAGAATTTCTAGCTTTTTCTTTTTCTCCGATTAATGTGGGAATTTCTAGCCTTTTACCTCTTAGAATTAACGTGGGGCTTCTAGGAGAGCCTCCAATTAGTATAGATATAGATAGATAAATATAGATATGCATGATTTCTTTTTCAAGACTCGCACAAAGGAAACCAATGTGATGAAGCGGGTTGGAGAAGATAAATAATGGAGTGTATAAATTATGTTGGACCGAATAAGCGATTAGAAGGGTTAATAGGAGCACTTATATTTTTCACCACCGCACTATTCAATTTCTTTTCACTCAAACAGCAATGAAAGCTATGAAGATCAAATGTCATTGACCGGTCGATCGCTTTCCAAGTCCGAAAAACACCATCTCTCGGCATTTCAGCAAAACTCTATCTAGTTTTGCGTTCAGTCTCTATTTTTGTGGCACCCGATGTAACCATACCTCCAAACAGTCACACACAAGTGTTTGATTGCGTTCTCGAAATTCCACTTGTCTACTGGCCGGTCGACCGCAACCCTGGTCGGTCAGACCGCCGACTTCTCGCCATTCTAGCCGCCACCCTTGCCCGTTAGACCACCTACAAGC
This sequence comes from Ampelocalamus luodianensis, assembly GCA_036346255.1. Lineage (NCBI taxonomy): Eukaryota > Viridiplantae > Streptophyta > Magnoliopsida > Poales > Poaceae > Ampelocalamus > Ampelocalamus luodianensis. Next base: position 62,845,870 of record CM070633.1, on the reverse strand, counting down.
TAATAGTCAGACCATAATTTCCCAAACCGAGGTTTTGATCCCAAACATCTCGACACCGATGTCAATTATTGAACACTAAGATTAGGACCATACCACATGGTCTCCACAGATTAACCGAGAGAAGAAATTAAAGCGTGGATCCATTCCATGCATGCAGCAAAAGTACGTACAGAGATCAAAAGGTCATGGACATCACGCTGTCAGGTTACTTATTCTAACATGCCCTTTTCTTCACCTGATCAAACACAACCAATCAGCAATGTCGTGTGTGACGAGAAAACCACCATTATCAAATTACTCGGTCACCTCATTACTGGGAGTAGAGAGTTATCTATACAAGACCGCGTCAATCGAACAAATTATGTAATTGCTTGCACTGCCGGATGCAATTTGTACACGCCAAGTCGCCAAGAGGAGAACCAGTCGCTAGCTCAACCTGAGACCATTTCTATCTGTCTAGCCGGCCACTCCTTCACGTGATCTTCTGAATCTCACCAGCTCACACTCTATATATATGCATGCATCCCCTTCATGGCCAAAGCATTAGCCAGCTGAGCTCACACACACACACCAAGCATCGACTACTTGTACACAGCTAACATCTGTAGAAGAGCTAGCTAGCAAATTAAGTTCCATCTAGCTAGATGGCCTCCTACAACCTCCTCCTCCTCTCTGCTCTGCTCGCCTTGGTGGCTTCGCAGGCCATGGCTTCAGATCCCAGCCCCCTCCAGGACTTCTGTGTCGCCGACATGAACAAGCACTCGCCTGGTAGACTACTCCATCAACGTCATGCGCTTGCATCGATCAGCATACAATAGAATAGCATGCATATGTTTGGTTTGGCTTTCTAACGCATGTATATATATATGTTGCTTCCTTGATTCAGTGCGCGTCAATGGGTTCCCCTGTAAGGACGCTGACGACGTGAAGGCCGAGGACTTCTTCCTCGCTGCCAACCTCGACAAGCCGATGGACACAACCAAGAGCAAGGTCAGGTCAAACGTCACGTTGATCAACGTGATGAAACTCGCAGGTCTCAACACACTCGGCATCTCCATGGCACGCATCGACTACGCTCCCAAAGGACAGAACCCACCACACACTCACCCACGCGCCACTGAGATCCTAACCGTTCTCGAGGGCACACTCTATGTCGGATTTGTCACCTCCAACCCGGACAACAAGCTATTCACCAAGACGCTCAACAAGGGAGACGTCTTCGTGTTCCCACAGGCTCATCCACTTCCAGTTCAACCCAAGCTACGACAAGCCAGCTGTTGCCATCGCCGCGCTCAGCAGCCAAAACCCTGGCGCAATCACCATTGCTAATGCGGTGTTCGGATCCAAGCCACCAATCTCGGATGATGTTCTTTCCAAGGCATTCCAGGTGGACAAGAAGGCTGTGGATTGGCTCCAAGCTCAGTTCTGGGAGAACAACCACAACTAAATTATGGGTGCTCGATGAGGTTTATATACGTACGCTTATCCTTGTAATGACAGATAACACAGGTTGGTTGGTTTGTTTTTGTGAGTAGCAAAATATTGTTGTATACGGTTTGCTTACAGATCATGTAAAACACTATATGTAATCATGTATGATTCATTTGTGGCGATTAATTTAAGATACTTCATATCTAAAGTAGCTTTCGATAACCATACTGATCGAGCATTGGTTAGATCAGATTCATGCTACCAAAAACTAGATATAAATGAAGGCAAATAAGGGAATCCTGAGGCAGGCGGTTGAATCATCAGTCAGTCTACGCACGTAACAGAAACTTATCCTGAGCGTTCAACCATTAGGGCTCATGCTTGTTTCGATCAGTTCTTTCTGTTAGGAGTAAGTACTGCAGGACTAGAGGAACTGGACCAATTCCAGTTCTGTCTGTTAGGAGTGTATAATCCATTTCTTATCAACAGAATAACTTCAAACGTGACTTGTCTGTACGGCAAAGCAAAGTTTCTAGGAAATTAATTGATCATCTAAAAACAACCGTTTAATTTAAAGTGATTAGAAAAGATATATTAAACCTTCATATATTGGTGGAATTTGTCGTAGATACGTGTCTAGACAGTAGATTTGTAGGTACTCTCGATCGGCTACGTGGACATCTGGGAATGCGTAAGTAGGGGACGAAAGAGACGCAACAATTAACATCCTACATATACTAGTTTTCATGTGCCCATTTTAAAATCAGATTTGAAGTAGAAGTAAGGCATGTAGTAAAGCATTTCAGTAATAAACAATTGAATCATACAAAGACCAAAGTGGCAGCCCACTTTGATGTACTAAACACATGAACATCCCGTTCATGACGAATACCAAGTTCAACCACAATTTTAATTATAAGTCTAACAATAAGCAGCCACAAATTTCAAGCGGTCGTCCATAACCGTGGACACGGCTATTCGAATAGATTATACCCTGCAGGGGTGTACTACTTTACCCACACGACTTGATTAGCCCGTAAGCCTCCAGAGGCCTCTGAAATAGCACACTTCCTATGGTATGCGGCGGGTAAATCAAGATACATCATTTTCAAGAAGAAAGCCCTATTGAGCTAAGTCCCCTTGTGAGATGGTTCCTTGCCTAGTACAAGCGTCTGATAGCCCTTGCTAGGGGGCTCACAAGTTATATTGGAAATACCGATGCAATCAAAACAAAAGAATTGGTGCTCCCTTGCACACTATAAAGGATTACATCGGCTCCTCAAAGAACATAGGATTTCACGGTCGCTATGCCCTTACACCACCAAGGACTTAACACAATAAAACCCTCCCCTACTTAACCATACGGCACCCATACACCGCGTGTGGCAAAGACGAGTGTTGCTTGAACGAAGAGGTACCCAAAGTTCGGTCCTCAATTGTCGGACAAGTCCTTCCACTTACCCAATGCTCGTGCACAAAGCACCATCACTAACCAACACTTGTCCGGACCAAATCTCATTTAAAAATGACAAAATTTTACTCATAAAACAGCTATAAAGATCTGAAGTAAAAACATAAAGTAAGAGTTGTGTGTATCCCAAAACCATCGGGTTATTCCCGACGATCGAACTACCGTATCTAGACTTGCATGGCTAAGCAATTCTACAACCCATAATTCACACATCCTATCCTAAGCATATAGGAGTTGGCATAATTCAAGATTAACCTCAAGCATAGGACATAACTATACTACACATCACAAAAATATTGACATAATCAAAATAGCATGCAAGCAATTATCATTGCACTATCTTAACCAAAACTGGGATCAAATATGATGCAAAAGAAAGTTCAAATGATGCTTGCCTTGCTGGTACAGTAGCTGCTCACTCTCAGTCGCGTAAGTGTCGATATCAATATGCTCGGGATCTATATAATTATAACATCCAATAAATACCGAGAAGAACAATCTCAAAAATCAAAATGCTCAAACATGCATGATTTTTTTTCTACAGTAGTTAGGTCATGATTTTAGATGAATTTAGGTAAAAGAGTTATTCCATTTGGAGTTATGAATTGGAAGTTATGCCATTTTGAATTTCAGGTTTCGATATGCCCGTTTTGAGTAATTTAATTACGAAGTGAAAATTTGTAGGGCAGTGGTGGGGTAAAGGATTACGTAGGTAAATAGGTAACATTAATACAAGTTCAGAATAGTTGAGTTTGTCCCATTTGGAGTTCTTATGATTTAGTTATGTAATTTCAAAGTTATCAGCCTTTTATAGTGTAACAATAATAGAGTTAAAGATATATTTTGCTAAAACACATTCTCTGTGACAGAGGCAACAGGGAAACCATTTTTAGAAATAAATATACTAAAAATAAAAATTACGAGTTGGTTTCATTGTTTTGGATGCTCCAATATTTACTTATGCATTTTTAAGGATTTCTGCCCATTTTCGATTGTAAAGGTAATGATTTTAATGAATGTATTCCCAATTAAAGCCCTCTGCTACAGAGACACGTTTGAAACTATTTTTCATATTAAGTCTATCAAAAATGTAAATTTCCAGAAGTGGTTTCGTTAAATTTGGAGTTGATATGAAATAGTTATGCATTTCTAAAGTTATTATCAATTTTCAGTGTACAAATATACTGATTTCGAATTTACTAAAGTATTTACTACTTTTCTTACCGAGCGCTTCCCAGCCAAATCCACTGACTTGCGGGACCGGGCAACATCGTTGACCCGGTCAACACGACTTCGGTCCTGCCGCAACACTCTGAAGGCGTATTCCTCAGATACGTTTCTTCAAAACTCTAAACGTAAAACCATTCTAAGCATGATCGGGATACGTTTTCTACTTAACGAAAACGTACTCTGTAATTTACGCATCCACTTATGGCCGTATGGCCCACATGTCATACTCTACAAACCTCTATTTATCCCAACCGTTTTCTAAATGAGGCCCCACATGTAAGCGACAGATTAACACTTAATCTCAGCACTTAACCACGTTATTGACTTTAATTGCCGCGCTACAGTACTTTGCCGGACGACCCGACAACAGCGACGTCGTTCGTGCTTGCCCGGCGGCTTGCCGGAGCGGCGGTTCACGGCGGCGCCAGCCAAGGGCAAGAATAGCTGCGCAATAGCAAGGCGCGTCTAAGGGTGGTGGTTAGAGTGCTCGAGGTGGACTGCACCGGCGGCTAGCCGGAGTTGGGCGGCGTGAGCTATCTGAAAACGTAAATGGCAACATCGCCGCTCCAGCGCAAACAAGCGGTTGCTTATGCTATCTAAGGGCCTAGGGAGTTACTGCAGCTAGAGAGGGCTTGGGAGGTTCGAGCGGCAGGAGACTCGTCGGAGCCGGAGAAGAAAGTTGGCGGCGATGCGGCTTTGCGAGGAGAGGCAACCCTGAGCAAAACCAAGACTAGTGAGTGCTTGGATCAGCTCCAGGAACTCAAGGTCAAGCTATAAGAGCAAGGAATCGAAGGATGGCTTACCAAAGTGAAGTGGGAGAGGAAAGGTTGTGTCACGGCCTAAATGGTGCAATCCTCAATCCAAAGAAGGTCTTGCTGCAACCCTGAAATAAGTTGAGGGGTTTCGATTAGAGAGCTAAGGCGCACAAAGTGACACGAGGGAGCGAGGACCATACCTCCTGGAGACAAGAAAAGACCTACGGATGCCACTCGGGGCGTGCTCCGGAGGTGGGTTAGAGCACGAGGATGAACCGGTGCTACAAGCAAAAACAAGACCTCGCGTGAGCAAAAATGGAGACGGATGGAAACTAGAACCGGAAGGAATCACGCGAGGTGACTTACCCCAGCAGAGCTTCAAGCAAGCCTCCCTCTCCTCACAACCGAGGAGAAGTGAGGGAGAAGGAGGGTTGTGAGGGTGTTAAAACCGTAGAGACGTTGGGGTGGGTGCGGTGTGCGGAGGGGAGCTCGGGATAGGCCAACGGGTGCGGTGAGGTGATGGCGGCTCGGGCGAGCGACCGCGTGGCGAGGAGCTCGCGCCGGCGTCACCGAGGAAGAAGAAAGGCTCGACAGCGGGCCCGCGACGCAGCAGCGACTCGAGCGCGGAGGTGATGCACCGCTACGTGGGCGATTTGAGTCCGTTAGATCGGGATCGGGCGGATGATATTGGTGGTGGCATCTGGACGGTCGACGGGTTGGCGAGATCTGGACCATCGGATGAGGATCTAACGGTTGCATGTGACGGTGCGTTTAGGTGGTTTGGGTGAGTCATGTGGCGAGTCGGACTCGAGTCGAGGAACGATGCTAGCCGGTTAGGGTTGAGTTTGACTCGAGAATTAATTTAGATTTACTACTTTGACCAGAGCCTTATAAATAGAAATAAATTTCATAAAATCATGAAATAATTCGTGGGGGTTCCTGGGATGATATAGTTCCCATAAAAATTATAAAACCCTACTGTTCATAAAATAGTTTGTGATATTTAAATTCAAACTTGTTGTATGTCTATGAATGTTGTTTGAATTTTAATGAGGTTCAAACTAGTCCCAAAAATTTGGAAAAAATATATTAATTCCTGATAATTAATGTAGTATTTAAATAAATTGATTTCAGATGATGATCACAACTATTTATTACTGATTTGAAGTGGAAACTGAATCTTGATGTGTATGTTCACCTCAAATTAGATTTTCCAAGTACAATATATTATGAAATGATTTGAGTTTGATAATGCTTGTTAGTGAAATACATATTAATCCAATTTAATTAGTTGGGGCTGTGACAAACCTCCCCCCCTTACAAAAGATCTCGACCCGAGATCTGGGTGGAGAAGAATTAGAAAGTTTTCATTAGAAGTTATAATTTATGTTGTCTTGATTTCCTTCAAAGATAGTGTTGACATGCTATAATTATGCCATAAGAATAATTTTGTTTATATTGCTATGTTTTACCTTTCTTTTCTTGATACGAAGGCACTTCAGGCAGAGAAGAGGTCTGGATACGCCGCTCGCATCCGGCCTTCACGCTCCCAAGTTGCTTCATCCTCCGTGTGGTTGCTCCATTGAACCTTGACGAACTTGATGTTACGATTCCTAGTCTTACGCCGGTTTCCTCAAGGATACGAATCGGGCTCTCTCGATAAGATAGATCGGGTTGCAAGTCGAGTTTATCCAACTCGGTTGCTTCGCTGGGACTCAAGACATTTCTTGAGTTGGGAGACATGGAAGACGCCATGCGCGTCGAAAGTGATGGTGGCAACTCCAGCGGTATGCCACCGATCCCACCTTAGCTAGAATACGGAAAGGTCCAATATAGCGAGGTGCTAATTTACCCTTGATTTGGAAACGACGAACTCCTTTCATGGGGAGACCTTAAGGTATACATGATCGCCCACATCGAAACTCAACTCGCGACGACGACGGTCGGCGCGATGACTTTCGACGTGCTTGAGCCGTCCTAAGTCGTCGCGAATGACACGAACTTGTTCTTCAGCATCTTCCACCAAGGTTGGGCCATAAAATGGCCTCTCCCCGGCTTCGGACCAGTTCAAAGGTGTTCTACAAGCTCTCCCATACAATGCTTCGAAGGGTGACATTTGAATACTCGATTGGAAGCTGTTGTTGTATGAGAACTCGGCAAACGGTAAACATTTTTCCCAACTATCGCGGTAGGACAACACGCAAGCCCGAAGAAGATCTTCCAAAACTTGGTTCACCCTTTCAGTTTGTCCATCCGTTTGCGGGTGATAAGCGGAGCTAAAAGATAGACTGGTCCCCATCGCTTTATGTAAGCATTCCCAGAAATAGGACGTGAATTGAGGGCCTCTATCGGAAACTATCACCTTTGGAACACCGTGGAGACAAACAATCCTTGCAATGTAAAGCTCCGCTAACTTGTCCCCACGGTAGATGGTCTTGACAGAATGAAGTGAGCAACTTTCACAAACGGTCTACAATTACCCATATAGAATCGAATCCACTTTAGTTCTAGGAAGGCGGTGATAAAATCCATGCCAACTTCTTCCCATTTCCACTCGGGAATGGGCAGGGGATCTAGAGTACCAGCTGGTTTCAAGTGCTCAGCCTTAACTCTTTGACATAGATCGCACTCGGCCACATACTGCGCAACGTTTTGCTTCATTCGGCTCCACCACAGTTTCTTTTTCAAATCTTGATACATTTTTGTACTCCCGGGGTGGATAGAGAATTTTGAGTTATGAGCCTCCTTGAGAATCAATTCTCTCAAGTGGTGATCAAACGGTACCACCATACGGTTTCCAAACCATAGAGTACCTTGTGCATCTTGCTTAAAACATTTAGCCTTGCCTTGTTTCAATAGTTCTAAAATTTTAGCCACTTCCGCATCAGTTTTCTGGGCTTCCTAATCTGGTCCTCAAGTGTGCAAGTCACACCGAGGGCTGCAAGCTAACCTTCTTCAACTATCTCCGGTGTAGGCTTTGCAATGCAAAGCACATAAGCTCTGCAGAAAAGGAGTTACTGACAAACAGTTGCATTGAGATTTTACGCTCAATGCGTGGCCACTACATTAGCCTTCCCGGATGGTAATGGAGTCCCATATCATAATCTTTAATCAACTCAAGCCATCTTCTTTGTCTCAAATTCAGGTCGGCTTGGGTGAAAATATATTTAAAGCTCTTATGGTCGGTGTAGATCTCGCAACGACACCGATGAGGTAATGTCGCCAAATCTTCAAGGCATGAACTACACCGCGAGCTCTAGGTCGTGTGTGGGATAATTGGCCTCATGGGGCCTCAATTGCCTCGATGCGTAGGCCACCACTCGGCCGTCTTGCATAAGCACACAACCGAGCCCGTGGCGAGATGCATCACAGAAGATATCAAAGCTCTTGTGAATGTCTGGCAGAACAAGTACGGGAGCTTCCGTCAGGCATTCTTTTAGGGTTTGGAAACTTTGTTCGCATTCATTGCCCACTCAAATTTCTTTTCTTTCTTTAGAAGTTGGGTCATAGGCTTCGCGATTTTTGAGAAATTCTTGATGAACCTACGGTAGTATCCCGCAAGTCCAAGAAAACTACGAATGTCGGTGACGCTCTTAGGTTGCTTCCATTCAAGGACATCTCGCACCTTACTAGGATCAACAATGACACCGCCCTTAGATAGGATATGTCCCAAGAAACTAACCTCTCAAGCCAAAACTCACATTTCTTTGAATTTGGCGTCTGGTGATGGTGGCGAAGCTTCTCTAACACAAGTCTCAAGTCTTGCTCGTGCTCAAGATCGACTTAGAGTAGACAAGGATATCATCAATGAAAACCACTACAAACTGATCCAAGTATTCCATGAACACCAAATTCATGAGGTTCATGAAATAAGTCGGGCATTGGTCAAACCAAAGGACATGACCGTGTACTCGCATGCACAGTAACGAGTAGAGAAGGCGGTCTTGGAATATCCTCGGTTCTAACTTTAACTGATGGTAGCCTAACCTCAAGTCAATTTTGGAGAACACCTGAGCTCCACTGAGCTGGTCAAATAGGTCATCGATCCGCGGGAGCGGATACTTGTTCTTGATGGTGACCTCATTCAACGGACGGTAGTCAACACACATCCGTAGACTCTTGTCTTTCTTCTTGACAAAGAGAGGGCATCCCAAGGCGCAGGAGCTAGGCCCGATGAAACCCTTGTCTTGCAACTCCTTAAGTTGTTCTTTTAATTCAACTAGCTCATTGGGCGGCATCCGATACGGCCTTTTTGAGATGGGCGCGGTAGCGGGTGCAAGCTCAATGACAAACTCTACCTCTCGGTCAGGGGGCATGCCTGGAAGTTCTTCAGGGAACACATCAGGATACTCACTCACTATTGGTACCTCCTCTAGCGAGAGAGGTACTCGCTCTAAAGCGTATAGGTGAGAACTACCCACAACAGACGCAAAGACGACCTGGGTGCCGTCCTCACTAGTCACTGAGATAGACCGCTGGGCACAATCAATCTTCCCCTGATTCTTGGATAACCAATCCATTCCTAAGATAATATCGATGCCCACAGAACTTATCACTATTAAGTTTGCTGAAAAGCTAACATTTTGTATTTCAATTTTTACGTCCCTCTGCACTTGATCGGCGAGAAAAGCGACCACTGGGACTGAATATGATAAGGTGAGTGCAGTGTATGTATCTTGAATTGGTTAATTTCAGCATACTCGTTTTTAATAAATGAATGAGACGCTCCAGAATCAAATAGAACGGATGCAGGACATTAATTAACAATTAGTGTACCTAGCACGACGTCGTGCGCGTGCCGCCTCCGCCGAGACGTGGTTGACGCGACCACGTGCATCTTTGGGTGGAGTAAGTGCTGCTCTCGTGGTGGTGGCGGTGGCCTCACCGAGCTGGGCCGTGGTTTGGAGCAGAGTACGCCAGGGCATCCTCGCCGCTGGCGAGGCAACGCAAGCATAGTGGCCCCGACGCGGCCGATGGAAACAGATGACGCCGCTTGTATGCCCCGCCGTCAGGTGGTCTCGCCCTCCCATTGCCGCTGAGCCGCCGGTGGAGAAGGTCGTGGAGGTGCCACAGAGACCTCGACGTCTTGCAGGCCGCACGAGGTGCCCGAGGTAGTCTGGCGTGGCTCGGGAAAGCGCCACTCGCCACTCATCGTCGGAAGGCCTTCCTCCTCTTCCTCGACTCATCCATCGTCATGCTCTCATGCTCCACCACGATCGCCTTGTTGACCGGATGCCGGAAACTCCACGAAATCATGTGCACTAAAACAAGCCGCAACTCCTCGATAGCCCATGGAAGAACTCGCTCCGCGACGAGCGCTCGTCGAGGCGCCGTCCGGAGCATACCTGGCCAAGTAGTTGAAGTCATGCAGGTACTCAGTGACGGTCCGCCGTCCCTGCTTCAAGGCAAGGAACTGCTGCTGCTTGATAAGCGCGACTCCCTCCAGATATGAGCCTCCCGAACGCGTCCACGACTCGTCCCAAGTCGGGACGTGACGGTGGCTGCATGGCGAATAACTATCCCACCACGCGCTCGCCGCACCGCCAACCGATAGGCGGCAAACAAGACTCTCTCAACCCCGGCACACTGCGCTATGTTCAGCTTCTTCTCAATGTTGTGCAGCCAGTCCTCTGCCTCCATCGGGTCCTTGCCGCCCGCAAAAGTCGGAGGGTTGGTTCGCTGGAACTCAGCGAGACCTCCGGACGCTCGATGCGGGCAGCCCTCCGTCCGGAACGGAGCCGGAGCGGTGTTGCGACGATCGCCTCAAGCATCCGGTCCGGTCCATCCGGTTGCGCTCAATCATCATCATAAACTCAACCATGGACGGCGGCGGAGGAGCACCTCCTCAGCGGTCCACCTCTGGACGGGCCGAGAGGGCTCTCCATGCCCGGCACGTTCGCTGGGATGACTGTCCCTGATCGTAGAAGTCGCTCAGAGGTGCTAGACGCGGTGCCCTAGATGGGGATGGGGAGCCTCTGCCGCGCAGGGCTCCTGATCGCGTAGTCGGTCCTGTCATCCTGTATTGGACAAGGATGGTTAGTAACTTAAGACAAAAGCCATTACTTGGCTGTACATGCACAATCAATATCAAAAAGCAAGAAAAATGTAACATCAAATGGAACACCAAACATTAAGCAACATAAAACCGAAGTGGTACAACATCAGTACATAAGCGCCACAGCTTAAGATTACAATCGAAATAGTAGTTTTGCAAATGAAACATAACGGTTCGACATCTACTACCCTATTACATAAACCTAAGGATACAAGCTCAACATAGAGCTCCCGCCCTAAACCTAGATATTATTCCGGTCAAAGTTCACCGGAAATTGCGTCGTAAGATGTGCCCGGGGATCCAGATCATCGTGGTCCCCTAGATTAGGAAGACGCAGGGTGATCCTATGGCGTTAATATGACCTTCTACCACGGGTGGCGACATTCACTGGCGCAGAAAGATAAGGGAGATCATATTAGTGCCATATAGCACACTAGGATGAATGAGCCTCATGTCATGCATGAGCCTTAAGTGCTCTTGAGCTTCAATGAGACGCCGTCGCGTTTCCCACAACTCATGCACCATACAGCGATGCATTTGGTCCATTACGTGGACCAATCTCGCCAACTGCCTGACTTGGGGGTCCTCCCCAAATTGGATCCTAGCAAATGAGTTCACGTCCTAGCGCGCGCGCGCATCATCGAAAAGTGATCATACGGGCCGGGCTAACTCACAGTCACAGCGAAGACGACTCATGGCCACCAAAGCTACTTCTTGTAACGCCATGGCCTCAGAAGTACCGCGCGCCTGGAAGCGGTAAGGTATGCTCCCCGTGACTTGTCTAGCAATGATATCTATCACTGCCATAAACTCCTCCATTCCTGGTCCTCGATCACGGCGGTAGATGGAATAAGTGGGCTGATATGTGAAGTTCGCCCTCCACATCATGTCTCGTAGCAACGCCGGGTATCCATCCACTCCTTCAGCTTGAGTTTCCCGGACAAGGTACTGAGGGTTCATCTAAAGGCAAGAAGGCAAGGTAAGTTAGTTTCATAAACCAAAACAGGATCAGGAGAGGAAAGATACTAAGATGGATAAGGAATAAAAGATATTCTTAACTTAAACTTTCTGAAAGTAATTTGATAATTCCAAAATATTTTGACTCCAGAAGGCTCACTAACTCTAACGCCAGTGCTACCTCTAACCTACAGTCAGTATGGCTCTGATACCAACGCTGTGGGGACCCCGGTAATTATCTCCATAAGACCGAGATTAGACAAGGTCTTAGGGACATAAATACGGGTCTCCGGTGAATGAATTCCAATTTAATCCTATCCAAGTGATAGGCTTTTCCGAATACTAGAGCCTCGACGATCATGCGCGCTGCTCCTTTGCGAGCACTACATGATTTTCGATTCTCTTTTGATTCAAAGCACTGCACTTAGCGAATTAAATGGGAATCCATAAACAACGAGTATGACATATATTGGCTCCCAAGATCAACGACCAATATACTCATACCCTCATTCAACGTTGGTTACATCCATACAACACATACAACAAGAGATTAAAAGACATACTGCATAATAGTTAAAGTCTACAGTCTATTACAAACGGCCGATGGCCAAATTCAAGTCAAGTATCAAGTAGCAATGAAGTAAATAGATAAAGCAAAAGACCAGCAGTGGTATGCCCATCACCCATCGGCAACCGACTGGGGGTTAAATGGTAGCACACTACTCATTAGTGTCGCCCAAGTCAACACTAGCGAGATCATCGTAATCATAACCTTCCTCACCTGAAAAGGCCAGCAAACATCTGGCTGAGTACAAGTGTACTCGCAAGTCTTACACAAATAAAAATAGTTATGCATAAGGGTCATTCAAAGGATGGCTCATATTGGTTTAGTTTTGCGAAAGAGACGCAACAATTAACATCCTACATATACTAGTTTTCATGTGCCCATTTTAAAATCAGATTTGAAGTAGAAGTAAAGCATGTAGTAAAGCATTTCAGTAATAAACAATTGAATCATACAAAGACCAAAGTGGCAGCCCACTTTGATGTACTAAACACATGAACATCCCGTTCATGACGAATACCAAGTTCAACCACAATTTTAATTATAAGTCTAACAATAAGCAGCCACAAATTTCAGTTGTCGTCCATAACCGTGGACACGGCTATTCGAATAGATTATACCTGCAGGGTGTACTACTTTACCCACACGACTTGATTAGCCCGTAAGCCTCCAGAGGCCTCTCGAAATAGCACACTTCCTATGGTATGCCGGCGGGTAAATCAAGATCTGATCATTTTCAAAGAAGAAAGCCCTATTGAGCTAAGTCCCCTTGTGAGATGGTTCCTTGCCTAGTACAAGCGTCGATAGCCCTTGCTAGGGGCTCACAAGTTATATTGGAAATACCGATGCAATCAAAACAAAAGAATTGGTGCTCCTTGCACACTATAAAGGATTACATCGGCTCCTCAAAGAACATAGGATTTCACGGTCGCTATGCCCCTTACACCACCAAGGACTTAACACAATAAAACCTCCCCTACTTAACCATACGGCACCCATACACGCGTGTGGCAAAGACGAGTGTTGCTTGAACGAAGAGGTACCCAAAGTTCGGTCCTCAATTGTCCAGACAAGTCCTTCCACTTACCCAATGCTCGTGCACAAAGCACCATCACTAACCAACACTTGTCCGGACCAAATCTCATTTAAAAATGACAAAATTTTACTCATAAAACAGCTACAAAGATCTGAAGTAAAAACATAAAGTAAGAGTTGTGTGTATCCCAAAACCATCGGGTTATTCCCGACGATCGAACTACCGTATCTAGACTTGCATGGCTAAGCAATTCTACAACCCATAATTCACACATCCTATCCTAAGCATATAGGAGTTGGCATAATTCAAGATTAACCTCAAGCATAGGACATAACTATACTACACATCACAAAAATATTGACATAATCAAAATAGCATGCAAGCAATTATCATTGCACTATCTTAACCAAAGCGGGATCAAATATGATGCAAAAGAAAGTTCAAATGATGCTTGCTTTGTTGGTACAAGAGCTGCTCACTCTCAATCGCGTAAGTGTCGATATCAATATGCTCGGGATCTATATAATTATAACATCCAATAAATAATGAGAAGAACAATCTCAAAAATCAAAATGCTCAAACATGCATGATTTTTTTCTACATAGTTAGGTCATAATTTTAGATGAATTTAGGTAAAAGAGTTATTCCATTTGGAGTTATGAATTGGAAGTTATGCCATTTTGAATTTCGTTTCTGATATGCCTGCTTTGAGTAATTTAATTACGAAGTGAAAATTTGTAGGCGGTTGTGGGGTAAAGGATTACGTAGGTAAATAGGTAACATTAATACAAGTTCGAATAGTTGAGTTTGTCCCATTTGGAGTTCTTATGATTTAGTTATGTAATTTCAAAGTTATCACCTTTTATAGTGTAACAATAATAGAGTTAAAGATATATTTTGCTAAAACACATTCTCTGTGACAGAGGCAACAGGAAACCATTTTTAGAAATAAATATACTGAAAATAAAAATTACAGAGTTGGTTTCATTGTTTTTGGATGCTCCAATATTTACTTATGCATTTTTAAGGATTTACGCCATTTTCGATTGTAAAGGTAATGATTTTAATGAATGTATTCCCAATTAAAGCCCTCTCACAGAGACACGTTTGAAACTATTTTTCATATTAAGTCTATCAAAATGTAAATTTCGTATGGTTTCATAAATTTGGAGTTGATATGAAATAGTTATGCATTTCTAAAGTTATTATCAATTTTGGTGTACAAATATACGATTTCGAATTTACTAAAGTATTTACTACTTTTCTTACCGAGCGCTTCCCACCAAATCCAGCGACTTGCGGGACCGGGGCAACACTCGTTGACCTGATCATTGACTTCATCCCGGCCGCAACACTCAAGGCGTATTCTATGATACGCTTCTTCAAAACTCTAAACGTAAAACCATTCTAAGCATGATCGGGATACGCTTACTTAACGAAAAACGCACTCGTAATTTACGCATCCACTTATGGCCGTATGGCCCACATGTCATACTCTACAAACCTCTATTTATCCCAACCGTTTTCTAAATGAGGCCCCACATGTGCGGCAGATTAACACTTAATCTCAAAGACTTAACCACGTTATTGACTTTAATTGCCGCGCTATAAGATTGCTGCCGGACGACCGACAACAGCGGCGTCGTTCGTGCTTGCCCGGCGACTGCCGGAGCGGCGGTTCACGCGGCGCCACCAAGGGCAAGAATAGTCGCGCAATAGCAAGGCACGCCTAAGGGTGGTGGTTAGAGTGCTCGAGGTGGATCGCACCGGCGCTAGCCGAGTTGGGCGCGGTGAGCTATACGGAAAAACGTAAATGGCAACACGCCGCCGCATGGCGCAAACAAGCGGTTGCTTATGCTATCTAAGGGCCTAGGGAGTTACTGCGGCTAGAGAGGGCTTGGGGAGGTTCTGAGCGCAGGAGACTCGTTGAGCCGAGAAGAAAGTTGGCGGCGATGCGGCTTTGCGAGGAGAGGCAACCCCGAGCAAAACCAAGACTAGTGAGTGCTTGGATCAGCTCCAGAACTCAAGGTCAAGCTATAAGAGCAAGGAATCAAGGATGGCTTACCAAAGTGAAGTGGGAGAGGAAAGGTTGTGTCACGGCCTAAATGGTGCAATCCTCAATCCAGAAGGTCTTGTCGTGCAACCCCGAAATAAGTTGAGGGGTTTCGATTAGAGAGCTAAAGCGCACAAAGTGACACGAGGAGCGAGGACCATACCTCCCGGAGACAAGAAAAGACCTACGGATGCCACTCGGGCGTGCTCGGAGGTGGGTTAGAGCACGAGGATGAACCGTTTGCTACAAGCAAAAACAAGACCTCGCGTGAGCAAAAATGGAGACGGATGGAAACTAGAACCGTAAGGAATCACGCGGAGGTGACTTACCCAGAGAGCTTCAAGCAGCCTCCTCTCCTCACAACCGAGGAGAAGTGAGGAGAAGGAGGGTTGTGAGGGGTGTTAAAAACCGAGAGACGTTGGGGTGGGTGCGGTGCAGAGGGGGAGCTCGGGGATAGGCCAACGGTGCGGTGAGGTGATGGCGGCTCGGGCGAGCGACCGCGTGGCGAGGAGCTCGCGCCAAAGATCACCGAGGAAGAAGAAAGGCTCGACAGCGGGCCCGCGACGCGCCGACTCAGAGCGGAGGTGATGCACCGCTACGTGGCGATTTGAGTCCGTTAGATCGGGATCGGGCGGATGATATTGGTGGTGGCATTCTGACGGTCGACGGGTTGGCGAGATCCGACCATCGGATGAGGATCTAACGGTTGCATGTGACGGTGCGCTTAGGTGGTTTGGCCGAGTCATGTGGCCGAGTCGGACTCGAGTCCGAGGAACATGCTATAGCTTGCTAGGGGTTGAGTTTGACTGAGAATTAATTTAGATTTACTACTTTGACCAGAGCCTTATAAATAGAAATAAATTTCATAAAATCATGAAATAATTCGTGGGGTTCCTGGGATGATATAGTTCCCATAAAAATTATAAAACCCTACTGTTCATAAAATAGTTTGTGATATTTAAATTCAAACTTGTTGTATGTCTATGAATGTTGTTTGAATTTTAATGAGGTTCAAACTAGTCCCAAAAATTTGGAAAAATATATTAATTCCTGATAATTAATGTAGTATTTAAATAAATTGATTTCAGATGATGATCACAACTATTTATTACTGATTTGAAGTGGAAATCGAATCTTGATGTGTATGTTCACCTCAAATTAGATTTTCCAAGTACAATATATTATGAAATGATTTGAGTTTGATAATGCTTGTTAGTGAAATACATATTAATCCAATTTAATTAGTTGGGGCTGTGACATTCGGCTCATGCTTGTTTCGATCAGTTCTATATCGTTAGAGTAAAGCATCGCAGACTAGAGGAACGGACCAATTCCTTCAAGTATGTTGGTTCTATCTGTTAGGAGTGCATAATCCTTCTTACCAACAGGATAACTCGACGTGACTTCTCCTCTGTATGCATGCGGCAACACAAAGCTTCGGGAAATTAATTGATCATATAAAAACAACGGTTTAATTTAAAGTGATTAGAAAGATATATTACACCTTCAAATATTGGTGGAATTTGTCGTAGATACTGCGTCTGACAAGAGCACTATTACGAACGTCATCACGCAGCGGTTCGAACCGTCGTGTTATTGTACGTCTGTGATAACTGGCGGTTATCACAGGCGGTTAAAAAAACCGTCTGTGATAAGTCACAACACAGACGGTTCTAGATACCAACCGTCTGTGATATCCACATATCACAGACGGTTCATAATTCACAACCGCCGTTCGGTCCTTAATTGACCTCGGGCAAAAATCTCCTCCTATCTACTAGTGAGACTTCTTTCTCATTCTTCTCGGAATATACTATAACTCGTCCGTGTCAAAAATTAGATTTTTCATTTTATTTGTATACAAAATATCAGAGCTAGGCACCTTCCCCTGGATAGTTTCCATAAATCTTCGAAGCTCATGTTCATCGTATTATCCTTGTATAACTTTTTAGGAAAAATGATTGTTCTAGTTAGTATTTGTGCGATATTCGCACTCAAAAATTTTCAAATGATATTATATATTGTCTAACCTATAACCTAATATCTACAACAGTAAGGGCATCAACATATCAAGGGAATTCATGCACTGAATAGGATTTACAACTAACGACATCCCAAACATAGCAGTTTAATATTGAACATACACGCATGCAATAATAGCCTTTGCAAAAAGAAATACAATAAGTAAAGTAGTATGATCAAAATGATCAAAGGGGGTGCTTGCCTTGCTCTTATTGTTCTGAGTAGGAGGACGGTTGGTCGTCCAAAATGTCGTTCGAGTAATCAGCGTCTATTTCAAAAAGAGCCAGAAATGAATTAAATAATACAAATAAATTTAATCGTAACCAAATCAAGATTTTTTTTCATATTCAACAAGATTAAGTATCATTCAATTCGGAGTATTACCTTATGAATTTATTCTAAGTACACACTGATGATTTTCAATATCTAATTGTTTTACCAAAATTTATAAACCATCTCATTGACCTAGTGGTACTATGGTTATTATCATATGGGGAAAAAGTCTACTTTACAACCTTGAACTATTCGAAAAGTCCAGATTTCAACCCTAAACTACAAAACCGGACATCCTACACCCTCAACTATCAAAACCGTTCATTTTACCCCCCTCAACCCAAACAGAGGTGGTTTTGGGTGATGTGGCGCTGACGTGTCAATGGTTTTGCTCACTGTCATACGGGGCCCACTCCCAGGCTTCTTCTTCCACGGAACCGAGCCAAGCCAAGACCGACCACGCCAGCCACGCACGCGTGCACTCACGCGCCACTCGCTTGCCTACCCGGTTTCGCCTTGCGCCCTTGGTTTTGCCTAGCCCATGTTGCGCCCACGCCACCCGGCCACGCCATGCCACTGTTGTTGCGCCACGCCATGGCCGCACCACCTCCAAGCTCCACGGCTGCACCGACGAGCTTCAAGCTTCATCTTCTTGTACCTCTAGATCACCTTGACGGCTTGACCTCCTCTTGCTATCCCTCATCCCCGTTGTTTCTCTTTGCAGCCGGAATACCGGGATCGTACGTGGAGCATCTTCATCAAGTCCGGCGGCATTCGAAGCTCGGACGCAACCTCTCCTCCTCACTCCGGCCGAACCGGTGAGTTTCTTACCAAAGTAACCACGTCATCTCGTGTCCTTACTCCCTAAGGTCAATAACCCCAAATTAATTTAGCCTTTAATCCATCCAAGCACCGCACCACCGCTGTCTTCCCCAAAACCGGCCAAAGTTGCCACCTCCGGTGCCATTTCTTCTCCAGTGAAGCTCTCCTCGATTCCATGCACCAAGAGCACCCCCACACCACCCATGAGCTTCCCCCATCACCCAATCTCCCTCTCCCTCACCCGGTTGCCCTCTCCACGGTGGCCTCCCCGCGCCGGCCACGGCTCGCGTCGCCAGAGCACCTCGGAGCTCCTCCTCCTTCGCCGACCACTCCGACGTGCTCCTAGAACACCACCGATGCTCATGCTCCCACCGATTGTGCCGCAACCCCACCCGAGCGCCGCGGCCACGTTTCATCCCCAAGCCCGACCGCCGATCATCGCCGCGCACCCGCTCCGGTGCGTCTCCGACCGCGCCGAGACCACCCACAGGATCGCCAACGTCTAGGCAACCCATTTTGGCCAAAGCCATCGCCTCCACACGGCCCCATCGCCGGCGACAACCGCCGCTCCAAACCGGCCGCAAGCTCTCTCGCTCGCCTTTTAGCTCATCGCATGCATCCTTCTGTGTCACTGAACTTTAGGACCCACCTGTAAGACAGTTAGAACAAATATGTTGACTGTGGGCCCCGTATGACGTCAGCACCACATCACCCAAAACCACCCCTGTTTGGGTTGAGGGGATAAAATGAACGGTTTTAATAGTTGAGGGTGTAGGATGTCCGGTTTTGTAGTTTAGGGTCGAAATTCAGACTTTTCGAATAGTTCAAGGTTGTAAAGTAGACTTTTTCCATATCATATGCATGGCATAGGGTTACATTTATTTTGGTGATCATATAGTCTGATTCTTGATTTTTAATTAGTTTTATTTTTTTAATGCTAATGGCCGGTTAACTCAATATGACCTCTACTTGACTTGCCTTCGCATTTGATATGGTTTTAACTCACTGCTCCTTTTATAATTACCCTCTAATATCTTAACAACTTTATTAAGAAGAATTAGCTTATTTAATCAGCTTGCTAACTACTTTTTTAACTATTCAATTGTCTGATGGAGGTTCACTGTTTTATTTGGAATGACCATGCTTAATTTTTGTTTTTCGATTAGTGTGCTCTTTTAGATTAATCTCTAATGGCTATTTAATCCAACATAATTTTCCCATTCACTTGCATTTGAACTGTTAGAAGCTTACCGCCTTATTCAATTGTCTTCTAATATCTTACGTCTGCTCGGACATTCTAAATATTGAGATGAATTCTCCTATTTGAACCATCGACACTCTATACGACGTAATGTAAAGTTTCCGAGTGTTCAACCATTAGGACTCATGCTTGTTTCGATCGGTTCTGTTAGAGTAAGTACTGCATCGACTAGAGGAAATGGACCAATTCCTTTAGTATGTTCAGTTCTATCTCATAGAGTGCATAATCCTTTTCTTACCAATAGGATAACTCAAACGTGACTTCTCCTCTTGTGCATTTGCAACACGCACTAAGCTTCTAGGAAATTAGTTGATCATCTAAAACAACCGCTTAATTTAAAGAGTGATTAGAAAAGATATATTAAACCTTGAAATATTGTTGGAATTAATAAGATAGGATCTAGTTATTTGATCTGCTTTACTGATCTGTAACATGCCAAAATTTTCATTTTGGGGAGATCTATTGAAAATAATTGAGAAAGTAACTTTTGGTATAAAATAAATAATGAAAATAAATACAAACATGAACTTATAAGAATTTTAGGAAAGCAGAATAAAATAGGTTAGAGAATAATTTTTTAGGGGAAATTTATTGAGCACCTTTTAGAAACTTCATCTAAAGTAACAATACAATTACATAAAAACATAAACTTGTAAGAATTTTGAGAAACTCATAGACAAGTTAAAGTTTTGAATATTTTAAATAAGCAAGTACACTAGACAGAGCCCTCACAAAAATTTCATAAAATTTGAACCTTGTTTATGTAGGTACAAAAATTCAACAAAACCTCACCACTTGAACCCAAAATCCGATTCTTTTTCCTCTCTCTCCTCTCGATGTGCGGGACCCCTACTGTGCTTCTTCTTCCACTCGCAACTCGCCTCGCCACCACCGGTGAGCGCTCCTCCTGCTCGCCCATGGTTCCCATTGGCCGCCCACCGTTTTTGACCGCCACCTACCGTCATCACCTCCGCCTGGCTCTGCCCATCCTATCTACCACCTTAATGCCGCACCAACCCCGCTCTAGTGGAGATGCCGAGGGGTAGAGTGTGATATGCTCGCACGGTTGCCATCTTCTCTCTACTTTTCTCACGAGCTTCTCGACCTTACATAAGCCTCCGACCGCGTCACAGTGCTTCTAGCTCGCCACTCTCGCTCCCCGCACATAATGATAGCTTCTAGTGCTTTGGTTCGCCGGGAACGAGTGTGTCGCTGTCAACGTCGATGAGCGGGCTATGTACAACCATTTTCTCGAGTGAGCTTCCTTGCCCTCACCAACTGCGTCATCACACGCCCTTTACCTCACTAATGCTCTCTAAGCTTGATGTAGATCCGGGAACCACGCACTCGATAAGCCATCGTGTTCTTCACCTCCTGCATGCACTCGTTCTAGAACATCTTCATTCCTGGCAATCGGGTGAGCTTGAACCTCCCATTTCCACATCATAACGTGTGTTACACCTCACTGATGCTTTTTTTCCTCTATTAATGAAGCTTCAACCGCGAAGAATCCTCCGAATCAATCATCTTCCTCATTTCTGGCCGTCGCAACCATTTTTCTAGTTAGTTGTCGACTCGGTGAGTCCCCTGTCGATTCATCCTATCCCTACCATCCTTGGGGTGCATGCAAGCTAATGCAAACCTTCTTGTAGCATCTTCATCACCTTAGCATGCTGTCGATGGGGCCTCCTTCGCGCCACCGTTGTTCAACGTCACCCCGCCATTCCAGTCATCCCCCGACTTCCTCAAAGACTTGGGTGAGCTTCTGGCAGATCCCTAGAGCTTTTGCGCACGGTAGATCGAAGGATTAGCTAGCTTAGCATTGACTTCACCGTAGCTGAACATGGTGCCACCGTCAGAAGCCTTGTCGCCGCCGCTCCGGTGACCGTTGGTCCCCGAGCCGTTACCGACAGCATCGCAATAGCACCCTAAGGCTAATGCACACACTCTTTTACCGCTGATTTGGCTCAAATGCGAAAACCATTTTGAACCCGAGGAGCTCTGCCGCTCTTCTCTGACATAGCACTGTCTCCGGCCATCTCTCCGGCCTCCACCAACACCCGGGGACATCGTCGTCGAGAGAGGATCCAATTTTTGGCCTTCCCAGCCTCGCTGCCGCCCGATCGCCAAGGACGAAGCTCGCCATGGCGCCACCATGTGCGCGTCTAGCTCCTCCCCCCTCTCTCTCGCCGGTGGGACCCACGAGTTAAGTGTTGATCAATGCTTAATGACAAGTGGTTAAAGGTAAGGAGTGAATGATAAGTGGGACCAATGAATAGTTAATCAAAAATCAAATTCTAAACTTTTAGTAGACGAATCCATGAGATGTGGGACCCTCTGCTTTTATAAAACGAAATCAACAAATGAAAGGAATGAGTGACTAACAAATCGGTCCCACATGTAAGATTTATGAAAATCCGGATAAATGAGGAAGCCACTTTACATCCGAGGAAATACGCTTTCGGCTTGGAAAGCGAACCTCGAAAGCTCAGAGGAGAATACGCTTCCCTACCGGAAGAGTAACTCGTGACGCTTTCTCCATTGAAAGCGTAAAAATTGGACATACATCTTCAACGTAACCTTTTCTTTTTCTCTGAATTTTCAAACCAAGCAAATTAAAATATTAATAACTTTTGCATAAAAACTCCAAATGAGATGATTCTTTTTTTTCTAAATTCATCTAAAATCATGATCTACCTAAATATAAAAAAATATTTGAATTTGATTATGTTGAAATTATTTTGCCTTATTTAATTGAGGGATTTCAGGATTTGCCCTCATGAGATAGATGGATTTCGATTTTGCCCACATAGGGGCAAAATCAAATCCATCTATTCAGCAAGTGATTCTGAATTATTCCTATTTAATTTGCTTCCAGCTCTTTTGATTAGACGTCGATTGTTCGAACGATATTTTTGATGACCATCTATCCTCCTATTTAGAACAATCAAGACAAGACAAGCACCCTCTTTGATCATGTTGATCCTATTATTTTAATTATTGTATTTTTTTGTAAAATCTATTATGTATGCGTGTATGTTTGATATAAAATTGCTATGTTTGGGGTATCGGTAGTTGTAAATCCTATTCGATACATGAACTTCCTTGAAATATTACCCTTACTATTGTAGCCATTAGGTTATGGTTTAGATGAGGAATAATATCAACTTGGGTTTTGAATGCGAATCTCGTGATAATTACTTAGTCGGGCTATTGTCTTTCATAAAAATTGTGAAAAGGATGACATGATAAATATGAATTTGGGGTTTTTAAAAGGAAAGTCCAGATGGATATACCTCTATTATTTTTTTTTATAAAAAAAAAAGAGTGAAAACCTAGTTTTCGACGTGGGCAAGTTATATTATATTCTGAGAAGTGTGAGAGAGGCGTCTCACAAGTAGATAGGGGGAGATTCTCGCCCGAGTCAATTAAGGACCGAACGTCGGTATATCCCACCTAAGCGTAAGCGTGCATCCACATGTGCCAGTATGGGACGACGGCCTTAGCTAATTAAGTCATCGAAAACTAGCCTTGTATGATTGGTAGGCGAGTGGTGCGAGCATGTGTGATTGTCGACACAACGCGAATGCCTCACCGAGACGGGGGTGTACCCGAGTAAAGCGAGGGTGTTCATTCGCCAGGCTAAGTGCAAGGTTTGGACTAGATGATGTAAAAATTTCGACATGTGCTGTAGACTGTAGTCTCGATCCGTGCACGGAGCTACCATGTCGACGAAGAGGGCCACGTAGCTGCAGAGACGAGGGATACCCACGCTGCCGCGTGTGTGAAGTACACCTGCAGGGCCGAGCGAACTTACGCCGCCTGCGGGCCGGCAAGACTAGTTAAGGCCACGAGCGTGGCGCGAGTCAGTGTTGAGGTTGCTTTGAGGAAACGGCCTCGATGCCAAGACGTGTTGTGCCGAGACGAGTCAATAAGTAGAATGTACAACTTGCTTGAAATGGTCGCAGCTTGCATGCAACAGAACGTGTTGAGATTAATTAACTGCGATTATCTTGCACTAGACATGGTCGTGATACTCATATGGTTTGTTGAGCGATGAAAATAATTCTGAGCTTGGTGTGATACTCATAATTGATGGTGAACAGCCGGGCGTGCAAAACTCATACGTTAGTTATATCCTATATGTATGATATATATTTTTTCAGTATTCCGTACAAACAATTACGCTATGAGCTTAATTATTCTAACATGCCCTTTTCTTCACCTGATCAAACACAACCAATCAGCAATGTCATGTGTGACGAGAACACCACCATTATCAAAAATTATTCAGTCAGCTCATTGCTCGGAGTAGAGAGTTATCTATACAAGACCGCGCCAATCGAATAAATTAGGTAGTTGCTTGCACGGCCGGACGCAATCTGTGTACGCCAAGAGGAGGAACCAGTCGCTAGCTCAACCTGAGACCATTTCTGTCTGTCTAGTCGGCCACTCCTTCACGTGATCTTCTGAATCTCAGCAGCTCACACTCTATATATATGCATGCATCCCCTTCATGGCCAAAGCATTAGCCAGCTGAGCTCCATACACACACACCAACCATCGACTACTTGTACACAGCTAACATCTGTAGAAGAGCTAGCTAGCAAATTAAGTTCCATCTAGCTAGATGGCCTCCTACAACCTCCTCCTCCTCTCTGCTCTGCTCGCCTTGGTGGCTTCTGCAGGCCATGGCTTCAGATCCCAGCCCTCCAGGACTTCTGTGTCGCCGACATGAACAAGCACTCGCCTGGTAGACTACTCCATCAACGTCATGCGCTTGCATCGATCAGCATACAATAGAATTGCATGCATATGTTTGGTTTGGCTTTCTAACGCATGTATATATATATGTTGCTTCCTTGATTCAGTGCGCGTCAATGGGTTCCCTGTAAGGACGCTGACGACGTGAAGGCCGAGGACTTCTTCCTCGCTGCCAACCTCGACAAGCCGATGGACACAACCAAGAGCAAGGTCGGGTCAAACGTCACGTTGATCAACGTGATGAAACTCGCAGGTCTCAACACACTCGGCATCTCCATGGCACGCATCGACTACGCTCCCAAAGGACAGAACCCACCACACACTCACCCACGCGCCACTGAGATCCTAACTGTTCTCGAGGGCACACTCTATGTCGGATTTGTCACCTCCAACCCGGACAACAAGCTATTCACCAAGACGCTCAACAAGGAGACGTCTTCGTGTTCCCACAGGGCTCATCCACTTCCAGTTCAACCCAAGCTACGACAAGCCAGCTGTTGCCATCGCCGCGCTCAGCAGCCAAAACCCTGGCGCAATCACCATTGCTAATGCGGTGTTCGGATCCAAGCCACCAATCTCGGATGATGTTCTTTCCAAGGCATTCCAGGTGGACAAGAAGGCTGTGGATTGGCTCCAAGCTCAGTTCTGGGAGAACAACCACAACTAAATTATGGGTGCTCGACGAGGTTTATATACGTACGCTTTTCCTTGTAATGACAGATAACACAGGTTGGTTGTCGGACCCGGATTTTCTAATCCGAATCCTCTGTGAAAACGTCGTGCTATTCCCTGGATCAGTAGATAGCACTCACAGGCATTGCTGAATCATTCATACATGGCGTGAACTAAAGTATCAATATTACAAACAACAGAGTGACATAGACCACGTCGGTCGAGTTTTACAACAGGGCGATCGGCCAAATTGATTACAATACGTAACACCGACACGGTAGCGGAAGCAAAGGGTAGAGCTCATCTCTTCACAGTGCAGCGATCGGGGCAACTCAGGTATGATCGATATTACCCAAGGACCCGGATAATATCGGTTGTACGCAAGTACCAACGAGTCATCTTAGACTGCGTCGAGGCCTAGACTACAGATCCTAGACTACTCTTCATCGCTTCCTTGTCCATCAACTCGGTTCCTCGTAGTAAGCATAGTCTCCTCCATCGTCATCCGAAGGGTTTGGGAGAGCGAGGATGAGCACAACTACCGTGCTCATGAGCCAATACACAATGCAATGATATACATGCAAGGCTTACAAGGACGGCTCGGTTCTTTTATTTATAAAGCAATACTTTTAAATATCATAAGTACAAATTCCTAGCACTTAGCATTTTTAACAAATTTCGTTTTAGTTAAAGAGAGAAATTGTGCAATATTTGTATCGCAGAGGTTACCTCCACCTTCATGCTTAATTTTGATTGTGGTTACATCCACCACTAAACGACATCGGGTACAAAGACCCAGAATAACCAATCTCAGGCTAGTGAGCCCGCCACAATATTCATACCACCCAACAAGGTTTTTTTGAAATAGAACTAACTCAAGTTAAGTTCCCATGTCCGCTTTGACCGTAGGCACACTACTGCTTTAAACAGCTTTATAACTCGCAGAGATTGTACACTTTACCCACAAGAGACAATTAACTCTGTTCTCTACACGATTCCGTAGTCGGTAGTCGAGAGGTTGTCACAATAACTTTTCTAATTATCTCGTCCCTTCCTCGTCTCACCCATATGGGGTTATGCCCATACGCTTGCGGGATGTCCACCTCGGGCCGATCGTGGCGTGGCTACACCTCGCCGATCGCGAACTTCACCCTTGACTCGGTGTCCCATCCAAGCCCGACATACCCAGAGCTTGTGCCTCCTTTGACCCTCCAAAGAGATGATTTTCAGGATTTGATAAATGTACTAAGCCAAGTCGCAGTTTGTTGCGACTTGTGGTTGTACTTGTTATATACAGGAGGTCGTGACAAGATTAAGTCCTTAGGGTTGTCTCGACGGCTCAACCACATTCCCACCATTCTCGTGCTACATCCGCACTCCACCATCTTACCATCCGTCCTGCATCGTATTAGCAGTTTAGGGTTTTTGAGATGTAAAATACAACAATTCAATCATCTCGGTCATTTACCCGCAATGACTGCCCAAATCATTTTATGTTTGAAATGATGATGATTAGGACATTTTAATGTCCCGGTACTTAAGCAAGGCTAGCATGTCGCTTAAGTACAACCTATAGCTAGTATTACCATATAATGACTAGGGTGACAATGGAATTAAGGGATTCAAGTTGTCAAGGATGGCATAATAATTAATTATTCAACAAATGGGTAATTAACTACCTTAAGCTTTAACATACATTTGATTAAAGAATTAAAGCATGCAATTTGCTATTTTAAAAGAATATAATTTGCATAAAATGTAGGCTCAATATGATCAAAGTATTGACTCGCCTTGGTTGTAGGGAGAGAGTCCGAGTAGTCTTGTCCTTGATCGACGTGGAGGTCTCCTGCCTCCGAAATCTACGCGCTAAGTACCTAAAAATAAACGATGTGCAACAAGAGCAATTAAATACACAAGAGTACGCAAATGAACTCCAAATTGAACAAGACCTATGCCATTAGCAAGATCTTGATTTTAGAAATTTTTAGAAATTTATTTCACAATTTTTGGAGTTGAAATGGGGAGTTATTAATATTTAAAGCCTCTCTTTCAAATTAAAAGAAAAAGAAAACAAAAATCACAAAAAAGAAAACGCAGACGCCCACCACCAACATTCGCCCAGCCCAAGGTTCTGGGCTAAACGCGCGACGCGCGCATGTGCAGCGGCGCGCGGCCCACGCACGCTGCCCAGCGGCGCGTGCTTAAGGGCGTTCGAGGGCGCGCCCTAGCGCCGAGCGTGAGGCAGGCCGGGAGAGGCGGCGCACGCGGGGAGAGAGGCGGCGGCGAGGTGGAGGAGAGGAGGCGCGCCGGAGGTGGAGGAGAGGAGGCGGCGGTGTACGGGGAAGAAGAGGAAAACAGCGCAGCGCGCGCGAGAGGGGGAAGATGAGGGCGGCACGGAGAGGAGAAGAGGAGCTCGGGCGCGTGGCGGGCTCACGAGCGGCGGCGACGCGACGGCAACGACGGAGGTAGGCTTCGCCCTTCTTCTTCTTCCTTTTTCTTCTTGCTCGGGGTGGGGAGGTGGAAACGGGAGGAACGAGGGGGAGAAAGACGGGCGGAGCTTGAAGCCCGCGAGGAGCGCGGGAGAAGGGGGTCCGGTGGGCGAAGGACGGCGGCGGCGCCGGGTGATGATGACGGCGAGGGGCGTGCGGGAGGCTCGAGCGGTGGCGCAGCACGCAGCCGGCGCCGCAGGCACGCGAGAGGGGAGGAAGGAGGGGGTCCGGCCGCGAGGGGAACGAAGGGGGCCCCGCGAGGTTGACCCGGAAGGGGGAAAAGGGCATCACAAATCCTACCCACCTTAAACGGAATCTCGACCCGAGATTCGAGCCGCCCGAGAACAGTGGACGGAAATCCGGCTGTTGATCTTCTCGCCCGTGTGGCTTCTTTGGTCGAGTGATGGCTCCATCGAACCTTGCAAAGGCGGATGACTTGACGCCTTGTCCGCCGACGACGCCGAGGATCTTGATCGGGTGCTCGGATAAGTCAAATCCTTATCGCGCGATGGCTTCGACAGAGTCCGCTCTTCGGTACTCCGAGACATTTCTTTAGTTGAGAGACGTGGAACACGTTGTGGACGTCGACAAACTTTCGTAGCTCTAGCCGATAGGCAACTTCTCCACGCTTAGCGTGATCGGAACGCCTATGTACCGTGCGAGCTTGCCTTTAACTTTGAATCTTGGGTTCCACGGCGGCGATACCTGAGATACACAAGATCTCCAACTCAAGGTTAAGTCTCTTCGACGGTTGTCGCGATAACTCTTCTGTCTAGACCGAGCCGCTTGAAGGCGATCTCGATTAGTCGAACTTTCTCTTGACTTGCTTGAGAGTATCCGGTCCAAAGACATATCCTTCATTGATTCCACCAATGCAGAGGAGTTCGCATTTTCTTCCATAGAGTGCTTCAAATGGGGACATTTTCGACTTGATTGATAACTATTATTGTATGCAAACTCGGCATACGGTGAGACATTTTTCCGGCCTACTAAACTCCAAAGCACAAGCTCAAGCATGTCTTCTAGGATTTGATTTGTTCTTCCGTCGACCACTTGGCCTCGGGTGATAGGTCTTGAAGGTAAGGTGTGTTCCAAGGGCATCATGCAAACTAGCCCTAAATGCGAGGTAAATTGAGAACCTCGACGGAGACTATTCTCTTGTGTACTCCATGCAAACACACGATACGAGCCATGTATAACTCTGGCTAACTTGTCTCCCTTGTAAGTTGTCTTCACAGGATGAAGTGGGCGACTTTAGTCAATCTGTCAACTATAACCCATACCGAGTCACATCCGGACTTAGTTCGAGGTAGACCGTAATGAAATCCATTCCGATTTCTTCCCATTTCCACCGAGGGATCTGTATGGGTTGTAGCAATCCTACTGGTCTTTGATGTTCAGCCTTGATGATTGACATACATCACAACAAGCTACATACTCGGCGATATCTCTTTTCATTCGTGGCCACCAATACAAAATCTTCATGTCTTGGTACATCTTGGTGCCGCTGGTGCAGTGTAAGCGTAATCGTGAGCTTCCTTTAGAATCGATCTTTGAGTTCCTTACGGTGGGGAACAAAGAGTCGTTTCCCATACCATAGGATTCCCCGTTGATCTTTCGACATCTTAGGGCATTTCCTTTGCCATGAGATGCTTGAATCTCTGGACTCAGGGATGTCCTCTTGAGCGGCCTTGATCTGCTCTTCTAGAGTTGGATGGGCCTCTCACAGTGGCTAGTGTGCCTTGCTCTATTAACTCAAGGTTGAGGGCTTCAAATTCTGGCAGAGCTCAAAGTTGATGTTCTTGAATCACGACATTATCGCAGAGGATTTACGGCTTAATGCATCTAAGAACTACATTAGCCTTTCCAGGATGATAATGGACATCCAAGTTATAATCCTTTATTAACTCTAACCATCTTCTTTGTCGAAGGTTGAGGTCTGATTGGGTGAAAATGTACTTGAGACTCTTGTGGTCTGTGTAGATATTACAATGATTTCCAATCAAGTAATGTCGCCAAATTTTTAAGGCATGCACTACTGCTGCTAACTCCAAATCATGAGTTGGATAGTTGTCTTCGTGAGGACGGAGTTGTCTTGAAGCATAAGCTACAACTTTTCCTCCTTGCATGAGCACACAACCAAGACCTTGCGCGATGCATCACAATAGACTTCAAGTCTTGATGGATATCCGCGGGATTAATACCGCGTGGTTAACTTCTTCTTCAATTCTTGGAAACTCCTTTCACAAGCTTCGTCCAATCATACTTCTTTTCCTTTTTGCGGATGGGTCATCGGTTTGGAAAGCTTAGAGAATCCTTCAATGAAGCGTCAGAGTACGGCCAAACCGAGAAAACTACGCACTTCCGTCACCGATGTGGGTTGTTTCCATTCCATTACAAATGCTACTTTGGATGGATCAATCTGCGATTCCTCCAAGCGGATACAATGTGTCCGAGGAACCGATTTCATGAAGCCAAAATTACATTTATCACTTGGCATAAAGATGATTCTCTTTAAGCTTTTCTAAGACCAATTGCAAGTGTTCGAATGTTCTTCATCGGTCTTTGAATAGGTCAAGATGTCGTCTATGAACACGACAACAAACTTGTCTAAGTATTCCATGAATACCTTGTTCATGAGGTTCATGAAGTAGGCTGGCGCATTGGTCAAGCCAAACGGCATGACGGTGAACTCAAATAGGCCATACCGGGTGGTAAAAGCCGTCTTAGGAATATCCTCATTCCCGATCTTAAGTCGATGGTATCCCGACCTCGTGTCTATCTTGGAGAAAAGCGATGCTCTGTCAACCGATCGAACAGTCATCAATGCGAGGTAAGGGATACTTGTTCTTGATGGTCACATCATTGAGTGCTCTGTAGTCCACACATAATCTGGCGGTGCCATCTTTCTTCTTCACAAAGAGAACTGGCGAACCCCAGGGAGAAGAACTAGGTCTAATGAAACCTTTGTTTTGCAAGTCTTCAATTTGTGTCTTAAGCTCTTCAAGCTCGTCCGCCATTCTGTATGGTCTCTTAGCAATTGGGCTGTCCTCGGCTTCAAGTTGATGACAAACTCAACATCTCTGTCTCGTGGCATGCCCGTAATTCTTCGGGAAGACATCGGGTAAGCTTGAACTCACGTGCGTTGTCTCTAGGGACAACTCTCCAAGGTGGTGGATTGTTCTTTTCAAAGGAGAGGAACGATCCACACTAACTCTTATTGTGGTCTCTGGGTTCTTGGTGAGCACCACTTTCCTGTTGGCACAATCTATCAATCCTTGATATTTGGCCAACCAATCCATCCTAGGATGATATCCGGCGCTTGAGATTCTAGCACCGTAAGGTTTGCTAGAACTGAATGTTCCATAGCAATTTCTACCAGGACCGATCTGAGGTAGCATAAAGGGTCCCCGGGTGAGCTAAGTACCACGGGTTTCTTTAACTTATAGGTTGGCAACTTAAGCCTTTCAACAAACTTTCTTGAAATAAAAGAGTGAAGCTCGAATCAAACAAAACTTGTGTGGTATCGAATTAACAGGAACGCATCCATTAGTACTCCAAGCACCTTGAGCTTCCTCGGTCGTGACGTGGTTCACACGCCATGGCTTTGTGTTGGTGTAGACCTCGATGCTCGCGAAGTCCGGTGACTCTTGCTTGGGGTCGGGTCCCGCCTTGAACCGGCGTTACTCCCGTGTTGAGTCTTGCCGAGCATTCGACGTAGGACAACGATTGGCGAAGTGTCCTTTTTCTCCACAAGCGGCAAAGGAGGTTTCTTCGGGTTGACTGCTTTGGTTGCCTTGCCAAGCGGAGAGCACCAATCCACTTCCTTGGGGACGGGGTGGAAACTTGAGTTTTCGATAAGAGGTCGCAGACGATCCGAAAGATGAGCGCCTTGGAATGTAGACTGGGAAAGCTACCTTGTGGCCTCTGAAATGACATCTTCCTTTGCGCTAATCTCCAGATCTTCTTCTCATTTTCACAAATGAGGCTTTATTAACTAATGCTGGAAGCTAGAGTAATCATGGAGGATAAGTCGTCCTCTCATGTCTTCCGCATTCCTTCAACAAAGCGGTCGATTTTCTCTTCTTCATCGCTACATCATTCAGCGTAGCGAGCAAGTTGGTTAAACTTGGTTAGATACTCATTTATCGACATCCGACCGCTTGAGAGCTCAATTCGTTCTTCTTCAATCTCATTGTTCCACTGGTACGGTTGGCCCCAAAGCGGCTTTGAATTCCTCCCGAGAATCGGCCGCCATGCGGGTTCAACTTCACTTGTTGTATTTCCGCAACTTCTTCATTGCGCGGCAGAGGCAATGGATCTTGTGGGGCTCCAATCGTAGATGCTACGACTCCGCTATTCCCGCTTCTTCTTCCTCCAGATTCTCATCACCTCAAGCGGCGAGGTAATTCTCCCACTGTGCAATGGCGCTTTTACTGGTGATGGGTGGCGAAATCCACCTTGTCTTCATTTGAGCGTGGGCAAGACGGTTTCTTCTGTGTCCCGAGCCGTCTTGACTTCTAGCGGTTCATTGGTCGCAGCAAAGGTGAGAGGTCTTGTCCGAGGAAGTTCGCTAGCTTGGAGTTGCGATTTTGGTCCATCTGCGATTGTTTAGTAACGCTCAAGAATCTGAAGTCACTGAAACATGACTTGGGTCATTGTCGGGTTTCTTTGGTGGTGGAGGCGCGTTCTGTCCTCGGCCTTGGCCACGACCACGGCCACGCCTCTTCCTCGGCTGCGTAAGGCTCCACTGATGGGCGCGGCTCTTCTGGCGATCCTCAAGAAACTCAAGCTTAGAACTAGAGGGAGTATATGAGGTTCACTAGCCCTCTAAGGCACACACTGACAAGAACAAAAGCCAACAAAAGAACAAGCAAGTATAATACAAAGCCTAAAGCGGCTACACTATATTAAGGGGTTAAGTGTTACATGACTCACGAACAAAGCTTATACACTAAGCTAAGTCATGACACGTAATACAAACACATCGTCTACAAAAGAAAGAAACAAAAGTGCTTGCAACCTAAAAGATCGCTCGGAAGCAACCGCTAGCTAACCTAAACTAATCGACAATGCTCTGCGGGGGTGACCACAAAGCGCGCGTCTGATTGCCGGGAGCGAGCGAACGGCTCGATCCGGCTCGCGAACGGAGCGCGAACGTGAACGGCCGAGGTGGCGTCCACGCATCGACTCGTCAAACCCAAAGTGGTGGATCGGGCTGCGCCCACGGCCGACTCTCTAGGCGACGGCCGGACGGCGGCGCGCACTGCTGCGTCTGTGAGTCGAGACGGGTCCTTCGGCGGGAACGCGGCTCGGCACCGGGAGGACGGGGCGACGATAGGTGCAACCGGCCGGGCGCGAGGGACCGTAGCGCGGCTCGAGGCGTGCCAACTCGCAAGAGCGGCGTCCCTCTCTGCACCGCAGCATCCTCTCCGCATGCGGTGGAGTGAGCTTCACCACTCGACCATGTTGCTCGAAGGGTGTCGGAGTGGGCATAGCCGCCGTGAGGAGTGTCCGGCCGCCGATCTCATCCATGGCGGCGGTGATGGTGGCTATCATCGCCGAGTAAGCTGGACTCTTTGCGTCTGCGAGGGTCGTCGTCTCGTGTCGAAAATTGCCGGGACACGCTCCTCGTCCGGGAGGTGCGGGTAGAAGCGTATGGGTGACCTCGAAGAGATCCTCGATTTCCAACACAAGCGGTGGAAGCGACGCGTGCGGCGCCCCGAATGGCGTCGTGACGGCTCTGGCCGGTGCCTCGGCCCAAGAGGTAGGAAGTGAACTCGCCAACCACGGCGGAGAGGTACACCTCCATCGCCCAGACTCGCGGGTCTCGATCCTCGTCATCCTACCACGAACGTGAGGTCGACGGAAAACCAAGGTACAAAGATCGGTGGCGAAGTATGTCCATGAAGCCTCCTCGTTCTCTCGTGAACGAGGAGGTCCCACTGCCATCCGACGACGGGTAGCCATCTACAAATTTTGAAAACAAGAGGAGGTCAAGACAGGTAAAACTCAAGTGAAATAAAGATAAGTACAGACTAGGAGTGAAGAGTAGAAGCAATAAATACTCTATATTTTTAGCAAAGCTTTTTCTTAGTTTTCAAAATAAGATCCAAGTCCTTAAGGCAACGACCAATCTAACTAAGACTCTACGATCGTATGCTCGACATCAGCTCCGTTGGACCCGGATTTTCTAATCCGAATCCTTCGGAAAACGTCGTGCTATTCCTCGATCGATGAGATAGCACTCACGTGCATTCTTGAATCATTCATACATGGCGTGAACTAAAGTATCAATATTACAAACAACGAGTGACATAGACCACGTCGGGTCGAAGTTTACAACGAGGGCGATCGGGCCAAATTGATTACAACATGTAACACCGACACAGTGGCGGAAGCAAAGGGTAGAGCTCATCTCTTCACAGTAAGCGATCGGGCAACTCAGGTATGATCGATATTACCAAGGACCGGATAATATCGGTTGTATGCGCAAGTACCAGCCGAGTCATCTTAGATCGCGTCGAGGCCTAGACTACGGATCCTAGACTACTCTTCATCGTTTCCTTGTCCATCAACTACGGTTCCTCGTAGTAAGCATAGTCTCCTCCATCAGCGTCATCCAAGGGTTTGGGGAGAGCGAGGATGAGCACAACTACCGTGCTCATGAGCCAATACACAATGCAATGATATACATGCAAGGCTTACAAGGATGGCTCGGTTCTTTTATTTGCGAAAGCAATACTTTTAAATATCATAAGTACAAATTCCTAGCACTTAGCATTTTTAACAAATTTCGTTTTAGTTAAAGAGAGAAATTGTGCAATATTTGTATCAGCAGAGGTTACCTCCACCTTCATGCTTAATTTTGATTGTGGTTACATCCACCACTAAACGACACTGGGTACAAAGACCGTGAATAACCAATCTCGTGGCTAGTGAGCCCGCCACAATATTCATACCACCCAACAAGGTTTTTTTTTGAAATAGAACTAACTCAAGTTAAGTTCCCATGTCCGCTTTGACCGTAGGCACTACTGCTTAAACAGATTTATAACTCGCAGAGATTGTACACTTTACCCACAAGAGACAATTAACTCGTTGCCCTACACGATTCCGTGAGTCGTAGTCGAGAGGTTGTCACAATAACTTTCTAATTATCTCGCCCTTCCTCATCTCACCCATATGGGGTTATGCCCATACGTTGCGCGGGATGTCCACCTCGGCGATCGGCGAAGCGTGGCTACACTCTCGATCGCGAACTTCACCCTTGACTCGGTGTCCCATCCAAGCCCGACATACCAGCTTGTGCCTCCTTTGACCCTCCGGTGAGATGATTTTTGGATTTGATAAATGTACTAAGCCAAGTCGCAGCTTTGTTGCAGACTTGTGGTTGTACTTGTTATACAGAGGTCGTGACAAGATTAAGTCCTTAGGGTTGTGCGGACGGCTCAACCACATTCCCACCATTCTCGTGCTACATCCGCACTCCACCATCTTACCATCCGTCCAGC
Source organism: Ampelocalamus luodianensis (assembly GCA_036346255.1). NCBI lineage: Eukaryota > Viridiplantae > Streptophyta > Magnoliopsida > Poales > Poaceae > Ampelocalamus > Ampelocalamus luodianensis. Next base: position 62,810,500 of record CM070633.1, on the reverse strand, counting down.
ACGGTATTAGCGCTTTAGGGTTTTGAGATGTAAATACAACAATTCAATCATCTCGGTCATTTACCCGCAATGATCGCCCAAATCATTTTATGTTTGAAATGATGATGATTAGGACATTTTAATGTCCCGCATTTTAAGCAAGGCTAGCATGTCGCTAAGTACAACCTATAGCTAGTATTACCATATAATGACTAGGTGACAATGGAATTAAGGGATTCAAGTTGTCAAGGATGGCATAATAATTAATTATTCAACAAATGGGTAATTAACTACCTTAAGCTTTAACATACATTTGATTAAAGAATTAAAGCATGCAATTTGCTATTTTAAAAGAATATAATTTGCATAAAATGTAGGCTCAATATGATCAAAGTATTGACTCGCCTTGGTTGTAGGGAGAGAGTCCGAGTAGTCTTGTCCTTGATCGACGTGGAGGTTCCTGCCTCCGAAATCTACGAGTAAGTACCTAAAAATAAACGACAGGCAACAAGAGCAATTAAATACACAAGAGTACGCAAATGAACTCCAAATTGAACAAGACCTATGCCATTAGCAAGATCTTGATTTTAGAAATTTTTAGAAATTTATTTCACAATTTTTGGAGTTGAAATGGGGGAGTTATTAATATTTAAAGCCTCTCTTTCAAATTAAAAAGAAAAAGAAAACAAAAAAATCACAAAAAAAAAAACGCGCACGGCCCACCACCAACATTCGGCCCACTGCAAGGTTCGGGCAAACGCAGACGTGCTGTAGGCGCGGCCCACGCACGCTGCCCAGCGGCGGCGTTGCGGCGCACCTAGGGCCGCTTTAGCGGCCGAGCGGAGGGCAAGGCGGAGGAGGCGACGCCGCTGGGGAGAGGAGGAGGCGCCGGAGGTGGAGGAGAGGAGGCGCGCCGGAGGTGGAGGGAGAGGCGGCGGTGCGGGAAGAAGAGGAAACAGCGCGGCGCCGCGCGGAGTGGGAAGATGAGGCGGCGGCGGCCGAGAGAGAAGAGGAGCTCGGCGCGGTGGCGGGGCTCACGGCGGCGGCGGCAGCGGCGACGGCAACAGACGGAGGTAGGCCGGCCCTTCTTCTTCTTCCTTTTTCTTCTTGCTCGGGTGGGGAGGTGGAAACGGGGGAGGAACGAGGGGAGAAAGACGCCGGCGGAGCTTTTAAAGCCGCGAGGAGCGCGGGAAGAAGGGGTCCGGGTGGGCGAAGGCGGCGGCGCGCGGGTGATGATGACGGCGAGGGGCGCGCGGGAGGCTCCAGCGGTGGCGCACGCAGCGGCGTCGCAGGGCACGCGAGAGGGGGAGGAAGGGAGGGGGGGTCCGGGCCGGCGAGGGGGAACGAAGGGGGCCCCGGCGAGGGTTGACCCGGGAAGGGGGGGAAAAAGGGGCATCACATTGGTTTGTTTGTTTTTTTGTGAGTAGCAAAATATTGTTGTATACTGGTTTGCTTACAGATCATGTAAAACACTATATGTAATCATGTATGATTCATTTGTGGTGATTAATTTAAGATACTTCATATCTAAAGTAGCTTTCGATAACCACACTGATCGAGCATTGGTTAGATCAGATTCATGCTTCCAAAAACTAGATATAAATGAAGGCAAATAATGGAATCCTGAGGCGGGCGGTTGAACCATCAGTCAGTCTACGCACGTAACAGAAAGTTATCCTGAGCGTTCAACCAGTAGGTTCATCCCTTGCGTGGGCCTGTCATAGGCTAGCTATTTCTGGTCCTGTTGGGCCTCGTTGGCCCAGCATTTCTGTACGGCCCGGTGGAACTGGGCGGACGAGGCTAGGTAGCTCATCTCTCCGCTCCGCTCGACCCAAACACAGGAGTCCCGGAGTCTCGAGAGTCCCGTGCTCGCCTCCACCGGCTTTCCTTAGATCCAGGCTCCTCTCCTCCCGGACCACCGCGACTGCTTCGAGAGAGATTGCGCCATCGGAGAGCAACCAGCGCGCGCGAGGGATCTCGCCGGACTCCAGCCAGTTCGCTCACCGCGGGCGCCGTCGCGACCGCCGCATCTCGCCACCCGTAGGGAGCGTCTAACTTGCACGGGAGCCTAATCACGCATCCGCTCTTCCTCTCCATGTTCTTTGCATTGGTAACGTTTCTCCTGTGAGTGGCAGATCCCGTATAAATCTTATCTGTTTGTCTCCTTTCCGTAATAGCTTGCTAAGCTTCGGACATGTATATTCAACTGCTATGTTTCTCCGCAATAGGTTGCCTTTGGTTTCAATCACAACGCAACTAACTACCTGTTCAGTTCGTAGAATGGAATCGTTGACATTTGGTTAAACCATATATATCAATGTCTAACAAGATCTATGTCACAGCCTCACACGGGAAAAATTATTACCAGTGTGTGATCTGCCCCCATTGCTCTTCTCTCCTTGAATTGCTTCACGGCAGGGCTTTCATTAGCAATTTAGCATGCAACTTAGGGTACTTCCCGGAATAAATGAAGCAAAAGAATTTCTCTTGGGCACAAACAGAAGAGAACTTCTGAATCTATGAGGTTTTACATGTTAAAAGAATAAAAGGTACCGGCATGAATTTTGCTATGAGAAAGCATCTTATGCACAAGGAAATTGATCAAGTTGAAATGAACAGTGTGCAATGTCCGGAACTGATCTAATCTTATTGGTGAAATTATTAGGATATTTTATGATTTAAGGCTTCAGTAGTGTCTAAGAGCCACCTGAAACTTTAAACTAGAAATTTAGAACATAGAGTACCAATATTAGTATATGCAGAGCTCCTTGTGTTTACTAGTGACTCTGAAAAAGTGTTTGTCCTCACTGATTCAGTATTCTGAACAATTCTTGTTTGGCTTCTGTTCTAGCACAGTTATCATCATTTTCCATCCCAAGGTCTCCTTTTGCGGGTTGATTTCAAAGTTCCTTTGACCAAGTTTTGATGATGGCTGTGACAAATGGAGCAGTCCATGCATCTGCTAAGGAACCCTTATTTTCCTTCGGTGTCATTGCTGATGTCCAGTACGCTGATATTCCAGATGGCCGCTCATTCCTTGGCGTCCCACGCTACTACTGTCATAGCATCAATGTCCTCCAAAGGGCTGTCAGTAGATGGAACAAACACCGCAACATCAAATTCTCCATCAACTTTGGCGACATCATTGATGGCTTCTGCCCAAAGGACAAATCATTGTGGACAGTGCAGAAGGTCCTTGATGAGTTTGAGAAATTCGATGGCCCAACGTACCACATGTTTGGCAACCATTGCCTGTATAACCTTCCTCGCAGCAAGCTAGTGTCTTTGCTGAAGATGCCAACCAATTCTGATCGTGCATACTATGACTTCTCTCCATGTTCTCAGTACAGATTTGTTGTTCTGGACGCTTATGACTTCAGTGCCCTTGGCTGGCCCTGCGACCATCCAGTGACTGCCGAAGCAATGAAGCTCCTGGATGAAAAGAACCCAAACTCTGACAAGAACAGCCCTGACGGTCTGGTTGGCGTTGACCGGCGGTTCGTGATGTTCAATGGTGCAGTTGGCAAGGAGCAACTGTCATGGCTCAATGATGTCCTCCAGGATGCATCAGCGCACAGGCAAAATGTCATCATATGCAGTCATCTCCCAATGGATCCCGGCTCAGCTTCCCCAGCAGCTCTCATGTGGAACTATGATGAGGTGATGGCTATTGTTCGCCAGTACAACTGTGTTAAGGCCTGCTTTGCCGGGCACGACCACAAGGGTGGCCACTCCGTGGACTCGCACGGCGTACATCACCGCACTCTCGAGGCTGCATTGGAGTGTCCTCCTGGAACCAGTGCATTTGGGCATATCGAAGTGTATCCTGACAGGCTATTGCTTGTAGGTTCTGATAGAATGGCGAATACTGAAATCTGTTTTGATTCCTTAGAGAGAGCTGTGTAGCAGAGTAAAATTCATATGGCTTCATTGTTTTGACCGCATTATTCATAGGAAAAAATCCACGTGACCTCATTATCTGACGACATTATTACATGTAACATTGAAACTGGTGAGAAAAAAATAATGGAATTAATGTAATGCTTAGTTCCCCTTTGTGAACTACTCGAATGGAGAAGATTATTACATTCTGATGTCTTTATTGGGATATATACTTTACAAGATTGTTCGCTTCCATTCCATCTGTATCGGTGATGAAGTGTCTAACTACTTGGCTTGGCTTGAGATTAAGGGAGCATTTATAGCCTATATAGTTCACAACATGTTCATTTTGGAGTTACTTGTCTAGCCGTATGAAGTTGATCAAACTTGCCATGCGTACACTCTCTAAAATTATTTTTTAACAGTTTTTTTTTGGGAAATTACACAATGCAATGCAATAATATTTTACACCGTATTAATGTATTATGACACATTAGTGGTACTATTCTAGACAGTACTGACTCATGAGCTACTTATGATTATGAGCTAATGGGGTGTTTGGTTTAAGTAATCACCTCATCCTAGAATGGATCGGTCGATTATAGGATCATTCTATAAATTTAGTGGGATGACATTATCCCTCATTTTCTACTAAGTTTGTGTTTATGAGGGATAATGTGTTGATGGACTAACCAACTCCATTCCTCAAACCAAACAAGTGGTTAGGTTCGGAGTTAGGATCAGATGGTACATTCACTGTTCGGTCTTTCAAAGCTAACACTCAATAACACCCATAAGTGTTTTATGTGCTAATTACTATGACAAATGTTCCGACTTTCATGTACGGATGTATTTGGATTTCCCTTTTATGTAGAGCTGTTCTCAAACTGCCTCGCCTTCAGGTAAATAAGGCTGAACTCATAATTTTTATTGGATTGATGCTTCCTCCTGCATTTTTAATTTGCTCGCATTAGAAATCTTACATGCAACGTCATTTTACAGCTATTTATTCTGTTGCATGCAGTGGCACACTGGCACTTCAGTTTTCTTATTTTGAGGCTCCCCTTCGAAATACATCTGTTTCTCTGCAGGGCAATATTGCCTCCATTTGACTTTGTTGATTGTTGCAACGACGCTCCTCTTTCTAATGCAGAACCTGGTGATGCAGCACGCGGATCACTCTTCTGGGGACTTCATTGACCTGCTGCAGGGCCACGGGCGGACCTAGCTAAGGTCATGGGTGTTCAGCTGAACACCCAAAGTTTTTAGACAAAAAATCAATATATATAGGGTATAATACATGTATATACTTGAAGTTGTGTTGAATTAGCATGTAACGACCTCAGTCTCCTGCCTCGTGCTCGCCGTCTCGCGCTCAACGCTCGCGCCTCGCATTCTTGCAGCCGAGCCCAGCCCACAGTGGCTCGGCGTGTCGGGCGTCGGCAGTTGCCCACTTGCCCAAGGCCGAGCCGGCAGTGGCGAGCCCGGGCCGGGCCAGAGGGAGGAGCAGGTCACGGACGAGGCCGAGGCCGAGCCAAGGGGGAAGGGACGCGCGGGAGGAAGCAGGCCGGGAGGCGCGCACGCGGGCTGCAGCACCGGGGGACCGGAGGCGCCGGTAGGGAGGAGCTTCCCCATAGCACCAAATTCCAGCCAAAACCAAGAATCAGGAAGAGAAGAGGCAAGTGAGAGGAAGTGAGGAAAGAAACATTGGGGAAGAAGGGAACCAGAGTCTCTCCGCCGAGTAAAGAAATTTAGAGGAGAGAGAAGGGAACAAATTAAAGGAAGGGAAATCAATTGTGTGGCTGGGTGTGTTCGGTCAAATAGTTGGTAGGTGAGAGAGGGATTGAGAGAAAGGGGGATTCGGTGAAGAAGGATTAGGAGATAAAGGTTGGATTTGGTAATTAGGGAAAGAGGTAATAGATAAAAACGAATGAGAATTAGTAGTACTAAATTTAGATGAACATATGTATTAGTGAATATCGACTCTGTGTAATTTTTGGACCAAACCTATTTAATTAAGCCACGTAGAAATAATTTAATCAGGTTGGAATAATTAAATTAATCAACCCGAGTTTATTTAAAGAATTAAATAAATGCTTCTGCACTGGAATAAAATCGGTTAGGCTGTTTTGCATGCGTAGAATTAATTAGACATAGTGGAACTATTAGACTGTCGAATGACCTAGCAGGCAAGCGTGGGGAATTTCAGGTCACTCCCACACCTCCTCCTTTGTCATTTGTCTCAAGTAGTGCAGCCCAGCCAGCCAACCCAACAACTTAATAGGTTTCAACCCAACACATGTATCTCTTGGGTCATCAGGTAGCACCTGCGCACGAATCCACCAAACAACTAGGTGTTGTGCTTGACCTTGGCGGCTCTAGGGCTCTGGCTAGACCTTGGCGGCGACACGTGAAAGGCAAGGTAGCAAGTGCCAAGAAAAGCGGGCAGCGGCATGCGCCAAGCAGAGCCTAGCCGGGCCATGTGGGAAACGTGGTCCTAGGATTTGGGAAGAGACTGCGAGGCGGCAGCCGCGCCGCCGGGGCCAGTGAGGTAGATCACACACGTTGATAGTAGAACATGCACATCTCCATTCCTGAATTTCTTGATCACAAATCTTAAATTCCTAATTCAATAATTTTTTTTGTGATTACTCTAAATTATTTGAGATATCGTGTCTAATACGAACAATTTGTATTTTGAATTTTTTTCTATCGTGGATCTTTACTTTTTCCATTGAATAATATTTTATTAACTCTGAACACCGATACAAAAATTATGGGCCACTGTGAAGAGCCTTCGGCTAGACTGACTGCTCAACAAGCGTTGAGCCATCCTTCTTCACAAGATATCGCGGCAGGCGGTCACTATGATATTTTCCGATCACGCTATTCCACATCCAGCTGACCAAAATACTAACCAAATTTGCGGAGCATTTGAGAGACGAGGAGTTACGGGCAAGAAATACAACCTTGAAAATTCGGATGCTCAATGGATACAAACCGGCAATTGTCAATACTCACGCCGGTACTGGCAGCCGTTGAAGGCTAGAAGCTTGGTGTGTTGTGATTTTAGTAGCTGTAAAATGCGTGTTCGTTAAGGGGTATATATATCTCTTTGGTTCGTGAATCAGTAGGTGGGGTTCGTGAATCAGACGCGGTTATTCATGGTCTTGCAAATATAGAGCAAACAAACACGTAAGATCTTAGCTCTGTCAAAAAAAAAAAAAAAAAAAAAAAAAAAGGAAGATAAGGCCATGGGCTGGTCATGGCCAGCCTAGCCAGCCCAAGATGGTGGCTCTGTGACCTAGGCCTCCCACTACGCAGCCTCCTCCCTACTCTCACAGCACCATCGCCTCCCTTCTCTTCCTCTGGAGCTGTGCCGCCGCCCGCTCCTCGACAGCGGCAGCGATGGAGACAGCGACGATGACTGCGACGGTGCCGGAATCCTTCCCTACTGCCATACTCCTCCCCCTTCTCTCTTTGATTATCTATCTTGGGTTCGTCACCTGGAAGCGAATGAGACAGTGAATCATCGCGAATCACGTCGCGGTCGAACTCCGAACTGGTTCACACGACCGGGATCGGTGGTCGCCACGAATTCGGTAACTATGGTGTACCCAGCAGGGAGGGAACATATCGATGTTGCAGCTTGCCTGGTTCTATGGTGCTATTTGTATGTATCACGAAATGTCTGACGCTGTCTGATGTTCAGTCTCTGTTATGAGTTACGACACATCTGGTGCATCTCATGTTCCAAACCCTTTGATGTGGGGTGTATGTAGACTGCAGTTGCGGTGTTGCTATTTTTCTGTCTAGATGTATGTGCCCCCGCGAGGGAAGTGTGACGTCCACGTACGTACTACTTTGTTGTGTCTGTGTGGAGTGCAATCGAATACCAAAACGAGTTTTTTTTTAATGAGTGCAAATTGTTCTGTACGCGGAGTGCTACTGAATACAAATAATACATGTTTCTTTAAGCATCAGTCGTCTGACTTACATGTGTTGTCGATGAATTTGGTTTTGTATCACTTTTACGCGAGCGGTTACTGGCGGGGTTATAGAGCAAGAGGAGGATACCTAGGCATAATGAGTGTGAACGAGACCGCCTTGTCTCCGTCGGCACATGAACGGTCTCGAGATATTTGCCAACATGTATATGGTGGATGGTGCAAATGTTTTTTCCCCTTGAGATTAGTTGGTTGATTCAATATTAAGCCCTAGCAACGCCTAGCCTCTCTTCTCACTCCCCAGCAACCTTGCCGTTTGATCTCGCAAGTCCACCACCTTACACCTCTCGGACCCCACTCACCCTAGTCCTTTCGACCTTCTCTTGCTTGTCATCCGCTTCCAAAATCTAGCTTAACTGTTGGCTTGCCATCCGTCGTCATGGTCTCACACCCTACTAGAAACATTATAATTATTTCTGAATCCCAAAAATTAAACTATTTCTGTAATCAAAAGCACCATTTACAAAAAAAAGTTAGCAACGAGCATATGTCAATTAGTGTTTCCTAATAAAGTTAGAAAAATTATTGCACCTAGAGATCATTATGTAAAACGACTTTGGACCGTGGAGAAAAGAGTCGCACCGAGAGAGACTACGGGGCCATCTGGCCAGCCACTCCCACTACCCCTTTCCAGGAGGAGTCCAGACTCCAAACAACCCAACTTGCTCGTGTAAAACGCACCTAACCACGTCACCCACCCGCCCTTCCGCCCCCGTCCCGCGTCCAAACCGGCAAGGCAAGGCAAGGCGACGAAAGCCAAGCCAATTCCAACCCCATGGCCGACGACGAAGACGCCGTCCTCTCCGACGTCGACGAGGACCCCCTTCCGCCTCCCTCCTCCTCTTCCTCCCACAAAACCCCATCCCCATCACAAACCCAATCCCAACCCCAATCCCAGTCCCATGCCCAGGCGCAGCGCCTGCTCGACCTGGCCGCGGAGCTGGACGAGGAGCGCCGCCTCCGCCGCGCGGCCGAGGATGCCCTCGCTGACTCGGAGTCCCGCTTCAGCCGCCTCAAGGCCTTCGCGCAGGACGTCCTCCGCAAGCGCGACGACCTCAACGCCGAGGCGACCTCCTCCTCCCGCGCGCTCGCCGCGCTTCAGACCGAGGCCTCCACCGCCTCCTCCATGCTCTCGTCCGGCTTCGAGCGCATCTCCGCCAAGGCCTCTCCCTCCTCCTCCTCCGCCGCGCCCGCCCCGCTCCCCACCTCCCACAAGTACTCCTCCGGCCTCCCCGCCCTCGCCTACGGCGTCCTCAAGCGCGCCAATGACATCGTCGACGACCTCCTCTCCCAGATCGACGCGGCCAACCGCGACCGGGACAGCGCGCGCGAACAGATGGACCACCGCAACTACCAGATCGCAATCGAGGTCTCCGAGCTCGAGGCATCCCTCGCCTCCAGGTCCGCCGAGTGCGACTCCCTCTCCAAGTCTCTGTCCGACCGGGAGGCCGAGATCTCGCAGCTGCGCGAAAAACTGGCCTTCGTGGAGGGCAAGCGGGACGCGCAGAGGCCCGTGCTCGCCGAGCAGATCGGGTGCGCCTCCAAGGTGTACGATGAGATGCGCGAGGTAGTCAAGCTGGTGGACGCGGACGCAGCCAGTGCGCTGTCTGATTCGGTGTTCGTGTGGAAGGAGACTGACGTGGAGGAGAGCCTCAAGGTGTCGCTGGAAGGGACGAAGATGGCGTATGAACTAGCTGCCATGGCCCTGCAGAAAGTGGGGGCATGGGTGGATGCAAGGGATAGCAAGGTGTGGGGTTTGGAGGAGAGGGTGGATGAGTTGATACGGGAGAAAGAGCACATTGGGGTGCTGCTCCGGAGCGCGCTGCAAGCGAACACGAGTGAGGTGTTGAAGGTTGCTGAGGATGGACTGAGGGAAGCCGGGATTGAGATAGGGCTCAACGACCGCAGGGAGCACAGGCCAGGGAGCGTGGAGAAGGATGAGGTCTATACCCTGGTAAGAGAGCACTGTAATATTATGGTGTTGCAAGTTCATGAGCCTCTTCAGTGCACTAAATTTAAATTGTTTGTTATACAATCAACATTGCAGGCAGGGGCATTGGAGAATACCATGAAGGAGTCTCAGGTTAAGATTGTTGAGCTGCAACATCTTGTTGAAGCACTTAGGTAGCTACTGTTATTGTTGAGTTTTGGTTCTATTTACTTCCGAAGTTCCGATCTTCCATAGGTTTCATCATTCCTAGTTCCATGGGTAGAGCAAGCCTTGGTTAGAGTTTGTGTTGTTTTTTTTGCTGCCTTTGGAACTTTTAGAATAACATTTGTCAATTTAGAAGACTACCCGATAGGTTTGGTGTGAAATGGCCATATGGATTAAAACATATCCTTATTTGAACTTCCATGTAACAAAGCAGAACATATATGAATCGCTAATAGCCATTATTAAATGTCGCATTTTGAAATCTCAATATGGGAGCTGAAATGGCAATGTTGTTTCCTATCGCCGATGTTTTGAATGATCCTAATTTGCTTCTTGCTTGTGCTCATCTATGTACTTTGGCTTTAAGGGCGGAATCTGGTCTACTTAGAACAAGGCTGGAAGGGCAAGAAAAAGAGAGTGGCCAGCTACGGAAGCAAATAAAGCATCTTGAAGAGAAGGAAAGGGTGGCAAATGAAAGTGTAATTTTCTCATCATGCCTAGACTGATTTTTCAAGTATACTACTTTATCACTCTCAAGGGACCGCGTACCATGCACTTTAGGTTGAAGGTCTGATGATGGACGTGACAGCTGCTGAAGAAGAGATTAAAAGATGGAAGATGGCGGCCGAGGAGGAAGCTGAAGCTGGTAGAACAATTGAACAGGAGTTCCAAACTCAGGTGCTTTGATACAAACATGTTCCATAATTCTGCATGATGTTTATGCTTCAAGTGTCCTATTTGTGTTTCTTTGAGTTACATTTTAAATCCGATGGCTCAACCATTTTAGCCACCTTGCACCACTGTCATCTAATTATAAACTTTTCTTTTGGAGAATAATTTTAAGCATATTGAACTTATTTCATATGCAAGCAAACTACCATGCACAGTTTTGCAAATTATGTTTGGTGCCTTGACAGTGAGCCACTGCACTGACTGTAAGAAAGCACAAAGGATGATAGGAGTGCTCGCAACACCTAAAACAGCATTTTTTTATGATAATAGCATTTAACATATTGACCTGTACATATATTGCGATTTAGCAAAAACATCATTACTTCACGTCTATACATGTTATGATATACTGATACAGGTAAATTTTATTCAAGATAGTTGGACAAACATAAGACTTCACTATCATATGATGTAGCTTAATTAGATTCCATGATACTTCAATTTTGTTTCTTATGCTGCCATTCTGGTAGGTTCCATGTCAGCTTTAATATGGCTGTTTTGTTATATATTCAGTTTTCTCATCAATATTTTGCTTCTTCATGACCTTTTTCTTGTTACATCTTGGGAGTTAATGGTAGTAACATTCTACTGTTCCTACGTGCAGTGCTAGATATCACCTTGTCACCTTGACCATAGCGTCGAGTTTCAGTTGAGAATTAACAATTTAGATCCCTTGCGCTGTCTATTGATGTGTGGTAGTGCAAGTAAGGGCTTGTGCAATCAGTGGTGGCATCAGATGTAGCTGACCCCCATCACTTGCACAGTGGCTGTGTGAAGGATACAGCAATCTGCAACGGAGCCCTGATATAGAGCCATTGGATCCTTTGTGCACGGATAGTACGGTCTTTTGGGATTTGTCTTCAAGAGAGCATTTTGAAATGGCTGTTTTTTATAGGGGGTGAAACATCTTTTTGTTCTAACCAACCACCTTGATTGTTGATAAGTTGTACTCAATTCTAATCAAGCTGGTTCCACAGATATCATCCCTTCGTAAGGAATTAGTCGAAGCAAAACAAGCAATGCTGGAGCTAGAAAACAAGCTGAAGTTCAAGGAAGAGACAGCGGCTGCAGCAATGGCGGCACGTGACGCTGCAGAGAAATCACTAAAACTAGCGGATACAAGATCTTCAAGGCTGCGAGAGAGACAGGAGGAGCTTAATAGGCAGCTCGAAGAATCAGACAATAGAACGGACCTGGGCAATCGCAATGGCCATAGGTACATGTGCTGGCCATGGCAATGGTTGGGACTGAACTATGTGCGATTGCCTCCAGCTGAGACTGATCAAACGTCCAATGAGATGGAGCTATCTGAACCCCTGATGTAGTTGTGGCATATTTATACAGATCGAAATACGGGTCCTACTCTTTCATTTAGAGAAGTCTAAAAGGGCACAGTTGGTTGTGTTTCGGTTTGCTTTCTTCTTCTTGTAAATGTTTTGCCAATTTGTTCGCGCTTGTACTGTGCAAACTCACGAGGGTGTTAGATGGAGGCACCGTGTAATTGTAAAAGTTACCACTTTGGATATAGTGAGGATGTTCATTCTTTGACAAAATTGCTCCATTCTGTTCTGATATATCGCTTGGTCTTGTGTATGGTACCCTGTTCTGCTGCATCAGGTGGAAAATGCAATGTACAGAGAAACTTTATGCCCTAGGCGGACAATACACTGCACAAAGAGAGATGTAGTCGCTATTTGAGAATCGTCTATTTTGGGGGGGAATAAACGAGAAACTGAAGCTGCAAATTGAGCAGAAGCAGCTATCTGGCATCTGAGCTGCTGGCCTGCTGCTATTGGATGTGCATTGTATTATACCATCGTAGAGGAGACGGCAGCATTCTTGGTCGTCGGCTCAGGTCAAGTCGTGTCCCGGTCTGTCTCACCGCACGCGGATTGCTTTTATTCACTTCTTCACTTCCATTTCCAGGTAAATCTTAGTGCTTTTCGCTAGACAAAATATTGCTATTGCTTTTAAGTTCTCTAGTATTTAATCATCCACATTTTAGGTACATGCGGTTTATCTGAAGAGAGAATTTCGACGCTGGCTAACTGAACCCAAGACACCACCAACCAACCAGCAAAGAAAGCGAGGCATATTCCAACAAGCCACCGGCAAGAGTGACTTAGAGGAAGACCGGCCTTATTGTTCCAGGTATGAACCCAATCTCACTACCTTTCGCTTTCTTGCGATATTCCTTTTAGGAGATGCGAAAGCTCGAGATGACACGGTTTGCAAAAGGCTCGCCGGTGCTGCACTCGTCTGAAATTTAGCGATGCACTATGATGCTTCTTGGGCGACCTGATTGCACTGCAATCACCATATACACTATCTGTATCTGCTATCTAGTTAGTTACTCGTTTCAGCGTATCCAGCGATAACATTCCCGCGTTTTGCCCTGAAGTCCACGGGGTCGTTGCCGTGAAGCTTCGTTTCTGACCAATGGCTCAGCTTAGCTTCAGCCGCTTCTCCTCCTCGTCTCTCAATATAAAAGGCTTGCTTGCAATGTGACTGTGGAGTCCTGCTTCTTCCACCGAGCTCTTCAGACTTCGTTACCTGGTTTTGCTTTGAGATAGAGACGCCGTTTTAATTGGAGATGATTCTTTCTGCGTTCTTACTGGTAGTCTGCACCATTTTTAATTGGGCAGTATGTCTAAAGAGATATGGTGCAGGAGAGCAGCCTGACGTAAGGATAGGCAACATGAATAGCAGCAGCTGGGATCGGCTCGTTGCCAACTCTCCAACTCCAACCACAGGTGCTCCGGGCCATGGAGCAGAAAGGCCATACGGAAGAATAGACCAAAACTATGATACCTTGGATCAGGTCAGTGTAGTCCCCTCTGTTTGGCTGTTTGCCTCAGAAAGAATCACAAGTTATTCTCAACTTTGCATAATATTGTTAGTGTATCTTGAATCTCTTTGCAGGTTATGGAAGCTCTTCAAGAGGTTGGGCTCGAGTCATCCAATCTTATAATTGGAGTGGATTTCACTAAGAGCAACGAATGGACAGGTATTCTTAGTCTCTGAGCAATGAGCATCACCTTGATGTTACATTTTCATCATTGTGGCATAGAGCATGACTAGAGTTTTGATGGATGAAAAGGGAAACATTGTTTCAACGGAAGAAGCCTGCATCACATTGGGAACTCTCCTAATCCTTATGAGCAAGCGATCAGCATCATTGGGAAAACTTTATCGGCTTTCGATGAAGACAACATAATCCCGTGTTTTGGATTTGGGGATAGTAAGGCTCTCTTCTTCATTCCCTATATATGGCATTATAAACGAGTTCTTCATACTGAATTATCGCTCACTAATGGTGAATTCATCTGCTTTCAGTATCAACACATGATCAAAACGTGTTCAACTTCTACAGAGATGGGCGAGCGTGCATCGGCATTCCAGAAGTGCTACAGAGATACAGAGAAATCACCCCCCATGTGCGGCTATCTGGTATCATCTCGCAGCCAACTTGTTTTTTCCACTCCCTTTTGCTTTAGTTAGTCTTGTAATCATTGTAATGACTGAGAAATTCGGATTAGGTCCAACATCTCTAGCTCCAATAATAGAAACTGCAACAAGAATAGTTGAAGACTCTGGCAATCAGTATCACATCCTACTGATAATATCCGACGGGAAGGTACGCCATATTTCTGTGGCTTTAACAACTCACACTGCAAAAGTAGTTGCATATGATAGTGAGACCCGATTTCTCTTGTAATGTTGCTCTTTTTGTCATCTTTTCTCTTGCTACTTTTTCGTTGTATTTTCTTGAGATAAAGAAACTTAAGATTCATGTTGCAACAACAAACTGAACAAAGTATAACAGAGTGAACAGCGGCCACTTTCTTGAAATGAAAAAAAAATCAGTATCGATATGTTTCAGCCGTTCACCATGAACCTAATGTACTGACATGAAGTTGCTCTTATGCTTGTATTTCTCATGACACCTCAGGTTCCAAGAAGTACTGGAGCTCATTGTGCAAGCTACCCGGAAGAAATAAGATCAGAAAACTACCTAGAAGAAAGGACTCTTCAGGCTCTCATACACGCCAGGTAATACTGAAAACGGGCAATTGCTAAGTAGATGTTTCAAATACTCACCTTGATGAGAAGATGTAACCTACTTTATTTGTCTATATACCCGATGTGCCATATCTTTAGACTGCTACAACTCTATACGCCTATAACTATACTTTGGGATATGGCCTTGTTGTGTTTGCAGTCGGTTCCCTCTGTCTGTTGTCCTTGTGGGAGTTGGCGATGGGCCATGGGGTGATCTAATGCACTGCCACGACGGCCGACGACTGTTTGATAATTTCCAGGTGTGTAGCATCATCAGATGTCGGTTCCTATGAGATTATTTTCTCTTGATTTTCACTCTATATTCCTTGCAGTTTGTGGATTTCACCATGATAATGTCAAGAGAAATGCCTGAAGACGAGGAACAATTTGCGTTGGAAGCGCTGATGAAGATCCCAACCCAGTACGCAGCAATAATCAGTCAAAGGATCAGGTATGTATTTTAGAGGGAAACTGAAGGTACTAGCAGTTAAAATGTTTCTTGTTCTGGACTTTCATTCATTTTCAATGGTGTGATCTTCAGTGATGAGGCTGCAAGGGCGCCTACAAGGACACCTGTTCCTCCCCCTTCCTGAGCTGTTACGAGCACCGCTTGCTTTCTGATCAGTGGTCACATTTGAGGCTAAATGTAAGGTTTACAGATACAGCAGTGGAACCTTGAACTAGGTAGAATTGCCACTTGGGCACATTCTAGTCTCACTACCATTCACCATTCAGTGCCCTCTGTCTCGATGGGGAAAAAAACATTAAGAATGAGTTGCATTCTTAGGAATAAATTTCCGGTCAGATGCTAGATTATGCTTTGCACGCCTCCTCTTTCTATTACTGATATGCTTTACAGTCTGTATTCTGTAGCATGTACTATTGAATGAGAATAGATCCGACTGTATTTATTCGTTGAGTTAGTACAGTACTATTTGGATATCAATCATATCATGTGAGATGATAAGTAGGGAAAAAGGAAAAAGGAGAAGAAAAAAAGTCACCGTGCCGCGTTTGTTGGCCAGGTGAGCTTTTTATTTAACATTTTCTTAATTTATTTTTATTGATAACCATCGCCTTGCGATGGTGTACGACGGAAAGGAGTGCTACCTCATTCTTCGAGTTTAACCTCGAGTTCTCTTCTTCGACCCTGCCCTGACGAAGAACCGCTCAAGATGTGTAACATGTGTTGCTTCCTGTAATACCCGTCTGCTCATAGTGCAGTTCATATGGTTTACGTGGAGTTGTGTGGTAAGATTAGTCTCATATTATTTGTATAAATTGAGTTTTTTTTGAAAACGCAAAAGCATTGCACGTCTTTGTATTAAGCAGAAGAAAAGAGTTTATGAACCAAACATACAACCAGAAATTACACAGACCAAACCCAACCCTGGAGCCCAGAAGCAAAGGCCAGCACAGGAGTCCTTCATAAGGAATAAACCCAGAGGCTAAAGACAAGAGACCCAAGGTAGGGGCAGGAATAAATTATGCGACTACTCAGGCAGCAGGAACGACGGTAGACATTGAATTCCCGAGGCACGCTAAAGCCGAAGCTCATCAAACATCCTGTGAAGGAGAAACTCCAAAGGGAAACAACCTTGTCGAGCACCCTTGCATTCCTCTCTTTCCATACCATCCAGGCAATGAGGATTATGCAGGAGTCCAATCCTTTACGGCTGGATGCTGGCACTAGATGACGAGCATGGAGCCAGAAATTCTCCAACAAAGACTGACCAGTCGGGACGCATTGATCAAACCTACCTGTTGCATACTTGCATGAAGCGAGCCCAGAGCTAGGCAGTGATCGCACATCCAACCATTAGATGGTCGATCGTTTCATTTTCATAGTGGTAGAAAACACACACCCGATGATTAACAATGCCGCGGCGATCAAGACGGTCCGTAGTCCAGCATCTTCGTTTGACCGCCAACCACATGAAGAACTTGTACTTAAGAGGGGCAGCGGATTGCCATATCGCGTGTGCACAACCGAACATTTGCGAACCAGAGAAGAATGCCAAATACGTATATTTTCCCGAAAACTGCCCTGACCCATTCGAACTCCACTCGAAATGGTCATCCACTTCAGGCGTTAAACACACCGAGCTCAACCGATCCCAAAGCCGCAGATACTCCAATAATGCTTGCGCATCAAGGGCCCCGAGATGTCTTCAATCCACTGGCCATTAAGCATAGCTTCTCAGATCGTGTGTTTGTTTTTGACGATAGGAATTGCGCATCTAGGGCCCCTGAGATGTCTTCAATCCACTGGCCATAAAGTGAGTTGTAGTAGTATATAATGCATGTTGAGTCTAAGCATAGCACTTTCGGGTTAACCTTTTTACACAAAGTAATGATAAAAATATCAGTGAGGTGCTATGTGTGCGTGGGTCCATCCCGCGGTGGGTTGGGTATTGAGCGGATTTTGGACCAAGATGGATGATATAAATGGTATCAGAGCATTAACCTTTGTTGCACAAATTGTTAGTACCTCTAGGTTAACCCTTTTACACAAATCGAGAACGAAAGTGTAACTAAGATATTATATATACACAGGTCTATTCTGCGGTGGACTCGACATTGAGCGGATTTTGGACCGCAGCTTTACAATTCCCCCGCTCCGTCTCCCGTATCCATTCGATCCCCTTGACCGCGCGAGGACGTTGCCTTCGCCGCCAGCAGCATGCCATGTCTCGCACCGTGGTCTATCGAACTCCGCCTCCTCCGGTCCGGATCTGCGCGCCACCAAACCAAGCTGCGTTCCGTGTTACAGGACCACAAGATGCAACAAACAGAATTACTACATTACTAATAGGCAAACACTATAGAATTACCACTACCTTGCGAGGAATTTCTCTATCACTACCAACAAGCTCGATCGTAACCTGAGCGCTACTAGTATTAGGCAAACCCTACACGATTTAGGAGGAACAGAGCTAAAGAATCAACAAGAAAAAGGAAAAGGATGCAGTGATGGATGCCATGTGTTTGAATGTGTTGTTCACCTGCATGTCTGATGGACTGATGGACTGATGGAGCCCCAGGCTCTCCGCCCTGACGAAGATCTCGCCGCAGTCGGGGCAGGTGCAGATGGTCGCCCTCATGGAGCTGTCCCGGAACACCCCGCTGATGGGGTCCACCATCATGTGGCACTCGTAGCACCCGGACAGCCTCCGCAGCTGCATGCCCATGAACGACCCGCCCGTCGACAGCGAGCCCCCGTGCTTGGACGCGGCGGCGGTCACCGTGTTGACCTCGCTGAGGGGCTTCTTGAGGCAACGCTCGCTGCTGCTCCTGCACGCGCTCTACCTTTCGTCTTTGTTTCTTTGATTTGTTGTTGTCTGGGTTGGGAGTGTGACTTCGCTGCGATGGACGCGCTATACGGTGCCCGGTGGGTTATGTGGCCGGCCCGCTTCAGACACTAATTCTAAGTGGGTTTCTATGGGTAGATATATGAACTGCTTTTTGCAGAACAGGTTAGCGGCTTAGCAGATAGATCTATCCCACCTACAGTCCTAGTTCCGTCCTGCACGCCGTGCGAGGCGAGATAGTTCGTCATGTACGCATGCCTCCCCAAGGTCCCTAGAAATTTCTCGTAAGCTGTGCAGCCGATCAAAGATGAGGTTGACACCTTTTGAGAGAAGCATTTACCCGCACTGTTTTTTTGTAAACTCTCCTTTTTTTTCTCGTATTTAAGGGCATATACAATGGTACAAACAGCTGATGTCTATAGTAACTCTTCATGTCATCTGTAGACAACACTAAAGAACCCTCATACAATGGTTGCGGTGATACAGTTGACTACAAGATTATAGATAACACACAATCTTTTAATGCTTTTCTTGTTTCTGGTACTACAGTTGACTACAGGATTGTAGACAATATTTTTCTCTCTTTTCATTCTCCTTCATCCACATCAACAAAAATCTTATGTGGCAGAGGCTATAGACAGCTGACATAAGCTCATTGTACATGCTCTAACTCTCCTTGAATCCTCACTTTCAATGGAATTTGGAAGCTCTCCTCGAAGGGCGCCCACCCATGGCCCACCATTATTAGGGGGCCTAGCTTGGATGCATATAAAGGTATGTATAGGTAGTAGCAAGTTCAAGCTATTTTTTTTTGGGGTATTATGTATTAATTATATACATAACTACCTATGAGCAATTAAGAAAGAAAGAATTAGCTCGGTACTATCGCAAAGATATACAAATTGAAAGTGGCAAGTGGATCATGAGACCATATGTCAGTGATCGTCGGTGATATTTTCTAAAGTTAAATGATCTTTGTAATTGTACGAAATAATTCGTCGTGTCATTGCTTTCTCTAGCCTCCAACCCTCGAGGCAACAACCCCTTTGTTGTTTTATTCCTTTCCAACGCACAACAAGGCCTAGGGGTGAAAACGGATCGGATACGGACAGATAATGGCTCTGCCATATTTGTTTTCATATTTTTCCCGGATCCGGGTACGAATACGGAGCGAATACGAAACGAATACGATTGCGGATATTTTTTCGAACATGAAAACCCCTTAAATTGTATGTCAGAAATTAACGAAAACATATAACTAGTCTATTTGATGCAAACATTCATGAATTGTTCATATTTTTAGTAACCACAAATAACATTGGCACTAGCAAGCTACATTAACTAGTTCATCACAAATATAACACTTAGTTTATCATAGTTAGCTCATAAGTCATAACTCACACAGTCATGAGCTATCACGCATTAACACTTGGCTCATCACATACATAAAACTTAATTCACACTAACATCGATCAGGATGGATGGTTAATCTATACACAAATGACTGTAACATTCAAAAGTATGTTACCAAAAATAATATTAATAAAGTTATTATTTTATAGAATTTTTTGAGATTTAAAAGAGTTTTTTGGTTAAAAAGAAAAATATTAAAATAAAGTCAATTATTTAATTTACTAGTTTTTAATATCAAAAATAAAATTTATTGAGTTTTTTGGGATTTTATTGGATTTAAAGTGAAAAAGAAATTTTAATTAATTTATTGAAATTATTGGATTTTAAAAAGGTTTTTCCTATTTTTCAAAAAAATTCAAAATATATATATACAAAAAATTAAACCCAACTTTAAGTTGGAATTAATTTTATTAAGTTAAAAAAATCAATGAATTTCTGTAAATTTTTTAGAGTTTTTAACTCTATTTGCTATTGTCTAAAAGACTATTTGATTTGTTGCATTTTCTGAAATTTGTAAATCAATTAAAATCTTATTTTCTCTTTTGGGCAAAAATTCGGATATTCGGACTTCGTCTTATTCCGAAAAATCTGTATTCGAATCCGCCGGGTAGCATACCTACCGTACTCATTTCCGTTTCCGAAAATATCCAAATTCGTTGACTTCTTAGATCTACAACCACCTTCAATAATTTATTTTATTGATGGTCACCTACAATATTTGTGGTGTTTGTTGGATCAATATAATTGTTGGTAAAAATATTTACTTTCTCTAATGCAAAAAAAATATATCTAAGGCACATTTGCTTCTATGCCATGCACTCCTACCCATCTATTAATGGAATGATGTAAGTGAAAAAAAATGCATAGAAAGGGGGAAAAGGAACCTTGTCCTTTTTATTTTTTTGTGTTTTGCAACATCACACCTTTTGACACATCGTAGGTTTTAATGTTGTGCTCCCTCGATTTCATAATATTTGTCCATTGCATTGAGGATCTCCATTTCAAAATATTTCTCCATTGAGAGAATATAAGAGTGTAGTTATTGCAACGTTTTCACTATCTACCCCTATTTAAATGTTTTGGATTGGAAGAGATTAAGTTATTGTAGTATGTTATTTAATAGGGTATGCATAGTAATTTCTCATTAATTTTTACTTAGGTTCCTTGTCTGTGCACATGATAGATAGAATGTGAACAAATATTGTGAAACAGCGAGAGTAGTCGATTACTAAAAAATCATGTAGTTGTAATACTATAATAATATTTTTATCTATGGATGTAACATGTCATCCTCATAATTTTAAAACATGTGAAGGGTTAAATATAAGAAAAATGTACACACAAAAGTAGCATTAAAAATCGTAAAGATGGTTGTGGACTCGATAAGATTTAATCAATGATGATGACCCAGTTAAAGTACGTACTACTAGTAGTATTTATCAAAAGTTACTACATTTAAGTAGTTATCTGCTTGTATTGACCGGACCGGAGCACTACTAATTAAGCACTCATCATCGATGGTGAGTTGGAGGATTCTCCGTCGTCGCTGTTGCTGCCGAGCCAGCCTCCTTCGTCCGGTCATCATCGCCGAGCCACCCTCATTCTTTGCGACGCACGACGGAAGAGGAGGAGGAGGCGACGGCACGCAACTACAGAGGAAGCGATGAGTACGACACCGGGCACCTTTTTTCTAGATGGGCTAAACGGGCCGATTCTTGCTTATCAGGCTAACCGTGCCCGGGCCGACACATGGTGATCGCATGGACAATGACGACGGCATCCGTCTTCCAGCAAGGTACATGTAAGTTGTCCCTCTACCTCTATGGCTAGGCCTGTTAATGGGTTAAAACCCAACCCAAACCCACCCCAACCCACTTCAATACAGCACATCAAACCAACCCAGACCAGCCCACTACTCTACCTCTAAAACCCAACCCATATACAACTCCAACCCAATCCAACCCAACCCAATTTCCTCAATATGGTTCAACCCATTTCTAACCCATTTTTCAACCCATCTCATCCAGCCCAAGTACTGAGGTACGCATGCTCCCTCTTCTTCCTCCTCATTGTAACCCCCCATGGCTCACCTCCACGCCGCCACATCCATGGCCATCCCCATACCTCGCGCTCCACCACCCAATCCCCACATCCTCCTCCTCAACCACCGTGGACGCGGCCGCCGTCGCTCCCGACGACATCTCCCAGCTCCATCGTGTCCGCCACCTCTTCCCAGGCGGAGGCCTACCTCCACATTATCCGCGAGTAGCAGCGCCTTAGCCTCCACCAGCTCCACATTATATAAGGTTACCATTGCCTATCTCACCTGGATTGTTTGTTCGGTCCTTGCCTTTGATTCTTTCCTATGGCATAATTTTTTGGAGTGGATTTTGAGCGATTCGGTTCTTGTTTTTGCAGCTTGGATCGAAGAATTTCAGGGGGAATTCGGCTCTAGGATCCCGGTTCTTCATGGGTACCGTAGGTGGGCGTTGGATCGAGCCTTGATGGTTGTTGATACGGTCAGCGTGAGCACCTCCATTATTGCCCACCACTTGTTCGACCGAAGGTCAAGGCCAGCCACCACCTCTGCCGGACGACGAGGACGAGGTGGTGGGGAAGGAGATGTCGGGGCCGATGTTGAGCTCGAGGCCGAAGTCGTCGGAGGGATCAAGGAGGACCCCGGTGCGGAGGAGGCCAGGGCAGCAGACGGAGAGCTTGTGGAGCGCGGCCCAGGCGATGGGTGCCCGTCCGCGGTCGTCGCCGGGAGGAGTGCCCACATCAGGCGCAACGGGAAGCAGGCGCCCCGGAGTAGCACGGCGAGGCACGGCGACGCGCGGGGACGTCGCGCCCGCCGCCTGAGTCCTCCTCCGGCCGCCCAGATCTGCAGAGCACGTCGTCGCCCCAAGACGATGGCACCGCCTCCGCCTTGTCGTCCCTCCTCTTGATGGCGCAGGCGCTCTCCTCCTGTTGCCGCTGCTCGCTCATGGCCGTTGCGTGCCGCTCATGGTAGGTAGCTCCCTGCCATACTCCATGGAGCGAACCCATGGAACCCTATTGCAACTGGTAGGAGGGGAGCACCAAACCCATGGGGTGAACCCTATTGTAACACCCACGGGTTCGACCCGTTCTCAACCCATATTTCTGAACCCAACCCACCCCACCCCAACCCTTTCTATGAGAAAACCCAACCCGATCCAACCCATTAACTCTTCCAACCCGTTGCCACCTATCCAAAACCAACCCAATCAAGGACCCAACCCATTTAACCCGTTTGAATCCAAAACCAACCCAATCAAAGACTATGGCTATTCCCATGATCCATTGTCCCTCGGCATCCATAGGCCCAGTCACGTGCCGCCACCTCCGTGCCGCCCAGCCCACTGTGCCACATTCATGCTGCGCCGACCCAAGCATGATTCAACTAGTCCAAATAGGGCCTTTGTGTGGCCCGCTTAGTCGGCCTGCTAGGGTTTCCCCTAACCCTAGCGGAGGCATGTGGTGGCGTCCTCGGTGCACATGGCGACGGCGACGGAAGTAGCGACAACGACGCACGTGAGCGGTGCGGTAGCGATGACATGGCTCAACAGTAGCGGCGGTGGTCCGCGCACCCGATCGGTCCAAAACCGATGTGGTGTGCGGCTGCAGCATACACCTGGTGCCCTACTTCGTCCTCTCCATGGACAATGGTGGCGGCGGGCGCTGCTGCTCCGTCCTTGCCGGGGATGTGGTGCAGTGCGAAGGTAGCGTTACGAGCATGAAGGTGGTCGGCGGTGACCATGGCGTGGAGGCGTCGATGTCGTCCTGCCTCTCTTCTTCTATGGCAAGCCAGCGCGAAGGTGACAACAATGGCGGAGTATGGCGACGAAGGCGTCGATTTGGACAGCGACGAAGGCGTCGATTTGGTCGGCGACGTGCGATGCGGCGGCAGCGCACGGCACACGTCGTTGATGGCGAGGTCCTTGCTCCATGGAGTACGACAACACGCTCGGAGGCAAGCGACAGTGAGCCTGATCTCGGTTGGTGGTGCGGCATGGAGGCGATGCCTTATCCGGTCGGGATGGTGAGATCGATCCGGCAAAGGTGCGCTGCGAAGGCTATGCTCGGTTCTCGATTCACATGGCCCATCGATAGCGATTAGCGAAGGTACGCGCAAGGATGTTGTCTTGTGTTTCAAATGTAAGAAAATGGGTAGGTTGTATTTCCGTGTACGCAATTATTGTACAAGCGTATGGCAGTCACGGTCTGTTGATGGCCCATCGATAGCGATTGAGCAATTTTTAGAAAGGTACATGTTTGACTTGTAGTCAAGAGAAAAGTGCTCAAACATAAAACCTCTGAAAATTTTATACAAGATCCATCTCAAGGTTAGCAAGCCATGTCAAAATTTCATAGAATTTGGAGCTAGTTTGCTAGCTCTAAAAGTCCCTTCAAGATCCTGGTTCAAAATTAAACCTAAGCCTGGTCCGAGTCGACTTGGACTCGGACCTCCGTGTCTTGGTCACACTGAGCCGCTTAGCCGTGTCGGGCTCGGTCCAAAGTTGGCGCGGGTGGTCCGGGCCGTTGGATCTTAAATCCGGCGCTCAAAGACATCCTCGGGTCTTTGTAAAGGACCTCCCACCGCACGACCTCCTCGGTGTTCTTTACAAAGACAACCCTCGAGGCCTCCCCAGACCTCCTTTGCACCTTTGCAAAGACCACCTGGCGACCTCCTCGACCCTCCACGACCACCCCTAGCGCTTGGGTGATCTTGAGCCGTCCATCTTGAGATCGTGGCTCGGACCTCCCTAAGTGTTAGGACCTCTAATACTTGGCTCAAGATCCGAGCCCTTGGATTTCAATCCAACGACTCACGACCTCCTAGTGGGAGCTCGTGCTGATTTTAGCCGTTGAGCTCTTTTGACTGGTCCTCTCACCATCGGGTGGGCTCTGGCATTATCAATTTTGTGCATGGCAAGAGAGAGCGGTGCCTTGTCAACTCTAGGGTCGACAAGCGGCTATGTCTTGCCAACATTAAATGTCCGCAGTCCCTTTTGCTCAAAAGTCTCTCGACAACCTACTCCCATCATTTCATGTGTACTTTGGCTCGGTGCACAGTGACTTTGCCATTTTTCCCACCAGCTATATTAGAAGCCCAAGCTTTCTATCTAAGCTTCTTTAGACACTCCTTTTCAACCCTAGCTCCTTTCTCTGCTCTTGTGCTCAAAACACCCGAAAGCCTCTGCCACCATTGCTAGACCTTGGAGCTCTCCGGCGACCCTTGAGCTCCAGTGGTTCAATATTGCAATTTTGGCTATCCTTTTGTTCTCTTGGTCACCTCAAGCCTCCCTAACTTGTTTTTGTTTAAACCTTCACAGAGGTTGACAAATTGGGAGCTTGCTGTTGGTGGCCAGAGTGGTCGTCTTCTTCGTCTTCTTCGTCTCCTTCGTCTCCGGCGAGCACCCCATCACCGGAGCTCTTGCGGCCATCCCTGGACCTCCTTCCCTTCCAGGTTGGTACCCTAGTGCTGAAAACCTTGTTCTATTAGACCGCGTTAGTTCTTCGTTTTTATCACGTTTAGCCTCCTTCGGTCATCTCCGGCTAGCCGCCGGTAGGGTGCGCTTTAGCCCTAGCTGTTGGCACCCTTAGGTCCTCCGTCCTATTTGGAGCTCATCCGTGCCTTTGGTTTCCGCCGATGAGATCCACATCGCCGGCGGCAAGCTGATGAACTCGCTCGGGCTTTGCCAGTTCACAAATCCCGTTTTCGTCATATTCTTCGGACCACATTAATGCTCGAATCATTGCTTATCATTGGTGCATTAATTGTGTCCTAATTTGTGCCGTGGAGTCACTGACGTGTGGGCCATGGGTTTAGAATTAAAGTTTGGAAATCATTAAGTGTCCCTTTTAGTTTCATTTATTGTCAATCATCCGGAGCATTTAATTTGTCTTAACCGCCTTTTGTCGTTGTCAGGAGGTCTGCGCCATTAAAACCACTCCGGGACCTCCCATGAAATCTCGGCCGTTAAAGACCTCCTCCGTAGGTTAAATCCCACCGCTAGGATCACCCTCCTCCTTGGGGTTCTTTTGCAAAGACCTCCTTGAGGTCCTCGTGCGAAAAGGTCACCGGTGGTTTTGTCAAACCGCCTCTCGGACCTCCTTGGGGTCCTCTTTGCAAAAAGTCCTTCCTTAGTCGTTTGAAAAACCACCCTGAGCCACCCCACCAGGTCCTCTTGTGCAAAAGACCACCCCGGTCATTTGTAAAGAGAACCTTCAAAACTACCTTTGGGGTCCTCTTTGCAAAAAGACCACTTCTGGCCCTTTGCGAAGAAGTCGTAGGACCTCCCTCCGCTCAGATCTGGACCGTTCATGACCTCGCCACGGAGATCCGAACCGCCCGCACCTCTCTCTGTTGAACACTGTCGCGTAGGACCTCCCGCGAAGATCATGGTCATCCATGACCTCCTCGGTGAAATCCTAGCCGCCCCGACCTCCCTCGCTTCATCTTAGCCGCTCGGGACCTCCCACCGGAGATCGTGACCGTCAGGACCTCCTGCCGCTACTACGGGACCGTTAGATTTAGATCTAACGGGCCAGACCTCCTGTAGATCTCAACCGCCCGGGACCTCCTATGGGAGATCCGAGCCGTTAAGATCTCGTCGATCAATCGTTGACCTTTAGACCTCCCTAGTGCTCGGACCCGCCGACTCTTGATCGACGGTCACGACCTCTGATAAGCGCGAGGACCTCCTTTGCGTCTTGTTTGTCGTGCACCGGTCGTAGCCATTGGATTCAAGATCTACGGCTTAGACCTCCTCGCTAGATCTTGCCGTCTAGGACCTCCTCGTTAGATTCGGACCATCAAGTCTAGATCTAGCCGCCAAGACCTCCCTTGGCGCGATGAGGTCTTTGCGCCGTGCTCGTCGCGGGTTTTAGCATCGAGATCGTGAGCCGTGCGATCTTTGATCAACGCCCACGACCTCCCGATTTTATGGGTTTTCGATTTAGTCAGAAAAGCTTTTATTTGCACATATTAATTGTTTTAAACTTCAAAATTTCGTAACTTTTTCTCTGTAGCTCCAAATTTAACAAACTAAAGTTCGATAAATGCATCATTAAAGTACTTTAGCTTAGTATAGGTTTTGCGGTAATCTTTAATATGAAATTAATCATGTCTTAGATTTAAAACTTAGAAAATCATAACTAAATCATTTTAACTCCAAATGACCTGAAATTTTATATGGGTTACCACTATACCAGTGGGTAGCTACCATAAAATTTCAGCTTCAAAATCTTTCTAGAAAATATTTTTGCTAAAGTGCTAATTATAATAAATTAGGTTTTAGAGAATATCTTTTGCACCACAAATCCAAATTAAGTTTTTCCAGTTTCTATGTCTAGGTATGTTCGTATTTTACCTTGTGTATAAATTTAAGTCGCATTTGGATAATTTTTGCTTGCTCTTTTGTTTAAGTGTTGCTCGTCTTATTGGTTGTTTTCGCTCTTTCGCTTAGGATTCGATATTTGCGGTAATCCCGAGACGACCCTCCGCAACAAGTTGAGCAACGACAAGCGAACAAGCAGTTTGATCATTTCCCATTTGATCCCATTACTTTTAAAGTCTAATATTTTGTTTAACTTCTATGTATGCATTGCTATTTTGTTGTTAAATTGATTAGTTAGACCTCTAGTTGCATAACTGTAGGTAAATGGTTATCCTCTACCACGAGCCTAGGTTATTTGCTGTGATTAGAGTTCGTTGGATGAGCTCTTGTCACTTAGTAGATTACTTAATACACATTGCTTAGCCATGCCTAGATATCGGTAGTATTGGGCGATCATCGACTTAGTCGGTGATCTTGATCACACAAATGCTATTATTATTCCATTATGTCCAACCTTGTGTTTTACCAACTTACAAATCAAAAACTCAAAACAAAAATTATATCTTGACTTGGGCACAATGGTATGTTGGTGTGATCTTTTGGGTGTGATTGAATGGTGCCTAAGTCCCTAAGGACCGAGTTACTTGTGCCATTGATCCAAGCAATTGTGCGTGCTAACCACACGAGGGGATATGGAACCTCTCTTGACTAAGTACTTTGGGAGGTGCTAATTATGAGCTGGTCGGTGGGTGTGTGCGTGTGTGTGTTTGTGGTGTGCGAGGAGCATTAGGTCGTCCGGTTAGGGTGTCTAATGTATCCTTCTCCGTGGGTTGCGGCTCTTAATTAGCATCGTCCATTGGAAAGCGTCTTGTTAGACTTAGCCATGCTCGCATACCAAAGGAAGTGTGCTAATCGTGGGTGGTGGAAAGGCGGTCTATCGTGTGGGTACATTGGTACACCCCTGCAGGTTAAAACTATTCGAATAGCCTCGCCCTAGGTTATGGACACGCTTGGTTATTTCCACAAGAACTAGACTACAACCTTTAAAAACTTAAACTTGACATGGGTGGTATGAAGGGTACTTCATGCTATTGTTGTGGTGACTATGGGTTAGTCACTTCTAGGTTGGTGTTGTTCTCTATCTATGTTATTATTGTCTCTCTTTATTTGAACGATAAAAGTTAATTGCAAACTTGCTTTGAATCTATTACCTTATTGTAAATGAAAACTTGCTTTATGTGAAAATAAGTCCGAGCCTCATCCACTTAAATAAAGCTTGCATGTAGTTAATTATAGTCCTGTTATCTCACACGTCAGTCTTGCAGTACAAAAACAAGTTTTGTACTCATCCGCTTGCTTAATATTAATTCTGCAGAGGAAGAAGGTGAGCCCCAAGGGCCTCACTTTTTGTGAGTCTGTGTTGCGTATTTGTTTGGGACGATTAGCTTGGCGGTCCGGTTGGTTGCCTTGTGGGTAAAGGCACACCGATTGGCTTTTGTTTATCGCCATCTTATGGCCATTTTGCTTCCATTGTGTATTTACTTGTCTTTATGAATTTTGGCGGTCGGCCTCTCTTTTGTAATAACTCTCTTTATATTATCTATGTCTTTCGGTTGTTGCTTTGCTTGGCTCTATGTGTATGGATGGAATTGATGCATGATTTTGTAGCGGGGTGTGTATACTGCATTTCTGGGAAGTATACATATCTCGAGGCTTGGTTTATTTGATTTGTACTGTTAGGACCAAGTGTATGGTTAAACAGTACAAGCCGAATAAACCGGGGTCCTCACACGTACCCAAACCAATCTCTGTGGAGTCTGGCAGCGCATGCATGGAAACACACGCCCAATTGGTTCGGTTGGCCAGCGGCACGCCATGAAGGTGTCGGCAATGGTGACGATGCGTTAGTGCGTACGTGAAGGCGTACAGCCGATGCGATCGAGGGACAACGCAAACCGGCCAGCAGAATCGATGGCAATGAACAATATAATGAAAGTTAATCTACTAAAAAGAATATTAATTACCACTATAATTGAAAATTTAGATCAAAGAGACGTACTACGAAGCCTTAGCGTAGGGTGTTATCGTGTTGATAACATGTTGTATAATCGAGGTTGTGTTGCCGACGAACAAAGCTCTTGATCCACAAATAATAAACAATAGACAAGAATACAAAAATGTAGTCCCATCCTTCCCTTTTTGTTGATCTCTTTGGCCGTAGGCTTGTGTGTATAATAAGAGTCGTTGCCCCTCTCTATATAGGAGAATGAGGTCTCCCTTAACGTATGAATAAGCAGTATAAGACTAAACTTACTTATGAGCTCTGTGGGCCAACAACCTCTAATAGACCTTTGTTTAAATAATGTGTCTATACGTAATTGGGCATCGGAAACATCGATATACAACTTGTGAAAGACAATTGCATGCATGCTCTTTCGTAATCGCATGCCACGTGTACACATTTTATTCCCTGGGGTCGGGGCGTAGGCTTCCTCCAGTATAAATGGGCGTAGTTTTTGCGCGAGCAGGGGCGGCCACGTCGTCGGTTTTCTATGGGGCGTCGGATTTCCCGCGCCTTTAGTTCACGACCGTCCGATCCTTCGGCGGTTTCGTTTGCCTGTGATTAAGCTTCTGCTGCTAGCCGTTCGATGATGCCCGGTCATGCTTACCCCTTCGATTCATGGCGGAGCACTCCCACGCTGGGTCTCCAGCCCACGTGATTCTGCCTCCTCGTTTTTGTCGCGCGTGACACGAGAGGGCGGCCATGTCCACTCTTCTCTCCAACCCACGTGAAATTGCCCCCTTGTTTCTTGCGCGCGTGCCACGCCAGGCCGCTAATGGCCTCCTCGTTTCTTTCTTCCCCCAATCTCTTCTATCTTCTCCCCACTTCCTTCTTACCTCCACATCTCCATTTCTTTGCTCTGGAGCTTTTGCTCCCACTTTTCTGCACCAAATCCCTATTTCTTCTCTCTCCTTATCTCTTTGGTTCGGCCGACACAGAGCCTGGCTCCTTTTCTTCTCCACCTTCCCCATTCTCTCTTCTTCCCCTTCCTCCATTGCTTCATCCCCTAACTCCTCCCTGGGATTTGCTCTGCTAGCACCAAAGCTCCCCATGGCTCTCCTCCCTCTGGCTCGGGCTCCCCATGGCGTCGCTCCTCTGGCCGCCCTGTGCCGCCGCCGGCTCCCTTACGCACCCAGCCCTATGCGCTCTCCCACGCCCATGGCGCTGCCGCCGACTCCCTTGTGCACCCGGCCCTATGCGCTCTCCCATGCCCATGGCGCTGCTTCCTACTCCGGCTGCCACATCCCCATGGCACCGTCGGCCCCCTGCTCTCTCGGCCTCGCCTCCCTGTGCACCGGCTGCCCCGCGCCTTGGCTTCGACTCAACTCGGCCTACAACCGCCTAGCCAGGCTCGCTTGGCCTCGCCTCCCCTGTGGCTTGACCCTCCAGCGCCTCCCTGTGCCCCTCATTGGCTCGGGTTTGGTTGATGCCGGTTATCTTTGGGCTTCCTACTTGTAACATCCAGAACTCAAGTTTGTACTTTAAATATGTTAAAATGAGAAGAATTTAAAACTTTTTGAGCATGTTTGAATTTCTGGAGATTTTGCTAGATTTGTTGCTTTTGAAATTTTTGAAATTGATTAGAACATATAACTTAAATCTTAACTCCAAAGAGAAAACATAGGCAAAAACTTGTGATCATCCTCTGAAAGTATTTTTCCTATCTTCTTGACCATCCTAGTAACCTCTCTGCAAAATCTCACAATTTTTAGATTTTGTTTGCTATTTCAAAAGAGTAAGTCAAACCAGTTTGAATTCTGGTCAAATCCCTAGGGCAGCAGCTTGTGAATTTTCTTGGGAACAATTAAGAGCATAAAAATTTCTGGAAAAATTATGCAAGGTTTTTCTCTGTTCTAGGGAGTTCCCATAAAAATTTTAGAATTTTTGGAGATTCGGAGCTACCTCTACAAATTCCCCAATCTTCTCAGCCTTTTAGAAATCAAAATCTAAAATCACTATTCATCAGGCTCGGACTCGAGTCCGACCGTGTCTCTCGGCTCCGCCGCACCGCCTAGCCGCACCGCCCGAGTCCAATCATTCGCGACAGTCCGATGCAGATCGCACGGCCCACGTGCGCCTGATTTAATCGGACTGTCCTAATATGCTATCGAATCTCGACCATCCATTTTAGATCTAGCGGTCGATATCATCTTGATCGAGTCAAACCAACTGATCGCGCCACACCTGGTTCCGGCTCGCGCCGCTTCGTCGCCGTCGCTGACGAGTGGGCCCCTCTTGTCAGGTTCATCCTCGCCGTCTCCGCTGCCTACAGGAGCTCGCTGGCGTTCGCGCATGCGTGCCACGCAGCTCGTCGCTACCACATCGTGGACGCGTGTCCATCTCCGAAGTATCGCCGGGACTTCCTCTACCCACTGAGCTCACCCATTTCTCCTCGCTCCCATTCTCGTGCTTTCTCTGCCCGATTCCTTGTTTCGGCCGGAGAGGGAAACGAAGGCAGCGCCGCCGTGTCGGAGCCGCCCTTGAGCCCGCGACCTCACCATCGTGATCCACACTCGGCGCCGTTTCCATTTTGCCTAGTCCGAGTCCTTGGCATCCAGTGAATCGCCTGGAGCAACTTCGTCGTCTCCGCCTCCAGCAGCCTCGACCCTCATAGCTCTTCGGCGTTCTAGTGAATTTCTAGCCTCGGCAATTAGTCTCTTAGGATCGCATTGCTTCACTGAGTCTAACGGTGGCTTTGTCTTGCTCTTTGGTGCATCACCGAGGAAGCGCGACCCTTTCTTCTCCGATCACGGTGCAGCGCCGCAGTCGATTCCGCCGCTCGGACCTCCTTCGGCGACGTTATCTTGGGCGTATCGTTATTGGAATCGAGGCGGAGCTAAGGCGCACCTTCCCGAAGCTTCCCGAAGCTCGTAGCGTCTTCTCCGCGTGAGCCGTAGCTTCTTCTCCGCTTCCGTTCACCGCCAGCTCGCCGTTGGCATCCTCTGGACTTCTCGTCGTCACCATCGTGTTCGTGAAGCTGTTGTGCACCCGTTCGTGTCGTCCGCGAGCCCAGAACTTCAGCCGATCTCCAGTTCGCCTTCCTCGCCGTCGCGCCGCGCTCAGGATCTCCGGCGAGCCGCCGGCAGCGTTAGGGTATAACCCTTTTTCGTTAGCACTAATATCCTTTTAATCTATGTCCATGACATGTGGACCCCCCCTGAGTTAAGCGTGTTTAGAAATCTTAATCTAGCCGTTTATAATCCTCTGTGCCCATGACATGTGGGCCCATGTTACCGATTAAGTGTTTGGGTAAAGTTTGAGAATACGCTTTCTCTTTGGGGAAACGTATTTCTCTGTGTGTTTAAGTTAGGGTTACGTTTTTGAAAGGCCGAGACGTATTTATAAAATACGCCTTCGACGTCGCTGTTGGCGCCGGTGGGGTCAAGTTTGACCTGGTCAGCGTTTCTCGCTCGGCCCCACCGGTCAGTGACCGTGGGTCGGCTGAGTGCCGGTAGAAAAAGGTTTCAGTGTTTTTAGAATTTTCGAATTTAATTTCTTTTGCAGTGTTAATTCAATTAAACTTAGAAAATTCATAACTAATTCAATTTTGATCCAAATCGAATGAAACCAATTTTGTTAATTTTCATTTTTAATGAACTTTTTATCAGAATAGGTTTTAAATATGTCTCTTTTCATAAATTTTTGATAAATAATTAAATGATGTTTTTATGTATTTCTAACTTGGAAAATCCCTAGAAAATTCTCTTTAACTCCAAATAAAATGTTCGTTGTTTCTAAAATTTTGTAAAATCATGCTCTAGCTGCTGTGAGAAATTTGTGCTCATTGGATTAAATTGAATTTTGGTTATTGTCGGTGTTATTTGTTCTTATTCGTTCTTTTTGCTCGATCGATAGATTGCGACGATTCTGGTATTATCGAGAGTGAGCCTCAGCAACATATTGAGCAGCAGCAACCAGGCAAGCAGTTTGATCATTTTAATCCTTTTATATTCAAAACTAATATTTTGTTTGCAACTTGTATGTATGCATTGCTATTTTGTGTTAAAATAGGGTTAGTGGGCCCTTTAGTTGCATAATCTGCAGGTAAATGATTTTTCTCTACTACCTGAGCCTAGGTTATTTGCTGTGATTAGAGATCGTTGGATGATCTATTGTCACTTAGTAGATACGAATTAAACTGCTTAGACATGCTTAGTTATCGGTAGAAATGAGCGGTTATCGACTTACTCGGTAACCTCTATCACACAAAATTATTATAACTTGGTGTTTCAGTATTTATGCTATGTTTAATTGTGAAAACTAAAAACTGAAAATAAAACGATTTGGACTTGGGCACAACGGTATGTTGGTGTGCTTTTGGGTGTGGTGGAATGGTGCCCGAGTCAACAAGGACCGAGTTACTTGCGCCACCGTACTGAGCATTTTGCGTGCTAACCACACTAGAGGGTATGGGACCTCTCTTGACTTAGTACTTTGGCGTGTATTGGCTCCGAGTCGTAGGGGGTTGCAGGAGGGATGGTGTTGGGAGCATGGTAGTTGTCCGAAAGGCTTTACCCTTTGTGGGTAGTTGTCTTTTCGGCTTTACCATGTAAGCGTATAGATTTCTATCCATACGAGCGGCTCGTAGTGAATACACAATATTGGAAATGTCTCGTAGGACTTAGCTGTGCCGGCATACCTTCAGAAGTGTGCTTTTGTGGCAAAAAGGCGGTCTGAAGTGTGGGTACATTGGTACACCCCTGCAGGGTTTTGATCTATTCGAATAGCCTCGTCCTAGGTTATGGACACGCTCAGATACGCCCCGTGAGAACTAGACTACAACCTTTTAATTAAAACTTGACATGGGTGGCATGAATGGGTAATTCATGCTATGGTCGTGGTGACTAATGGGTTAGTCACTTCGTGATGTTGTCATCTACTTTCGTTATTTCTTTGTCATTGTTATTTCAACAATAAAAATGAATTGCCAACTTGCTTTTAATTGTATTACATTATTGCAAATAAAGATTGCTTTGTGCTAAAATGAGCCATACAGCCTCCACTCAAATAAGTCTGCATGTGGTTATGCATATGTTTGCTAGTCCACACGTCAGTCTTGCGAGTACATTTTTGTACTTATTTGCTTTGCTTAATGTTTTTGTTGCAGAGGAGGCAGGTGAGCCCCAAGGGCCTTACTTCTGTGAGATGTTCGGGTTTTGGGACGACTAGCTTGGCGGTCCGGTTGGTTGCCTTGTGGGCTAAGGCACACTGATTGGCTTTTGTTTATAGCCATCTTATGGCACTTTTGCTTCCGCCGTTTACTGTGTTATCTGTTTATCTTTTGGTCGGTCGGCCCTCTGTTGTAATAACTCTACTTTGTTGTCTTCTGTTTAGTATCGCGATGTTTGGATTCTATGTCTAGAATGGAGTTGATGTATAATTTTGTGAAGAGGTGTGTATACTGCAGTTCTGGGAAGTATACATATCTCGAGGCTTGGTTTATTTGATTTGTGATGCTAGGGTCAGGTGGTTAGTTAAACATTACAAGTCAAATAAACTGGGGTCCTCACACTACTTCCCCTTTTTCTTTCTTTTACTGCTATTTCAGTTGTTAATGCTTTGAGCTTGATCATTTCCTGATGTGTTACTTGATGCATGGTGAGAGATGGGTGAGGGTGTGCTTGCTGTTTAGGCATGGTGAGGTGATGGGGTGGCTACGACCATGGTCGCCAAGGTATGCTACCCATTTCCCTCTTGCCTTTCTCTGCCCTCTTGCCACGCCAGGCCTTGTACTATGCCATTACCATGTACTACATACTCCAAATGCATAGTGCTATAACACATCGCCTATTGTCACTACTTATTATGCTTACATATTCTTGACAGCTCTAACATCGTTAGTTTATCCAGAGCACTATACATGTCTAATAGAATCGTCCACAAAACATTACCTACTCTTATTGCTCGTATGCATATTTACACACGTGACAACAACACTCTTAGTATCACCACAAGATGCCACAACATGCAAATATCTTATGTTCTACCTTCGGTACCTACGATACATTACATTTTCTCCTCTATTACAGGTACAAACATTGTGTCATTGCTATCGACGGAACGGCTGAGTCTGAGTTTATTTTATTTGGGGACGTTGGCAACATGTCATTGGTAAACAGGTCGGCGCGATACTTAGATCAAATCGAGCAGGCGACGAAATCCCTCCAGAAATAGCTCAGGTCGTCTGCAAGAAATTCACGTGGCACTTCAGTATAACAGAGAGAAGCTTCCATGGACCGATTAAGACTTATCAGGTCAATCGTATCATAGCCGCTCTAGGACGACAGGCATCTATTCCAAGTATCTCCTGTTCGATCTGTACCACATCGTGCTCAACTCAATCTGCTGCTTCTTCTACCAACACTACTATTGTTCCCCTGGCTCCTAAGGTAATTATACACAAATATTGCTTTTAGCCTAGTACACTTCACTCACCATTAAGCACTGTGTTTACTTTTGCAAGCATATTTCTTTTTTGGTACTGCAAAAAACTGTGCTTACATCCTCCAAGGAAAAAAAATATATGTTCTTACCACAACAAAAGTATGCATACATTTTACACACCATGCAACGCTACATATTGACCATAACATGTATGTTAATAATACAAACAGCTGTTTTCGCATATTTCGTAAGCTGCACAATTCTATGGTTGCATTTTTCTCTTAGAATATATTCCGCTCTTATTGTGCGCACTAATTATTTATTCATTACGTGCATAGACACCTGCCCATACACCCCCTTCTCCACAATGCCTAACTATTACCGACCAAGCAGAACACATACTGTGTGTTCCTATCATTTCTTTGTCTTGACTACACTATACAAACTACCACGTGCACAAACCTATATGACACATTTTCCCCCTATGATGCTAGGTCAAAAGAAGATCAAACATCTCTCGTCTCTACTCGAAAAAGGCTGTTTGAACCAACTGATGCTTCACAGCAGGTATACCAATACAGCGTCTATCTGTTTTCTAATGTATTTACAGTAGCGTCTCTTACACAAGCGTGTGTGCAATCTGCAACGCCATCCAGACAGCTCTCGACATGTAAACATGTTACATATAGAAAATCGCTGACATAAACATATTTTTCTATGCTTTCAGTCCACACGTCAGACAGGCAGCCCCCGCTACACCGTCGAACTAGATTCTCCAAAACATCATGGAAAAAATGATTAATGTAAGTATTCGACAATATATTGCTTAGTGTTATTTTGTCTTATCGCTTCTACCTCCTGTAACCTTTACTTCCCTTTTACTACATACTATGTTAAAAACAGAGTGCAACCCTTCTTGATATACCTACCTTAAACTGTCTGCTTTCTATTCCTGCGTATAACGTGCATAGTACCTGCGCGTACTTTCAGCCTGTTCCACATTACTCGACCATCTTGTATATCACCTACTTTACGAGCTATAGATACATTCATACCACTATATTTATATTTGTTTTCGCAAGCAAGATACATAGATTGTAGATGAACGAATGGTACAGATTTCATGTGTACTCCTAATAATGTACACCCATCTATGCAAGAAACAAAGGAATTGTTACATATAATTACAGCCCTACAGCTTTGCCTACACCCTCTCTTATGCCTTTGTACAAGCATTGTAATATTACTATTAAAACATACTCATGTTGTATTTAGTCCATATGCACTCGACAGATCTAGCTCTGCTTCTTAATCATCACATGCAAAATGAACCCACTGTTTACTCGCATCCTTCCTCACACCCATGTCACATGTACATGAGATTTATACGTTCCTATTTCAGCCTGTGTATACGGTACTCTTACTATACATATATTATGTTACGTAGGTCAGATATTGTTTCACCTGGAGATGTTGCTGCTTCAGCATCTTATAAAAAAATAGCCCCCAACTAAAAAACAACTAGGTAAAATTCATTTAGCATGCTCTTTTATAGACCATATTCTTTGTGCTTCAGTTAATGTATACAACATCTTTCTACCATGTTTTTCCTACTATCAATTCAACAAACTGTTTCTACTTAAGAGTCAGATTAACTGTGTTCATCTTTACTTCTGTTGTACTCCCATTTTTTGTCAAACCATAATGAACTAATAAAGCTTACTCTACCTTTTTCTGCAGTTGTTCCTGCGTAGTCTACTGCTTTGACACACTTTTGTTTCAACTGCTATCACGGCAATCCATATCGTTCCCTCCATACCGTGCTATTATTAGTGTTTCCTACTTTCTGTTCATACTATAAAACTATGTATTATATATATAACTGTGTAATCCTTCCTTAAAACTACCCTACAACATGTTGCATCTAACGTTTCTTATGCACGCCTTCTCTTTTGCCTAATTAGAAATGGCTATGCTATTAGTTAACAAAGGCTATGTGTTTATCATGGTTCTCTTTATGAGTGCTATCATCTTGTTTCTACTTATGTCATACAGTACGTAGTATCGTATTCGATATTCTATTCAAATGCATTACATCGATATATAGCTTTACTACTACAACCTTGCATACCTTTTTTTTTAATACTTACACATAAATTTAACTTTTGCTCAACCCATATTCCCTATTTATTCTCCTAAAACACCTTTTGATCTTCCAATTATTAACTCATTATTGCCCAAATTCTACTCTCCGTTCAAATTCCATCTTCATCCTTCAGCACTATTTTCCTTAGCTACTGTATACAATGCGCACGCTGGTGTGCGCACAGGTACCTAGTAGCTTCAATTGATGGAGTATATACTATTTGCAAATAGCATCTCTAGATTTGAGTTGGCTGACTGGAGCAAAAGCCAGATTAAGACCAGGCTAACTCCGGTCGGGACGAAGCACGCCATGGGCGTGGAGTTTTGGAAGGAAGGGAACCCACCTCGGGCGGCCGGAGGATCTTTGAAATCGAATCGCCGACGTACGTAACTCTCAACAATTTGTGCAGCCGATTGATCAAAGATGAGGTCGGTCGGCGCCTGGAGAGAAGCATCTGACGACATCATATGTAGCCCCCAACCATCATGATCCGTTGTTTATTCCTTGTCTCATTTGCAACCTTTTCCTTTTCCTAATTTCACATGCATCCTGTGTAGCTGCCGGCTGAGGCCGCCGCCAGAGGTCGATCACATGTTGCACCTCATGGAGAATTAGGCAAAGAGTATGGGCTTCATCAACCACCACTAGTGTGCGTCTCTCGAGTACATCTGGCTCATACTCTACGCCACCTACGCGGCTGGGTTCGATTGCGTCATGTCCAACATTGGTTTTTTATGCGGAAATTCCACCCCTGCCCCGGTCTAGATCGCCAGCAGCAACCATCTGCTCCGCGCGCGCCAATGACCACCGCCTTCACTACCACCGCGCTGACCCGGGCTGGATGAATTCTGTAACATCCTAAATCTTGACTTGTGTTTCAAATGTATAAAAATATGAAGAAATTAAAAAAATTTATGAATCTTGTTGTTCTTGAACTTTTCTGAAAATCCTTACAAAGAAATTGTAGAATTCAAAACCACAAGCTTCTTTTAACTTGAGTCTTGACCCCTTAGAAACTTTTCTGGATAATCTTGTGATCATCCTCTGAAAATATTTTTCCTGAGTTCTAGGGCTTCTGTTGACTCCTCTGAAAAATTTCATAATTTTTAGAAATTATTTGATAATTTTAAGAGGCCAGTCAAACCAGTTTGACTCTGGGTCAAACCCTAGATTAGTACCTTGAGGAATTTCTAGAGAAAAATGCTTTACATCAAAACCTATAGAAATTTTATACAAAGTCAATCCTGGAGTTGGGCACCTCTGTAAAAATTTTGGAATTTTTGGAGTTGTGTAGCTCCATCTAAAAGTTCCTCTAAGTTTCAGCTTAAATCTCAAACCCTAGTCAAAGGTACTGTTGGGTCTGAGTCAGACTCGAGTCTTTTGTTTGAGCCAGAACAACTAAATGCACTCGAGCCCATTCTAAAAGGCGTGCAACATTACAACCATTGGATTTCCTTTGAACCGTCCAGATTTAAGTGAATGTTCGGACCGCCCGAGAGTCCACTTCAATCAGGACCGTTCATTCCCCATCGGACCACCAGGATTGCATTGAACGTTCGAATCATCCGAGCGTTACTTTCAATCTGAGTCGTTCATTTCTGATCGAACCGTCCTTGAGTTTTGACCCTGATCCTTTTGACTCAACCCAACCCTCTCGTTCTTTTTCGTCCGAGCCACTTTGTTGTCTCTCTGACTGGTGGGCCCCTGCCGGTCCTGGTCATCTTCTTCGTCGGGCTCGTGCCTGTGTGCCAGAGCGCCAGGGCATGGGAGAGTGCTTTGTCAACCTCAGTGTGTCATCCTCAATGGCTAGCCTCTGGTTTTGTTGACCGTCAGTGGTTTTCGCCCTCAAAGTCGCCGTCTCAACTGCTCCCATCTTCTCAAGTTCGTCCATGGCAAAGCCAGGAACCGAGCTCACCGTTGAGCTTCGTTTTCGCGTTGCCCTCTACCCTCCTGCTATAAATAGCCCTAGAGCTCCTCCTCAACTCTTTTTCATCATCACCTTCACTTTCCCTAGCTCCCTCTCTGCTTGTTTGAGCTAAAACTCCAGAGATCCCCAAATCACCATTATTGGCCGACAAGCCCCTTCTTTGTCGCTAGCGCTCCAGTGGTTCCTTTGCTTATCCTTTCGCGTCACTTTGCGCCCCTCTCATCACTGTAAGCTTTTCCCTAACTCAATTTTGGATTGCCTTCACAGGAATCATCAAATTTGAGTTTTGCTCTTCTTTGGCCAAAGTTCACCCCTTTCTTCCTCAGCTCCGGTAAGGGTCTCCTCTCTTCAATTGCTTGCTCATAAACCATCTCTGAGTCTTATTGAAGCTATTCTTACCATTCTTTCCTTGTCTTTTTGCTTAGGTCGTCACCTCCTCGTTGTCTTACTCAGCGTCGGTGCTGGACTTCGTCGCCAGAGCATCTCTGGCCATCTTTGAACCTCTTCTGTGCTCAGGTAGCTTCCTTGTAGTCCCTAGTTGCTTGGGCACTCGCTATCTTGGACAATGCGGAGCCTGTTGTCGCTTTTGCTTGTTGGCCGTGTTTTGCACCGTCGCTCCTCTCCAGCTCGCTGCCGTTCTAGGCTAGCTCAGCTGTCAAGGTTACCTCTGTAAGTTGTGCATGGCTATTGTGGATCCATTCCTGCCCTTAGTTCGCGCCGCCGTGATCGGAGTCGCCGGCGGTGAGCCCAGCTTTGAGCTCGGACTCGTTGTCGTTCGCGGACAGGCACTGTAGCAAGTCATTTAGGACACTGATTCGCTCATTAATTGTTTAATCATTGCTTAGCAGTTAATGGCTATCCTAAGATGGCTTAAGTGCCACTTACATGTGGGCCCCGCGCACTTAAACCCCGGTGTGTGCGTGCGCAGAGCGTAGTTGATCTTGGACTGTCCATTTTGAGATCTACGTCTCAGATCTCTTGGGACGTTCGGACCTCTCGAACGTCTCCTTTCTCTGTGGACCGTCCACTTTAGATCAACGCTCCAGATCGCTTGGGACGTTCGGACAGTCCGAATGCATCTTCGCTTTGAGCCGGCCATTGCTAGATCTACGATCCAGATCGCGTTGAACGTTCGGACCTCCGAACGCTCATCCTTTTTGGGTTGTCCGATTTTGATCAACCGCCAAGGATCGTTGAGCCCTTTTGCGCGGCCGATCATCCCGTTCGATTCAATCTCAACGGCCCAAGTGTTTTTCGCTGTGGGTTAATAAGCAAATCCTGAATTGTAAATTGTGTTAAACTTCAAAATGGCTTAAGTAATTCATTTTAACTCCTTTTTAGATGATTCAATTTTTTTTATTTTCTAGTTTAACTGAACTTTAACCTAAAAATTATTTGAGCCTTGTTTTGTACCAGAAAATTTGTGTTAGTTGTATTTACTTGTTTTAGCATTATTTGTTGCTCTAAAAATTCATTTAATTTGAAAAATACATAAGTAATTCTCTGTAACTCCAAATTGAGTAAACTAAAATTTGTTAGGTTCCTCTGTTTCTATGCTTTAGTGTAGAATAGGTTTTAAGTATGCATTTGCCTCGAAAAATCTTGTTCTACAAATTAATTGTGCACTACTTTTATAACTTGGAAAAAATCATAAGAAATTCATTTTAACCCTAAATGAAGTGAAATAATTTTTGTTGTTCTTAGAATGTCATGCTCTATCTTCCATAAAATTTTCATGTTCAGCAACCTTGTGGAAATTTATGCATGAACTGTAACAGGAAGTTAATTTATTTAATTTCTGCCCAACAAAAATTATTTAGGCTATAACTTTTGTTTGCATCATCCAAATTGATTGGTTCTTGTTGCTAAATTCATTTAAAATCATACTCTACCTACTGTGTAAATTTCATGGGTTTTGGTTGACCTTGGGTTTTAAGTCTTTTTCGGTGTTATTCGCTCTTATTGGATTTTCTTGTTTTTTCGATAGGTTCCGACGATTTTATTGAGTACGAGAGTGATCCTCTGCAACAAGACAGTGAGCTCCAGCAAGACAAGCAGATGTTTCATTCATTTGATCATATTGATCCTATTACTTTTAAAGTCTAATATCTTGTTTGTAAAGTCTATGTATGCACGCTCTATTTTGATGTTATCGTTCGAGTAGTTCATACTCTAAATGCATAATCTGTAGGTAAGTGTTCATCCTCTACTACCGAACCTAGAATTATGTCCTCTGTGATTTAGGGTTCATTGGATGAGCCCTTGTCACTTAGCTTGTAGAACGAGTTGATGTCGCTTAGCAATGCTTAGAACGATAGAATGGGGATCATCACTTCGGCGGTGGTCATTATATCATCACTTTAAATTACTTGGGTCAGGATATCCATGTATGTATTGTATTTGAGAAAACTAAAACTGAAAATAAAATATTTTAGACTTGGACACATTGGTAAGATGGTGTGCTTTTGGGTGTGAATGGTTGGTGCCCGAGTCAGCAAGGACCGAATATCTTGTGTCACACTATCCAGACATTTTTGCGTGCTAACCACATGAGAGGGATATGGAACCTCTCTTGACTTAATACTTTGGCGTGTGTTGGCTCCAAGTCGCAGGTGGAGGGTATGTGTGTTGTGTGAAAAAGGAAATGTATTTATGTGTTGGGTGTGCGGGAGTGGAATCCTTTCTAGGTTCTCCACATCGAGGGGTGTTGTAGTTGTCCGACTGCTTTACCCTAAATGGGTAGTTGACTTCCGGCTTTACAATGACTCTGACACAACGTATGGGTTTCTATCCATACGGGCAACTCGTAGTTAATACACAATATTGGAACTGTCTCATAGGACTTAGCCGTGCCGGCATACCAATAGAAGTGTGTTTAATCATGTGGCAAAAATGCGGTCTGACATGTGGGTACATTGGTACACCCCTGCACGGTTCAATCTATTCGAATAGCCTCGTCCTAGGTTATGGACACGCTTAGTTAGGTTTTGCAAGAGTTAGACTATAACCTTTTCAATTAAAATCTGAAATTGGGTGGTACGAATGGGTAATTCGTGCTATGTTGTGGTGGCTATTGGATTAGTCACCTCTAGGATGTTACTTATGTTATTATAGTTGTCTCGCTGTTATTTCAACAAATAAACACAGATTTGTCTAATTGCCTTCAATCTATTACAATATTACAAATGAAAATTGCTTTATGCGTCCAATGAACTATATGACCATCTCCTTTGTTTCAGTTTGCATATAGCTATGTATATGCTTGTTACTCGTAAGTCTTGCGAGTACATTTTTGTACGCAGTTGCATTGCTTAATTGTTGCAGATGAGGTTGACCCCCAAGGGGTTAGCTTTTGTGAGACAGATTACGTGCTGGACGACTAGCTTGACGGTCCGGTCGGTTGCAGTGTGGGTAAATGGTAAACCGGTTGGCTTTTATTATCGTCATCTTATGGCATTTTACTTCCGCTGTTCCTTCTGTTGTTATTGTGTCATTTGGCCGATCGGCCCTTTTGTAATTACTCTTTTTTGTATGTCTTTTGCTTTAGACTCAGTATTGTAATTTTGTATGGAAGTGATGCATGATTTTATAAAGGTGCATGTGTACTGCAATTCTGAATAATATATGTTCATCGAGGTTTAGGATATTTGATTGGTAATACTATGACCATTTGGAATGTTAAGTATTACGAGTTAAAATACCCTGGGTTATCACAAATTCTACAAAATCTCAGCCCACACCGTTACATACGGGATTCGCGATCACGGCCCGGACGGGCCATTCGGGAGACGGATCGCGCATATTAAGGGCCCGGCCCATTTGAAAAGTGGATAGCTAGCGGGATAAGGAGAGAAAATCAGAAACGTATTAAGGGCTCGTCTCGTCCGTCTTCTCACC
Organism: Ampelocalamus luodianensis; assembly: GCA_036346255.1. Lineage (NCBI taxonomy): Eukaryota > Viridiplantae > Streptophyta > Magnoliopsida > Poales > Poaceae > Ampelocalamus > Ampelocalamus luodianensis. The sequence continues at coordinate 62,767,182 of CM070633.1, read as the reverse complement.
CCCACAACCCAACCAAAATCAGTCAGTCAGTCCCCTCCCCAGAATCCCTTATCCCCTTCCTTTCCGCTCCGCTTCCGTTCCTTCCTCTCCTCCTCCTCCATGGCCTCCTCCATCACCATGTCTCTCCGCTCCCTCGCCGCCACCGAAGCCTTCCTCCCCAAGCCCACCTCCGCCCCCTTCCTCTTCCTCCTCTCCCCGACCCCCCCTCGCCTCCTGCACCTCCGCTCCACCCGCCGCCTCCCCCTCGCCCCCCTCGCCGCCTCCGACTCCTTCGACTCCGCCGCCGCCCTCGACTTCGCCGACCCAGCCGCCGCCGAGGAGACCGACCCGCCGGAGCCGGACCAGCAGGAAGAGGAGTACACGCCTGAGGATGAGGACGACGCCGTAGAGGCCTCCGCGGCCGTTGAGGAGGTGGCGGAAGAGGGGGAGGAGGAGGTCGGGGAGTACGTCGAGCCGCCAGAGGAGGCCAAGGTGTACATCGGGAACCTGCCCTTCGACGTTGACAGCGAGCGCCTCGCCCAGCTCTTCGAGCAGGCCGGCGTCGTGGAGGTCGCCGAGGTGAGCCTTTTAGCTCTTTTTCATTTTCCTTACCCACTGTTCGATATGCTTGGTGAAGAAAGTGACTCAAAACCCCAACTCCGTAATAATGTATACACGACTAAAATTGGCCCTGCAACCACTGTAGAAACATACTTCAGTTCTGGACTTCCGATGTAAATGCGTAACTGTATGTGGTGCCGTGTGCCGTTGAAGCTTGCAGGGTGCAGCTGCTAGAATCTACTCGGCTGCTTCAGTGCTTTGTGAGCTTCTTGTGTGAGTATGTTTAGGTGGCAGCCGGTTGCTATGTGATATTATTTCAATAGACGTTTGTGCTGTGTGGAGAGGCTGGTGATTACAAGTTTTTATCGGATTTTTCCATGGATTGTTCATTAACTTGTTAGGCGTGCGGTTGTAGATTCTTAAGAAACTGTGAAATAAAAGGGAATCCTACTCTGATGTGGCTTCTAGTACGAATTTTTGGTCTAGATTGAAGCTGAGAATCTAAATACTTCTCTTATGAAGAATGCACTGTTTCTTGACCTTCTTTAGGCTATCCATGTGTTATGTAATGTCTGTTTGGTCAGCATTGTAGAGACACAGTTAGACAATAGATTTTAGGATATGTATGATTGTTTGCTCTTTTGTTCTTAAATGCAGTTTCTACTTTGTGGATCTGCAGGTCATTTACAACAGACAGACAGATCAGAGCCGTGGTTTTGGCTTCGTCACCATGAGTACTGTTGAGGAGGCTGAGAAGGCTGTGGAGATGTTCCATCGCTATGTGAGTATATTTGATTACTTGATGGGACTAGTTTCTTTACATTTTCTGAATTTAGACATTTAGTTCAAGTCACAGATAACCTGTTTTCCTATCTTAGCTACAGCTCATGTGCTCATAGTCGAGCTACTAATTTATGTGCTTGCAGTATGCACGGAATGGGAATATGGGATGCTACCAGTTTGCATTTGCATATGTTTTCTGTCATAGGTTCCTATGGTAATGTTGTATGGATTTTTCGTTCAACATGATAGTGCTCTTAGGTCCTGATTTGAGGGAACACATTATTGCCAAGCCAACTTAATCCGCCTCTTCATTCTGTTGACTTTGTTTACTAACTTATTTCATTCGTATGCTATGCACGCGACAGTGTTCTTTAATCTAATTCACTCCTTGTAGTAATTATTACTTCTCAAGGTCATATGTAATTCGTTTGATATGTTAGCTTGAGGTAAAGAATGTCGAAATTGCATGCTTTGCTGATTAACCTTTAATTTGTACAGGACGTGAATGGAAGGCTTCTGACTGTAAACAAGGCAGCTCCCAGAGGTGCCCGGGTGGAAAGACCTCCGCGTGACTTTGGGCCTTCTTTCAGGATTTATGTTGGCAATCTGCCTTGGCAAGTGGATGACTCTAGGTTGGTACAGTTGTTCAGCGAGCACGGCAAAGTGGTTGATGCTAGAGTTGTCTACGACAGAGAAACTGGTCGTTCACGGGGATTTGGTTTTGTAACAATGGCAACACAGGAGGAATTGGACGACGCTATTGCTGCCCTTGATGGACAGGTCAGTGTATAGTTGATTTCCCTGTCATTTGCATACCGTATAACCGGATGAAGCAAATCTAGTTTTACTGAGATAATCAATATTGCAGCGAGGCTGTGGGCTGATGCTAATTTTATCATATCGTGAATAAGTTGTCGCCTTTTAATTTTCTTGACCCAAATATACGACTTTTCCATTTTGAATTCCAGAGTTTGGATGGTCGTGCCCTGCGAGTGAATGTTGCAGAGGAGCGGCCACGGAGAGGTTTTTAATGAAGATATGTGGGGTGGACAGCAGGCTTGCTGCATAGGAGCATCATAGCACGTCTGATACTGGTTTAGACCCTCATTAGCTTTCTTGTGATGCTGGGTTTTATCCTCCCATCCTTCTCATGTTTTCTCTTCACCGCTATTTTGGTATCTATTGTTTGTGGCCATGAGTTCATGTAGGCTACTGTTATGATGCCCGTATCTCAATTTGTCGATGCAATTCAAAAGTTTTGTCTGACATCTATTTAAGCAAAAGAGTATGTATGGCCCTTCTGCTATATCTTGTGCGTAACTGTGTGTGATACCCAGCACGTATAGCTTATTGCTGACTTATTTACCGTAGTCGTTTGTGTTTACCTGCGTGCAGTTTCTTTAGGTAATGGGAAGAGCGAATTTAGCATCGGTTTACTTGTGCAGCTAATTGTCTTGTACTTAAGTCTTAAGGTGTGGAATCATCATGTTATGTTCGTGGCGGACTCATTCGCAGGGCAGTCCTTGCTCAATGCGTGGTCGCCTGCTTCACGCAGCGCGCCTACAGATACGAAACCTGACAGGACAAACCCGGCCACTTTCCCGACCAATTACCGATCATGTCCACAGCTACGGACGCCGCCGCGCCCCGGTGGGCCGATCTCCCGCCCGACCTGCTCCGCGACGTCTCCGGCCGCCGTCGACTTTGTCCGCTTCCACGCTGTCTGCAAGCCGTGTCGCGGGACCGCCTTGCCGTCCTCCCCGGCGTCCCATCCCCCGTTCCTGCCGTGGCTCCTCGCACGGTGCGACCGGGAAGACACCTATGGGCTGCACATGCGGCCCGTCTTGTCGTCCAACTCTGGCACGAGCTGGAGCACGCCCTGCATCCGCGACAACTGGGTGGTCAGCGCGGACGGCACGGGCGCCGGCCGGTTCGTCGCCGCCGCCGGCAGCGAGGTTCGTCCTTGCCTCGTCAACCCTCTCACCGGAGCCGCCACCCCCCTGCCTCCCTTCCCAGGTGGGAGTGAGTCCTGTGCCCTGCGAGTGAGACTTGCAGAGGAGGAGGAGCTTGTGTCGCTTGGGATACAGATGCATGCACCACCGTCGTCGTCACTCCTAAAAAATATTCTTGTTTTACCGATAGGCTCAATAGAACAATAGTCCTTGTGCTGAGATCACAAAAACAGGTAGACCATCCTTGTCATTCAAGGCAAATTTATCAATATCGTTCTGGTACCATTTGGTATGGTCAGTATATACTATTCTACCACCTAAAATGGTACAGAGTAGCTCTGCGTTCCGTACGTATCAGCCTCGATACCGGTCAATACTGACCATAGCACCTCGATACCCGTCAATACCGACTTGATACCAGCCATAGCAGCATCGATATTAGACAATACCGGTCGAACCGACAGAATCGATAATAACGTCTATTGAACCTATTGAAGTGCATGTTATATTCGATCCTACTACTATGTATTTGGAGTAATATTACAAGTGAAATTTAGTGTGTGTATATATATACAATTACAAATATACATTATTATATTGAACTTCGGAATGGTACGCCAGTATGAGCTAGTACTAGAATGTATCATTCTATGAGCCAAACCGGTATGACCACCGAGATGGTATTAACACGTATATTTCAAGGGCGAGCTGACAGACGCTCATTTTCGTGTCCTAATTTAATTTGCTGTAGCATGAAGGCATGAACGGATTGTGATTTGTAAATTGACTTGTTTGATTTCTTCTGATCACCGCGCCGCATAACTGTTTATCAAATCTCGGAGTTCCTTCGTCAACTGTGCTTGATTCTTTTGCGAAAGCTTAGACACCTTGTAGCCGTTGAATTGCCTTGGGATTCGTGCGTAACCCCCCGATTTGGTGGGGGCAGGATCAGTCCATGTTGAATACGTTGTCGCATGCTACACGTACGTACGAGAAGCATGCACTTGTAAATGGGAATTGCTAATTAACTTGTGACAGTTTTTTCATCAATAAACTGTCACTTTTCTTTATGTGTGAGACCCACATATAAAAACCAAAAACGTTGCAGTGCGTCGTTGCATGCAGCACCAATATCGTTTGCTCTGATCCATCTTGCATACGAGAGTTTCCAGCAGCGATCGATTATTTGCATAGCGTGTGCATGTGTGCAAATCTTCTAGTCGCTTGGCTGCCAACGTGATAGCATGCGTGTGTTTGCTTTCCGCATCGCGCGTGCTTCGTCCATTTTGAATCAGCATCAAGTTTTCTGTCGTGAGTCCGGTCTTTCTTGAGATTGGTTGACAATTGGTATCAGAGTCTTGCCGCAGAGCTTCCTCATCACGAAACATAACGGGTTCACCACATTGTCGTATTTTGTTGATATATAATTTTATTTTTTTATCTTTGTTTTTGCTCAACCTCTCAAAGTACATGTGAAGAACATAACGGGTTCATCACATTGTCATATTTTATTAGTATATAATTTTTTTTGTCTTTGTTTTTTGTCAACCTCTCAAAGTACATGTGGGATTTTGAATTATGTGATGGAAATACGAGTTATTAAGATTTTCAAGAATAATTACAGTGACTAAGAACTAAAATTACATAAATAATTTACTGTAATTTATTTATAATAGAGTTATAAATGAACTTTTAGAATGTGACAGTTTTTTAATGAGAAAACATGTGAATTATGTATAGACAAACCCAATGGGAATTGCTAATTAACTTGTGACAGTTTTTTCATCAATAAACTGTCACTTTTCTTTATGTGTGAGACCCACATATAAAAACCAAAAACGTTGCAGTGCATCGTTGCATGCAGCACCAATATCGTTTGCTCTGATCCATCTTGCATACGAGTTTCAGAACGATCGATTATTTGCATAGCATGTGCATGTGTGCAAATCTTCTAGTCGCTTGGCTGCCAACGTGATAGCATGCGTGTGTTTGCTTCCGGCGACTGCGTGTGCTTCGTCCATTTTGAATCAGCATCAAGTTTTCTGTCGTGAGTCCGGTCTTTCTTGAGATTGGTTGACAATTGGTATCAGAGTCTTGCCGCAGAGCTTCCTCATCACGGAACATAACGGGTTCACCACATTGTCGTATTTTGTTGATATATAATTTTATTTTTTTATCTTTGTTTTTGCTCAACCTCTTAAAGTACATGTGAAGAACATAACGGGTTCATCACATTGCCATATTTTATTAGTATATAATTTTTGTTGTCTTTGTTTTTTATCAACCTCTCAAAGTACATGTGGGATTTTGAATTATGTGATGGAAATACGAGTTATTAAGATTTTCAAGAATAATTACAGTGACTAAGAACTAAAATTACATAAATAATTTACTGCAATTTATTTATAATAGAGTTATAAATGAACTTTTAGAATGTGACAGTTTTTTAATGAGAAAACATGCGAATTATGTATAGACAAACCCAATGGGAATTGCTAATTAACTTGTGACAGTTTTTTCATCAATAAACTGTCACTTTTCTTTATGTGTGAGACCCACATATAAAAACCAAAAACGTTGCAGTGCATCGTTGCATGCAGCACCAATATCGTTTGCTCTGATTCATCTTACATACGAGAGTTTCCAGCAGCGATCGATTATTTGCATAGCGTGTGCATGTGTGCAAATCTTCTAGTCGCTTGGCTGCCAACGTGATAGCATGCGTGTGTTTGCTTCCGGCGACTGCGTGTGCTTCGTCCATTTTGAATCAGCATCAAGTTTTCTGTCGTGAGTCCGGTCTTTCTTGAGATTGGTTGACAATTGGTATCAGAGTCTTGCCGCAGAGCTTCCTCATCACGGAACATAACGGGTTCACCACATTGTCGTATTTTATTGATATATAATTTTATTTTTTTATCTTTGTTTTTGCTCAACCTCTCAAAGTACATGTGAAGAACATAACGGGTTCATCACATTGCCATATTTTATTAGTATATAATTTTTTTGTCTTTGTTTTTGTCAACCTCTCAAAGTACATGTGGATTTTGAATTATGTGATGGAAATACGAGTTATTAAGATTTTCAAGAATAATTACAGTGACTAAGAACTAAAATTACATAAATAATTTATGTAATTTATTTATAATAGAGTTATAAATGAACTTTTAGAATGTGTGATTTTTAATGAGAAAACATGTGAATTATGTATAGACAAACCCAATGGGAATTGCTAATTAACTTGTGACAGTTTTTTCATCAATAAACTGTCACTTTTCTTTATGTGTGAGACCCACATATAAAAACCAAAAACGTTGCAGTGCATCGTTGCATGCAGCACCAATATCGTTTGCTCTGATCCATCTTGCATACGAGAGTTTCCAGCAGCGATCGATTATTTGCATAGCGTGTGCATGTGTGCAAATCTTCTAGTCGCTTGGCTGCCAACGTGATAGCATGCGTGTGTTTGCTTCCGGCGACTGCGTGTGCTTCGTCCATTTTGAATCAGCATCAAGTTTTCTGTCGTGAGTCCGGTCTTTCTTGAGATTGGTTGACAATTGGTATCAGAGTCTTGCCGCAGAGCTTCCTCATCACGGAACATAACGGGTTCACCACATTGTCGTATTTTATTGATATATAATTTTATTTTTTTATCTTTGTTTTTGCTCAACCTCTCAAAGTACATGTGAAGAACATAACGGGTTCATCATATTGCCATATTTTATTAGTATATAATTTTTTTTGTCTTTGTTTTTTGTCAACCTCTCAAAGTACATGTGGGATTTTGAATTATGTGATGGAAATACGAGTTATTAAGATTTTCAAGAATAATTACAGTGACTAAGAACTAAAATTACATAAATAATTTACTGTAATTTATTTATAATAGAGTTATAAATGAACTTTTAGAATGTGACAGTTTTTTAATGAGAAAACATGCGAATTATGTATGGACAAACCCTTGTAAATACCTTCCCGGCTCACGACAGATCGCGCCTTCCTCACCTCATCCGATCCGACTGCGTGCTCTGGTGCTGATCGATCATGTCCGCAGCTATGGGCACCGCCGCCGCGTCCCTGCGGTGGCCCGACCTCCCGCTAGACCTGCTCCGCGACATCTCCGGCCGCTTCCACGTCGCCGCCGACTTCGTCCGCTTCCACGCCGTGTGCAAGCCCTGGCGCGACGCGCTGCCGCCCCCGGCGTCCCGTCCCCCGTTCCTACCGTGGCTCCTCGCGCCGTGCGATGGCCTTGGCGGCGCATCGGCGCTGCAGCTTCGCTGCGTCTTCTCGAAGAAAAGTTGTCGCGCGCCCGGCATGTTCGTCGGCTGCAATATGGTGGCCAGCGCGGACGGCACGGCCGCTAGCTGGTTCCTCACCAATGGCGTCGAGGCTAGCCTCATCAACCTTCTCACCGGAGCCATCAACCCCCTGCCTCGCTTCCGGGAGGATATCAGCGCGTGGGCGGGGCAGGCCGCAGGCATAGTCTCCGGCGATGGCACCATCCTTGTCTACTGCTTTTCTCCGGTTATCGACTTCATGTCCATCTTCAGGGCGGTTATTCTTCGTCCTGGCGATGCCGTGTGGACGGACGTACGAAGGATACTGGAGTCCCCCGCCACGGGCCGTTGCTCCGCCGCCGCATACCACGACGGCAAGATTGTGGTGTCCGTGGACACCAACACATGGTGCTTCGTGATGTCGTCCGTAGACATCTATCACATAATCCCAATGATGCTGCTACCCTACGAGGTCGGCAAGTCGCGCAAATACAGCTACGTCTTGGAGTCTCGCGGCGAGCTGCTATTGGCATCTGTGCTAGTCAGGAAGCGCGGTGCCGGCGGCGTGGGCCTGGAGCGCGTGCTGTCGGTCTCCGTATACGCGCTGAAAAAGGAAGCGAACGGCAGGAATCCGTGGCGCGTCGTCAGGAGGGACCGCCGGAGCCTGGGTGACCGCATCCTTTTCCTGGGGTGCCCGGCCAGCTTTGCCGTGGACGCCGCGCAGTTCGGCGGGGACGCCGTGAGCGTGGGCGGGTGCGCCTACTTCGTCGTCAGCTCGAGGCACGTCACTTGGACGACGGAGGCGCAAGATGAGGCGCCGTGCCGCTGCCGCGTGTACAAGTATAGCTTCCGCGACGGCAAGGCAGCGTTGGTGGAGAAGCTGCCCCCGCCCCAGGATGGGACGACGAGAGGTGCATGTGGCTCGCGCCCCACCCTGCCGCCATAGCTCCAATCCACTACGCTACACATGTCGAAACACCTCCCCGACCTCCCTTGACCTTGAGGTTTTTTGTCGCCAATCTGCCATGGAAGGTGAACAGAGCTCGGCTGCTACAGCTATTCAGCGAGCATGGGAAGGTGACGGACGCTAGGGTAATCTACAGCAAGGAAACCAGGAGACCACGAGGTTTTGGGATTGTATCCATGGCCACACAGGAGGAAGCGGATCATGTTATTGCTACCCTCGACGGACAGGTACGTACGTCAATGCGCCGATCGAGCTGTCAGTCTGCATGTTAATTAGTATTTGCATGCATAATTGCATAGTAATTTTGTTCTGAAACAATTTTATCGGCTTAATTTCGGCAATCGTATATAATTTCCCAAGTTCAGTATATGCCTTAATTTTTCATTCGAGCATGTTGGTTTTTGCAGATTTTGGATGGCCGTGCCCTACGGGTACGCTTGGCAGAGAAGCCAGAGCAGCCGCGGCGAGGCTGATCCATCGTCAAGTCTCAACAATAGTACTAGCTAGGGTTGCGTTTTCCTCCATTAGCTAGCTTTCGGATTATGCTGTTGGGTAGTATCCATCAAGCCTTGTCATTTGCAAAATAAAGCACAAGAACAATGCATGTTCATGTATGCCTTTTACCTTTTGATTTATGCAGAGTTTGGATTGTCGTCGTGCCTGTGTTATATTCGGAAGATGATTCAACATAGCACGGATAAGACTACGTTCTTAATTATATGACTATTTCCCATGCCAGTGAATGTTGCAAAGGAGCCACACCAGCACGATGAGATTTTTGTGTAGGCAAAAAATTGACACTGAAATTTTGCGGCATTTCCCGTGGGACACAAAAATTTTGTGTCTTTGCTGAAACACATCGTAAAAATATGGCTATTTACTGTAGGACACCATGCCCATTATAATACCATTTCAACTGAGCTAGGAGAGAGAAGGTTGAGAAAATGTCCAATATACCTTTCGGGTCGAACCCGTTGTTGGGATTAGAAGAGGGGAAGACGATTCAAGGGAATGGGGAATGCGGCTAGGGTTTTGGGGCTATAAGCCGGTGCGGTCGGATCCAGGCCCAGCCTACTCAGTTTAATCACATCCGGATAGGTCCAGGGGCACCTGTTGTCATTTACGAAAATTTCTCCCTTTAATTCAGTCGAAAATAATATTTACTGTGGGCATGGCATCCGCAAACAGCCACGTTTTATATATGCCTTTTACCTTTTGATTTATGCAGAGTTTGGATTGCCGTCGTGCCTGTTTTATATTCTGAAGATGATTCAACATAACAAGGATAAGACTACGTTCTTAATTATATGATTATTTTCCATGCCAGTGAATGTTGGAAAGGAGCCACACCAGCACGATGAGATTTCTGTGTAGGCAAAAAATTGCTACAGGACACTGAAACTTTGTGACATTTTCTGTGGGACACAGAAATTTTGTGTTTTTGCTGAAATACATTGCAAAATATATGGCTATTTATTGTAGGACACCGTGTCCATTATAATACCATTTCAACCGAGCTAGGAGAGAGAAGGTTGACAAAATATCCAATATACCCTTCAGGTCGAACCTGTTGTTGGGATCGGAAGAGGGGAGACGATTCAGGGGAATGGGGAATGCAGCTAGGGTTTTGGGGCTATAAGCCGGTGTGGTCGGATCCAGATCCAGCCTACTCAGTTTAATCACATCCGGATAGGTCCAAGGGCACCTGTTGTCATTTATGAAAATTTCTCCCTTCAATTCAGTCGGAAATAATATTTACAGTGGGCATGGCATCCTACCACAAACAGCCACGATTTTACAGCGTCTTTCCGCAAAGGCGAAAAGTTTCAGTATGCCACAACAAATGCTAGAAAATTACGGTGCTCTGTAGGCAATTTTGCCTTTTGTGTAATAGCAACGGTACCGTAATGGTGTGACCACGCACACAAACAATACAGATGGGCTGGACTGGACCGCACGCAGGGACGAGCATAGTGAGGGCCAACATGGGCCTCGCCCCCCAGCTTTTTGGGAAAAATTTGAACAACATGTATGCAGGTGCATACGTGCAGCCTGGAATTCACGACAGAAGACTGAAGAGCTGGCTTTCATTGGACGAAAGAGCTACTTTGCCTTGGACGAGAGACGAGGAGAAACCTAGGCAGGCGGCGGGGCGGCCGGCTGGGCAAACGACGAGCTGAGCGCCAGCGGCTGAGCCAACCCTTTGTTAGATTAAACTTGTTATCTATTTGTTTTAGTTTTGTGTTTTGGTCTTTGTTAGTTCAGGTTAGCAACTCGGTTTGACTGAGTGCGAGATTGAGTCGATCTTCTTTTCGGTATTGTTCGTAGCTCATCCAGTTTACCACTCGTGTTGGACTTGGATTCAAAGTCCGGTTTGTAACTTGATTTGTAACTCGGTTTGGGAAACATGTATATATATAGTAAGAAAACAGAAAAGTTGCATCGATTTGAGATGCAGCGCAAATTGAGGTTACAGAGTTCCATCATTTCAGTTTTTCTTTTCGTTCTGTGGTCCTGAAGAAACCAAAGCTCTGAAGAAGTTCAGAATCAACTTGAAGGCAAATATCAAGAGGTTGATCCTGACACCCTTTAGCTCTTTAGCCTTTACTATTTTGCTCAAGCTCCGTCACCGACCGCACGGACTAGGCGCAATCGGGTCCGAGCCACATCGGCCCACGAGCCGCCAGTCCCCAACGAACCAAGGTTGCAAAGAAACCCTCGCTTTCCAGCCGCTTCTCCTTCCTTCTCGCCGCAAATCTCCGATGGCCGCCGCCGCCGCCCCACTCCGCAAGCTTCTCCTCCGCATCCATCTCAGCAAGTCGCTGCCCCTCCCCATCCCGCTCCTCTCCCATCTCCCGTCGCAAATCCGAGAAGCTCCAACCCTCGCGCCTCCCCTCCCAGTCTCAATCCCAAGCCAAACCCCAGCCCCGAATCTCCGCGACCTCCTCTTCTCCTTCCACCCCGCCCTCCAGATACACCCGTCGCTCGATCCGAGAGGGGACGCGCGCGAGGACGGCGACGACCACGATGGGGCAGGGGCGGAGGTGTGGGCGGACAGCGTCAAGAAGAAGCGGAAGCGCAAGATGAACAAGCACAAGCTCCGCAAGCTCCGGAAGCGACTCCGCCGCCAGACATGAGCGAACCACCACCCGGTGAATACACCAACTCATCCGCTCTGCCTCGATTAGCGTCTCACCAATGCTCGCGTTTTGCTTTAACTCTTTTAAACTTGTTGATCCATAAAGTGAAAGAAGGGAAATGCTGGGGAAATAGAGAGAGCTCTGTGCAATGAATGATTAGCCATTGTTTGCAGCTCATTTCATATGTTTACATGATTTTGGTTGGATTCCACATGGCTCCTCTTCCGTGCAATACCAAATTGCTATTCAGTGTTCTGTTAGTGTATACGTCTTGGTCTAGATATTCAGGCTCTAATGCTTTGTTGATGCGTATTGAATTTCTATGCCTGTGTGGTTTGTGTTTCTGTGGAGTGCATAGAGGACGTTCTGCGCACCTAGTTAAGTGCCAGTACGTTGTTTTCATTTCAACATGGTGTGGTATCGCTGTAGCAGAGATGTTAAGTGGGTACATCAATCGATAGTTGCCAGTTGAAATGGACCATTGGTCCATTGCGTTATCTGCTTTTTCGATAATCTGTTGCTGTTGTTCCTCTGTTTTGATTGAATCCCTGGTGCAAAACTGTGCCTTTCTAGGGAGATCTATGCAACATGCCACATTGGCTTTGCACCTCAAGAGAGGGAAACTTGTAGGAACTCGAAGCTAAAATAGAGCACCACACACTACTTACATTTTTGTTCATATGTTCAATCTTTGTTTCTATTTTCCTACTGTGCTGAACTATGAAAAACCTAAGAAGTCCATTTCTGCTGTACCAATGGTCTAATTGTTTTCATTTTGATAAGCGAAATACAATTCAATCACATTTTAAGAGAAGAAGAAATATCTTTATTTGTAGATAGTCCTTCGAGCAATATCTGCTGCTATTCTCCTACTGGGCTTGGTTGACTTCGATTACTACTACCGCCAGGGATCAAAAAACCGTTACCGGGCACAATCCCGTTCAGAGCCCGGTAACGGTTCCTGGCCGGTAACCGGAGATCCCGGTGGAAAACCGGATGAATTTCATCCAAATAAATTTGAATTTGAGATGTTTCCGCCATGCTTATTAAGTTGTCGACTAGTCGTCGAGTCGGTGGAGCATGGGCGACTGGGTCCGGCGACTCGACTTGCCAGGTTCCCATCTCGCCGCCGCCGCCCATCGTCGCCCTCGGCCGCAGCTCCCAGCCGGCGCCGCCCTTCCTCTCCCTTGGCGGGAGCTGAAGCTCCTAGCTAGCCGACGGTGGAGATGGAGGCGACGTGGATCCGGTCGGGGAGGTGGAGGTGAGCTTGATGTGGTCGGAGATCGTCGGCCTCGGCCGCAGCTTCCAGCCGGCGCCGCCCTTCGTCTCCCTCAGCGGGAGCTGAAGCTCCCAGCTCACCGACGGCGGAGGTGGAGGCGACGTGGATCCGGGCCTGTCTGGGAGGTGGAGGTGAGCTCAATGTGGCCGGCGGTGAGCTCCCTCTCCCTGTCGCCGTCGCCCTCCTGTGCTCCCTCTCCCCGTCGCCCTCCTCTCCTTTGCTCGATGTGGGATATGGGTGGCTGTGTGGGTGGGTGGGTGTGTGTGGCTGTGTGGTGTTGTGTGGTGTTTGGTGTTGTGTGGTGTGTGTGATTGTATGTGCCGGCTGTGTGTGTGCGCTTGTGTGTGCCAGTTGGGTGTGTTGTGCTGTGTAGACCTTGTGAATAGTACCTGTCGACTAGTCGGCGACTAGTCGACTAGTCGGCAAGTTGGTCAGTAGCAGGGTAGTGTCGACTTACCGACTTAATAACCTTGGTTTTCGCTGGAATTTTGAATTTGAATTTGAATATGAAGGATTCCGGCCAGGATTTTGAATCCCGGACCCCGCCGGAAATCCAGTAACCCGGCCGGTTTTTTGTTCCCCTTGCCGCCAGCTGAACTATGGAAAAACTAAGAAGTCCCTTTCTGCTGTACCAATGGTCTAATTTTCATTTTAATCAGTGAAACAAAATTCGATCACATTTTAAGAGAAGAAGAAATATCTTTATTTGTAGATACTAGATAGTCCTTCTAGGATTATCTGTATCAGTGGGCTAGCTATATGATCAAATTATTGGTTTGTCATAATTTATTTACGTAGACTGCTGCAAGTGTAAACCTTATTTGTAATTATATTGCCATACAGTTAGTTAATGAATAATGTTAAAGATAACTATGCCTTGGACCTACTCACCTGCACGTCTTGCTAGGAGTTTGGTCTGAACTTGAAAGATCATGCATGAACTGGCAACTGTATAAACTCCTATCGCACAAAAAAAGTTTGAGCTCAGTTGTACTGTTCTGCTCTCTAATTCATAGTTTTGTTTATTTTGAGTAGGCTTGAGGATTGTACTTGCAACCAGGGTCTCCGATGCCCACTGTCACACTGGTTACGAGCGGATAGCTTGTACTGGTTTTTGTTTGGCTATGGGAGTAGCTGGTTCAACACCAGTCAGCAAATGTTGGGACTAGGCTGCAACTAGAAACTCTGCCGTGACTAATGAAAACGAGCCAGGGTCCGGCTAATTGAGATTTGGATTTCTGTACAATAAAGCTGCAAATTTGGTGGTCTAGTTGTTCTTCCCAATCAATGCTATAATCAACACCAACATGTACTCGGTCAGAACTCAGTGGTTCTTAACCCGTTCATACGTTGATTTTGAGTTGGCCTGAATTTCTGTGTGCTATTCAGTGTTTCTGCCTGGCTGCCGGCTGGTAAATGACTAGTTGCTGTCTGTTAATGTCAATTTTCCGAACCCTACTGAACTTGCAAACCATTTCAGAAGGTATAACTTGGATCTATTTTACTCTCATTTGCTTGTTTAGTGCTCGAGCGGCATGTGACTGGTTGGTTTCATTGATACTGTGTGTGCTCCATGCCAACTGTTCTTGTTTGAGCGTGGCCGGCGGGATCATGTAAAGTGAATGGGTCTACACTGCGCTCCAACAATCAACTAACTCTCTGTGCTGTATGGACATTGTGGTTTGAGGAATAGTATTTGTGGTTTTGTCCTTCACTGGCAAGGACCTGGAGTCGGAGGCGAGCATGTGGAAGCTGTACGAGAAGCGGCGCGGCGCGGCTCGGCTCGGCGTGCGGGAGCCTCGCGGACAAGACGAACGCCGTTTGTTTGTTTGGAGGTTACGCGCAAATAGCTAGGGCCGGATCGGAGGATACGCAGGATCCTCTGAAAAAAATAATTACGCACGCATGAACAGTACAATTGTGGAGTATCCATCTTAAGTTGCAAATTAAACCTTGCCGACTTTGTTTAGCACGCACGGTCGAACGACACAGCAAGATGAGCAAATTATATCCGTTTTTTGTTACCATACACGAGTATGATAGTTGGGCCGCGCGGACCCATACTAACATGCCTGATGTGGCATGAGCACCGGCCCACTTAGGCACGGCCTGTTCGCCCGTTACTTAGACTGGTCGTGCCGTGGTAGCCCATGAGCTGAGGCACCGACCGTTACGATAGCCTCAAGAGTCGTGTCCAGTGGCGTACGCAGGATGAAAATAGAAGAGTGCTAGTGGAACAAAGTTAATATGAAAGAAGCTAATAAACATACATTTAAATATCATGTGTAATCCAAATTGATACATAAATTATAAGAAGTAAGAAATATATTAAATATAGTATCTAAATAACGGATAATGTGTTTGAAAAGCTAAAAAATATACACAAGTAACAATATTAAGAACAAAATAACTAAATTTATGATGCAAGTAATAACAAAGGTACTAATAGAGTTCCAAGGGTATGATGAACGGAGCTGATGCTCTAGCCCCCTCGCGTACCGGTGGTGGATCCGCCACTGGCCGTGTCAAGCCGGCTCCGGCACGGTTAGCCCATAGGCTAGTATCAACCCATTTAACCCATTTGGCACAAAAATTTGAAGATAATATAAAAAAATCTTAGAAAATATATAAAATTAAGAAAAAAACATATAATTTATATATAGCTATAAAATGAATTATATAAAATTCAAAACTACAAAAAAATTATATAAAATATTTAAAAATGAACAGGCCTAACGGGTTGGGCCGTGCAGTGTCAGGCCTGGTACAATTCGTGTCGGGGCTGGTCCACTGGGCCAAGGTCTCTACCCAAGCATCGCGCGGGTTGTCGGGCCAGACTAGGACTGGAAACGAGCCGCATGAGCCAGAAGGCCGGCTCGGCTCGGAAGACGTCTCGCGAGCCAGCGGCAGAATGTAAACAGCAGTGCAGCATTTATTCAATTTCAATCAGCAAAATCAGTGCAATCCATTCAATCAACAAAATCACAGTGAAGACACTAGATTCAACAATCAGTATTCAGTGCATCCATGATGTACATCTCAAGAAGGGGATGGGATGGACATGGAGCCATGGAGGGCAGCAGATGGAGCCGGATGAATGGAGACGACGAGGGCTTTTGGAGTTTTGGTGGTTTCCTCGGGGAGGTCGGCGGCGTGGAGGACCGGAGCAGCGCGGAGGACCAGGGGCGGCAGCAGCTTCGATCCGATGCCTCCTTCGCCTGTTGTTCCTTCCAGGGCATCGCGTCCAGCCTGGGCTGGGCTGCTGCCTGCCGCCATGGAGGAGGTGAGGGGCTTCTCGGGCTTAGGGGATCGAGTTCGGAGGTGGAGGAGGCGAGGTGGATGGAGGCGGCAGGCAGCACCCAGTGGGTGGAGGCGACACGGCAGTCGGCACCCGGCAGGTGGAGGTGTGAAGAGCTGGGCTTGGGCGAGGTGAGGGGGAGGCCGTGAGGGGGAGGCGGCGGGAGGAGGCGAGGTGGAGGCGGCGGGTGGAGGAGGCGAGGTGGAGGCGGCAGGTGGAGGAGGCGAGGTGGAGGCCGCCGCCGTGGGGCGCCGGGGGTGGTGGCCGTGGAGGAGGCGAGGTGGAGGCCGCCGCCGTGGGGCGTCGGGGGGTGGTGGCCGTGGAGGAGCGGCGGCGGGTGGAGGAGGCGAGGTGGACCGTGGAGGCGGCGGGTGGAGGAGACGAGGTGGACCGTGGAGACGGCGGGTGAAGGAGGCGAGGTGGTCCGTGGAGGAGCGGCAGCAGGCAAGGGCGTCGGGGGCGAGGTGGTCCGTGGAGGCGTGGACCGTGGAGGAGCGGCAGCAGGCAGCAAGGCGCCGGGCGAGGTAGACCGTGGAAGGATGGGGAATTGGGGGGGGAGGGGGGAAGGGGGGAGAAAGGGGATGGGGAGGGGAATGGATCGGGGGGGACGACTGAGAGGTTGACTGGGATTTGAGGATGGGGCAGTCGGCAGAGCTCGTTTGCCTGATCTCCAAAGCTCGTTTGGCTCGCGAGCCGGCTCGAATTTTCACCGAGCTGAAAGTTGGGCTCGGTTCGGCTCGAAAATTCACGAGCCCGAACCGAGCCGTAACGAGTTCGAACCGAGCCACGAGCCTCGAGCTTTTTTCCAGCCCTAGGCCAGACCAGCATGACCCGTTTAGGTGGTGGACCGTGTTGTGCCTAGGCCGAGCTAATAGTGGCGTGCTTCGGGCCAGCTCGGCTAGCATGACTCATTTGGACACCTCTACGTAAACGGACAAATTACAAACTTTTTTTTTTGTGAAACTCAATTACAGACCTTTATTTGATTTGTTGTAAAATATCCTATCACCGAAAGCTACATATAGGATGATCAGAATCTAATTAAGCAAGATTAACAAACGTGCATGCTGTAACCTGAGTTAATTTCCGTATGGCCCCTGAATTATGTACCACCACCGCCACCACTTGTACTGCGTATACATACGTGTATGTATATTTGTGCCCTTGTTCTCTCTCTCTCTCTGTTTCTTGAGGGGACGACCTTGACTTGTAGTAGCTTTAAGGACAAGCACATGCATGCATGCTGTTTCGATCCGCAGCTAGGTTTACCACAAAACTAGTGGCTGCCCGCTGGGACAATTAAGCCATTCTATCCCCTCTTACGTCAATCTCTACTACTTAAAAATACGAGTTGGTGATGGTCCGTCCTCCCACTCTCTTTGTCGTCCGTCTGATCAGCGATCAACCGACGGCTGATATCATCTCACAACGAATCACTTGCGTGGAGAGCAACCTACCACCCACTCCTCTCACGCCTCCCACTCATGAAAGCAGTTCTTCCTCCCCGCCGCGCGTGCTACCGCCTCCAACCCCTCGCCTCTCCTCTCCCCTCTCCGTCGCGTCGCCGCTCCCTCCCTCTCTCCCCCCGGCACCCCTTCCTTTCCTCTCCTCCGCTGCCTCTCCTGTCCTCCAACCCGTCACCTCGTGCCCACTTCGCCGGCAGTCGTAGCTTTCACCAGGCCCATGCGCTAGGCTTGCGGTGGGCGGGGCAAGGTGTAGTCTTGCGGCGGCTGGGGGCGCAGCGGCTAGTGGAGGCCGAGTTCCCTACTCCCTGCAACGCGCTCGGGACAACCCGCCGGGTGCGGCAGCTTGAAGTCGTGGCGGGCGGGCGGTCGAGGCTCCCACCTCCGGTGGTTCGCCGTGCTCGATCTCGCTCATGGCCTCCACCAACGCACGGTTACCACCACCACCGGCCGAGGAACAGCCCGGACGGCCTCCACGCTGCGCACGCGGCTCGCGAGATTCCACGCCGCAGCGCGGTACCGCAAGCCCGCATGTGCATGTCTCGCCGCGCGCCACGGGCGCGAGGCCGGGCGCGAGGCCGAGCCGCCGGAGGGGTTCTCGAGGCTCACGTTGACCGAGGCGGAGCGGGCGTTGGTCGGAACTCTGTGCCGCCGCACGGGTACCGCCAACCGCCGACGCGCAAGAGGTTCGCGCGATGTGGATTTGGAGGATTTGGGGCTCAACTCCTTCGGAAAAAGGGTGACGCGGACATATCCAAATTGCCGCCGACAAGGAGGGGAGCATTGGTACCTTGTCCTTCGCGCGCCACGACTTCGCAGAGCGCTGGCGCCGTGCAAAGCCCCCGTCCGTGAGGCAGCCCGCGCCGTGGTGGTGGGCGAGGAAGACGAGACGGCCTCCTTCCGCGGCCATGGCCGTCCCGCTCCCGAGCGCGCCGCGCACGCCATCTTCCGCAAGAGCTCGTGAGGAAGGCCTTCTTCGCGGCGAGGCGGCTCATCGCGCCGTGTGTTCACCACCCACTCACTCGATCAGCAGATTTGCATTTGGTGTGGCTTGTGAGATGTTGAAGTGATCGAACTCCGTTTCTGGGCGGGCGTTCGTGCTTTCTCCGGATGTGTGTGAGCGGTGACACTTACCGCAAAGATCGCGTGAGACGCGCGCGCCATGGAGCTTGAAGTCGGCCCGCCGCTGTCGCGCTCGGCCGCCGCACGACACGCCGACGGCCGCTCGACTATGGTTCCATCTCCGAGCAATTCAGTGCTGACGTGGTCGACCTTGTGAAGGGGGTAATGATTTGGATTCTTTAGCTACTAATATCTGTGATTTAGATGTGATGCGCACGCTCGCTAATAACTATTTTTAGAACTATTTTCTCTAATAAAACTTATTGAAAGTAGTATTTTCTGGAATGTACCGAAGTGAGGCGTAATTGTTGCTACACAGTTATCCCACCATATCAACAACGTAGCAAATCAGAGTTCCTTCCTTGGTAGACTATTCATATCAGCATACCCGGATAAGTTCAAGAGGGAGTCCATGTTAATTTCTCTTGAAAACGGTAGGCTTTATTCTGCATTATCCATTTTCTCACCCTTGAACCTCTTCATTTGCTCCTTCGATAAAATGGCTACATATCAAAATCACTCTACTGTTTTGATCTGTCTGGCATGCCATTATTGGTTACGATGCTAGCATGTAATTTTTTTTCTAAGGTAGAAATGGCAACCATGATCCAATAATGCTCTTCTCTAATATCTCTATGCGCTACCACCCCGAATAATGAAAAAGGTGGTGAATTCGTAAATAATTAATAACTAAAAAGGTAAAGACAATTTGGTTAGAAGTAATTCTCTATCCTCTCGTTGATGTTCCTTGTGTCAATGGCCTCACTCTCAACTTAGATAAGATTGTTGACAAGATAAATACCCAAAGAAACAAGCCTGCATGTTTCAATTGCTATTGTTGTTTTCAATACATGTGTTTGTTTGCTATTTTCTTCATAAAAGAGTAGTCTGATAGAAATGATGTAGGGTGAATGCAGGATGACTCATGCATACACATGATGAGGAAGCTCGAAAGTTTTTCAGGCATTCAGGTGTCCACTGTGTGTTGGCTCCTCGGCCTCCCTGCAAGTTCTCTAACATCTAATTGTAACTTTCCTCCCAAACTATGTTTTTGATTCTCCTATCGAATTTTCATGGCTATAATTGAGAAAGCCAGCATATTTTCAACCTGCTAAAATTTAGATCACCCTTCTTTCCATTATTGTAGGTTAATAAGTATGGACCGAGACAACCATGGCATGATTTACATTGCAAGATTGAAGGTTCTACGTGATATGATATACTTACAAACTTTGAACAGAGATGGAGAAAGTTTGCAAAATGGAAAGTCATGTTAGAAGAGATGTAAGTTGGCAAGATGATAACTTGGTAAAATAAACCAGATGTCGTGGATTGTTTCTCTCGCAGATGAGCTCAATGCACATGTTTGTGATGAGAAGGACCCAAAGAACCGACATGTACAGTATTATAAGTCATGCATATACACCATCAAAGATCTAGCACCAATGTGCGACACGCTTTAAGTCTTAGTCTATAAGATAGTTCTTTGCCCTTTTATTCTTTGGCTAGGTTTTTCGTCCATTGATCCGGATCAATAAAGGGGTTTCTAAACTTGTTCAAGAGGTCGTCACGGTAGGGTTACAAGTTGAAATAGCTATGTAATATTATTCTTTACATGGAAACCGTCTCGAATTTAACATTTAAATGCAAGCTTGTTGTTTGAAGGTGTATCCTAGCCGTGATATGCTCTTTTATCCTCTCACAGTGTAATCTTGTCGCTCAAAGAATCTGCAGATAGACAAGAGCATACACAATGCATATGTAAAAGCCATCGATCTGCAGACTTTGTCTACATTAAAAATCAAGATTTCATTGGATCTTCGATCACTGGTCTTCACATAGAGGTGCAGTAACAAAGTTGACTATCACCATGTTGCTTTTGGCTTGGTCTTGCTTTGTGTTCCGCTTTCCCATTTTGCAAACTAGATAGTATGACTTGCTCTTGGATTGTGTAATATTCCTAGCTTCAGACTTCCAATACTAGAAACATGATTTAGTTTCTGATGTACTATAGTGATTTTATTTTAGCATTTCAACAATGATCATGAATAGTTGAACGTTTCACAACTTGTATGAGGAACAAGACAGATCAACTCGCAAAAGAAAAAAGAACAAGACAGTCTACATACACTGGTTTAATCTGAAAACTACTGCTTAGTCTTTTTAGCAAAAGTACCTCTTTAGTATGTACCATTTGATGTATTATGTATCTATATGTCAAGGACAAGGCCAATCCAGCATCCATTTTATGATTTGTATGCTATTGTGGGAACAGGTGCAGAGAACCTAATAACAATTGAATTGGCCATAAACATTGCAAGAAAGATTAAGGCAAGGGAGCGATTTGCACTTACATTGTTATACCAATGTGGCCCAAGGCAATCCGACAACCGCCGCTATGCAAGAGATCCTCTTTTGGTGTTTATTCCTCATCATCGATAATCGCTTTAACATGAACGTGACATGTCGAAAAATTGTACACTCTTTGAGCTTGAGATATCGAATAAATCATGATTGATCGTCGTTTTACCGGATGTTGTGTTGCTTCCATTTGATCTCTTCAAGGGCAAACCATGTCCATGATGTCCATCATCTTTATCGCAACAAACTTCCTAATTTACAAATATCACGTATGTTACAAGTATTGCAATGATTCCATTTTGTGGAAAACTCATGTTGTTTCCGCCAAGAATGACCGCAATAAACAATGATATCTTGTGTATAGGTATAGGTATTGAAGTAAACTATGAGAAGATATTGTTTGCTACCATTCATTTCCATAATTATCACACGAAGTTCTTGTTCTACCATGTTGCACTACTGTGATGTTCGTAGATATATGTATCATCATCTTTTAATTGTTTGGTTCGCTTTATGGTTAAAAGGGAAATATTATTTCTGTAAGGGTTGGGTTCTGTTGCAACGCACGGGCACTTAACTAGTGTTTATATAAATCGTATGATGATATCTCTTTGAGCATACTCCAATAATGATTATAAGATACCCCAAAGTGAGTTCTACGAAAAAATTCATTAAAGTCCATATTTTATAGCAAAATTTGTGTATATACTTCTTTTATAAATGAAAAAGGGTATATAGCAAAAATAAAATGCTCCAATGAAATTTTTTGAATCAAGTCGCATTGGAGTATTAAATATTGGTATTTAAGTATACTAAAAATGATAAAGAAATATAATATATTTGTTTAAGTGGTATATTTGAAGTGGAGACTATGAGTGTAACACTCGAGGTAATTTTCGGGAACCGTCGGAAAACAATAGACATATGACGTTATTTCCCGAGTGTTAACACTCGGGACAATTTTACGAGGCCGTCGGAAAGGACAGTCACATGGTAATTACTCCTGCGTGTTCACACTCATGACACTTTTCAAGAACACTCGGAAAATGATATACACGTGGCAAAAATATAGGTAGGCAAAGTGACAATCAAAAAAGGGGATATATGGCAAACTGTACCGAGTTTCGTTACCGTTGGCTAAAAGCGTTACACAAAAAATCTCCCGAATGTAGTGTGGTTCCGAGTGTAAATCCGAATACACGACGAATGTTTATCTCCCAAGTGTCATGCTCGGAAAAACATTTTTTTACTCGACTAAACTGTCAACCGACGGCCTACAGTCGGGGAAAGGTAATACCGAGTGGTTCACCTTTTGTCCCGAGTGTGTTTGGCCCTCGGGAATTAGCTTTGTCCTGGTAATTTTATCGCTAGCCCGCTACTTTAGAACAAAAACAAAAAATTTACATCTCAAGAAAAAGGAAGAAAACATTTTTTACATTAAAACGACAAGTAAAAGACGACAATTAAGGAATGAGGGTACATAGCATATACTGCAGATATCAGAAAAGACCCATGCATAACATTTCATCCCTTATCAGAAGAGAAGAATAATCTCGTCGATAACACGTCCAACGTGCTGCTAGCCTCAGAAGAGAAGAATAATCCCATTTACATCAACTCGCCAACAAAATGTTCAACAAGCTGGTATTGCTGTTATTTATTCCATTTAAGGTCCAATAAATTCAGAGTTACAGTCTTGTGTCAACACAACTATTAGCTGCCAAATAATGCCAAAGCAAAATGCTTAATTTGCCCTCTATATATCTCCAGATCACCTGCCCAAAGGCACCCGTGAGTCTGTGACATGTGTCTTCTTGTGGTTGTTGATACCTCGATTAAGATGGCATAATGTGGAGGCTGGTGTAGAAGGTATCCAATAGTTGACAGAACGCTTGGATAAACCCTCAGAGGTATCGTATTGGTCCATCCAAGCTACCAGATGCAAACTACAAATATCAAATGACCACGGAGTGAGACGAACGCTACAGATGCAAAATCAAACAGTAGGTTCCTGCAAAAAAAAAAAAAAAAAAAAACAGGCACAGGTAAGACGTACTGAATTACCTGTTGTACAATAGGATTTGTTGATGTTGTGAATTCGTGTGTCATTCCTTCCCAAACTATCTTCCCCTCATGGAGAAACAATAACCTGTGAAAAGAGAGTACAAGAGCCTCAGCCTAGCAATGGGAAATAGAAAGTTAGAAACCACAAAACGAAGAATACAATGCTTGTTATTACCTATCAACAGCTCTTCTTATTGTGCTATGCTGATGAGTGACAACCACATAAGATGCTATCTTCCCGGGCTTACCGAGAGCATCTTTCCCTGTCACATGCACGGAGCGTATAAGGTCTTCAACAACAGTGGATGCAATAGGGTCAAGTCCAGCTGTAGGTTCATCGTATAAAAGAACCTGGCAGATGAAAAAAATTGACTATAAGCTCCAGAAGATAGAGAAATAGCAAGCTAAGTTATTCGATATCCTTTCATTTCAGAAATGCTTCCGGTAATTCAGTTATAATGAGAAAAATGATGATATTAGCCTACAATCAATCAGGGCATACCTCTGGCTCTACTGTTTCTTTTGTATCATCATATATTATTGAACGAGCAAGAGCTACACGCTTTTTCATGCCACCTGACAATTCAGATGGCATCTGATCTTCGACATCCTGTACAGAAGATAATAATTTCTCTATTACAATCAAGCACTAGCAGAAAATGTAGACATCTTTTGGTCTTGTCAAAGCTAATAACAAAAAAATCTAGAATACTTAAACACTATTTGCCTTCTATTATTCTATTACTGAGAACCTGGGATACTTCAATGCCCAGTTTTCATGGTCCAGACGGATAAAAGCTCCTTGTGATACAATGCTATTATCGTGGCATAAAAATAATAAACATGTATGTTTTTACCCCCAAATATACAGAAAAAAAAAGAGATATCATACACGCCTACATTAAGTAACATTCCATGTCAGGCTGTCTGTGACTGCAATGCCTATCACTTGGGTAAAAGGTTAACTTAAAGAAGACAAAAGCTTGACTTACTTTTAGGCCTACTGCACCCAAAGTTTCTGTCACTAGTTTACCTATTCGCTCCTCCGATAAGTTGGAGTTTTCATATCTAAAAGCAAAGGATAGAGGAAACAGAGATCAGAATAGCTTGGCAAACTGAGTACTCTCAATAGATTTTCTCGAAAGGCAATTGTCCTTACAAAAGGAACCCAACATTTCCACGGACAGTGAGAGAATCAAACAACGCTGCACTTTGAAACACCTGCATAAGCAATTCCATTTCTAAATTTTCAAGAACAGCTGGATGAGAAAATAATCACGCCATTCCTTTCCACGGATGCATGGAAGTAATTAGGAAGTATACCAAGCCAATCCGAAGTCCTGAGATATCCTCATCACTAACTAATCCATGTCTTTTTCTTCCACAAATGATAACATCGCCCTGCTCATTGTTGCAAAATCAAAAAATAATTATAACCAATGACGGCCAGTATCACATCAAATGGGTACCTCCTAAAAACCTATTGTTGTAATAGAGACAAATCAAGAAAATAGGATAACCTTGTCTGGAGCCAGAAGCCCAGCCATAACCTTCAAAATAGTTGATTTGCCAGTTCCTGAAGGGCCAATTATTCCAACAGCTTCACCGTGTCTAATCTAAATAATAATACAGTATCAATTTGGATCATAATTGAAAGCACAGGGTAAAAGTTAATGAAACCCAGAAAGGTCAAATAATTGAAATCAAATTAGTACGTAAGATGACATAGCGACTGCTTTGTGGAGAATATGATCAAGGCAAAAGAACTAGTGACTAGTTTGTGGGAACTACCACAAGGTAACATAAATACATCATGACTCACAATTCTATATGTATTTTAAATTTTCTTTGACTGGTTATAAAGCACATAGAACTTTGGGTTCAGCACTGCATAAGAAGATTCATTTAAATAAGCCATCTAAGCACCCTAGTCCTAATAGTTAACTCCAATTAATGCCTGGCAGGTACAGAACCAAACATCTTGTAAGAAGTAGAAACTGGAAAGGATCGCAGGAGAACTCACCTTGAAGCTGACGCCTTTCAAGACCTGCTTGTCTCCAAAGGACTTATGCACATCCCTACATTCTATAAGAACATCATGGTCATGACCAATCTGCCCGTTTACATCCCAGCTCCTAGACAAGCTTGGACTCTACAGCATGACCAAACAAAACACAATTCATCAATGCAGACTTCATAGCATGAAAATTCAACTAAGCCACATCAGGACCACAACATCTTTGCAAGAGCACACCTCACGCAGATTCTCTGCGTTTCCCAAACCAGGACTCCTTGTAGCTGCTACAGCACCAGCGCCTATATTGCACTTTCTTAATAACAGTCCACCTGACCTGCCTAAGCAAGAACATATGCAAAATATCACTACCACAGTTCATTTGATAAAACCAATTCCACCAGAAATATTACTGCAGATAGCAATCAATCAACACGAACATGGCACAGGAAGCAACTTATCTACAGAGGCATAGTTTGATGAAATCTCTAGTTTGATACAACTAACATCAATACCTTTTCCCCCTTTTATATGATTAATCCAACCAGCTACCATATTAACCATGGTTAGCAATTCATTAATTAACTTAATCAGTAAATTTAGCCAAGCAAAGATGTCAAGGACGAGACCAGAAGGGGTTACTACGCAACAAAAACAAAGAAACGTAACGTACTCCTCGTTCGTATTATTTGATTCTAGTAGAAACAAAGGGAAAAGCGACCTTCTGTGTTCTTCCTTTTAGTAGTCGATGCAGAAAGGAATCTATTCGAGCATGCAGAAGCAAATCAACAATTTGATTGGTGATCTACCAACACGGCTCGATTATCTACAGTACCGCAACCGCAAGGTAACAGAAGAAGCTTCCAAGAACTGGACGAGGCAACGAGAAAAGGAAAGATTCAGGCCATGATTTTACCTGAATGGAAGGGTGGAGCGCGGGCAAGGGTCGCCGGCGGAGTGGAGGAGGGGGAGGCGGCCAGCGGGGATGTGCGGGTGGCGGAGAGCGGTGGGGATGGACGGCGACGCCATGGTCGCGCTCGGCGGCGAGGCGCGGTGGGTGGAGGAAAGGGAATTGGAGACCGGAAGGAATCCTCCTCCTCAATGGTGACACCGACACGACATGACGAAGTGTAACCCTGACATGTGGGGCTTAGAAACTGCAGCACAGAGCGACATCACGGCCGTTGGTTTCTGATCCAAGGGATCGCATACATCTCGGTGCCTCCCGTAAGCAATACGAAAATTACTTAACTGCCCCGCGTCGCGAATCTTACGGTCTCTCGCCTCTCCCAACTACGGCGGCGATCTGCCCAGCGACTGCTCCCCGATGGCCTCCGCCGCCGTGACGCTCCGGCGGGTGATGCTCGCGTCGGCTGCGCTCCGGCTCTCCCTTGTGGTGTTCGGGGAGTGGCAGGACGCCCACCTCGAGGTGCGCTACACCGACGTCGACTACCTAGTCTTTTCCGACGCCGCTGCTTCCGTCGCCGCCGGCGGATCTCCATTCGCCCGCGCCACCTACCGATACTCCCCGCTCCTCGCATTCCTCCTCCTGCCCAACACACTCCTCCACCCCGCCTGGGGCAAGCTCCTCTTCTCCGCCGCAGGTACCCCACTGCTGACACGCTGCACTATGTGTTAAATTCTTCATCTCCATGACTCTTGTGATGAAAACTGTGATAAATTTCAATCTGAGGATGGGTCTGTTGAAGACAGAGCTGCAGTTGGTTATACTAAATGGTAGCCACTGGGATTACTGTGTGGAACGCCTTTTGTGTGTAGATGGTGGTGAACTTGAGATGTCGTGAGTTTTGAGATGTGGGATTCGGCTGTAATATTTAGGGGATATCTCTACAGTTTCTTGATTTCTCAAGATTGAAAATTGTTAAGCAAATGGGGAAACAGAAGAGTTGCCTTACCTGCTGTTAAAACTTAAAAACATCTCAAGTTTTTAGTTGTTTCTGTTCTGCATTGGAAGAGCAATCTATGGCGTTTCAACCTATATGTGTGCATCACATATTCACATGTTATGTTGTCGGTGTGCTATGCTGCTTTATAGTAGGATGGTAGACAGGTTTTAGATTTCGCTGTGTATGCATGTAAAGCCTTGTTTGGCATTTATCTTACCTGTGCTTTGCTGTTAAAACTGGAATCCCCAGTTAACTCTTGTAATAATTAGCTTTCTTAATCCCCCGTTAACTTTTGAACTTTGTTTGGAATGGTAGGTTGTAGCCATTTAGATGATCAGCGGTTGATTGGTTTTACCATGAATTGTGCACTACTGAGTTGAATATAAAACTGTTCTCTGTATCTGCAATTACCTTGATGAAATTTTCGTGAGGGTCATGTATCAAGTTATTTGTTTTGTAGATTTGCTTGTTGGGTTGTTCATCGACACCATTCTGAAACTACGAGGAATTCCTGAGAAAATGCGGATCTGGTCTGTGGTAGCTTGGCTGTTCAATCCCTTCACATTCACCATTGGCACAAGAGGAAATTGCGAGCCTCTAGTCTGTGCTGTCATACTCTGGATTCTCACATGTTTGATGAAGGGTGTAAGCTCTGAATCTGTTTTGTTGTTTGTTCAGTAATTGCTACCTTTCTAAACTTACTATGGATAGAAGGCGGTAATTTGGAGTATGTCAATTTGTGCTCTCATGGACTAGTGCATATTTTGCAACTGTGTTGGTTTGCTTATTATTCCACATGAAACATAGGGATATAATTGTTCTAAAGGAATATGATTGAGCTTTTGCATATTTAATTTTTCCCTGGATGTTTTTACTTATGTTTAGTCTAGAAAGTAACTTCTGTATATTTTTGTAAAGCCAATCTACACCAAGTACTAGTCTGTCTATTGGATCAATCTCAATATATGTCTCACTGATCTAGAATCTTAGAACCCCTGAGCAGCTCCTGTGCTAACAGCTCTCATCCCACCCATGCATTTACCAAGTTCAGTGTTGCTTATTCAATGTTACTAAAATTTAATATTGTCTTGAAGTGTATGCCTGTATGGAAAGTTCACTTTTACACACATCTGTTTTGCCATTGCTTGGCCAATGATTTACAAATATACTCCTAGCACCCCAAAAATAAAACCATATTTACAGAATAATTAAGTTCTTGTACATAGTTCTAGTCTCTGTACTTGTTTATTGTTTCTCCATTAAGTCATTAGTACATTGTGCTCAAGTGCTTTTGCTCCAGAAATTTTAGTATAGTGTTTATTACATTATAATGTTGTCATTACAGTGTCTTTATATATTTTTTCATTTATTTGTGTTGATGTGTTTAGACACACATTGAGCTCATAAACTAGTTTGTGAAAACAACTTATGTTAGCCAAGTGGTTTGCTAGTTGTACCACTTGTTTGTTTAGGAACCTCCCTCAAGAATTTATAGATTATTTACTCTGCAGTATATATTATGAGGAATTTGGTGATATTACTGTCAAGTGTAGAAACAAAGATTCTCAGCGAGAAAGAATCATTGTTTGTAGATTATTTGCATCGCTGTCTTATAGTTTGATTATCTACTGTAGGTAGAGTGTTGCAGGCAGCATTCTGGTATGGGCTCATTGTGCACTTCAGAATATACCCAATCATATATGCAATTCCTTTTGTTATAGTTCTTGGCAAGAGTTATGCTGGTCCTGTGGGTAGGCCTATTCTTACTCAATGGAGTTCCAAACAACACGTACGGAATGAGAAAGCCAGTAAACGTGTGGAAGAATCAACATCATTCTTGGCCGCTCTATGGAATTTTCTTCGAAGCCTCATAACAAGAAATACAGTCCTGTTTGGGTTAT
Source organism: Ampelocalamus luodianensis (assembly GCA_036346255.1). NCBI lineage: Eukaryota > Viridiplantae > Streptophyta > Magnoliopsida > Poales > Poaceae > Ampelocalamus > Ampelocalamus luodianensis. The sequence continues at coordinate 62,738,117 of CM070633.1, read as the reverse complement.
TCTCAGGATCTATGTTCTTTGCTTGGACCGGTGTTTTCTTCTATCTTTATGGGTGGGACTTTCTTAATGAAGCACTACTTTACCATCTTACTCGGACTGATCCAAGGCATAATTTTTCGATATATTTCTATCACATATATCTACATCATCAGCAAGGGTTCTCAATTATACAGAAGCTTGCTTCTTTTCTACCGCAGCTGATTGTGCAATTGGCACTCATTCTAAGATTTTCTAGGGATCTTCCATTTTGCCTGTTTCTCCAAACGGTTGCATTTGTTGCTTTTAACAAAGTAAGATGTCTCAGGCATTTCTCGTTTTTGAAACTCTACTACATTGAAATGCTGATTGTTAGTTTGTCAATAAGCAGGTGATGACAGCACAGTACTTTGTGTGGTTCTTTTGCCTGCTGCCCCTCATCCTCCCTTGGACCAGCATGAAACTGAAGTGGAAGGGTGTGGCCTGCATACTGGTGTGGATGGGGTCTCAACTGCACTGGCTCATGTGGGCTTACCTGCTTGAATTCAAGGGCCGAAACGTGTTCGTACAGCTTTGGGTTGCAGGTCTCGTGTTCCTGGCTGCAAACACCTTTGTTATGCTCATGGTGATCAGGCATCACAAGTACACTCCGCTCTTCTCGTCGTCAATGAAGTCTGGAAGCAAGGTTGCTATCAAGAAGGAATAGCGTACTTCCCTTCTTTCCATTTTGCCAACTGATGTATTGTTGCCAGACGCATCTTGATTTTTGCTGTACTAGATCAGTGACTTGCATCCTGTTACTTTGCTACGTATTTTTGGTTATCGCTAGGGATGAAAACGGATCAGATACGGGCAAATATTGCTCTTCCTGTATTCTAATCCATATTTTTACCCCATAGTTGGATATGGATACAAACACAGATTGTTCAGGATACGGGCGCGAGGCGGATACGGATCGGATTCAAATCGATCGCAAATAACTTGACGGATTGTGTACACAAAAGAAAAAGATATTACTTCGCCAATGAAAGTGTCAAATTATACTATCTATTAGAAAAATATTTGTCCTACTTAACAATATAAACATAATCAAATGTAAATTTATATTATATATTAGTCAATGACTAAAAAACTATAGAGGATATTAAGGGATATTGATGTTTATCGGATATCTATTTTGTTGATTTATCAGATATCCTATAAAATACAGATACGAATTGGATATTGCTCTTCCCATATTCTAATCCAATTTTTCTGGATCCGGGTCCGGATAGTAACGGATGCGGATCCGGACAAAAAATGGTACCACAAACGGATTTTTTCGAGATACGACATCGAATTGGGTGAAAATTATCCGTCCAGTTTTCACCTCTGTTATTGCAATCGCTCCAGAGTGGGAAAACGTTGTTGGTTCCTGTTTGCTTGTAGTTGGAGCTGATGGTTTTGGATGGGGCATGTGAAGAGCTATTCTATTTTATTGCTGTGCTGAGCTCTCTGTGTTCTGGTAAATAATTGGATTTCCAAAGATCTTAACCAAAATTTTCAGCCACCATTTTTGTGAATGATCTGGCTGGCAGAATGTGCTGCCGTTTTGTCTGTCAGGCAGTTGATTAGTTCCACGTGGCGCGTTTAGTATTTTGCCAACAGTCTAGGGTCAGGCAACCAACTTTGCACGTAAGAATAGACTGACATTTCTGTGTGAAAGCTTGGTTGGCTCTCTCGCTCGCTAAACGGCTATCGATAGAATTTGCCTGTGATGTTAGCTTCGTAGTACTTAAATGCGGTGGTTCTTGAGCAGAAGATAAATTCCACACAGTTATTTATAAGACATAAGAGCATCTCCAGTAGGGCCCCTACTTGAGCCCCTAAAACCAAATTTGAGGGCTTAAGGCAAAAACAGAGGTCCAGCAGGACCTCTACTAGAGCTCTCAAATTTGAGGGGCCCCTAAAATCCCCTCAAGCCCTCATTCGGGGGCTCTAGGCTGCCCCAAATCACGGTTTCCTGCGCGCCCTGGTCCCAATTCTTCCCCCGCCAGCCTTTTTCCCTCCCGCGCCCGCTCCTTCCCCCGCCCAAATTTGATGATTATGTCATTTGATTTGCAGAGATGTTATGAACTATGTTGTGATCGACTATCATTAAATTCGGACCAAATTTGTCTTTGAATTTAAATTTGAATATTTGTATTTTCATTCATAATTTTAAGTATAGTGCTTTAGAGTTATAGTTTAAATAAATTATTATATAATGTGATGTTCTCAAATACATATGCATATAGTGTGTGAGGAAATAGAGGGAATTAAGAAGTAGGGGCATGTTTTGAGGACTCTCATTGAGTGCAGGCAGAAACAGTGCTCAAAGTAGGAGCCCTCAAATTAAAAGTAGGGGCTCTGTTTTGAGGGCTCCTGCTGGAGATGCTCTAATACACAACCGTAGCAGTATAACCGCGTGATAAGGCGTTCGCCTCGCATCGCGGTCGATGTTAATTTTGGGACAAGTTTTTTTTTTCATAAGATTATTATTTTTAGCCAAATGTGCTAAGCTCACGTACAGATCCACGTAGAGCCACAGAGATACACGTGACACCGAGTCCAAAGTAGTTTTATTTTATCAAAACATCTCTGCACATGAGTATACACTCTGTAATTTAAGCTTAGTGATTTCACACATATATAATAATATGTACGGTGAACTTAGGTCGTTTTCGTTGTACATCCGTCACTGCGTAAGCTGCAAGTCGTGCTCTTTTAATTTGCTCGTACAGTCATACTACATAGGATATGAACTTGGTCAGGTATATATATATTCTGCGCGTACACTTCTCATCTTCTGGTTCCAAACTAAGCATTTTTTTTTTGTGATACACTAATGGGCGTACGAGTAGAAGAACTGGGATTTTAGCTGGTGCGTGGCAAGCTAGCTAGGAGTGGTAGAAAGCAACGAGTTTTGTTTTCCCCTCTAAAATAGCAATGTTTGCGTGCGTGCAATAACAAAAATAGCCCCCTTCAAAGATCAATGCAAAAAAATAGCACCACGTAGTCGCCAAGAAGCGACACGCCGCCGAGTCCCGCTCCCTAACGCCCGGAGCCCTCGTCGCGCCGCTCGAAAGCACGGAGTACCGAGTCCGCGGCGCCAGGCACGACTGACAGCTCCGTGTGCCTGGGGCACAGACTTGCCTTTGCTCTGCGTCTCGTGTCCGTACCCTTGACGCACGGACGAGGTGTGTCCATGCTCGGGGCACATGAACGAGGGCCTCCCGGCGCCAGGGGCACGGACTCGGCGTCGTGTCGCCCACCGGCAGCTCCACGGTGCTATTTTTGGCAGCATTAAATTTACTATTGTGTGTGTAAAAAATGCTATTCTAGCGCGAGAGAGAGAGAACTCTTAAGCAACCGGTGTTATGGAGAAAGGTGCGGAGCGCCGCAGAAGCGCATGAACAGCCTCAGGTACTGTAGCATTATGTGAACAGTATCTGATGGTACTGTAGTGTGTTGTTTTCCATGCGTACTTATTTGTTTCCTAGAATAAAGAATAGTTGGTTAGGTAGATTATTTTTGGATCTAATTATTGTTATGAATATGATCTTATTTATTAGGACGGTTAATTTTAATAATTGGAAAGATTAGATTGGATTGATAGATTTTTTATATATTATTTCTTAGGCGATAAGTCGGACTGATCCTATAAAAGGGATAGCATATATCCATTATCAATCAAACAATGAGAAATAAAAAATTCAACTAAGCCTTAGAGCATCGCTACCTCGACAGGGAAGAGCCTTACCGGCGGTTAGATGAGGGCGAGTGCTCTACCCTCGGTCCTCGGATCTGTATCCAACTAACTACCTCAACATTTGGTATCAGAGCCAATCATTGCCCCTTCCACCATGTCGGGCAACAAGGGTTTCAATTCCATGACAATCAGCGACATGGTGGGTCGTGTGATTGAGATGCTTAAAAAGATGCTTAGTGTTTCGGAGGAGGAGAGAAGTCATACCGGGAGTAAGGAATGTTCCACCAATCTGCTGGCCTTAACGGCAACCCCGCTAGCTACGACCTTGGTCAAGATGGAACCGAAGGAGGTGATGCCTGTCATCGTCAACATGGTTGCGCCGCCACTTCCATCACCACCAGAACTAGCACCACCAACAATGCCATTCCGACCGTCGTCACCAACACCTCCTCAACGGGCGACGCCTTTAGCTGCACCCCTGGTGCGTTCGTCGAGGAGGGTTGCCACTGTCCAGCAGTGGCATTTTCCACTCGGCCGGTCAACACCGTGCCATAGGCGATGTGGAGCACAACAGCTAAGGGGCTAACACCACCGTCGCGACCTCCCTGCCATCATCACGCTCCATGGCAGTACGGGCGTCACTGCTTCCCCATGCTGGTTGCCCATGTCGTCGGCGTCTTTCTCAACGCCACAACATGCTAAGAAATTTTTTCCTTGAGCGCTATACGTCGGAGTGTCACTGATTTGCTCTCAAGCGAACTGACGCCGGTACTAGATACTTTTGTCAATATGGGACCACTAAGAACTTCAACCGTGACCACCACCGCAGCTCGAGGATGAGCTGCCTCGCCGCGAGAGGTGTAACGTTATGGAGAAATGTGCAAGGCGCTGCAAGAGGCGTATGAACAGTATCCCGATGGTACTGTAGCACACTGTTTGCCATGCCTGCCAATTTGTTTGGATTGATAGGTTTCTTTATAAATTATTTCTTAGACGTTAAGTTAGACTATCCTTATAAAAAGGATAACATATATTCATTATCAATCAAGCAACGAAAAATTAAAAATTTAACTAAGTTTTAGAGTCTTGCTACCTCAACATAGAAGAGCTCTACCGACAGCTAAATAAGAACAAGTACCTACCTTCGATCACTATATCCGTACCCAACCAACTACCTCAAAAGCCGGACGATCGATCGATCGAGATGCTCGTACGTACAAAGCCAGAGGCCAGCTAGCACCTGCAGGCGAGAGTCGGTGATTCCATCTTCTGAAACTAAAGCAGAGCAAAGGCTGCGATGCGTGCAGTTTTCCGTTTCGTTTTGGCTCGCTCCGATCGCCTGTGGATTCATTCCACCGCATGCAGATCAGCAGATCCAATTAACGAAGAACACGTACGCGTGATCAGGCCTTAACGGCGATAGTATATGTGGAGTAGTATACGTATTTTGTATTTACGTGGACTAACACGGCAACGCAATGCGACCGATATGATGATGGAAAAAAATGACAGCTTCAATAGAGGTAGTGCTATATATTTTTTTTATTAGAAATGGAAGTACAACTCTCGGCCTCTGCGCACTCAAATTCGTCTCGAATAAAACTTGAACTTGAATGGTGGTACATCCGCATCTTCCCACCAACTGAGCTAAGCGCAGTTCCTTATACATATGGCATAAAGAAGGATTGAAATTTTGGATGACAACAATATTATACGAGTGTCTAGTTGTTTATACAAATGTTTCTCTAGAATAAATGAAGAGCTTTGTTCTAATACCGTGTTTGTTGACTTCTGCGGCTCCGCCGGAAAGACAGCATGGGATCTTCTTGGACAAAGTTTGCTTAAGGTTTTTACCTTTACTCAATGCTAACTTGATGTTCTTACCTTTATCTTACTCAACGTTCTACTACAATTGAGTTTGTTCATAATAGTGCTTGAAGCAACTAAACATGCCATATGCCACTCTGATCAATAGTTGTGTTGGAATTAATATGGGCTGGGTCTATTTTTAATTCTAATTAATTCCTGAAAAATCTCAAATGTCCATGTGCACGTGCTAAAACTATTTAGTCCCATATGGAGAGTTGAATGAGAGTTACACCACTTTAAAAGGTGGAACGTGGTAGCCCTTTTGTGGAATTGGAGAGAGCCAATACACGCGCGCGCTCGCTCGCTCGCCCCCTTGTGAAAAATTTCGAGTCGAGAAGGCTATGTGGGCCAAGCACGGCCCGTCAGGCTAACCGTGCCAAGGCCAGCCTAAGGTGACGGTGTGCTATGCTTGGATTGGTACCACCACACCGCCAAGCTTGGCCCACCAAGACAATAAACGGGTCGGTCGGCTTTCGGCGCCACCACTAGTTGTCTACCGAGGAGGCGACGTTGGGATCAGTAGAGTAGGTAGATATTTTTGCTTCTTGTCTTTGTTCATAGCATAGCAAGCAGTGGAAAACTGGAAATGGCCGCTATGGCTATCCCTCCGGTGTCCCTGCAAGGCTGCAACTCAAGGGCGCTGTCCACGCTACCACCAACCCCACCTTCCCCTACTCTTGCTTGCTCCCCCGCGCCGCATTGTCTCCATGCGCGCCGCGCCTCCACGCCAGCACCCACACGTCCCGCCTCCCAGGAACCCTCCTCCCCACCACCGCCGTGCACCTCTCAGGAAGCGGGCCCTCCTCCCACGCCCATCCGCCCCACCGCGCGCCACCGAGGGGCAGGGGCCCTGGCGGCCACGCCTCGGTTGCCGAGATGATCCGTTCGCCCATCGCTCGACACCAACAGGAGGCGGGGTATGGGTACTACAATGGCAATGCCCACAATGAGGAGAAGGAATATGAAGATCACGACGACAACCAAGAGGATGAGGGAAGGTTTGCTTGGGGACCGGGGCGGCCGCCATGCCCAAGTCGCTTACCGGCTTCGTGTTGGATGACCAAGGCAGGTGCATCGCCGCCGCCTCCTGCTCATCACGCAGTAGATGCTGACACGTAGGCCTCACAGTGTAATAAAAAATTTTAACTTTGATTCGCTGACTTAATAACGACACTTCAATGGTTACATCATCTGCAACCTCAATGGTTACGTCATCCGCAGACGACGGTGGTTCCACCGTTTCTGAAACCACCTCAAGATAGTTTTGACGATTTTGCATAATTAAGAGGGTTAAATAGATAGTTTTTTAGCCAGCGGATTAAATAGTCACACCACGGTATTTCACAGGGTCAAACTTCTTCCTTTTATATAATGGTGTTGTATGCAAATTGCAAATAGGAACGGCGTAGTAGTAGTAACACTGTAGTAGTACAATTGTACGAATGTAGAATACAAATAAATAGAGAGAGAGGAAAAGGAGTCGGACCGAATACGATCTCCGCCTCCGTGCGCAGGCGCAGCCCATAATAAAAAGGCAAGGAGACTAAACCTCCGAGCAACCCAGCCGCGTTCCGTACGTCGCCTGCCGCCGCTGATCGATCAGTTCGGGATTGCATTGCGTGTAAGACCATGGAGGTGGTGGTGCGCGCGGTGCCCGGCGTCCGGAGCTGCTTCGCGGCGCTCCCCCTCCCCGTCATCCAAGCCCTCGAGCGCACCGCCCCCGCCGGCTCCCTCCCCGCAGTCCTCGCCCTCGAGTTGCGCACGCCTGACGCGTTCTGGCGCCTCGCGTGGGCAGGCGCTGTCTCCGCCTCCTCCAGTGCCGTCGAGGTAACGGTCGTCAACTTTGATATCACGTTCGCTCCTTCTATCGTACGTGTGGAAGGGCACTTCTTCGTCGCCAACATTGTAAAGGCCCTTTTGAGTTTTAAGTTCAAGTTTCAGGCTTAGAATTCAGTGTTTCAGGCTTATAATTCAGCTGTGATTCCCATGTAGAGCTTTAACTTCAGCCTCCCAGTTCTAGCATTCGGAATTCTGCATGGAAAACCTTAAAAGATGCAAACTTTGGATCACTTTCAGTTTTGCCTCTTGAATTCTTGCATTCGAAATTCTGCGTCGAAATCATGTAAAAAGATGCAAGCTTTCCAACTCTTTCGTCAAATTACTAGTGGTTGTACTGACGTGCATCATGTTTATAATTTGAAAATCGACTAGAATTTTCAAACACAAGGTTCAAAATTTTAAGGTTTTGGTTTAAAAATTTATATTAGCATCGAATAGTTGGATATGATGCTTGGAGATGTATGTTTTTCAAGGTGATTATGGTATATACGTTTGTATGTTATGCGCTTTACAAACCCTTTTCACACCATTCAATACTCATCCTACAAGTGGAACTGGGAGAGTTGGAAAACTGTGCAAGACGAGAAAATTTTGAGAACTTCTTGTAGCCAGAAAGTGTCTGTACCTTAGCCATCCCCTATGTTTTTTTAATTCTTGCAGAATCTACAAGTAAATTTTGCAGTTTCCATTCACAGGCAATTCTATTCTTAAAAAAAAAACTTAGACAAACATAGGGATACCAGTAATACCACAACATGTTCTAAAAGATTAAAGAAAAAGCTTGTAATTCTAGAAAGACTTAATTCTGTGTAAGTGTATTGTGTTGTAGACTTAGCTGATAGATTTGTTACATCCCAGTCCTCCTTAGTACCCTTGCCCATTTACATTGAGGTACACTAGCATATAATGCTTGTTGCCTAAATCGTAGCACTTCTGGGTTAACCTTTTTGGGTGAAGCAAGAACGAAATCCCAAGTGAGCTGCTACACATGCGTGCCAGTCCCACGTGGGGGTTGGGCTATGAGCTAAATTTGGGCCTAGCGTGTTACAAGATTACAGTTTCAAACGGTGGCTTTTGGATACTGTGTTTTGCAAAGTATAAAATGCATTTACTGCTGTCATGGTTAGCTGCAACATTAATCACACAACAGAAATATCTTTTTAGATAAGGCATACAAGATTCTGCTAAAACATTCCTGTTGAAAACGCATGAAAATAGACCTTCCATTTGTTCTGGTGTTATTCATAAATCTTTCTTTGTCGTTTAAGACAAAAAAATGACAACACTTGAGCGGATTGCCGCTGGCAATGTGGGAGAATGATGCCTCTTGTGGTGCCTGCTTTGACATATCAGTTTCTCTCTAATAATGCTTGATTTATTTTTAGGTTACCTCAACTGGAAGGAATCAATTAATATCAATAATTGTAAGCTCTGAAACTTTTTACATAACTCAAGTCAGGCATTAGAGATTTGAAAGTCCAGACTCTGGAATAATAGCTAAGAAACCCAAACCAAAAAATTACCAAAACAACGGACAAGCATCAATCACCTCAAATGATAGCACTACAATGGTACAACCTCAACTTGAAATGGTTAGCACAACTTCCATTTTGTGTGTGTGTATTTTTTTTCCCATGTGCGCATGTGGTTGTTTTTCCTCAGTGATCTCCATCATGATATTAGAGGATATCACGTTTTGTCAACATGCTTCTTTGCTGGTTTATTATGCAAAGCATGCAATTCCATCTTTGCATGAGAAAATGGTTGTATGTTTTTCAATGGGTAATATGTTTGTATTGTTCTTGTACCAATATTTTGCCAGATGTTTGCCTTTCATGGATATTAAACCATGTGTGCATTCAATATCCACTCCTAGAATCTGCATTACAATCCATATTCACATACATTTTTATTTTCAGGTTTCTCAACAATTTGCTGAATGTATTTTGTTACCCGACAATACAAAAGCATCACTGAATGCTGTTCCTGTGTTGCCAAAAGCTAAATTTGTTTCTGTGGAGCCAATAAGTGAGGATGACTGGGAAGTATTGGAGCTCAACTCAGAGTTGGCAGAAGAGGCCATTTTGAAACAGGTAACAAGATAATTTCTGCCCAGTATCACAAAGATATGCTTCACCAGTAATAAGTGCTCTGATAAGCCGCTTCATCTCATGTCTTTTGTTACTGACTTGGATATGGATATATAACTGACAAATTTAGAGAAATAAGTTTCTTTTCTCCACTATGGTCACATGGCATAGGAAAAAGTTTATAGAAAAAGTTGCAGTTATGGCTGCAAAGTAGACCTGCTTATGGAGTGGCACGACTACTTGTTTCAATACCTTCAATTTTCAGCAAGCCTACTTGAACTGATTGCTCTATTTTTAAAGTGACTCACTCCAACTTAACTGCAGTACTACTTTCAGTCATAAATAGTAGATCTCTCAAACTGTACTACTATAGTTGCATAATTGAAATTAAGACTTCCCCATCTCCTTGATGGAAAAACTCAACGAGACTATTTTTCAGAATACATAGTTCTATACTTCTATTTATGCAAATAATGGGACTTGTAGCATGGTTGGATGCCACTTTACTGCCTTTGTCTGTTTTTTTACCCTAAGCCACACCCAGGCAACATATAATCTAGTTAAGCAACAGATGGACTTATTATCAACATATCGAAGGCTTTGTCTTTGATAGGAAACTGAACAAATCCCTTAGTATAAATTTTTATGCCATTGCAAACTTACTGACCAAATAGCTATTAAAAGGGGCCTTCTACATAGAAGCATGCTTTTCATTAGTTTTGCATGGTTCAGGATAGTGTGGCGTTACAGGGGTAGTGTGCTATGTAAAATTACATAAAGAGATTGTAGGTTGCTCTATATCTCTGGTTGCTTTTAAAGTTTACATATTATTATTTTTAACTTGTTTATGCTTGATGACCAGTTTTGATTTTAAATATAGGTTGGTATTGTTTATGATGGTATGAAATTCCCATTATGGTTGCACAGCCATAATGTTGTGGAATTTCTTGTTGTTTCATCATCTCCTAGTAACTCCATAGGTGAGTCCAATCAATTAATTCTCCATTACTTTTTTGTCTTTGTGTTAACCTTTGTGTTCCCTCTTTTTTCCTTAGTTCAACTTGTTCCTGGAACTGAAGTTGCTGTTGCACCAAAGAAACGAAAAGACAAAACAGATTCTAATCAGAGTGTCCGCAAACAAGATTTACTCAGAGAACAGCCCCATAAGAAGGCACTCCTCCGTGTGCAGGAGGCAGAAAGGAAATATGTACATCAATTTGAATATAACGGAATTCAACTGGGTGTATTTGTTACATATGTTGTACAGATACACCCAGATACTGCTATAAATTTGTCACTCAGTAATCTTCAGCTGGTCAGTATCACACCTAAATTATGGCCTAAGGAGAGTACACAAAATGTAAAAGGATTTGATCAGCAGATTGGGGCTTCAGTGTCTGGTACGAAGAGGAGTAGGCACATTGTTGTCCACATCATATTCTCTGATTCTGTTGCTAAAGAGCATATTATGCTCCCTCAATCCATCCGCTGTTTCATTGGAACAGGTGTTCATTCATGTAAGTATATTTTAGATCCCAGTCCTGACATTCGATTTACTGTATCTATTTTTTGTAATATAATGATAACTGTGTTTGTGTGGCATATTATGCTTTCTCAATTCCATCCGCTGTTTCATTGGAAAAGTATCCATTCATATAAGTTTATTTTAGATTCTGATATTTGTTTTGCTATATCTATTTTTATAACACAATGATGACTATATCTGTGATTTGTTTTTGAGAACTCTAAGGTGAGGGAAGTGGTGCGTTAATCCTGTGTTCCATCAAAGTTTTTTTTCATTGGTTTGCTTTTTTTCTTTTGGTTATGATTTCATTACTGAGTTAACTAAGGCGTGCTGTGTTCTGTGCACTCCATTCTTCACAAAAAGAAAAGGTAGGCACCTTCCATCGAAGGCCTTAATTTTGAGCTAAAAGGGTGGAAGAGTTTTACTTAAATGTATCCATCAGTAGCAGTAAACAGTGCTTAATTAATTGCCTAGTGTTGCTGTCATGCTATTTTATAATCATCTGGCACTGCTTGACTTACTTTCACAGCTTTTAGCTTGAACGTGGCACTAAAGCCTCCATGTCAACTAAAGGGTGAAGTGATGTTTCCATATGCAAAATAAAGAAAAATAATTAGACAAGTCCAACAAGATATTTTATTACCAGAAACCTTTATGAATTCTGTGTTTCTAAATTTCATTTTAGTAGAAGTGCTGATGAGTTCAGTTCTCTTGTAGGGGTTTATGTGCAGAGATTCTCACCTATTGTCAATAAGAGTACGCCGTTGATAACAATTTCTCCAATCCACTTTAAGATGCTGGAGAGAAATGTTGAAGATACCAGTGCACTAGACTTTCAGGAACAGGATATTTATCGTAGGTACGGTGAGATGTCTTCAGCTGATCATCCTCCTGTGGATGATATAATCACCCTGTCGTGCCAGTTCAATAGTATTACTGCAACTGGAAATAGGGAGAGCAGTTCTAAGTTGAAGCAGGAGAGATCTTTTATCAGATCATGGCTTGTTGGGCAGCTCAAGGAAATATCCTCTCAAATGTCCAAACTTGATAATAATTCAATGCTTCTGCCATCTGAAACATTACTTCACTTTCAAATAATTGAACAAACAAGAGGCAGTCCTGTTGACCTCATTTACCTCTTGACGATTGTTTCTGGGAATTTTGGTGCCAAACACAACAATTTTGAGCTTGTCTTGGAAACTAAAGATGGTATTGATAACTTAGAATTGGCTCTTCAGCAGTTGGAGTTGAGTAAAGCTATATCCCTTGATTCAACGAAGGAAAGAACAAGGAAATTCTTTGGCACAAGTCTTTCTTCTCTAAGGTGGTTGGAGTTCGAAATTTCTGATATCACAAAAAGTAATTCCTTTTGAAGCCTTATGGTTCTACCTTTTATATATCATACTTCATACTTCTAGTTATCATTGGCCTAGTAACACTATCCATCATTTGACTGCATCCTGATGCATTTCTCTGTAGGGTTAAGTGTCCTTTTGTCTTCAACTTCTCTTAGACTATTGAGTAGAATTAACTGTCCCTGCCCAGGAAATGTTCTTATCTGTGGCCCTCCAGTAAGTGCCTCCCATCTTCGTACCTAAGATTTATTGAAATCTTTTCTGAACCTGGTTGAAAATATTTATCTATTTTGCACTAGGGAGTAGGGACAACATTTATTCTGAAATGTGTTATTCATTTGTTTCTCTTTTTACATAGTACTATTTCATTGCTTTTGTCTCATTCCAGGGTTCTGGGAAAACTACCTTATGCAAAGCTGCTGCAAGACACTTTGAAGAGCATAAAGAATTTATGGCTCATGTGTAAGCAGATTAGTTATCAATATGCCCTACTTGTTCAATAGCTGACTTGTTTCTGTTTTTGACCTTTGACTGCCAAGTGCCAAGTTGTTGGGTGGGGTCATAGTTGGCTAACTGCAGTTGAATCATTTTTAGTATATTATATTATCAACCTTCCTTTTCTTATTTTACTCATATTTTCGGAGTTATACCAGTGTATTCCCATGAAGTAAAACATGTTGTAATGCTGGTCAGGTTTTCCTTTTTTATAGAAAATAATGGTCTAGCTGTAGCATTTCATAAGGTGTCGATAGGAAGCACCAGATGGTTTCAGGGATGAGACTTACTCAGTTATTACTGAACAACTTAAGGAGTGCTTCTATTTGACCCCTAAAGAAATTTTGTGCAAATCCTAAATAATTTACTGTATTTACTAATGAAGTAATTGGTAGGTGCAATTTAGCCCTCCTATTGCTTTAAAGCTGTGCTGTTTCTTTTCCAAAAGTGTTTCTGGTTCATTTTTTGGGGGAATGGATTGTGTTTTATTCGGTAATGAACAACATGGTAGTAATGTCCAATTTGGGCAAAGCCAAAGAGTAGTTTAAACTGATTTTTGTTCTCCTCAAAGAAGAGGGAGGAAGCGATACATGTTGATTCCTGTTTTCGTAGACCTGATTTAGGGCTTCATTTAAGTTGGAAATAAATATTGCTTCCCAATGCACTAAACATCTCTTTACGTGGTATCAAAATCTGTATGTTTTCCTCATATGCAGGGTTTATGTAGACTGCTCGAAACTAGCTATTGAGAATAGTAAGAAGCAACTACAGGCAATTGCAGACTATGTATATGAAGCTATTGTACACTCCCCTTCGATTGTAATATTTGATGCTCTGGACAGTTTAATTTCATTTTCTCCGGACAATGGAAAATCTCATCCATCGAATTCTAGTGCTATTGTGAAATATTTGGTAGAAGTGCTGGACGAGTACAGAGTAAGTCTGTCCCTGAATTTCATTAGCGTCCATTAATTGGAAGGACACCAAAATTATCATTGGATATAAGAGCGCTTGTCATTTTATTACTGTATGTTATCGCCTTTTGCACTTACATGTCTCGATGCTCTGGTTAGGATAAAAGCCATGACATGTGTGGATATGGACCTGTTGCATTTGTGGCTTCAGCTAAGTCACTTAAGGGTCTTCCTCAAGCGTTGACCTCTTCAGGTCCCCCCCCCCCCTCCTATCTCTCCAATCTAAAGCTCAATAATTTAAACCCTTTACAAAAAAATGTCAACACTCTTAAGTCTTTACTTTGCAGGGCGATTTGATCTTCATGTCCAACTTCCTGGTTTGTCTGTTCCTGCACGTATAGAAATACTGAGTCAGAAAGTTGACAAGCTTGACTTACCATGTTCCGAGGAAATTATCATACATGTTGCTTCAAAATGTGATGGATACGATGCATATGACTTGGTTGGTAATCTTATCCCCTGAAAATGATATATTTCATTTTTATGAGGTCATTTTCATGAAAAAATCATTATTTTCCCTTGACAAGTTTCGATATTAGAGATATGTCATTAAAATCTTGTTACTTGATTCTTTTGTTACTGCAAATTGTTTATTTTTTCAATTTACCATTTCCATTATTTTTCGACCCTTCTTGTGGAGTTGTGGTCAAATTCAATAAAAATAAAATCAACTAAAAATCATGCAAATGACCAAAGAAAGGAGAAATGGGGAAAAATCAGGTGCTTACTGGCACGGGTTCGAATCCTGCAGCCAGCACTTTTGTTCTTTTCTATTTTTCTGTCAAAAAAATCAAGTTCAAATTCAGAAAAATGGACGGAAATTTCCGAAATTTCCAGTTATCGGAAATCTCGGTGGGGGCGAGATTTCTGTTAGCTGAGATCCTAATCCCTGATTATAGTCACATGATGCCCAGTCATGAGTGTTTCTGCAACGATAAAGAAGCATGGAAGAAATATGGTATGCCCGGCTGTCATTGTCAGTGCGTTCCAGCACTTGCTTTATATCCCTTGGCTACTATAGGCCCATCATGCTACCTGACTGCAAGCCTCTGTCAAAAGTATGCCTTGCTCTCTTCATCCTCAGTTTCTGCCTGGTTGTGAACCTCCCTTGACCCTTGCTTGTACCTATTGCTACTTGGCAGCAGTCACATTCTGACCTGTCATGAGCCTCCCTTGGTCAAGTGGTCACGGCTGGTTCATGTACAGGTTCAGTCACCCTGCTGAACACTCGCTTGACGTCTGTTTTTTCTTGTGGATCTTTGGCACCTTTTTTATTTTCCAACATTCGAATTTGTTATAACTTTTAATGGGTTTGACTCAGGGATAGAAAACCTGGTACCGGTGCAAATCCCGGCCGGCGGGCAGTACCGGTAACCGGACCGGTTACCGGAAATCCCGGAAAGAATCCGGATGAAATTCGCTTGAATTTGCTTAAAAACCAGCCAAAATTCGAAAATTGAAATTTGAATTTGCTAAACCGGAAAGAAACCAGCCGGTTTTGTTTCTTCCGGTCCCCACCGGTAAGATCGGTAACCGGCGGTATCCGGCCAGGTTTTTCTTCCCTACTTTGACTAGCACTAACAGTTAAAATTGGTCATGGAAAAAAAAGGAAGCAACAAAAATAAAGTTCCCATCTTATGCAACTTCAATGTCCTTTGTATGGTGGCAGTGTCAAGGCATGCAGGAACTGTTAAAGTATTATTATATTGCCCATCTTTGCCTAACAAGTTAAGCTTTGGTGAATTGGTTGGTGCATGAAATTTCAATATGGTATCGAAGCCTAAGGTCCTAAGTTACCACTTTGAGTACACTTCATAGGCCTGATGGAGCCAAAACATGAGGGGAAGTGTTAAAGTATGAGTGTATTGCCCATATTTTCTCGACAGCTTAAGCTTTGGGTGAATTGTTTGGTGCATGAAACTCAATAGGAGCATGCTTCCATTTTGTTTTACTTTTTCTTGTGTAGGATTGCACAGGTCTGGCAGACCTGTACTGTTGTACACTTGTGTTGAGGATGGTTTTTTTATGCTGATGTTTTGGATTTTATCGTGCCTTATGTACTCTTGATTGCAGGGAATTTTGGTTGATAATGCTGTGCATGCTTCTACTCATCGCTTCCTTGGGTCTTCTAGTGCCAATTTAGGTCATGGAAAACCAAAACTGGTAGAGGAAGACTTCTTGAAAGCCATGATTGACTTTTGTCCTATTGCAATGCGTGATCTGAGTAAATTTTCTGCTGAAGATGGCAGTGGATGGGAAAATGTTGGAGGACTTTCTGAAATTGTAAATGTTATAAAAGAGGTATGTATACATTCCTGTTCCTGTCCAAAATTTCTCATTACTGTTAGTAACAAACTATGTACCTTTCTTATTGGTTCATGTGGTTACAGACAAAGGTTTTGTCAAAGGTTTGACCCCAACCCACCCCCACGCACCTCACCCACCCAGTTACTAAGAGAAAGAACATTGAATAATCATGGTTGCTGATAATTACTTTTGAACATAAATCAATTTGTAATATTTAAAAGTAGAAATACATGTTTAATGGTGCATAGGATGGGTTGTTCGTATGGCAGAGTTATTAACTAGAACTGTGGCCATGTGGATGTCCCTGTGAATTGAACACCATCTTACAACAAAGGGCATGCACTGGTTTCTGTTGATCAACAGTCTTCCAGAGCCTCAAACCAGCGAAGCATAATTGCACAACTGAGCATGCAGTTAAAAAGGTCAAAATGGGTATACGTGTACCAAAGACAATAAGAAACTGACCAACATCACACTGGTAATTTTGATCCTTATTCACGCCAGCTGTAATTTCCTGTCTTTGACTTTACTGCACCAAAGTATTTGCTGGCACCATATGAAATATACCAGTTTGGGAATAATTTAATCTGGAGTGAGATGGTTGTTATTGAAGATCAAAGAGTTTCTGTTATCCTAAATAATCCTACTCAAAGCTGCCAGACTATGTAAGTAGCAGACTAGCAGTACAACACTCCATTTACTACTTCCTTAATTTTTTGGGTTTTGTGTGTGTCAATTTGGAGTCCAAACCAAAGCAGTTTGCATGTTTATATATAGCTGTTGGTCTGCAATAGACATGCGCCCTTTATTTATAACCACGTTTGACCTAGTTGAGCATCCCAACCACACCCACCCACCTCTAAGCTCATAGCTACTCTCTGCAAACCAATGAGTGCCTTATGTTTTGTGTAATGTTGACCACCCAGTTTTATACTCGTATTATATACTTACATTGCAAGGATGATACGGATGATATTCACAATAAGCTACCTAGCTACAAGTTCAAAGACTGTTGTGTAGGACGCCTCCATATATCATCTACAAGCTCATGAAACAAAGAATGAACTTTCTTATCTGTGCGTGTATTGTTCAGGAGCTTTCTGCTTACATTTGTTTTTTCTTCTTCATTGCAGACTATTGAATTACCACAAAAATACCCCAAAATTTTTGCTCGGGCTCCTTTAAGGCTGCGATCAAACATCCTCTTCTATGGACCAACAGGCTGTGGCAAAACCCACATTGTGAGGGCTGCAGCTGCTGCATGTTCTCTACGTTTCATTCCAATCATGGGGCCAGAATTATTGAACATGTATATTGGTTCTACTGAGCAATATGTGAGGAACCATTATTTTTGAACCAAATGATTTATCATTCCTTTTATTCTGCCATTTCTAGTGTTTCTGGATAGATGAAAGGTTTACCTTCCATAGTATCTTGCATATCTCAAAATTATTATTCTATAGTGGACAATAAGCTGCTGATTAGTACAAGTTTAAAACTTCCTAAAAAAAGTAAAAAAGGGCAAACGGATTGGGTTCTGATATAAAAAGTTCATGTCTAGGTTCGTGATACATTTGCAAAGGCAGCTGCAGCTGCACCGTGTTTACTTTTCTTTGATGAATTTGATTCTCTTGTACCACAGCGAGGAAAACATGGTACACAAGTTACTGATCGTGTTGTCAATCAGGTAAAATCAACTGAGCCTTCAACGCTGCTTGATAACAGCCATTGATACCTAATGGTTTGTAACAAATTTTATTTGACTGCTTACTGAGTTGGCTCTTCTTTTTTATTTGTATGCAGTTTTTGACAGAATTAGATGGTGTAGAAGCTCTGACAGGAGTGTTTGTATTTGCTGCCACCAAGTAAGTTATCTGCAAGATGCATCATCTGTTAAACCAGCCAGGGTTTAAAAAAACATTTCTCGAAAAAAAATCCAGACCCTGCCCTGTGGGCAGGAACTGGCAAGTTTCCCACATGGCTCTTTTTTTTTTCTCTCTTTTTCCCTCCATATATTGTTCAAATTGATTTTCTTCAGTTTTGTATTATCCTTAGTTTCTTACCTTCTATGTTCCATTAAAATAGCAACAGGATATCTTAATACTGGTGGCTGGCTGGCTGCAGTACCACTGGTCCCCACCGTGCTTTCTGGAACTGCCGGTAACAGGCCTGTTCCGGGTGGGAATTTTAACCCTGCAACCAACCCCGGCAAGATTAAGGATACAACAGGGGCATGAAGTTATTACTTTGCTAAGCAATCTAATCAATCTGAACTAGAAATAGCCTGCCTCAAGTAAAGAGGCATATTGATTTTTTCACACCAGATGGATTGATTAGACAATTGCTTATAGCTACATATGTTTCCAGTTTTGCGTTTTGCTAAATCAAATTATGACTTAAGCTTAGCTAAAAAAATATTTGTGTGTGGAAGAAGCAAATTAACACAGCTAAAGTAACTCTCTGCTATAGAAAATAAAATGCACAAGCTTGTGGATAATAATTTTGGCTATGTTTTTGTATACACAGCATGCCACACAAAATTGATGCCGCACTATTGCGACCTGGAAGATTTGATCGTCTTGTCTTCTGTGACTTTCCCCGATGGGATGAGCGTCTGGACATCCTTAAGGTGCTTTCCAAAGAGGTAAACTTTATCTTTGAAAGTTGTTTCTTTTGCCACTGTAGTTACGTATTGTTGTGTTCAATTTGCTCTTTTATTAGCATGATGAGGATATTTCTTGTCTCACCGATCACCATATTTTTCTGGTGATCTGTCTCCAAAAATATATTTTTTTCTGGTGAGGATTGTTCTCGTCATTTTATGTTTAGACAACATATCAAGTTATCAACATGGAATTCTCCTGCTATCTGGATTATAGTTTTGATTACAGGCTGAAAATCAGTTCTATCGGGTATCCTCGGTAAAAGTTCAAACCGGCCCAAAAAAAAACGGATTTGTTAGAATTTTACCTTTTTCATTTTAACTTCGAAAATTTCAAATTTTGATTTGAAAATTTTGGCCGAATTTGACCGAAATTTTCCGATTTTCGGTCCTACCGGTGACCCCCGGTAAAAAATCAAAACCCTGATCTGGATCGGCTTAGAGGAGCACTTTACATTGACTTTTTTTTTTGTATAGAGGGCTAACTCTAGTTTTATGCTTCATTTATGTTGCCACCTAAGTGTTATGATTTATGAATTTCTATTGAAGCTGGGAGTCACCCATAGTTGTGAAATCCATACGATCTTCAAATGGAGTGATTGGTATATGTAATCCATATTTGGACCAGTGTGACTATTCCTATTTGAACTGACAAATGTCACATACAGCGTACTTGAGATTTATCTGTAGGGGGCGATATAACACTATAAACCTTATCACATGCGCTTGCATTGCATTCTCCTATTACATATTTTGAAATACAGTATTAGAATACATTATATCAAAGATTGTATATACCTTTTCATTCTGACTGTTGGTGAAACTGTGAAAATGCCTCAGCTTCCTCTGGTAAGTGATGCCAATCTGGAAGAAGTTGCATCAATGACGGAAGGATTCAGTGGTGCTGATCTCAATGCTATACTCAAAGACGCTGGGGTGGTAGCTGTTAAGGAGGCTGTGCGTGGTGGAGATGTTGGTAGCATGCCACAAGAGCCGCCTCTTATTACCAAAGAAATTCTGATGTCTGTTGCTTCAAAGGTTAGGCCTTCAATCTCAGAAGAGGATAGGAGGATCTTGAGGGAGAGCTTTAACCAATTTTCAACCTCTAGGAAGTCGTCTATTTCCACTCAGGTGTGCGTTTATGTGTCTCAAACCCAAGTTTTACAGCATATATAATTATATATTCACCTTTGTTACTCTGCTCGTTGCTACTAACATGAGATTTCTTGGAAACACTTTGTACAGAGAAGGGAAGCAAAAGACCAAATCCAAAAGGTAGCTGTAGCTGAGTTGTGAGAAATGTTCGTGTAAATCTTCTCTTGTTCAGTGCTACTGGCAATCAAGCCCGAGATGCATGTTAACTAACCATAGGCGACCATGCAATCTGAGGAAGACGACTGAATACTAACACGCAAAAAAAAGAAGGATTTACTTGATGATGTTGATGCATAATAAATCATGTGCAGTTATACTTGTGGGAGTTGTACGTGTAAGTGTAACTAGCTTTCCGCTTGATAGATGAGCATACAGCATTAGTACATCTGTTATTCTGTTAGCTTTGAATGTTTTAGCTTGTAAAGTATAAAGTATATGTTCGACACAGAAAAACAAAACAACGTTCCCTGCATCCGGAGGGGGAAAACGTGAACAGCTCACTCGCAGCAAGTGTTGACAAACATAGTGACCAGTCCAGGTCCATCGGGAAGCCTCAATCAAGAGGAGAACAATTCGGCCAGTGGTCGTACCTGTTTAAGTATAAAAAGATCAATGATCAGTCAAGAGAAGGCTGTGAAACATAAAAGCATGCTCAGTGGATTTAGATTTTACTGCCTTAAATTTAGTTTTTTTAACTTACTTATAGTAAGTTGGCAGATGTAACAGAGCACATTGATTCATGAAGGAAATGGGGGAAGCATCATCAGCTACATGGTAAACTCTTGGATAAAGAAGCTAGTTTTTTTTTTCGTCTGCAAACTAGAATTAGCATGTATTTAATTTGGAATAGCGCCTGATGGGTTCATCCGACATGAACTCGATAAAGAACCCCTAATTCCCTAAAGGTTGATTGAAAATAAGACGACTGTCCGAGCGACTATATTAGGCACGGCGAACTGCATTAATGCCTCAACAGTTGCTAGAAAACTTAAGCTTGTAGGATTTTGGGAATAGTTGTTTGTCCCTTGGGATCTCCGCATATTTTATTTATAATACCAAATATTACAACTGATTTGGACTCTTATCTAAACTCTAATATCTCCAACACTCTCTCAAGATGGGCATGAGATAACCATGTTTATCTTGTTACATTTTACAATACTATTACTAAAATCTACCAAAACCTATCATCCATCAACTCCATAACCAATACTATTACAAAGATAAAATATTACTCCCCACCAATACCATCAGAGATGCCACCAAATCCACCTTCACCATCCAACACCCCTCAACATCATCTTCCTCTACTCTTATGCCCCCAGCCACCCTAGCCTCCACCACTCTGCCCACACGCCCCCAGGCTCGGCTTCCACCACCTCTACCTCTGTCACATACCATTACGCTTGACTTCACTCTCAATCCTCTTTCGAATCTCTCCAGTAACACTATCTTTAGCACTCATACCAATACCACTATACGACACCAATACTATCATTATAGCCTCCACTAAAGCTACCACCAGCTCCTACCTCGTCATCACCATCGTCGAGCTCAACCACCAAAGCCACCGTCTGAACATTCTTTGAGATCACCACCAATTCCACCATTAGCACAACCACCAAAGCCACCGTCTGAATAGCCTTCTCCCCCTGTCTTCCATCCGTTCCGCTGTAACCTCTGATACTATCATCACCAAGCAACACAGCACACGCAGCCACATCAGATCCTCCACCGATCTGGATCCACACCAGATCCTACCACACTAGATCAGATCCTCTACACCGGATCAGATCGTCAGACTTCCACTCGGATCAGAAAATCCTCCACCCTCAAAGCACCCATACCAGATCAGATCCTCCACACCTCCGTAACGGATCCTCCACAATGGATCTGAGATCCACATCAAATCCCAACACACATAGCCTCACAGCCTCTCGATCTACACATCCTAGTCACCAAACTATGCCACGTGTCTTTCCCACGATCCCGACAACACCTCAATCAGCAATAAACATGCCATATGGGCAGTTGCCTTGCTGTGTGCAGAAATGGGAATGTATGAATGTATATATTTATGGTATTGGCTTAGCTAAGTACATATAATTGTTTTGCTACCACCTGTTACCTACTGCGTAGCCCGTAGACTATAGACAAAATTACATGTTGCTAGACCAGTTAATAGGTTTGTATTGAGATGTTGCACTGCTATAGGTAGGGATGCAATCGGAGTGGATACGGATAGGATATCGCTCATCCTGTATCATATTCTATGTTTTTTCTCGAGTCGGATACAGATAGTGTCGGATACTCATTTCTCCATCTCGTATTCGCTTCGCAAGCCTTCAGTCGGTCAGACAGAAACTATCCGCTTCTTTTGCACTCCTACATAGGACATTGGACAGTAGCAGTGCAATTAAAGCGAACACGGAGAGATTAATAACTGAGATATCAAGGAAAAACACTTAGTATCCCCTATCTACTCAGATGCAGCAACTCACCTATCTGTTATCCAGTTTCTAAGTGAAGACACAACAGACTTTTCTCATACCACCTGATATACGGGTACATACGGACAAATATCGCTCATCCTGTATCATATTCTCGTATTTTTTCTTGGAGTCGGACACGGATAGTACCGGATACCCATTTATCCCTTTCATATTTTCTCTGCAAGCCTTCGGTCGGTCGGTCGGAAATTATCCACTCCGTTTGTACCCCTAGCTACAGGCAGAAATTAATACCATGACACAAGTGATTTTTTTATTTAATCCTTTTTTAAATTTAATTTTAAAGTTAACCCCTCGCAAACTTTATTTCCAATTCTGACCCCTTTGGTCACGCCACCACCCGTGGCGTGACCAAACAACACTGTCACGCCAGCCCATTTCTGGTTAAAATCTTGTCACGCCACTGGTGGTGGCGTGACAGTATTGTTTGGTCACGCCACCACCAGTGGCGTGACAAAAAGTGCGATTTTGGGAACTTATCTGTGGCGTGACAGTGTTGTTTGGTCACGCCAGGGGTCAGAATTGGAAATAAAGTTTGCGAGGGGTTAACTTTAAAATTAATTTAAAAAAAGGATTAAATAAAAAAAAAGTTCGACACAAGTTGGCTAGTAATCTTTTAATACCAGGAGGAGCATGTACTTTTTAGATAATGGAAGAGAAAATCTCTCCCGACCTCTGCATCAAAGATGCACACAGCCTAATTTATTATTAAGTTTAAAGCACCGAAGTAGCCAAACAGTTTAACAAAACATGAAACCTTACAAGCAAATGATGACTGAAATGTAAATTCAATCAATACAAATCCTGTAACTAGACCACCACCCATGAGCACTGAAAATTTGCTTTGCCACCACCTCCAGACGATCGCTGCCGGCCAACATAGCCTCTTTCTGGTTTGATTTCTGCATACTTGCCCAAGCCCTTAGGCAATGTCCGATCAAAAAGATAACCTGCAATGGATTAGTAACCATCTTCGTATTAAAAACAACATCATTCCGGCATAGCCAGATAGACCAACATAAGGCACTAGCTCCCACCAAGAGCTGTGACTTTAAAACTTTTGGAATTCCGGCTAACCAATGCTCAAACATGTTTGTTATACTTAAAGGAGGTGATAGATTAAACGCACAACCGACAACCCACCAAATGAGACGCGCAAGGGGATAGTCAATAAAAATATGTTGAATTGTTTCTTCTTTAATACAGAAACCACACTTCTTGCTTCCGAAGGAGCATGTACTAGCCACTTAGACAATATCCATGTTTCGTTCTGCATCTACTTTTGCTAGCAAGATCTCTCATTGATATTAGCAAACCTTTTACACTGTGGCTCGAACTTAATTCCTGCACAACTAAGAACAACACAGCATCGCACAATACCATGGGCTAAGAAAAAAAGATGCCTAAAAAGGCTACGGCCTCAGCATACACCTTGACGGCTCTATGCTTGGTGTATAAAATAAAACTGTCGCGCATGGCCCAAAAGCCCCGACGTACACCTCAACGTCCTACATGAGTGCTCAGTGTATAAAATAAAACCGCTGCGTACAATGGTGGAGTAACTTCGCCTCGGTGGAGTAACTTCGCATATTGCGCTTTTCGCATGATCCCAATAACTTCGAAGGACGTGCCTTAGTGACTAGGGAGTCTCCCATCTCATAGGCTTCACCTCGACAGCGTGACTTCACATTTCGTGCTCTTTTGTGCAATCCTAATCGTTTTGAAGGCTGTGCCTCGGCAACTAGGGAGTCAACCGCCTCGTAGGCTTCGCCTCAGCGAAGTGACTTCACATATCGCGCTCTTTCGCGCAATCCCAATGGCTTCAAAGGTCATGCCTTGGTGACTAGGGAGTCTCCCGCCTCTTAGGATTCACCTCATCGGTGTGACTTCACATACCGTGCTCTTTTGTGCAATCCCAATTGCTTCCAAGGTCATGCCTCGGTGACTAGGGAGCCTCCCGCCTTGAAAGCTTCGCCCTCGTCACGCGATGTTTTTCAAATGTAGGGGGACAACGCTCAATCCACGCCTCCTCTTGCAAGTGCAAGCGCCCTCTTCGAGCACGCGCCTCTTGCCCTCGTCGCGCGTTGTTTTTCAAATGTAGGGGGACGACACTCAATCCATGCCTCCTCCTGCAATGGCAAGTGCCCTCCTCGGGCATGCACCTCGCGCCCTCGTCATGCACTATTTTTCAAAGGAAGGGGGGTGGCGCTCAATCCATGCCTCCTCCTGCAAACACAAGCGCCCTCCTCTGGCATGCGCCTCACGCCCTCGTCGTGCACTGTTTTTCAAAGGAAGGGGGTCGACGTTCAATCCACACCTCCTCCTACAAGTGCAAGCGCCCTCCTCGGGCATACGCCTCGTGCCCTTGTCGCGTGTTGTTTTTCAAAAGAAGGGGAACGACACTCAATCCATGCCTCCTCCTACAAGCACAAATGCCCTCGTCGGGCATGCGCCTAGCGCCCTCGTCACACACTACTTTGCCCCCTCCTATGTGTGCAAATGCTATGCCGTAGCATCCCTTGGTGCCACCTTAGGTTGTGTGCACAAACTCAAAGACATGGCCCAAAAGGGAGGACAGTACCAGGTCCCCTGTAATACGACCAACAGGAACGACCACACCAAAGCAATGATCACGTGCAGCAAGTTATTGTATCGAAACCTCGCCCCGACATGTCGCCCGCCTTGAAGGGTACTCCTCGGTGGGATGACACAATGTTGACGGCTGCACTCCAACACACTTTGACATGCCACCCGTTGTAGGATCAAGGATAACCGACTAGAGGGGGGTGAATAGGAGGTTTTTAAACTTTTAAACAAATTAACGAGATAAGCTAATTAATAACTTAGTCTAAACAAGTTATACTTCTAGCTAAGCAATACAAGTACAAAGATTAAGCTAAAAATAAAAATGCGGAAGAGTAAAGACTAGAAATAACCACAATGAGACAACGATGTTTTTCCGTGGTATCGAAGACTTGCCGGTCTTCACTAGTCCACGTTGAGGGAGCTTGAACCAATCAAGCCGGCTCCACGTATTAAGCCTTTCCTCGATCACTATTGGTTGTTCTTCCTCCACTCCGGAGATGGTGAACACCAAACCACTCACAATATGGGCACCGGACCTCTTCACAATCTTCTTGAAGAGATCACCGTGCAATCACCGCCAAGCCGTCTAGGAGTTCGGCAAAACTCCAAGAGTAACAAACCAAGACCTTCGCTTGACGACATTCAAGTGCAATAGGATCAACTAGAATGATGAATGCACTTTGAATGAGCTCAACAACATCTCAAAGAGTGAACAAATGAATTTGAGGAGTTGAATGAATGCACAAGGCTCAAAAGATGTTAAATGTGGTCTAGCACAGTGTCCTTGAGCAGGTGGGGAAGTATTTATACCCCCCAACAACAATTATAACCGTTGGAGGAGAAAACCCAACTTTTTAGCCACATGCGGTACTACCGCACTTCTCCAACCACTACTGCAATGGCTATAACAGAGGCATTAAATGACCTGACATAGCCGTTTTAACTTGCAGAGCGGTACTACCGCCAACTATCCAACGGTACTACCGCAGAGCGGTCATACCGTAAGGAGAGTGCGGTACTACCGTTTTTCCAGAGAGACAAAGGGGTGCGTACTGGGAAAAAACATACCGCTTCTCATTCGGAATAACCGGCATGCGGTAGTTCCGCTTAACAACTGCGGTACTACCTTAGTCCGGTCATACCGCATGAACACTTGCGGTACTACCGCGCTGAGGTTTTGGCACCGAAACCAGAAAAGAGACTCTCTGTAAAAAACATACCGCCAACTATCGATCGGAACAACCGGGGTGCGGTAGTACCGCAGAAACAACGCCGATACTATCGATTGTCCTGACAGTGCATAATTGGCTGAGAAAAGGAAATCTATATGCATGCATGATCCTAAATTGATCCATAAAGCACAAGGCATGCCATCAAGCTACTGGACATGATCCCTCTTAATAGTACGACATTTAACCTATAATCCGGTCTTCCACCTATTTCTCCTAAGACCGGTAAAAGAAAATATTTTCACAACCACTTGTACCTTATTCTTGAGCTGTACTTGATCTTCATAAAACTTTTAGCATGCATCTTCAAGATCATCTTTTCCAATGGGATTTGGCCTTGTAAAAACTCAACAAACCAATAAGTCCCATTCTCACATATTATCATAAATTACCAAAACATATTTTTAGGGGCCTAGATGCTTTTCAATCTCCCCCTTTTTGGTAATTGATGACAACCTAGTTAATATGTGTGAAGAAGAGTTTTGAATATACCCAAGGTTGTGAAACAAGTGTATATTCTTTTGATGACTTAACACAAACTTATATGAAGTGTTTGAAATAAATGAGTTATTGTTAAGCCGAAACAAAGAAAGCTCCCCCTAAACATGTGCATTAAATAGATAGAACATTTTGAGAGCACATGTAGAGAATTGTGACAAATTTTTGGCAAAGTTTCTTTTAACTTGTTGGAACTGAGGAAAACTTGCAATGATAAGGAATTGTCATAAATGGCATTGCAGTAGAGATAATATCACATTTGATAATTAAGACAACCAACAAGTTCTGAACAAGGTAATACTAAGATGAAGTTATTACAAGCAATATAATGTCAAAAGACTATAATGTCTGACACCCCCAGTCCTTAGAACTACTTCTCCCTTTGGCATCAAAGTACCAAAAACAAACATCAAGAGGCTGGATCCTGAGGGAGAAGAGGCGCGGGATCCTGAGAGGCAGGAGCCAGAGGAGGTGAAGCAACTCGAGCCTGAGACACTGGAACCACACTGGAGTGAGAAGTCCCTGCTGCAGGAGTTGTGCGACGTCGAGTGAAACGCTGAGGAGTCGATATCAGTTGTTCCATAGAATCAACTGCCTCTGTCAGGACTGCCAGTCTATTTTGTGTCTCAGTCTGAAATTGTTTTTGTTCTGCTCTCATTTCCTGCTGGGTGACCTTAAGTTGTAGGAGGTTGTTTAGGATCAAAGTCTGATTTCTGAGTATCTGAGCCAAGGATTCTTGACTTTGAGTAACATTTGCAGCTGCAACCTCTGGAGCAATTTCTTCTTGCTGTGCTTGAAAGCGAATGGGGGGGGGGTTTCTCTGGGTTTGTAAAACTTATGGGGCGATCCCAAACCACCCTGATACTCAATCTTACTAAGAATTAGGGCCATGATGTAAGGAGCATGATAAATCCTTTTTACCCTGTCATTCTTAGAAGAGACAATCCCCCTGATGATGACATCCACAACATCAAACTTCCTCCCATGTGAGATATTGTCAATGATATTCCATACATGTCCTCGAATAGCATCAAAGTTACCACTCTTGGGAAGAAAAGTATGATTAATAATCCTATTAATCAAACTGGGAATAGGTAGCAAGCCATGAATTTTCCCTGGAGTGTACCTGACATCCTAATCATAAAACTTTGTCCAGGCAGGAACAAGCAGAGCAGGGTTGTCAAAAAGCTTATCCCAATTTCCAGAATGTATCCTCAGTACACGCTCAAAATCAGCCTTAGTGCACTCCACATAACGTGTAACTGTCATCCACTTCATTTTCTTGAAATCAGGAGATACATACAAAGTGGCATAGAACTGTCTTATGATCTCTTCATCATAGTCATTTCTGAGGGCCACAAAATCATGAAGACCAACTTGCTGAAAAAGACGATACACACCATCATATTTTTCTAGGGAGTTTATGTGTGACCACTTTATGCATTTATGATCTGCAAACTTCCTGTGATGATCATAAATTTGCTCATAGACTAGCTCCTAGAACTTGGTGTGGAATCTGGGATTGATTGAGTTGGAGGGCAGTAGATATTGATATTTGTGTCTCAAAATTGCATAATCATCAGCTGATATGAGCCTGAGATCAAGCTGAGGTTCTTCTGGATCTTCCATCTCTTCATCTGATTGAGCCTGGACTTCTTCTTCTGTGTCAGGCTCAGAATCAGAACCTGACTCATGAGGAAGAGATCATTCCTCACTTTCAGAGCCATCTGCTGCAGGCCCTTTTCCCTTGCTTAATGGATCAACAATAGGGTCGGCAGGAGGTTGAGTGGAAGATTGCCCTCGGCGAGTTCCAAATCTTGTTCTTGGTATCTTTATAAAGAGAGGATAAGTTACAAGAAATTCAAAAGATCAAGGAATCTAGAGATAATTTGAATGAAATGATTATTTGTTCTGTCAGTAAAATCGGTAGTACCGCTAGTCCTCAGCCGGTAGTACCGAGGTGCGGTAGTACCGAGGTGCGGTAGTACCGCCATTTCCTGGCCGGTATTACCGTATCCCGGTAGTTCCGCACTTATGAACACGGTAGTACCGCTTTTACAGGCCGCGACCTAGGGCAAACGATTTAACCAAAAATTGATGTTTCTATTGGATTTGAATCCAAGAAATGGATGTAATATCATCATTAAACATCAATAATGTTGTATTGCCCAAAAGGATTCGCATAAATCACCAACATTTCAAATTTTCTAGAAGGAATGACCTAGGGTTTGATTCGGTGATAAAACAAAGAAATGAGAATGTTTTACCTTGAGGATTGAAGGAGATAAGCCCTAGAGATGCAAGGAATTTGCAAAGATTGAAGATCAACCGAGATTTGGATGAGTTGACCGAGAGTTTTTCGGGAGAGAGATAAAGAGAGAGAGAGGAGGTGAGATAAGAGGCACGGGAGAGAGAATGACCTCAGGGGGTTACATTTTCTATCGAAATCGATGCGGTAGTTCCGCCGTTTGTCCGCCGGTAATACCGCAAAGCGGTAGTACCGTGGTTTTTGTGCCGGTAGTACCGCACTTCGGTCATACCGCACATAACCCGCAGAATACGATTATCCGGAACTTCAAAAACAGTTGATAAAGATGGGATGGGATTATTTGCAAATGACCCTTAGTTTTGCAATCAATTAAGAGTCATTAGGGATCATTATGCATAGAATAGACTAATGTCTATATTAGTGAAATTAGTTTTGACCAACATAGTTATTCTTAATAAAATTTTGAAAATACTTTTTACAAAAGGTCTCAAATAACACCAAATTAAACAGAATACATGAGGCAATGTTTCAACCAATATTTGAATAATCTATGACATTTAACTCATTCCTCAATTTGCAAAAATGGCTTTCATCTAATGGCTTGGTGAAAATATCCGCTAATTGATCTTCGGTTCGGATGTGGCTAATTTCAATATCTCCCTTGCCCACATGATCTCTCAAGAAATAGTGGCGAATGTCGATATGCTTGGTTCTTGAGTGTTGGACAGGATTATTTGCTATTTTCACCGCACTATCATTATCACACAAAAGAGACATTTTATCAATTTTAATTCCATAATCCATCAAGGTTTGCCTCATCCATAGCAATTGAGCACAACAACTTCAGCTTCGGCGGTGGACAAAGCTACGGAATTTTGTTTCTTGGATGACCATTATACTAAGGATCTTCCTAAGAACTGACAACCACCCGAGGTGCTTTTTCTATCCACTTTACAACCCGCATAAACGGAATCTGAATATCCGATTAAATCAAATTTAGCACCTTTAGGAAACCATAAGCCAATGCCGGAGGAATGCTTTAAATATCTTAGTATTCTTTTTACAGCCATTAAATGGCACTCTTTTGGAGATGCTTGAAACCGTGCACACATGCAAACACTAAACATGGTATCGGGCCTAGATGCGGTAAGATAAAGTAAACTACCAATCATAGACCTATAAAGCTTTAAATCTACCGATTTACCTCCCTCATTAAGGTCGAGATGACCGTTGGTTGCCATGGGAGTCTTGATAGGTTTTGCATCTTCCATGCCAAATCTCTTGATCAAGTCCTTTGCATACTTTGTTTGACTTACAAAAGTTTCATCTTTGAGTTGCTTGATTTGAAGTCCAAGGAAATAGTTAAGTTCTCCAATCATGGACATTTCAAATTCCCTAGACATCATATCACCAAATTCTTTGCAAAAGTCTTGATTAGTAGAACCAAATATGATATCATCAACATAAATTTGACATACAAAAAAATCATCATCTAATACTTTAGTGAATAAAGTTGAATCAATTTTCCCGATTTTGAATCCTTTTGAAACTAGAAAATCTCTAAGGCGTTCATACCATGCTCTAGGAGCTTGTTTAAGACCATAGAGCGCATTGGAGAGTTTATAGACATGATTTGGATTCTTAGGATCTTCAAAACCGGGTGGTTGTTCAACAAACACAAGTTCGGATATTTCTCCATTTAAGAAGGCACTTTTGACATCCATTTGAAATAATTTAATATCAAAGCATGATGCAAAAGCAAGTAATATACGAATTGACTCAAGTCTAGCTACGGGAGCAAAAGTTTCACCGAAATCCAAACCTTCGACTTGAGAGAAACCTTGTGCAACCAATCTTGCTTTGTTTCTTATAACCATACCATTTTCGTCTTGCTTGTTTCTAAACACCCATTTTGTACCAATGACATTGTGTTCTTTGGGTCGATCCACCAATGTCCAAACTTCGTTTCGGATGAAATTATTAAGTTCTTCATGCATTGCAATCATCCAATCCGGATCTTCAAGTGCTTCATCTATATGTTTTGGCTCAAGAGAAGAGACAAAAGAGTAATGTTCACAAAATAAAGCAACACGAGATCGAGTTTGAACACCCTTACTTACATCACCCAATATTTGATCTATTGGATGATCTTTTGAAATTGCATTGTGGATTCTTGGTGGTAGATTTGATGGTTGATCATCTTCCTTATTGTCCCCTCCATTTAGTTGCATTTGACTTGTGGAAGAGGTGGGAGGCTCAACTTGAGTGGAAGATGATGGATTATCTTCGGGGCTTGATGTCACCTATTTGCATGTATTCCATTGCTTTCCTTAATGCTTCATGACCTACATCATCCAAATTCTCATGCTCTTCTTGAGAGCCATTAGTTTCATCAAATTGCACATCATGTCTTTCCTCAACTGAACCGGAGTTTTTGTTGAAGACACGGTATGCTTTACTATTTGAAGAATAACCAAGTAAGAAGTCAATGTCGCAACGACTATCAAATTTTGAAAGACGAACACCTTTCTTCAAAATGTAACACTTACAACCGAAAACTCGAAAATAAGAGATGTTCGGTTTTCTTCCTACAAGAAGATCATAGGAAGTCTTTTTCAAAAGACGATGCAAATAAAACCGATTTATGGCATGACAAGCGGTGTTAATTGCTTCCGCCCAAAAACTATCGGAAGTATTGTATTCATCAAGCATTGTCCTAGCCATTTCAATTAATGTTCGATTTTTCCTTTCTACAACTCCATTTTGCTCCGGAGTGTAGGTTGTGGAAAGTTCGTGCTTTATTCCAAGTTCATCACAAAAGTCTTCAACTTTAGTATTCTTGAACTCGGAACCATTATCACTACAGATTTTCTTTATTTTAAAATCAAATTCGTTTTGAGCCCGTTTTGCAAAACTCTTGAAAATTCCGGAGGTTTCACTTTTGTCATCTAGGAAGAATACCCATGTATATCTAGAGTAATCATCCACAATAACCAAACAATAGCTATTTCCCCCGATGCTCTTATAGGTTGTTGGCCCAAACAAATCCATATGTAAGAGTTCCAATGGTCTAGAGGTTGACATGATACTCTTGGAAGGGTGAGAGCTTGCGACTTGTTTATCGGCTTGACAAGCACTACAAAGTCGATTTTTCTCAAACTTCACATCTTTCAAACCAACAACTAGATCATGTTTGAAAAGCTTTTTAAGTTAAATCATGCCAACATGAGCTAGCCTTCTATGCCAAAGCCAACCCAAGGAAGTTTTTGCAATTAAATAAGTTTGTAAGCATGAAGCATTTGAGGAAAAATCAACCAAGTAAAGATTTCCAAATCTAAAGCCTTTGAAAACTAAAGCATTATCCTTTACACTTGGAATTGACACACCTTCATTTGAGAAAGAGCAAATTAAATCAAGATCACATATTTGGGCAACGGATAATAAATTGAAATTTAGTGATTCAACTAAAGATACATTAGAAATGGAAAGGTCATTTGAGATAGCAATTTTACCCAATCCTATTACCTTTCCTTTACTATTATCTCCAAAGGTGATCTTGTCACTTCCTTTTACATTCTCGAATGTGGTGAACATTTTTCTATCACCGGTCATGTGTTGAGTGTATCCACTATCAAGCACTCAATGTTTTCCACCGGTCTTGTAGTTCACCTACAAAACAAGAATCAAGTTCTTTTAGGTACCCAAATTTGTTTGGGTCCTTGGAGGTTAGTGACCAAGGTTTTAGGCACCCAAATAGCATTCTTTTTAGCGCCTAAAATCGAAGTGCCAATAAATCTCGCAATTATTTTACCATCAATCGATTTCTTAAGCATGTAGCAAGAATCATAAATGCCATAGGTTTTAACATTTATATTTAAACAAGCATTTGACATGTGTCCTACCTTACCACATTTATTGCAATATTTACCACTTTGCTTAATAAACGTTGGAGGCTTGTTTATCGGTTTCTTACCTTTCTTGGGCACATACCCAAGTTCTTCCTTATTGAATGAACACCTTTGCTCACTTAATAACTTGTAAAGGGTTGCTTTACCCTTAAAACATCTTTCCAAGCTCTTACTTAGCTTGGTGACTTGCTCTTTCAATTCATGATTTTCAACAATTAGTAGAGGATCACAAGTATTATCCATGTTTATAATTGAATCAACATTTGAGCAACATGGCAAGGATAGAAGATCATCACAAGATGTAGAAATGCTAGTCATGGATCTAGTATTTGAAGCAATTTCTATTCTAGGCATCTCTTTTATCAAATCACAAGTAACTCCAATATGTGAGTGTGATTTTTCAATATCTTTTAGGAGGAGAGAATCATGAGCTTCCTTTAGCTCCTCATAAGAGTCTTTGAGAGAGATATACTCCTTTTTCAAGACTTTAAATTTTGATTTCTCCTTTCCAACATATTCATTTAAATCTTCTACCATGTCCATTAGTTCATCATATGAAGGAGCATTATCATCAAAGGATTTTACCTTATCTCCTTTTGCCATAAGACATGTAGGAGATGAGAAGAGTGATGAAGCTTCCTTTATGGCGATGCTGACAAGTCCTCTTTTCTTGGAGGATTCTTCATCACTTGAATCCGAGTTGGAATCCGAGTATTCATCATCGGAATCCCATTCTCCAATGTGAGCTTCATTTTTGCCCTTTTTGTGTAGCCTTTTGAAAAGCTTCTTCTTTCCATCAAATTCCTTCTTCTTTGATGATTTATCTTTGTCATCCTTCTTGTTGGGGCAATTTGAGATTATGTGCCCCTTTTCATCACATCCATAACAACGAATGTTGCTATAGCGCTTGTTGTCACTTGAGGATTGCCCTTTCTTGTACTTGTTGAAGTTGAAGTTTCGATGTGGGCGTCTTCTCATGAATTTCTTCATTCTTCTCACAAGGAGAACATACTCCTCATCCGAGTTTTCTTCTTCTTCATCCTCATCTTCACTTGACTCCGCTTTAGCCTTGAAAGCGGTAATTTTCTTCTTGGATGAAGATGATTCCAAGAGCTCTTCCTTGTCCTTCTTGTATAACTCGTTGGTGATGAGGTTGCCCAAAAGTCCGGTTGGTGTCATTCTTGGCAACTCGGGAGAGTTGAGAAATAATGTCACCAACGTCTCATATTTATCCGGAAGGGCCCTAAGCATTTTGCGCACAACATCAACATCAAGAAGGTTAGTACCAAGGCCTTTGAGTTCATTCACAATGTTGTTGAGTCTTGAATACATCTCGGTGATGTTTTCATGAGGCAACATTATGAATATCTCATATTTAATCCGAAGCCTATGCAATTTGGCTTCTTTGACCGTGGATGTGCCCTCATGAATTTCGGAGAGGGTGGTCCAAATATCATGAGCGGTTTCTAAATTGCTCACTCTATTGAACTCATCCGCGTTCAAAGCACCAAAGAGAGCATTCATTGCTTGAGCATTTAAATGAGCATTACGTTCATCTTGAACCGTGAGGATTGTTGGATCGAGAGGCATAACATAACGCTCATTTACAATTTTCCATATGTTCGGACTCATGGCTTTTAAGAAAATAGACATTCTAATTTTCCAATAAGAATAATTTGAGTCATCAAATAAATGAGCCTTTCCTATATGCATACCCTCACTAGCCATAATTTCTCTCTTAGACGGTAAAGTCTAATAAATTGAGAGACCAAGCTCTGATACCACTTGTAGGATCAAGGATAACCGACTAGAGGGGGGTGAATAGGAGGTTTTTAAACTTTTAAACAAATTAACGAGATAAGTTAATTAATAACTTAGTCTAAACAAGTTATACTTCTAGCTAAGCAATACAAGCACAAAGATTAAGCTAGAAATAAAAATGCGGAAGAGTAAAGACTAGAAATAACCATAATGAGACACGATGTGGTATCAAGACCGGTCTTCACTAGTCCACGTTGAGGAGCTTGAACCAATGGGCTCCACTTAAACCTTTCGATCACTATTGGTTGTTCTTCCTCACTCGAGATGGTGAACACCAAACCACTCACAATATGGGCACCGCCTCTTCAGGATCTTCTTGAAGAGATCACTGCAATCAGCTAAGCCGTCTAGGAGTTGGCAAAACAGAGTAACAAACCAAGACCTTCGCTTGACGACACTCAAGTGCAATAGGATCAACTAGAATGATGAATGCACTTTGAATGAGCTCAACAACCTCTCAAAGAGTGAACAAATGAATTTGAGGAGTTGAATGAATGCACAAGGCTCAAAAGATGTTAAATGTGGTCTAGCACAGTGTCCTTGAGCAGGTGGGGAAGTATTTATACCCCCTAACAACAATTATAACCGTTGGAGGAGAAAACCCAACTTTTTAGCCACATGCGGTACTACCGCCATGTAATGGGCGGTACTACCGCACTTCTCCAACCACTACTGCAACGGCTATAACAGAGGCATTAAATGACCTGACATAGCCTTTTAACTTGCAGAGCGGTACCACCGCCAACTATCCAACGGTACTACCGCAGAGCGGTCATACCGTAAGGAGAGTGCGGTACTACCGTTTTTCCAGAGAGACAAAGGGGTGCGTACTGGAAAAAAACATACCGCTTCTCATTCGGAATAACCGGCATGCGGTAGTTCCGCTTAACAACTGCGGTACTATCTTAGTCCGGTCATACCGCATGAACACTTGCGGTACTACCGCTACCGAGGTTTTGGCACCGAAACGAGAAAGAGACTCTCAGTACAAAACATACCGCCAACTATCGATCGGAACAACCGGGGTGCGGTAGTACCGCAGAAACAACGCCGGTACTATCGATTGTCCTGACAGTGCATAATTGGCTGAGAAAAGGAAATCCATATGCATGCATGATACTAAATTGATCCATAAAGCACAAGGCATGCCATCAAGCTACTGGACATGATCCCTCTTAATAGTACGACATTTAACCTATAATCCGGTCTTCCACCTATTTCTCCTAAGACCGGTAAAAGAAAATATTTTCACAACCACTTGTACCTTATTCTTGAGCTGTACTTGATTTTCATAAAACTTTTAGCATGCATCTTCAAGATCATCTTTTCCAATGGGATTAGGCCTTGTAAAAACTCAACAAACCAATAAGTCCCATTCTCACATATTATCATAAATTACCAAAACATATTTTTAGGGGTCTAGATGCTTTTCACCCGTCTCGAAGGCTATGCCTCGGCGGGGTGGCTCCGCGTCGATGACTTCGCCTCTGTAAAATACATACCGCCAACTAGATTTTGGTACTACTGACTTGCGGTAATACCGCTTATCACTTGTGATCATACCAATTTTAGAATTCAAGAGAAACTCTCAAAAATATGTTCTTTGGAAAATACATACTGCCAATTAAATTTTGGTACTACTGACTTACGGTAATACCACTCATCAAATGCGGTCATACCGATTTTGGGATTTCAAGAAAACCTTCCAAAACAAGTTCTCTGAAAAATACATACTACCAACTAGATTTCGGTACTACCGACTTGCGGTAATACCGCTTATCACTTGCAGTCATACCGATTTTTCTGAACAGTTTTCCAGAAGCAAAACAAATACAATGCATGACTTCTAGTTGATCAAGATGGCACATAAATAGATCCTCAAGCTACTAGCCTTGATCCCTCTTAATAGTACGATGTCTAACCTATAAATCCGATCTTTTCTCCAAACACCGAGACCGGTAAAACTATAAAAGGATCCTTAGGCTACATGATACCTTTGCCTTGAGCCATGTCGATCTTTTATCATCTTTGTATTGCCATATCCATGTCATCATTCATACACTGGACTAAACCTTTAAACATCTTAGTGCACATGTTAGTCGCTTAATACATTGTTGATATTAATTACCAAAATCATTTTTAGGGGCATAAATTCTTTCACACGCTCCGACGCACCATCCGCCTAGAAGGCTATGTCTCGGCAGGGCGGCCCCGCGTCGACGACTCTGCCTTCGGGGGTCACACTTCGATGCGTCGCTCACCTAGAAGGATGTGCCTCAGCGGGGCAGCCCCACGTCGATGACTATGCCTCCATAGACCATGCTCTGACACGCCGCTTGCCTCGAAGGCTATGCCTCGGCGGGTGGCCTTGCATCGACGAATTCACCTCCACGAGCCATGATCCGACACGCCGTTCACCTAGAAGGCTATACCTCGCCAGGACGGCCCCGCATTGATGACTTCGCCTTCGTGGGTCACGCTCCATCCCCATCTCCTGCAGAATAGCCCAGAGGGTCACCGTCTTCTTCCTTTGCACCGGTGACCTCGAAGTTGCGCTGCCCACCTCCTTCACCACACGGGCTGGTCGTCTCGGCCGAAAACTCGTAAGTGGCCGCGTCACCTCATTTTCTAGGGGTAGGCTAGGCCGAGGGTCTAGTCAATTTGAACCACAAAGCCTCTCTGAGCCGCTGCGCCATGACACCTTTGTCCCTGGCATCGGTCGCTATGGACAGCCATGCACGGAGCTCTCCGCACTGTGCCGGTGGCACCGTTAGAACCCTCTTGGGGTCTAGATGCTCATGCACGCCACTTTACTGGATTAGTCACCGGCTCACCGCCGCTACCGTAGACCAGATTGCCAGGGCCACCCTGTGCAACTGCACCACCACAGTGGGCCGATGCTGCCCTTGTTGTTGCCACCCTAAGGGTCGCTGAGGATGCGAGAACCCATTTCGGGGTTCCTGGGTCATTGCCGAGGTCCGGCTCACCGGCGTCGAGCTCGACCTAAGTGAGCCCATGGCGCTCCCCTATTATGGTGTGAATTGGGGAGAAACACTATAGCAAAGTCATTAGGAATTAATGACGTAGTTAGTAAATAACTTAATTACAAGTTAATGTTAGCACAACATGTGGGCCCAAGATGATTAGAAAATCTGATTATAACCTAATTTAAGTTATGAGTTTATGACATGTGGGCCAACCCTTTATAATATACTATATAAAACTGATCCGTAGACCCATGCCACTGACCTGTGGGTCCACAACCCATGTACTGTTCCTGTGGACCAATTCCACGTGCATAGTGGCCGCACCTATCAACGGCTCCTGATTAAAATAGAAAATAAAAACCATAGCGGCCATAAGAATTTCTAATTAGAAAATAAATTAAAATATCATAGGCCCCACATGTAAGTCACTGTAAGAATTTCTAATTTAAAAATGATTCAAAAATAAAAAAATGGAGTCCCAGCTGCCAGTGACTGTAGCCTAATTTCAATATAAAAAAATTGGAAAATAGGAAAATCTGTGGGCCCAAGCTATCAGTGAGAGATACCCTTTCTCCTCTGTTTATTTTGTGCATTTTCCCGGTTTTAAACTTTGGAGAACCTATTCTCTCTAGTTTTAACTTAAAATTTGATGATTCTTATTTCTAAATTTATCTAAATTCAAACCCTACCCAACAGTACCAAACTTTTTAATTTGGTAGTTTATTGAATTATTTAAATTATTTTTTAATTCATTAGGATTTATTCAATTTTGGTTGAATTTCACGTAAATAGATCCTGAAGCTCTGGAAGAGCAGTATATCGAGCATGACCAAGACCAGCAAGACTATGACCAAGGCGAGTCAACATTTTGATCATTTTACACCTACATTTTAAATGCAAATCATACTGTTTTAATTTATCAAGTGCATTTTTTTTACTTTTATTATAATTATGCTGTGACTATCTCATAGTTAGTACCTTTGTAGCAGAGATCGAGCTCCACATGAATGAGTGGCGCTATTGTTCCTCGTTGGTGTGTGGGATAATTTCTGACTCAACAAGGGTTCCTCATTCGAGCGAGGGGTACAACCCTATAGGCAGGTAAATGTTAGGGGGTATTGGAAAGGCCTTGTTATGATTATCTTAGTCGCACGACTACGATAATGTGTTGACATTACAATATGATCGTCTCTTGTGTGTAAAGTTGTGCAACCTCTGAAGAGTGAAAACTGTCTAGATAGCCATGCCCATGGTCATACACAATGCACGAGAACTCACTTGGTTTGTCTCAGTTTTACAAAAAGCCATTTATGGGCGGGATAAAACTGTCTGGTGGTTAGAATCCTGAGTATTTGTCCTAGGTGGAATGAACCCAGTGGGTACAAGTGGGTGGATAAAACCCAATGGATACAATTGGGTGGATAAAACCTAGTGAATATAATTGGGTGGATGAAACCCAGTGGATATAATTGGGTTTTGTCGCTAATCGTGCAATGATTTTTTGGGTATGTTTTGTAGTATTCACAATGTATGTATTGAATTTTCAGGCATGATGGCCTTAGGAGACGCTGCACAATGGTCGTGTGAGTTGCTCGACCTAGTTGTTTATGCGGTCACCGTAGCCGCCTCAGTGCCATCCTCCCCCAACAAGCCTTGGAGCCTATTGAGCTAGGCGTGTTGTGGCTGTGTGCGTCCATGAGGGCATGGAGGGTCGACCAACATTAGGTCCTGAGGTACGTGTAGTTGTGACCTTCGTGTACTCAATTTCAGTCTGATTTGTGTGGGTGGACTCACGTATGTTCTTAATCCTTTCGATGCAAGTTGACAGCAGCATGCCTCCTTCCACTAGCGAGGATGGTGGAGACGATGTGGGAAGACGATCAAGACATCATGGGTGGTGGTCGTACGTCGAGGCAGTTTCCGTACAGCCGGTGCCTCCTAACGGCGCTGGGTGACCGTTGAAGGCCAGAGACGCGCATGTTCCATCTTCTGTGCGGGAAGATAGCACTGATGCTTCAGGATGTGGCCTTCCCGACCAGGTTGTCGTGCGCGGGCTTCCCCCTAGTGGTGTACG
Source organism: Ampelocalamus luodianensis (assembly GCA_036346255.1). Classification (NCBI taxonomy): domain Eukaryota; kingdom Viridiplantae; phylum Streptophyta; class Magnoliopsida; order Poales; family Poaceae; genus Ampelocalamus; species Ampelocalamus luodianensis. The sequence goes on along the minus strand of CM070633.1, from coordinate 62,698,258 downwards.
ACATCCCGGACACGTGGCGCACGGAGTTCCTCTCGAGGTTCTAGGGGGTGCTGTCGCCCGACGCCGACTACAGGGAGTTCAGCAGTACGCACGGGGCAATGTTGAAGTGGCTCTGCCAGTTCTACATAAGTATTTATAATTCTTGTGTCTTTGCTTCAGTTGCTTTGTTCAACTTAGTGATGTGTCTATGTCATCTTGCAACCAGAGCGTGTAGCACAGGACGCACCCAAGGACACAGTGAGGAGGCACTTCAAGGCCTACTTGTTGTGACTGTTCGGGTGGGTCATGTTCCTCGGGTCCCACGACGACACATCGACAAACACATAACCTGCTACACACAGGAGTTGGACGACCTATCGCGACACGAGGTTACGACGACCGACACGTACCCCACCCAGCTGGACTCTGTATTCCATCACGTGGTACGTATTGAACGGTCCATATCTTTATTTACTTCTCATGTTTTCGGTTTCTAATTTGTTAATTTTGTGTACAGAACGGCCTCAGAGATGCCATGGACACAATCCTAGAGAAGGCGAGGCGAGACATCCAACTTACATCGTGCTAGAGGCCGAGGGACGTGGTGGACCCACCAGGGCGTGGACGGGTGAGCCACAATGCATCACGCCCACGACTCCTCACCTGGGTGTGGCAGGCGGGCCCTCGTGGCACCGTGCCGGGAGTACCTCAACATAGTTCGCAGGTACACCTGAAACACTCACGCCTGTTATTTTATTCCGAACTCCACTAGTTACTAATGGCAATTTCTTCTGGCAAGTTCTCAGTTCCACCCGTACACACGGCAGTACAACGTGGAGCCGTCCGCTGCGATGCAACAACGTACTATTTCAGCATTTTCATCTTGTTTACATGCATAATGTACAGTTCCACATGTCGTACAACACTTTGGGACGAGGAGCTGGTGTCGCACAAGGGAACACACACCTCGAACTTCGACTTCAATGAGGAGTGGACGCTACGACGACAGGGCGGTGGGCCTTCGCACGGCGAGAGCAGCCAGGTCTCAGTGGGGGGCTTCACAGCTGTACGGTGCGCCCGGAGTGATCTAACCGACGCAACCCCCTCTCGCGACACCCCTTCTCACGACACCCGTGCAGGCTACTCAAGTCGGTAGGTTACCTTGGCCACCAGAGCCTTTGACATATTCGCACCATCGCCAGCAGCCGCTCCGGACGAGGTCAGGGGCCACATGTGGGGTACGCCCCAAGAGGGCCCGCGAGTAGATGTATCATTCATGTTATGTAAATATTAATTTGTATACAACTTACATTATGATAGTCTCATGTTTCGATACTATTTGTTCTTGTTGTGTGTACAGGTAACCGTGTGAGGGAGTCAACATCGCGACACCCCACACCACCCTAGTTCTACCATTTTCATATGCGAAATGACCACACCCTTGTTCCCAAGTCATTCTCTCCCCAATATTTCGTTGTGTACTCTTAAATAAACCGGTTCAGAAAAAGGACAATTGCATTAGAAAATGACAATTCAATACCTTTCTTATTGTGCCATTGAAGGGGGCTTTTTTTTTTGTTATTGCACCGATGAAATCGCATTCCAAATACATTTGGTCACACCGAAACTCCTAAATTATTTTCTACTTTATATTTCCTTATCTTTTCAACAATTATCGGTTACACAGATACTTAAAGATATTAACAAAATTGTAAATACAATCTAATTTCAAAAATAGGCTCCTGTTGCCAATTTAATCGGCGACTAGATTCTGTCGCCATTTGAATTGGCAATAGATTCCTGTTGCCATTTGAATCGGCAACATGGATCTTGTCGCCAATTCAAATAGCAACCGAACTGTTTCTATGATGACATAGTCTCTGTCGCTATTTCAACTGGTAACAGGAATAACAACATATGACCATTTTTGTTTTTTTACTATTTATTTTTGTAATTATTTATTAAAATAATATTGTTTAAAAAAAGTAACAAGGGGTTTCCACCAATACATAGCTGTAAACTCCTGTCGTGGACGCGATCATCCTCGTTGGGAACAGACGGTGTATACGATGACGCGAAGCCATAGAGCCATTGCGCCGAGGATAATCGGGGGCGTCTGATGTGCTTGCCGATTGATGTCCCGTCGGTGGTCCTCCGGACAGTCGTTCCGGCTTTGGCACTTGAGCTAGTGGAAGTCGCAGCCGTAGATTTGGTTGTAGCTTCACTGGGCTCGAGGTTTTTTTAAACTTCACCCCGCTGCATGTGGGGATCAGTAGCAATGCGCGATCAACCCGAACAGGCGAGAAGCTGATGGGTCCACCGTAGAGCTTTGGATATGTCGGCAAAACCCCTCGTGCAACCTGAATTTCGACTACTCTTGGGTCGGGGTCAGCGACGAAGCTAGAATTTCGATGATAAAGGTGTAAACATTTTTTTGTGATTAAAAGAAAGACGCATATATATGCGTACACACATCACCATGTATGTACACATGCTAGTGCGCCTCCTTAGTACACGTCTAGAAAGACGGATACTGGAAATAAATCCATGATCTTAAAAATTCCTACCGAAAGCGTATGTGCATGAAGGTACAAACTTAAATTATACATTCCAACATAAAAGTTTAAATGATATAGTAAATGATTAAATAGAATAAATTACATGTTTCTAGTGTAGTCAACATCACAAAATAAAATATAGCTTGTGTTAGTGGACTGCTGACTATTGATTGTCGACATCACAAATTTATTGTATAGCTTGTGTATTATACCAGATATATATACTGTATAGCGGGTTTACGTGCAAAAAATCTAGGGTATAGCTGTACCCCATGTACATTAGGTGGCTCCGCCATTGGAAGGGGGCTTGCAAGCATTGGCTTGTCCAACCAGTTTTGGGGGGCTACAAGTAGGGGTGCAAGTGAGGCGGGTCTGTCCACTAAGCCATCGGCCCGCCCCGCAGAAGCAGCCTACTTAAACTCCCGCGAAAAACCGTTTATGATAGCAGATTGTAGCAGGTCGGCTTGCGGATCCCGCTAGGCCACCGGGCACCGCGTAGCTAAACCAACGAATCGCATCGCCCTTACGACACTAAGTCGGTTTGGTTGGTTGGCTTGCATCGCCCCCAAACAAAAGAAAACACCATGGATGCTGCTCCTCCCTGTGAGGTTGCGACAAGCGCGCCTGCGACAAGGCCCCGCTGCCCTCCTGCAGGCTCGGCTCGACGAAGTGCCACGACAAAGAAATCGAGGTGGGTGCTTTGATGTCCTTTGGGTTCCCCTCTCATTTTTTTTCTTTGGATTTTCAGCCCTAATTTTGGGTTTGATTGTAAGGGCAAAACCTAGAACACTAATTGTGCTTTGCTTCACTCCAGGGACGGAGATATTCAATGGATGTTCCTCTAATTAGTGCTTCGGAGGGCCCCATACGCTCCCTTCTTGCGAAGCTCGACTCGTTGCTGATTGCGCCCGAGTACAAGTTGTGGAAGCGGGTGAAGAACAAGATCCGCCTCCTCAAAGGTGACCTTGAAGAATTGGTAGCCAAATACCTCATGGAGCCATCAGAGATCCGTGTGCTAGGTGATGGAGGCGCACGAACTGTCGTATGACATCCACGATTTCGTGGATGAGTTCGTCCACACCATCGCCGCCAATGCTAGGATCACTTTGCCCAAGAAAAGACCCCCCCTCCCCTTCAACATCACTCGGGTTCGCGAGAAGTTGAATCTGTGCCGATGGGCCACGGATGAGGTCTCAAGATTCAGAACTTGAGTGAAGGAGGCCATTGAACAGTACAGGATCTATCTTCATAACTGTTCCTTTAGCCCTTGGCTTATCTCGGACGAACGTATCCCGCGGTGCTTTGTGGGCAGCCGCTAAGCCCGCCAAAGTATCCTGCGGACTGCATTGCAGGCTAGTGACGTTTCGCAAATTGCTCAGCAACCAGCGCGGGTGGGCACAGGTTGTCCACAGCCCGCCCCACTTGCACCCCTAGCTACAAGCCACAAACGGGAAAATATACTAACAGTAGACTTACAACCATAGGAGACCCGAAGAGTGATGATGTAGCTGGAGATGTCGATGGCCATGAACCGGTGAGCTGCCCAAGAGACGGCGTCCAACCAAGAACACCAGCTATCAACAGATCCGATCACTCGGGGCTTGCTGGTGCTCCTTCTAGATCCAGATCTGAGGATTGGGGGTGTAGAAGCGCTGGTGATGGTGGAGAACGACGACGTCGAGCAGCACCAGCCACTCCGCACGGGTACTTCACCGATGAAGAGGACGCCTTCACCTACGGCAGCCACCGACGGCACGAACAGCTATCTGATATTCCAAGCATGGAACGCTAACTTTAAAATAAATGGGAAAAGAGTCTTGATTCATCACAAATCCAACTCTAAGTTTTTTCCCATCTTTATTCCAATTCTACAGGACGAGTCCACGCCATTTATAATGTGGTCCACTAGATTGATGACTAGATTTTTCCAGTTAAAGTGGGAGCTTCGTCGGAGTGCCACTACAGTCTTGTTGGGTTGGTCGGCGGTTTGTTCTTAGATGCGGCGGGCACGTGCGCAAAGGTCTCTGCCGCCGACATATGGGCCACAGAAGCATAATGTTACTGGGCCGGTTGCTTTCGGCAGCGATTTCACTGAAAATTTGAAAATGTTGATGTCTACCGTTGGATTGTGCACCCAGGGTCAGGATCTGTGCGGGATCCCACCCCAACCACTGAAGGTGCATTTGCAAATACCACCCCACAACAGTCCTAAATATCTTACGTACAACCCCCTATACACTATTCATCCTCCCAAATGTGACCTGCTGATTCAAACACGAAGGGGGATCCCCATTGCTCCAAGCTGGTACGAACAAGCGCGCCGCCGCCGCCGCGCCTCCCGCCCCGCCCTTCCCCGCCCTGCCAAGCCCCACCACGCTCCTATCGCCGGACACCACTCCCAACTCCCCCCTCCAGCACAGCCATCTCTAGCGCGAAGTGCTTTCTCCTGTCCGCCGCGTGGCCAAGATGGTGTCCGTCTTGTACATCGGCCGCCGTAGGCACCGTGGTGCTCCTCCTCCGTCTTGTTCGAGTTCCCAGATCTCCCTCTTTCAGATGCAAGACCTACTGCCCGTGGAGTATTTGGATCCAGGGCTATTGGCATCATCCGTGCCTTTGGGTTCCAAGAACCACGAGAAGGTGCATTCCTATTCTTTCTATCCTCAAGAGTTTTTCTGTTAACCCCTTCGAATTCGTAAAGGTTGCAGTCGACCCCAACACACCAGCTGTTCTGTTCTTAGTGCAACACAAACTAACTTTCTGACAAAGAATGCGTTGAAGGTTTTTCTATATTGTTTTGCGAACTACAGAGCACTGACGTGTAAGGTAACCGGGCCAGATAAAGCGATGATAAAAAAAGTTCGGAACCTTATCAGAACAAGGACCGCAAATACCAATTAATATATGATATTCCTGTGGCTCTTTAATTATTAGCTGCTACTCCCTCTGTTTAGTTATATTTGTCTACAGCTCACTAAATCTAAAAAATAATTAGCGAGAAATGACAATACACATCCCTACTAAATGACATAACACAACAACCTAATCTCCTCCAAAACATTTAAGTAGGGATACTAAATTATCTTAATGGACAAATATATTGAAACAAATACTCACGAAATCATAAATAAATATAGCGAAACGGAGGGACAATTATATTGTAATAAGGTATCTACGAGACCACGAGTAGTACCACGATAATCGGGAGCGCGTCTAGTGCGAATAAGCTTGAAATAGGATGAGTCTCAAATCTCCTATGTTAGATGAAATTTGAATGGCGTAGGTTAAGGACTAATGTGGATTGCCCATATCATTAGGAGTAGGAAGAGGTAACTCAGGCACTCCGACGGGAGATTGTTAGTTCTTGTTACTATCTTAAGACTAGTTCTCATTCGATGAACTCTCCACGACAAAATGACACCTTTTTGTCACCTAGCTATGGCCAACCAACAATCTACCTAACTGTTTTGGCGACACTTGTTCATAATGTTTCAAGATGACACGAAACAAAATTATGAGGGCTAACTACAAATTGACTCAATAATTCTTTGGGTGGCTCATGCGTCTTTTCAAAATGTTGCTTCCTATGTTCATGGTCGTTGCATTGTTGAGCAAAACACCTCTACGTCTTTGAAGGCTCCGTGCTTTTAAGCTAGCGTATAACATCATCATCAATCCATTCCAAATCCAAAGCGACACACCAAAAAGACAACGTGTGTCTCAGGCCATCCTGTCACTGACAGAGACCAATTTGACGACGCAAGCAGCATCTATACCCTCGAAGAGAAGAATGAGATGATACATCCTAGGGAATATGCTATGCTACCTAGTACCTACCATATGGTGTTATAATGCTATCTTATTTAAAATATGGTGCAAATGATCACGAGAAATTCATAACAGAGTTGGCAGCATTGACACAAAATCAATCTATGGTATCACCAAATTTCAAATCTAAATCCGTCCTTATGCAACTTCCAAGAGTCAGGACTCAGAAGCCAGGGCAAGAATTGTAGAAAAACAATTTCTTGTACCAAAACTATCCATCTCGGATAACACAAGCGGGATCGTTCAAAAATAAAACGGCGGGGGTATCTATCTATTATGAATACATATGCGTATTTACATCGCACATCGCACTGCCATGCAGTTTACATTTCACTCCAGCTCACTAGGAAGCCTACTGCTCTTCTCTTATCCATGTAAACATTGCCACATTGGAGACATGTCCATAGCAACTGGCATCTCCTTCCGACATGTTCGCCACAGGAGGTGTACTTTCCAATGCTTCCGAGCAAAAAGCAGATACCGAGTGCCTGAGTCCCATCTTACGCATCCTCTATATTATTTATGCACCAGTTGTGAATTTGGTCATACTAGGTAACCTAAGCTGCTTTGAGGACGCAGGCCATACTGTCGCTGACTGAGACCAATTTGAGGACGCAGGCAACATCATCTATACCTTCGAAGAGAAGAATGTGAAGATGTCTATACCTTCGAAGAGAAGAATGTGATGATATAGTACGAGGGAATATCTTATCCTATCTAGTATCTACTGTATGGTGTTATAATGCTATCTTCTTTAAAATATGATGCAAATGATCACAAGAAATTCATAGCAGAATTGGTAGCATTGACACAAAATCAACCTATCGTATCACCAAATTTCAAATCTAATTTCGATCTACATGTAGAGAAATAAAAAAGACAAATTCAGCTCAAAAGGAAATCAGAAAATAAAAAGGAAAAGTAATTGTTCACTAAAAATATCTTTTTTCCCCTAATGTAAGTCATATTTTCAGTTAAATTTTTGTAGAACACTTTCTCGTATCATGACTTATCTGACTAAAATTTTTAGAAATTTTTTATAACTATTTGTGTCGTATTTTGAGGAAGTCAACTTTATAGTACCGTAAGATAAGTAGCACCGGCACAAGATATCTTCTCGATGCAGTAGTACCACCAGGCTGATGTCTAAATCAGAAAACAGCAAAACTTCAGGTACTTTCCTGTGAACTGAAGAAGCTCCATTTCCTAACCAAACCACGAACCCTCTGGTTCCTGCAAGTTCAGAGACACCACACCGAAACCAAAACACCAAGACCAAAACCAGAAGCATTTCCTTTCCTTCCTTTGCCATTTCGTGCCTACTTCTTGCTCCTCTTCCTCCACGCGCGCGCGAGAGAGGGAGCAGGGACTCGGTAGGAGATTCTCATTCTCCGCGCACAAGAACAGAAGCTGAGCAAGGAGAATTTTACTGCAAAAGTTATCTTCTTTTTTCTTGCCCTTGCAAGCCACCCACAGGTGTCCCCAGGTCGGTACAGCTCCTCGATTTCTTTCTTGCCTTTTAAATTCCATGTGTTGTGTTTCCTTCCGTGGTGTTTTCTTGGCCGGCTCAACGACATAGGTAGGTGCGGATCTTGAGGAGAGTTTCTGCCTTTCTTGGGAGCTCCGTCTTCCTTCTCTGCTTCTGTTTCGAAGTTTTGGTCCCCAATTTTCCTTTTTTTCCCCTCGACTGTTTAGTTTATTACCTCTACCCCTTTGATAATCGTGTTGTTCTTCTACCTGGGTTTCTCGGTTTCTTGGCCAATTTTCGAGTAAAGGTGCGCTCTTTGTGGTTTTTCTTCGTGAGCCGTCCGTTGAAACCCGTTTACTGCTGGGTATATTTGAATAAAAACTTACTTTTCTTTGTTGTTTGTTCGGTTCGGTGTGTAATTCGTGCGTGCAGTCAAATTTGTCCTTTATCATCTTAAATTTCCATAAAGTGATGCGAATTCTTTGGTTTATTGCCGTTTATGTGCGGAATCGCGCCTTCCTTTTGCGGAGCTGGTCAGGTGACGTTTAAGGCCTGAGTTCTTGCAGACAGATTTGTTCGTTTCTCCTTTTTGCTTACCACATTTATATCTGTCTGGTGCGCAATTCACATTGCAGTCGAGTTTTCTTCTTTCCGACCTGGTATGTTTTAAGGGGCAATTTGTTATATACTATTAAATAACTTAAAATTTTTATAATATAGCATAATATCTTACTGATATATGAGTGTTAGTCAACATATTAGTTTTACAATGAGTGATATATCATGAATTATGTAATTATTAAGTGACATTACGAATTTTATCATGTTTTAATGAGTAAAATGTGTGGTTTCGATTCTCAGTTGGAGCTGTTTGGAACTGCGTCAATAATGTTTTAATGGGGCGGGTCAGGTCCAATAGGGGCCAGAGTCCAGACCACATCGACCCGGACCGCCCTTCCGCTTGCGCCACTTCGTCCCCGTGTTCCCCCTGCCTCCTCCGGCTGCGCCACTCCGCCATCGCCAGCGGCGGCACCTTGGGAGCACCGCCACCCCATCTGCCTCCACCTACCCCGAATCCCACGGCTACGGCGCCGCCTCCTCCGTTGGCCAAAACCTCGCCAAACCCTAGCACAACCTCCACAAGTCGTCGTATCCTCGGCCGGCCGACCTCGAGCTCGTCCCCACCGCCGACCTGAAGCTCGTTGCCCAAAATAGTGAACTACGAACCCTACCCCCGATTCCGTGCCCCTGGCGACCGGCGTGCCGCGTGTTCGATCTAGCTTCTCTTCCTCACTCCACGATATCCGACAATCGGCGCCTTACGGTCGGCGTTGCTTCCGCGAGGAATGCCAGGAACCTATGTTGCCCCGATACACGATACCTGTACGGTGATACGGCGATATGCAATTTTCTAAAAACAAGGATATATGTATTTATTCTTTTAATATATATATATATATATATGAAAATGAGTTAGTACTACTGGGAGTATATATATATATATATATATATATATATATATATAAAGATGCTACGAGAGACTGAGACAATGATATTATCTTGATGAAAACTATGTATTTCTTGTATCCTAGCCAATAGCCATTTTTTTGGGCTGGTCGAGCTCCTCAATTCCTTCTCAGTCCTTGCAAATAAATCATGTAGAGTGGAGTATCGCCGTATCAGTGCGGTATCGTGTACGGGACGTCTGCTTAGCGAAGTATCGGGGTATCATAAGGCAGGAACAGAGGTGCAAGATGGCTAGGCTGTAGCACGAGGATGTGGAGGAACACCTCTTTCAACTCCGGCGGCAAGGTAATCTACGGCTGTGAGGTCCCCAGAAGGAATGCGAACACCGACGTCCAGTCTTGGCATCAGTCTCTTGGTGATGACGTGAGGTTTCTCTTGGTACCTTTCGTTCTTCTTTCTTGCTTGTGCCTTGTAATTTGGAAATCTGCTACTCTGAAATTTTAGCATTCGTTGATTTTATGAAGTCTTGAAAAAAATCAAAAATAAATTGAACAAATGATAAAACAAATCAGTGTTCATATGCCCAGGTTCGTGTGTTGCATTACTGTATGATGGGGGAGAACAAACAATAAGCTGGTTTCCATTGTTTCTCTACTTCGGGACTTTTGGTCTACTTGGCTTAGTGCCTTGGTCAGAAGTGTTTTAGAGTAAGTAGCAAGCATGCAGAAAAATAGTTTGCTGTTTGATGCCATTATACATGAAAAATTATATGCAGCAGCTGGAGCAAGTTTTATATATCGCCCATTTTGATATAATGTGACATTGCATTGCAAGTTTTAGTACACCGGATTTTTTTGGACAGGTAGTGTGATTTTTATGTGCATTTTGCTGATTAATTTTCCGTGATTTTCTTCATAATTTTCTATGATCTTTTTTGGCATTCTTCTGCTAACGGAATATGACCATCTAGTTCACACTTCACACAACCAACCGAAGACGTCCCCTGATCAGCAGGCCACCAAAACCCAACGCGCTCATGCCACAGCACACAGGCCAACACGTTCGCCATGCTCCCTATGCGGGCCGGACCACTGACCCTAGTGGGCAGCTCTGCTTCCCACCTAAGGGAGGGCTGGGCCGACCCTTACCTTTCTTTTTCCTCACAGGCCATGGGGGCCAGGTAATGGCCCGGCCCGGCCCCTTTGCACCCCTAGTTGGAGCTAAATTTTCTTGTTTATGTCTTGATGTGGATAAGCGGTTAAGAGTAGTTTTTTTTCCCTCCGGTAATGATTGGAATGTGTTAATGCCATGTGCTCCTGCAACTTGTCTATTTATATTATTCTGTGTTCTTTTGTCTCATCATAAAATTTTCCCTCTTGGAGATTACAGCATGGGATGTATGATTTTTAGGTTATACTATTGGCATGTTTGTGAAATGATATGATGATTCAGCCTTGCAAACGTCAGCATTTGCAAATGTATAATACATGCATCTTCTTGTATTTATAGAAATCATCCTATATAGAGCGACAGCCTCTATGTCTTTGTTATGTGGTTATTTCGTTTCAGGAGAGAGGTGACCAACCATAGAGGACTAGGTAGCAGACTAGGTTACTAGTACTGTAAGAAGGAATGGATGATAGTGTTGACATGCTTTAGTGTAGAGGTAGTGTGATGATTTGTTGGATATCATGCCAACATGTTCATGGTACAATGTGATATCATGTGGTTGTGGAGTATACATCAAACGCTGTACATATTTTTTAGGATTCATCCTTTGAAGTTATGTTCAAACACCACAATCCAATGAATTGGTTTGATCTTTTTTGTTAGGAGCAAGAAGGCACATTCTAATTTCTCGTTAACATTTGGCTTTTTCTTATGTCCACTTTGCGGTTTGTGTTTTCCTTCAGAAGTGATTTTTGACGTTGCTGTTCCACATATCTATCGTCGAGTATTCATGGATTTTATTAATGCCTTCTTCCTTTTCTTTTTATACTCTCCTATTCTATCGGATTATTTGTTATTTGTTAACTAATTGGGCAGATGAAGTTATACATCATGATTATTTCTCTATGCAGATCCTGGCATAATTTTGGAACATTTATCCAGCGACCAAGTGCCCTCAGTGGCTGCTTTCAGTAGGAGTATGAAATATCACCGACTTGGGGAGCAATAGTTTTATGGGAAAAGAAAAACTCCGTAAGCAGCCCTCTGGCCGTCTGATTGAATCCCTCAAAATGGAGAGGGTGAGGACTATCCTGACACATAGATACCCATACCCACATGAGCATTTAAGACATTTCATGATTGCTGTATTTGCTGGCTGGCTTTTCTTCATTTCATCGGATAACTTGCAAAACCTTATAATGAAGTTGGACAAGAATTTTAAATGGTGGTCCATGTATGCCTGTTTGATTGGTTTCTTCTATTTCTTCTCATCACCTTTTATTAGGAAGACTATCAAACCAAGCTATTCAAACTTTAGTCGTTGGTAAGCAATCTCTGAGTCTGTGAACAGGTAATGTAAGTAAAACAAGGTGTATTGGTTCTCTAAAGCTGTTTCCTGATGCAGGTATATTGCTTGGATATTCTTGGCTGCATTATACCATCTCCCCAGTTTTCAGTCAATGGGGTTGGATTTGAGGATGAATCTTTCCCTCTTCCTCACAATTTATATCTCCTCTCTAATTTTCTTGATTGTCTTCCATGTCATATTTCTTGGCCTGTGGTATTTGGGTCTTGTTTCTCGTATGGCAAAGAAAAAACCAGAGATGCTTACTATAATCCAAAACTGTGCAGTAAGTTTCTTGGCTTACAATGATACAAGTGTCTCTCTTTTCACCTCATCTTCTTTAGCTACCTGTGCTTATATCTAAGCTACCTGTTCTTTATCTAAGATTTTGCATTTTGTGTCATATTGCAGGTTATAAGTATAGCTTGCTGTGTGTTTTACAGCCACTGTGGTAACAGGACTGTTTCAAGAGATAAATCTATTGACCGTAGAACTGCTAGCTGGATTGCATTCTCACTCTGGAAAAAACATGATGACAATACACTGATTTCAAAGCTATTGCGTATGCATAAGTTTAAAGAACAGATTTGCTCATCCTGGTTTGCTCCGGTTGGCTCTGCTAGTGATTACCCTCTTCTCTCTAAATGGGCCATTTACGGAGAAGTTAGTGTACTTCACCTTTCATTCATCTTTGGATATTCTGCCTTTTGTTTTCTTGGTTTATTCTTATATTTTATGTTTGCTGCAGTTAGCTTCCAATGGATCTGGACACTCCAATGACATTTCACCTGTCTACTCTTTGTGGGCTACATTCATTGGTCTTTATATAGCCAATTATGTCGTGGAGCGGTCGACTGGGTATGTCAACTGTCTGAACACATCCATCTGACAGCTCAGACTTATTGTTATGTATTATGACAATTTATGGGTCAACAAATAAGTTTGTGTTCTATCATCTTGAGAAAGGAACCTACGTCATTTCACTAAAAAAAAGAGAAAGGAACCTACGTCATAGTATCATCTAAGCAGAACAATACATATTTGAAGCTCCAACCTTCACGGTCCCTCCACAAAATGCCAATGATTATTTGTTAGAGAAACTTGGGATATTCTAAAAGGTGTTACACTCAGTTTATTACCTGTCAGCCACATGAATACTTTTTGGCAATATATCTAGTTTTAGTGGAATAACATTGTGTGAGGGGATAACAGATTCTCAGGTTATTACTTCCTTACATGGTTATGATCACCTTATTTGCTCTATTTACACATGTTTACATGCTGATATAATAATATAATCTAGGAGATAAATAAATAGGCAAAGACATTTTCACATAGTGTAATTGTATAATGGTTGAAGAATAATATAAAGTGAAAACATCCTTGGTTGGTTCAGTTTTGGACTCATTCCATTATCCTTCAGTTTTGGACTCATTCCATTATCCTTGTTTCCACTTTGAGTTGATGTATAGATGGGCTCTAACTCATCCTTTGACAATTTCGGAGTATGAGAAACTGAAGAAACAGTTGAAACCAGATTTTGAGGAGATGGTTCCTTGGTACTCTGGGTATGTTATTGGTCGACACATAAGTTCTTATTATCCCACTTGATGTGGTAAAAAAAGGCTGATCATTTGTTGATATATTATGCAGGACATCAACGGATTTATTTAAAACAGTTTTCGACCTTATGGTATCTGTGACACTCTTTGTTGGTCGTTTTGACATGCGTATGATGCAGGTAAATGACCTGTTATTTCAAGCCTCTTGTTCTCATTTTGGTTTTGATTATTAGTTTCCTTCAGCTTACTTTGTCCCAGAATGCCCTTTTTTTCCAGGGTTTGTTCTTGGGCACTATTTTGCCTAATAAGTAGATAACACTAAAGTGATCTATGTACTTCTTTTCACATTGAGATTTATTTTGAATTTCCTAATTGTGTTTGTGGTTCTGTTAACGAAACCATTGACATTTTTTTCTAACCTCGACCAGGCTGCTATGAACAAAACTCCAGATGAATCTAAGAGCAGTGACCTTTTTTACGATCATCTTGATGGAAAAGACGAACTTTGGTTTGACTTCATCGCAGATACCGGCGATGGTGGCAACTCTACTTATGCTGTAGCACGATTACTTGCTCAACCTTCTTTAGTCATAAAATCGGATGATTCCAGGCTTATGTTTCCCCGTGGAGAACTGCTCCTTATCGGTGGAGACCTTGCGTATGTTGCAATCTTTGATCACACAATTTACATTCTCAGAAGTTTTCGCTTTCAATTCACAATTTCACATTGTCTAATTAATGACCAGTAAAAAAAAATGCTTTGATATGCTTGGTTCTTCACAAGTTGGCATTCCATCTATGGATGATGTCATATTTTAGTTTTTTCTTGTCAGTTCACTAGTATCCTTTTCCTTTGTTGGTACTTATACTGGTTTTGGAGTTTTCCATGCTAATCTTAGATTAAGTTCTCCAGAAAGATGGTGATTTTTCCTTTTTCTTACAGATATCCAAATCCTTCCTCATTTTCGTATGAGCGGCGTTTTTTCTGTCCTTTTGAGTATGCTCTCCAGCCTCCTGCTTGGTATAAGCTTGAACATATAGCACTGGAGAAACCTGAACTTCCCCTTGGAGTCTCCGAGCTCAGGCAATATCGTGGACCACAATGTTTCATGATTCCTGGAAACCATGGTAAACTATTACTCATCTGTAATCTTATACCATGCCATCATGCTTTATGATTTTTATTTACCCTGTGTTCCTTGCCCATTTGCCAACGTGTCAATTTGTTATGTCCATGATGTCTTGGCATGGGAAATGTCAAACAAATTTCCAAGACATTGTTGTGGATTGATGTATTAAAAAATAGTGACAAAATCTACACTGTTTTGAGCAGATTGGTTTGATGGGCTACACACATTCATGAGGTATATCTGTCATAAGAGTTGGTTGGGTGGCTGGTTTCTACCTCAGAAGAGGAGTTATTTTGCATTAAAGCTACCCAATGGGTGGTGGGTTTTTGGCCTTGACCAAGCTCTTCATGGTGACATTGATGTCTACCAGTTCAAGTTTTTTGCAGAGTTATGTCGACAGAAGGTAATTACATTCTCTCATCCAGGGATAGAAAACCCGGCGGTTACCGGCCGGTAACCGCCTACCAGAGGGTGGCCGGGAAATGAGATCCCGGTGGTTTTTTCAAATCCAAAATCAAATTTTCAGATTTCGAATGAATTTTAATCAAATTTGAACGAATTTTGGCCGAATAAAATCCGGTTTGACCGGTAACCGGCCGGTTACTGGTACCGGAGGGGGGCCGGGATCCAACCCGGGAACGGGTTTTCTATCCCTGCTCTCATCTGCAATGATTGTTTTGGTGGCAGGTGCTATGGTTTTCATTTGTGAATTTGATGATTCAATAGTAGTACACCAGTACGTTACTCTATAAGTTTGATCAGTACTAGGGGATCTTTTTATCTTAAGCACAAAACAGTGCACAATTTCATTATTGCACATGTAGATTGCTGCATGTGGATTTTCTTAGTGACTAGTTCAACTGGAAGCTATGCAGGTTGGAGAAAGTGATTCTGTAATTGTTATAACTCATGAACCAAATTGGCTTCTCGATTGGTACTGGGGTGATAGCACTGGAACAAACGTATCATATTTAATACGTGAGTACCTCAGGGGAAGATGCAAACTGCGGATGGCTGGGGACCTGCACCATTATATGCGTCATTCTTGCATTGAGTCTAAAGAACCAGTTCATGTACAACACTTGCTTGTAAATGGCTGTGGCGGAGCCTTTTTGCATCCGACACATGTCTTTGAGAACTTCAGGGAATTTTATGGGAACAAGTATGAAACAAAGGCTACATATCCTTCTTATGACGATTCTAGCAGGGTAAGGTTGACTCTTACATTTGTACCTTTCTGTTAGTTCATTACATAACAGCGCTTGATCTGTCATGTTCGTGGAATGGTTTTACTTATTGCCAATTGACTTTTATCCTTTGTTTATCCCTCCAGATTGCACTTGGTAATATTTTGAAGTTCCGAAGGAAAAATTGGCAATTTGATGTCATTGGTGGTTTTGTATACTTTGTATTGGTTTTCTCGATGTTTCCACAGGTGAGGCTAGATGATTTTTCTGTTTATGAACTGTACAGTTATTGGGAAATTATTGTCCTTTGGTTAAGGTGAAGACTCAAGGCTTCAAAATGATTATTTGGTTTTCACATTCACAAATGCTAAATTATTAACTCCATGGAAATGGGTGTCCTCCAGTGAAATAACTGATATATTTGCCACTGATGGTTCTTCTTGGTGGTGCGAGTTCATTAATGGTTATGCTGTGCTAATTGGCGTTGACATTGAACATGACATATAGTCTCCAGAATATTTCAGGACTTTAGGACAATGCTTGATATCCTTTGTGTGGTTATCTATTTTGTAATGTTAGCTCATTAAAATTTAAGAAAACCAGTGGGATTCTATTTATAGGATCAGATCATTCCAAGCCTATCCCCAAGGGTGCCTTAAACATATTCTCAGACTTCGTGAACCATATTTTCCAGTAGGGTTTGTACATTTTAGGATATTGTTCTCCATAAGTAGTTCTCGTTGTACAAGTAAATTTTGCTCCATCGAATTCTATGAACCAACAATTGGAGCTAAATTATTCTTGTCCAGATAATGAATGTACATGGAGTCATGGACCATATAATGAAAACTAAAGAGGCAAGGGACTACACTATCAACTTGTGCATATTAGAGCAGTGCTAAAAGTTTATACATACTATCTTTTGTGGCCTGACGTAAGTATGATGTACTGTTCAGTGTGACTCGTTTCGTATCTTACAAGAAGACTCCTGGGCTGGCCGTGTCAATAACTTCTTCATTGCAATGTGGAATGCTGTTTTTGAGATTCTGGAGCGGTCCTACGTATCCCTAGCTGGTGTTGTTACTCTATTGATGGTATCATTTTTCTTTGTGCCCACGAAACTATCACGTAGAAGACGGGCTTTGCTTGGGTTTCTTCATGCTGCTGCTCATCTAACTTCGGCAGTACTACTGATGCTGCTTATGGAATTGGGTATTGAGATATGCATCCGCAACCATTTATTAGCAACATCAGGTTTGTGTTTGTTATTTCCTTTTGCATGCATCATTGCTTGATATATCAATATCATGCTATGTTTTGTAATATTGAATCCTTACAAGCTATAGCCCTGCATTCTCTTTTGGTTTAAGAAGGTAGTGTGCCAGTTTCACCACATTTTTTCATAGCAGTCAGATTCTTAATACTACAGTCCCACATTGGTCTACAATTAATGTTCGTTTCTTTGGTCGTGAATCTTTTTTTTTCCTGAGAACTTGAGTTATTACTTATTACAACATGTAAGAAATGTCATCCTGAAATGGCCTGCCCACAAAAACGATTTGGAGAAGAGCCACAGGATATTACTTGCCAATCTTTTTTATCATCTCTCCTGTATGTTCCAAGGATAGTGTACTAGTTTGCAACAGCTGCATATTCTTGAGTTGGCCTCTCATATAAGTTATATGTTGTTTGTTAACACATATTTTTTTTCAAGACATTGTACTTCCACTGCTGTTTTCCATGTCGTGGCAATTTAATGTCTGAATGTTCATTTTCTACTACTCTCGGCTCCATCCACAAATGTAAAAAAATGTTGGATTACTCAATTTCAGGCTACCATACCCTCTACGAATGGTACCGCAAGGTGGAAAGTGAGCATTTTCCTGATCCCACGGGGCTTCGCGCTCGTCTGGAACAATGGACTTTCGGGCTTTATCCGGCATGTATTAAGTACCTTATGTCTGCATTTGACATCCCAGAGGTTACCATTTGTACCATACAAAGATCACTCCTGATGGACCGTACTATCTTCCACTATGTCATATATATTCTCTCTTTCAGGTCATGGCAGTAACTAGAAGCACAATATGCAGAAAAGGAATTGAGTCCCTTCCTCGGGGAGGTGCCATCATCTACTATGTCTGTGTCTTCCTTTATTTTTGGGTCTTGTCGACACCTGTTGTATCAATGGTGTTTGGGAGCTACTTATACATATGCATAAACTGGTTTCATATTCATTTCGATGAGGCCTTTTCCTCCCTGCGCATAGCAAACTATAAGGCATTTACGCGGTTCCACATCAAGAAAAACGGAGACCTTGAGGTCTTTACCCTGGCTGTGGATAAGGTAAGAAGCCTGCTCACTTAAATATCTCTGTAAACTTGATTGCATTCACTCCTCTATGTCTATCATGTACTTTAAGCAGGTCTAGGTCTGATATGCTTGAGTTTATTAGAGTTTTCCAGGCTTATCTTTCCTTGTCTAATTGACTGACGCTATGTTGTCGAAGTGTCTCACATATGCTGTCAATAACCAGGTGCCAAAAGAATGGATGCTGGATCCAGACTGGGATATGGAGCCCAAGGAGCCATTCCAGATGAGCTACAGAAGGAAATTCCCGAGCAAATGGCAAGCCACCTCTGGGTTGGACCCAACCAATGCGGTGCGGGTTGTCGACCAGTTCGTTATCCCACGGACACCCCCAGACCCTCCCACCCCAGACTGTTAGGTGATGCACTTGTTGACCATACTGTAGTGATGTACAGTGTAGTTACCTTGTTCTATCTCCTTGGGAAAAAACTGTACAGTACATAAGATGGCTTCTGACAGCATAGAATAAGGTAGAAAGAATAGAAAAAGAAAGGGTAAATCAGCACGAGAATGGATGCTATAGATCTGTTGTGAAATGAAACACTGATGGTTTTAGTGCAGTGGTGATATTTCACTCTTGTTTTATCGTGTGCGCCTTTCCCTTTGATGCTTGAGCTGATCTGATGGCAATTTGTTCTGTCAACCTTATGTTTTTTAACTGATCTATATCATTACAGTTCATTGTATGGCAGCTGATGTAGTATTTGCCCATCAATCATGTCTGAACCTGTGTGAACTGCAAGTCTGTAACGTCAATGTATGTATTTAGTATCAGGTGTGTTCACTAAGTTTGATCGGTTGATCACTCTTGCATTGCCTTATGTAATACACAAAGCATACAATACATGGGACTGCATGAAAAGCAGTGAGACACCATGATGGCATGATCCAATCATCCACATCTTACGCAATTACACGAGTACTTGGCACAAAACTGCAGGAGATACCAGGATTTTTTTTCTGTTACTGAGCTGCAGGTATACATGAGTAACACAAAATAATATGACAAAGATTATTGTGAATGACGGGAACAATATTTCGTGGTTAATACGAAGTACGAATTATCGTCTCTCATACAAACATGCGATGCGAGTACCATCAAACCGTCTTTGGCAATGCATTACGAGACCTGTGATGATAAGTTACCCTTCCAACGATATCCTTTCCCTCAAAACATAAAATATCATGAGAAAGATAGCTTACCCTTCCAACAATATCCTTTCCCTCAAAACATAAAATATCATGAGAAAGATAGCTATCCCCTAAACATACTACCAGACACTAATTGCTACTACTGTAACAACTTCAGTCTTGTACTGGTATGCTCCGATGGATAAGTCTCTGTGTTGGCTTTTGCCGCCCTTCAAGGACAGCATCCTTGACTGGCAGTTAGCATCTCTTTTGGACAGAGCATATTGGACTAGCTTTAGGACTAGCTTAGAGGACAGAGCATCTAGGACACAACATCTAGGACAGAGCATCTTAGACTAGCATATGCTTGGCATATGCTCGGCATATGCTTGGCATATGCTTGGCTGATTAGCCCTATAAATATGTATCCCCAACCCCTCAGGTTGGCATGGCATTGTGAAGAGAAATATACAAGAAAAATTGCCCCATCTCCAAGTGTCATCCTCTCCATGAGTAAGGATCTTGCTATCACCAATAGTAAGAGTCCAATGACTAACAAGTGTGGTATCGAGCTTGTGTATCCTGTAGCTCGAGCATCTCATGCTCATCTCCTTCTCGACCTCGCGGCTGACCCCACCAGTAGCGGCAGCGCTCCGGTATCCACGCTCACTCCTCTCCGGAGACGGCAGCGGCTCGTCGGCGACCCTCTCTCCACGCAACACCCCCGCAGCGCGCCATGTCCGCGAGCGATCTCGGCGTTGATGCGCCTCGAGCAGCGCGGCGTCGTGGACGGCCGAGCTCGCCGCGGCAGCAGCGCAAGCGGCGGCAGAGACGCTGCGCGCGCGCAAAGCGTCGAGGCCGCGCGGCGGCGGAGCGGCAGCGGAAGCGGAGGCGGAAGCGAAGGCGGCGGCAGATGCGGCGCGTGCGGCGCGGCGAGGTCAAGGTCTTGCGCGGCAGCAGCGGCTCCATCTCTGGCGATGGCGGCGCGACGCGACCTTGAGCGGCGGAGAGGGAGGCAGCGAGGGCAGCGCGATGGGCGGCCGCGCCGCCCGAGCTCGGCGGCGATCGACGGCGCGGTCGCGCGATGGCGCTCTGGAGGAGGCGCGCGACGGCGGTGGCGCTCGAGGAGGCGCGCTCGGCGGTGGCGCTCGAGGAGGCGCGCTCGGCGGTGGCGTTCTGGAAGAGCGCGCCACGACAACGGCGCAGACGGTCGATAGAGCGCGGCCTTCACAGCGGCGTGGCTCTCTCCCGGACCGGCATGCCGTGGTTACCACGGGTTCGGTCGTTGTCGGACGCCGCCCCGGCGGTGGGTGGCCTACCTCACCAAGGCCAACTACGTCGAGTGGGCGCGGTGATGAAGGTGAGGCTCGTGTGCGGCACATGTGGGAGGCGGTCCGTGCGGACGGCGTCGACTACGACCGGGATCGGCGGCGCTGGATGCCCTCATCGCTGCGATCCCGCCCGAGATGCGATTCGCTCTCCAACAAGCGATCGCCAGGAAGCTTGGGGCGCCATCGCTGCGGCGCGCATCGGCGGCGGCGCGCCGCAAGTCCACTGCTGCGAGCGCCGCGCGGAGTGGGAGACCACGGCCTTCAAGCCGGTGAGGGCGTTGATGACTTTGCTCTCGTCTCAACACTCTGCTGCGAGAAGTTAGTACGGTTGGCGGCGACACCTACGGCGAGGAGAGAGCGCCGAGAAGCTCTTTCGCTGCGTCCCGAGAAGTACAAGCGGATGGCTCGGTCGATCCGGTCTCTGCTGGACCTCTCCACGATGTCGTCGAGGAGGCGATAGGTCGCCTCAAGGTCGTCAACAGTGATGAGCCACAGTCTCTCTCGGGACCCGTCACCATTGGCGGGAAGCTCCTCCTCACTCGGGAGGAGTGGGTTGTCGGCCAAGGTGACAGGAAGAAGGGGGAGCCTTCTTCCACGACGCGACGACGCATGCGTGGCAAGCGCGGCAAGCCGCGCAAAGACGCCAGCATGGGCACGAGGGCGTCGAGGGTGATGGCGTGGGCGCCAGGCGCGCGCCGGCAAGCAAGAGCCGACGAGGCGACTCTTGCTACAAGCTGCGGCAAGCTTGGTCATTGGGCGAGATTGTCGGCGACCACGACGCGGCGAGGCCCACGCGCGCGCAGCGGAGGAGGAGGAACAACCGGCTCGTTCATTGCTCGAGCAAGCATCGAACTACCTCCACGCGGCACCGCCGCAGCGGCTCTTCTCCACCTTGACGAGCCAAAGCACACGCCCTCCTCGGCGAAAGTTCGGAAACGAGAAGACCGACGGTGGTGCCTCGACACCGCGACACCCACCACATGACCGGGCAGCGGAGTTCTTCTCCGAGCGTGACTCAGCGTTCGAGGCTCTCATCAAGTTTGGGGACGCCGGCGTTGAAATCAGGACGACGCTCGCTCTAGGATCGGGATGGCTCGATTCCTCCAAGGAGACACACAAGACTTAGGGGAGATTGATGGATAAGTCTCTGTGTTGGCTTTTGCCGCCCTTCAAGGACAACATCCTTGACTGGCGGTTAGCATCTCTTTTGGACAGAGCATCTTGGACTAGCTTTAGGACTAGCTTAGAGGACAGAGCATCTAGGACACAACATCTAGGACAGAGCATCTTAGACTAGCATATGCTTGGCATATGCTCGGCATATGCTTGGCATATGCTTGGCTGATTAGCCCTATAAATATGTATCTCCAACCCCTCAGGTTGGCATGGCATTGTGAAGAGAAATATACAAGAAAAATTGCCCCATCTCCAAGTGTCATCCTCTTCATGAGAGTAAGGATCTTGCTATCACCAATAGTAAGAGTCCAACAACTAACATGCTCCAATTAGAATTGTGAGGATTCTTCTGCTCGGTTGCTACAATCGCATATCGCTAGTTTGCTACTACTGTCAATTGCACCTAGGTTTGGTGTTCCCATCAGAGTTCATCACCATGTTTAGTTTCATGTCTTCGTCTTTACCACGGAGGCATGATACTTGATCTAGCCTCTTCAGAGCTGTTGGACTTCCCACTTCTGAGCTTGCCAAGTGCTTGCAACAATGATGAACCAAGAATTGCTTGTAGTTTTGACTCGTCCATTGTATTCAAATCTTCAACATTCAAATCAAGTGAAACCTTCTCTGCAGGTGCGCCATTGTCCAAGGATGGATCTTGTTTACCGATTACCTCCATCGCAGTTGAGCAATTTGGCTTGTTCGTGTTTACTTCACAAGGTTTCTCTATTTGTATCTTGATAACAACAGCAGGAGATAACACAATGCTAGCATCCTCCTTCACTAGATTACTGTCTACAGATGCGGGTATGTTTAGGTCAATATTCAACTTGTTTCCACCAACTTTGACATGGCTATGTTTCCTGTCCTCCACACCATTCCCTTGGAGCTCTTTTCCATAACTAGCAGCATTATTATCTTCTCCGAAGGAAGGGCAAGCTTTCTTCTCTTCACTTTCCCACTAATCTCCATTCCTAAATTTGCATCCAACTTCCCCGCTTCGCTGCGTCTCTTGAAGTTCAAGGGAGGCTCTGTGCTTTCTTCTCCTTCTAGTAGACTTGGCAGGTTCAGCTCAGCAAGAGGACAGGGTCTGTCCATGACCTGCTCACCAACCAACTGTTTACCAACATCATCTGTAAGTGTTCTATTCTCGCTACTCCATTGTTTTGTTCTCTGAAAAAGTGAATGAATCAATTGATTGAGCGAAGGGCCAGTAATTTCTTCAGAAGGTGGTTGTTGGTTCAGTGATAAGCGAGAAAACACACTTTTTTTGTGGACTTATGATGCACGGACACGGACATGTGTCGGACACAGGATTCATCATTTTTCTAAAATATGGTGACACGGGATATGGCTGTGTGTATATATATAATAAATAATAATAATATATGCATATGTATTATTTTCAATTTTTCTATGTGTTTGTCAATCTGAAATAATGTAAATGGTAAAAGGTAAAATAGAACATGTACCTCAAAGATGATCCTCAGCTCCTTGCATCTTTGGTTCTTCATTCTTCATTCAGTTATTCGTATGTTCAATTATTCATAACTTCGTATTAATACCAGAAATTCAGAATTCATTTAACCTGTGAAAAGAAAAAACTTAATCAGTAAGTGAATACATCTGAGATTTCACCTAATGCCACTCCACACATATACTAATACTGTAATAACCATAAAGATTCACTAGTTGAAACCAAGCAGATGAAATAAAAGGTTGAATACTTATTAATAGTACTGACCAGGGAAAAAACCTGGCCGGTTAGGTAACCGGTCTTACCGGTGGCGACCAGATGAACAGTAACCAGCCGGAAAATTTCAATTTCAAATTTGAATTTTTAACTACATAATGCACTTTCTAGGTTGGTTTAGGCCTATTTTGTGCTAGATTACGTATTGTATGAGCTAAATATGCTTGAATTATTGTTTTTGGCCGGTTTGCACTTCATATGAGCTAAATATGTTACATTACGTATTGTATGAACTAAATATGCTAGATTACGTATTGTATGAGCTAAATATGCACTTCATTAAACACTTTCTAATTCAAAATTCATCAATTAAAAATTCCGACCGGTTTTTCTGATTTTTTAAACCGGTTTTCGAGTGGTAACCGGTCCGGTTACCGGTTTTCAAAAACCCCAGTTCAAAATTCAGTTTATGAAAAATGACCGATTTTTCCCCGGGATTTCCGGTAACCGATCGGTGACTGGCCGGTTACCGGTACCGGCCGCCGAGCGGGGTTTGTCCCAAAAACGGTTTTTGGATCCTTGGTACTAACTCACGTCACATGCATGTATGATGTATATCATTGAGCAAGTACAAAACTTACTTAGTGCAATTCATAAAATCTCAGACAATTCAGGAACATTGCATATTTGTAGTAACATGTCATCGTTGTTATGAATATTGTATATGTATTCAAGAGATCCAATAGGCAATATATATAGGGTACAAAGGGGACACAAGACTAAACCCTAGTTAAGGGAAATACCACAAATACCCTTAACACCCCCCTCAAATGCAAGGCGTATGCAATAGCATTGTATTTGGAAATGGTTAACACTGCAATAGGAAAAATCCGAAGTCCGAGTTTTGTTAATGTCGTCATAGCGTGCAGCTCTTCGAAAATATATCGAGTATCAAAAGATCTCCTCCCATTCGGGTCGTGCGACAACCCATAAAGCACAAGGTGTAGGGGCTGATAAAGTAGAGACAAGCGGGAGCAAAATCAACCGTGACAACACAACGAAGAAGATGATAAAACCGACAGGAATAGAGAAAGCTGTCAAATCAAGTCGAAGAGGAATAGATAGAAGCATGGCGGCGCAGATCGAAGCCTAAGATTGTGGCGGCGCAGTGCCCAAGTGTAAGATCGAGGAGGCCGACTAGAGGGGGGGTGAATAGGCGTTTTAAAACTTTTATGAGCCAAAACCGATTTCTAATGCGGAAGCTAAAAATCAATTCGGTTTAGCCTAAATCAACTAAGTTCACTAAGTGCACCAACAAAACAAGTCAGTAATAAATAGAGCAATTTTAGCAAAGACTTGAAAGCAATTAACCAATGATATAAACAATTAAGTACATAAGAGCAATCACACAAGTAAGCAATTTGATTCTAGGAATATAAATTGCTATGTAGTAAAGCTAGAATGCAAACCACAATTGACACGGCGATATTTTTCCCGTGGTGATCGAAGACTTGCCGGTCTCCCCTAATCCACGTTGAGGTAAGTTCAACCTTTTGGATCGGCTCCAAAACGCGAGGCAACACCTCCGAGGTAAGTCCAAACCACTTGGACCGGTTCCAACCGAACCAACACCTCTAAGTGAGTTCAACCGCTTGAACCGACTCCAAATTGAACTTATCACCTCAATCCACTAGGGTTGCTCTTACTCCGCTCCGGAGATGGCGAGCACCAAGCCACTCACAAATCGCCCGGGTCTCCTCACAAGCTTCACTTGAGAAGATCACCGACGCACAACGCCTCCACGCCGTCTAGGTGTCGGCAAACACCAAGAGTAACAAGACTCAACTTTCACTTGAACCAATCAAGTGCCAAAGCTCTATGGATAAGCAATCCACAACCTAATGCAACACATGCACTTAGGGTTTGCTCTCAATCACTTAGGGGGCTTTGGGTGACTCTTCACCTTCTTCTTGGCGGTGAGACCAAGTCCTCTCTTGTCTATTTTCTTGATAGGGCACTTGGAGGCAAAGTGACCCTTCTCATTGCAATCAAAGCATTTGATATCCTTGATCTTGTTAGGGCACACGGAAGCAATGTGTTCCTTTTCATAAAATCCAAAGCATTTGATATTTGAGTATTTCTTTCATTTTTGCTTTGGGATGAACTTCACCTTTTTCATTTCGATGAAGCCAAGTCCTCTCTTGTAATCTTCCTTATTAGGACATTTTGAGGAGAGGTGATCCTTTTGATGACAATCAAAGCACTTGATGTTATTGTTGTGTCTTTGATTGTGTCTCATCTTGCTATTCTCCCTTTTCTTCATGGGAGTGAAGCCAATTCCACTCTAATCACTTGAGCTTCGTTGCTTGCTCAAGATATCATCAAGAGTGGTATTCCCTTTGTGGCTTCTATCCAAGTTATTTTTCAAATTTGTGACTTGGGCCTTGAGTCTTTTGTTTTCCTCTACAAGATTAGTTTCAACAAGCATAGAGGAAATATAAGCATTTTCACAAATGCTACAAGGCATATTAGTTAAATCATCACAGGATGTGGATATGCTAACTTTAGATGAATTGCAAGAAATAGGAGCTATGCATGGCAAATCATCTATTAGATTACATGTTACACCTATATCCACCTTGGAGCTAGTATATTCATTTAGGAGGAGCTTTTCATGTTCATCTTTTAGAACATCATAATTATTTTGAAGTAAGACATGTTCTTTCTTCAAAACTTTGAATTTAGATTTCTCCATTCCTAAATATTCATTTAGATCTTCTAGCATATCTATCAACTCATCATAAGAAGGATTATTGTCATCATCATTATTTACCTTCTTATTACCTTTAGCCATAAAGCAATGAGGCGAAGTGGATGAAGTTGATGTCTCATCATCGTCGAAGCTAGAATTTGAGCATTCTTCTCCCGACATCCATTCTTGTATGCAATCATCACTTGTGGAAGTGGACATTTCACAATGGCATTGTAATTGTGTCCACATCTCATGAGCATTCTTGAGATCGCATACTTCATTGAACACATCTACACTCGAAGCACTAAATAAAGCGTTAATTGCTTGAGCGTTGAGATGTAAGCATTTCTCTTCCTCAATTGTTGGATCAAGACTATCCAATGGAGGAGAAAAGCCAACATCTACAATCCGCCATATATTTAGGCCCATGGCCTTAAAATAACATGACATACGGATTTTCCAATGTGCATAATTTGTGCCATCAAATTTAGGTGCTTCACCTAGGTGCACTAAATCTCTAGTTGCCATCCTTTACTCTCTAGACTGTTAAGTCTAATAAATGAGAGACCAAGCTCTGATACCACTTGTAAGATCGAGGAGGCCGACTAGAGGGGGGTGAATAGGCGTTTTAAAACTTTTATGAGCTAAAACCGATTTCTAATGCGGAAGCTAAAAATCAATTCGGTTTAGCCTAAATCAACTAAGTTCACTAAGTGCACCAACAAAACAAGTCAATAATAAATAGAGCAATTTTAGCAAAGACTTGAAAGCAATTAACCAATTATATAAAAAGTACATAAGAGCAATCACACAAGTAAGCAATTTGATTCTAGGAATATAAATTGCTATGTAGTAAAGCTAGAATGTAAACCACAATTAACACGGCGATATTTTTCCCGTGGTGATCGAAGACTTGCCGGTCTCCCCTAATCCACGTTGAGGTAAGTTCAACCTTTTGGATCGGCTCCAAAACGTGAGGCAACACCTCCGAGGTAAGTCCAAACCACTTGGGCCGGTTCCAACCGAACCAACACCTCTAAGTGAGTTCAACCGCTTGAACCGACTCCAAATTGAACTTATCACCTCAATCCACTAGGGTTGCTCTTACTCCGCTCCGGAGATGGCGAGCACCAAGCCACTCACAAATCGCCCGAGTCTCCTCACAAGCTTCACTTGAGAAGATCACCGACGCACAACGCCTCCACGCCGTCTAGGTGTCGGCAAACACCAAGAGTAACAAGACTCAACTTTCACTTGAACCAATCAAGTGCCAAAGCTCTATGGATAAGCAATCCACAGCCTAATGCAACACATGCACTTAGGGTTTGCTCTCAATCACTCAATAAGTGCAACACATGCACACAAGAGTATGAGAGGCTTGCTCTTAGCTCAAAGAAACTCAATGGGGCACAGCAACACTTTCTCACACAGCCAAGGTGGGTATTTATAGTCCACACACAAAAACTAGCCGTTGAGAAAGATTCGGAGAATCTGGACAAAACCGTCGGGCCGTCAACTAATGGCGGTCGGACGCTAAGCGCCAACGGCTATAAAACTAGCCGTTGGACTCACAATCGGTCTGGCCGCCAACCAATGGCCGGTCAAACCGCTCACGCCGGTCAGACCGCTCAACTGAGCACCGAGCAAAACCAGAAAACATCTCTTCTGGAAAATACATACCGCCAAACAAATATCGGTACTACCGCACTCCGGTAGTACCGTTTCAAACTTCCGGTACTACCGCACCCCGGTAGTACCGTTTCTTACGGCCGGTACAAACGAAGATCGGTCAGACCGCCCAACCCATGGCGGTCGGACACACACCGATCGATCACTACCACCGGTCGGATCGCTACAGAGGCGGTCGACCGCCAGTGATCAAGAAGATCGAAAGCAGACTTTGTACATTTGCCTCAACTCAATTTGCAAAACATATTTGCCAAATTGATGCAACATGTACATAAAAGATGAAAGCTAGATTCTCAACAAGTTGCAAAACACATTTGCCAACTTTTAGAATCATCGCCACAAGGAATAAGGTACATGGACTTAAACCGTTTGCAAAACACATTCGCAAACTAAAGTCACATGCTACAAGGAATAACCATGAACCACAACTATTTGCAAAACGCATTCGCAAATATAGGCAACATGTTAAGTTGAGCTAGAGCAAACACAATGAGCGATCAACACAAGACTAACTCAAGTTACTAATTAAGACCCCTCTTAATAGTACGACAACCTATACTAGCAATCCGGTCTCCAACCAAACACCGAGACCGGTAAAAGACTAGGAACAAATCCTTAGCCCTAGCTAGTCATACCTTTTCCTTGCGCAACCACTTGAAGCTTGATGACGCATATCCTTGCTTCAAGTCTTGACATACATCAACTCATGATGCACTCTTCACTTGACTTCCATCAACACATGATGGATTCTTCTTGTCTTGATGATCAACTCATGATCATCTCCTTTACTCCAAGCTCTTCACTTCAATATCATCAACCCATGATGATGTTCTTCTCGTGATATCATCAACACATGACGATATTCTTTTCTTCAAACACTTGACTTGATGATGATCAACTCATGACATCATCGAAGTCTTCAATCACATGGAACATAACCTATTTCACCAACTCATAGAAAATGTTAGTTCCACAAGTTGATTGTCATTAATTACCACAACAAACCATTAACCAATAATGGTGGGACAAGATACCACAATCTTTCCTCTTTGGTAATCAATGATAATTGCCTCAATAAT
The DNA here is from genome assembly GCA_036346255.1 of Ampelocalamus luodianensis. Classification (NCBI taxonomy): domain Eukaryota; kingdom Viridiplantae; phylum Streptophyta; class Magnoliopsida; order Poales; family Poaceae; genus Ampelocalamus; species Ampelocalamus luodianensis. Next base: position 62,669,349 of record CM070633.1, on the reverse strand, counting down.
AGGTAATTGAATGTAATTGGTATGAGTATATATAAACTACAAAGGTTATGTATACTCAAAAGATACATGAGCATATATGAACTACATAAGTCTCATACACCCATAAGAATATATACTGAACTACACACGTTGCATATATTCAAGGATATGTTTCAAGGTAAAGATCCTTAATATATGTGGACAAAGGAATATGGATCAATACTAATGAAACCACAAGATATAGATTGAACTCCCTAAATGTGTGCATACACGAGTGTATAATTAAGACATATGCACATATACAAGTTTTCCTTTTTGGTGAAGTTCAACCTATATAATGGATCCGAGGAATGCAGCAAGATATAATAAGATGTTGAATGCATACCTCTTTGATCTTTAAATCCAACTGAGACTAAACAATTTGTATGACAATAGAAGTGTTAGTCTTATAAAGATTTGTCATTTGGAAAGCATACCTTATTTGATTTTTACCTCTTTATCCATTTGAGACTAAACAATAGATGTATCAAAAAGAGTGTTAGTCTCATAAATAGATTTGTCATTAATAACCAAAACCCCATTAACGCATAATGGCGGGTCTAGATTCTTCAATCTCCCCCTTTTTGGTAATTGAATATGAGAGCTAAGAGGAGTGTGATTAAAGAAACTATAATTGCTTCTCAAGCGTCGGTCGCATGCATTCAAGAAACAAAACTTAGTGTATTTGATGTACCCCTTGTAAAGGAAACCCTTGGGCACCCCTTTGACGGGTTCTGTTACCTTCCAGCGTCACAGTCCAGAGGAGGAATTCTTCTTGCTTGGAACTCTAGCAAGGTTACATGTACCGCATCGAGTACAAGAAACCATTCCATAATGGCAAAGGTCGTACTGCCGTGCGGCTCGTGTACTTGGCTCTCGGTAGTTTATGGTCCCTCGGAAGAGACTAAAAAGCCAGCGTTTCTTCAGGAGATCCGTGATATTCAGAGTTCCATTTCAGGCCCATGGATGATTCTTAGAGATTTTAATCTCATACTCCAAGCCAGAGATAAAAACAATGATCGGCTAAATAGGAAACAAATGGGTAGTTTTCGACGGGTGATTGAAGACCTCAAACTAAAAGAAATTCACCTCAATGGCAGATCTTTCACTTGCACAAATGCTAGGGAGAGACCGACCCTAGAGCGCATTGATAGGGTCTTCGTTTCTCTGAACTAGGAGCTGCTTTTCCCGGACTATTTCCTTCAGGCCCTCCCCTCGACGGCATCTGATCATTGCCCCCTGTTGTTCTCGTCGACCTTTCTGATGGGAGCCAAGAAGCGTTTCCGCTTTGAATCCTTTTGACACAGGTGGAAGGGTTTCAAGAGGTCGTTCTTGAGGCTTGGAAATGCGACAATTTCATAGCCGATCCATTACGACGACTTAGTGCTCTCCTCACAAACGCAGGTCGGTCACTTCAGATCTGGAGCCAGCAGTAGTTTGGAAGCATTCGACAGCAAATCGGGATGGCAAAACAACTAATCTGTCGTCTAGATTTGGCAGAAGAGAAACGACAGTTATGTCCTTGGGAGCGCTGGTTAAGGATGGAACTCAAAAGGAAACTTCTTGGTCTATGCTCACTGGAAAGAACAATCGCACGACAAAGGTCGCGTATCAGGTGGTTGAGGGAAGGGGACGCAAACACACGTTTCTTCCACCTACATGCAAATCACAGAAGGCACCGGAACTTTAGGCTGTTTCTATACCATGTTATGAATATTGTGTATGTATTCAAGAGGTCTAATGGACAATATATATATGGTACAAAGGGGACACAAGACTAAACAGGCGGTGCCAGGGGGTGCCCCCAAAATTTTTTTTTAGGTATGCCCAATTCAGCCCAACACAGATTACTCAGCCCAATTCGGCCACCAGAGGACACGGCTCAGCATAGGGCAGGGCTTGCTAGTTGCTTCTCGCCTTCTCCTCCTCCCGGGTCCTGACGCTGCTCGCCTCCCCTCCTTGATTCTCCTCTTGGGCTCCTCGCTCCTCCTCCGACCGCCAGTCCGCCGTCGACTACCATCGAGGACGCCGCCGACTTGCTTCTCCTCCTCCTCCGCGGCTCTGCCAGTCCGCCGTCGCCAAGGGCGGAGAGCGTCCGGCGTTGAGTTGTCGAGAGGCCATTGCTCGGCCTCGGCTTCGGGCCTCGCAGGGCGCCGGCCGGCTGGCGGTTCCCACCACGGCACCACCAGATAGGGGTGTTCGTTCGGTTTTTTCGGTTTGTTCGGTTCGGTAAATACGGTATATACGGTATTGTTAGTTTGGTAAATACGATGTTTTTAAAAATACGGTTCGGTTTCGGTAAATCCCAAAAAAAATTTGGTACGGTGTCGGTAAATACCATATTTACCAAAGTTGACGTGAATTGCGAACGTGCACATAGCGGCATCACTAATTCACTATGCAATATGTATCGCACATTCGCACTATTGCTCGTAGGCGCAGGCAGCAGCAAGCCAGCAAGCAACAACCAACAAGGCAGCAAAGGAGCAAAGTCACAATACTAATTACTAGCAAACCAAGCACCAAGCAGGACTGGTCACCGCAAGAAGCACCGAAGCAGGCAAGAAGCAACGAGCAGCGGTGGCGGTCGCGATGGCACCAAGAGCTAAGCGAGCGGCGTGGCGGCATGGCGCACCCGCGGCCGGTGACTAGGCGCCAAGAGCGACTTTTGATAGCGTGAAGATGTGCTAGACAAATAATACAACGTATATGCATGGTATATATATTTATCATCCAAACTCCTTTCGCTTAGCACATGATGATTTGCTGAAAGTGTAATAAACAAAAAGAACAACATATATACGTGGTATATGTATGCATCAATTGTTGTGACATTCTCGTTGTTGCGCACAAAATAATTAGGATCATAGCAGCCATAGGATGTATTTGATATACATTGCGATACTTTCAATCACATCATTCTCCCTCCCATGAGAAAAAATCGTCCTCGACTTTGGTAAGTACATGGACAAGATATAAGAGGGACCCACTAGATCAAGTTGTTCAAATATTGGAGAGAAAAATTTTAGTTTCTTCCATGCTTCAACTCGACTACGTTGTTTACATGTATAGGAGAAACAAGTAGGCATCATATTGCGTTCTAAACAATAGGCACTTGTATTAAAATCCATCTCAAAATGATCATGATATTTCTCAATAGATGGTTTTGCAAAACATGCAAGTTTAAATCAGCAAGATTATCATGTAATGCATATTCGATAAACATAGAACTTGTCATCTACACCATAATCTCCAATCAAATTGAATGTATATGTGTAGGCATAAGTACTAACAGTGATTTTAAACATGAAACTTTAGCAAGATTCTCAATCACACTAGATAGCTCTCTATGAACATCGAACATGATATAGTATAAAAGATCATCAAAAGATATTTTAGTAAGAACGTCCTTATGGGTAATCAATTCCACATTATGTAAATTGAGCGTACAAATTTCAGAACATGGAATATTCAAAGGAACACTAGAGATCGAACTCGACGTACCTCTTCTTGATGAGTATGCAATTCAACACCATTATCGTACCTTTAGCATCCTCCTCGGTTGTTGTAGGTGTTGTAGATATCAAATCATCATCATGAAACCATTGGATCGCAAGCACTCTATCCCCACCGTGGTTATCTCCTCGTCTTTCACGTCCAACGGTGCGGTTGTTCAACTTTCAACTCATTTTCTTTAATATCAACTCGCACAATGTGAGAAACAACACTAGAAGTAGAAAATAAATCGTGAATTTCAGTAGTAACCTCACTTTGACTATCATCTACTTCTCTCTTTTCATTGGTGCATCTTTCTCACACTCAATAGAGATGCTCTCAACCTCACATATGGTGGAATCACACACTCACTCTCTTTATCATTCTCACTCAATTTGGCTATGTGGCACTCATTCTCATATGGGTTTAGACACATCCGTCCCCCAAAGATTGTGGGTCACAATTGAGCAATTACCAGAACCACAAACTCTTCATGAAGCAATGGGGCAGCACTACACGAAACATGTACCGAAGGGAATGTCCCATGCTCGATCGCCTTCACATGTGATATACTAGCGGCATTTAAACCTTTTCGTGGACAAGTCAACTTGTCAAGTAGAGAACGCTTGTAGTGGCGAGGTACAAGCGTGCGAAATGCCGCTTCATCCGCTCCCACGTGATAATCGGCGGCAATTCATGGCGCTCCATACGCTACTGAATAAACCGCTCCCACCAATGTGTGGCATAATCACCAAGCCACTAGACGCAAGTAAGAGCTTCCTCTCATTGGTATAGTTGTGCATCCGAAATAGAGTATCAATTTCTAGCTCCCAAGTGAGATATTCTTGTACATCATGCGACCGAAAATATAGGGATAGAAAATTTGGGCTTATCGTGAAAATCCTTACGATGCACGTTTGGTTGATTGAACATGGCGTGCGGCTCAAGAAGTTGTTGTTGATGTCCGTGCGTAGTTGCGTAACCTCCTCTCCGAGGTTGTTCAATCCATCGAACGGACCCGAGCTCATCGCGCACACCATTATCACGATCATGAAGTTGCTTTTGTAGCGCCCCACACAACCGTATACTCCGTCCACGTAACGGTGGATTCTCCCGATGACGACATGGATACAACTTACAAATAGCAAACGAAATTATATCCGGGTTAGTAAAAAAACTTGCTCTCTACGCCGCAACTCACCATCCCGAACACAAGACAAGCTTACCGTTCCAAAGTGAATCAAGGACGGCAAATCGACAGTTGTGACGAGCGACCTTAACCCGTAATGTATGAGCGTAACCAAGAGCAAGGAGTACACAAGCGGGTGTAGGTGGAGCTCGGACATGTATGTGTATATCCTATGCAATCTGATATTCAAGGTATTGTAAAGCTAAGTAATGATCCAAGCTAGAGTATTTTGCCTATGTGCTGATCCAAAAGGTTTAAGCGAAGTGTATGAACGCACAAACAAAGATAAATGTGACTTAATGCAAACAAAGGAATGAGCTAGTGAGAGACAAACTGAAATTGAGATGAAAACTAGCTCGTTTTGCACTAAGTACTATGAGAGACGCTAGCCAATTGCAAAGATATCAATGTTAGGGCACAAGATTGCTCAAATAGATTAAATACACAATCTGAAATTGTGGACTAAGGTTTACTCTTCCCAATTTTGGCCAGCCCCTTTTTGTTTGTTTTTTTCTCAAAACCGCAGAACAAAGCTCTTCGCCCTTGGCTATTAAGGAAACCGAAGGAAAAATTTGGTATGGTATTTGCGGGTTTGATCTTTTGTTTTTTTAATACCTTTTCAAGCCGTGGCTTTTTCTTGTAATCATTGCCTTTTCCTCTTTTCTTATTGCAATGGCGAAATAGGGTTTGCTCCTCTTGATTGCACAAGTCTCACAATTCAACAACGTGTAAATAAACCAAAGAACACCCTAGTGCAATGTACAAAAGCTAGTCTCAAGGATGAAAGGATATAAGTGAAGCTCAAGAAACCCAAAGTGTTTGGTCGACTATCTCTTTTTGGGTGCTAATTGAGGAGTTCAATCAGCAATTTGGTACGGTTTATGTGAACACAACGATTAAGCAACGCAAAAAGGAACACATGGATCAGCACTAAAAACAAAAAACTCTAATGGATGAAAACTTAACTAAACGCACAAGAAATAACAGATTAAACTATGGTTTTGGTATTGCAATTTTCGGTTTATTGGACGATAGGATAGAAAACGAATCTAACTACGGTAAAGAAATTCTCACCGAGTAAACCTAGAATCGATACCATATGATACGGGAGGCCCGATCTTCTCGGTGAGGAACCGTGGATAGTTGATGCGAAGTAGACGATGTCGCTAGTGAACACTCGCGCAATGCACGAACCTCAACTCTTGAATACGCCCAAAACACATCGGGTAGTTGTTCGTCGCGAGACCACGAGCGATTTAACGCCAAGTCCCCAATTCCCAATGGAACGACGGCTTGACCTTGGATTGCGAACAAAACAAATGGATCGCCTAATTCTCTCTCAAAGTCCTCGCATGAACTCGGTGTCGAAAGAACAAGCAATAGCTATGTTTCAATCTTATGCATAAACTGGTCTACCTCTATGGTGCGGCCATGGGGTTTATATAGCCTCCCACGCAAGCACAAAACTCGGATGAACGAATCGAGAGTGCTCTGAATCCGAGTCCGACATCGTTCATCGCTAAGATGTCGAGTCCGATTCATCGTTCACGTGAACGATGAATCCGATTCAAAAACGTCCTACTTTAATTTGGAAATTTAAACTAGTCTCCTCTCGGTTTCCCTTGTATTGTGAGCTTTCCTTCTCTTAGCTTGCGCGAATTTGTTCGATGCACTTGATGCTTCTTTTATGCCAATGTAACCCTTGTTGCCATGTCACCATATGTCTTTCTTGACCGCCCGCATGAGCTAGGGTTTTATCACGAGAGCACGTTCCTCTCGTTGGCCACATGGGTTTCTTCTCCTTGTTGGCCGCATGTGTTTCTCCTCCATGAATTTGTTCTCGGCCTCCCTCTCCTCCCTCTCGGTTCCAAAGTCTTTAAATTTGTCAAACCTGAGAATGCACCAAGTATTGCTTTAGGTAGTAACCAATTCTCATTGGCAACAAAAGGAAATTCATTAAGAAACAAATGCACCTGTTGTTTGAGAAGTTTAGCTCCTGCTTCACGAATAACCTCATAAGTAGTAGGGATATCCTCATCATATATCGTACAAGATTTTTTTAAAAAAATCCTTGAAGTGTGCACTCCCATCTCAAAATTCCTGGCTCCGCCACTGAGACTAAACCCTAGTTATGGGAAATACCACAAATACCCTTAATAATCGTGAAAGCAAATGCAAATGGTTATTCAATCTTTGTTGCATATGTTCTACTTTCAAGTAGTAGTGTGTAAATCTAAGTACTTTTCATCCATACAGATATTGTCATACTGATACTGTTATACATGCCCATTTTGGCCAAAAGTGACACATAAAAACTGCACCAATGAACTAACTTGTTGCAAATATGCCCATTTCAGATGAGTGAAGATCTAAATTTCAGATGCATGAAGAATAAAGGATCCCAAAAAGATCTAAATTTCAGATATAGGAAGGAGCATGAAGAAGAATGGAGAGGAAGGAGCATGAGAAGATTGACTGTGTGATCTTGATGATCTCTGCCCGATTCTCCATTTCCATCGCTTCTTCTTCAACCGAACCGTCTGATCTGGTCTTCGCCACCATTAAAATGACAGATCTGACTAAGCTCAGGAATTTTACAAAAGCAAATCTTCAGATCGCTCCAACCCTCACTAGCACGGATCTCTTGGCCAAGGATCGATGTACGCTCTAATACCAAATGACAGGTTCTGATGATTCAGATTACCCGTCTATCAAATTTTGGGATGAAATCGCCAATCGAATACGGCGAGGGGAAAGTACTCTAGGGTTCTATTCGAGCTAACTACTAAAGACTTAGAATATGCTATTTTCGATGCCTTCTCATTTCATCCGCCAGTGGTTATAAACCCAGGTTTTAACAACGTAAGTTTTATAGCCAAGAGAAAGAGAATAACATAGTTCATCAAGAAAACGACAACAGTGTATACACCACAATAATTATCAGATGAGTCTTGAGCCTTTGGATCAATCATCAGAATGTGGCCACCAATCCTCGCCCTCCATTCCAACCTAAGTGAAATCGCCGAAGAGGTAGGTTGATCGCCGACTTCTTTGCAACTCACTTCCCAGCGACGAAACTTCAGTAGCTTCAGTCTTCTCTGAATCTCAAGGATCTGACAGCAGGGGCCAGGGGAGAGCGGACTTGAGGGGGCGACATCGGAAGTGCGAGAGGAGCCTCATCCTCGTCGAGCAGAAGGAAAGAAGGGGGCGACGTCGAGCTGAGCATAGGAGGCGGGAGGGGATTGGTTCGGCTAGGGTTAACAGGAGGGAGGGATTCGGCTGGGCTGGGCCGGTTGGGTTAAATGGGTTGGGCCGAATGTCTCATACGTGTCATAAATACATTTTCGTTTTTTTCGGGCACCTAATTTTGAACACGCCGCAAATAGATGTCTGACACAGACTCACCGGTTCCGTGACGTGTCCATGCATCAGAGTTGTGGACGCTGACCAGGAACTATTTTGTTGCTTTCAGCTCCTATATATATCACGATTTGTATGTAGTTGCTCTGACAAGTAGGCTCTAGAATCATTTCCAAGACCTGATGAGCCTGAAGCATTACAATTAAAACCATGTTTCCACTTATCATTCTCAAAGTCTTCATCACAATGAGGGATCGAGATGTAATCTGTAAAACTTTCTTTTCGCTGACTAATTGCTGATACTTCAGGGGCTTCAGGTATGCGGGAATACCTTGTTGACTTAATTTTGGAGGTGTCAGGGATTTTCCCTTGCTTAAATACTGATGCTCAGATGCATAAATGTCTTCATGTGGACCAAAACGGCATTGGTTGCAGTGGATATCATAATGGTCCTTCTAGTTAACATTGCCTTGTGGATTTGCCAGAGAGAGATGAGGATACGAAGGTGCATAAGTAGAACTCAAATAATTTATGTCTCCAGTTGGATCCTGAGTTATATATTGAGGAGATAGCAATCTACTGCGTACATAGTCAAGAGATGATGAATATGACTGATTTGCAGACAACCTAACTCCATCAGTTGGGTCCCGAGTCATGCATCCAGAAGACTAAGCTATTGTGCGGATAATCATGAGGTAATGGATATGACTGATTTGTAACCAACTGATCTCGGTGGTATCTAGTTGTCCGACTTGAGTTGAAATGCCATCTACTGTTGAAGCATCTTGGAAAAGTTCATTACTATGGTAAGGTAATTCTATTTGGTCATGATGGCTGCTGCGGATGGGAGCAATTTGGACTCCAAAAAAGTTTGGTTCCCAAGGACATTGACACATTTGGCTCTCTCTCTCAACCCTAAGTGGTACAATTGGGTGCATGCTTGTATGAGCAAAGTAGTTTCTTTCAACTGTTGAAATCTTGGGAGTACTTGAGGACATCAGAATGTGCGATTACTCAGCAGAAAAGGGAGGAATCTTGGGAGTACCTAAGGCCTGTAAACTGTAGATCCCAAGTAACAAATTTGTAATTATCCCGTAGGCTTAATTTCCGTCTCATGTGTCACGATCCTGGCGTTGCCCCGGAGGATCAAGACGATTTTCCAAGAGAAGAGATAGAATAAACAAGAACTAGAAGAACAAGAGAGCAAGAGATTGGGGAATTTTCATGTATTCTGTTAGATGCCTTTTCTCGATTCCATCTCGATCTCCTTTACAAGCCAATCGGCCAACCTGTAGCGCAACCGACAACGAGTATTGGCTTCGTTTAAGAATCCAGCCCAAATGTAATACAGAACCCAGCTGGCCCAACCTGAACATATCTAGTTTAAACACTGACTACCTTACTCTCTCGGTATGTGACATTCCTCTCCTCTTGATTTCCAGCTTGTCCCCAAGCTGGTGCCGAGGGAAATCTTTGGCGCATATCCTGTATACTCTCCCAAGTTGACCATTGCGGTGGTATATAAGACCATTGGACCAATCCTTGTGGAACCATTTTACCTCCCACTCGACACAGCCGTGTCTCAGCTATCATCACAGGAGATATCAAGTCATCAGAATAAATGAGGTTTAAGGAAGAATCAGGGCTGACCACGGTCGATGGTCGTATGGCCTTTTTCAATTGTGAGACATGAATCACAGGGTGAATGAGTCTTCCTGCCGGCAATTCGAGTTTATAAGCCATTTATCCAACCTTTTGAAGCACCTTATAAGGTCCAAAGTACTTGAAACATAGCTTGTGAGATGATCGACGTGCTACGGACAATTGAACATAAGGTTGAAGTTTGAGGTAAACCAAATCACCGACTTGAAAGGAGCGATCAGACCTCTTGTTATCAGCTTGAGCTTTCATTTTCTGCTGAGTGCGAAGAAGATGTTGCCGAATTAAACTTGTCATCATAGCCCGATCTTGCAGCCATTGTTCAAGTTCTGGAACAGAACTACTATCACCACTGAGTATTCCAAAATGTCTAGGTGGATGACCGTAGAGTACCTCAAAAGGTGTTTTGCCCAAGGCTGAGTGATAAGTAGTGTTATACCAAAATTCAGCTTGTGCCAACCATTGAGCCCATTTGGTAGGACAAGCTTGCACCATACATCTCAAATAAGTTTCCAAACATTGATTTAAACGCTCAGTCCGGCCGTCAGTTTGCGGGTGGTAAGATGAGCTCATATTTAACTTTGTATCAGTGAGTTTGAACAATTCTTGCCATAAGGTACTAGTGAATACTTTATCTCTGTCGGATATGATGACCTGAGGCTGTAACACCCCAACTCAGAACGAGTCTGGAATGCTACCAAAGCTAAATACAACTAGAACGAATTTACAAATTTTTGACAGAGTCTCCTTTGTATATTCAATAAAACCAAGTTTCTAACAAGTAAACATGACATTTAACAATATTTCCAATATTCCAATTCAATCATGCATAAATGATAATCGTATGAGAATAAATAAGCAACACCAATCACACAATCCACAAATCATCCTACATCCATCATCATAAAAGCATCTATAGGTGGTTATAACATAGTTATTTATTCCTTTGTGTGGAACTAAGATAACAATTGCATAAAAGCTGTGAGGTAGTGCGTGCTCTCCAAAGTCTACTCCTCCCATGCATGACGTTTTGCAGAGGTACCTAAATCAAAACAAAGCAAGGGTGAGCCATAAGACTCAAGCAAGTATCAACAAGGTTACATGATCATAAAGACATAACAAAGATAAACAACTTTAATCAACATCATTCATGGCATTTGAATATTAAAAAAATAATGATAATGTGTTACAGTAAATAATGATAATGCTATGCACTCTTGTTCTTTATCTCTTTACGCATTTTACCGGTAATGCGGGGTATTCATCCGTCAATGGATACCCATGCCTGTGCCCTCTGGCACAGGGACCAAGAGCCTATACATCAACTTGTATAGGACCTTTGCCCGTCATCAAAATGACGGGGACCTCAGACATATTGCCCACATTTCATGAATGTGGGGACCTCAAGCCTGTCATTGTCTGACAGGGACATCAACTGATTCACTTGGTCACCTTATGACCAAGTTTCAATATGCTCAAAATATGCATGAATATAATATCTATACCTTCTCATTCATCAGGATTCAACATATACTTTAATCATGTAAACAGTAGCATTGTGATGTAACTGCAATCATAATATGCAAACATCAACACCACTAGGGTCATCTCAACATCACTTTCATATGGCAACAATGAACATTAAACCCCTCAATCATAGCATGCAACAAGAATTCTACTTAACCCGAATACTTGGCTCAACTGCGAGAACGGCGACGCGAAGTGGGTGCCGCCCTTGGGATCTCGCTGCCACCGGACAAGAAGATAACCCCAAACTAAGACTAGCATACTGGACCAAAATCATATATAACATTACAATCGAAATCGCTAACTTCTTATCATTTCTAACTTTTCTAATTTCTAGTGATCGATCACTGCAGACAGCAGACTTCAAAATTCATAACTTTCTGCTCAGGAGTCCAAATAGGATGATCTTGGACATTCTGGAAAGGTAATTAAAATGTCTAAATAAACTTAGTTGGGAGACCTCTGATTCGGCCATCTACCAGTCCTACCAATCTATTTAATCAGAGCAAACATTTCACGTCGGGTTTCGGATAGCGACAAAGAAACTATCATAACTTTCTACGTTCGTCCGAATTTAGTGATCTTTAGTTTTCCTGAAATCTAAGAGGATTAGCCTAGTTTTTCGTTATGGTGAGACCCTCTGGAAACCCCTCTAAATATGCGCTTCTATCAGGTTAACCAACACTAGCAATTCTGCTTCTCTTCAGAAACACAGAAATACTAAGAAATTCATAACTTTGGCTACCGAAGTCCGAATGACTTGATTCTTGTCGGCAATGAAAGGTAACTACGATATATACAACTTTCTAGGAGACACCCAGACCCAATTCTGCCTCTAACCTAATCAAAATCAACAATCTTCTCTGCTGCAGAAAACCGACGAACTGACAACCAAAAATGTACAACTAGAAAACGACCCCAAAACAAAGAATCACGGGTTACCCTTGCCGAAACGACGAAGGCACGCTGCGCGGATGATGATCACCACGAGTTCCCGGTTGCGGATCTTTCTTCCCTCTCCCTTTCTTCTCTTCCTTCTTCCCTTCTCTTCTTTTCTTCCCTTCTTTTCTCTTCCTCTTGGTCGGCCAACAAAGGAGTCCCCCTCCCTTCTTTGGTCCAGCAAGGGTTATGGGGTGCAAGGAAGATGGAAGGCGCAAGGAGATGGAAGGAGGGGCGCACGGGAAGGGGAGAGGAGGGGGCGGCAAGGAGGTGGGAGGGGGAGCCGGCGCAAGGGGGATGGGAGAAAGGGGGGGCGCCTAGGGTTTGCCCCCCCTAAGTAGCCGGCCAAAGCTTCCCCCTCATGGGCCAAAAAAACAGTGGGCCGAAAGCCTTAACCCACGCTGCCCAGATTTTCCTATTTTCCCCCGGATAAATCGCTAATTGGTCTTTTCTTTACAGTTCTTTTCTTAGTCCTTTGCACTGCACTCGACCGAAACCGGCAAAAGCTTTTCGGGATATTACAGAGGCAATCCATGCAATTTATATATGTTGGAGATGAAAATCTGTGCTACTGTCCATGCTGTGAATGGATGGGCAAGAGGCAAGAAATGACCATATTTGAAAAACTTGTCGATTACTACCAAAATAGTATCAAATTTCTTGGATTTAGGTAATCCTTCAATAAAGTCCAAGCTGATCATATTCCAGGCTTGGTTGGGAACCGGCAAAGGATTAAGCAGGCCCGGTACCTTTGTATGTTCCGATTTGGCCTGCTGACAAATTGTACAAGCTGGTACAAATTGCTTGATATCTTTCTTCATGCCCGGCCATGAAAATAATGCTTTTATCTTATGGTAAGTGGTAGTGATTCCACTGTGACCTCCCAACCCACTGTCATGTAATGCAAGCAGAACCGCCTGATGAGCTTCAATGTGATTGCCCAAATAGATTCGGCCCTTATACTTGATGACACCATCATGCAGCACAAACCCTTCAACATTTGATCCAGTTAAAGACAATTCAGCCAACAATGATTTGGTGGTAGGGTCCGTCTGGTAACCTTCAATGCATCTGCTGGACATTGCAGTAAGTTCTGCCACTTCCTTCCTAGACAATGCATCTGCTGCTTTATTTTCTAACCCTTTCTTAAACACAATCTTGTACTGCAAACCCAAAAGCTTCAGGAAGGCCTTGTGTTGCATGTCTTGTGTCAGTCTTTGCTCTCCTAAATGGAGTAGACTCTTATGATCAGTGGCAATAGTGAATTCACCATGTTGCAAATAGTATTTCCACTTGTCAACTGCCATAAGGATGGCTAAGCACTCTTTTTTCATAAGTGGACAGTCCTTTAGCTTTTGGACCTAAAGCTTTGCTGAGATATGCAATAGGGTGACCTCCTTGCATGAGTACCGCCCCTATGCCCACATCACTTGCATCAGTTTCTAGCACAAAGGCCTTAGTTAAATCAGGTAATGCTAAGACTGGAGTTTGTATCAATGCTTGTTTGATAGCCTCAAAAGCTTCATGCTCTTTTACTGTCCAGCGATAAACTGTATTTTTCTTTAGCAATTCAGTCAATGTCTTGCTAACAATTCCATAATTACGAATGAATTTTTGTAATATCCTGACAGGCCGAGGAATCCTCTCAACTGCTTGACATTCTGTGGAGGAGGCCAATTTTGTACAGCTTGTATTTTGGAAGGATCGGTTGCCACACCTTGAGCACTAATGATGTGACCCAAATATTCAAGTCGAGGTTGAGCAAATGAGCACTTAGACTGCTTGATGAATAGCTGATTTGTAAATAGCAGCTTGAACACTTGTTGCAAATGTTGTAAATGACCCTCCAAAGATTTGATGTAAACAAGTATATCATCAACGAAAATCAATACAAACTTCCTGATTACCTGGGAGAAAATTGTATTCATAGCAGCTTGGAATGTTGCCGATGCGTTCGTGAGACCAAAAGGCATGACTCTAAACTCCCAATACCCGTGGTGTGTTTTAACTGTTGTTTTGAATTCATCTTCTTCCCTCAGTCTTATTTGATGATACCTGGCTCTCAAGTCGAGCTTAGTGAACCAACTAGCTCCGTGCAATTCATCTAGGAGTTCATCGATAATTGGTAATGGATATTTGTTTTTTACTGTTGCAGCATTTAACTGTCTGTAGTCAACACAAAAGCGCCAAGTTCCATCCTTTTTCTTTACCAAGATTACCGGAGAAGCAAATGGGCTTGAGCTGTATTTTATAACTCCTTGATGCAACATCTGTTTGACTTGTTTTTCTATTTCGTCTTTTTGTTTAGGAGCATACCTATAATGTCTAATGTTGATGGGATTCGCTCCGGGCAGCAGTGTGATCGCATAATCAAAAGATCTGTGAGGTGGCAACTCCTTTGGTTCTTGAAAGAGGACAGCATACTCCCGCAACAAAGCTTGTACATCTGATGGTACCACTTCTGACATTTGTTCATCTTCAATGGTCATCAATTGCACCAACTGAGCTAGACCTCCTGTTTTAACTAAACCTTGAAGCTTTTTGGCCGAAATCTGATGACAAGAGGTAGTTATATCCCTCACACCATGAAGTGTGATTTGCCTGCCTTTATGGACAAAAGACAGCTCCTTCTTACGCCAGTGGATCCACATGGGACCTTGCTCCTCTAGCCATTCCATGCCCAAAATCATATCATAACACCCAAGTTTTAGAAGTCTGACATCGTTGACGAATGTGTGTCCTTGAGTCCACCATGTGAGCCCTCTAATTTGGTGTTCACTGTATATCCTGCCCCCATCAGCTAGAGCAACCTGTACCCTATCTGCTTGTTGCGTAGGATATTGTAGCCTTGTCACTAAAGCTTCACTAATAAAATTGCCCAAGCTGCCCGAGTCAATCAATATCAGCACCTCTTGATTACCTATGGATCCTTGTAGTCTGATGGTTCTTCGGCCTTGTAATCCCATTGCAGCATCATGAGAAATACTCATCAACACTTCTTCTTCGCTGCTTTTACTGTCCACCTCACAACCCTCTGTGTTTTCCCCTTGAAGTTGCATAACCTCCAGCAGTTCCTCCAGAACATGCAGTGGCACACTCTTAGGGCATCTGTGTCCAGCGCCCCATTTTTCTCCACACTTCATGCACAGCCCTTGAGCCCTACGAAGAGATCTCAAATTCTCATACTTCTCTATTTTGCTTTTGGTTTCATTTCTTGGCTCTACGGGTGCAGCCCCCAGAATTCCCTTACCACCGTAAGGTGGTGGTTTGGAATTAAACCTGTTGTAGTCTCTGTGCTCTTGACGGTTATTATATTTTCTTGCTGATAATCCCAGTTCTTCCTCCTGTAACAGAGCTAATGAAAAGCAGCATCAACGGTTCGAGGCCTATGCAGCACAATTGTCGTCCGAATTTCCCCTTTCAATCCTTCCACAAATTTGCTGACGCAGAACACATCGTCGTAGTTCCTATTATGAGACAAAACCTTATGAACTGCATTCTGGAACTGCTCATAATATTCTTGCACTCCTCCAAGTTGTTTGATAGTCAACAACACCTTCATAGAGTTATGATACAGATCCCTTCCGAATTTTGCCTCTATAGCAACACACAATTCAACCCAGTCATTAACTGTATGCTGTGCCTCATAAGTCTGCAACCACAATGCTGCATTACTCTGAAAATGCAATGTGGCGAAAGGTGCCTAGAATTGGGTGGGCACATGAAACATATGAAAATACTTTTCACACTTATCCTTCCACACTCTAGGATGTTCTCCATCGAACTTAAGAAACTCAGTTTTGGGCATATGAAATTCCTTCGGTTGTAGGATCAAGGATAACCGACTAGAGGGGGGTGAATAGGAGGTTTTTAAACTTTTTCACAAATTTACGAGTTAAGCCAATTAACAATTTAGTCTAAACAAGTTATACTTCTAGTTAAGCAATACAAGCACAAAGATCGAGTTAGAAATATAAATGCGGAAGAGTAAAGACAAGAAATAACCACAATGAGACAACGATGTTTTTCCGTGGTATCGAAGACTTGCCGGTCTTCACTAGTCCACGTTGAGTGAGCTTGAACCAATCAAGCCGGCTCCACGTATTAAGCCTTTCCTCGATCACTATTGGTTGTTCTTCCTCCACTCCGGAGATGGTGAACACCAAACCACTCACAATTTAGGCACCGGGCCTCTTCACAATCTTCTTGAAGAGATCACCGCCAAGCCGTCTAGGAGTTCGGCAAAACTCCAAGAGTAACAAATCAAGGACCTTCGCTTGACGACACTCAAGTGCAAGAGGATCAACTAGAATGATGAATGCACTTAAATGAGCTCAACAACCTCACAAAGAGTGAACAAATGAATTTGAGGAGTTGAAAGGATGCACAAGGCTCAAAGGATGTTAAATGTGGTCTAGCACTATGTCCTTGAGCAGATAGGGGAGTATTTATACCCCCAACAAAATTTATAACCGTTGGAGAAGAAAACTCCACTTTTCAGCCACAAGCGGTACTACCGCCATGTACCGGGCTGTACTACCGCACTTCTCCAACCACCTCTGTAACGGCTATAACAGAGGCATTAAATGACCTGACATAGCCGTTTTATTTTGTATTGCGGTACTACCGCCAACAGGCTAACGGTACTACCGCAGAGCGGTCATACCGCAAAGTGAGTGCGGTACTACCGTTTTCCAAGAGAGACAGAAAGGGGTGCGTGCTGGAAAAAATATACCGCCAAGTAATGATCGGAATAACCGGCGTGCGGTACTTCCGCTTAACAAATGCGGTACTACCGTAGTCCGGTCATACCGCGTGAATACTTGCGGTACTACCGCGCTGAGGGTTTGGCACCGAAACCATAAAAAGGGTCTCTCTGTAAAAAAATGTACCGCCAAGTAACAATCGGAACAACCGGGTTGCGGTGGTACCGCACTACAAGCCCGGTCATACCGTGGAGCGGTAGTACCGCAAGTTCAATGCCGGTACTACCGATTATCCTGACAAAACGGACTTGGCAAAGATAAAAGCAATCCAAATGCATGCATGATCCTAGATTGATCCATAAAGCACAAGAACATGCTATCAAGCTACTAGTCATGATTCCTTTTAATAGTACGGCATTTAACCTATAATCCGGTCTTCCAACCATATTTCCTAAGACCGGTAAAAGGTAAAAGGTTTCTAATCTACTTGTACCTTGACTTTGATCCAATTTGATCTTCATGATATCCTTTAGCATGCAGCTTCACGATCATACTTACCTTTTAGACTTAACCTTACAAATGCTCAATCACACACATTAGTCCAATTATCACATATTATCATAAATTACCAAAACCAATTTTTAGGGGCCTAGATGATTTTCAATCTCCCCCTTTTTGGTAATTGATGACAACCTAGTTAATATATGGGAAGAAAGGTTTTGATTCAAAACCCAAGATAGTGAAACAAGTGTATATCCTTTTGATGGCTTAACAACATAGCTCATATGATTAAAAGAAATGACGAGAATTAAACTCTTGTCAAGCTAGAGCAAAGAAAGCTCCCCCTAAATATGTGCATGAAATAGATAGAATATTTTAAGAGCACATAGAGAGTTTTGACAAAATTTGGCAGAGTTTCTTTAGTTTGTTGGTACTGAGGAAATTTTCATAATTGAAATTGCAGTAGAGATAATATCAATATCATATTGAAAATTAAGACAACCAACAAGTTGTATCAAAGTTCAACATGATAATAATAGTGAATTATTACAAGCATTAAAACACAACTAACACGGTAGCAAAAGATTATCTGATGACTCCCCCTAGAACTTACTTCCCTTCTAGCTACTTCTCCCCCTTTGACATCACAATACCAAAAAGAACATCAAACAGCTGGATCCTGAGGAGGAAGAGTCGAGCAATCCTGAGGAGCAGGATCCTGAGAAGGTGAGGTAGCCGAGCTCGAGGAACTGGGCTACACCAGGTGATAGGAAGTCCCAGTGCAGGATGAGTACGACGCCGAGTGAAGTTACCGAGGAGTCGATAACAATTGTTCCATAGAATCCACTGTCTCTGTCAGAACAGCCAACCTGTTTTGTGTCTCAGTCTGAAAATCTTTCTGTTCTGTTCTCATTTCTTGTTGAGTGACCTTTAGTTGTAGGAGGTTGTTTAGAATCAAAGTCTGATTTTTTAGAATCTGATCTAAAGTGTCTTGACTTTGAGTAACATTTGCAGCTGCAACCTCTGGAGCAATTTCTTCTTGCTGTACCTGTTGCCCCTGAAAGCGAATGGGAGGATTTTCTCTAGGCTTGTAAGCCTTATGGGGTGATCCCAAACCTCCCTGATACTCAATCTTGCTCATAATCAAAGCCATGATATAAGGAGCATGATAAATCCTCTTCACCCTGTCATTCTTAGAAGAAATAATGCCCCTGATTATGACATCCACAACATCAAACTTTCTCTCATGTGAAATATTATCAATGATATTCCACACAAGTCCTCGTACAGCATCAAAGTTACCACTTTTGGGAAGAAAGGTATGATTAATAATTCTATTAATCAAGCTAGGAATGGGCAGTAAACCATGAATCTTCCCTGGTGTATACCTGACATTTTGATCATAGAAGTCTGTCAGCAGAACAAGCAAGGCGGTCTGTCAAATAACTTATCCCAATTTCCAGAATATATCCTCAATACACGCTCAAAATCAGCCTTAGTGCACTCCACATAGCGTGTAACTGTCATCCATTTCATCTTCTTGAAATCATGAGAAACATATAAAGTGGTATAGAATTGTCTGATAATCTCCTCATCATAGTCATGCTTTAGAGCAACAAAATCATGAAGACCAACTTGTTGAAAAAGTCGATACACACCTTCATATTTTTCAAGGGAGTTGATATGAGTCCACTTTATCCATTTATGATCTGCAAACTTTCTGTGATGACCATATACCTGCTCATAGACCTGCTCCTGGAACTTGGTGTAAAATCTGGGATTTATGGAGTTTGAGGGCAGAAGATATTGGTCTTTGTGTCTTAAAATAGCATAGTCATCAGTTGAGATGAGATTTAGATTTATCTCAGGTTCTTCTGCGTCTCCTATCTCCTCATCAGATTGAGCCTGGACTTCTTCTTCTGTGTCAGGCTCATATCCAGATTCTGACTCATGCTGTGAGGACCTTCTTTCACTTTCAGAGTCACTTGCTGCAGGACCCTTACCCGTGCCTGCGGGATCTTCAATTGGGTCAGAACAAGGTTGAGTGGAAGATTGCCCTCTGCGAGTTCCAAATCTTGTCCTTGGCATCTTTACAAAGAGAGAATAGGTTACAAGGAGTTCAAAAGATCAAGCAATCTGGAGTTAATTTGAATGAAATAATTTGGTGTTCTGTCAGTAAAATCGGTAGTACCGCAAGTCCTCAGCCGGTAGTACCGTGGTGCGGTAGTACCGCCATTTTCTGGCCGGTATTACCGTATCACGGTAGTTCCGCGTATAAGAACACGGTAGTACCGCTTTCGCAGACTGCGACCTAGGGCACAAGATTTTAAACGAAAAATTGATGTTTCCTTTGGTTTGAATCCAAGTAAAGGATGCACTAACATCATTAAACATCAATTATGCTATTTTGTCCAACTAGAATCGCACAAATCATCAACATTTCAAATTAACTAGAATGAGATCTAGGGTTTGATTCAAACGGTAAAATGAGGATTTTAAGAAGTTTTACCTTGAGGAAGGGAGGGGTTAAACCCTAGAGATGCAAGGATTCACAAAGATTCGAAGATCAACCGAGTTTTGGAGGGATTTTGACCGAGTAGTTTTTCGGGAGAGAGATAGAGAGAGAGAAGAAATGAAGAAGGAAGGCACGGGAGAAAGAATGAACTCTGGAGGTAACTTTTCTTTCGAAACCGATGCGGTAGTTCCGCCCTTTGGCCACCGGTAATACCGCAAAGCGGTCGTACCGTGGTTATTGTGCTGGTAGTACCGCACTGCGGTCATACCGCACATAACCCGCCGGTAATTCTGATTATCCTGGAACTTCAAAAACAGTTCTGGATAAAATTTGGACAGGATAAGTTGCAAATGATCCTTAGTTTTGCAATCAATTAAGAGTCATTAGGGATCATTATGCATAGAATAGACTAATGTCTATATGAGAATATAATTTTTATGAACATAGATATTCTTTATAAAATTTTGAAAATATTTTCTTACAAAAGCTTTTGAATAACACCAAATTAAACAAAATACATGAGGTAAAATTTCAACCAACATTTGAATAGTCTATGACATTTAATTCATTCCTCAATTTACAAAAACGGTCTTCATCTAGTGGCTTGGTGAAAATGTCCGCTAATTGATCTTCGGTTCGGATATGGCTAATTTCAATGTCTCCTTTGCCCACATGATCTCTTAGGAAATGGTGGCGAATATCTATATGCTTGGTTCTTGAGTGTTGGACTGGATTATTTGCTATTTTAACCGCACTTTCATTATCACACAAAAGAGACATATTATCAATTTTAATTTCGTAATCCATCAAAGTTTGTCTCATCCATAGCAATTGAGCACAACAACTTCCCGCGGAAACATATTCGGCTTCGGCAGGGGATAAAGCTACGAAATTTTGTTTCTTGGATGACCATGATACTAAAGATCTTCCTAAGAATTGACAACTCCCCGAGGTGCTTTTTCTATCCACTTTGCAACCCGCATAATCGGAGTCCGAGTATCCAATTAAATCAAACTTGACACCTTTAGGAAACCATAGGCCAATACTAGAGGAATGCTTTAAATATCTTAGTATTCTTTTTACGGCCATCAAGTGGCACTCTTTTGGAGATGCTTGAAACCGTGCACACATGCAAACACTAAACATAATATCGGGCCTAGATGCGGTGAGATAGAGCAAACTACCAATCATAGATCTATAAAGCTTTAAATCTACTGATTTACCTCCCTCATTTAGGTCGAGATGACCGTTGGTTGCCATGGGAGTCTTCATAGGTTTTGCATCCTCCATGCCAAATCTCTTGATCAAGTCCTTTGCATACTTTGTTTGGCTTACGAAAGTTCCATCTTTGAGTTGCTTGATTTGAAGTCCAAGAAAATAACTAAGTTCTCCGATCATGGACATTTCAAATTACCTAGACATCATATCACCAAATTCTTTGCAAAAGTTTTGATTAATAGAACCAAATATGATATCATCAACATAAATTTGACATACAAAGAAATCATCATCTAATACTTTAGTGAACAAAGTTGAATCAATTTTCCCGATTTTGAATCCTTTTGAACCTAGAAAATTTCTAAGGCGTTCATACCATGCTCTAGGAGCTTGTTTAAGACCATAGAGCGCATTGGAGAGTTTGTAGACATGATTAGGATTCTTAGGATCTTCAAAACCGGGAGGTTGTTTAACAAACACAAGTTCGGATATTTCTCCATTTAGAAAGGCACTTTTGACATCCATTTGAAATAATTTAATATCGAAGCATGATGCAAAAGCAAGTAATATACGAATTGACTCAAGTCTAGCTACGGGAGCAAAAGTTTCACCGAAATCCAAACCTTCGACTTGAGAGAAACCTTGTGCGACCAATCTTGCTTTGTTTCTTATAACCATACCATTTTCGTCTTGCTTGTTTCTAAACACCCATTTTGTACCGATGACATTGTGTTCTTTGGGTCGATCCACCAATGTCCAAACTTCGTTTCAGATGAAATTATTAAGCTCTTCATGCATAACAATCATCCAATCCGGATCATCAAGTGCTTCATCTATATTCTTTGGCTCAAGAGAAGAGACAAAAGAGTAATGTTCACAAAATGAAGCAACACGAGATCGAGTTTGAACACCCTTACTTACATCACCCAATATTTGATCTATTGGATGATCTTTTGAAATCGCATTGTGGATTCTTGGTGGTAGGTTGGATGGTTGATCATCTTCATTATTATTTTCTTCCACTTGAATTTGACTTGTTGTGGAAGAGGTAGGAGGTTCAACTTGAGTAGAAGATGACGGTTCATCTTTAGGTTCGATGTCGCCAATTTGCATATTTTCCATAGCTTTTCTTAACAATTCATCACCTACATCATCTAAATTATCATGCCCTTCTTGGGAGCCGTTAGTTTCATCAAATTGAACATCGTGTCTTTCCTCAACTAAACCGGAGTTTTGATTAAAGACGCGATATGCTTTGCTATTTGAAGAGTAACCAAGCAGGAAACCAACATCACAACGACTTGCAAATTTTGAAAGACGAACTCCCTTTTTCAAAATATAACACTTGCAACCAAAGACACGAAAATAAGAGATGTTTGATTTTCTTCCGACAAGAAGTTCATAGGAAGTCTTTTTCAAGAGGCGATGCAAATAAAGACGATTTATGGCATGACAAGCGGTGTTAATTGCTTCCGCCCAAAAGCTATCGGAAGTATTATATTCATCAAGCATTGTCCTAGCCATTTCAATTAATGTACGATTTTTCCTTTCTACAACTCCATTTTGCTCCGGAGTGTAGGTTGTGGAAAGTTCGTGCTTTATTCCAAGTTCATCACAAAAGTCTTCAACTTTAGTATTTTTTAACTCGGAACCATTATCACTACGGATTTTCTTTATTTTGAAATCAAATTCATTTTGAGCCCGTTTTGCAAAGCTTTTGAAAATTCCAGAGGTTTCGCTCTTGTCATCTAGAAAGAACACCCATGAATATCTAGAGTGATCATCCACGATAACTAAACAATAGCTATTTCCCCCGCTACTCTTATAGGTTGTTGGCCCAAACAAATCCATATATAAGAGTTCCAATGGTCTAGAGGTTGACATGATACTCTTGGAAGGGTGAGAGCTTGCGACTTGTTTACCGGCTTGACAAGCACTACAAAGTCGATTTTTCTCAAACTTCACATCTTTCAAGCCAACAACTAGATCATGTTTGAAAAGATTTTTAAGTTGAATCATGCCAACATGAGCTAGCCTTCTATACCAAAGCCAACCTAAAGAGGTTTTTGTAATTAAACAAGTTTGTAAGTATGAAGCATTTGAGGAGAAATCTACCAAGTAAAGATTTCCAAATCTAAATCATTTGAAAACTAAAGTATTATCTTTTTCATTTGAAATTGAAACACCTTCATTAGAGAATGAACAAATTAAACCGAGATCACAAATTTGAGCGACGGATAATAAATTAAAATTTAGTGATTCAACTAAAGATACATTTAAAATAGAAAGGTCATTTGATATAGCAATTTTACCCAATCCTATTACCTTTCCTTTACTATTATCTCCAAATATGATCTTGTCACTTCCTTTTACATTCTCGAATGTGGTGAACATTTTCCTATCACCGGTCATGTGTTGAGTGCATCCACTATCAAGCACCCAATGTTTTCCACCGGTCTTGTAGTTCACCTACAAAACAAGAATCAAGTTCTTTTAGGTACCCAAATTTGTTTGGGTCCTTGGAGGTTAGTGACCAAGGTTTTAGGCACCCAAATAGCATTCTTTTTAGCGTCTAAAATCGAGGTGCCAATAAATCTTGCAATTATTTTACCATCTATAGATTTCTTAAGCATGTAGCAAGAATCATAAATGCCATAGGATTTAACATTAATATTTAAGCAATCATTTGATATGTGTCCTACCTTACCACATTTATTGCAATATTTACCACTTTGCTTAATAAATCTTGGAGGTTTGTTTACCGGTTTCTTACCTTTCTTGGGCACATACCCAAGTCCTTCCTTATTGAATGAGCATCTTTGCTCACTCAATAACTTGTCAAGGGTTGATTTACCCTTTAAGCATCTTTCCAAGCTCTTACTTAGCTTGGTGACTTGCTCTTTCAACTCATGATTTTCAACAATTAATAAGGGGTCACAAGTATTATTCATATCAACAATTGAATCATTATTTGAGCAACAAGGTATGGATAGCAAGTCATCACAAGAAGTAGAAATACTAGACATGGATTTAGCATTTGTCACATTTTCTACTCTAGGCATCTCATTCATTAAATCACAAGTAATACCAATATTTGAATGAGATTTTTCTATATCTTTTAGAAGGAGAGAATCATGAGCTTTCTTTAGCTCCTCATAAGAGTCTTTTAGAGAGATATACTCTTTCTTTAAGACTTTAAATTTTGATTTCTCTTTTCCAATATACTCGTTTAAATCTTCAACCATGTCCATTAATTCATCATATGAAGGAACATCATTATCAATGGATTTTACCTTATCTCCTTTTGCCATAAGACATATAGGAGATTCAAAGAGTGAAGGAGCTTCCTTTATGGTGATGCCGACAAGTCCTCTTTTCTTAGAAGACTCTTCATCACTTGATTCGGAGTCGGAATCCGAATATTCTTCATCGGAATCCCACTCTCCAATGTGAGCTTCATTTTTGCCCTTTTTGTGAAGCCTTTTGAAAAGCTTCTTCTTTCCATCGAATTCATTTTTCTTTGATGATTTATCTTTGTCATCCTTCTTGTTGGGGAAATTTGAGATTATGTGCCCCTTCTCATCGCATCCATAACAACGAATGTTGTTATATCGCTTGTTGTCACTTGAGGATTGCCCTTTCTTGAACTTGTTGAAGTTGAAGTTTCGATGTGGGCATCTTCTCATGAATTTCTTCATTCTCCTCACAAGAAGAGCATACTCTTCATCCGAGTCTTCCTCTTCATCCTCGTCGTCACTTGACTCCGCTTTAGCCTTGAAAGCGGTAATTTTCTTTTTGGATGAAGATGACTCCAAGAGCTCTTCCTTGTCCTTCTTGTATAGTTCGTTAGTGATGAGGTTGCCCAAAAGTCCGGTTGGTGTCATTCTTGGCAACTCGGGAGAGTTGAGAAATAATGTCACCAATGTCTCATATTTATCCGGGAGGGCCCTAAGCATCTTGCGCACAACATCAACATCAAGAAGGTTAGTACCAAGACCTTTGAGTTCATTCACAATGTTGTTGAGTCTTGAATACATCTCGGTGATGTTTTCATGAGGCAACATTATGAATGTCTCATATTTAATCCGAAGCCTATGCAATTTGGCTTCTTTGACCGTGGATGTGCCCTCATGAATTTCGGAGAGGGTAGTCCAAATAGCATGAGCGGTTTCCAAATTGCTCACCCTATTGAACTCATCCGCGTTCAAAGCACCAAAGAGAGCATTCATAGCTTGAGCATCTAAATGAGCATTACGTTCATCTTGAATCGTGGAGTTTGTAGGATCAAGAGACATAACATAACCCTCATTTACAATTTTTCATATTTTCGGACTCATGGCCTTTAAGAAAATAGACATTCTAATTTTCCAATAAGAATAATTTGAGCTATCAAATAAAGGAGTCTTTCCTATATGCACACCCTCACTAGCCATCCTTTCTCTCTTAGACGGTAAAGTCTAATAAATTGAGAGACATTGCTCTGATGCCACTTGTAGGATCAAGGATAACCGACTAGAAGGGGTGAATAGGAGGTTTTTAAACTTTTTTACAAATTTACGAGTTAAGCCAATTAACAATTTAGTCTAAACAAGTTATACTTCTAGCTAAGCAATACAAGCACAAAGATCGAGCTAGAAATATAAATGCGGAAGAGTAAAGACAAGAAATAACCACAATGAGACAACGATGTTTTCCCGTGGTATCGAAGACTTGTCGGTCTTCACTAGTCCACGTTGAGGGAGCTTGAACCAATCAAGCCGGCTCCACGTATTAAGCCTTTCCTCGATCACTATTGGTTGTTCTTTCTCCGCTCCGGAGATGGTGAACACCAAACCACTCACAATTTAGGCACCGGGCCTCTTCACAATCTTCTTGAAGAGATCACCGTGCAATCACCGCCAAGCCGTCTAGGAGTTCGGCAAAACTCCAAGAGTAACAAATCAAGAACCTTCGCTTGACGACACTCAAGTGCAAGAGGATCAACTAGAATGATGAATGCACTTAAATGAGCTCAACAACCTCACAAAGAGTGAACAAATGAATTTGAGGAGTTGAAAGGATGCACAAGGCTCAAAGGATGTTAAATGTGGTCTAGCACTATGTCCTTGAGCAGGTGGGAGAGTATTTATACCCCCAACAAAAATTATAACCGTTGGAGAAGAAAACTCCACTTTTCAGCCACAAGCGGTACTACCGCCATGTACCGGGCGGTACTACCGCACTTCTCCAACCACCTCTGTAACGGCTATAACAGAGGTATTAAATGACCTGACATAGCCGTTTTATTTTGTATTGCGGTACTACCGCCAACAGGCTAACGGTACTACCACAGAGCGGTCATACCGCAAAGTGAGTGCGGTACTACCGTTTTCCAAGAGAGACAGAAAGGGGTGCGTGCTGGAAAAAACATACCGCCAAGTAATGATCGGAATAACCGGCGTGCGGTACTTCCGCTTAACAAATGCGGTACTACCGTAGTCCGGTCATACCGCGTGAATACTTGCGGTACTACCGCGCCGAGGGTTTGGCACCGAAACCATAAAAAGGGTCTCTCTGTAAAAAAACATACCGCCAAGTAGCAATCGGAACAACCGGGTTGCGGTAGTACCGCACTACAAGCCCGGTCATACCGTGGAGCGGTAGTACCGCAAGTTCAATGCCGGTACTACCGATTATCCTGACAAAACGGACTTGGCAAAGATAAAAGCAATCCAAATGCATGCATGATCCTAGATTGATCTATAAAGCACAAGAACATGCTATCAAGCTACTAGTCATGATTCCTTTTAATAGTACGGCATTTAACCTATAATCCGGTCTTCCAACCATATTTCCTAAGACCGGTAAAAGGTAAAAGGTTTCTAATCTACTTGTACCTTGACTTTGATCCAATTTGATCTTCATGATATCCTTTAGCATGCAGCTTCACGATCATACTTACCATTTGGACTTAACCTTACAAATGCTCAATCACACACATTAGTCCAATTATCACATATTATCATAAATTACCAAAACCAATTTTTAGGGGTCTAGATGCTTTTCATCGGTTGATAGTGATAATTTCCAGCAGTTCCGCCCATTCCCTTGTCATAAGCCATCTGGAACTGGTGACACTCCTTTGCTGGTGCTTGCCCTGGGGTAACGAAACCTCCATGATTTTCTCCTTGATAGCATCTTTCATCACGGTACCCTTCGGCTTGATGTGTCGTTGCATAGGGAGGACCTTGCTGCATCCCCTCTAGACAAGATATGCGTAGTTTGAGCTCTTCGTTACCTGCCTCAATCCCGTGAGAGTGTGATCCACAGTAGGCCTCCACGCTTCCGCATGCTTCATCCGATCATCCATTCCCGTCACCATAGCTAAGATTGTTTTGACATTCTCGTCCAGGGAGGAGACCCTCGTCTCCGCCGCTTCCATTCTCACTGTTAGCGTCGGCTGAGCCTCTTTCTTTTTCGCCATGATTGCTCGGAACCAAAGCTCTGATACCAATTTGTCCCGATCCTGGCGTTGCCCCGGAGGATCAAGACGATTTTCCAAGAGAAGAGATAGAATAAGCAAGAACTGGAAGAACAAGAGAGCAAGAGATTGGGGAATTTTCATGTATTCTGTTAGATGCCTTTTCTCGGTTCCATCTCGATCTCCCTTACAAGCCAATCGGCCAACCTGTAGCGCAACCGACAACGAGTATTGGCTTCGTTTAAGAATTCAGCCCAAATGTAATACAGAGCCCAGCTGGCCCAACCTGAACATATCTAGTTTAAACACTCTTGACTACCTTACTCTCTCAGTATGTGACATCATGATCCAGACAAAACATTCATTTCCGGCCTGTCAGTTGCATTGCATTGAAGATTCAAAATATGTGCATCAGATTTTAGAGCTTCAAGCTACCAAAAAGAAGTCCTGAACACAAACAACGTGCACCCCCCACATGCATGGCCTGCAGGAACCAAACATGTGCTTATTAAACGTCGGATTAATACACCACATCAATGTCACCACACTAGGCCATAAAAGGTTGCAGGGAGTAATGCGTTAGGCCATTGCTGTGGCTTTGACAAGGGCAAGAAAGGAGAGGAGGTTACTGGTAAGCAAAGAGGGCATTATTGGTGGTATGCACATCAGGAAACGGCAGCACATTATAAGCAAAGGGGGCATTGGATTTGGTGGTATGCTCCACTTCAGAGGTTAGTTGCTAGATCTGCTCTTGTTCATGTCTGCATTTATGCTTTTCTTTCTTCAGTTTTTTTTTTTTTGCATATCCAATTTAAAAAATTTAGGAATTTGTGCTAGGTTATGGAGTATTTGATCCTTCAGCTTTCCACATATGTTATGTATCATCTAATTGACCGGTTTTGTAGCTATTCTACTGAAGGTTTGGCAAGGTCTGACGGATTCGCATCGGCAAAAGGCAATTGCAAAGCCTGCCAAGGTGGAGTGGTGCGCAGCATCAACCTAATATTCCTCCAGAAAAAAAAAACATTACACAGACGGTGTTCGATCACTTTGATGCACTTTGGTACCAACCAAAAGGTCATGCTCGTGCACGAACATACTAAAGTTTAAGGCTCAAAAATAAATTGGATTCTTAAACATAAAAATATTCAAATAACGGTTTAGTCATCCTATCTTCTATGTTATAAAATTGTGCAGATTTTAAAATATTGCACCTAGCACTAATATACAGAAAGACAAACAGCCAATCTTCGAAAGATGTACACCTCCATGGGCATTCCGCTGACCTGTTTACAGTTGAAACCAATAGTATCCCCTTCAAGCCGTATCAGTCAATCTTCCATGAGTCCATCCATTACCATAACCAGTGGCTCTAGCTGATGATTATCTCAAAGGTTTGTAGTCCAATTCTTAGCTCAACTCATTCAGTCATCCAGACCAGGACCAAATGACCCAGCATCACAGAACATTCTTCGCTGAAAGCATAAGAATATCTCAAATCTGTTCCTCACAAAAAAAAAAGGGCACTCAACTCTAAGCATTTTGATTTATTTGTAATGGTGGGATGCCAGGAATTTGAGGAATGGGGGACTTCTTCTTCTTTATTTTGTCAAACATCATAGCTTGGGTCGTGAGAATTAGTCCTGCAATAGAGGCAGAGTTCTGAAGCACGCATCTTGCAACCCTGCATGGATCTACCACCCCAGCATCAACAAGATCTTCGAACTTGTCAGTCATTGCGTTGTACCCAACCCGCCATTCACTGGCAAGAAGCTTCTCTACAACAGCTGAACCATCAGCCCCAGCATTCTGGGCTATTGTCATAGCAGGGACGAGAAGTGCCTATGGTAACATTTGGCAGACTTTAGTGTGAGAATGTTATGCAACTGATATAAGTATTTTGACAGCAACAAAATAAGCACAAATAATTTGAGAATGCTCTGAGCATCTTAGTGAACACCATTAAAAAGTGCATCTTTACACTCGTTAGTCACCACAAGGAATTAGCATATTGTCTATCTTACTTATGCGGTGCTTAGGTTCATAAAAGTAATGGCGGTACCCTTAGGTCATCCTTCAAACTTAGTGGTGCTACAGCACCAGCAGTGGAATACAATGATTCAGCAACAGGACATGTGCAATTAAGAGGCAAGCGTCAGCAAATGGAGAAACCAACCTTCCCAACTATATTTACACCAATCTTCTCTTCTGGGTCATCCACAAGATCCATGATACTTGGAATATGCTTCGATAACTGAATATATGTCACACCACCGCCTGGAGCTATGCCCTCACTAATGGCTGCAAAAGTTGCATTCTTTGCATCCTCCACTCTCAGTTTCCTATCCTCTAGTTCAGCTTCAGTGGCTGCCCCAACCTGAATAAAACTAACCCTCTTCAGATCCCCAGAAACAAACTAACAAATTTCATATCACAATTTCTGCATTATGCACTTCTCTATCCTGAAAATCTATATAATACAGAAAACTCATATCCATTATTTAATATGAAAAACTATTGGAATATAGGTTTGCTCAGATAGTGAGGAACCTTGATAACTGCAACACCTCTTGAGAGTTTAGCAATTCTTGTCGAAAACCTTTCTTTTAGATAGGCACTCGTTGTCTCCTCTACATCTTTCTTTAGTTGCAGAATTCTTGCCTCAATCTCTGGTCTCATTGAAGGATGTGCAATGATAGTTGTAGATTCACTTGTTATAGTGATCTTCTGAGCCATGCCTAGCTGATCGGAAGTAGTGCCTTGAAGACCCCGGCCAAGGTCACTAGCAAAGAAATCTGCACCTGCTTAATTGAAGAAAAATACTCAAGAGATTAACAGAACTAGGTAATTTCAAAGCAATGCATCATGCAAATGCAAAATGAGCTGTAATCCTTATGATGCCACAAAACATCAGTGAAACCTAAAAGGGAGAAACCAAATATAAGAAATCGGTGATCTTAGCAGTCCGTTATAGGGAAATAACATAACTCACAAGTAACAGGCAACTGCTAAAATATGTAAAAACACTTCTAGAAAATATCCTGAGTCCTGTAAAGATAGCACACTAACTTTGAGGGACACAATAATACTAGCAGTACACAATTTTAAGGCATGAAGCTTTGCAATACTAATTCTGAAGTTCACCTGTCATTATAGCAATATCTTGGAGAATAGCCTTCTTTTCATCCCCCAAACCAGGACATTTGACAACCGCAACATTTAGCAATCCATTCAGTTTGTTAAGAACCAGAGTTGAATACACTGTATGTGAAACATCCTCCGCAATAATCAACAAAGGGACACTCAACTGTGTGGTCTTCTCCAGCAAAGGAAGTATCTCTTGGACTTCACTCACCTGTTGATCAGTTAAAAGCACTCTAGCATTTTCAAATTCAACAATTGCTTTGTCTTGATTTGTGATGAAATGTGGAGAAACATATCCCTTGTCTATCTGTAGGGATCAGATGGAGAATCATTAATTATATCTTCTGAGATGGCACCTCTATATTTGTGTCCCACATAGCAGCAAATGTTTCACAGCCACTTTTTGTGGCTGTTAATTTGTTTATAATAATCAAATTACTTGTCTTTTGTTTGACATGCCTTGAGACATAGCCACGCTTTGGTGGAAAAGCAAAGTTCTTTGCATATAAATAATAAATTTTTGGGGAGAAACTCTATTATCACATAAACGTACCTTCATCCCTTCTTGCACCTCGACAGAAGTATATATCGAAGATGATGATTCAATTTTGATTATTCCATCAGGACCTATTTTCTCCAATGCATCAGCAATGAGATCACCAACATATTCATCATTGCCAGCTGATATGGAAGCTACAGCTGAAAATGATATTTAGAGATTTACTATGGCGACTAACATGACTCTGCAGAACAGTTTAATTGAATGCACGCACATACCTAATCATTTCGCACTTCATGCTACAATCATAGAATGCTTTCAAAGAGGGGAGGGGTGAAAAGATAGTTTGTTTTCCATTTATTTTTCTAATTTAAATCGGTTCCTCCTTTGTCCATAAAAATACAAAATATGCACAAGATACACCACTTGAGCTTTAGATATGATAATCGGGTTGGCACCTGTCAGTAGTAGCCTACTATGTGTTTCTTCATTTTTATTCTTTGGCGTTTTCCCCCCCATGATTTGTGATTTCCCAGGAGGTAAAGATTACCTTTTATGTCCTCCTTTGTGGTTACAGGGATACATTTAGTCTTTAAGATCCCAATTAGTTCATGAACAGCTTTGTCAATACCCTTTCTCAAGGCAACTGGGTTAGCACCAGTGGCAACTGCCAACAAACCAAGATTGATGATTTCTCGGGCCAAAATAATTGCTGTTGTGGTTCCATCGCCAACAGCACTATTTGTCTTGGATGCTATCTGGTTAACATGTTTCCAGTGTATAAGCAGCAGTGATACTAATCAATTTAAGAAAATGAAAACATTAAACACCTTACCTCTTGAAGTAGCATGGCACCTGCATGTTCAAGTGCATTTGGGAGTTCTATAGCCTTGGCAATTGTGACACCATCGTTAATTACTTTAGGAACATCATCATTGTCGATAACAACATTCCTCCCTGCAGCAAACTTTTGAGTTTCAACAATCAATAGCACTACAAGCAATAAAGCCAAATAACATGCCAAAGGTAACATCTTTAACAAGAAAAGGCAAGAAGCCAAAAGGCATCGTTGAGCCATCCTAAGACCAAGTGAAAAGTATATTAGGTCATTTTGCAACATCCACTGGATTTAAAGCTAACACCTTCACCAAATTTATATGTTACAGCGAGGAAAAAAAAGTCCATTGGAAGGATTAGATGGCACTGAATTCCACGATCCAAATTCACAAGAAATTAGTAGTTGCACAATAAAAATTATAATACTGGGAAAACTGTTTAATCAGTTTAGGAGTTGGGACATCTTTGGGCCAATTGCCTAATTGCCAAAATAAGACCCAATTCATGACTATTGGATTGCTGGCACAAAATGGATTTAGTTAAACAGCATTGTGTACGAACCCAACACTTTAGGTCCAAATTGAGCCAAAGTTCCTAGCTTTATCAATACACCAGTGACAATTCGCTACCTCAATACATCCCTAGCGACATACATACTAGCAAAAAGTCTACAAATAACAAAATTACAGTGATACATTAGATCCCAGAGACGAAGAAAGCAAAAAAAAGGCACCTTTTGGGCCGAGAGTGACCGCGACGGCGTCGGCGAGCTTGTCGATACCGGCGGCAAGCCCGCGGCGGCAGGCGTCGCCGGAAGATATCACCTTGACGTCTGCCCGCACCGCTAGGCGGCGGTGGACCCTTGCCGGCTTAGGTAGCCGACACGGCCATCTGGGTAGCAGCTGCAGGGAGGAGGAGGAGGAGGAGGCCGCGGCGAAGGAAATGGTGGTCAGAGACATGGAAGCAGTCTACGCCAGGGTTGAGGAGTGCGCGCCGGTCGCCGATGAGGAGCCGACCCAGTGCGCAGCAGCCGCGCTGCGGCGGCTGGGGGAGGAAGGCGGCGCTGCGGCGGCCGGGGAATCGTCTCGTCTCGGTAGGCCAGCGGCGTCCCGTGGTGCGGCGGCACGGCGAAGGGAGGCGGTGCTGCGGTGGTGGGGCCGTGGGGCCGTGGGGGGCCGGGTGGGAGGCGGTGGCGCCGGCGCACGCAACGAGCCGTGAAGGGAAGGGAGAATCGAGAAAAGTGTGTGAGAGGGTTTTAGCAAGGAGGTTTTATCTACTTGCTCCATTTCCACGCACACACTCTCTCTCTTGCATTGCAATATCTGAAGAACTCAGCTACAACTAGCAACAATGAACTATTAACACCCCCACAGAAAAAGGTTTTAAACTTGGGAGGTTCAATCCTAAAATTCACACTTCGGACAAATAATTAATTATCTCTTAAAATTTTATTTAAAAAATTAAGTACATTGTTCGTCTCTCAACTTTTACCCTAATTTAAAGTTCATCTCTAAATTGTAGTACCGAATAAAACGTGTCCTTCAAGTATCAATACCGTGCAAAAACCGTCATTTATTCATTTTAAGAGTGGTTTCATACCACGTGAGCGAGCCACATGGGTCAAACACCGGTCAAAACTGCTCTAAAACAGACGAAAGAATATCTTTTACACGGTATTGACAGTTCGATGACGCGTTTTACCCGGTATTACAATTTATAAATGAAAATTAAACTAGCGCAAGAGCTGAAGGACGAACAATATACTTAATCCTTATCTAAATAGAAAATCTGCATGTTGGGTAAACCTTTTGCATGTGGAATAGGATGATGAGGCATAATAAACAGTAACTGCAATGAACACTACCAGGTCTCCAACGTGCAAGAAAATCAACTGCAAATCAACGTTTTACATCAGGAACAATCAGCTCTTCTTACTACCTGTCGTGCATCAAATATCTGGCTGAATTCCTAACACACACCAAATATCAGTCAGTTCTTCGCTCACTGAACATCCAACAAGGTTAGTCTTGGCGCGATCTTTGCTAAAAAAGTTCTAAAGATCATGATGTCCTTGCGCTTTGGTTATCTCCTTCAGCTGCATTTCATCTGCTTCTCCTTGTGGCAACCACAGAAGAGCAACCGTTCAACTGTTACAAACTCTTCAGGTGGGTGCATCAGCATCACCCCATTGTCGTCGCGGCACTTGAGCAGATGGACATCAAGAACATGAAAACAGACGGTATAAAAGTCACTTGTCAAACGGTGGATTCCTCTGAAAAGTCCCAGGAGCAAACACTGGGAGGGAGCCCGTCCGCGCCCTCTCGCCACGGATGTCGCGCTGGTGGGCATTAGGATCTCTACTTCCCTCAGGGCGCGCTCTTGTACCCGCCTCATGCCTTTGAGCGTTGCTACCAGGGGTGCTCAGAATGGGTCCGCCAAAGAATATTGATTGCCCAGTGTACGTCAATCTCTCCGACGGCTGTCCTGACGACATCGCTGATGAGGATGTGTTTGCAGGTGCAAGATTTTTCCCATGGTTGCCTGGTTCGCCAGTTGGATTCGCCAAGAAACGTGGGGTTCTTGATGGCAGCTCAACACCAGCTCCTGGTCTTGTTTGTGCTGGCACTGACACGTACCGACCAGCCTCTTGATCCCAGACAACAGATGCTCTTCGGTTGTCTCGAACATAAGATGTGGCTGACTGGAACATAGGGTTGGTTATCTGTGTGGTAGGAACAGGTGGCCTCACTATCCCTGGCACAGACCTTTCGGGAGGTGGAGGTGGAGGTGGTGGTGGATGAGGTGCTGCATGAAACTGAGAGTGAGAGGCAAGCTTGTGGATGTGGACCGGGCTGCTTAAGC
Organism: Ampelocalamus luodianensis; assembly: GCA_036346255.1. Classification (NCBI taxonomy): domain Eukaryota; kingdom Viridiplantae; phylum Streptophyta; class Magnoliopsida; order Poales; family Poaceae; genus Ampelocalamus; species Ampelocalamus luodianensis. The sequence continues at coordinate 62,634,420 of CM070633.1, read as the reverse complement.
TGCTTGCGCTCTGTGTGCCAGTCTCGTAGTCATCCTGGCTTGCAAGACTTTGCGGGTACGAGTTCTGAAGAGGAGACAGTCTCATCTCACTCCGTGATTCCTTTGTGCCACTGTAGTCAAAACTCATGCTACTCCTGACGCTGGCATTGCCACTGGAGCTAAGATCAGCTTCATGACCACGGCGGGCATCTATTGGTCGGAGAACGGAGGATGATGCCCGAGCTTTTGCTGCAGCTTTCATTACCTCGTTTCTATCCAGCTTCGCAAGGCTCCGAGCACTGATCTTGACTGGCTTCTTGGCTTTGTTTGCTCTTTCGGCATATCCAGCAGCATCAGGGTCGACAGTTGAAGGTACCATCCCAGGCTCCAAATGTGGAATCACTTCATCCTGGTTGAAAGTTCCATCACGGCTAAAGTTAGTGTGGCTGTAGGACTGCTTCCAACATTATAATTATGTTTTTTTCCAGCTTGGGGTTCTCATTAAACTTTCAAAGATCATACATACTAGCCGTTTGAAACAGGCAGGCTTACCTGATCAATAAATACTCTTGGAGGTGTACACCAAGCACCCTTGTGGTGAAGACCAAGTGAACTTCCAACGCTGAATCCAGTTGTTGCTGAATTTGATGGGGAGTAGATGATGTTTGCTCCTTCCTCATCCTCTGGAGGTGCCTCACTCATAGCTCTCATTGCGACAACATAATCATAGGTTGTGATCCCCTGATATAGAGCATAGAGAAGGAACATAGTTGAGACTTGAGAAAGCAGGATTAAATTTGGATATGTATTACAATTCCACTAAGAATTGCGAGGCAAACCTTTCTGATCAGTATCATGTGGAAGAAGAAAAGTTCCCCTAAAGGTATGCAGGCCACCAATGAAAGAAAAGTAAATATACCCTGCACATAAGAAATTTATTGTTTAATTAATTATCAACTAAAAGGACTCAATCTACAAAATCTAATATACAACTATACAAGCATGTTTTTCAGTAAGTGTGGCAATAATAGGAAGAAGAGATAAGAAGATAATTCAGGGATCCTAAATAGGAATAGTTGCACTTCCGACAAGACAGAATGCACAACTCTCTTTTGGTAAAAACAAAACAATAAAGTAACAACATCATACATAACCTTACGGTTATGTGCCTATCATGGGGTATAGCAAAATTATATATAAAAAACAAGTATATTGGGATTCCTCATCAGATAATGGGTGGAAAGGTGTTGCTTCAGATAACTTCTTATAATCAAGGGTCTTATACACTGAAAAGATACAACAATTTCTTATGCAACTTACTACAATAACAGCAAATGGAGCACGAGTCAAGCCATTCCCAAGCTTGTCTTGAATGTTTCTTGATGCATTCTTATTGACAAAGCAGAGTACAAGAACAGCAATGCCCACTCCAAATTCAATTGCAAGCTGTTACACAGGAGACTGTAAATGTTAGTACCATTACCATACAAGGAAAGGAATTAAGTCTATAGCTAAGTTAGTACCATACAAGGAAAGGAATAAGTCTATAGCTAAGTGGACTTTAAAAAAGGATATATAGCAAGTCCATAATACAGACCCAGAGGAGACTGATTGCCATCAGAGCAATAAACGAGAAGTAGTTCTTCCGCCCAACACAGTTATTTAGCCACTGCCAAAGATGTACATATCAGCTATGCACAATTAAATATTACAGGGTACCATACTAACACAGTGCAAGATAGTCACCCGACAATGATGATCAAATCCATCCACACACTTGTCACAACTTCTGCAGTGTTTACTGAATTTGTGAACCTGTAAAAATACTTTTGTAAAGCAAGTTTAAACAGCATAAGCTTCAAATGAGTTTACTGTAGCTGCATAGCCAAAAGCTAACTCAGCATACCTCAGCATTACATAATGTGCAAAACAGAGCGTCTCCACCACTAGCTTGTTGCTCTGAATCATCAGGCTTCCGGCAATCCTCCATGACAAATAAAGCACTCACAAGCCCACCAAGGAAGAAACAGCTTGATATTTTCTTTGGCAGTTGTGAACTCAGATTTATGTTTGCCTCCCCTATAGATGAACCTCTCTGATTAGAATGGCCATCTAGAGAGCTTCTGCAAGTAGATGTTGGAGAGTGTCTTCCAATAGCATTGTCTGCTTTCTGGGGCAAATTTATGCCTTGCAATCCATCACTGTTGGCTGGTACATTGATAAAGCCATCCTCAAACTTTGACATGATCCCAGGATCAGCAGGGTTAATACTTGTGCAACGGATGTAAAGGATGAAAACAGCAAATGCCTGAAAGTGACGTAGAGAGAAGAAATGTTGTTTCATGATACCACAAAATAGCTCTGTTCAGATGATGAGAAACAGAGAAAGACATAAAATAAGGACCATTTGGCAGGCTTACCACAGGAGTATAAACGCCTATCGCAACATACTCAAGGATTTGCTTTCCCAGAAATGGTGCAAAGAAAGCATAAAATGCAACCACCAGAAGGAAGAATACCGTAATTGCAACGATCTGTCAAAAAGATATTATAAATCAGTTATCCAACTGTTCAAGAAGCAGGTGCACTAGTTGGCATATTTTGGAAATATTTGAAGTCCATAGTATGAACTAGAAAAATATGGTGCAGAAAAACACAATATTTACTGTACATTAGTAAAAAATTCAGTTTCCCATAAAATAGTATAATCTGAGAAAATAGCCTTTGAAAGTACAAAAAACAATGTAAGAAAACAGACCCTGCACATATTTCTAATTATATTAGACCCCGTGGTGTCAACTGTCAAGTCCTGGTTCCATCACTGCATTTCACTTCCCTCTCTGTTAAATATTAGATTTGCCATGGATCTAAAATTAAATGCAACAACCGAGTAAAGTGTAAGCAGAATTCCTTTTTTTTGTTCATATGGTCTGATACCCTTAATGCTGAGATCATATGGTTTAAAATCATGCACAAAAACAAGCAGACATGTGAAAGACACTAGTAAGATACGCAGAAATGCATATGACAAGAAATAAACTTGGCAGGTATATTTTCTCTGGAAGTCCGAGTAACTGACTGCTCATGTTGAAAACAGAAGCAAAACCATGAAGCAATCACTTAAGAACACCAATAACAAACTGAATATTACTTTTGATGGAGAAATCGCCTATGCTGCGACGGATTAACCAAATGAAAAGGAAACTATTATACACATGTAAGTTCTTGCAACCACTTAACCAGTAAGAATTATCTCCAGGCATATATTTTCCACCAAATGTGCAAGGTAATCTTTCGCAGAACTTGTGGCAAAATTAGGAGAATAGTTTTCTCCATGGCTTCAAGAATCAAATTAGGAACTACTGAACTAGCTCTCTTACAAGTCAACAGAAGCCACCAAACTGACAGAACCTTTTAAGTTTTCACCGTTATTAGTTGTAGCGAAAAAATAAACAACCAAAATTGCACCTTTTCTCAAGACATTGAATCGATTCGATGTTTTGTCTTACCAATCACTAGGACAAGAAAAGCCAATGAAAGCAACGATCGAGCGTCGGCCGTGAGCGAAGAGGTCGACAGCGCGCCGCAGCGGCGGCAGCGGTCGGGCGGCAAACTAGTCGGCCGATCGCATCACGAGGGCCGGCGTAGATGATGGCGGTCGGGAGTCCGGCCGCTCAACCCACACGGCGAGAGCAGCAGAGAAGACGCGCCGCTCAGCGCCAAGGCGAGCTTCCGTCGTGGAAGATAGTCCCGCATCAAAAATCCAATGAAGGCAACGGCACGGCGGCAGAAGTGCCGAGGCGAGCGACGAACACGACTCATCGAAGACCACATGACGTGAGATAATAATGCGACGGTACGGACATATCCGAGCAACGATACCTTGTGGGAGGAGGGGTAACAAAGAACACGCATGGGTCGAACGAGGAGAGCTGTGAGGTGTCGTGGCACTAAGGTTCGGATAATTGAGCGGTACCAGAACACGGGTGATGAATAATCCCGAGTTTGTGGTGCGGGAGGCCGGTAGGGATCTTTGATGCATGCAGGAGGAGGCGGCGGCAGGTTAAAGTACATATGGCGGCGACGGGTTCGGCCCGATGGGGTGGGGCATGGATGCATGAATCGGCGAGTGCGGATGGTGTTGTTGATGTGCGAAGAAGCGCGCGGCTTTGCTGCGTTTTGTGGCGAGGTGTCGCGGACACGAAACGTAAGGCAATCTTGCCGACTAGTGGAAGGTAGTGATGGCATTGTTGACGTCGGTCGCGTTATCGGCTTGGAAGCATTGGGCATAATGCTGAAGCGTATGTATGAGCAAAGGCTACAAACTCGGCAATATGACGCTGCACATCAGATTATGGCGTAAAGGAACGACCAGCAAAAATGAGTAATCGTCAAGTAACACAAGATAATATTTATAGCGGAGCGCTAAGAACCTGGAGATGTCCAAACATCACGGTGAAGTAAAGCAAAAGAGTAGTAGTGACAGACGTAGAACTACTAAAGGGTGCCGCGTGTGCTTGCCAAGTGCGGGCATGACACAAGGACCGCGGACTCTTATTACAAGCCATGACCGACATGTGTTGTAGTTTGGCGAGGCGGAAGGGCCAGGTGACCAAGGCGATGATGCCATGTGGTGGGCGAGGTGGCGGCGGGCGTGGGGCGTGGGCGAAGGAATGGTGTAGAGGTCCGCGGCTATTGCTTGCGGAAAATCACGCGCCGTCCGTGGATCATATGAAAAAACCCAAGCGTCAAACTCAATAGAACACTTATTATCACGAAAAAGGCGAGCAGATAGCAAGTTGCGCGCTGGGCGGGAACATGGGGGCGTTGTCGGAGGTGGAAATCGGTGCAGACAAGCGGTAAGGTGGATGTGCCACGGACGGGAAATGGGGAAGCCTGAAGGAGAACCACCACTAGAAATACATAACAAACCAGTGGCATGTGCCGCAGAGAGAGGAAGAAGCGGACGGACCGGTTGAAGTTGGGGCGCTTCAACTCGAGTCGCGGGGCGTCGCGACTTGCCGGCGATCGTCGCGTAGAGGCGGCGAAGATCGTGGCAGCGGCGTCGAGCGGTGGAGGCTATAGTAGCACTTGATGGCGAGGGCGTCGCCATGCGTGGAAGTGGCGCCCAGTTGGGGTTCGGTGGGAGGCGGCGGTGGTTGATCCGTGGCGGTGCGTGGGAGTGAGTGCGAGAGGTTAGCGAGTGGGAAAGCGGCCGGCGGGCGGTGGGGGGTGAGTGCGAGCCGATGGCGAGTGCAGGGGTTAGCGCGGTGGTGGGAGGAAGAAGCCGTGGGCGGGAGAGTGGTGTGGCAGGGTGGTGGCGAGGTTCTGGCCGTGCGAGGGGTTCTGGCCGGTGAGAGTGGCGGGATGGGTGGGTCTTGGTGAGTTTGTTGGGGTGGGGAGGGATCTTGGGTGGGAGAGGAGGTGGTGGAGCGCGCGGGAGGCGGCCCGGGGGAGGGGAGGATGCGGTGGGAGGAGAGGAGGTGGTGGAGGCGCCGGGAGCGGCCGGCCGGGAGAGGGAGGATGCGGGAGAGAGGAGGTGGTGGCGCGGGCGGGGAGGCGGCCGGGTGGTGGAGGCGCTGGGAGGAAGCGCGGGAGGGTTGGGTGGCGGTGTGGGGCGCCGGGTGGGCTGGGGTTAGGTGGCGAGGCCCAAGATCGCTCTGATACCATATAGAAGTGTAAGGATTGGGGAATCACCACACTCAGTGCGAGGTGTCTCATATATATAGCCATGTGCACACAGGGGTAACACAGGCAACACGTTCCCACCCTCGTGTAGCATCACCCAGTTCACCCCTCCCCAAGCCTGAAGGAGAACCACCACTAGAAATACATAACAAACCAGTGGCATGGCCAAACTATCCCTTCTGGGAGCTGCCTAGATGCAGAAATAGAACAAAGCTTACAACTTTTTGCACGCATTTCATCAGAACTCACTCCTAAATAAGTGGAGAATTTAGCAAAAGGGTTTTACCACTTCCGCCATGACCACCACCACCAACGAACAACCATTTTGGACTAAAGACATCTAACTCTGCTTTATTAAAACAAAAAAAGGTGCAGCCAACGATCAACCATAGCTCGAGGAATCATACCAAATCTAACACAAGCGACATAATTTGCAAGATTTCTAGCCATTATGCAGGCATTGCATCCCCACCCAATTCCTTTAAAATTCACATTAGTCGTTTCTCTCCACCTAAATAGACTCAGGGAAAAGAAGAAGAAGAAAGAACCAATCACTACCTAGTGGCCTCTCTCCTCAACAGATCTTCAAAATAGACACAAAAGATTGTGAATTTCTTGCAGCGCGGCCTCACAGAGATGGAATTCTACAACGAATTCCTACGGTTACTAAAGACACACGCACAGAATCGAACAAAAGGACCAAACTGCCGACTAGCCTTTCTTATTACACCGATCCAAGAACACAAAGCAAGAAGGAAGAGACAGATACTGCACCTGTAAGGTGTGGGCTGGGAGCTCCCATCCATGCTTCCTCGCCATGGCGTCTCCCCCTCCCCCTCCGTCTCCTCGGTCCCCAGATCACCGCCTCCCTTTCTCCTCCCGAACGGCAGGCGGCAGCAAAGGGAAGGCCTCTCCACTTCTCCAGTGCTTTCCTTGAGAGGGGTTGGTAGTTCAGTAATAACGAGAGAACAGGGCTGGAGATTTTTTTTATTAAAACCCCTCGTCCTCTCTCTCCTCTTTTCTTTTTCCCTTTTGATTTTCTCTCTCTTTCTATGTGTTGATTTCTCTTGCCTTTTTCCAGTGTAAGTTTGTTGGGGAAGATTGGGTCAATTTATGGCTGGGCTATGGTGATCCAGGAATCCTATGGTGTACTATGACCTTGTGGGTTGAGCTTTAGCTGAGACTGCACGGTGCAAAGATGTTCAGGGTCAAGGACATGACGAAACCACTGGTGATGGTGTGGATGTGTGATCTATGGTTGATATGTTGTGTTCTTTGTTTTAGGGGCATGCTAAAAGTTAACATTATCAGTTTTTTTATTAACAAATTTGGTTGTCCAGCGATCAGTCGAGAACTCGAGATTTGCCGAGGAAATAAACGAGGATGCTAATGGGAAAATGGAACCCTGCAAAAAAAAATTGGTAGTAACGTATATACATGCAAATATGATTAAGGTTACCATATTTTGGTGACTAAAATTTGGTAACCACTGGCTTGCCTGGTATTCTGGGGGGTTTGTATTGTACTTGCTATATCACATTATTTTTGTCTTGTGGCTACGCATGGATAACTACTCCCTCCGCTTCGTTATATTTGTTTATGGTTTTTGGAGTATCTGTTTCAATATATTTGTCTATGGAGGGAATCTAGAATGTTATTATTATTTTTTCCACTCTCCGCTCCTACTTAAATGTTTTGGAAGAAATTGAGTGGTTGTGGTATGTCATTTAATAGAGATATGTATGATAATTTTTTCATTAACTATTTCTTATATTTAGTTCTTCCTCTGTGTATGCATATGATGAGCTATGGACAAATACTGTGACAGGTGAAGTAATTTTAAGGCACAAAAAATTAAGAATGCATTAATAAGGATAACATGCACATGCATCTGATTTTGCTAACATACGACCACTTTTTAAAAAAAAAAAAAAAAAAACAATCTCATAGCAATCCAATTGGTTAATTTTCAGCTAAAAGCATGTTGACATGATTGATAAAAATTCCCTAATATCTTATAAATGATTAGCCTCCACATGACTTGCAGGATCAAACAAGTTCCCACTTGACTGCAAGAATGGGAATGGGAATGGGAATGTGGCCTAGCTAGCTCCAAGCTAGTAGAAACAAACAACCAGATAGGAATAGGATATCAACTGGGCATCATGTCCTGTCCTTAAGAATGAGCTGGTCTCCTTGATGGTGATAGTACCAGCACCAGCAGTAGAGCACCGTCAATGGTGTGGATGGGACAGCGGCCCACAGGCAGAGATAGGTGTAGTGGTGGACCCCACGAGCAGTTATTTTTAAAATAATATTAATTTAAAAAATAATAAAAAAATGGTCGAAAAATTTACAAGCCACTTTCGTCATTTTGCAAGACGACACAATATCATTTACTGCTAGTCGTCGTTCCAACTCTCTATTATCATTTGGGCTGGTGATTTGTTTCGAAGAGTGTGCAAATCATCAGTTCAACTGTGATAGAGGTTGTCTATATAAATAGTTCAACTGGTTTCTGTTGATATTTGTTCTTGTAAATATCAGTCAGACCATATAAATATTAATTTCTGTACAACTTATATTGTGCTAGTCTTGTGTTTCGATGAATTTTTTTTTTGAAATAATATTTTTAAATTTTTTTTTACAAAACTAGGTAGTCGTCTTCAAAAATTGCAAAAATAGGTATCTGTCGTCAGTTCATCTGGCGACAGACTCCTATCACCAGTTGAACTGGCGACAGGAACCCTGAATAGTGCAGGCGAGTTCTGCTCGCGATTCAATCAATGATAGAATCTAGGAATTTTTAAATATAGTAAATAAACTCAAAAAATTATGAAATTTTTGTTGGCGCTTCCTAATAAAATTTTCTTGCTTATGTAATTTTTGCATAATTTTATCCCTTCTTAATTTGTCTCTAAAATTTATTTAAATATATAATTTGTAGGAATTTTTAAATATACCAAATGAGGTCCAAAAATTCTGAAAATTTTTGTGAATTCTCCTTACATAGTGTAATTGTTTGTGTAGTTTTTACAGAATTTTATATGATACAAAATTGTCTCTAAAATTAACGGTTTACACAATCAAGTACACTGCATCAAAAACCTAAATTAAAAATATTTAGACAATTTTAGATCATATAAAATTATGTAAACACTACACAAATAATTACACTATTTAATAAGCGTTCACAAAAAATTTCATAATTTTTGGACCTCATTTGGTATATGTAAAAATTCCAACAACTGGTATACTTAAATGAATTTTGGAGACAAATTTAGAAGGGATAAAATTATGAAAAAATTACACAAGCAAGAAAATTGTATTAGGAAGCTCCACAAACAATTTCGTAATTTTTGGAGTTTATTTACTATATTTAAAAATTCCTAGATTCCTATCGCTAGTTGAACTGGCGATAGGAACCTGCTCTTTTCCTGTCGCCAGTTCAACTGGCGATAGGATCCTGTCGCCAGATGAACTGGCGACAGAGACCTATTTTTGTAATTTTTTGAGGCGACTACCTAGTTTTGTAATTTTTAAAAAATATATATATTTATTTTTTAAAAAAAATCGTGTTTCGATACTATTTTTTCTTGTGTGCACAAGTAACCATATGAGGTAGTCAACATCGCGACACCCCACACCACCCTGCTTCTAGCCTTTACACCCCACTTTTGCAGAGCGAGATGACCGCGCACTACGACGCTACCATTTCTGATCGAAATGGCTGCACTCTAACGTGCCACCTTTTCAAACCTTTTCAGACCGCACCCGATCACGCCATATATTGCTACTTTTGCAGACCAAGATAACACACTATGACACTACTTTTTCATATCGAAAAGACCACACTCCGCTACGCCACCTTTTCAGACCGAAAAGACTGCACCCTGTCACGCCACACGCCGTCACTTTTGCAGGCCGAGATGATAGCACACTGCGACACTACCTTTTCAGACCGGAAAGGTCACACTCTGTTACGCTACCTTTTTAGAACAAAAAGAATGCAACACGACACGCCACACACTGCTACTTTTGCGACTGAGATGACAACACACTACAACGCTACCTTTTTAGACCTAAAAGACCACATTCTGCTATGCCACTTTTTCAGACCGGAAAGACCCCTTATAAAAGGAGGGAGAAGAAAACTAGAGGAGAAGATAGCTGGAGGAGAACACTACGCCACCACACCCAATACTTCACTAGAACTTGGTTCACACAACAGAGAGAAATGGGATGTCGGACTTGTCGGCGAACTTATACACGAAGATACCGCGGAAGCGCTAGTGGCTTGCCGAGAGAGCTAAACCCTACCCGGATTATTCTATGAAGGATGTGTCGGTACCACCGGAGTTCCCACGCCCGTAATGTGTGTACGAAGAATTGGCTAAGATCATCCAGTCCACACACCCGGCGATCGTCGCCCGGGCATACTACACGTGTGAAACATCCTCGTAAACGAATCTTGCACACATATAGATTTTTCACATCTTATGTTCCAATCCACATATCCCTAACTACATCTGCGCATAATAGTGGCCGGAGATGCGATGCAACTTCTTTCAATAGATCGACGACCTAGACATGCACGATAGGACGTTCATCGAGTAGAAGTATATGTTAAACCGTGCGACGCGAGCCGAGAACTTCAAATGCTGGAAACCTTACGTACCCGACCTACTGAAAAGGCACCGGAGGAGCTAAGGAAAGTAGGATGGTGGTGGAGGACCCTCGAACAGGAAGCTAAGTACGACCGGGACAAGTGCGCGATAGACAAAGGGAAGGCTCTTGCTAGTGAGACCGATGGCTATCCTAATGCTCCCCGTCGCCTAAGCGCAGTCTGGATCGAAGAGGTAAGTTATGCTCAGTTTGCATCCTGATTGTTAATTTGGTCATACGTGTGCTATCCTAACATCATTCAACCGTCCAGTCTGTCTCGCAAGATATTGCTGACTTTGAGACTGGCCGCCGCCGTGGGCAGCCTAGAGACAAGAGGAAGGGGCCGATAGACCACCAGGACTAATCGATTTCATTCCAATCAACCTTTTTTTTCAATTCCAAAAAGAAGCACATGTATAGTAGGTGTATTTCGGTTTGTTGATTCGTGCATGTTGGTGTTTCTAATGTACGTAACCAAATCTAGTGCGCCATGTAATTCACAATTAAATTATGAAGTCTTTCAAACTTACATATCTTTTCCCAAATATTTTGACTATTAAATATTATGTACTCTTTTCCCGAAGGAATCGGTTTCACAAACAATACAATTGGGACAACAGTGCGTATGGCAACCCTAAACCCAATATTTTTTATTTCGCCTAAAGGGGCTATTTATGTTATTGCGCCACCGAACTCATATTCCAAATTGTGCCACCGATCTCGCATTCTCTACTTCACATTTCGTTATCTTCTCCAATTTCAAATTCCAAACTACACAGACACTTCAAGGTATTACTAAGAAACTTCGTGAATTACACTAAATCTTTAGAATAAATTATCTACATATAAATTAATTAATAAATAAATATAGGGTCATTTCGCCATTTCAAATGGCGACGTGTTCCTGTCACCAATTGGAATGACGACAGATTCCTGTCGCCATTTGAAATGGCGAAATAATCGTGTTGCTAGTTCAATTGGCGACAGAACCATCTCGGCACTATTCCAATTGGCGACAGAGATATTATCGCCAATTGGAATGGCAGCAGGCTCATTTCAACATTTCAAATGGCTACATGGGCCTATTTTTGTATTTTTTGACTCTTTATTTTTGTAATTATCTTTTAAATTAATATTATTTTAAAAAAATCCACGTTACATGCCACACTCCAGCCGTTTACGTGTTGTGCCGCCCTCGTATATCCATTGGTATTTGGTAATATATAGTATTTTCTTTTAGGGAAAATTGGCTCTATGCCATTGGTCAAACCTCAAATTCTAAAAATATCATCGAAAATCAGCAAACTGTACAAATGTCATTGCTTTCATATAAACTTCTAAAAATGCCATTGCATTAGTAAAACTTAACTGAAAGTACCACTCTGACAGGGTGGAAGGGCTTTGACTGTATCAAAATGACAATTTTACCCTTTCACATGAACTCAATTTTCAACACAATACCCTTCCTTTGTTGTAGACTCAGTCATTTTGTCAAGCAAGTTGTGGGCAAGAACCCAGGTGGCAACAACCGGCAGCGTTTGAGGCCACGGTGCAGCAAGAAAGCCCAATGATTGGTAGTGCTTGCAGCCGGGCCGACGGAGCGAGGGGCGCAGCAGCCGACAGAGCATGCAACACGAAAAAATTGGAGGCGGTGTGACCGGAGGAGCTCACAGCCTCATGCCCTACATGAGCTAGGCATGGCGCCCGGTGGAGTTCACCGTCGAGCCGGCACGTGCAGCTACCGTTGGAGCTCATAGTCGAGTCGGTGTAATAGGAGTGTAACATCTGAGGGAGCCTACAGGAGGGACGACTTGGAGGCAGCGTGACGACCGGCGGAGCTCATCGCTGTGCACGCACATCAAGAGGCGTGGTGGCAAACGGAGCTCGCAGCCGGGAGAACTTCAAGGTGGCTATCGGCAAGCTCGTTGCCTCGCGCTCAGTAGGAGCTGTGGTGGTCGACGTTTCTCGCAGGCAGGGTGACACTGTGCGACAGTCCACGGAGCTCACGGATAGGGTGGTGCAGAGGCGGTGTGGCTAGCCGACGCAGCTTGCGTATGGGATGCCGCAACAGGAGGTGCAACGGTCAGGAGAGCTCAGCTCGAAAGGGGACGAATAGAGCTCACTGCCATGGATTGAGAGGTGGTATGGACTATGGAGGAGGAAGAAATGTGTAAGGGTAATTTTGGTATTTTGTAAAGGGTGTCTATTGTAAGGGCATATTCAATAAGATTGTTCAAAAGCAATGACATATTTACAATTAACTAAATTTTGATGGCACTTTTAGAATTTGAGGTTTGACAATGGCATGGTGCCAATTCCCCTTTCTTTTAGTACAAGCGAGTGACATTTCGTATAATAATCGTATTATAGGACATACCGGTATACTCCTAGCACTAGTACATAGCACTTGCTGTTTGGTTAGTACGACAACTGCACTGTAGCATCATGGGTGCAAATGGAACGAATAATTCCTATCCAACTGATCGACCAAAAACTTATGGGGTGAATACGGAAGGGATAATTGGGTATCTAAAACTATTCGTGTTCGACTTCGATTACGAGAAAAAAAAATACAAAATAGGATATGTGATGAATGTTATCCGTCTGTATGTTAGGTGATACGAGGAAGCTTGTTGTGACTTCCTTTAGAAACATGATAACGGATAGACAGATTGCCGCATGTGAGCAGAGACCAGGAGTACTGAGTGTTGTTCCTTCGTGTGCACTCTGATTGCACATCTATTTTGTCCAATATCTTGTGTAAGGGGTGCAAAAGAAGTGGATAATTTCCATCCGACTGACAAACCGAAGGCTTGCGAAATGAATAGAGAATAGAGAAATGAGTATCCGATATTGTTCTTGCCTGACTCTGACTCCAAGAAAAAAATACGAAAATATTATACAAGATTAGCATATCCCTTCCGATTGCACCTAGTGTACCTCGGTGCACGAAGCGCGTGCCGTGCTGGGCCAATGTTTCAGCCTAGAGCTTGAGCCGCGCAGGCCTTCAGGCCACCGAGACGAGGACTGTTTTCTGCGTTTGTAATGGCCCGCATGTATCTATGGTGGCAGCCTCATGCTTGGATGGGCTGGAGGTTGGTTTTATGCATGCCCAAGTGGAGTTAGGTACTTAGGTTTGTGTTCATGTCAGTGCGTCTCCAAAGCCAAAATTTTTCGAGAGCTTTATAAATTACTCAGGGTCTCGAGGGATCTCATGAGCAACCAGGTGTTCAATACAAAAGGGAATTTGCTCACGCCAAATTGCACAATGATTCAGACATTTCGCAAGTTGTGCAAGTTCACGAGCTACGCCATTTTGCTCTCTTTTGGTGTGACAAATTCTGAAACTTGACAAGTTACGAGCCGTATCTAGCACTTCAGACACAATAAACATCAGTCTAGAACGGTGATCCTTCGGATGAGACAGCAGATAGACCAGTGAAGCACAGTCCGTCTCAAGCACTGCCGCTTTGTGAATCCATTCCAAAGCCAGTTTAACACCTTCATAACAAGCCCACGCTTCAACTTCCTCCAGATCTCTGCCTTGGTGAACTGTCCACCAAGAAGATAGTAACACTGCACCATTCTCATCTCGAATTATTATCCTCACACCCGCTTCACCCGTATGGTACGAGAACGCTCCATCCATTTATTTTAACCCATCCTGGATCAGATTCCTTCCATCTCTCCTTGGATTTAGAAATGGAAGCAAGTGCTGGCTGTCCCTCTCGATGCCCAGCCTTTGCTTCCCTTTGACAAAAGAACCATGTACTTCTCTCCTGACGCTAAACAGAAAGTTCCAATAGTCCTCAATAAACTTGACAGATCCGATACTCAAGATTTTTTTAGAGGCAAAAATCGTGTCATTCCGGACCTGCCAGCATCACCACAACAATATCATCAGCTTGTTACCTTCTTCACGCGATATAGAATTCAACAATACAAGAAGCCATTCCGGTCCAGAATCACAAAACTTGTCTTCCTCAAGCAGCAGCCACAAGCTGTTTTGCAAGGCCTCACGCAGAACACGCGCGTGTGGACAAAGAACCACAGCATGGTAGCCTGTCTCCTCCTCTTGTCCGCAGATATCGCAAAGATTATTTGGAGCCATGTTACGCCGCCAACAATTAGCTTTAGTCGCCAACCCGCCATTCACTAAGCGCCAAATGAAATCTTGATCTTCTGGGGTAAGCTTGACTGCCAAACAGATTTCCATAGGGGTCGACTCCCATCAACAAATGAACTTGAGCTTGGACTTCCCTGCGCAACTCCCTGAAGATCCACCGCAAGTTTGTACGCACTTTTCACGGTGAACAATCCAGACTTCTCATATTGCCATGCAATTACATCATCCATTGGTCTACTTGGGATTTTGATCTTTAGAATTTCCATAGCATCATGGTCATAAAAAATTGACTTTATAACCTCCTCATTCCACTGTCTCCTATCCGGCTCAAGCAGCTGAGAAACCCATTTCAGCCTACAAGGACATTTCTTACCTGTTATTTTCAGATCAAAAGCTCAAGGAATCCACGAGTGTCTCCAGATTTTCACACTCGCACCATTGCCAATACGCCAAATAGTCCCTTTCTTCAACAGGCTTAAACCATGCAAAATAGCCTTAGTTCATCATATACATAAAATTTAGTTCACACTAATATCGATTAGATTGGATGGTTAATCTATACACAAATGACCTGTAACATCCCAAAGTATGTTACCAAAAATAAAATTAATAAAGTTATTATTTTATTGGATTTTCTAAGATTTAAAAGAGTTTTTACGTTAAAAGGAAAAAACAATAAAATAAAGTCAATTATTTATTTTTCTACTTTTTAATGTAAAAATAAAATTTATTGAGTTATCTGGGATTTTATTGGATTTAAAGTGAAAAAGAAAATTTTAATTAATTTATTGAATTTTCTGGATTTTAAAAAGGTTTTCCCTATTTTTAGAAATTTAAAATAATTTATATACAAAAATAAAAACCAACTTTAAGTTAGAATTAATTTTATTAAGTTAAAAATAATTCAACGAATTTCTATGATTTTTTATAGGATTTTTGAACTCTATTTGTTATTTTCTAAAAGACTATTTGATTTGTTGCATTTTCTGAAATTCAAAAATCCTATTCCACGTATCTAAGCCGGCCTTTGGGAACGCTGTATCCAGGAAATCGCCATTCGAAAAATACTTCATCTTCAGCACCTGGGCACAAAGGCTGTCCGGGAACGCTATAAGCCGCCAAGCTTGACGGGAGAGGAGAGCTTGATTAAAAAGGCGTAAATCCCGGAAACCAAGCCCTCCACGGGCCTTTGCTTTTATAAATTGCCCCCAGGCCAGCCAATGCACTTTTCTTCTGCCCTCTTCTGCACTGTTAGAGGGGCACCAATTCAGAAAGAACGTCATTCTTATTCTAGTACTTTTTGGTACATGCATGGCTGTTGGAGATGGAATCCTCACTCCTGCCATATCAGGTGAGAGTATCTATATGTTAAAATTAATATGATTACGAGAATTTATAGCTTTTTAATCTAATATGAACCGGTAAGCATCATGTTCGTTCACAAAAGTTATGTCCTTGGTTTACTAAGCATCAACTTTGTGTGAAATGACTAAGCTAATGGACACATTCTCCACATAAATGCGCAGTGAAAATCTCCTTTGATGTATACTGTACCCAATTTTTGCAATTAGGATGTCCCAGCGACCACAAATAAACTATAGAGATGTTGTTTTCATACTTTTAGATGGAAAAACTTTGGTCATGGTGGCATCCTGTTTTACCCTATATTGCTATTGAATTGCCCCATTCCAGTCTTAAACAGTGTTCTGATATGATCACAGCAAACAAATATTGTTATAGTGCTCTTCCATCCCTTTTTACTGCACTGCATCTCTCTTTTGTGATGCTTGCTACTTCATTGTTCTATCATTCACCCTTTGCCCAACTGAATTGATGTTAATGATTGCCTTGCAATTTGCAGTTCTTTCTGCAATTGGTGGAATAAAGGTCGAAGAACCCAAAATGAGAAATGGTACATGTGAAACAGTGAAAGGTTGATGTTATTATTTTTCTGCTTTTATTAGCATCTGCTGTTTGTTATTTCATATCTAGCTGCTATTGCACTTCAGAGGAAGATGTCAAATTTGTCATTGCCGTTAATTTAACTAGAACTGTGGATAACCACTTCAAGCAATTTGCCAAGCTGTTCTGTCTATGCAAATGATAGCCTTAACATGCTGACTGTGATTTATAGCATTGCCTTTTATCCTATGAACTTTGAAGTGGTGGTGTGGTACATGGGGCTAGTTATATTTGCTACAATGAGACAGACTATACATATAATAATAATACGGAGAGTTAGATCTATGTGTGGATAACTGAGTTCTTTTTTCCATGTCAGATGTGGTTGTAATCGTTTCTGTGGTGATTTTTTCCTAAGGATGTGCAAAAGCTTTGCATATCATATCATTAGTAGAAAGAAACTGAAATCCCAGAGGATACAAGGTATACTAGCCTATCCGAAAAATTTGAGTGTAACCGCTCAGCAGTCAAACGCTAGCTGAAAACTGAAAACTGACTCATAAAAACAGTCAAACCAAACAACAAGATACGGTGAATAGCTCTAACGATCGACAAAACAAAAGGTAACTGCTGCTGCTGCATTGCCGACCCCAATCGATACGCAGCCGCTAAGCGCCAATGCCGGTACCCCAATCCGTGGTGATATTGATTGGGTTATTCAGCATGCAACACTATGGTACTGATAAAGTCAGCTGCCTTTTTGCACCAATAGTATTCCTTTGGTTCATACTCATTGGAATCCTGGGAGCTGTCAACATTTGCGCATATGATTGCTCAGTTCTCAAGGCGTTCAATCCAGTTTATGTATATCAGTACTTTAAGCGAGGCAAGAGTAGCTGGCCTTCTTTAGGAGGAATTATGCTCAGCATAACAGGTGTGAACCTCTTACCTGGTTTCATAGCGTAGCTTATCCTTTATAGACTGGAAATAACCAGAACTAGCTTTTGGCTCATGCAGCAGGGACAGAAGCACTGTTTGATGACCTTTCCTATTTTCCTGTGCAAGCTATTCAGGTACCATTTGTTGGTTGTCACTGTTGTTGGCTTTGCAATGTTCTGATAAGAGTTAAGAAGCATGGATTCAATAGAACTTTGTAGAGGCAGATTTACAAAAAAAAAAAAATTGACGTAAAAGGTAGAGAATTCTCTACCTTATGATCATTGTATTAAAATGGTTGCCAAAGCATTACAAATACATTAAAAAACAAGAAAGCAAGCAAGCAAAAGTAGATAAAAGAAAAAAAACCTAGAAAACTATTTACAAAAAGAGCTGACACCACTGTTGGAGGGAAACCTGGTGGTCGAACTTAGTTTTGCAGGACCAGAGGCTAATGTATTCTCGAATCTGACGCTGCATTGTAATGTTTCCAATTTTGGTATTTTGGAAGACCCGCTTATTTCTTGTAGTCCATAATGTATGAGCGCAGGCTGCAAAACAAATGGGCCAAATCTCACCATAGCTCACTGATTGCGCTGATACTTTTTCCACAAAATGTAGCATGTCCTTGGAGGAGGCAGCTTTTGTCGCTAGTCCTAGTTTAGTCTAGAGATAATGAGCATGTTTACATCTCAGAATGATGTGATCAATTGTCTCTAAAGCTGGGCAAATGTCGCAGTGAGGATCTGTCATCCATTTTTTAGTTGTCATATTATCCTTAGTATTTAGTTTTCCTCTGAAAACTAGCCATAAGAATATTCTGTATCTGTTTAGGATTGATCTATGCCAGACATAATCTGCTGCTTTCCATTTCAGGCCGTGGAACGATAAGATTTGGTACACTTCCGATGTAGTTATGTCAGCCGTGGTCGAGGCAATGATCCGCCGGTCTAAGGTTCCCTGCGTGAGATGTTGCTCCGATAGAACTTGTTGCAAAGTCTGGTATTCTAAGATCGCCTGCTGTGACAGAACTGGGTGAAGTGAGACCTCCCAGTTGTTATTTAATAATTGTGAGCTGGTTGTGCAATTCTGATTAATGGCAAATGTGAACAGAGTGGGAAAGCATAAGTACAATCTTCCTGCAGATGTCCAATAGTTTTTCCAGAACAAAGTAGTCTGTCCATCTCCAATTATGACCCTAGTCATTTGTGCAATCATCTCGAAGGTAGCGGATAAAGTTTTCCATATTGTTGTGTCTCCCTGCCTAGGTTGCATTGATATATGGTTACGAATATATTGTCGTCTTAACCAATTGAAGCAAGGCTCAATTGAATCAGACAACAACCTTCCTGCGTACTTCATGATCAAAGCTTTGTTATGAATTCGAAGATCACGGATCTCTAAACCCCCTTGCTCTAGGCAATGTCCACCTCGAGTCTCCTTAACCCCCTTCCAAAGAAAAGTTCTTCAGATTTACAATTTTAACACGCGTTTTCACATTAGTACAGAAATCAACCTATTTGCTTGCTTTCTGACAGCATCCTATATCATTTTGATATGCAGATTGCTTTCACTGTGGTTGTGTTCCCATGCCTTTTTTTGCAATATACTGGCCAAGCTGCCTTTATAGCTGCACACAATGATCGTGTCTCACACGTGTTCTATTATTCTCTTTTAGGTAAAATCAGACCTATGAACTCAACTACCATATCTATGAGAATACAAAATGACGTGATTATTTGGCGCAGGTTCTATACTTTGGCCAGCATTTGTCGTTGCAACAGCTGCTGCAATAGTTGCTAGTCAGGACACGATATCTGCGAGACTGCGACGTATTCAATTATCAAGCAAGCACTTGCTCTAGGGTGCTTCCCCAGAGTAAAGATCATCCATACGTCCAAGAAGCATCTCGGCGAGATATACAGTCCTGATATCAATTGGATTCTTATGGTTTTCTGCATAGCTGTCACAGCTGGGTTTAAAAACCAGTCCCAGATTGCAAACACATACGGTAAAAAAATCTTCCCATATCTCTCTAGATCTAGATATAAAAATTTCACAACCGCAATGCATTTGATTATGAGTGTTGCGTAAACAGGTACTGCTGTGATTATGGTTATGCTTGTGACAGCATTTCTCATGATCCCTATAATGTTGCTGGTGTGGTTGTCCTTTTCACCGCACTGCCATTGGTTGTCGAGATCCCATACTTCTCTGTTGTCGTCTGGAAGATCGACCAGGGTAGCTGGGTTCCACTTGTGTTCGCCGCTGCCTTCCTCCTCATCATGTATGTATGGCATTATGGTACCTTGAAGCGCTATGAATTTGAGATGCACAGCAAGGTGTCCATGGCATGGATCTTAGGCCTTGGTCCAAGCCTTGGTCTGGTCAAGGTCCCCGGAGTAGGCCTGTGTTGGGTTGATCTCGGCTAACAACCCCGAGATTCAAGGGGGCTACGCCCCACTCGCACGTCCTGATCGGGGACACAACCAACTCTAAGTGGTTTCGGTCCCATCCACCAGCGCTACATAGAACAGGGGACTCGGCAGGCCTTGCAACACACAAAAGTTGTTCTAGGCTAACGCACACCCCAACAGATCTGATCTCTCTCGAGCGTTCAGGTGGGCGAAGACCGGAATCCGAAGGCCGACGTCGTCACCGTCAACCGTCGTCACCGCCAGTCTTGCCTACACCATCTACGCCCTCCGACCACCTCTACATCAACCGATCTACACCCTAATGGCATCGGCAAGCTCGAGTACGCACAATCACGCTTCCGCTCTAATGTTTATGTTAGGTGTTCTTAATTAGAGCTAGGGTTAATGTCATTTAGCGTCAGTTTATGCCCACATTGTGGTATCAGAGCACCCTAGTCTCAGTTTTGAACCCATTAGCACCAACCGAACTTGCTTGTGTTCAGATCTAACAATTAGACTCTCGGTTTAGCATTTAGAAGGAGGGGACTAAAGAAATCTTTAAGAAATCTCGAGTTTTTTGAACTTTTTCAAAACCCTAAAGTGTGGTGATACCCAAATCCGAACCCTAAATGCGGCGAATACTTACGTTTTTGGAGATCCGGAGTCCCTCCGGTCACGGGAGCCACCGTAGCTCCACTCGACGGCTGCGCGCGCAACCTAGGTCGCACGCACGCGCCGGCGAGGAGGGCTGCGGAGGCGCCGCCTTATGCCGCGCCACCTCAAGACGCCCCTCCGCGCTCTCCTCTGCGCCGTCGCCGGTGGAGCCGCTGCTGCTCCTTGCGCGCGCGCCGCCGCCGTCACCGCATCGCACGTGCTGCTCCCCGCGTGCGCGCCGCTGCCGTCGCTCCGATTTTTCGGGAGGAGAAAGGGGAAAATGTCGATTAGGGTTAGGTTTTGGGGTTTTTATTGCTCTCGGTTTTTCATCGTCAACCGTCCGAGAGATCCAACGGCCATCTGCTTCGATTTCCATTTCGGGCCGGCAGAATGAATTTTGGGCTGCGCGCGTGGAAATGGGCCGGCTGAGGATTGTTGGGCTCCAGCCGTTTATGGGCCGCGCAAGTGAATAGGGCTGAATTGTTTTATGTTTAATTCTGTTTTAATTATTGTTTTGTTGCCCAAATTACGATATATCATGAATAATGTGTTGGACCAAAAATGCGACTAGAGGGGGGTGAATAGGAGCACTATCAATTTTTTGCTTTGATCGAAATCAAAAGATGATATTGACTCCAATAGCTATGAAAACTATGAAAATCAATATATAAAAGCGTAGCGGAAGACTTGTATTGAATCTCCTTCAAACCCCTAAAAGAAACGATCAAAAACACAAAATCGACCTAATAAGCGATCTTGATGAGCGATCGGTCATACCGCATGAAACGGTGCGGTCGATCGCACTCCGGTACAACCGCGTGAACAGTGTCGGTCATACCGCGATGAACAGTAAAATCAGGCGAATGAATAGTAACAGCCTAAAAATGAAAAACAAAAATTGACGTAACTTTTGATCCGTAACTCCAAACTTCATGAAACTTAAAACACACCTTCCTAATGATGTCAGGAACCTATCCCATGCGACGATCGTGAAGATCCTTACCAAAGTTCCTATCTTTTTCAATTTGAACGAAGGTGGTTCAAAAATCGAGCCAAAAGCAAAATATGATCTAGAGACTTGCTCGTGGGTGATTGATGATCAAGATGATCCTAGATGGGTTCCCACATGTCACAGCAAGTTAGATCACGGCAAGAAACCAAGCAAAAACTCGCGGATCAAAGAAAGACTCAAAATCATCAAATAGAGAGAAAGAAGGCAAATGAACTCATCTTTGAGAGAACTTTCTTTGGATTGATTTGATATGGTATTGGTTTACAACCACTCCATCAATAGAGGACAAAGACTCAATACATGAGCACGAAATCAAATCCAACTCTCTAGAACCCTAACCTCCAACTATCAACTCCCTAAGCACAAAATCAAAACTAGGGTTTACAAGTAATGAAAGGGTTGAAGGGGTGCAGCCATCTCCCTCATCTATTTATAGTGGAGGCTTAGAGCTTCTAGAAGAGTAACCCTAATGGGCTCCCGTTAAGGCCCAACACAAACGGGTCACACACGCACGCATTTTAAAGCGTCGTCTTCATCTTCTCTTGACCTAATCCGCTTCTACACGCACCGTCTTGCGCCGTGGGTTGGCAAAAGGTCACCAAGGCAGTATTTGGTAAAATTACCAAAATACCCCTTCTCGATCTTTTTCCAAGACTGAGTCTAATCTTCGCGAAGCAGTCGCATGCTCCGCCACGTGTAGGTTGATCCAACGGCTCTCATCATGTCGGCAAGTCTCTCCCATCCGGCTCCCACCGAAACCACCATGGCACTTGCACCGACCCCCGCGCCGCTTGATCCAACCAGTCGCACCGAACTGCCCGTTCGGTCACCTTTGTCCATCTTGCACCATGCTTGAGTCCAATGATTTCATCCGGCATCGTCGATCGTTCTGAACCTCAGCTCTCCAAGCCTAGTCCCGATCATCCTCGCCGTTGACCGTCATTGACCACCAAGCAACCTGCACAACAATAGACAAGCAAATCGAAACCGCGAACAAGTTCTTCACAACTTGACCCACGTTAGTCAAAACATGCATCATGCAACACATATGCACTGAACCCATGAACTTGACCTAACTCAAAACCCAACTTCCAAGTTAACAGAAACTTAGAACAGAATCGGTACTACCGCCAACCAAGGACCGGTACTACCGCACTGCGGTTATACCGCGCATATACCTGTGGTTGTACCGCTTCTCAAGAGAATTCAAAACTCCCCAATTACATCGTCTCTGGAAATTACATACCGCACTCAATAGGTCGGTACTACCGCACTGCGGTCGTACCGCGCCTTACACGTCGGTACTACCGATTAACCTGACACTTGCTAAACTTTACCGAAAATGCGTGTCTCGACAAACCAAGAACGACATTGCCAATTGTAACATCATCCTAAGATCTCAGGCATATCCCCATGATATCCACATAATGTATTATTACCACTTTATTATGTTTTATCTCTGATTAAAATTGAACCAACGAGATATTTTAATTAGAGTTTTTACGTTTTATTTTGGCATTAGTTATGCATACGATTACAATCTGACCAACGTTGATTGTAATCATGTGTCGCCATATTAATTGTTTAGTTCTTTTTCATTATCTGCCCAACGGTGATATGAATTAGAGCTATAGTTTTTGCATGGTATTAATCAAACCAACGTAGGGTTAATTGCATGCAACATATTCTTATGTTATTTCTAATTTTTGCCTGCCTTTTGATATTCAGTAATAAATGCTTCAAATGTTGTCGCCACAATCGACAACATTGAGCAGCTTACGGGGAGCAATTTTCCACTTGGAAGGAAAGGATCCATGTTGTCCTTGGAGTGTTAGATCTTGACTATGCCTTAAGGGTGACCGCTCCTGTTCCTCCCACCGAAGGTGAGGAAAACTATGACGAGAAAAAGAAAATTTATGAAACTAATGCTGAGAAATGGGAGCGGTCCAACCGTCTATCACTTATGATTATGAAGACCCCCATTTCAGTTGGGATCAGGGGAGCAATCCCCTATTCTAAAAATGCTAAAGAGTATTTGGCTTCAGTAGAGGAGAAATTTAAAGGCTCCACAAAAGTTTATGCCAGTACTCTAATTCAGAGGCTCTTGACAACTAAGTATGATGGATCCGGCAGCATAAGAGAACACATCATGATGATGACTGATATGGCCGGAAAGCTTAAGGGCATGGACATGGAAATATCTGATGGTTTCCTAGTCCATTTCATTATGACTTCTCTTCCTTCTGAGTACACAACATTTAAGATCAACTACAACACTCAGAAAGAAAAATAGAACATGAACGATTTAATCGCCATGTGTGTCTAGGAGGAAGAAAGAATAAGGACGGAAAAGATGGATCTTGCACTTCAAGTTGTTGGCTCCAACAAAAGGAAGTTCCAAGGGGACTTCATCTAAGAAAAAGCTAGCGTTCTCCCCCAATTCAGATAAGTCGGGGCCTAAAGTGCACAATGCACATAAGCCCCGTGTGGCTCCTACTGGAGCACCTAAAAGGGGTGAATGTCATTTCTGCAAGCAGCTAGGGCATTTCCAGAAGGACTGTGTCGGATTCCTAAAGTGGCTCGCAAAAAATGGTAATGATACAATAACGTTTATTGATGAAATTCTTTATGCTAATTTCTCCATTAATTCTTGGTGGATTGACTCAGGTGTAACTGTGCACGTTACCAATTATTTACATGGATTCCTTACCGCGAGAACACTAAGAAAGGGGGAGCGAAGCCTTAGAGTCGTGGATGGAAAGGAAGCCGAAGTAGAATCCATTGGATCTATTTCATTAGTTTTAGACAACGGCTTCTTGCTTCGTCTCAATAATGTAGTTTATGTTCCTTCTATTATGAGGAATTTGATTTCAGTTTCTTTGTTGGACGATGAAGGTTTTAAGTGTATTTTTGGTGATAATAAATGTATTATTACGTTTAATTCTAATGATGTTGGTCTTGCTTTTAGACAAGACAAGCTCTATATGCTTTCCCTTAATGAATCTCCTATATCCTTGAATGTGTGTGATGCTAAGTGTAAAAGGAATAATGAGACTTCTTCAAAATTGTGGCATTGCCGTTTAGGCCACATTTCGAAGGGGAGAATGGAGCGTCTCATTAAGGAAGAGATTCTCCACCCATTAGGTTTCTCTGACTCAGACCACTGCATTGATTGCATTAAATGAAAATATGTAAAACAAATAAAGAAGAGAGACATTCGCAGCACAGGACTCTTAGAATTAATTCATACTGATATTTGTGGTCCTTTTCCCGTGACATCAGTGGATGATTTTGATTCTTTTATCACATTCACTGATGATTTCTTCCGTTATGGTTATATCTTTCCCATTAAAGACCGATCTGAGTCACTTAACAAATTTAAGAT
Organism: Ampelocalamus luodianensis; assembly: GCA_036346255.1. NCBI lineage: Eukaryota > Viridiplantae > Streptophyta > Magnoliopsida > Poales > Poaceae > Ampelocalamus > Ampelocalamus luodianensis. The sequence continues at coordinate 62,609,656 of CM070633.1, read as the reverse complement.
ATTTAAGGTGAAGTTGAAAATCAGCACAATCTAAGAATTAAAGTGGTAAGATCGGATCGTGGGGGAGAATATTATGGAAGACATGCCTCTTATGGACAAATTCCTGGTCCTTTCGCTAAGTTCCTTCAGGAAAATGGCATTGTTGCCCAATATTCTACACCAGGTGAACCTCAGCAGAATGGGGTAGTTGAGATACGCAACCGTACACTTATGGATATGGTACGGAGCATGCTCAGCCACTCTAGTTTACCAATTAGTTTGTGGATGGAAACACTAAAGACAGCTGCACATATTCTTAATCGGGTTCCCAGTAAATCAGTACCTAAGACACCTTATGAATTATGGACTAGGAGGAAACCGAGTATGAAATATTTACGAGTGTGGGGTTGTCGTGCTGAAGCTAAGATATTTAATCCACATATTGAGAAGTTAGACCTTAAAACAGTAAGTTTTCATTTTATTGGGTATCCTGAAATATCCAAAGGGTGTCGTTTTTACTGTCCTGATAGGATAACTAAGTTTGTAGAAACAAGACACACTGTGTTCTTAGAAAATAATGAGGAGCTGGAGCCTAGAAAAATAGATCTTGAGGAGAAGCGGGTTTATGTTCCTTCACCGCTTATCCTAGAGACCTTTATTCCTGTGCCCCAGGTGGTTGCACCTCCAGTAGAAAATACTGTTGTTGCACCTGCTGTTGAGGTCTCTGAAATTCCTAATGTTGCACCTAATGATGAGCCTCAGCAGTCTCCTGTAATAACTAATGAACCTATTTGAAGATCACAGCGGAAGAGAAGATCTGCCATCCCAAATGATTATGTTGTATATATGAATGAGGATATTAATGATATATGGAAGGTAGATGATCCCACCTCTTATAAGGAGGCCATGATGAGTGAACATTCTCCTAAGTGGTTTGATGCCATGAAGGATAAACTAAAGTCTATGAGCACTAATGATGTATGGGACTTAGTAAAAATTCCTGACGGAGTCAAAACAGTAGGTTGTAAATGGGTCTACAAAACCAAACATGACTCTAAGGGAAATATCGAAAGGTTCAAAGTAAGGCTTGCAGCAAAAGGCTTCTCACAAAGAGAGGGGATTGACTATAATGATATCTTTTCTTCTGTCTCAACTAAAGATTCATTCAGAATCGTTATGGCACTTGTAGCTCATTATGATTTAGAGCTACATCAGATGGATGTTAAGATGACATTTCTTAATGACGACTTGCAAGAAAACGTTTACATGGCTCAACCGGAAGGTTTTGTCGTGGAAGGCAAGGAGCATTTGAGATGTCGACTTAAGAAATCGATTTATGGCTTAAAGCAAGCGTCGAGGCAGTGGTACCTCAAATTCGATAAGATCATAAGAAATTTTGGTTTTAAGGAAAATGAAGTTGATAACTGCATATATGTTAAGTTCAAGGGGAGTAAATTCACCATCTTAGTACTTTATGTGGATGACATCTTATTGGCTAGCAGTGATAAGAATATGTTGTTTGAGACCAAGAGATTTGTTTCATCTAATTTTGATATGAAGGATCTTGGTGATGCCTCTTACGTTCTTGGCATTGAGATTCACCAAAATAGGTCCAAAGGAATATTAGGTTTATCTCAGAAGGCATATATTGACAGAGTACTGAAGAGATATAATATGCATAAGTGCTCTGGCTCGTCTGCTCCTATTGTTAAGGGCGATAAGTTTGGGACATTTCAATGTCCAAGGAACCAATATGAAACTGATCAGATGAAGTCGGTTCCTTATACTTCAGCTGTCGGAAGCATTATGTATGCTCAAGTATGCACGTGCCCTGATTTAGCTTTTGTAACCGGGATGCTTGGCAGATATCAGTCAAATCCAGAACCGGACCACTGGAAGGCCGTTAAGAAAGTCTTGCACTATATGCAAGCTACTAAGCATTTCATGCTCACATATAAGAATTCTGATAACCTTGAAGTTGTTGGTTATTCAGATTCAGATTTTGCGGGATGTGTTGATACTAAGAAATCTGTGGCATGTTATGAGGCTACCGGGCAGGCTATATGGCTTAAGAACTTTATCCCGGGACTTAGAGTGGTAGACAACATCTCTAAACCACTCACCTTATACTGCGATAATGAACCCGCAGTCTTTTATGCGAGTAACAACAAGTCAAGTGGTGCTGCCAAACACATTGACATTAAGTATCATGTTGTGAAAGATAGAATCCAGGATCAAACCATCAGTATTAAGCATATTAGTACTAAGTCAATGCTTGCGGATCCGCTTACTAAAAGCTTACCACCCAATATCTTTCGTGATCATGTTGTCGGCATGGGTTTATTGGAAAGCCTCTGATTCTGGATAAAAGGACCTTAAAGCAAACCAACTCCCATCAAGTATAATGAATATCCATTTCAAGATGAGATAGTACACTATATGTACTGTGATTGTATGACACTTCATTGGTCATGCGACGCATTACCTTGGTATGTTGTTTTATTGAGAATGGGCTTATGATGTTAGCCTTACGATCAAAGGGGAGAATGTTGAGTTGATCTCGGCTAACAACCCCGAGATTCAAGGGGGCTACGCCCCACTCACGCGTCCTGATCGGGTACACAACCAACTCTAAGTGGTTTCGGTCCCATCCACCAGCGCTACATAGAACAGGGGACTCGGCAGGCCTTGCAACACACAAAAGTTGTTGTAGGCTAACACACACCCCAACAGATCCGATCTCTCTTCAGCGCTCAGGTGGGCGAAGACCGGAATCGAAGGCCGACGTTGTCACCGTCAAACGCTATCACCGCCGGTCTCGCCTACACCATCTACGCCCTCCGACCACCTCTACATCAACTGATCTACACCCTAATGGCATCGGCAAGCTCGGGTACGCACAATCACGCTTCCGCTCTAATGTTTATGTTAGATGTTCTTAATTAGATCTAGGGTTAATGTCATTTAGCCTCAGTTTATGCCCACAGCCTGGTGTACACCGAGCTGGCAAGTGGTGTTCCTCACATCTTCTCGCACTTCATCACCAACCTCCTGGCCATCAACTCAACCCTGCTCTTCGTCTGCGTCAAGTACCTCCCGGTCTACACCGTGCCGCCAGACGAAAGGTCCCTCGTGAAGCGAATCGTCCCCAAGAACTTCCACATGTTCCACTGTGTGGCGCGGTATGGCTACAAGGACATCCACAGGAAGGATGACGACTTTGAGAAGATGCTCTTCGGCAACCTGCTGCTGTTTGTCCGGCTGGAGAGCATGATGGAGGAATACACAGACTCCGACGAGTACAGCACCCGGGAGCTGAACCAGGCGAGCAACGCCAATCCAAGGATCAATGGCATCGGCTCCAGTTCCGACGTGGAGCTCGGCTACACGTCCCATGGCTCCATTGTGCTGGTGCATTCCCCAGATCACGCAGGGAGCAGCCGGGCCATGTCGTCAGCCCAGACGTTCCAGACCGTGGGGGACGAGATCGCGTTCTTGAGTCCGGGGTGGTGCACATCCTCGGGAACACGATCATCAGAGCTCGCAGGGGTTCGGGGATCGTCAAGAAGAATGCTATCAACTACATCTACGCTTTCCTCAGGAAGATCTGCAGGGAGAACAGTACCATCTTCAATGTTCCCCACGAGAGCCTGCTGAATGTTGGGCAGGTGTTCTATGTGTGAGCTGAATGTAAATGCCAGTGGATGATCGAGATGTGTGACAGCCCCAGTATGGTTCGGGCCTGAACCGGTCATGACAAACCAGTATCTGTTTGTAGCTCGTAGGACGGTGTCTGTGTCGATAGAATTGTACAGCGATGATTTGCACACATCTGGAACATGATCTCGTAACACACGTCACACACACACATATATATATATATATATATATATATATATATATATATATATATATATATATATATGGTATAATACTTCTGAGGTTACATACTCTCCCTTTTTATATACTATTTAAATTGTATGATGTGTGTGCTCGCCCACGTGTGAAGTTGAATGAAGTCGAATAGTCCGAGCTCTGATGGAGACTGCCCATCGTCGCCTGGTCTAATCAGGACCGTGTAACTACAATCAGACGGCTCATGTAGTCATGCATGTGCCAGCTCGCAAAGCATTACACAGAACGGCAGTGAGAATGACAATAGATCACCACCGACCAAGTGCGGTGCACGTAGCAATTGCCTTGTTGTTTCATGTGCGATTTGCAGGAAAACTAATACTCAAACCACGCATTTAATTTGGCTGCATTTGCTGCAAATTACCATAGCAAAAATCACTATGTTTGGAAGAATCACTCTATTGTTCTAGGAATGTTCTTAATTCCCAACAGGATCGTGCTGGGCCTTCTCGACCGTGGCGGTTGTGGAAGGGATAGAGCAGATTCGGAAGGGGAAGCTGGTGTCCTTGTCAGAGCAGGAGCTGGTGGACTGCGACACGCTGGACCACGGCTGCGACGGCGGGGTGAGCTACCGCGCGCTGCAGTGGATCACGTCCAACGGCGGCATCACCACGCGGGACGACTACCCGTACACGGGCAAGACGGGCGCCTGCGACCGGGCCAAGCTGCCCCACCACGCCGTCACCATCTCCGGGCTCCAGCGCGTGGCGGCGAACAGCGAGGCGTCGCTGATGAACGCGGTGGCGGGGCAGCCGGTGGCCGTGTCGATCGAGGCCGGTGGCGACAACTTCCAGCACTACAAGCAGGGCGTGTGCAACGGGCCGTGCGGGACGAAGCTGAACCACGGCGTCACCGTCGTCGGGTACGAGCAGGAGACGGCGAGCGGCGGCAAGTACTGGATCGTGAAGAACTCGTGGGGGAAGGGGTGGGGCGACCAGGGCTACATCAAGATGAAGAAGGACGTCGCCGGCAAGCCGGAGGGGCTCTGTGGCCTCGCCATCCGCCCTTCTTACCCGCTCATGTGAGACTACATTTTTTCTTCTCAATTGGGTCAAACTTAATTCATGTTGCTGTTACGTGTGCTACACTTGTCTATAGGAATTAACGGTTTTGCTAGTTTTAAGTTGCCTAAAATTTTCTTAAGTTTAAATCACTTGTTGTGACTATTGGATTTGTGTATAGATTGATGTGTCATATGATTGAATATTGATCTAATGGATGAAAAAGGTGACTTATACTTAAGAAATTTTCAAGCAACTTATAAATAGACACTCCTAGGAATTAATTAATACGTGTAAAACTCTTTCTCGCGTGTTAAAATACATACAGGTGAAAATAAAAGGATGGAAATTTCTTGACTAGTTCGAGTGGATTCGGCATTTTAAACTCCCTACGGCCAATGATTTTGTATGAAATGTCATATAAGTACCGAACTGATCAGGTCAATACAGTGATAGTATGCCTGAATTCCTGACACGCAACGGAATAAATTTGACTTGATCTTAGGGCGGCGGGTAAACGCATTGGCCCACTAGCCCACAGAGATAAGGCAGGAGAACTACACGGCCCGGCTCATGTGGTTTGTGAGTCGATGATCTGGGCCCGGCATGTAGCATTTTTTAACGTGTAACATTTTTTTATTGGCGGTAGCAAAACTAGCCATCGTGTCTGAAATAATAAAAATGATACATCTATCAAGCAAAATTGCCGCAGAAGTTGACGTGCCGCGCACTTAGACCGAGGCAGGATGTTTGTTGTGTTCCCTGCTACGCAGGCAAGCCATCCCGCCCTGGTCTGCGTGTCGCCTTCTGCTACGATTTTGCACGGCAGTCGTCTTTCGCGGTGATTTTGTACGGTAGAAGCGTTATTTTTGTCATTTCGGACATAAGGTCTAGTTTTGCTATTGTATTTCAAAACGAGGCTGAATGATCCAAAAATTCCAACATTAAGCAGTGAGTTGTATTACATTCAGTACAACACTAACCAAAGGAACCTCTCCAAAAAAAGGAGAAAACTCTGCACCTTAAGGAAGCACATAAGAAAGCCGCCATCACAGTGCGACGAACAAATTTACGTTTCGGTTACTAAACAGTAAACACACACAAATCGTTGGAAAATAACCGTGCTCAACTTACACACGCAAAACTACCGAGGGTACCTTGCGGAGGACAAGAACTCTTCTTCCAAACTATCTCCTAGTCGATTCCTGCATGTTTCTTGCTTCTTGGGTTGATGGGAAGTTCCTTCTGATATTGTTATCATCAAATTTCTCTGCTGCAACATTATCTGAACCATGCTCCTTGGATGCTTGAATGCTTTCAAGTGCCATCTCTACTTGTCTCATGGTCGGTCGGTCCTCTCCTCTCAGTTTTATGCATGTTGCAGCTAATGCGGCCACTTCTTCAACCTCTTTACCTCCCTCTTCCACAACTTGCGGATCTAATATGTCGATCAAACTACCTTCTGTAAGCAAAGTGACGAAATGTGCAACCAGACCTTCACCTTCAGAAGTCACATATGAAAATGGCTTCTTCCTAGTAAGCAATTCTACCAGAATGACTCCAAAGCTGTAAACATCACTCTTCTCTGTGAGACGCCTCGTGTAATAGTACATAGGATCCATGTATCCTATAGTTCCTTGCACCTTTGTTGTTATCTCAGTTCGATCAACCGGAATATGCCTTGAAGCTCCGAAGTCCGATACCTTCGATGTTAGAGCGTCGTCGAGAAGTAAATTAGTGGACTTGATATCTCTGTGGATTATGGGGATTGAAACAGATGAGTGAAGATAGGCAATAGCTTTGGCTGTCTCAATTGCGATCCTCAACCTGTCGTTCCATGACAAAGATCTTGGTTCTGTGACATGGAGATGGCTGTAAAGTGTTCCATTGGAGACAAACTCGTAGATGAGCAGAGGTACTTCTGTCTCAAGGCAGCATCCAAAAAGCTTCACCACATTTCTATGGTTTATCTGCGAGAGGATGGCGACCTCATTTATGAACTCATCAATTTCCCTTTGAACCGCTATCTTTGACTTCTTGATGGCCACGACATGAAGGTCAGACAAAATCCCCTTGTATACGGTCCCGTGCCCTCCGCCACCAAGCTCACGAGCTTTATCGAAGTTGTTTGTTGCCTTCTCAAGCTCCTCCAAGGGTATGATCATCCTTTCCGCAATGTCCGCCCTCTGAGCTACCAATTGTTGCAATAGTTGTCCTCGATTCTGCTTGAAGAACTTTCGTCTCAACTTCTTAGCCCTCCGATGTTTGTGCTTGCGAGTGATGAAGATTGCAATGAGAACCAGAAGTATGAGGCCTGCGCCACTACTAGCCCCTACACCGATGCTCCAACCTGAAATTTTTCAGAGTTGACATTGCTGTCATTTTCTCACCAAGCTCAAGTTGTTCAGCTAGTCCCAAGTTACAGTTGTGACTGCTCACCTGTCGGAGAAGATCTGACGCAGCCATGGCGTTGGGTGTGGTTGCCATGCGTTCCCGTCGGGCACCGGCACTCGAACGTTCCGGGCAGGTTCGTGCACTCGCCGAAGCACCCATAGTTTTCTGCCCGCTCGCACTCGTTGATATCTTGATCCAATTAAGCAGAAATTATCTTAAATTCAATCTTTTTATGCGAAATCTTAAATTCAATTCATTCCTAGAAATTATTTACCTTGGCATCCGTCGGTGAGGTATGGGTTGCCCTGGTAACCATCCTGGCAATCGCACAGGTAGCCGCTGCGGACGGCCGTGGAGACGTTGCGGCAGGAGCTGTGGCTGCTCTTGCAGGCGCCGCGTGCGGCGTCCCCGGGGCACGTCGAGGTGTCGAGCACCACATCGCCTGGCCCGAGAGGAGTTGACCCGATCGCCCAGCCCAGCAACACGGGCACCGCCGTCTCGTCGAGGTTGACCGGGAGCGGGGCGCCTCTGGTGGAGGCGGCGGCCTGCGCGAGCCACCCTTGCTCCGCGATGAGCACCAGGGGCGGCGAGTCGGCGGCGCCCGGCGCCGTCGGCTGTCTCGGGTCAAGCCGCCGGAACTGCACGTCGTAGGACGCGCGGCCGACGCTGATGGGCATCTGGCAGCAGCCGACGCCGGTGCATCTCGTGGAGAAGGACAGCGTGGCGCGCCCCGTGGCCGTGCCGGGGCAGAAGGAGGCGCAGCCGCTGATGGTGATGTTGCTGCCGTTGCCGCCTCCCCCGGCGGTCAGCAGCGCGAGCACGTCGCAACCCCTGATTATCAATAGCTCGTTGCTGCCGTCCGACAGGGCGTAGGGCCCGCCGTCGCCGAGGCCTCGCCACGCGCCGCGGCCGTCGGAGGCGTTGGACGACGAGGAGGAGTCATCGAAGGTGATGTTTATGCCGCCGGTGCGAGCGGCGCGCACCGTGGCGTTGGCGAGGGAGATGTCGAGCACCTGGAAGGTGCCGTCGGCGCCGAGGAGCAGGCGCGGCGGGTCGCGGCTCCTGTCGCAGGTGAGGTTGAACCCTGCCGAGTGGTAGCAGCCGGCGCCGATCCCGAACGGGTACGGCACGCCCACGTCGCCGCAGGCGGTCGGGCAGTTGGGCAGCCCTGTACTACTGATTGCCTCGGCTGCTGCACCGGCGTGCGGCAGCACCAGCACCAGCACGGCCTGCAGGACTGCTACGGCGAGCGAGATCGCCGGCGGCATTGATCGCGTTATTGGCACGTATCTATCTTCCGGTAATTCGTACATCCTACTTGCTAGCTCTGCAACCTTTGAATCCTTATAAAAACTGCGAAGAATCTATGTACTACCTTGCGCCAGCCACTATTGCTGACTGAAAACTCAACCTGTCCTGCTAGTGCTAGCTAGCTAGTGAAGTTGTATACGTGTCCTTGCTTCACGATGGATGCAAATGCACGCTGTTTCGTTGACCTACACTTGAAAGGCTACCTGCAACTCGAAGACCAGGTCAGCACGTACGTAGCTTGACCATGTCGGTCCAAGTGAAAAAACTAGCGACATCCAAATGCAGCGAACGGGAAATCGCATGCTGTTTAAGACTGCCAAATTTCCGTCTTCCTAACACTCCGATTCAACACGCGGAAAGCCTGATGCGACAGCTCCATCCGTCCGAGAACCTGACCGCCTTCTCGCCACTCCGCGCCATCGGCAATGGCTGCGGGGGCGGCAGGGCCCGCTCCCTCTTCCTCTCCCACGGTTTCCTCCTAGCAACAAGTAGCAGCACCTTCATCCGGCAACTATTTTTGGGATTGAATCGCTCGGCTCCCTCTCTCACAATTTCTATCACAGAGATGTATACACATGCATATGAGATAAGCACACATACACACGCATGGAGATGCAGCGGGACTACATTTTTCTTCTCAATACATTTATTTTCTTCTTTCTCTTATTTATACTAGCAAATAACAGGTAACTTACATGCAAACAAGTAACTTAAGCACTACATGCACCCACTAATACATGTAACCTCTCTACTACCTTCGCTACATAATAATGACCCACTAATCCACTAACTCTAGCATGCAAAACACAACTAACAAACACAAATTCTCTGATCATACACGTGCACATGCACTTTCTAGCCACATACAACTAAATGCATGCCAAATCAAAATACAAATGACAAGATTAATTCTAACATTCACCCCTTAATCTTGTCATGTCGACTCACCGATGCGGATCGCCCGCACCCTCTTGCCATGCGCAACGACCTCCTCTTCATGCCACACACAACGGCTTCACCTTGCCATAGGACGCCTTCCCAATGCCGATATCCACCTTGTAGCAGCCTCACACCACTACTCATGGCCTTCAACGCAAGCGAGACAACATTGTCTACAACCTCTCACCGCCAATCGATGTCTCCTCCGTGGGCGCCTTGCGCGACTCATCGCGCTGTTGTCAGTCTCGCACACCGACTCCTCTAGCGATGATGGCTTCACACCACCGCCTTCGGCTTCACGCCGAATCCTCACAACGGTTTCGCACCGCCGTTGCGCTCCATGCTGTGTGCCGCGTCGCGCCACCAAAGCGCGCGCTTCCTCGTGCCAACTGCACGTCATCACCATCGGCATCACACCGACTTCCTCAACGATGACCTCGACCACTGCCACTGGCCTCTATCTCGCCTGGAGTCTGCTGCCACCCGCGGCCTCCACCTCGTATGGAGTCTGCCACTGCGCTACCTTTGGCCTCCACTCACGGAGTCTGCCGTTGGTGCGCCTATCGTCGTTTTGTATTTTGATTTGGCATGCATTTAGTTGCATGTGGCTAGAAAGTGCATGTGCACGGGTATGATCAAAGAATTTGGGTTTGTTAGTTGTGTTTTGCATGCTAGAGTTAGTGGATTAGTGGGTTATTATTATGTAGTGAAGGTAGTGGAGAGGTTACATGTATTAGTGGGTGCATGTAGTGCTTAAGTTACTTGTTTGCATGTAAGTTACCTATTATTTGCTAGTATAAATAAGAGAAAAGAAGAAGAACACGCAAGACACAAATATTTTGTGTCTTTGCTCAACCGCATGACTTTTCTGGTTTTGTCTTCTCTTATTTATACTAATCAAGGGACTCTCATTACTTTACATGCAATTAGTGCTACATTAGATGCTACATGCTACGTTACATGTATTTTAGTATGCCACTAATAGCACGTGTTACCTGCTATGTTACTACTCCACTAATAGCACCCGTTACATGCAATTCCTAGTGCACGTTCCCATGTCCAAACATTTCAACTACAACACAAACTAAATGCAACTAATTAGCACATTCAAATTAACATGCAAAACAAGAAACTGAAACCACTAACCAGCATCAAGGATTATTCAACAACTATCATTTTCCTTCGCCGGTCTTCTTCATTGTCTCCGGCCTTGATCCGGGGCGAATCTGTTCGTCTTCATCGCCGGTGCCCGGTGGCCCTACATTTGTCGTCGTCAAGCTCGACCCGCGCCGGATCCGGGTGCCCTGCCGCTGGGAGCCGTCGTCTCGGCCAGATCCAAGCTCGGCTTTATCTTCCCTGGCGTTGTCTCTACCGGCTCGTCCTAGGCATCGTCTTCTCCGACGACCTTCTTCATCGTCGACGTCGTCCTCGGGCTCCCCCACTGGATCCGGATTGGATCTAACGGGATTTGCTATTGCCGGCCTTGGATCTTAGCCGTTGAAGCCCTTCTTGTCGTCGTCCTCCCACATTGTGTCTTCGTCGCTGAGCGCATCGTCCTTGAGCTCAGGAGATGAGTCGAAGAGCCAGAAGGGCATGGGCGTCCCCCGTTTGTCCTTCTCACCCTGCAAACCCGCAGTAGCTTCACCACTGTCTGGAGTCCTTCTCATCACCAGATCCAGTGCCATCCTCTTCGAATCCGTCATCATCACCATTCATCGGTGCGTGAGCCGCCGGTTTTTAGCTCTGCTGCCTCCCCCATTGTTGTCTGTTCATCGATTTGTCTACTTGCAGAGAGAGCCCAGCCAAGTTGAGTTGTTAATTAGGCCCTCGTTGTGGGTCCATTGTCTTGAGGAGTACTAGGCTGATCGTTCGAAGAGACCCAAAGAGTTGGGTGATCGTTGTTTGAGTCATCGTCTTGAGATGCAGGATGGCTGCTGTGGAGGTCCATGTTTAGCAATTTGGTTCGGTTTCGAGAGTAAGCAAGTCATCATTGGTGAGCCGTGTGAGGAAGGGGAGTGGAGTTGGAGCTGCCGGCTTCTTATGCATGTCGCCCACTGTCGTCGTTGAGTGGAGAGGTCGCTTCCTCGCCCTTCATTCTGAAGTTGATTGCTAGTTGTCCTGCTAGTGTATGGTGCTTACCATGGTTCTTTAGCCGTGGTGGAGCTATGATTCGTCTTGCCTCTGCTTCTATTCTTCTCTCTCAAGCTTTGTGCAACAGTGACCCTCTATGTCTAGCTTGAAAATTAGTTAGAAGCTTTAGCGTGTTAGATGGTAGGTGTGTTGTCCTTTCCATGGTTACGATATGTGTTTTGTGTGCGTGACAGCTGGTCGGTGTTTGGTGTGGTGCTTGATGGTGTTTGCCCTAGCTAGTTGCTCCAGTGGGTCACCTTTCCCACCTTTGGAGTTTTCCATTAGGGCCGGTGTTTGTACCTTTTTTTCTCCTGCTTTATCAATATAATGGACAGTTCTCGTACCAGTTTGTTAAAAAAGAGAGAGTACACAATGAAGCCACCAAACAACCCTCGTGTACATGGAGAAGTCGGTGCTCAAAATCTATTAGCAAAAGGGAGTAGGCAACATCGATCATGATAGATATTTGTTTTTTTAATTTTAATGAAGTTTAGCAGGGGTAATGAAAATTCATAAAGAAAGTTAGATAATTAATTGTCTTGAGTGAGGTTGCATCCAACACAAATGGCAACAACAAGAAGACAATAATAACATACACAAGAGCACACATCTTAAACTCCTCGCATCTTCTCCCTTGTATTGTATTGTGGATACAAAGCTGTAGATTTTGTGTGATACAACTTCGATGGTTATACAAAGTAGGACATAAATACCACAGAACTAACCCCTTGAGCCCACCTGTGTGACACATATATAGCTACCAAGGGTACCTTGCAGACAACAGAAATTCTTCCTCCAAACTATATTGCCTACTTGATTCCTCACAGCTCCTCCCTTCTATGGTTGATGAATAATTCACTGCACTTTTATTCTCATGATACCCCATAGAGGTTTTAAGACCTTCAAGTGCCATCTCCACTTGTCTCGTGGTGGGTCGGTCTTCTCCTCTTAATTTTACACATGCTGCTGCTATTGTTGCAACAACTTCTATTTCTTCTCCTCCCTCCTCCACAACCAGTGGATCTAGGGGCTGCTTGGTTCGAGACCTGGGAGTGATTTGTCTGGCCAGGAGGTTCCCTGGGAGGAGTTTGTGGCTGTTTGGCTCGCTCCTTGATATGCTCCTAGGTCCAGGCAACAGCGTCAGGCCTAGGCGAGTCATATTACTTTGCTTTGTTCTGGTTTATACATGAAAGGAGCCGTTAATATCAAGTACATATCTAAGAGAAAGTGAATTGAAATACCGACATAATGAGCCTAGACTATTTTCAATTTTTTACTGGTGGTCATGGAAGAATGTGTTTTTGTTTATGCAACTTTCCTCTGTTCTTGGTATTGTTCTAAACTAGTCCGAAGACATTTAATTGATTTTTCTTCTCATTAAGGAAAAGAGGGTGGCACAAACGTATATGCTTAAGTCGTTGAGACCCGTCGGAGAAGACAACAAAGCGACCGCTATCAACGGTGTGGCCATCGCTATCCAGCTGATAGATCATATTTACCTCAATTTATGTTTATTGTCTATGATGCTATTCTTGTATAAGATAAGTGTATGAAATTATATTGTTTGATCGCAAGAACCTTTAAATTGTCAAAGGAAATGTGTAATAATTTGAGTTTATGTAAATGGGATGACAGATGGATCATCACCGCCACCAACTGTAAACATATAATTTACTGTAAACATACCATTCATAACTCGGGACAATAATTGAGCTGCACGTTGTTGCGATAGGAGGGGGGAGGGATCTTGTATTATCAAGTTTCATTGCTCCAAGTCTTATTCATCGGATTGGAATCGGGAGAATGTGCTGACGTGACACGCTCTTGTGCTTCATTTGTCACTGAGTTTTATAACAAAGATAAAAGATAGCTGCAGAGACAACCTAACTCTTATTATTTTTTTATACTTCAATGAACCACATTTTAATATATATTTTTTATAAAAATAATCCACAATCGCTGGGCCACCGCACGACTGCGCCCAATCGCTCAGTGATCCATTGATTAGCTGATGTGGCACGTCCAGTCGGGCGACGGAATTGCAACTAAGGCCTTGGTCCTGCCACGTGGCTCAGTGACGAGCCGGTGACACGATTGAGGCCCGTACAGGACACAGTCGTTGGGCTAGAACACTACTGAGGCCAGTCATAGATCAAGACCTTGATTAAGCACAGTCGTGTTCTTAGCCAACGACAGTAGGCTAATTTCTTTTTAAGAAATAATTTAAATAAATTTAGCAATTTTACAGAACAAAATGGTTGGAAGAGTTGTTTCTGAATAATTGTTAGTGGTAAAAAATGGAGTTTCCTGGCTACAAACAACCCAAAATCTGGCAAAATATTTTGTAAGCTTCGGTTTGGTGAGACGAGAATGGAGCAACGAAGATGATATTGCAAGCCCGACATAACACTTGACTACGGAGGTCTGAATTAAATGGCGCGTACGGTCTAGTTATGTGCATATGTTTGTGTGGCTATTCCTAGGGTACAAATCGCTACATGCACGAACATTCGATCCGAACTACAACTACGATATAAACACGTATTTTGGAAAGAAAAATACTCGACGGATGGAAATCAAGTCAGGCTTGCGGACGTACATCCTACTCCCGCTTGCGGGCATGGGCCTTCGCATGTGCATATTAGTACTCAACCCAAAGGTCTTTTCGGACATATCCTCGTCCAAAATAATCTTCGGTGCAACAAGGGCGTCAGGGACCATCGGTGCCATTATCTTGTCTTCCCAGCTCCCGGTTGAGTAAGGTTTCTAATGGGTAAAGGCATCGGGCGCAACTACGTAATTCAATATGTATTTCTGCTGAATGGATGCCTTGTTGTACGTCTCTGAGTCGTCGATCCATTGGAAGAAGTAGCAATACTCCGACGGCTGCCATGCACGAATAAAGTCAACGATATTTTAAAATGCAACATGTAATGTGAAATATCGATGTACGACATTCACTTACGCGGTAATTCTCGCACATACAGGAAACTCGTGTGGTTGTACTAGGATGTGTAGATTGAATGATCCATGCTAGGTTACTGCAGTCGCATTGTAGGCGTGAAAACTCTTATGATACAAGGGCATCTTTGCAAAAACTATCAGAGTACTTCCGTGCCTTCTTGACAGTCCATTTCCGCTTTCGAGGCATCTCCCAAAATCAATATGACAATTTTTCACTCGTTACGAGAGGAAGAAGACAAGTTAGTTAATAACGTAAGTGCCCAAGAAGCCCAACACACGGTGAGGCCCAAATTTCGGTCTCCAAAACCCAATACTACATGAGCACGGACTAACTAAGGGTGGGTACAAGAAAAGGCAAACCTAGGAGGGGGTGGGAAAGAAAGGGTAACGATACTGCTAGGACGTCCGATTTTTCAATTCCTATCGTACACTTAGTGGACCAGACTTTACGGAGATCGATCGAGCATGCTCTTAGGGCCACGAGGCGGGCAGTGGGGCCACGCGCAGCACAGTCAAAGCGATGACGAGATGACAATTCATAGATCGAATAAATAAATTGTTTTTTCAGATGCTTTGTTTTTTTATGCGATCATTGTCTAGAGATGTTGCAACCGTTGTCCGATGATGTTGCAATCATTGTCCGGAGATGTTGCAACCGTTGACCGGGGATGTTGCAACCATTATCTGGAGATGTTGTAACCGTTGTACTAAGATGTTGCAATCATTGTTCAAAGTTGTTGCAACCGTTGTCCGAAGTTGTTGCAACCGTTGTCCAGAGATGTTGCAACCGTTGTCCCAGTATGTTGCAACCGTTGTCCGGGGATGTTGCAACCACTGTCCGGGGATGTTGCAACCGTTGTCCGAGGATGTTGCAACTGTTGTCCGGAGATGTTGCAACTGTTGTCCTAAAATGTTACAACCGTGTTCGGAGGATGTTGCATGTGGCGATGTACTTATACCCCTTTTACTTGTGTTAATCTTGGTCGGATAAATTAAAATCGGGCATTTAACCCTTTGCGATGTATACGTATATACGTGAATCGGTGTGTGGTGATGTGATGTACGTATATACGGTGAGAAAATCTTGTGCTTGTCACGTACGAGATCTCGGACATCCGATCATAGTCTCAAAACGGACGTCCGGATGCTAATATCACCCTAAACCAAAACACCTGAAAAGATCGATTTTCTTTCCAACATGCTCGCGTATGTACTATATGCGGTTCATGTTCTATAACCAAAGCTAGCAAAATGCACATGTATGTACACAGAGCTAAACACAGCTGCATGCATGCAGAGAGTAGGGGCCACCTGCAGCCAATGGAGAGAGAAAGTAATTAAATTAAAAATGCTGCACCTGTCAAATTACCACTAGATGGTGGGCCCATCGTCAGCCTGCCTTCCAATCCCATCCATCCATCAATTACTAAGTAGTGGCTCTACTTTAGTTGTTAGTCCTTACACGTTACATGCTAATTAGTTGGTAGCCTTTTAGGACAACGAATCCCATCCATCCATCAAACAATACACCGCCCGGCGTTATTTTTGGACCGTACGTCCGACCCCCTAACAGCTCCCGAAAGAAACAGTCAATCCTCTTCGTAGTTCGTTGTACCCCACACGTCTCCCAATCCAATCCGACCACCCACAACTCCACCCGCCTCCTGCCCATCAGGCCACCACCACGATATATTTGCACGACTGCACCGACCACTTCCTCCCAAAACCGCAACGCTAGGCAGCACGAGAGGAGCCGCGTCGCGAGTTGCGTCTCGCCTTCTTCCCCACCGCGCCCGCGCCCGCGGCCTCGCCGAAACCCTAACTCTAGGTCTCGACTCGGCTCGGCCCGGCCCGGCCCGACGGAGAGGTCGGAGGGAGGGGGCGATGGGGAAGAAGAAGAAGCGCGTGGAGAAAGTGTTCTGCTACTACTGCGACCGCGAGTTCGACGACGAGAAGATCCTCGTGCAGCACCAGAAGGCCAAGCACTTCAAGTGCCACGTCTGCCACAAGAAGCTCTCAACCGCCGGCGGCATGGCCATCCACGTCCTCCAGGTCCACAAGGAGTCCGTCACCAAGTACGGCTCTTACCCCCTCCTCGATCTGCATCCGGTAGTCTTGTCAGGGTGCGGAATAGCTTAGATTTGCGATTGGGCGATGCTAATTGCTTCAAAATCCAACGCTTTTGATCCTTAATTAGTTCGATTTTCGAGTTGGACGGACCCTTATTGGCGTAGTCAATCGATTCGATTGCATGTGCGCCTAAGAAGGGCGTAGGCGATTGCACGTGCGCTTCAGTAATTACAAATTACGTCTGTAATTTGTATTGGCACCACTGCCAGCGTCGTCTGGGTGCAAATGCTAAAAAAGCTTGGTGACCGTCCCTTTTGTGGGCTGCGATTTGTTAAATGAGATTTCAGTTCGGAGTTTATCCTGTGATACCCTTGTTGGGGTTCATTCATGCTTTGTTTTTATGATCAGATCATTCTGGGCATAAGCTATTTAGTTTAAGGCTTTAATCTATTTGAGCGATGTTTTGCTTAATTTTTTTATGTTTAATTCGTGTTTTATGTGAATTCATTCATGTGTTTGGTAGTGATAAAGATGTTAGCTTTTGATGGATACCTCCCTATGTAGCTTATTGCAGCATTATGCACAGATCCATACATTATATATATTTTTTTGCCGGTGTCCTTTAACTTCCTTTAGTTCATTAGCTCTGTCCAGTTTTTTTATCCTCACCTGTGCAATCTCAAGAAATAAATGGTACATCAACTGCTCTATTTGCACAATTAACATCTCCACCCTGTTACTTATGGATGTATGAAACTATTTTGACTACAGGGTTCCTAATGCAAAGCCTGAGAGGCAATCGACAGAGATTGAGATCTTCGGAATGCAAGGGATTCGTCCAGAAGTACTTGCTGCTCACTATGGAGAAGGTACCACAATAGTAATTTCTCCATTGTAATATGTAGGCTAGTTTATCAGTTTTGCTCTTATTTAGGAGGACTAGAGTAATTGCTCAGTTACTGTGATGTAGAAGGGCAGTGTTGCTGTAGTTTCTTGTTTTCATAGCATTTGTTGGGTTGACTTGTCATCAAGCTTATTAAGGCGTCACCTAAGCGTCGCAAGCGACGCTTAGGCGGTAAGGCGCTGCCGGTGTGCTAAGGCGTCGCCCCCGCCTTGCCGCCTCCTCCCCGCGCGGCTCCCCCTCCCGGCTCCCCGTCGCCGTCGCGCGGCTCCTCGGCGCCTCCTCCCCGTGGTTCCCCATGCCCTGCCCGTACCTCCTCTGCTCGGAGCCTTCGGTGGAGAGGGAGGTAGAAGGAGAGAAGAGGAGCCGGGAGCTCACATGGATCTTGGAGTTTGTCGACAAGGTACGGGGGCCACCCGTCGCCCTCGCCAATCGCTTCCTCAAGCCCGTCGCCGAGGACCTCTGGAACGACGACGACGGCCCCCTCCACCGTGCAAAGCCGCTGCCTCCACGACGACCCCGCCGCGACCGTCACGCGTGCCGCCACCAAGCTCGCGCACACCGCGCCATCGGCTTTGTGCTTTCGCGTGCGGATCTCGCCTTCCGGATGGGAGAGAGGATGCGAGAGGAGGGGAGAGAGAGACGTGGGAGATGGGGAGAGGAGAGGCGACTAGGGTTAGAAGATGTTGGGCAGTTGGGGCCTGGGGGTGAGCTGGGCTGGCTTGATGGGCTGGGCCTTTTCTTTTTTCTTTTACCTTTCTTCCCCTCCTTTTCTTTTTTCTTTTCATGTTTTCAGCTCTTTCTTCCTGCTCGTATGGTGTTTGCAGCTCTTTCTTCCTGCTCGTATGGCATCGCCTTAGGCGTCCAAGGCGCCGCTTAGGCGTCCGGGCGGTGCCTTGGCACCTCACCTCGCCTTAGCGCCTTAATAACCATGCTTGTCATTATGATGACTGATGACGGTATAAATAATAGGATTCATGAATATTGTCGAAACAGCACTGCAAGGCTCGCATGTTAGGGAAAATTTCGATTGTAAATGAAATTATGCATGTGTAGGAAACTGATTTTCCTTAAGAGTTGAACTTGCCATGTTTTTTTCCAATAAAAGCACAATATTTTGACTATTTTCCTTTATTTGACATCTGTTCCGCATGCAGAGGAAGACCCTTCATCGAAGGTGGCCAAAGTGGAAGTGCCACCAATAAGGCCACCACTAAGGCCTCCTGTTATGCCTAATCCGATAGGCATGACATTTCCTCCACGGCTGGCTTATGGTGTAGCCCCACCAATGTATGCTCTCTTTTTCCTTCTACTTACTTATTTATTTATTTATTTTGAGAATCAGTGTACTTTAAAAAATTGTGTATTACCTGTTGCTTGTGCATGCATTGTGTAAGCACTCGTTTTGAAACATTTTCTAATTTTTTTTCCCACATTTATTGGCAGCTATAATCCTGCATTTAATCCATTAATGGCTCGATCTCCGCTTTGGTCTGCTCCGCCACCACAACCTTGGTTTCCACAACAACAAGCAGTTTCAGTTCCAATGGCTGCTGGATTGGCACCACAACAGCCACTATTTCCCATTCAGAATATGCCTACTCCTATGGCATCAGCGCCTGCTAATTTACTTCAGACATCATTCCCTATGGCCCCACCTGGAGCACCTTCACCTGTTGCCCCTCAGGTTTCCCAGCCTTTGTTTCCTGTCAACACTTCCGCTGGCAATGGAGCTGCAAGTTCCCCATATGTAGCATCTGTTGCACCTGGAACTATCCCAGCAAGCTCTGCAGCATCTGTTGCTACTGCAGGAGTTGGATATGCAGCTAATATCCAAGGTATGTTGATTTTCTTACAGCTTACAACCCTACCTATATGAACATTTTGAGATGGGCTAGCCGTAGCACGTGTACCATTGAATTTATGTAGAGGAAATTAAAGTGGTATATAAACAAATTACGTCCTAGTATGAACACCTCTTAAGAGGAATATTTGCTGTGTTCTTGAAAGAAATATACTCAATTCAAGAGCAAATGTACTCTGTATTGCCCATTTTTATGTGTAGAACTGCAATAGTGTGTGATGAGGGCATTTATGGATGGCGTTGTTCTATCTGATATTTATGTTGCCCTTGGTGTTAGGTATGCCCTTCATGAATTCACTTGCACATTCATCTGTTTCAGGTACAGGAGGTCCAGCGGTTGTACCTCCACCCGCCGTATCTAATAATAAAACCTCTGCTACCCAACCAGCTACAAATGAGGTCTATCTGGTGTGGGATGATGAAGCAATGTCAATGGTATTATTTCCTTCTCTTTGGTTCTTGTTGTTCTGGGGTCACTTGTGCGTTTGGTACATTATCCTGATACGAGTTTGATAGTCTTCTGAAATGTTTGTTGACTTATGCAGGATGAAAGAAGGTTATCGCTGCCCAAGTATCAGGTGCATGATGAAACTAGCCAGGTAAGTTGTGATTTTTATGTTTCTAATATTAATGACCATGTGAAAAATTAAGTTTATTTATTATAAGGAAGCTCTTAACTGCGAGGTTCTGTAAGTGTTTATTCTATAGAGTTTTCCTTTTTGTTGCAATTGGTGCTGGATTACCTTTGTTATCGCATTTAATTTAATGAAATCAAAGGCATAACTTGCTTTGTGTGTTTGTGCATAAGTAGTGAGTAAACAGTCTGGCAAGTTTCACTACTCTTAACTTGGATGTGGCTTATCAGCTTACTTTTGCACTAGCCTGGTGAGTCAAGTTCAGCAATTTGCAAACTCAGCATTTGGTGATATAATCAATTCTTGAGCCTATTACTGGAATATGAAATTAAAGATATTATCCCTACCTCTATTCCTCCAGTCACCCCCTTTCTAAGGCATATTCAGATTTCATATTCAGCAACTATTCTCTGCTTGTTCGTCTTATTTTCTGTTATGTGGCACGTCTCTGTCCTATGATAGTGATGAACAAAATGCATCACAATCTATTGTAGTTTTGCACACTGGTGATCAATTTATGAAGCAATCTTGTGCATACATCACTATTTGATGTTCATTGGATTGTTGGGAGCACAGACATAATTATTGTGTGATGAACTGTAGGCACTTTTATAACATACTGAACTGTGAACTTTAATCAGAGGGGGGCATGAAGTTTTGTAATGTTTTGTGGGAATATGAAATATGCTCCTTCAGTAGTTGCATATGCGAGATGGTCCCTGTATTCTACCTTCTACATTTTCATGATAACGCCTTGGTGTTATTTGTTTGATCATCTATATCCTGCTGATTTCGCGCACATCAGGAGTTCCAAGTAGGTATTTACATTGTTCTTCCTGTAAGTAAGTTTTTTACAATCTGACAAATCTCATGGTGCTAATGACTTGAGGGTTATCGACCAAGACCTGGACAGGTCGCAAATATGTATGTATTAATTTCAATTGAAGCATTACTTTTATTGCTTACGATTCACCACGTGCAAATATGGGTTTGTAACAAGAACTAGGTGGCTGAGCTTCTTGCAATTCGGTAGCATTTATTGTAACTTAATTTTGGTCGAGCATGTGCCAAGAGTTTGTTGCCAGGTCAGCTTTCGTTTGGCCAGTGAGCCTGATACTTTCTTTTGTTCAAAGAGAGGAAGTTAAATGCTCGTTTATTTGTTCCTATGTTACAGAGATCAAATCTAACATTACCTTTCTTGTTTCACAATTTTTGTGAACAGATGAACTCGGTTGATGCAGCAATTGATCGAAGAATATCAGAAAGTCGGCTTGCTGGACGCATGGCCCTATAAACAAGCTGGGCCCATGTTTTGGTAGATTGTCCCATATGCAATTCACCATAGATTCACCTGTGCGTGCATACAGTTGGTGATCCCGGATTTCCTGTTCTTGATTTATTTAGCTAGTGACTGGAGCTACTGCAGTTAAAAGAATGTGTTAATCTGACTTGGAGAGCTTTCAACATCATTTGTCCTTATCTTTAGACCTGAGTGAAAAATGTTAGCCTAGAGATCATTTGTTCCATTGTCACCTGAAAATGTGTTTTCAACTCTGGAAATCTGATGATGGATTAGCGGCATCTTTTTACCGACTGTAGCGTGATATGTATTCGTTAGCAGCAAAGCAAACGAAGGATATGTTACTGCTTTTAATAATTTCTTAACGAGAATGTCAAACGATGTCAGGCTGGGAAGTGTCTCTGCTACAGCTCTAGTTATCCTTTCTTTCAACTTTTTAACACGCTGGTATATGTACCACTCGTCTAATTCTAGAATCACTGTTGAGTGTCGAGCGCAAGCATAATGCTTTGCGCTGTCGGAATTAATTCCGCACCCTTAACAAGATTCTTGCAAGCCTGAGACATGCACAATCGCATGATACGTCACATGCTAATGCCGGTTTGTGTGTGGGGCCTATCTTGAGTGGCTCCCAAGCGAATGGAAGGGGGGAAAAAAAGAAGAGAAAACAAAGGGCAAAGAGCCCCCAAGGTCCGCTCCATTTCTCTGGGCAACAAGCAAGCATATGTGCCAAAACTGCTGAAGGAGAAAAGGGCAGTAGCCGGCAAGCGGATCCAAAACCTCAAAAATCACCGACGAATGCAATCATTTCCAAACTTGAGCGTCACTCACGCCTCGCTCTCTCTCTCTCTCTTTCACCGCCGCTTCACTTGTCGCGCGCTGGATGCTGCCTAGCTTTAAGCGCGGCTTTGTATTGTCGCCGCCCTTTAACCTTTGCACGATCGCTATAACAACCCCGGCGCTACGCTGTGACGCGTCCACCATATCATATCTCCGTCTTCGTACAGAAAGCCCTTGTCTGTCGATGGCGGAGGCCAACGAGTACTCGCGGCCATTGCATCTCCTCTCTGTCTTGGTTGCGTTCGCCTTGTTCGCGCAATGCGGTATGCTCCGAATTCTTCCACGCTATTTGCTCTCACACTTCCTGCGTTTTTGCTTTCTGCTTGTGTTGGCTCAACGGGGGCTAAGGCTAAGTATCCCGCGTTGTAATACTACTCCGACCGTCACGAGATTCTGTCCCTGATCAGTAAGCCAGCGGCGCGCTACATTGCATTTGCTATTCCTTGCTTCCTTCATAGGTTCCTTTTAAATGTCAAATCATTTCCGTACACTACAACTAATGACCGTGACTTGTTGATTGAACAGGAGCAAGAGTGTTAACGCCGGAGGAGCTACTCGATCAGTATTCTTCTGATCCTTACTACAGCACACCAATCATGCCGCCCTACGGCGACGCGTTTGCACCACCAAACCCGCCGCCGCCGCCTCCGGCTTCTCCCAACTGTGCCCTCCCTCCGAGCACACCATCGCCGCCGGCCACCATCCCCGCACCGACATTCACCTACCAATCTCCTCCACCGCCGTCGTCGCCACCGCCGCTCTACTTCCCTCCGCCGTACCTCAGCCCATATCCACCAGATATTGGCCCAAGCCCACCGACCGTTACACCGCTGCCGCCCGTGGTCTATCCAAGCCCACCTGAGGTCACACCCGGCCCACCGGAGATCGCACCAAATCCGAGCCCACCTGAGGTCGCGCCTAGTCCGCCGGAGATCGCACCGTACCCGAGCCCACCTATAATCGCGCCCAGCCCGCCGGAGATATCGCCGTATCCGAGCCCACCTGAAGTAACACCCAGCCCACCGGAAATCTCGCCGTATCCGAGCCCACCTGAAGTAACACCCAGCCCACCGGAAATCGCGCCAAGTCCACCCGAGATTGCCCCGAGCCCACCTGAAATTGCACCAAGCCCACCGGAAATAACGCCTAGCCCAAGTCCACCGGAAATCTCGCCGAGCCCACCAGAGATCGTACCCAGCCCACCAGAAATTGTGCCAAGCCCGCCCAGCTACGAACCCAGTCCGCCGAGCATTGTGCCGAGCCCGCCGGAGTACGCTCCGGAGCCACCGGCGTACGTCCCGAGCCCACCGGAGTACGCGCCGGAGCCGCCAGTGTACGCGCCGGAACCACCAGGCGTCTTTCCGAGCCCGCCGGAGTACGCGCCGGAGCCTCCGACATACGTGCCAAGCCCACCGGAGTACGCGCCGGAGCCTCCAGCATACGTGCCCAGCCCACCTGGGTATGCGCCAGAGCCGCCGGGGACCTTCCCGGGCCCGCCGAGCTTCCTGCCGCCGGTGGTGTTCCCACCTCCGTTCGGGCCGCCGTCGCCGGCGACTGTTGGTGCGGAGTGGTGCGTGGCGAAGCCGTCGGTGCCGAGCGCGATCATCCAGCAGGCCATGGACTACGCGTGCGGGTCCGGCGCGGACTGCGACTCCATCCAGCCGGACGGGCCTTGCTTCCGGCCGGACACCATGATCGCCCACGCCTCCTACGCCTTCAACAGCTACTGGCAGCGCACCAAGTCCAACGGCGCCACCTGCGACTTCGGCGGCACAGCCATGCTCATCACCAAAGATCCAAGTAAGCGCACTCATGCAACAAGCAACCCATCTCCTCCATGAAACACTAGTGTTTTAATAATCAAATAATGTAACAATTCTTGCATTGCTGTTCTTTCTTTTCAGGCTACCGTGGCTGCCATTACAGTTTGATGTGATCCGACCAAGAAATGCAGCATAGCTATGAAGGGTTTTGGAAGTTGGACACCATTTTCTGAAGTTCAGACTTCAGAGGAACTAGAGGTACAGGTTGGTCTGATGTGACTAAGGGGGCTTATCGCAGTTGATCATTGATTTTGTGTAGGGTAAAATTAAGACTCGATCGATCCTATTGAGAGAGGGTCTTCTAACTTTTCTCTTACTTTGGTACTTTATATTGTTTTGTATTATCCTGAATAAGTTGTGTAATTTCATAATGGCGATCGATCGCGCTAATAAATCTCTGATGAAGGCACATCTAACTGATAGTCAGTCAGCAGTGGGAAATGTTCAACAGTTTTAAGAACCAGATGATATTGTTCATATAAAGTGGGGAACATAACAAACGCACGCTTCTCGAGTTTTATTTACGCTGTATTTTTACAGGCAGGAGTGCATTGTTGGAAATCTACCTGTGGACACACACTTTTACGGGTGAGGGAGACAAACTCACGGAGAGGAAGAACACACAAAAAATTTGCGTAGCACTGCAACCGCCTAGTGCTACTTTTCTGTCTTTCTATTCTTTTTTTTTTTTTGTTTGGCTCAACTGAAAACAACAAGAAATGCAAGCTAAATAGCTAACAACATGCAACACTAAAGTATTATCACTAATAGCACACTAATGCACTAGTAACCCACCCACTCACACACTAGTAACTCACGCACTCACACACTAGCAACACACACTACTAATGCACGCACTAAGACACTAGTAACACACACTTGATTATTACTAACAATCTCTCCCTAATCAAGATGACTTCACAGCAGCGTCGGTTCATCGTCGGCATCCGCCTCCATGAGATGTGCCTGTTCCTCCTTCTTATTGCGGCATTCGAAAGCAAAATGTTCATAGTTATTGCAGTTGTAACATCTTACTTTAGTCTTGTCGAATTTACGATTCCCACGGCCGAGCTCGCCATCTTTATTCTTCGCCGATTGGGCCTCCCACTCGGCGCGTGTTAGGAGAAGATGTTTGTCGTCGTTGTTGTCGCTCATACCACCTAGACGCTCCTCATAAGCCTTGAGACAGCCGATCGCTTCTTCTACCATCATTGTCTTCAAGTCCCCAAATTGCTCAATGGTTGAGACAATCTGCAGGTACTTGCTCGGGACAGCGCGGAGAAGCTTCTTCACGACGTAGCTCTCCTCCATCTTTTCACCAAGACCGCGAATCTGGTTGCGAGAGTCGTCAATCTCACGGCAAAGTCGTCCACCGACTCCGTTACCTTCATACGCAAAGCCTCGAACTCGCTCTTGAGGGTCTATGCGCGCGCCTCCTTGACGCGGTCGGTGCCGACATGCATCGTCTTAAGCGTGTCCCACACATCTTTCACTGTCTCTTTTTCGGCGAGTAGGAGGAGGGTCTCCTCCGGGACTCCTTGGAAGATGGCCGCAAGGGTCATCTGATCTTGGCGCTCATCAACGTCGCCGGCCACCACAGCTTTCCAAACACCTTGTGCCTTCATGAATACCTTCATCTTGATTTCCCATGCGCCGCATAGGGTATTGAAAAGAGACGCTGCTTTCTCTTCCCGGTACCCTCGACGGACCACCGCCGGTAATGACGGTGTGACTTGGCGTCGCATCATCACCAGTGACATCACTTCCCGGAGAGTGCGGCATGATCTTGGGCATACACGGATCAAGAACTCAGGCTCTGATACCAATTGTTGGAAATCTACTTGTGGACACACATTTTCACGGGTCAGGGAGATAAGCTCACGGAGAGGAAGAACACACAAAAGATTTTGCGTAGCACTGCAACCGCATAGTGCTACTTTTCTTTGTGCTCAGTTGTTCTACTATGTTCATCCTCTCCACCGTGCAAATGTGTGTTCAAAACCATGAGCGGATGTTCTCCTGGGCGAAGCCAACATGCATAAAACAACCTACTAGTTGGCTAGTTTGTAGTAGTATTTTTCACACAGGCCGGAAGCAGATAAAACAGACGCTACTTAGCCCGCTGGAGCTTCATCAGAAGAAGGGTATTTCTGCAGAACATAAATTGGATCGCCAACCTTGATGATCTTTCCTTTGCCCTTTGCTGACAGAGATTCCTTGCAGACTAGATTTTGCCCAAAGTACACCTACAAAAATCGATAAATTTTTTTTGGTGAATTCTCAATGACTCTGAACCTAATTCCTGAGCATCTTGAAGTTCCAGCAGATCAGCATGCAAGACACTCCATAACGGTTTAGCAAGGTAGTAAGAGTAGAATAGGTTGCAGGAGACGATTACCTGCCGTCTATTTTTGTGGCTCGGACGCAGCACTTCATCAGACCGGTATGCCATTAGAATTTCTGTTGGTTCGGTCCCATCTATTTCACTGTCTTGATTAATTCTAGGAATCTGAGGCAACCAACATTGAAGCTAACCAACATTGTTGTCTGTGCACACACACAGAAGAACTGGAGGTTGCGATGATGTCTTTCTCGTTAACCTGAGAGTTGTTTCTGCTATGAAATACACTTTAATCCATTCAAAACTAAGACTCCGAGCCTCCACTTGTACTTGTTATCTTTCTTTCTTTCTTTCTTTCTTTCTTTCTTTCTTTCTTTCTTTCTTTCTTTTCTTATTATGGTAAGGACTAAAAGCATTACAATCCTTGCACACCAGAAACGAATACTTTCATTGATTGTTAACCAATAAAAGTAGTGTACTAAGACTACCATTCAACCACAATTTTTTTTGCATTCATTGGAAACATATGAATATGTAGTCCACCATTAGGCGTCACTAGATCTCCGGAGACTTGTGTCCTTCCATGTCAACCTTTAAGTGGTTGACTGAGGAGTTGACCAAGATGGCTGCTAATTTCCTCCTGAAATGGTCTATATCTTCCTGCATAATCCCATAACATATTATTTGAACAGAAAATTAGCAGTCATTCTATTTCTTAGGTAAACTCGAAATGAAATGCAGTATACCTGCATGAAAATTTTAGGCATGAAATTCCCATATCAGTATTCCATTAACTTGAGCATAAATAAACCACATGATGTGCTACAAAAAATAATTCACAATTAGTACATTAGATTCCACCAAGCAAGGAGTTGAAAAGTTGAAATATAATAATGTAATTTACCTGTTCTTTTGTTTAGGCAAGCTTAGTACCATTCTGACCTTCCAGGATAATACTTGTATATCAGGCCAGTTACTTCCTTCAATTCCATATTCAACGAGCTTCAGATATCTCTCCATTCCTTTTAACTGTTTATAGTTGTTTTTAAGGCGACAAAAAGAATTAATTAAGTAAATAGTTAATTTTACTAAAAAAAAGAACAAACAATTAAGCTCACCACATGTGTGAGTTCGTTGCGTTCTTGTTTTGATCACCCTTGAGTCCATGACCTAAATCTCGCGTCTAGAGGTGTTTACGACTGCTACGTACCAATGAAAATGCACATGAATAGGTATGAATATCTGCACAAAGAGTTAGGATGATTTTGTCAAATAACTTAATAGGGAAATCAATTAGTCTACATATTAAATCTTACCATTTCATGGTTCAGATAATTAATCGCCATCTTTGTTTTTTCGTCCCTTTCAAAGTTTCCCATGGGGATTTCATATATTCCATCTCTTTGTAGCAATTGGATGATGATTGTTTGCTCAACATACACCTTGTTGTTGTTAGGAATAGAGTTCATTTATTGCAAGGGGCCAATGGGCCTATAAATACAAGTATACAGCAGGTGCAATAAGCAGAAAATCCCCTAAACTAGGGAAGAATAACACAACATATAAATACATCTAACACCCCCTCAAACTCATGGTGGATCAACAACACTGAGTTTGGAGAGAAAAAGGTTGTGTTGAGCTCGTGTCTAGGCCTTTGTGAATAAGTCGGCTAGCTGAAGCTCCGAAGGCACGTACTGAAGGGCCACAACCTGAGCTTGTACCTGCGATCTCATATAGGAAGGATCAATTCCAATATGCTTGGTGAGTTCATGCTTCATTGGATCTCGCGCAATACTGATCGCACCAGTGCTGTCAGACAAAAATGGGGTCAGTGTCGTAACAGAGACACCAAAATCCTGAAGGAGCCACCGTAACCAAGTCACCTCAACTGTCAACGACGCCATAGCCCTCAACTCAGCCTCTGCACTCGAGCGGAAAACTGCTGTCTGCTTTTTGGTCTTCCAAGCAATCAGAGAGGATCCAAGGAAAACACAGTAGGCAGAAAGAGATCGACGATTAGAGTGATCACTAGCCCAAGTCGCATCAGAGTACACCTTGAGCTTCAAGGAGCTGGAGCGAGAAAAGAAAAGGTGACGAAAAATGGTGCCACGAAGATATCGAAGGACACATAGAAGGTGACTGTAGTGAAGTTTAGTGGGAGCCGAAACAAATTGACTCAAAATGTGAACAGGGTAAGAGATGTCAGGTCGAGTGATCCCAAGATAGACAAGACTACCAACAAGGTGACGGTAGCGAGTGGGATCCTCAAGAGGCTCTCCATCAATGAGTCGAAGGTGAACTCCAAGCTCCATGGGAGTATCCACTGTGCGCTGATCAGAAAGACAAACGCGAGAAAGAAGGTCCTGAATGTACTTCTCTTGGGAGAGGTAGTAGCCCTCAGGCGTAGAAGTGACCTCAATCCCAAGAAAGTAGGGAAGTGGACCCATGTCAGACATCAAGAACTTATCACTGAGACGCTTCTTTACAAAGTCGATGTACTGAGGATCATCACATGTGATGATCATATCATCAACATACAGAAGAAGTGTAAGACCCGGAATTAACGTCCCAAATCTTCTGTGCATAACTGAATTAGTCCCATGATCAGTGGCTAGCTCACACAGTAAACAAATGTGATAACACAACCATAAACGCTAAAATTTATTAATAAACAACAGAGTTGATTACAAGATAGCCTTACAGGGCAACATTAAATAAACACAGCGAAAGACGATGAAACAAAAGTAGTGGAGTCCAGCTAATCTGCCACATGCAATCGACTGGAGTAGCGGCCTAGTCGTCATGATCCACACCTGAAGCGAAGTTCTTCTCCTCTGAAATTTGTTTGCATTAAGCAAGTATGAGCACAACTTCCGTGCTCGCAAGTTACACCCGTCAAATAACAAAATGATATGCATAAATGGATGTAACAAAGGAAGGCTTATAGTGTTATTTGTGCGAAAACAACATTTGACATTAAATACCATACTAAGTTCAAAAGCTCAAGTTTTATAAAATCTAAAATTGATTTTGAATTGATAAAGATAGTGTAGGCACCAACCTAACACCAATATAAACACGGGCACCAACCCGGGGCTTCAACCCATAGCTTTTCTCATGGACACCTATCCATGTCAAATTGTTTTACAAAAATATTTTGAAATCGAAGTCTAACTTTGAGTGGCTTTGCCAGCATGTCCATGACCGTGGACACGGCTATTCGAATAGTTTTACACTCTGCAGAGGTTGTACAACTTTACCCACACGAGATAATCAACTTTTAATGTTCGTCTGACACACTTCCGAAGGTGTGCGACTAAGTGATCATCACGAGGCCTTTACAATGCAGCATTCCACCATAGTCCTCCCTCGCTAAGATTTCGCCCCCTTTGGACTACCCGTCCGCAGAGTTCAGGCCCCCTCTTGCGCCAGGTGGTACTAACAAAGGTCATAACATGACTACCCACCGCACCAACAGGAACGACCATGATGGGACTTTGCAAATTATTCAGCCAGGTCCTGCCCATACAAGACATGTGGTAGTACGATGTGGCTTAGCAGGATGCGGCTCGAAGACCGGTCCTTAACTGACCTGGGCGACAACCAACAGAACCCTGGGTCTCAACCTACCCAGTTGAGCCCGTGCATAAACCTGCACCCACCAGACAACCATTTCGCCGAAGTCCAAACCATCATTTTATTTTATTTTTCAAAGTCATTTATAAAACTCCCATGACACACAAATGCCAAGGGTACAAATTAAACATCAATTGATCTTTCACTGAAATCTCCCAAATCAAACATATTTGGTCTATACGCATGGCTAAGCACAATATTTTCCAAATAATCTTAGTCCATACTATTGTATCAACTAGGTTTTATCTAGGGTGACAATATGTTTGATTCAATTATCAAAGTTGGCCATACAAAGGATTTAGGCATAACTATAAATTTAAAAACAGGAATTTAAATTACTGAATATAAATAAGCATGCAGTAATAATTTGAAACAGTATTTAAATAATTTTTAAATAATGGGTACAAATATGATCAAGAATGTAACTTGTCTCGCTTGAGGTGAACAGATCAACTGATACTGAGGTGATGTTGTTTTTCTTAACAGGTCACCTAGTACTCACAAGTACTTTCTCCAGGTAGTCCATGTGTACAATCACGATGATCATACAGTCAAAATCAATCCTCTTATGTGCTCTTCAATGGCGTCGAAATCTGACTTTCCGAAGTCGTCGAAATCTATACGCGAAAATAATCCAAATTCAAACTAAATTCAAATAAGATTCAAATCAACTCCAAATTGAATAATTTTTATTTGGTTGGCTAGATCTTGAATTTAGATAAATTTGGAAATTTGAATGGACTCAATCGGAGTTCAGATGCAAAAGATATGGGCTTTTGAAGTTTGAATTTACATGAAATGTTAGATTTAGGGTTTAAAGGAATTTGTGGTCAAATGAACTCAAAATTAAATAATTTTGGTTTAGTTAGCTAGATAACGATTTTATACAAATTTTGCAATTTGAAACACCCAATTTGGAGTTCAGATGCAAAAGATATGAATTTTTGAAGTTTAAATCTATTTAAAAACCTAAATTCTGATTTTTCAGATTTTCTGGATTTATTTTTCTAAAGGAAAATCAGATTATTGCGCATGATGACGTCAGCAACTGATAAAGGATTTTTCGGCCGAATTAAATTTGTAAAGGAAATTGGTTTGTCTCACTGGCATGTGGAGCCCGCGGTCAAAGACCGGGTTCACGGCTTGGTCAACGCCCACGGTGGGCTCGGTTCATAGCTACAGTGAAGGGGGGTGGGGGTGCTGTGTGTGCAAGATGATTTGGCACTGACTGGGCATCCATGTCATTGCCACGCACGTGAGCATGATGATGTGGCGCCCATGTGGTAGCCACATCGGCGTGCCACGCAGGCACAGAGCCGGCGGCGCTCCGGCCCGTAGCTCGCCGGTGTTTGACGGCGTGCCGGCGGCTGGCGAAGGCACCAAAAGAGAGAGTAAAGTGTGGGGGTTAAGATGCGCACGGTTTGGTCACCTGAGGCGGCGGCGTTAACCGGCGGCGAGGAGCTAGGCGGCGGCGATGTTCGGGCTCGCGGTGGCGGCGGGTTCCGGCGGTCCTTGGCTCGAGTGAGTGCAAGCACCGAGTGGGCGGTGATGAGACGATGCCGAATCCGGGATCGGTGACGACAATGCAACTTGGACGGCGCCGGCGTCGAGGAAGTTTCGAGTTTCGGAGGTGCGGAGGAGAACTCAAATTGCCGGCTATTGAGAGAAAGAGAGGGTAGAGGGATTGGGGCGTTAGAATGAGGTGGATGAGGCGGTCCTAGTGCGCCTTTAAATAGGGCTAAGGTGGCACGGGGATGGAGATCGTGGGCGCGAGGTCGGCGGCGACCGCGGTTGGGTGCGCGGGAGAATCGGGCGTGGAGAGAGGGGGAAGGACGTGGGGGTGGTGGCGGTTGGGCACGCCGAGTCGTGGGCACGTTGCGCGGGAGGCGGGAGTGGTTGGAGGCGGCGGTTGACGGAGCTCTAGCGGGCGGAAATGGCGGAGGAGCGCGGGGAAGAAGGGGGAGGAAGAAGGCTCGGGCGGGGAAGAAGGACCATGCGCCGTTGGATTTGCATCCAACGGTGCGGGGAGGCGGGGTGGCGTGGTGCGGTGAGGACCGTCCGATGTCAATCGGACGGTGGGAGGGAGATAGGGAGAGAGAGTGCGTGCGCGGCAAAAACGGCGTGCGCAGAAAAGAAGATGGGCCGGATGAGGTTTCGGCCCAAGGGCGATTTGGGATTTTTGAATGCTTTTGCAATTTAATTAATCTGATTAATTCATTTTGGCTTTTGAAAATAGCAAATTAAATCCAAAAATTATGAGCAAATTCACAGAAATTCCCTTATTTATTTTGGACTTAATAGAATTATTTTCAACTTATATTTGGCTATTACTTTTGCAAATAAATTATTTTGGCTTTAAATTTATTTAGGAAGAAGCTTTTAAAAAATTCCAGAAAATCCTAAAAATTAAATAAATTTTTATTTTCCAAATTAAATCAAATAAAACTTCAAGAACTTCAAATAAATTTTTACTTTTGCCCTTTTAAAACTCCAGAATTTCAGATAAAGCAATTTAAAATTTTAGAGAATCCAATAAAACAATTATTTTATTTTATTTTATTTTGGTAACATAACCTTGGGATGTTACAAGAAGAAGAGTCCGACCACGAGGAGAGGTGTGAACAAACAGAGCAGGGTCATGATCACTGATGGTGAAACCAGCCGCAGTGACAACAAAGGAGAAATGCTCAAACCAGGCTCGATGAGCTTGCTTGAGCCCATAGAGAGAGCGACGAAGACGACACACTATGTTGTCAGGGACAGAATACCCATGAGGCGTCTGCATATAGACCTCCTCACGTAGCTCACCATTGAGGAAGACGTTCTTAACATCCAGCTGAGAAATGGACCACTAACGAACAGAAGCAACTGCCAAAAGGGTCCGAACAGTGGTCATGTGAGCAACAGGGGCAAAAGTCTCATCGTAGTCACGACCATACTCCTGCTGAAAATCACAGGCCACAAGATAAGCCTTGTTGCGCTCAAGAGAGCCATCGGAGCGAGTCTTAATCTTATAGACCTACTTGCACATGATTGGAGTAACACGAGCAAGTAGGGGAACAAGATCCCAAGTCCTGGTGCGCTCCAAGGCGGCAATTTCCTCAGCCATCGCATGCTGCCACTCCGGATGAGCAACAGCCTGACGGTAAGTCGTAGGCTCAACAAGAGCAGCGACCGCAAAACCGTAACGCTCAGGAGGCCTGGTAGTCCGACGATCACGAAGATCATATCTAGGAGGCGAGGCTGGAGCGAGACCGAGCAAGGACGAGGTAGGGAAAGGAGTAGAAGGCTCAACTAGAGAAGTAGTAAGCCGTGGACGGCGAGAGTAGTGCAGCAGAAAAGGAGATCTCTCAATAGAAGAGCGGTAGTGACCTCCGGAGGAAGTGAAGAAGCCGGAGGAGACAGGAGAGATTGTGGCAAAGGAGACTGCGGTGGAGGAGACGGGAGAGATGGTGGTGAAGGAGACTGTGTTGGAGGAGACGGTGGGGACTGAGATGAGGGTGGTAAGACTCGAACTGGAGAAGGCGGAGAATCATGAAAAGTCAAAAAGGAAAGCGACTCAGCGGAAGTAGAGCTAGTGGTAGAGGAACAAGGATAGTAAGGACGAGACTCATCAAAAGTGACATCTCGAGAGATCCTCATTCGTCGAGCAACAGGATCATAGCAACGATAACCCTTATACTCAGAACTGTAGCCAAGAAAAACACACTCAATCGACTGAGCAGTCAGCTTGGTGCACTATCGAGGTGGAAGAAGCACGTAGCAGACACAGCCAAAACAGTGAAGGTGACTGTATTGGGGTGGCGAACCAGTGAGACACTCAAAAGGGGTGCATCCCTTAAGAGCAGAAGAGAGCTGCCGATTGATAAGAAAAGCAGTGGTAGAGATAGCTTCAGCCCAAAAATGAGGTGGAACATGAGCAGTAAGCATGAGAGCACGAGCTGTCTCAAGGAGATGACGATGCTTGCGTTCAGCGACACCATTCTGAGCATGAGCACCAGGACAAGAATACTGAGGGAGAGTGCCCTGCTCAGCAAGAAAACGACGATGTGAATTGGAGAGATATTCACCAGTAGAATCTGCACAGAAAATACGAATGGTCGACTCAAACTGAGTGCGAACCATGGTGGTAAATTGCTGATAAATGAAAAGAAACTGGCTGCGAGAAGACATGAGATAGAGCCAAGTGTATCTCGAATAATCATCAATAAAGATCATATAATAGGTATGACCCCCTTTCGAAGTGAAGGGAGCCGGTCCCCAAACATTAGAGTGAATCAAATCAAAAGGACACTGAGACTCAGAATCACTAGAGGGATAAGGGAGTTGCAGCTGTTTGTCAAGCTTGCAACCCGTACAATGTAAAGTAGTGTCACCAGAAACAGAACCTAGAACACCACTCCCTACTAGAGATGAAATACGAAAACCACCAATGTGACCTAACCGATAGTGCCACTAGACAAAAGTGGTGGTGGAAAAAGCAGCAGAAGCCGAGGCGGTGGCACTGACTGACTGACTGGTAGAGGCAGCGGAAGGAAGATGCAGCCAGTCAAGCTCCCAAAGCGCTGAGAGTCATGGCGCCGAGGACCAGTCCCAACCAGAATCCCTGTACGACGATCCTGAACACAACAAGAGTCAGAATCAAGGATGATACGGCAACCATGATCAGTGATCTGACCAGCTGACATAAGCTGCATAGTAAGACTAGGAACATGAGATACAATAGGAACACGAAAAGATGAAGTGGAAAGAGTGCCACGTCCTGCAACAGGAAGAGATGTCCCATCCGCAGTATGAACTGTGAGAGGAAGATCAGGTGGTCTCACAGAAGAAAGATGAGTGGAGTCCAGTGTCATGTGGAATGAGGCACCGAAATCCAGAATCCAAGGAGATGATATACCTGAAGGAGGTGGTGGCGCAGGACTAGAAGACCGAGTAGCAGAACCCGGTACAGGAGCAGAAGCAGCAAGGCGTCGAAGTAGTGTGAGCATCTCCTGGTGGGTCTGCTCCAAGGAACTCTGGCGTGAACTCGCGGGAGGCGCCCTATCGGTGCGGCCACTCGGCGAGCTTACGCTTCATTGTGATCTTGGGCGGTATGCCCGAAGCGGTCACGATGAGTCGTAGTGAAGGCCGGTGGAAGTAGCAGCAGCAGCCACAGGGGAAGGGGCAGGCGGAGGCACAGAGGCTAGGGTGTGAACAACCAAGACTGAGGAGGGCTGCTAGAGAATCCCTGCCGTGCGAAGACGAGCCTCCTCAGCCCGAATAGCAGCGAGAGCCTCCAATATGGAGGGAAGGGGCTGTCTCATCAGCAACTGAGAGCGAGCCACCTCATACTACGGACGAAGGCGGGTGATGAACTCGCGGAGGCGACAGGTCTCCAAGTGAGCCTGCTGACGGACACAGCAGGTGCAGGACCGATAGACATCCGGCCCTAGAGAGTCAAGCTGACGCCAAACCGTGGCCAACTGCTGGTAGAAGGCGTCCACGGTGGCGTCCTGCTGCTGGAGAGACTGCTCCTCCCGAAGAGCAAAAAGGTACAAGGCCTCGCTCTTCGTCTCGTAGTGGGCACGAAGATGATCCCACATCTCCTTGACCGTAGACAAGCCAAGCACATCGGACGCGTGCTCGGGCTCAATGCTGGCCACCACAATGGCAGAGGCCTTAGCATCCTCATCGTGCCACACCACGTAGGCGTGGAGCTGCGTGTATGCACATATAAATTAAAGGTGGGGCTTGTATGTCATAGACTCAAACTTTAACCTATGGTTTAATTAGTTCTCCTAATTACCGATGGCCCACATGTCATACAGACATTACCTAATTACTTAACATTACCTAATTACTCGCTTATCTAATTACCTAGCCATGTGTCGTCATCACCGTCGTCGTCTCCGCAACAGAGTGCGGAATAGGGGTGCCATGGATGACTCTCGGGTGAGCTCGATGGCGGCGAAGGGGACTTCGCCGACCACCCATGACTAGCAAAATGGAACATGGGGTCTACGATGATTCTAACTGCTGCGGTAGTGCGACGGACGGGACAAGGACCGAGGTGGCGGCGCGACGGCGAGGTCGCTATCGGCGGTACTGTCATTGGGGGCAACTACTCCTCACGGCTAAAAACTAGAAATTGAAGCCTAGACTACCAACTATAGGCTATAACCGTGCTAACTGTGAACTCGATGCACAAAATACGACAACGCAACTAGTTCTTCTATGACAGCTTGTGGCAGCACGGTGAGGTCATCGGTGCAGCTATGCTACGGCCATCTACGAGCTTTATTTACTAGCCTAGAGGTTTAGAGAGATGTTGAAGGCTACGTGAACAAAATGGCTCACTTGGAAACCAAGCGAGGAAGGAGATCGGGTGCAGCAGCGGTCGACGACGGGGACGAAGGGCTTGTTGGCGTCTCTGGTGCACGGGACAGAAAAAGGAGGCGCACATTAGAGAGAGAGAGGTCAAGGTGACCAAGATGCGCGAGATGATGAAGGAACAAGCTCACAAGGCAAGGCGGGAGAAGGCGGCGACGGCGCAACGTGCTTCGGCTAGCTCTACGGACGGCGATGACTCCTGTCTTCTCTGTGAGGAAATAAGCACAGAGGAGGCAAGTGTGAGGAAGAGGGAGTCAAGGCTACCACAATGCACAAGAAGATGAAGACTCACTCTGGCGGCCGAAATCCAACGGCGAAGCCTGCGGCTGGAATTGGGGAAGGTGATTTCTTGTCCACCCGAGGCGGAGAAGAGGGGAAAGTTAGGGAAGATGTTGCAGAGAGGTTGGCGAGCATGTTGACGTAGTCGGTCGAGGCTTAAATAGTGATGAGCGGTGGGAACGAATGAGGGCTAACGTGGCATATGACGCAGGCACCTGAGCAAAGCGGCGTGTAGGGCCTATCATGCAGATGGGACAAGGTAGCAACATCACGAGAGGGGCGAGAGACTCGAGGCACAGCGACAGCACTCGAGGCGAGCTGATGTGGCTCTGTGGCGTGCGTACGACGTAACATGCGGGCGAGCGAGAGAGCTGGCGTGTGGGGAAGAATCACAATAACTCCCCTATTGCGCTGATAGGTGAGACCAAGTCCCACGTGTCGGCGGGCAGCGGTGCGACGCACGTGGAGATGGGTTGGTTGGCTGGGCTACGCTGCAAGGGGAGAGCAAGCGACGAAGGCTGGCGTGTGGTTGGGCCAGTGGCATAGGAATGGGCCGAGGTAGAGGCGGGGTGGATGCGGCCCGAGGGAGAGGGGAGGGAAAGAAAAGGGTTTAAACTTTTAGTTTGTTTTTTCTAGATTGAATTTGAACTTGAAATTCAAATTCTAAGGAGGTTTAGCACATTATTTAACTTGTAAGTTTTTATAATTTCAATTTGGAACAAGAAACTTGATTTATCTTTTTGAAGTGCAAGCAAGATTTTTTGGAAATTCTCAAGATGCAACAAAAGTTTTTGAAATCCAAGAAATTCGTGCAAGTTTCAACTTATTCAAAAAAATTAGTGTGTTACACAAAACCACACTTTTAGGCAATTCCGTAAGATGCAACAGACCGAACAGGCTAGACCCACATGTCAATCTCACTTGCCTAACCCGTTCCCGTTTGCTGACATGTGTGAGACGCTGGGTGCTGACGTGGTACTTGACATGTTGGATGCCCAACAGCTGTCGCTCGTTACTCCAGGCCGTCGTGGCGCGCCCGCTTCCGCGCCTGAGCGTAGCTCCGCCCTCGTGCTGCGCTCGCGCTCTAGTGCTCGCCCCAACACTGTAACACCCCGGTCCAACATGGAACCCAGAACCCCGGTCAATTTTAACATCAATTAATAGTAAATTACAGCAAACATATCAATGATAAAAATCCGTCTACTGGTTACACTAACACAAGCATAACGATATGACAATTATAGATAATTAATTCCTAGGAAGCATGGCAACATAATAAACCAATATGAAAGCAAAACCAATTGAATTAAGTCTATTGAATGAATAATCAACTCCAACCTATCAACTAAAGATAAGTCGTTCTAGTCGCGAAAATCACATTGCAATATGATCACATATTATGTTCCGTTTCTTAACGAGACAAGTGAGAGATATCTCAATCTCCTTATATTCTCTTTAAATAAACATGACATCTCTTTAAATAAACGGGATATTACAGACACCGCCGTTGCGACATGCTCCGTGACGTCCACGCTGCACTCATTAGCCCACGTGCCACGTCGGAGCGCTCCTCGCCGGCACCGTGCTCCTCACCCTCCCACCTTCCCCTGTCCTCCTGCACCATTCCTCCATCCTCTCCCTCCTATCTGTGACGAAGCAAAGCACCAGTGCCGACCCGAGCTCCGATCGAGACCGTCGAGCCTGATATTTGTGTTCGGTGAGTCCCTCGTCAATCTAATCACATCACATCATGTTCCTCAACCTCCTCCTTCAACCTCTCACATTAATTTGGTTGGTTCTTGATGCGGATCAACCTCTAGTTGAGATTAAATCCGTGGGTTGCCCGATCTTTCACGGTGGAACTCGAGGATCAGTAGCACGTTGTCTTCTTCTCTTGGCGTCGTATGAACAGTACCATGCACGTGAACAGTATCATGCACATGAATAGTAATCTGAACACAAGTCTCCTTGATAAACCGTGTAGCACAAATTATAGGATGCAACTCGCACTTGGATAAATAAATCTCACACCCGCGCACACCACAGTACACGAATGAGAGGTAGGGATCAATGATCCAACGAGTAACACCTAGCACAACAGCTAGAAACTACCACGCTAAGATGAAATCCGAGATTGAAATTCACGAGAACACACCAAGAACAAAGATGAACCCTAATAGCCGAAAGCCAACACACACACGTGTTTTATTTCATAACTCAAAACTTAACTCCCTTTTACATGGTGCACAACCCTTGGCTTATATAGCCGTCACACACGCAACCATGAACCAAACTCACACTAGACGCTAGAACTCAACCAAAACTGACTAACCGACTAGAACTATCACGTATATGTGTTTATAGTGCACACATTTACGGTCCTCATTAACTAACGTGATATGTAATCCACTGACATATATGATGTGTTCACGTGAAAAGCAACTAGGACTCATCTACACGTTACATGCACGTACAAAAGACTCGACTAGATAACTCATCTTGTACGCTGCCTTTATCTCTCTCTGACTGCTGGTGGCCCCCAACCGAGCGTACACAAAGATAAGAAGGAACGTATTGATAGAAAAGAGAAGCGTCGGCCATAACAAATATTGCACGACAAAATTTCCAAGTTAGTTGTTTGCTTCGGATTTCTTGCCGTTTATCTCCAACAGAATCTCCAAACCAATCTCTATTAGTTGATCGAGTAGTTGTTGGTCTCCTGCTCCTGTAGGATTCTTGGCCCCAAAAATTGGAAATCGAATTAATTTCCTTTGTGCATACGGTTGATCCCAGCTGATTTCCTCCTGGCTCCCATGCAAAATCTGTATGCATGTATTCATCACGTGGCCCTCCTGGCTTCCTTCCCTTTGATGCTGGTTTGGTTTGGATATCACATAGCAAGACAGCACTGGATGGAAATAAGGACATACCGTATGTGCAGCAATCGGACTCCATGTATACATGTATACGTGATCTTTTTCCCTTGGAAAGGAAACAAACTGCTCAGCATGAATCTTGTGCTCTGATTGCAATCTTCCCACGCATGCATCTTTCCTTCCTGGATGCTCACAATCTCCAGGATCGAACAAAAATTGCTGCTCCCGTACGCATGCATGGCTCGCATGCACTACGGCCGTCACAGACCCGGCTAGTTCACGCCCATCAACTCACGTAGGCCTACGCGTTGCAACATGCACGACCTCATCATGCGCTGCTTGGATCGGCATATGCATAGGCACTAGTCCATGCACGCAAAACTCCTCATGCACAACGATAAGCGGTTGATCTCTATGTATAGCATGCTCTGGGATTTCTTGGGCCGCATCAGTTCTGCTCGCAGCGGCCGAACCGTTCCTTCTTCTCCCTTGGCTCCGACGGGCTTCACCACTTCGTGCGGCTTCTTCGCTGAGACTCCGTCCGATTGCTTTTTACGCTAGCATCCCCTCATCACGTTCTACATTTTGACGTGCTCGTTTTTTGTTACCAACCTCTGTGGCTCCGTCGTCCCACCTTCACCCACCGTCGCCCAGCCCGATGTTGGCATGTCTGCGGCACACCACTACCCAAACCACCACCACCGATCACCGTTGAGTTCGTATCGTCGCGCGCTCTTTTCGTTTTTGTTCCCAGACCTCATCCTCCCGCGGTTGCGCAGTCCAGCCCGACGCCTCCCCTAAGTCTTCTCTCTCTGTACCAAGGAGGAACACGGCCTCCTCCTCCCTTCCGTCTCTACCTGTGACTAGAGCTGGGCATTGGGCCATGCCGTGCCGGCCCGGCCCAAGCCCATCGTGCTTCGGGCCACGTCGTGCCGTGCCAGCTCGGCCCGGTCACCCCGTCGTGCCGTCCCACCTCACCTTCGGCCAGGCCCAGGCACGGCCCAAAGCCCGTCGTGCCAGGATCGTGCCGTGCCAGCCTAAGCCCAGCCCTAAGTAACTATAGAGTGGCGCGTGTGGAAGGAGAGGGAGAGAGAGGGAGGTGGTTGGAGGAGTGGAGGGAGGGCGGCGATCGGCAGCGCATGGGGAGGGAGGTGGTTGAAGCTGGAGGGAGGCGAATCAGAGAATGTGATTAGGGATTGGAAATTTGGGAGCCGAGACTCGGAAGAAGGGGTTGGGGATGGGGGTTGGGTGAGCTCGAGAGGGATGTTGGGCTAGATCGGGTGGCAGAGGAGGTTATTGGTTGGGCTAGACCGGGTGGCAGAGGGGGTTATTGGTTGGACCAGGCCGGGATAGGGGAGTGATTGAGCCAGGCCGAGAAAAGGAGGGATTGGGGTAGAACGGGAAGGTTGGGCCTATTTCGTGCCGGGCCGTCCCAAACACGGCCCAACTGATCGTGCCGTGTCGCCCAACGGACCGCATTCTCGAGCCCGGCCGGCCGGCAGCGATTCGTCGCGTCGCGCCACCACCACGTGCCGTGCCGTGTCGTGCTTAGACCGTGTCGTGCCGACCGTGCTTTGAGCCGGCCCGAAAAAGCACGACCCAAGTCCTAACTCTACCTGTGACACATGGGGTCCACTATAAAGATGGTCACTTCGTGGCCACGTCGTGTACGATGCGGTAGTTCGATCCACGTCAGCAAACAGAACATACCCGCCGTCCTGTGACACTGTTGGATGGGTCCGGGCTGTCAGGACAGTAGCATGTGGCGGAAGTGTGGTTTGAGACTGTCTATTCATAAGTTGCTTAAAATTTTCTTAAATTTAAGTCACTTGTTGTGACTGTTGGATCAATATCCAATCATATGACACACCAATATCTACACAACTTCAACGGTCACAACAAGTGACTTCAACTTAAAAAAAATTCAGGCAACTTAAAACTAGCAAAACCGTTTTAACAATAGTTGTGTGGTTTTATAAGATTTACTCTTTGTTTTAATTGGGGCACATAACAAACACACTTCACAAGCTTTTTTTGCTGCGTACACAAACTTGCTACTAGTTTGGCTAGTTCGAGGCCCCGTACAAACACAAAACAGATAAAACTGTTGCTACTTTGCACTTGCTCAGGCTGGAGCTTCATCAGAAGAAGGGAATGTCTGCAGAACATAAATTGGATCGCCGACCTTGATGATCTTTCCTTTGCCCTTTGCTGACAGTGATTCCTTGCAGACTAAATTCTGCCCAAAGTACACCTGCAAAGCTCGTTAAAAATGGTTAATTCTTAATGAATTACTCTGTTCTGAACCTAGTTCCCGAACATTTTGAAGTTGCAAGGTCAATACATATACAGTCAATAATGGTGTAATCCAAGAGATGGGTTTTGTACCAAGAGTAGAGTTAGTTCAGGAGATGATTACCTGTCTTTTGTTTTTGTGGCTTGGACGCAATACTTCATCGGACCGGAATGTCAGCATAGTTTCTGTTGGTTCAGTTCCATGTATGCCATTGTCTTGATTAATGGTAGGCACCTGAATCAGCCAACACTTAGAAAACAGGTACATACACATTGGCTTGTCAAAGTATAAGGTGCACCGTGCACATGATACCAACAAATTCTGGTGATATGAAATTTGTCAGACTATCCATTTCACATCACAAGTTTATTATTACCGATTTCAGTTTCATCAAAATTATCCCTGACACTCATCCGTTGTTGAGATACTTGCGTGATTCAGAACTATTTCTCAATTTCATGAAGGCCAGAACTAAGAATTAACTTTTAAGACTAGGAGAGTAATAACCACAGTAACAGAGCTGTACGTTGAAAAAATACAATACCAGAGCTGATACTTATACCTTGCAACGGTTGCATAACTTCACACCTAGAAATGTCAAGTTATTTATCTTTATGGTTTTCCACAGATCCTCTGAGTATGGGTGGCATCCGTCCACTAAAATACTGCCAAAAGATGTCACTTTTGTAAGAAAGCAAGAACAACAATTATTAATGATAGGTGAATACTCCACCAAGCAACTGGTTATCATCATTTAATAACCCAACAAAGAAGTTGTTGACAAAATATAAGCGCACAAATTTGCTGCTCACTTTGGCCTGAAGCGGTTCATTGGTACAGGTTCTTTAAGAATTTCATTTAGTGCATCCAGTGAGCCCTGCAATTGTGCGAATCGTCAACTAAAGTTTTATGTTTAGCAACATGTGCACACAGCCTTCATCCAGAAAACACTGAACAGTCTGAATCTGAACCGTACCTGGGAGGCCAGCAGGAAGGGGAAGCAATCTGTAAACATGATTTTGTAACCTTGAGCATAGTCAGGATTAGTCGGTCTGACTTCGGACACTGTAAAATATCGAAAACAGACATTCTCCATAAGTAACACAGAAGATATCATCGAGATGGTCAACTTTTTCAGGGAAATGGAAAGGTCTCCAAGACAAGGAAAAAATACCACAAGGTGTATATACCTTCTTTAAACCGTACGAGTCGACTTGGGTTCCCAAAATAAGTGGAGAACCATTCGGCTGCTTCATCTCCTTCATCATATGCAGAACCAGACCACTCCCACACAGAGACATCATTAACCGTGGTGCGTTCCGCACCAAGAGGGATCTTCAGTGGGTCCATTCCGGGTGCTCTTATAACTGCAATTAGCAGTAGCTCAAATAAGAAATGGTATTCTTAGGACTGTCCTCTGAGAGAGAGAAAAAAAATGAAATGGCATCACAGTATAGGTTGAGCATGCCCTGCGTTCAAGACCAAGTAAAGTTTGGAAACCATACAGTTACTACTGTTCTTATGAAGGAAAAAAATCAACTTTTTTTAACCAAAATTACTAATACTTATTGATGAACTATCAGTATTCAGCAACACATTAAGATAAAACATTT
The DNA here is from genome assembly GCA_036346255.1 of Ampelocalamus luodianensis. Taxonomy (NCBI): domain Eukaryota; kingdom Viridiplantae; phylum Streptophyta; class Magnoliopsida; order Poales; family Poaceae; genus Ampelocalamus; species Ampelocalamus luodianensis. The sequence goes on along the minus strand of CM070633.1, from coordinate 62,566,177 downwards.
CATAGGAGACTACATTAGTTATAACAATTCAATGTTAAGTGCAAATGATAAAAAAACAACTGGCCAAACTTTCTTTGAGGATGTTTCATTAGGATTTATACAATTACACTCCACCTTAATAAAAATCAATGGCAAATCAACAGTCTATATAGGGTATTGCAGAACAAGACATATGGTGTGATGGACCAATACCCATGTAAGAGTCGGGCGTTGGCTGCCACTCCCCAGTGAATGCCTCCGGCGGCATCTCCACCTCGACCAGCGCGAGCTTTGGCTCCACTCTCTGGGTGTAGGCCCTCCCTTTTGAGTTCACCACCAACCACTGCCGATCCCACCAGAACCCTGGTGATTGAAGCCACAGGCACCATCAAATCAAATACAAGACACCAAGAAAGATTGCATCTTTTCCTTCAAGAAAAGAAATGGAGAAATTAAGGGAAGAGAATGTGAATGGTAAGTGAAGTACCAGTGGAGGTGATGGGGGCCTGGGGCACAGAGATGCCCCTGCAGGACTTGATGGGGTATACGAGGATGGATTTCACCGTCGCCGCCGGCTCCGGCGACCCCCCGCCGCCGAGGAGGGAGGAGAGGAAGGAGGCGGCCTTCTCCATCGATCGGTTCGGTTGGCTTGCTTGGCTGCCGCAATCGAAACGAAAAAAATGGAAAAACAAGTGGAAGTGGAAGCTAGAAGCAAGTCAATGGAAGGAATCAAGGAAGTGACAGGATTTCGATTCGGTGCTTCTTACCTCATCTCGTCTAGTGATGTGTGCATTTAGCTTGCCCGTACGTTCTGTGAAGTTACAAGGATACCCCTGGTGTGAAGCCACTGCTGCGGTGGTACCACTGTACACGTGTACTACAATTTAGGCTGGGTTTGGTTGGTATTGTGACGTTCTCTACTAGAGAAATTTTAGATTATATTTTAATTGGTACAGTAAAACTTTCTAAAAATTTTAAATTTATACTGCTGTAATGCTGTTTATAAAGAGTTAATTAATCAGTACCCTTTGTGTGTCACTGATTGTGATATCTCAGGAAGATAATTAAGTGGGTAACAGGACAGCGTTTAGGCAAGCAAGTTCAGATTCTTTTACGAGCGAAATCGCTTTCACCTCGATGACGACCAGAAAGCAGATACTTGAAATGTGGTGAGACGCAGATGGAAGCAACGGAGATTGTGCCGCCGCCAACTAGTCTGTTCTTCTCTCTTTCATTTGATAAATGATTGCAAGCTACACAGCTATACCTGACATCAGATTCTGAACTTAACTGTGGCCTCTCACATAACAAAAGATGATCTCAACAACTGAATTATTAACAATCGTCTTCGAATTTTAAAATGATGCACCTGGAACTCGTGCTTCGCAGAAGTCAGTTGTATGATATTGCTTGATGGATTGAGACTTCACTCACTCACTGTACGTTCAGTTCCACGGGTGTTTGTTCTTTATATTCCGAAGTACACCAAACGAACAAAATCTTCAGGTTCAGAGATGAGATCCGTATCTCACGTGCATCTGCATCTTGCAACACCAACCTGACTGGTCTGGCGGAGAAACCCCTATTCTCTCTGAAAACATACGTCCCTTGTCAGTCCCCATGTTGGTGTTCTGGAAGCCAATTGATAGTGAAAATCGTGCTGTAGTATTTCATTTCGATCGAGTGTTACTGTTGCCTACACGAAATGAATGCAACACATTGCTAGTACAAATGCCATCATGTTCATATCGAAGCAAGCAGTGAGGCAGAGCATGGAGTGATTTCTCTCAGCAACCAACATGTCTGAATTTATATATGGCGAGCAGGTTCATTTACAAATCGCACACATGTATAGTACTGTAATCTTTTGGGTATATACACAGCTATAACTAAGAACAATTACCAATCCTTGGTCGAAGAAGAACAATCAACAATCAGAATCAGGGGGAACTACCACTATCATAGTACAACCATGCTCATCGTACAACTCGAGCTCAAGGATACCGCAGCAAAAGATGTTTCTCTTTCCTGCATAGAAAACGAAAACATTAACAACACTGTGTCAGTGTGTCAGCATATTGAGAATACCCATACACATGGCAATGTCATCGACGAACAAAAGAATCTATGAACAATGTGTGGGGAAGAAGGTTTTGCAATTGCTCACATTGGAAAGATCACGCAGAGCAGTGCCAACAGGAAGTAGGTCATGCCGACAATCACGTATGCGCGGCCAAGGAAGGTGTTCTTCCCTCCTAGCCAACCGGTGGTCGACAGCACCAGCGTCTTCTTGCCGTCGAAGCTGTAGGAGTTGTAGTTGTTCTGCATCGTCACCGTGATAAGCTCGTTGGCTTGGAGATCCACCTCGATCCTTCCATACAGCTTTCTGAAGGTTGGGAGCGCCGCGGTTCGCATCCAGACGATCAGATCTTCCTGTTGGCTCAGCTGTTGAAATTGCTGATCAGTTAACAGTTGTTGGCAGCCAATATTGAATTTTACTTATTAAGTTGAACTGCATTTGAAATGTAGATGTAAAAACATACAGTACAAAATTGACATACTGAAAACTAGACCTGAAACTCCAAAATTGGCTAGCTATTTTGCTTAGCAAATACCTCCTTTCAGACAAACCATTAACAATGGTTGCAGTAACAAGTTCCATAAAACTTACAGGTTTGTTTGGATCTAGCTGCCCACCACCAATAAGCGTCCCATTCTGAAAATTCTTTGGATACACATGCTTGCCGAATATGCGTTCCCTTTCACTCTTCCATGAAATGCCTTGCTTGTTCACTTTCAATAACTTGTTGCCAAGAGCGAAGCTGTATGTGTCGTTGAACAGGCTCCAAGCTATGAGTCCACAAGGGACAATAGGACTTTCATTTGCAGTAGCTTCAGGTTTGCAGTATCGTGTATATTTTACCTTCTTAGGATCCCTCAGCTGCATATTGTTACGGCTCTTCACATACCTGCATTCCCAATCTATTTTCTTCAGATCGGGCAGAGTAGTTTTGCTCGTCAGAATTGGTCAGTGAAATTAGTAGCCATGTTTCTACCTTCTATGGTTCTGGTAGAACTTATCAAGTTGATAATATATGTAGATTGGCTTCTTCATATCCTTAGTAACCTACAATGAAAAAAATAGCCTCATCTTACGAAAACCCTCTTCATCAATTGAAGACACAAAATAGGTTGCTTTATACTACCCGACGGGAGCTGTTTTACCTTGAGAATTCTCGTGCAGGTCTTATCTATTGATGGATTTTGGATATAAGCAACTTTGTTGTGAAGCATGTTCCCTGGTACACATTTTGTGTCGTATTGATCAACCACTTCGACAACCTATTTGAAAGCAAACTGTTATTCCAAACTTGAATTTGAAGAAGAAACGGTTTTGAGTACTGGTTTATATATAACATAAAGCACAACTCAATCGTACCTTATTTGAAGCTGCGATGCAAGCAAGGCCAATCGGAATGAAAATTAAGCCCACAAATACAAGTACAAAAATAACCTGATTGTCCAAGGTTATGCAGATAGTCATTACATACTGAATTTCTATACCATACATGCATCGAAAAAAAATGTGAAATAGTGAGGTATGTGCAAACAATTGGACTCACCATTCGCCCCGTCAGTATAGGCTTGCATGCTGGAAGTTGCTGCTGAGTAAATGGATGATCTTCAAAATCAACAGATTGGATGCAAATAAGTACTTGTTTCGAATTTTAACCATAAAAATAACCAGTACAGAATTGCCATTAAGGAAGTCACTTCTGGCTACTTGCAGCTTTACTAATGTCTAATTACACTCATCTAATTTGGGGGAAAAGAAAGGGTGTTCTTCAGTTTGCAGCATATCAAGTTTTCAGCAATGACTTATACAGACAAAGGCTAAATATATATCAAATGTGTCAATAATTTCTAACAAAATATGGTAACTTCTAATAATGGGAACAAACATCTTAGGCCTTTGAATTCATCTGCCTAGTTACAACTTACATTGTACTAATAATCTTCTCCCCAAACTCTGCAAGCCCTACCAAAATAGAGAAATTGCAAAAGCTACTAAGACGTCATACATCCCACATACAACAGTTCAAGATAAAACAGGTTATACTTCTAGAATCAGGTAACTGCAATTTATTAGAACAGTTCAAGTAGGAGAAAGAAATATGAATTTGCTTCTCTGGGGGAGAGATTACACTTAGGCTTGTTGCGCTTCTTCAGGGTGGCTACCGGATCCTGGACGGAGCTTGGTCCAGCTGTATCACTGTTCATCGGTGGCATTGCTATCTTTGGCCAAGAAAGTGCCCCAGTGAAGACTCCTGTCCTGCAACTGCTTCAAGAAATGCAAGAGAAAAGCTGGGAGGGCCTAATGTCACAAATGTCAGACAGAAACAAATGGTGATGCGGTACTTGTTTTTAGAAAAGCTTCATCGGGAGAGTACAAAACGAGGGAAAGAATTAAGAGGGTTTAGGAGTAGAGACGAAGCAAGGAACTAAAAAGCCTAGAGACAAGCTGTCCTTCCGTTCAGAGCGTGTGTTGGAAACCAGAAAGGTAAGCATCACCTACGTAACCGTCTGCATTCCTTTTTCCTTTCCACAGAAGATTTTGGTGTTCTGCTTTGGATAGCATCGGCTCAATCTTGTTAAACTATGGGCTCGGCCTGAAAGCCGGCCTATATATGGGCTCCTCATCTCAAATTTTAGCAGGGTCTCTAGCCTATAAATAAAGGGTGTTATTCGCTGTAAACGATTGATCCTTTGATGAAGGAATAAAGAGAAGCAAGAAGTCTCACTACATCTCTGTGTTCAATCTCTTATTCTGTTCTTGTGATTCATGTATTGTTCTTACGATTCTGAGTTTGTCTACGAGGTAATCGTTTGGACTGGACTCGCCAGCGACGGTTTCTTAACACGTTATCAGCACGATCGACTCTTCTCGCATCGGAAAGACAACCGTTGATGAACGACACTCGTAGATTGAATTGTTTTTCTAGATCGCTTTCAATTCTGCAATTGTTGCTTTCTAGATTATTTTCTACGGTGCAAATTCACTCTGATCTACCGTGAGACGACTTGAAGTCGCCAGCCAAGCTGATCGGTAGATCGTATGAAAGAGAGGATGTTGATTGCACTGTATATCGCTGCATGAATAATGAACAGTAGAGTATTGCATGAACAAGAAAAGAAATAAAAGGGTCAGCCGGACAAGAAGCGCCGCGCGCTTCACCGATTTGTGCTACTAGTATGTACGCACTTCTCAGCTACGTCGGTGTCGTATGTCGTCGTCTTGGTATGGGTATGTGTGCTAGAAGCACCACAAAGAATCGATCTATACCAGCATAATCATGAATAGTAAAAGAAAGAAAAAAAATCGGCTGACGCAGCCCCGTACGGCCGCGCCGCCGCCATCCCGCACACTACCTGCATGCGGCCGCCACCGTGCGCCGCACGTGCTTGAAGCCAGCCTGGAGCCGCGCCACGCACCAAGATATGCTGGCCGGCCCTGCGGGCGCGCGCGACACCGCTAGCCCTGCACGAGCAAGCCACCACCAGCCGCACCGCCGCACCGCACGACCGCTGCGTCACTCACATTGCACGATTTGCAGAGCCTGTCGCCGCAAGAACCGGCCACACCGCGTGTGTAAAAAATTGCCGCCGTGTGTGCCGCGTCGCTCCCGCGGCGGCCCAGCCGGCCGCGCGAGCCATCACACGCCGCCGACGGACCGCATCCGGCCCTCCACAGCCGGCACCGCATCGTCCAGAAGAAAAAAAGGAAGGTGGGGGTTGGATTAATGGCGCCGCCGGCCAAAACGCAGGTCGCCGCGCCGCCGGTCGCCTCGGAGCACGCCGCCGCATGGCCCGGCCGCCTGCCGCCTACCGCTTCCTCCCGAGCCCACTCGCCGTCGGCTCCCACGTAGGGATGGCAATGGGGCCCCATTCCCCATTCCCCGATGGGGAATTCATCTATTAGGGGGTGGGTTTGGGACTACTTCATTCCCCACGAGAATAGTAATATGAAAAAAATATTCCCCATCGGGTTTGGCGGGGACGGGGCTATTCCCCTGCTCCCCATCCCCGTTCCCCGATGGGTCCCCGATAATACAGTACATACTTCATAAGTTCATAGCCCAGCTCAAGTGCCCAACCTTTGTTCCCCAACCCTAAGCTGTGCATAAGCATAACCTTAGTCCCATACTCCCATTTCCCATCCATTCCCTTCCCAGCCGCCGCCCCATGAGTGTATCCTCGAATTCATAGCTTGAGAAATTTCTCTTTGCTGTAGCTGAAATCTAGAAATGGCAGTACCGATGACGGGGATGGGGACGGGGATGGGGCCCCGATAACCCGACAGGGACGGGGAACGGGGAAGAAAAGTACCCGACGACGGGGATGGGGATTTTTTTTTGCCACGGGGATGGGGATGGTCCGCTACTCCCCGACGGGGAATGGCCCCGTTGCCATCCCTACTCCCACGCACCCGAACGCGTCGCCGTGTGCTCGCCAGCCGCCTATAGCGCCACCGGCACCGGCTAGCCGTGCCCGAATGCACGCCGCCGCGGGCTCGCCGGCCACCTCACCCGCACGACGCCTTCGGCCCGCAGCCACCTCGCCGCTCGCTCCCGTCGGGTCGCCACGTGCGCCGCCGCCGGATGGCCTGCGTGCGCAGCCGGCCACTTAATCTTGGCCCCATGGAGGGAGCCGCCGCCTCCTGCGAGGACCGGGTTAGGGTTTCCCCTCTTGTAGCCGGCCTTTTGGGGCGGGGGGGGGGGGGGGAGGTCGGTTGGCCCGGCATACTGGCCCGTTGGAATCGGGCAAGTGAACCGAAAAAAAGGGGGGCTGGCCAGTGGAAAAAAAGCGGAAATCCTGAAATTTGCAAAAGGGCCCTCAAAAATTCTGAAAATTATACAAAAATTTTTCTCCGAACTGAAATTTTGTGATTTAACCCTTGGAAATTGCAAAATTCGCCTAAAATTTATTTTTCAACAGAAAAGGGCCTTGAGAATTCAAATTTTGAATCAATTTTTGCATCTGAAGCATGTTTTACTTTGTTATTATTTCTAGTCAATTTATTTATTGTATTTATTGTTTTGATTATCTGTGATTGTTTATATTACTTTTAATCATTGAAAATAACAGTAAACCATGAAAATACATAGAAAAGTACGAGATCACGAACCGGGAGTTCGATGAGCATTATGAGAATTTTGCAACCATCTTACGCAAATTACCAGCAGTAATCTTATGAACTTTTTGCATGAATATGAATATGACTGGCATCACGAACCAGTAGTTCGAAGAACTGACTCAGCATAGCTAGAATTTGTATGGAATTTGTACCAGTCTTCAATTCTGTGATAATGTAATTATAGGTGAGCAGAAGATTAGGAAGACTCTCTCTACCTTTCACCCGAATGCGGTGCAATCCGCACGCAACTATCGTCAACAAGGCTACATGAAGTATGCCGTATTAATTAACATCATGCAAGTTGCGGAAGCTCAATATGATGTTCTAAAAAAGAACTACATCTCACAGCCACCTAGTAGCAATGTTGGCTGTGAAGCCAATGTTAGCAGCTACAAGGCGATGAAACTTCTCACGAAGAAGAGGGGAAAGAAGGGTAAGGTAATGAGTCGCACGTTATTGATGTTTTCCAGTCTAAGAAGAAAGGCAAAGGACAGCATGAGGCACACCTCGCCATTGCAGGCACAAAGGACCCACATCCATTAGTTGCACTTATGGATGTGGACAACCCAGTAGCAGCCCCCATCACCCCTCCTTTGGACATCACAGCGGCCCTAGTCGTAATTGCCCAAGAGGAGAAGATCACCATGGAGCAAACTGAGGCAGAAGTTATTGAATACTTCGCCGATTCGACCTAGTGCATGGATCGCACTTGGATCTTTTATAATAACTTGTAGTTTGTAATTAAAGCAGAATTTTGAATTATTGAATAATGGTTGCAAGCTCTAGGAGAGCAAAGCATTAAATTCTTATTATGAGTCTTGTAAGGCTTATTTTCCCGTATTTATAATAGCAAGTTATGTTCTCATATTTGAAGTATTTTATTTATGTGTTGCTTGCTTTCTGCTACATATTAATAAAGTACATTATATTAGAACGCGTGTGGCGCTCTATGGAGGAAGTGTGCTTAGCAGGTAGCGGCACAACGAATACCATCCTGAGAGAAACAGAAATTTTTCCAGTCGATCAGCAATAATGTTGGTAGTCTTACGACAATCGCAGGCAGCGATACTTGTATAATAGGCTCAGGAAGGGCCATAATGGGCGCAACTTTGGTCATTGAAAAAGACTAATTGTACCCAGAAACGACTAGAACTCTCAAGGATATTCGTGCTAACGGTTTCCACGCAGAGACTGAAGAAGAGTATGGTACAGAATACCTGCTCATTACAAAGCGTGAAGAAAATGTAACAATGGCATTAGAATGTCTTCCTTCATATGAAATTGGGCTATACTACACTAATATTAAGGCGCCTGCAACCTATACTGTCCTAGAAATTGTATTTAGAAGCTCTGAACTTTTCTATCTCTAGCATGATAGATTATGCCGCCTAGGTCTTAGGATAATGAGAGATATAATTAACAATTCACAGGGACATAATATGAATGTAAAGAATTTCCCAAATCAGGAAGATTTTGTGTGCCTGTAACATCCCAAAGTGCTGTTACCAAAATAAAATAAATAAAATTATTATTTTACTGGTTTCTCTGAAAATTTGCAAGAGTTTAATTACTTTATTTGAATTTCTGTGGTTTTAAAAATTAAAAGTAAAATTTATTTGAAATTCTTGAAGTGTTATCTGCCTTTATTTGAAAAATAAAAATTAATTAATTTTTGGAATTTTCTGAGTTTTTAAAAGCTTTTTCCTAATTGTTTCAAGCCCAAAATAATTTATTTGTTAAAACTATAGCCAACTTTAAGTTGGAACTATTTTATTTAAGTCCAAAATAACTCTAGAAATTTCTGTGAATTTTTCTAGAATTTTTGGATTTAATTTGCTATTTTCTAAAGCCTAAATGAATTCCTAGAATTAAATTAATTGAGAAAATCAATTGAAATTCTAAAAACCCTAGTGGGCCGAATCTTCCGACCCATCTCTCTCTCTCTCCGGCGCGGCCCGCTTCACCCCGGCCTCCCCCCTCACTCCCTTCCATCGTCGGATCCTCATCCGACAAAATCCGAGCCGGGTGCCTCACCCCCACTCCTCTCTCTCGCTGCCGCGTGGACCCGCCCAACGTCTTCTTCCCCACCCCCTTCTTCCTCGCGCGAGACCCCGAGCCGCCGCCATTACCGCGCGCTCGGAGCTCCGCAATCACCGCGACTTCTTCCCTTTCTCTGCACGGACGAGCGCATTAACTCCCCGCGTCTCGCCGCCTCCTCCCGCCATTTCCCCTCTCGCGGCCGTGTCGCGGGACCGCCTCGTCACCGCCGCGATCCCCGCCGCCGATCTCATCCCCCCGGCCTCCTCTGTCCCTATAAAAGGGAGCACGAGGTGCCCCTTTCCTCCCTCATTCCATCTCCGGCACCCACCCCTCTTCTACCCCTCTCGGTTCGCCAGAATTCGAGTTCCTCTCGCTGGCAGCCGCAAGCTCGCCGCCGCCTCTAGCGTCGCCACCGTCGACGCCCTCGCCTCTCCGCCGCCACCATCGGCTTCGTCGTCACCTGAGCTACCCCGTGCGCACCTCCGCCTTGCCCGAGCGCCACCGGAGCTCGCCGCCGCCGTCAACCCCGTTCGCGTCGCCGCTCTTTATGTCGCCGCCGGCGATTCCTCCATCCCCGAGCATCGCCGTGGTGAGCATCACGATCCCCGAACCCTCCTCTTCCGTTTGGCACCTCGGCCGCGCGAACGCCGCGATCGCCGGCCATCGCCCCGAGCACCGCGCCGTCCGTGGCGGCGTGGCCCGACCACGTGGCTACCACATCACGCCACCGTGATGCCACCTCGGTGCCACGTCGCCAACTTCGTCTACGTGGCCGCCACACACGCACACACCCGCCACCTCAGCCCCAGCCCTGGTCCACATCAACCGTGGACTTAGTCCTTATGAGCCGTGAGACCGACATGTGGGTCCCACATGTCGGAATTTCTTTTAATTCTTTAAGATTCTGAAAATCACTCGCTGACGTCAGCCTTGCGCAATAAACCGAATTTCCTTTAGAAAAATAATTCAAGAAATTCAATAAAATCTGAAAATTAGGGTTTTTGATATTTAGAACTTCCCGAGGTTCGTTCTCCCTCATACGAACTCCAATTTTGTCGATTCAAATTCCTAAATTCATATAAAATCAAGATCTAGCCAACCAAACCAAAATTATTTAATTTGGAGCTCATTTGACCAGTATTTCCTTTAAACCGTAATTCATTATTCCATGTAATTCCAAACTTCTAAAATTCATATCTTTTGCATCCAAACTCCGATTTGGGTGGTTCAAGTTGCAAAATCTTTATAAAATTATAATCTAGTTAACTAAATCAAATTATTTTAATTTGGAGTTCATTTGATTTGTTATTTGAATTTAGTTTGAATTTGGATTATTTTCACGATTAGATTTCGACGACTTCGGAGAGTCAGATTTCAACGCCGATTGAAGAACAACATAAGAGGATTGATTTTGACTATATGATCATCGTGATCGTACACTTGGACTACCTGAAGATAGTACTTGTGAGTACTAGGTGACCTGTTAAGAAAAACAACGTCACCTCAATACCAAACGTTCTGTTAAGGTGACCTGTTAAGAAAAACAACGTAACCTCAAGCGATGCAAGTTATACCCTTGATCATATTGATCCCATTATTTTAAATTATTTATATTCTGTTTTTAAATTATTACTGCATGCTTATTTATATTCGGTAATATAAATTCATGTTTTTCAATTCATAGTTATACCTAAATCCTTTGTATGACCCATGTTGATATTGAATCAAACACATTGACACCCTAGATAAAACCTGGTTGATACGATAGTATGAACTAGGATCATTTAAACGTATTGCTTAGCCATGCGTATAGACCAAACTTGTTTTATTTGGGGAATTTCATCCAACAATCAATTATTGTTTAAATTGTACCCTTGGCATTGGTGTGTCATGGGAGTTTTACAAATGACTTGAAAAGTAAAATAAAAATGGGTTTGGACTTGGGCGAAATGGATGATTGGTGGGTGCGAGTTTATGCGGGCTTAATCTGGTCGGGGTTAAGGTCGAGGGTTTTATGGAAAGTCGCCCAAGTCGATTAAGGACCGGTCTTGAGCGCATGATGCTATGCCTCACCGTACCACCACATGTCTGTGTGGGCGGGACTTAGCTAAATAATTTGTGATGTCTTAGTGTCATTTGTGCTATGTTGTTGGTATGGGTGTTGGTCGACAGATGAGACCCATCGGCGCAAGAGGGCTCCCGGAGGATGGTCAGTCCGATGGTAGCGAAACCTTAGCGAGCATAAATACGTTAAGACAGAACATTGTAAAGGCCTCATGATAATCACTTAGTCGCACACCTTGAAGTGTGTCGACGGACATTGAAAGTTGATTATCTCTTGTGGGTAAATTGTACAACCTCTGCAGTGTAAAACTATTCGAATAGCCATGTCGCGGTCATGGACATGCTAGCGAGAACTACTCAAAGTTAGACTTTGGTTTTATCGAAAAGACTTCTTCAAACTGGTTTATCGGATGGGAATTGGGCAGGAAGCCATGTGATAGGAGGGTATCCTTCACCGTTCATGTGTGAATGTTATCTGACTATAAAATTGAGAATTTTATAAATTTTTAGTTAAAATAACTGCTTTGGAACTTAGTACCAGTATTTAAAAGAAATGTTGCTTTATGCAAATAAACCAATAAACCTTTCTATTGTTACATCCATATATGCATGTTATTCTGTTACTTGACGGGTGTAACTTGCGAGCACGGAAGTTGTGCTCATTCTTGCTTTATGCAAACAAATTTCAGAGGAGAAGGACTTCACTTCAGGTGTGGATCGTGACGACTAGGCCGCTACAGTCGATTGCCTGTGGCAGATTAACTGGACCCTACTACTTCTTCGTCTTCCGCTGTGTTTATTTTATTGTTGGCCTGTAAGCCTCTTTTGTAATAAACTTTGTTGATTAATAATAAAGTCGTGATGTGAATTGATTACCATATTTGTTTACTGTGTGAACTAGCTACTGATCATGGGACTAGTTCAGTTATGCACAGAGGATCTGGGGTATTAATCCCGGGTTCTGACAGTGCCCCGCATGTGCCACCGGGAAATTAATTACTAGACCTTTTGCTCTGAAAGCAAATGATGAAGTCCCTGCATTCCTAGACCGTATCCAAGGAGATTTTTGCGGTCCTACACAGCCCTTGTAAAGGCTATTTAGGTATTTTATGGTGCTCATCGATGCTTCCTCGGAATGGTAGCACGTATGTTTATTGTCTACGAGAAACCACGCTTTTACAAAAGCTAAATCTCGCAGATAATTAACAGTTGAAAAATAATTTCCCTGATCATCACGTGAAGTCCACCTGAATGAACAACGCCGGAGAATGTACTCCGAAGGTATTTGATGATTATTGCATGAACATGGGAATTAAAGTTGAGCATTATGTACCGCCCACACCCACAATGGACTAGCAGAACTTTGAAGAATTGTAATTTACCAACTACATGTTGGGGACACGCCGTCCTGCACACAACATCTCTCATCAATTTTAGACCGTCGGCATACAACATCCATCCACCTATACAACTAGCGCAAGGGTCAGCACCGAAAAATTCTCATCTTCGCAGGTTTATGAACCTATACCACTACCGCAATGAACTGCAATGGGTCTTCTCCGAAAGTCTGGGATATACGTTGGTTATAAGACAATATCCATAATCAGGTATTTGAACCCTATGTCTGAAGATTTGCATAATGCCTGATTCATTGCTAGTATATTAGATGAGGTTAGTTTTCCGTCATTAGGGGAGGAAATCAACCCTTGATGAAAATGTCGGAAAATAACGTGGCAAGCCACGGGAAGTCTAGAAGATAATTAAAGTATAGAAGACAATTGAAGTCCAGAAGATAATTGAAATCTATGCATATGACCCGCGCACTAGTAAAGCAAATAAAGAAGTCTAGAAGACAATTGTAGTCCAGAAGATAATTGAAGTCCAGAAGATAATCGATTTGCAAGCATTAGTGAATCAACTGCCTAACCACTTTAGTGATTTGAAGAGCATGACCAAGTAGCATGTGCCTGCACGCAATGCACCGGAGAGGGACTTGACACAGCCAATCACCGAAGTACCCCAGAACTAGAAGGGGAGCTAGTTGAGACCTGGAACCGGTATGGAACCTTCAGAAAAGGCATACCAGAATTGAACATCCCCATGAAGGGAGACATCAGGATGGATGTGTGCGCACACATCGGAGCTGAAAAACTAAAGGGACTTGCCCCGCAATTGGAAGCAGCAGTGAGCAAGTAGAAGCATTAGAAGAATCGTCATCAATCTTGATCCAGAGCCTGCATCGCTCGCTGAATGAAAGAAAAGATCAGATTGGAAGAAGGCAATAGAAACTGAATTATTCTCTCCAAATAAAAGAAAGACGTTTGGGCCTGTAAGCCGCACGTCTCCCCTTGTGAACCCCGTAGGGCATAAGTGGGTATTTGTTTGAAAGAGAAATGAAAAGAAGCAAGGCTTGTTGCATAAGGTTTCACTGAACGTCCAGGAGATGATTATGAAGAAATCTATTCCCCGGTCATGGGAAACTCCCTTTAGATATTTATCTCAATGGCAGTGAACTTGAAGTTAGAAGTGAAATTGATGGATGTGGTACCAGCATATCTTTATGAAATATTGGATTCGGATATTTATACGAAGATACCTGAATGTATCCATGTCCTGAACCAAGATAGAGCAAATAGAAATATGTACAGCGTGAAACTCAGAAAGTCACTGTACGAAGTTAAGCAACCAGACAGAATGTAGTATAATCGCTTGAAGCGACTTTCTATGCAAGAAAGGCTACACGAACAATGAGAATAATCCCTGTGTATTTATACGACGATCTCAGGATGAATTTTGTATAATCGCAGTATATGAAGATGATCTGAATATCATCAGAACCTTAAAGGATATTAAGAAAACAAACTTTTACCTGGAGTCGGAGTTCGAAATGAAAGATTTGGGTAAAATCAAATATTGCCTAGGCTTGCAACTTGGGCATGCCCCTGAAGGGATATTAGTGCATCACTCAACCTACACTTAGAAAGTGTTAGAAAGGTTCGACTTTGAAAAGGCATACTCTTCGAAAGTGCCGATGGTCGGGTGATCCTGGCAGCAAGACAAGGACCCGTACAGACCTAGAGAAGAGGGGGAGGAAGTTATGGGACCGGAATTCCCATACTTGAGCGCAGTAGGAGTACTCTTGTATTTAGCAAACTGTACTAGAACGGATATTGCATTTGTCGTAAACCTACTAGTAAGGTATAGTGCAGAACCTACCAAAGGTATTAGCAGGGAATGAAGGACATCTTCCGATACCTCTAAGGAAGCAAAGAACTTGGTCTGTTCTACAGAAAGAACCAAAACCTAACTATGAATGGCAATGCAGATGACAGATTCTTGTAGGGCCCGCATACAGCCAAATAGCAAACAGGCTATGTATTCCTATGTGTGAAGAATCTAGACCTGCCATTATGAGTTAATGGGGTATTTTGGTTATTAATGATAAATCTACTTATGAAACTAATACTTCTATTATGATGTCTCTTGTTTAGTCTCAGATGGATTTAAAGATCAAAGATGTATGCATTTGTTATCATATTTCTATATATTGTTGCATTCCTTCGATCCAAAATATAGGTTGAACTTCACCAAAAATCTAACTTGAATATGTGCATATGTTCTTATTACACATTCGTGTATGCACATATTTAGAGGGAGTTCATTCTATGTTTTGTGGTTTCATTAGTATTGATCCATATTCCTCTTTTCAATATATATTAAGGATCTCTACTTTGAAACATATCCTTTGAATATATATAACTTGCGTAGTTAATATATTCATATGGGTATATACAACTTGTGTAGTTTGTATACACTCATATTTAGTATATATAACTTGTGTAGTTCATATATACTCTTATGTGAGCATATAAGACTTGTGTAGTTCGTATATGCTCGCATATCCTAATATTCAATTATTTGTTATTGAAGTGATTATCATCAATTACCAAAGACGGAAAGATTGTGATATCTTGTCCCGCCATTATGAGTTAATGGTATGATGTGGTAATTAACGATAATCATTTTGTGGAACTAACTTTTTCCTTGAGTTGGATGAATAGGTTGAGTTCCTTATGGTTGAAGACTTGGGATGATATTATATGTTGATGGTCATCAAGTCAAAAGGAGTTCCATCATGGGTTGGTGGAAGTCAAGAAAATGAAATCATCATGTGTCGATGACGTTCAAGACAAGATCCCGAAATGATCAAGATCATCATGTGTTGATGATATTGAAGATGAAGAGCTTGCAGTAAAGGATGCATCATATGTTGATGCTTATCAAGTTCAAGAAGAAGAAATGATCATGTGTTGATCATCGACTCAAGAAAAGCTTCATCATATGTTGATGAAGGTCAAGTGAAGAACTCATCATGTGTTGATGAGCATTCAAGTCAAGAACCTAGACTTGAAGCGAGGATGTGCGTCATCAAGCTTCGAGTGGTTGTTCAAGGCAAAGGTATGGCTAGCTAGGGCTAAGGATGTGTTCCTAGTCTTTTACCGGTCTCGATGTTTGGTTGGGAGACCGGATTGCTAGTATAAGTCGTCATACTATTAAGAAGGGTCTTTGACTAGTAGCTTGAGTTAATCATGTGTTGATAGCTCATTGTGCTTGCTCTAGCTCTCGTTGGCATGTTGCCGATATTTACGAATGTGTTTTGCAAATGGTTACGGCTCATGTATATTCCTTGTAGCATGTGACTTAAGTTTGCGAATGTGTTTTACAAATGGTTTAAGTCTATGTACCTTATTCCTTATGGCGTTGATTCTAAAAGTCGGCAAATGTGTTTTGCAACTTGTTGAGAATCTCGCTTTTATCGTTATTTGCATCGCGTGTCAATTTGGCAAATGTGTTTTGCAAATTGAGTTGAAGCGGAGTGCAATTTGTGGTTTGATTCTAAAAGTTGGCAAATGTGTTCTGCAACTTGTTGAGAATCTCACCTACATACCTCGTTTGCATTTCATATTGTTTGCAAATGTGTTTTGCAAAGTTGATATTGAAAAAGAAATACAAAGTTGTGCTTTTCTCTGAGGAGCGGTCTGACCGGCATTTTATGAGCGGTCTGACCAGCCTCCGGTCTGACCGGAGGTATGTGCGCGGTCTGACCGGCCTTGGGGTCAAGCGCGCGGTCAACTTATTTTAGAGAACGACATTTCTGGTTTTGGGAGGTGCGGTCTGACCGGCGTGTGTCGGGCGGTCAGACCGGCCAGTGCGGTCTGACCGGCCATTGGTTGGCGATCAGACCGGAGGCCCTCCAACAGCTATATTTCTGACCGTTGTGAGGGGTGCGGTCTGACCGGGTTTATGCCTACGGTCAGACCGGCCTTGGCTGTTTTTCAGTGAATCTTCTCCCAGCAGCTAGTTTTTGTGTGTGGGCTATAAATACCCACCTTGATCGTGTGAGGGAATGTTGCTGGTGCCCCATTGAGTTCCATTGAGCTAAGAGCAAGCCTCTCATACTCTTGAGTGCATGTGTTGCACTAAGTGAGGTTAGAGAGCAAACTCTAAGTGCATGTATTGCAATTAGGTAGTGGATTGTGTATCCATTGAGCTTAGACACTTGATTAGGTCAAGTGAGAGTCTAAGATTTGTTACTCTTGGTGTTTACCGACACCTAGATGGTGTAGAGGCGTCTTGCGTCGGTGATCTTCTCAAAGAAGGCTTGTGAGAAGAGTGGTTTGGTGCTCGCCATCTCCGGAGTGGAGGAAGAGCAACCCCGAGTGGATCGAGGTGTTGGTTCGGTTTGTAACCGGTCCAAGTGGTTGGGCTTACCTCGGAGGTGTTGGCTCAAGTTGTGGAGCCGGTCCAACGCGGTTGGGCTTACCTCAACGTGGATTAGGGGAGACCGGCAAGTCTCCGAACACCACGGTAAAACATTGTTGGGTCATTGTGGTTTGCATTCTTGTGTTTTACTCTATTGCAATTTATTTTGTACAATTTACATGCCTAGAATTAAATTGCTTATCTTTGTATGAGTCATCAATAGACTTAGCTTGTTGATGCACTTAGTAAAGACTAGTTGATTTAGATTTTATTTGTGCAAAAACCGAATTGTTGTTGCTTCCGCATTAGAAATCGGTTTTAGCCTTAGAAATTTTTAGAAACGACTATTCACCCTTCTCTAGTCGGCCTCCTCGATCTTACAATGTGGTGGAACTGCAATTCCATGAAAATCGTCTAAGCGGAGTCTTGTATCGACTTCGACAAACCACTCGGAAATCATAGCATTATACGAGGCCTTACGAGAATGTGTTTGGCTTTGGTGGATGATTCACCACATCCAGCAGTCGTGTGGATTGAATACCGCGCAAACCCCCACTATTATCTATAAAGATAATGCAGCTTGTGTTGCACAAGTGCAGATGGGTTTTGTGAAGAATCCTCACAAAAAGCATATCAACCCTAAGTTCTTTTATGCTCATGAATTGCAAAAGATGACGAAATTAAAGTACTGCATACTAAGTCGTATGAAAATCTTGCAGATTTATTCACTAAGTCACTTCCAGCGTTTAGTTTTAAAAAATGCATCCGTGGAATTGGAATAATGAGACTTAGAGAAGTGGAGAATTCAGGGGGAGAATCTTCACGAACTCATTATTGAAACTTGATCACGAAGATCGAGTACCCAAAGAGTAAATCCTGGAGATTACATGAAATTAGGTGGATTGTGCTCTTTTTCCCTTGACGAGTTTTTCTGAAATTTCTCGGCTAAGGTTTTTAATGAGGCAATTCGTGCATCGTAGTAGAACTTGTATGATGTGCTCTTTCTCCAAAATTTTCTCACTAGGTTTTTATGGAGTTTTGACGAGGTATGAACATGTGAGGATGGGTGCTCAAGGGGGAGTGTTAAGAAACTATGGGCTCGGCTCGAAAGCTGGCCCATGTATGGGCTCCCCATCCCAAACCCTAGCAGGGTCTCTAGCCTATAAATAGGGGGTGTTATTTGCTGTAAACGATTGATCGCTTGATGAAGGAATAAAGAGAAACAAGAAGTCCCCCTACATCTCTGTGTTCAATCTCTTATTCTGTTCTTGTGATTCATGCATTGTTCTTACGATTCTGAGTTTGTCTACGAGGTAATCGCTCGGACTGGACTCGCCAGCGATGGTTCCTTAACAAATCTGTGTATCTTTCACGTACACGAATTAGGTGGGCCCTGAATCCAATGGACGCGATCATGCCATGGCCAACGATCGCACCCTAAGAACAGGGATAGAGGAGATACTAGGAACTCTTGATATATTTCTTAGTTGATCCAAGAAGGTACAACGCTGTCTCTTTTATAGGTGACTCGACTTGAACTATAAGAAACAATATCTATTTTTAAAGAAACATATCTCTAATGAATAGAATATATCTATAAAGAAGTAAACACAACTAACAAGAAAACTAACTATTCTTATCTCTATTTTCTAACTGTCGATGCACCCGCGACCTCGGCATGAACCGTGTGCGGTTTCTATGGTGTCGCGGCGCTATTCACTATGTGAACAGTAATCCATGCGCGGCCCACCTTTTGCCCCACTTGATGGTCTAGCCCATACCCATGGCATTACACTCGTTCCGGACATGCAGCTCGTCCTCGAGCTGCTTAGGTGGGGGCCACGGTTGCAGCCCAAGGAGGCCCCTCATTGATGAAAGGTTGCAATGCCAGCGCCTCTTCGCTTTGGGCTCATGCGTATTAGCGCCGCACACAAGTAGCAACCCCGACAGTACCTCAACGGTGCCCTTGGCGTTTGGCCGGGTCGATTGGCGACTCCTTCCCGGTCAGACCGCCTGGCTCCAGCGGGCCCTCCGCGGTTGAACCGCCCGACGACGCCTTCCACACCCTACCGTCCAAAACACCTTGCCCGCGCTGCTGGTGGTGGTTGTTGATGTATCGGCTAGGGCAGATTACTAAAACACCACGACTGGCTCCGGCGATGTCGCCCATAGAGATAGCAACGCCAGAGCCAGTGGCAGCATCGACTCCAGTCTCCAGGGGTGGTGGTGCAACCCTTGCAACAACACGCGAAGCCTCCAACAGCTCCTTCATCCGGGCCATTGATTTATCCATCACGACTATGGTGGCGGCCTTGATGTCGTCGAGGGCGACAATGAGGCTAGTGAGCAAGGCCCCCATCTTGGCGCTGTTGGACTTCAACTCGGCATAGGTAGATGTGGCACCGAAAGTCATGGTGAGTGACTCTGATACCAAGTTGTCACGTACACGAATTAGGTGGCCTTGAACCCAAGAGGCGCGACCATGCCAAGACCGACGGCCGCACCCCAAGGGCAGGGATAGAGGAGATACTAGAAACTCTTGATATATTTCTTAGTCGATCAAAAAAGATACAATGTTGTCCTTTTTACAGGGATAACTCGACTTGAGCCATAAAAACAATCTCTATTTTTAAGGAAATATATCTCTAATAGATGAATATATATATATATAGGAAGCCCCTTTTTCCTACTCCCGGGAGTAGTTACTCCCTATTCCGTATCTCACATATCTCATAACGTAGGGAGTATCTTGCGCAACCGAGAGTATGTATATGTAGTATACGAGTATATAAGACCATATAGGTGGTATTTACACATTTTCAGAGGTGGTATGTATAATTTTTAGACATACTCCTTTTTATGTGCGAATATAAAGGTATTTACAAAATATGCTAAAAACTATGGACTCTTTTGCAAATTTTTCGTATGGTTCACATTAGAGTATCTTATAATTAGTATATGAGTATACCCAAAGTGATAATGAAGTATATGAAGTTATTTTAGGTGGTATATTAAAGGTGGGAGTAACTACTCCCGGGAGTAGAAAATATTTTTCATATATACCAAAGATTTGGAGCAAACAACTCAAGGTGCCTATTTCAACCCCAAGATAACTTCACCCGCTTTGAGCTGAACAACTTTTGAGACCATCATTCAGTACAAATTATTGGTGAAAAAAACAACTGCAGAAATGCAATGTTGACATGTAATCCTCAGTATGACACGGTACATTAGCTTAATGGAGCTCCTGACGAATCTCCTCCCATGTCCTTTGTATACCTCAATATCTCAACACCAAGATAGTCGACAATTCCCTGTACAGCAACATGAGGTTTCCCAACCTTCACTCTAACGGCCGAGATTTGGAGGAACTTGAGCAGTGTAGCTCTTGCAATCCAGTGAGCCATTGACTCCAAAAGATTATGCGATGGGCCTTCGACTACATCCTTGACAATCCTGCAGAACAATGGACATACTTCAGTGTTCAGGAATCAACAAGAATAGACAAACAAAAAAGTATGAAGTGAACACTGAACAATCCCCTGGAGAGCTGCTCAAACAGGTAAACAAATTTAGTATCTTAAAATTAACAAATCAAGACTTTTCTAGTATGACTGTATGAGTGGGGAAGGATCAGCGAGGAAATATAGCAAAAATAAAATCAAAGCCCCTTCCCTCTGCTCGTTGATTATACATACACAAACATTTGTTACCTGTATATATCAGTGTAGCTAACTGTATCAGATATGCAGCATATGCTGTCAGTTTCACCAGCAGCACTTAGGTCCATCCATGCATCCACGTCTACAACAAACTTTTGGCCTAGAGTCTTTTCTTCTTGTTTTACTCCATGGAAACCATGAAACTGCAAACCTCTAAGTACAAGTTTATCCTTGTCAATCAACTCCCTTTCAGCCATAACGGTACCTAAGACACATAACAGTTTAGTCAGGTAGCAAATGAAAGAGGATGACACATGCACCTAGATGCTAAGATTGTTTAAGTTTTCCGTTAGATGACCAGAATTGTTGATGGAGGTCAGCAGATACAAGCTCTAATCTTACTAACCTGACCCACCTGTACTCAATTGGTTGTGTTGGGCACTGAAGAATGCTCTGTAAACTAAACCAGATTCAGGAGATCGTTGCTTGACAGCGAGGAAGCAAGGCGAACCAGCCGGGATGGGCACACAAGGTTTCTCTCCTGAACTTCTCAACTTAGGCAGATGTGCAATCTGACCCCCAAAAGCTAGTAGAGGAAGAAGAGAGCATAACAGCAGAAGGAACAAAGCTTTATCTCAACTGTTGAGGCAAACAACAGCACATCACTTAAGACAAATAGTAAAAGCACAGTAATCCAATAAGGTATATCAAACGTGGAATGCCATAACACATCAATTATCCGAATCAAAAGCCTCAGTGTTGTGCCTCGTCAACACCACGAATTTCCGGAGTAAACTGGAAACTTAGGGTTGCTATAATATATGATATAATCTTTGACAGTGGATGTTATAGGGATATGATCTTAATCTTAGTGTACTGAATAATTGGCAATAGAGTCGAGCAAGGATCCAAAAACCGTTACCGGGACAAATCCCGCTCGGCGAAGATGTAACCGGCGGTTACGTAAATCTAAAACAAACCGCCATTTTGAAACTGAATTTGAATGGGGTTTTGAAAACGATGAACGGACCGTTATCGCCAAAACCGGAAAAACCGGCTTAAAAAACCAACTGGAATTTTGAATTGACGAATTTTGAATTAGAAAGTGTTTAATGAAGTGCATATTTAGCTCATACAACACATAATCTAGCATATTTAGCTCATACAATACGTAATCTAGTATATTTAGTTCATACGGTACGTAATCTAACATATTTAGCTCATATGAAGTGCAAATCGGCCAAAAATAATAATTCAAGCATATTTAGCTCATACAATACGTAATCTAGCACAAAATAGGTCTAAACTAACCTAGGAAGTGCATTATACAGTTAAAAATTCAAATTTAAAATTGAAATTTTTTGACCGGTTACTGTTCACCCGGTCACCACCAGTAAGACCTGTTACCGCCGGTAACCGCCCGGGATTTTTCCTCTGGTGTCGAGGCGTTTGGCAAAACCCTTGTTTTCAGGAAATTTCAGGCTAACTGTCAGGCATAAGAGTGCAGACTGGCCACGGTGGTGGTCTGATCGGCCAGTGCCGACAATCTAACCGGGCATAGGTGGCGGTTAGACCGGCCATTAGGCGGTGGTCTAACCAGCCAAAATAAAATTGTGAATTTTGGAAATAGGCCAAAAATCACGTGTGAAGGAAGGTGAGATGATGAGTTTGCACTTGGTCTCATTGGAATTGAAGTTTCGAGCTGAAACTAAATAGAGCTTGAAAAATCCAGAGGGGGTGCAAATTTTCAAGGCTGAAAATTTGGCTAAGTCATTGGGCGGTCTGGCCGGCTGTTTCCCAGCGGTCTGACTGGCCAGAGGTAGTTCATGCGTCGAGAAGGCAGCGAACTTTGTGGAATTGGCCAAAGTCATGAGATTCAATACATATATGTTGCATGATGCATATTTTAGCTAACATGGGTTAAGTTGCGAAGAACTTATGTCCATAAACAATTTCTTGGTCTATTGTTGTTCAGGTGACTTAGAGTCAACGATGAGGATGATCGGGACTAGACTAGAAGAGCTGAGGTCTAGAACGATTAAGGATGTGAGGTGGAGTCATTAGACTCAAACATGGCGTAAGATGGATAAGGATGATCAAACGGGGAGTTCGGTGCAACAGGTTGCATCAAGTGACGCGAGGGTCGATGCAAGTTTCATGGTGGTTCCGGTGGGAGCTGGATGGGAGAGACTTGCTAACACAAAGAGAGTCATTGATCAACCTACACGTGGCGAAGCATGGGATTGCTTCATGACATTTGGACTCGGTCTTCAGATAAGGATCAAGAAGGGGTATTTTAGTAGAGGATTGGATCATATACCCTCCCTGAATTTCAGGATTTCAGGATTTACCCTCCCACCTCAATGACATGTGGGGTTACCATAGGTCAATGACATGTGGGCCAGGAGGGTAAATCCTGAATTTCCATCTAAGGGGAGGGTATATGATCAAATTTTCCATTTTAGTATGTTCGCCAAAAATATCAGGGGTGACCTTTGGAGAAATTGTGGTGCAAGATGGCACAAGAAGAAGCGGTTTAGGTCAAGAGAAGATGCAGATCACGAAGAGATGGATTTGGGAAGCCCGGTTCGTCATTCACTTTGAGAAGCATGAGTGAATGTAGACCCGTTTGTGTGTGAGTTTAATGGGCGTCCGATAAGGTTTTCTCTCTTGACCTAGCCTCCACTATAAAAAGAAAAGGTGCAAGATTTGAACCCCCATCCAAGACCCTTCCAAGAAACCCTAATTTATGATTTGGGAAAAATGGAGTAGAGGATGCTAAAGTTTGAGAGAGATGGATTGATTGAGTACTCAAGTGTTGACCTTTTGTCCTCTATAATGGAGTGTCTGTAAACTAACAATCTCTTAGATCAATCCAAGCAAGATTTCATCCAAGATGAGTTCTCTTGTTCTTGTTCTCTCTTTGATGCCTTTTTGGGTTTTATGTGTTCATTTGGTTTCCTTGGGTATTTTTGTTGTGATCTAGCTTTCTAGGATGTGTAGGAATCCATCTAGGGTCATCTTGACCATTATCCACCCACGAGCAAATTTTTGGATCGAAGTTCGAATTTCCTAGGTTCTTATGTCTTCTTGATCTCATCTAAGAAATTAGTGGAACCTTGGCTTCGATCATCCTGATCGTTAATTAGAATAGGTTCCCGACCTTCTTGATAAGTTATGGTTGAATTTCAGGGGATTTGGATTATGGAGTAGAAAGTTAGATCGATTTTTGATCTTTGTGGGGCTGCTCCCAGGAAACCGGTGGTCAGACCGGCCCTGTGCTGAGTTGAGATATTTCTGCCTCGGGGATTCTCAGGTTCAACATAAGACTTCCGTTGTGCTTGTGTTTCTAATATTCACAGCTTCTATAGCTACCGAGATGAAGAAGAAATTAAACACCGTCGGAGTAAAAAAAAACGTAGTGTTCTACTCACCTCTCTGGTCACCGTTTCGGTCAACATAATCAATGCCTACTTCCTTAACTTCACGGATTGCCAGTTCTCCACGACTCCATCCTACAAACATGAATGAACACTACCGAACGAAATCAATCTCCTCTACTGTGAGCTAGGCTTGAACTACCCGATTTCCTTAAAATCTAGGCTTTGAATGAAACCAATTCGCAATTCAGGGATATCTCACAGTCTGTTAACCAATTAGGCCAGAAGAATACAGAACAGATGAGCGCGCACACACAAAGAACCAATCTGCAGACAAAACCTTGATCTTGACGAGACAAAAAAAGGAATATTTGATTATTTGCCACTCCAAATATGTGTATTTTAGGATTTGTCATTCCATGTGTCTATGACATGTGGGTCCCGAGACCACATGTCATAGACACATGAGTAACAAATTCTAAATTACACATCTTTTGATAGTGGCAAATAATCAAATCTCCCGACAAAAAAACGAAAGAAGAAACTGTAGAGGCCAATTCTCTAGGGAGGTAAAGAAATTAATAGACCTGAGAGCCCTCGAGGACTTGGAGCGAATCAAGAAAGCCTCTTCCCCCTTCCCCCAAGGCGTCTTGATGGAAAAGGCGGCAGAAGACGGTGATGAACGAACAAAGGTGCCACCTTTCGCTGTTTGTCCTTCTCTTCTCTTATCTCTTCCCTACCCCGCCACCCCCCACCCCACCCAAGAAAGGAGCTTTACATGGGAAATGATATGCCGATGGACCAATGGAGTCAGCTTTGCATTTTTGCGCGTGTTTGTTGCGATCAGGTTCTGCATAATGCACAACTAGGCAAATTTGCATATATGTCACTCAGAAAAACGCCGTTTCGAGATATGCCACTCAGAATCTTGAAATTGGATTTATGCTACTCAGAATCTTATTGTCTTTGATATATACCACTCTAGGACATTTTTACCCCTAACTCTTCTTCTTCCTCCCGTTTGTGCAAGAAAGACGCAAGGAACGCGAACAGGAGACGGGACGCGGGGACGAGCGGGCTAGCGCGGGCGCGTAGGGCCGAGCTAGGGCACGGCGGCAGCAACAGGTGCGGGGCTGAGGGCGGTGCCGGAGGGAGCAGCGCCATGAAGAAGAATCGGGCGGCGCGTTCCGCGCGCGCAGCGCG
This sequence comes from Ampelocalamus luodianensis, assembly GCA_036346255.1. Taxonomy (NCBI): domain Eukaryota; kingdom Viridiplantae; phylum Streptophyta; class Magnoliopsida; order Poales; family Poaceae; genus Ampelocalamus; species Ampelocalamus luodianensis. The sequence goes on along the minus strand of CM070633.1, from coordinate 62,540,891 downwards.
CGCAGGCCGAGATGGGGCACGAGCATGGCTGCGCAGCGAGCGCAGCGGCAGCGGATGCGAGGGGAGGGCGCGCCGGAGGGAGGAGGTGCAGCGGATGCGGGGTGGGGGGGCGTCGCCGGAGGGAGGAGGCGTCAGGAGGAAGCTTCGGGGTAGGGGCGCAGGGGCGAGCGGGCCGGTGCAGGGCCGATCCGGGGCACAAGCGCGGCGGCGCGCAGAGCAGCGGCAAGAGCGGACGTGGGGCCAGGGGCGACGCTAGAGGGAGGAGGTGCCACGATCCAAATCGACGGGAGAGAGAGAGAGAGAGAAAACGGGAGGAAGAAGAAGAGTTAGGGGGAAAAATGTCCTAGAGTGGCATATATCAAAGACAACAAGATTTTGAATGGTATAAATCCAATTTCAAGATTCTGAGTGACATATCTCGAAATGGCATTTTTCTGAGTGGCATATATCCAAATTTGCCGCAACTAAGCTGGCTGAACGAACACCACCCAAAAAAAGCTGATAGTAGGTGGATAAGAGTGATTAGTGCAAACAAATGTTAAATGAGTGATGGTTTTTTGGATTTTAATGTGTAGCTCAAAATCTGTCTCCTGCAAAATTACAGTCACAACTTGCAAGAGTTGTTCTGCCCTGAAGTAGAGTTTGGAGTATAACGCATCGGTAGTTCAGCAAGCACATGGACACAGCATTTCTCACGAGAAACCACGGCATAAAACGTTGCTCGGTTTATTGAACAGCAATCGGGAGTTGAAACCAAGAGTCCTGTGCAAGTCACAGTAAACCAGCATGCTACAAAATTTTGGTCATCTTAACTACAACAGAGCCTCTACAAATTCGATATCAGAAAGGAACATGTTCTACACGGCATCTTGTTTCAGTTTCATCCCTCGCGTCAATGTATGAGCAACCAAGAACAGTTTCTAACGACAGCAGGGCCTCTTTCACTGAAGGAATTGAGACATAGCCGCCAAACATAATGCAGCAGGACCTATTCCAGCCAGAAGGCCTTCAGTGTTTTTATGAGCACAGAGCTTTTATTGTCGAACTATGCCGAGCAGGATTTTCCACTGCCCCATAAAGTTGAGCCAGGAAGCTTCAACAAACAGATAACATGATCCTCTCAGGAATGAAGTAATAAGCTGGCAGACCAGAATGTCCAAACTTGGTGCCTCCACAAAGCTGAAAACCCGAATGTGCTATTACTCAATTTGTTGCCTGGAGACCAAACACATGGCATGGGAAGCTCCTATCGCAACGGAGATGACATGAAGAGGGCCTAGATCCCCATCGCCGTCCGTGAGAAAATTAACTTTAACAGGGAGTGGCTGAACTTCTGGCAGACCAGGAACACCTAACTGGCAATCTCTTGCATTTCCCCACATGTACAAATCACCTTTCTCTGGCCAGACAATGAAGACAAAGTAAATTCAGGTGAGCTGCTCATAGTGAGAAAATTTAGTTGCTTGCATTTAGCTGATAGGCAGCAATGCAGCATGATGTGGAACTATAATAAACCAAAGCAAGCTAAGACCCAGAAAGTAGAGCCACCTTATGTATGAAACTAAAAAAACTACAAATTTTACCTGATATAGCAGCAGAAGTTGATCCTCCACAGGCTATATAGACAATTCACTACTCAGACAGAGCTTTTATGGCAAGCGGGACTCTATGATTTTGAAGGCTGGGATGTCCAAGTTGACCGTGTCTACCATGTCCCCATGAGAGAACTTCACCTTCATCTGAATACAGTTGATAGAGGTCAGGCATTTCAGACAATTGTATGCTGCAAGCCTGCAACAACCAGCACACTGGCTTGCAACAGCACATTGAAATTAATAATTACTAAAATATATCTCTAAAACTACATATTACAGATGCCTTATACTGTTTGCTGTAAGTACCAACAAAACTTGATTTTTTTATTAGATATGGTTTTCTGATTAAATACCATCAATGCCTTAAGTAAAACCAACAGTACAAAAAATCAATCAACTTGTCGAGACAAGAAAAAAATGAAATGCATACCATTCCTTTTTTTCAGGACTTTGGTTCAAAAATGCTTGCTTTGGCAATGTAATATGGACTTAAATTTTGCTAGGAGGATCGCAATTTTTTGTCTTTTACAATCCACTAGAAGCTTGCGCGCGGGGAGGCACGGGTTGGTAATTAGGGGAAATAGAATTGTAGAGATACAGTATATGGTACGGATTTAGTGAAGGATCTATCGTAGTGAGAAGACTAGACAGTAAGAAGTGGAGACCCCTCGTGCTGGGAAGATGAGGAGACTTAAAAGGGGCTCGGTTGTATTAAAAAATTGTCCTCCCTTGGTTATATGGTGGAGGGGGCTATTTATACCCTCCTGACATGGCATCTAAAAGTACATGTATGCCCCTAGCAAAGTACACTAGCCCTAGGGGCTGCAGGGTCTTTTGTGCGCCCTATGCGTAGCCTCCAGTGCACGGTGTGTCTTCGTGGACGCGGTCTATCTTGGGGGATACACCCGGTCCACCGTTCCTGCGGACCCCATGCCCTTCGCCGGTCCTTTGCTGCCTTCTTTGGAGGGTCTCCTTGGGTCCTTCGGAGGGTCTTCGGGATCCTCCGAGGGGTCTTCGGGGCATCCTCCGAGTAAGTCCTTGGGAGACCTTTCGGTGCTGTCGTGCTTCGCCGGGTCGTGGGGGCCGGTGGGGCGTCCCTATGACAAGCCCTTCGCGGTCGAGGTCTGCTTCGCTATGGCTAAAACCGCGCCATTCTCCTGTAAGGTCCAGGCACGCCGTTCCCTCTGTCGTGGCGAAGCTTTGTTGGTTGCGAAGGGTCTTCCTTCCCGCAGGTACTGTTTACTGCGGGGGACGCCTGGGGCGTCGTGTGCTTTAATGGTGCTAGCATGCGATGTGTGATGGCGGTGGTCAAGCCGCCATGCGCGCATCTGGCGCTGGGCGTTGTCTTGCGCCGTAATGATGCGTCATAATGGCACTGTTGCCCATACCGGCGCCTCCTCGTACTGCTTGTCGTTGTATTGATGACGTGTGGCGCCTGTTGGGCTGGCCTGGGCGGCTATAAGTAGCTACCGCCCCCCCTCCCTTTGAGCTTATTCTTTCGGTTCTCTCAAATGGTTTGCACGCGTTTTGCTACGCTCCGTGTCCGAAACATGACGAAGAGAGGCAAGGATGCTGCGGGGGAAGCGTCCTACATAAGTGACCTTGGGAGGTCTACGGTGACGGCGACAGCACTCCGAACACTCGTGGAGGAGGGCAAGTTGGAGAGTATGAGGATGGTCCGGGTCCCTGGAGCGGAGACAGTGCTGTCCCCTCGAGCGGACGAGGCGGTAGTTTTTGTTGCGTTTTTTGATGTCGGGTTGCGAATCCCGTGCGTGAACACGTGAAGGGCGTTCTCTGGTATCTGACGTAGAATTGGCACGCCTACGCCCTTTCGGTTGTTAAGTTGGGGGTCTTCGAGTGGATGCTTCGAGCGGCCGGAGCTGCAGACGAGGGTCGCGTTTTCGCCTTCTTGCATGATGCCTGCTGCCAGCCGAAGAAGAACAGCAACGGCGACACGCTGAATTTTGGTAGTGTCAATTTTCAACCGAAGTCGCGTTGCCAAATGTATCTGCCTGCTCTGGCGGCGCGGAACCGTTGGGAAACGGCTTGGACGTGGAGGTGGTTCTATCACACCTCCGTCCCAGAAGATGGGCTGCGATCCCGAGGTGGGCTGATACAGCCCATCACCAGCCCCGACATCGAGCTTACAACGAGGGAGGAAGCTCATCTGCGCCTTCTTCTGGATGTGACGAGACGCTTCTCCACGCGCGACTTGGTGGAGGAGTTTTGCGCCTTCGGCATTTAGCCGTTGGCTCGGGACTGGAACGTTGAGCGAGGCTCCTCCACCTCCGGGCACCACACTCTTACTGTGAGGGGGCACGAAGGTATGACTCTTGGCCCGGCTCCATGTGTGGGTTTTGAAACATTACATTTTCTTTTTCTTTTTATGGGTTGCAGTCGTGTCCATTGCCGAAGCGAGCCGCGCGGCGGAGATGATGCTTGGCCCGTATACGGGTGAGGAGCACTCGAGGCGTGGTCTGGTTGTGCGGGAGGGGCGGTTGAACCGGGCGTATCCTGCCTCGGTTCGCCTCTCCGAATGTCCCGACCCGGAGGGCAAGGAGAAGAAGCACGCCTGACCGGTGGAGGTTGAGGAAGCTGGGCCGATTTTTGTGACCCCCCTGCGCATTGCTGGGCCCCTGGACGTTGGTGCTGCTTCGCACAATGTGGAGGACTTAGGCCATGCGTCAAAGAGACCGGTGGCGGACCCTTCGGACCGGACGGAGGTTTCAGGGTCGGCTTCGAACGCTGATCCTTCCGGTCCGCATGGCGCTTCGAGTGCGGGGAGGAGTCCCGCTGTGGTGGCCGAGCGAACCGCCTCGCAGGTGCGGCGGGCGGTCAGCTCTTTTGACGTTGTTGGGTTGGATACCGACGAGTCCTCCGGGCAGAGCACCCCGAACATTTATGCGGGCCAAGATGTTGCGCTCGAGGTGCCGCTCACCCCACGGGTGCCTCGCGGTAAGTTCTTGCTTCCACGGGTTGCTTGGTGCTTACTTTGCTTTGTGCTGATGCTGCTAAAGGCTTCCATTTCGCAGCGGATGATGTCGCGCGGGAGGACGGGGCCGGTGGTGGTGGCTCTGGCCCTGCTGCTTTGGGAGATGGGTGGTCAGGGGAGCATGAGCCTGCTCATGGCTCGGGCACAGTGGACTTGGGGCCCATGTGCCACGCCGATTTTCGGGTTAGCGAAGGCGCCTCGCGAGTGTGCGGGGCGGTGGCTAATTTTGCTTCACCACCTCTGCTTCGGGAGCTTTTCGTGCGGATGCCCTTGCCCGACATGTTTTGGGGTATCGAGGCGAACGCCATCAAGGTCCTTTTTTTTGGGAGGGTGCTTCGCTGACCGATCTTGGTTGTGCAGACCATTATGCTGGCGAGGGCCCTTAACGATGACGTTGCGTCGGGCTTTGCTAAGATCCATAAGCAAGTCGAGGATGAGCACGCTCGGAACGAGGTGCTTAGCGGCGAGCGTGACGCTTTGGCCCTTAGGGTGCAAGCCCTAGAGGAGCAAGTCAAGGCCCTTCGGGGCGAAAAGGCGGTGCTTGAAGAGGAGATCCGCACCGAGCGTGAATTGTCAAACTCCATTGGGCGTGCTGCTTGGCAAGCCATGGAGGTCATCGAGGGGGCCGTGTCGCAACTTGGCGTCGTTGCCCCAGCGAGGTGCCACCGGCCTTCAGAGATGGATATCACGTTCAGACGGCTTCGTCACGCCGGAGAAGTGTGCCTCCCAGCCGCCCGCGCGTATGGTGATCACTGCGCGAAGGCTGCTTGGTCCGCGACGCTTGCTTCGCTTGACAAGGTCGGCTGCGCCCATATTGACGGTCTTGCGGCCCGATCTGTCGCAGTGGCCACTGCGGAGGAAGTGGTGGCAGCACGGAACCGTACGAGGAAGGCCAGGAGGGTCCTGCTGCAAGATTAATGGTCCCTGCGCGGCCACAACGACGCGAGTCGTTCCGGGCTGCGCTGGCGCAGCGGGAGAAGGGAAAGGCCCCGGCGGGGGCCTCGACGGAAGATGCGCGGGTCGACAAGCGGGGGTCCACCCCACACGATAAGGTGTGACCCCCCGCTTTTTAGGTTATAGTTGTTAGTGTTGGTGGGTCGTAGTGTTTTTTTTCGCTCCACTTTTGTTTGCTGTGAGGGGCATTTTGTAGGAGGGGAACCTCTTTTTGTGTAAGACCCTCCTATTTTTTTAAATGGAAAAGGTTCAGTACGATCGCGTATGATTTGTTTGTTTGAAACCGGGCTTCGCGTGTACAGGACGAACGATTATTGCTCAAGCGGGCCGCCGAGCGAGGTCCCGCTCCTTCCGAAGCGCGAAGTATTAAGAGAAGCGCCGGCCGCCAGGGCTCGAAGGACGAGCGGAGTGTGGTGTCCGTTTGGCCTTTACAACTGTGCTATCGGGGAGCTGTTTATCACGGTGCGAAGTGGCAGCGGTGGAAACTAGCGAACCCAACCGGCTCTATGAGGGAGTTTCATCGTGCCCGCAAGAGGAAGGCGGCGGAGGCACGTGAGGAGATTCGGGCGTTTTGGAGGCGCCGAGAAGCGATGGCTGTCGGCGTTGATGCGGACCCCCTCGCGTCGTGCGCTGAGTCTGCACCTCCGCACTTGGGTGTTTCGAGTGATAGCTCGTCAGAGTCCTTGGATGAGTGCAAAGCCACGCAGAGGGAATTATCGAGGTTGATAGCGTCCGGGGCGTCAGATGAGGAGCTACTAGAGTGGGCTACACGCACGGAGGAATGGAACTTTGTCCCGTTGGCGTGTCAAATTCTTGTTGTAAACTTATATTGTGTGGTTTGTATTTGTTATGGGCGGAGCTTGTTGTAATCTGTTGTTGAGATTTGATTAATAAAGACTTGCTATAGACTTGTTAGAGGGGGGAGCGAAGCCGCGCTCTGAGGCATTGTTTGTAGTGGGAAAGTTGAGTTGCGCGGCGTGTGAGATGCTTCGACCATCTAGGGCGACAAGGATGGCCGCCGCGCCTGCTCTTGTGGCGCACCAGGAGCCGTAGGTGTATAGTGTCCATGGTGTCTCGATGGCATTAGCTGGTTGTTCCGTGTGAGGGGCCCACTCGGCAATGAAGTTGGCCAATGATTGGGATTTTATTGTGGTGCGCGAAGCAAACGTGATGTCGAAGGGTGTGAGTTCCGCGGCCCATTTGCCAACCCGTCCGGAGGCATACTTGTTTCGCAACATGAGAGCCAGCGGGTAGGAAGTTGGGATTGGGATTGCATGTGCGAGGAAGTAATGGCGAAGCTTACACGAAGCCATGAGCAGGGCGTATGCTAGCTTCTCCAGCTCTGTGTATTTTATCTTGGCTCCCTGGAGCGCTTCGGAGACATAGTAGACGGGTCGCTGTCCGTCTTCTTCCTGGACGAGGACCGCGCTGACCGCGGAAGCGGATGCGGCGAGGTACAACAGGAGCCGTGCTCCTGGCCTTGGGCTGGTGAGGCTTGGTAGCTGAGCGAGGTACTGCTTGAGTTCTTGGAATGCGTGTTGGCACTCTTCTGTCCATCTGAACGGCTCCGCACCCTGAAGGGTCTTGAAGAAGGGCAAAGCCCGCTCCGCCGAGCGGGACAAGAATCGGCTGAGGGCCGCGAGGCGCCCTGTGAGTTTTTGTACCTCTCGGGCGCTGCGGGGTGGTTGCATTTCTTGTATGGCCCTGATTTTCTCTGGGTTTGCTTTGATTCCTCTATTTGAGACGAGGAACCCCAATATCTTTCATGCTTTGACGCCGAAGGCGCATTTCTCTGGGTTGAGCTTGACTCCTTCTGCTCGGAGGCTGGCGAAAGTTTCTCGCAGGTCCCCGGGGTGGGAGCCCGCGAGCTTGCTTTTCACCACAATGTCGTCGACATAGGCCTCGACGTTCCTACCGAGCTGCTCTGCGAGGACTCTTGTGATAAGCGGGTAAATGTGGCTCCCGCATTTTTCAGCCCGAAGGGCATGCGATGGTAGCAGTAGTTGCCAATGGAGGTGATGAAGGCGGTTTTTGCTTCTTCCTCCTTAGCCATGAATATCTGGTGATATCCGGAGTATGTGTCCAAGAAGCTCATGAGCTCGCACCCTGACGTGGCGTTTACTAACTGGTCGATGCGTGGTAAGGGGAAGTCGTCCTTCGGACACGCCTTGTTGAGGTCGGTGAAGTCGACGCACATACGCCATTGGCCAGTACTTTTTTGGACGAGGACCGGATTGGCGAGCCATTCGGAGTGCTTGATTTCTCGAATCACGCCGGCTGTTAAGAGCTTGGCGATCTCCTTCTATGCGGCTTCGAGGCGTTTGGGCGTCATGCGCCGGAGCTTCTGCTTCTTTGGGACCGCGTCCGCTCGGATGGCCAGCCGGTGCTCGATTGTGTCCCTGGCGATGCCAGGGATATCTTCTGGGCTCCATGCGAAGATGTCGGTGTTATCGCGGAGCACCCGGAGGATGTTGTTGTGTTCTTCCTCCGTGAGTTCTGCCCCGAGGGCCACCGTTTTCTCGAGAAGCGCCCCGAGGCACCTTCGCACGCCCTTCCGCCGCCTTTGGGGCCCATTTGCCAACCGGGCCCGCTGCGTCTGCGTTTGCTTCGACCGCGTGAACGCGTCGAGCGTGCAAGCCCAACTCCATTTCGGCCCGACGAGCAAGGTGTTGGTTTGCCCGTATCGTAATAACTCCTTTGCGCGCGGGGATCTTCATGCACAAGTAGTTGTGATGCGCTATTGTGCCGAAGGTGTTGAGCGTGGCCCTTCCGAGGATGGCGTTGTACTGGTATGGCATTTCGACCACGTCGAAAGTTATCCTCTCCGTGCGAGATGCCTGGCCGTCGTCAAACGTGACGGGTAAGGCGATTTGACCCAGGGCCGTGACGGGCCTTCCTCCAAAGCCCACCAGCAGTATGCCCGGTGGTGACAGGCGATCTCTAGGGATCGTCATCTTGTCGAAGGCTTCTGCGAATAGGAAGTCCGCCGAGCTTCCGCCATCCACGAGGACACTCCTGACCTCATAGCTGGCAATGCTGGCGGAGATGACGAGGGGGTCCTGGTGGGGGAAGTGTATTCCCCGCGCGTCTTCGGGTCCGAATGTTATGGGCACCTCGGAATAGCGGGCTGGCAGGGAGGCCGGCTGTGTGGCCACGTGGTGGATTTGCCGGACGTACGCGCGACGTTGTCTCTTTGATGCTATGCCCAGCGAGGACCCCCTGTGATCATGTTGATGACCCTCTGGGCTGGCCCACCATGGCCGCCTTCGATGCGCAGGCGTAGCGGTGGGGCCGGCAACAGATTGCCCGCCTCCTTCCGGTCTTCATGTTCAATTGGCTGTTGGCTGCGGTGCATGTAGTCCTGCATGGCCGCGATGGTGCGGCACTCATTGTGTGTGTGACCCGCCGCGTGGAGGTCACAAGACAACGGGTTGCCGCTTGCCGCCTCGGGCGTCCTGGTGCCACCCACCGTGACGGCCGCGGCCCCTTCTGCGGCCGCGGTTTGCTCGGGCGCCTCTCCTGCCTGCTTCGGGGGTGTGCCCTTCGTCGACATGATAAACGTTTCGGCCTTTTGCCGAAAGTTGATGCGTGGTTTGCTGGTAGTCGGGGTGGTAGTTGCATCCTCCTTGGGTGGCCTATCTGTTGGGGTGGTATTTGGGGCGGCACCGTTCCTTCAGATGCTATCCTCCTCTGCTCGGGTGTATTCCTCTATCTTGTTGAAGAGCTCCGCGACCGTGCGTGCTGGCTTGCGTGCCAGTTTCTCCGACAGGGGGCCTTTCTGCAAGCCGCAGGTTGCGGCGTTTATGATGGTGGTCTCGTTGACCCCCCTTGACTTGGCACTTTACTTCTGCGAATTTTCTGAAGAAGCTTCGAAGGGATTCATCGGGGCTTGCTTGACTGCGAAGAGGTATCCTGCATCCTTCGGCTCGCTGTAGTTTCCTTGAAAGTTGTTGCGTATGTGATCACGCAACTGTTCCCAGGCGTAAATGGAGCGGGGGGGAATGGTAAAGAACCACGTCAGGGCGACGCCCTTAAGGGCGAGCGTGATGCTTTTTGCCTTAGTTGTGTCGTCTCCTCCCGCCGCTTCGACTGCTATTTCGTACACGCGCAGGAACTCCAAGGGATCTGTGCAACCTTCGAAGGGTGTGACCTCCGGCATTTTGAAGTTCCTTTGCCAGCGCGCTGCTTCAAGTCCCGCGCTCAACGAGGAGTTGGGATCTCCCCAGAGCTGCAGGCTCGTGTTTGGTTCCTCCGGGATGGTTTGGGCTCCGGCCTCGGGGTGTTGAGTGTCAGGCTGTGGCTGGGTGGTCACGAGGGTGCCTCCCGCTGTCTGTCGGAGACTAAGCATCTCCCGCCGGAGGTCCGCCAATTCTCGCTGGAGCGCTTCGTATGCTTCTCGAGTGATGCCTGCGGTATGCGTATTTGGCAAAGATGCTTCGGTGGGCGGGGCATCGCCTCTTACGATGTCCCTATGGGTGGAATTATTGGCTTCTTCTTCTGTGGCTCGAGTGGCGGCAGTGGCCGATGCGGCCCGACCCCGCTTTGCTTTAGGAGTGTTCGGGGTCGCGGCCGCCGCTGCTGCCTCGGTTGCAGAGACTTTAGGTGCTGCCCTTCGGGGGGGCATCGATTTTTCTGGGTGTGACTTTCTTGCCGAACCCCACGGATGGCGCCAACTGTCGTAGTGAGAAGACTAGACAGTAAGAAGTGGAGACCCCTCGTGCTGGGAAGACGAGGAAACTTAAAAGGGGCTCGGTTGTATTCAAAAATTGTCCTCCCTTGGTTACATGGTGGAGGGGGCTATTTATAGCCTCCCGACATGGCATCTAAAAGTACATGTATGCCCCTAGCAAAGTACACTAGCCCTAGGGGCTGCAGGGTCTTTTGTGCGCCCTATGCGTAGCCTCCGGTGCATGGTGTGTCTTCGTGGACGCGGTCTATCTTGGGGGATACACCCGGTCCACCATTCCTACGGACCATGTGCCCTTCGTCGGTCCTTTGCTGCCTTCTTTGGAGGGTCTCCTTGGGTCCTTCGGAGGGTCTTCGGGACCACTCCGAGGGGTCTTCGGCTCATCCTCCGAGTAAGTCCTTGGGAAACCTTTCGGTGTTGCCGTGCTTCGCCGGGTCGTGGGGGCCAGTGGGACGTCCCTACAACAGGATCTAAGTATTTGCATATTGCAAGAACGTGTATATGGTATATGGATAACAGTATATGGTGCTAAGATAGCTGGGAGTTGGAAATCTGTACAATGTTTTAACTATGCACGAGTAAAGGCCCAACCAGTACCAAACCCGATGAATATGTTTGCTTATGTAACTATGTATGAGCAAGATGTAAATGTGGATAAACGTGTATGAAAGCACAACAGCACAAGCTAGATACAAGCAGGAACACGATAAAAGGAGCTACAACTGATGCTTCACGTTCAGTCGCATGTAGGCGCGATTGTTTATTGGTCGCAAAAGATCGACGTGTTTGTAATTTCCTAGAGCCGACAATAAGTTACATATATATGAACAACATATAAGACGGACATAAATAGTACTATATGTTCTTCAAGATAGAAACAGTGATGTTGTCGTCTCGCAAATTATAGCATAGCTGCGCAGGTGGGAAGCAAAACAGGCGATGTGCGATTGCAGCATACTCGGTAGCTGTTGCTGTAGGAAGGACAGAATAGAAACCAGTAAGCTCTAGAACATCGTTAACGAATAGGTTGAAACTTACAAAATCTGCGTGCACCGAGAAAAAGACATGAATAATGGAACACGCGAGCAGAGATGATGTACTTAGATCTATTTTTTGGCGTTGTTATCCGAACATTCTTCTGTTACACCGACAGAGGAAGCCATGTCGTCAGGTAGTGTTTGCCCTGGGCTGCAAAAAAAATGATATCTATGAGAAAGCATTATATTGAGGCTGAAATAGAGCACAAAAATCTAGTAGTTATATGAGATGTGCGTTGGAAAACTAAAATAATAACTAATTACCTTACAGTGGAAAGCCAAAATATTAAAGATACATTCCCTTGCCATCTAACTCAACATGATAGTTTAGCAACGAGGTTCCACTTCCACTAGCTATGTAAACTGACGGTCCTCAAACTGCAGATTCTAGCACCATGCTGATTCTAGAAGGGATGGAAGCATATCCAATCAGGTATTGATTTTTTAGGGTCAATTTACTAGTTCAGGCAACTGCTACAAGGTTCCACTTCCACCTGCTGTACAAATTGACAGGCCTAAAAGTGCACATTCCAGCACTATGCTGATTGGAGAAGAAATGGAAGCATATCCAGTCAGGTATATTTTTTACAATACTGATATTAGTTTTGAATTATTTTTAGGGTCAATTTACTAGGGTAGCCAATAGAAAGCATGGAGTGGCATAGAGATTATGGCAGCTTAAGAGCATTTCAGTAAAAAAGTCAAAGCTGAGGTGATCTATGCCTGATGAATGAAAAACAAAGGATCCGGTTATATAAATATCAGCTATTCAGCTATTTAGAGGCAAAATGCTATACTGCCACAATATTTGCACAGTAAACAAAAGCACCTTCTATGATCAATGGTCATAAATATGAATAGTACATTCCTCTAACTTTGTTAGCAAAGAAGAAATAAATAGACCAGTAAAGCATTTAGAAAACTAAATTCTATTGCACATAAGAGTATGAGCACATAGAAACCTGTGAATTCTATTTTCATTGGTCAATATACAGCAACATCCTCACCTCCCCAACTCCATAACTGCCCATCTGAAGTCAGCGCCGTCGTGAAGAAGCCACCACAAGCTACAGCAGCAACTGGAACTGGCAGCGCATACACCTTGGAAGGAACACTGAGAGAGCCAGCTTCACCTGGACCACCCCCACTTCCAAGCCCCAACCTACCATCTCCTTCATCGCGACCCCAAGTGCAAAGTTCACCTGTAAGCAAAGTGCAAGGATCAGCAGAGCTGAGGGAGTTTGATAAATCACAAAAGGCCAATACTCCACAAATGATTATCACTAAAGTGTCTTCTCTCCCCTTTCTCATTACGCAAACGCGAAATGCAGTAACAACTGATCCTAAATTATCTTTTAGCACTAAGCATGAACCACACCAACCTGAGTATGTGATTGTTGCGGTATGCACTCCGCTTGTAGCAATGCGTGATATCTTCCCTTCCCAAGGACCATTCACTTGCCTTGGCAATAGCTCTCTGTCGTAGTGAGAAGACTAGACAGTAAGAAGTGGAGACCCCTCGTGCAGGAAGACGAGGGGGCTGAACAGGGGCTCGGTTTGTATTTATTATTCCCCTCCTTAGTTACAGGGTAGAGGGGCTATTTATAGCCTCCCGATATGATACATGAAAATACATACATACCCCTAACAAAGTACATTAGCCCTAGGGGCAGCAGGGTCTTTTATGCGCCCTATGCGTAGCCTCTGGTGCACGATGCACCCTTGTGGACATGGTCTATCTTCTAGGGGTGCGCCTGGTCCACCGTTCTTGTGGACCCTGTACCCTTCGGCGGTCCTCTGCTACCTTCCCTAGGAAGTCTCTTCGGCCCGCCAAGGGTCTTGAGATCCTCCGAGGGGCCGGGATCCTCCCCGGGCTTCGGATGCCTCCAGGGGTCTTGGGATCCTCCGAGGGGTCTTCGGCAGCCTCCAGTATGTCCTTGGAAGGCCTTTTCGGTCGCTGCGTGCCGCCAGTCGTCGGGGGGGTGGGGCCCCACGACAAGCCCCTCGCGATCGAGGTGCGCCGCCATGGTCGAAACCGCTGCTGTTCTCTGTAAGGTCCAGCACACCGCCCTCCGCCGTGGCGGCGCCGTTGGTTGCGAAGGTCTTCCTTCCTTCGCACCGTTTCTGCGGGGACTCACGGGCATCGTGCACTTTAATGGTGCTGGCACGCACTGTGTTGACGGCGGCTAGGGCTGCCATGCGCCGTAACGGCGCCTGGGGTGTTGTGCGCCGTTATTGACGCGTCATAATGGCACCGTTGCCTGTACCGGTGCCTCCTCGTACCGCTAACTGTGTTATTAATGACGCGTGTGGTGCCTGTTGAGCTCCCTGGGCGGCTATAAGTAGCCACCACCCCCCCTTTTTGGGGCTTATTCTGTCGCTTTTTCAAACATTTGTTTGCACCTTGCTACGTTGTACTTCCGAAAGATGACGAAGCGAGGCAAGGACGCTGCGGTAGAATCGTCCTACACGAGTGACCTCGGGAGGTCGACGGTGACGGAGGCAGTGCTCCGGACACTCGTGGAGGAGGGCAAGATGGAGAGCATAACGAAGGTTCGAGTTCCCGAAACGGAGACGGTGTCGTCGCCTCGGGCCGACGAGGTGGTAGTTTTTGTTGCCTTTCTTGACGCCGGGTTGCGAATCCTGTGCGTGGACCTGGTGAGAGACGTCCTACAGCTGTACGGTGTGGAGTTGGCACAACTTACCCCCAACTCGGTTGTTACGTTGGGGGTCTTCGAGTGGATGCTTCGAGCGGCCGGAGCTGCGGGGGAGGCTCGCCTTTTCGTGTTCTTGCACGATGCCCGCTGCCAGCCGAAGAAGAACAACGACGACGAGACATTAAATTTTGGCAGCGTCAATTTTCAACCGAGGTCGTGCTGCCAAATGTACTTACCTGCTCCGGTGGCGCGGAACAGGTGGGAAACGGCCTGGACGCGAAGGTGGTTTTACCATACCTGCACGCCGGGGGATGGTCTGCTGTCCTGAGGCGGGCCGATACAGCCCATCGCCAGCCCCGACATCGAGCTAACGGCGAGGGAGGAGGCCCATTTGCGCCTTCTTCTGGATGTGATGAGGCGATTCTCCACACGAGATTTGGTGGAGGAGTTTTGCGCCTTCGGGCTTTGGCCGTTGGCGCGGGACTGGGAAGTTGAGCGGGACTCCACCGGTTCTGGGCACCCCACTCTTACTGTGAGGGGGCACGAAGGTATGGCTCTTGGCCTAGATCTTTGTTTGGATTTTGAAAGGTGACTTACGCTTTTTTTTCGTTGCAGCCGTGTCGATTGCCGAAGCGAGCCACGCGGCGGAGATACTTCTTGGCCCGTATACGGGTGAGGAGGATGAGGCGTTGTCTGGTTGTGCGGGAGGGGCGGTTGAACCGGGCGTATCCTGCCTCAGTTCGCCTCGCTGACCGGCCCGACCCGGAGGCCAAGAAGAAGAAACGCGTCCGACCGGTGGAGATTGAGGGGGCCGGGCCAGTTTTTGTGGCCCCTCTGCGCGTTGCTGCGCCCCGCGACATTGGTGCTGGTCCGCACAATGCTGAGGGCTCGGGGCATGCGTCGAAGAGACCGGCGGTGGACCCTTCGGGCCGGTTGGGGTTTTCTGGATCCGCTTCGAACGCTGATCCCTCCGGTCCTCATGACGCTTCGAGTGCGGGGGGAGTCCCACTGTGGTGGCCGAGCGAACCGCCTCGCAGATGCGGCGAGCGATCGGCTCTTTTGACGTTGTCGGGTTGGATACCGACGAGTCCTCCGGGCAGAGCACGCCCTCGAATGTTTACGTGGGCGAGGATGCTGCGAACGAGGTGCCACTCACCCCTCGGGTGCCGCACGGTAAGTTGCTACTCTAGCGGGTTGCTTGGTGGTTATTTTGCTTGAGGCTGATGCTTTTAAAGGCTTCGATATCGCAGCGGATGATGTCATGCAGGAGGGTGGGACCGGCGGAGGAGGTTCTGGTCCTGTTGCCTCCGGAGGAGGGAAATCCGGAGGCGGCCAGTCGGGGGAGCATGGCTCTGCTCGCCCTTCGGGTATGGTGGACTTGGGGCCTATGTGTCGCGCCAATTTTCGCGTTAGCGAAGGAGCGTCGCAGGTGTGCGGGGCTGTGGCTGATTTTGCTTCGCCACCTCTGCTTCGGGAGCTCCTCGTGCGGATGACCTTGCCCGACATTCTTCGGGGTATCGAGGCGAACGCCGTGAAGGTCCTCTCTTTTTTTTTCTTTTTTTCTTTTGGTGTATCGCTGAGCCACTTTGTTTGCGCAGACCGTTATGCTAGAGAGGGCCCTTAATGGTGACATTGTGTCGGGCTTCGCCGAGATCCAGAAGCAGGTCGAGGACGAACACGCTCGGAACGAGGTGCTTAGCGGTGAGCGCGACGCTTTGGCCCTTCGGGTGCAAGCCCTGGAGGAGCAAGTGAAGGACCTGCGAGGCGAGAAGGCAGTGCTTGAGGAGGAAGTTCACAT
Organism: Ampelocalamus luodianensis; assembly: GCA_036346255.1. Taxonomy (NCBI): domain Eukaryota; kingdom Viridiplantae; phylum Streptophyta; class Magnoliopsida; order Poales; family Poaceae; genus Ampelocalamus; species Ampelocalamus luodianensis. The sequence goes on along the minus strand of CM070633.1, from coordinate 62,525,171 downwards.
CGAGCATGAGCTGTCAACTTCTGTTGGGCTTGCTGCTTGGCGAGCCATGGAGGCCGTCGAGGGGGCCGTGTCGCAACTTGGCGTCGTTCCCCCAGCGAGGTGCCATCGGCCCTCGGAGATGGACATCACGTTCAGATGGCTTCACCGTGCCGGGGAAGTGTTCCACCCGGCTGCCCGCGCGTATGGTGACCACTGCGCGAAGGATGCTTGGTCCGCGACGCTCGCCTCCCTCAACAAGGCCGGTTGCGCCCACATTGATGGTCTTGCGGCTCGGGCTGTCGCGGTGACCACTCCGGAGGAAGTGGCGGCCGCGCGGAACCGTACGAGGAAGGCCGGGAGAGTCCTGCTTCAAGATTACTGGTCCCTGCGTGGTCATGACGACGCGACGGAGTCATTGCGGGTGGCGCAAGCGCAGCGGGAGAAAAGGAAGGCCCCGGTGGCAGCCTCGGCGGAAGATGCGCGTGTCGACAAGCGGGGGTCCACCCCACACGATAAGGTGTGACCCCCCGCCTTTTAGGTTATAGTTAGCGTCGGAGCTTCGCAATGTTTTTTTTGTCGCTCCTTTTGTTTTGCCGTAAGGGGCGTTTTGTACGAGGGTAACCTCTTTTTGTGTAAGACCTTCGTTTTAAATGGAAAATGTTTGGACAATGGCATGACTTATTTGTTTGGAACCGCGCTTCGTATATTCAGGACAAAGGATTACTGATCAAGCAAGTCACCGAGCGGGGTCCCGCTCCGTCCGAAGCGCGAAGTATTAAGAGGGGCACCGGTCGTCGGGGCTCAAAGGACGAGCGGGGCGTGTTGTCTGTTTGGCCCTTGCAATTGTGCTATCGGGGAGCTGTTTATCACGGCGCGAAGTGGCAGCGCTGGAAGCTGGCGAACCCTACCGGTTCTATGAGGGAGTTTCATCGTGCCTGCAAGAGGAAGGCGGCCGAGGTGCGTGAAGAGATTCGGGCGTTCTGGAGGCACCGCGAGGCGATGATTGCCGGCGCTGATGCTGATCCCTTTGCGTCGTGTGCTGAGTCGGCTCCTTCGCACGCTGTTTTTTCAAGTGATAGTTCCTCTGAGTCCTTGGATGAGCTCGAAGCAACGCAGAGGGAATTAGCGAGGCTGCTGGCGTCTGGGGTGTCAGACGAGGAGCTGCTTGAATGGGCTATGCGCACAGAGGAATGGGACTTTGTCCTGTAAGCGTGTTACTATTGTAAACTATCGTATTTGTCATCGGCGGAGCTTTGTTGTATGTTGTTGAGATATGATTAATAAAGACCAGCTATAACTTGTGCCTCGTAGGAGGTTGAGATATGTTTTTATGTTATTGCGAGGGGGAGGGTACGCGAGGGGGTGCGAGGCGGCGTTCATTCTCCTGATAGGGTTTTGGGGAGCCCTATTCGTACGATTTTTTTGTTTTGCGGTGGGGGCAAAGCCGCGCTCGTCCCCCTACCTTCTTTTGATAGGGCTTCGGAGAGCCCTATTCGTATGATTTGCGAGGTGGGGGCGAAGCCACGCTCGTCCCCCTACCTTCTTTTGATAGGGCTTCGGAGAGCCCTATTCGTATGATTTACGAGGTGGGGGCGAAGCCGCGCTCGTCCCCCTACCTTCTTTTGATAGGGCTTCGGAGAGCTCTATTCGTATTTTTTTTGCGAGGTGGGGGCGAAGTCGCCCTCGTCCCCCTACTTTCTTTTGATAGGGCTTCGGAGAGCCCTATTCGTATGATTTGCGAGGTGGGGGCGAAGCCGCGCTCGTCCCCCTACCTTCTTTTGATAGGGCTTCGGAGAGCCCTCGGTCTGCACCGGGGCCGAAGGCCATGCGCGGTGTTTGTTTATACACCCGGGCCCTCGGGGGACCTCGGTGTGCACCGGGGCAGAAAGCCATGCGCGGTGTCTTGTTTTATGCACCGAGGTCCTGGGGAGACCTCGGTGTGCACCGGGGCGGAAAGCCATGCGCGGTGTCTTGTTTTATGCACCTGGTCCTCGGGGGACATCGGTGTGCTCCGCGATTCTTTTTATATTGCATTGGCACAAAATGCACAAAAAAATTACACATGATCTTACAAACCCCCCCTTCGCTTCTTCTATGGGGCTGGGTTTTTGTCCGGTCGCAGCCGGGATTTTTACAATGTTGTACTCAAGGGTAGAACTTGCGGAGACTCTTGGCGTTCCATGTGTGGTCGAGCTGCTGTCCTTCGGGTGTAGCTATGTTGTAGGACCCTGCCCTTGTGCTTTGGGTGATAATGTATGGCCCTTCCCATTTGGACTGTAGCTTGCTGACTGTCGCGGGGTTCGCCACCCGCTTTAGGACCATGTTTCCTGGTGCGAGGGGGCGAGCCCAGACTTTCTTGTTATACGCCTTCGCGACACCCACCGTGTGCCTTGCCATGTTTGAGATGGCCTGCACGCGGTGCTCTTCTACTGCGTCCAGGGAAACTTCGCGGCCTTCCGGATTGTCGGCTTGGCATGCTCGGAGGGACTTGGTGGCGAGCTCTTCAGGGGTCATTGCTTCGTCGCCGAAGATGAGCTTGAAAGGAGAGAAACCAGTGGCCCTGATTGGCGAGGTTCGGAGTGCCCATAAGGCTTTCTGTAGCTCCTCGGGCCACAATCCTTTTGGCAAGCCCACCAGGCGTTTGTTGAGACCTGCCAATACGTTGTCGTTTGCCCTTTCGACTGCTCCATTGGACTCCGAGTGTCCAACAGATGCGAAGCATATGGTGACCCCCAATCCTTCGCAAAATGACCTGAAGGTTGCGGAGTCGAACTGTGTGCCGTTGTCGGTGACTAGGTCGCGAGGTACTCCGTACCTGCAGATGACGTTCTTCCGCATTTAAACGTTGAAACTGCTGCTGCCGCCGTTATTTTTAGTATCGGCTCGCTTCTACCCATCTTGAGAAGTATTCGATGGCAAGCGGCGCGCAGTTGCCCTTCTTGCCGGGAAGGGGCCGATGATGTCGAGGCCCCATCTTGCGAAGGGCCATACCGGCGGTAAGGGCTATAGCAGGGTGGGGGCGCTCTTGGGTTATTGCTGGCCCATTGGCACCCCTGGCAGTGCTGGACGAGATGTTGTGCGTCGCGCAGCGCCGTCGGCCAGTAAAAACCTTGTCGGAAGGCTTTGGCGACAATGCTTCGTGGGGCCTAATGTGCTCCGCAGGCCCCTCGTGTATTTCCCTGAGGAGGTGCTGACCTTCCTTTTTGTGAAATGCATCGCAGGAAAGGGGTACAAACGCCTCCTTTGTACATGTCACCCTTAACGAGGTGGTAATTCCTGGCTCGGTACTTGAGGTGTTTTGCTTCGATTGGATCATCTGGTTCGCCGCTTGTCAGGTAAGCGATGATGATGTTGCGCCAGTCTGTGGCGTCAATGTGTGCCACATGGTACACTTTGCCTGGCGATGCCTTGGTAGGCTTAGCACCTTCGGTCTCGATACCTTTCAGCTTGAGAGCACCTAGTGCTCCGGACGGAGCCCCTTGTGCTCCGGGCGGAGCCCCTAGTGCTCCGATTGGGATGGTGGTCGCCTCGGTCGAGGCGGAAGGCTTGTTGAGTATCTCGTAGAAGACTTCCGGCGGTGGGCGGTCATTGGAACTGGCCATCTTTGCGAGTCGGTCGGCGGCTTCGTTCGCACTTCTGGGTATTGCCTGGATGGTGATTCCGAGGAACCCCTTGGCAATGGCTCGCACCGCCGCGAGGTACCGAGCCATTTCGGGATCCCTTGTTTCGAATGTCTTGTCGAAATGTCCCGCCATGAGTCGCGAGTCACTTTTCACGACCACTCGCTTGGCTCCTAATGCCTTCGCTCGACGGAGTCCTAGGAGGAGAGCCTCATATTCCGAGGCGTTGTTTGTCGTGGCGAAGTTGAGTCGCGCGATGTGTGATATGCTCCGACCATCTGGTGCGATGAGGATGGCGGCCGCTCCTGCTCCCGTGGCGCACCAGGAGTCGTCGGTGTATAGTGTCCATGGTGTGTCGATGGCATTGGCTTGCTGCTCCGTGTGAGGGGTCCACTCGGCGACGAAGTCGGCCAATGATTGGGATTTTATTGTGGTGCGCGGAGTGAACGTGATGTCGAAGGGTGCGAGTTCCGCGGCCAATTTGCCGACGCGCCCAGAGGCATCCTTGTTTCGCAACATGAGAGCTAGGGGGTACGAGGTTGGGATTGTGATTGTATGTGCGAGGAAGTAATAGCGAAGCTTGCGCGAGGCCATGAGCAGGGCGTATGCTAGCTTTTCCAGCTCCGTGTATCTTATCTTGGCCCCCTGGAGTGCTTCGGAGACATAGTAGACGGGTCGCTGTCCGTCTTCTTCTTGGACGAGGACCGCACTAACCGCGGAAGCGGATGCGGCAAGATACAACAGGACCTGTGCTCCTGGCCTCGGGCTGGTGAGGCTGGGCAGCCGGGCGAGGTATTCCTTGAGCCCTTGGAATGCGTGTTGGCACTCCTCTGTCCATCGGGATGGCTCTGCACCTCGAAGGGTCTTGAAGAATGGCAAGGCCCGCTCTGCCGAGCGGGACAGGAACGGGCCTTCCCCCGAAGCCCACCAGTGGGATGCCCGGCGGTGACAGGCGATCTCTGGGGATCATCATTTTGTCGAAGGCTTCTGCGAATAGGAGGTCCGCCGAGCTTCCGCCATCTACGAGGACTCGCCTGACCTCGTAGCTGGCGATGCTGGCGGAGATGACGAGGGGGTCCTGATGGGGGAAGTGTATACCCCGCGCGTCTTCGGGTCCGAATGTTATGGACACCTCAGAGTAGCGGGGGTGGCGGAGGCGGCGTGTGGCCACATGGTGGATTTGCGCGCGACGCGACGGCGTTGTCTTTCGATGCTATGCCCGGCGAGGACCCCCCCGGTGATCATGTTGATGATCCTCTGGCCGCCCGCCGTGGCGCCTTCAATCGCGTGGCGTGGCGGTGGAGCCGGCAATAGATTGCCCGCCTCCTTTCGATCTTCGTGCTCAACTGGGTGCTGACTGCGGTGCATGTAGTCGTGCATGGCTGCGATGGTGCGGCACTCCGCTGTTGTATGCGACCCTTCGCCATGGAGGTCACAGTACGATGGAGCTGCTGCTGCGCCGCCTCGGGCGTCCTGGTGCCACCCCCCGTGACACCGCGGCCCCTACCGCGGTCGCGGTTCGCTCGGCCGCCTCTTCTTCCTGCTTCGGAGGTGTGCCCTTCATCCAGATGATAGACGTTTCGGCCTTTTTGCCGATAGTTGATGCGCGGTTTGCTGGTAGCTGGGGCGGTAGCTGCGTCCTCCTTCGGTGGCCTGTCTGTTGGGGAGTTGCTTGGGGCGGTACCATTTCTCCGGGTGCTGTCCTCCTCCGCTCGGGCGTACTCCTCTATTTTGTCGAAGAGTTCGACGACCGTGCGCTCTAGCTTGCGCGCCAATTTTTTCGACAGGGGGCCCTTTTGCAAACCGCAGGTTGCGGCGTTTATGATGGTAGTCTCGTTGACGCCCTTGACTTGGCATTTTACTTCTGTGAACTTTCTGAAGAAGCTTCGGAGGGATTCGCCCGGGGCCTGCTTGACTGCGAAAAGGTGTCCTGCGTCCTTTGGCTCGTTGTAGCTTTCTTGAAAATTGTTGCGTATGTGATCACGCAACTGTTCCCAGGCGTAAATGGAGTGGGGGGATGGTAAAGAACCATGTTAGGGCGACGCCCTTGAGGGCGAGCGTGATGCTTTTCGCCTTTGTTGTGTCGTCTCCTCCCACCGCTTCGACTGCTGTTTCATACACGCGCAGGAACTCCGAGGGATCTGTGCACCCTTCGAAGGGTGTGACCTCCGGCATTTTGAAGTTCCTTGGGCGGTCGCCAAGTCTGCGCTCAACGGTGAGTTTGGATCTCCCCGGAGCTGCAGGCTCGTGTTTGGTTCCTCCGGGATGGTTTGGGCTCCGGCTTCGGGGTGTTGAGTGTCAGGCTACGGCTGGGTGGTCGCGAGGGTGCCTCCCGCCGCCTGTCGGAGGTTGAGCATCTCTCGGAGGTCCGCCATTCCGCTGAAGTGCCTCGATGATTCTCGAGTGATGCTGCGCAGTGTTCGGCAAAGATGCTTGTGGCTGAGCATCGCCTCCTACGATGCCCCATGGGTAGAATTATTGGCTTCTTCTTCTCGCGGCTCGGCGGCAATGGCCGATGCGAGCCGGCCCGCTTGCTTTAGGAGTGTTGGGTCGCCGCCACGCCTCTTGCATGAGACTTTGGGTGCCGCTTCGGGGCCATGAGCTTTTTTGGGTGACTTTCTTGTCGAACCCTACGGACGGCGCCAACTGTCGTAGTGAGAAGACTAGACAGTAAGAAGTGGAGACCCCTCGTGCAGGAAAGACGAGGGGGCTGAACAGGGGCTCGGTTTGTATTTATTATCCCCCTCCTTAGTTACAGGGTAGAGGAGCTATTTATAGCCTCCCGATATGATACATGAAAATACATACATACCCCTAACAAAGTACATTAGCCCTAGGGGCAGCAGGGTCTTTTACGCGCCCTATGCGTAGCCTTTGGTGCACGATGCACCCTTGTGGACATGGTCTATCTTCTAGGGGTGCGCCTGGTCCGTCGTTCTTATGGACCCTGTACCCTTCGACGGTCCTCTGGTACCTTCCCTGGGAAGTCTCTTCGGCCCCGCCGAAGGGTCTTCGGGATCCTCCGAGGGGGCTTTAGGATGCCTCCGAGGGGTCTTCGGGGCAACCTCCGAGTATGTCCTTGGAAGGCCTTTTTGGTGCTACCGTGTTTCGCCAGGTCGTGGGGCCGGTGGGGCGTCCCTACGACACTCTCTATGGTAAACAGTGTCCTTGAGCTCCAAATCCACCATAACCCCTGCAGACTACAGTAAATTGAGTGATGCAGCAGCCACATCAACCAAAAATGCAATACATTCTTCTTGCATTTTCTGCCATGCAGCGAGCACTTAGGCATCTAATCACATGAAGCAATTTCAAATGAGCAATGTGGCAGATTCTTCACCAGGTAAAGACGTCTCCAGAGGTGGTCAGCGCAGCGGAGTGGATGCCGCCAAGCGCGAGGACGCGGAGTTCGCTGAGGTTGGGGTTAGGGCAGGGGACGAAGGCGGAGGACTCGTCTCCGAAGCCGAGGCGACCGCCGTCGCCCTTGCCCCACACCCAGGCACCGCCGTCGACGAGGAGCACGGAGGGGAAGAGCCCGCAGGAGATCCTCCCCCCCCCCTCCACAAAAGATGTCTCCGCAACGGCAGGGAGGCGTCCGGGGGTGGGAGAGAGGAGCGGCGAGGGGTCAGGGAGGAAGAGGTGGGCGACGGGGGAGGGGTAGAAGCGGCGCTCCTCCTTGCCGCCGCCGAGCTGGCCGGACGCGCCGCGTCCCAGGAGAGGAGGGACACGGGGGTGGTGCCGTTCGAGTAGAGAGTAGGGGTGGCGCTCGATGCGGTTGAGGTGGAGAAGCGGCAGCGGAGGGGGAGGAGGCGGCGGAACATTCCGGCGGCGGGCGGTTGGTTTGGCTGCGACAGACAAAGAGAACTGGACAAGTAGTACAAAAGCGGGCCCACGGGTTCGAACCCGTTAAGAGCCATTGAGACACTGACCAGCAGTGACCACCCGAGAGAGAGCATCGGGTTAACGGGCGCTTCCATCCAACTTGCCAAGGGCACCGCGTCGCACCGAACCGCAGAAGGGGAGGGGAGAGAGCCAGAGAGGTCGGCGAGAGCAGCAGCCATGGCGAACAAGGCGACGGCGACGACCTCCTGGCGATGGCGGCTGCTGCTGCTTCTGCTCCTCGCCGTGGCCGCCCTATGCTGGATTCCTCCGGCGATCGCCATGGCAGCCGCTGCCTCGACTGCCTCGGGAGCGCGGAGGTCGCTGCTGGGCTTCGTGGAGGCGCAGGGGAACTCCTCCTACCGATGCACCCCCTCCGGTCCCTGTTTCCCCTGCCAGTACTCCGAGAAGGTCAGGCGATTCTTTCTGTGAATCTGTGACCGTGTTGGGGATTACCCTATTATGGCCTATGGGGAAAAATTCGATCTTGGGAGGGCGAAACATGAAGATTATGTTATAGTTCTGCTATTCGGGTGGGATTTGGGGATTGCGTGGTTTCTTGATTCCATTATTTTCGTTGTAGCTAATGGGTAATCCTGGGTTGGATAAATGAAGTGTATATTAAGAAAAGATCGGATCTTGGTTAATGTCGATTGGAATAAACGAGCCTTTTTTGCTCCAAATATATTATGCTTTTTGTTTGGTATTTTGGTTTGGTTTACGTAGTAAAATTTTGTTTCGGGCAGTGGCAAAGATCATGTCCAAGTTCCGGATGCAATTTATGATTGCGGAGTCTCCCACCCTATTCAAAAGTTTGTGTGTTGTTTTGATATTATTTAGATTGATGTGGCATTAAGGAAGAGAGTAAGATTAAGGTGCCATCGAGGCATCGAGGAGTAGCCTTCTTTAGTTAGCTGGTGTTGTTTAGTTAATCTTATTAATCACTGTCTTATTTTGCCTGTCTAATCAGAATGTATGGTGCCTATATCATAATTTTGCATCGTGTCTGCTTTTTGTAAGCCGATTTGTTTGTTTATAATAAATTATGGCTGTGTGCATCGTATGATGCAGATGCCGGGAGGTTTGCCTTTCCACTACCTAAAAAAAATATCATAATTTTGCGGTTCATTCTCGCTTGTATGTTGAAAGGTGTGATATTGTACTTTAATGTGTGCTGGAAAAGAAGAAAGGGGGGAATTTCGTGGGTTGAGGGAAATACAGATCTTTTGTGCCATGTAGAGAAAATTTTAGTTGCATGTTTGAAGTTACCTCAACGGTTTCTCTGTTCCCCATCTTTATGTTGTGGATGACCCTGAAGTGTGCTTATCTTGATTCCATATAAGCTAGGTATATAAGGCAAAGTTTCCTATTGGAATTGGAAATTGAACCATATGTAGCTAAGAAGCACCAACTCTGTCCTTTTCTTAATCTTATGGAGTGCGAACTGTCTAAACATTAATAGTGTAAGATTTCATTTATATAAACGATTTCATTTCTGTTATTGTCCAAAATCATCTGCCTGTAAATGTTGTTTGACTAACAACTAACAAGGAATTGATATTATAGCTTCCAACAGTGTGTATGAAACAAGAAGGTTAGCTCATACACTACACCTTATCTTTATTGGTCAGAATTCCCACTCATCAACTCTCATCCCCACCCCTTTACTCCTTCTAGCCTAGTAGTTATGTCCTGTCAATTGATTGACTCCTTATTTCAACATTACTTGGCTTTGGGAAGCTGTGACCTGAAAACTGGTTAGACAGTTATATTCTACCTTAGCTTCTTTTGGGCTTCTAGTTGTACTAATTGTTCAGAGATTTTATTGGACAAACTGTTAGCTTAATGATTAATTGATTACAGGACAATATTATTTTCCTGGACCATGGTTTATTCAACATATAGGTGACGGGTTTTCCATGGTTATTAAGCACTGCTTATGTTGGGACTTCTGCATGCATGCAGATGACCATACTAAGAGATCTAATTTGGATAATAGTATCTGCAATTACATGTGACAGAATTTCCCTGCTTGCCCCCACTACTAATAGATATATCTACTTCAAGGCTCCAGCTGCTGCTCATTTTGTATTTGCTTCACAAACTTAATGGAGTTGAACAATTCATAGATGTCAAGCCTGGGTTCAGAACTTCAAATCACAAGTTCACAACTGTGCAGGAGCACTACACTATCAACTATTGAAATGGCATGCTTGCATATTTGTTTTAAATCTCACTAGCCTGACATATCATTTTGTCTTCATTTTTTGGTTAGAATGATGAAAAGTACTGTTGCAGCGAAACCGGCTACCGCTTTCCTTTGAAATGTCAATTGCAAAATGGTGCAAAAGAAGGAAACAATAGCAAGCAAAGGAAGGTGTTGGATGATGCATCCACATCAGGTGGCACAAAGCATTACGTTACTTACAGGAGTTGTGTACCATTGGAAGATGAAGAGAAGTTATCTGTTCTTGGCTTCGAGGTATTAAAATCATAGAACTTTTCTCTTTTCTTATTATAAAGATTGTATTTGTCTGCCATGAATTCCTTATTCCCTCTAGCGTAAACTTTTGCTGAAACTAAAATCGCAGGGAGTAAAGAATGGAAAGTCAGAAACCAGTGTTACTTGGACACGGACATGGGTGTCGGATTCCGACTCGGATTCGGGTGTCTGATTCGACAAGCTCTATAAAATAGGATTCAAGGATTCGTCTAATATATATTCTTTTTATATTTAAAAATCAAAATAAAATTATTTATGTAGTGAAATATTTAGTTTAGGTACACTACCACTACATTGTATAACTACCACAAAAGATCCTAGACACTATTGATATCATATAGTTATAAGAAAGACTAGCTTCACACCACTCACCCTTTTAAAAATGGTAACAAAAGCTGTTCAATGTCTCGTTAGATGTAAAAGTGAATAAAGAAGTACTACAACTGAGGTCTTTTGCAGCTCCTCTAGCCTTCTTCTCCCTCTCCTCCTTCTCTTCAGACCAGCCTCGCAATCTTTCAAATGCTCCTTCGACCAAGCATTACCACTCCACCCTTGACTCTCCTTCCTCTAATAGCTCTCTAAATCATGCCAGAGCACCGGCATCTCTTTTCTCTCTTCTTTCTCCAACAGATCTATCTAAACACCGGTATCAAGCTAGTTCTTCCCTTCTGCTCCTCACAAGGACGCTCCATGGGGTGTCCGATAAGTGTCACAAGGAGTTTGACACACGTGACACGGGGATGCGTGTCAACGCGGCAAAAAAAATTAGACTCGCACGTCCAAGTAACACTGTCAGAAACTGTAAAAGAACCTAGCATTGTTTATAAAGTGGGAATCAGATCTAGGCTTATTACAGATTTTTGCAAAACTGAGCTCTGATCTCACACTTAAACAAGAATGAACGGCGGGACCCTTTTTTCTCAGTTTGTGACAACGGGTGCCTGGGGCTTTAACTTTTGACGGATGCAGTGTGATGCGAATTCCATGTACTTACAGAGATTGAAACTTCCCACTTTCCCAGTAAGAAGACTACATCTACATGTGTACTCAAAGAAAGCAAAACATATGTTGTACTTTTCTAGCACAACTTACTTCATCTAATTACATCGCATTTGTTGATAACTTATTTTATTTTCAGTTTTCATTGGTTGATGATTATCCGAAACAAGTTTTACTTCTTTTTCAAAAGCATGAAAAATTGACAATGTAGAGTTTTGCCTGTGCTGCTTTTTTTTTCTGTGGATCTGAATCACAAAGTTGTGTTCTTTGCAGGTAATCATGGCTGGAATGTTGCTAATAAGTGGCCCATTTGTATATTTTCGGAAAAGGCGCACAAATCTAATGCAAGGGGCTGCAAGAATCCCAACAAGCCCTCCTAGGTTTTAGCTTTGAACAATAATGGATTGTTTGCTCGAGTTGATTTGTTGTATCATTTTGATGGTCCTTTTTCCTGTCATTGTACTGTATTTACACATGTACTTGTGGAAGAGGCGAAGAAGAGCTTGTTAGGTCTTACAGGAGTAGAAACCACAGTTGCTAGTCTCATTGTGCCTTGCTTTCTCGAATCAAATCCCTTGTATTATATATAAAACAAAGTATGATTTTGTTACCCCAACGAAGTTGCCATAACCAAGAAACAACTCTGTTGCTGTCGATCAATCGTGTGACTTGCTGCTTCTGCTTCATTGCAATGGTTGAGTACTTATGGGCACGAATGGTATCCTCATTATTATGGGTTTGTAATATCTGTTTGTCTTGGATACGTCATATAACGATCAGTCTTGGATACGTCATATAACGATCATTTCTATCTGAATAATCCTCGGCTTTGAAGCAAGAAGCTACTTATAATAGGGGTGAAAACGGATCGGATAGTTTCGGACCGATCCGGGCAAAAAAAACGGATTCGAAATGTCTCGGATCGGAAACGAATTCGGGTTTTCCTGTCGGAAACGAATACGGATTATCCGGGTAAGACAGAGTCTGGATATCCGGATTTCAGCCAAAAGAGAAAAGGGAATTTTAATTGATTTCCGAATTTCAGAAAATGCAACAAATCAAATAGTCTTTTAGAAAATAGCAAATAGAGTTCAAAAATCCTAGAAAAAATCACAGAAATTCGTTGAATTATTTTTAACTTAATAAAATTAATTCCAACTTAAAGTTTGTTTTTATTTTTGTATATAAATTATTTTAAATTTCTAAAAATAGGAAAAACCTTTCTAAAATCCAATAAATTCAATAAATTAATTAAAATTTTCTTTTTCACTTTAAATCCAATAAAATCCCAGAAAACTCAATAATTTTTATTTTTTACATTAAAAATTAGGAAATTAAATAATTAACTTTATTTTATTATTTTTTCCTTGTTAACCAGGAAAACTCTTTTAAATCTCAGAAAATCCAATAAAATAATAAATTTATTAATTTTATTTTTGGTAACATACTTTGGGATGTTACAGTCATTTGCGTATAGATTAACCATCCAGTCTAATCAATGTTAGTGTGAACTAAATTTTATGTATATGATGAACTAAGTGTGAATGCGTGATGACTTTGTGAGTATGACTTATGAGCTAAATATAGTAAACTAAGTGTTATATTTGTGATGAACTAGTTAATGTAACTTGTTAATGCCAATGTTACGTGTGGTTGCTGAAAATATGAACAATTCATGAATGTTTACATCAAATAAATTAGTTATATGTTTTCGTTAATTTCTGACATACAATTTAAGGGGTTTTCATATTCAAAAATATACGTGGACCGTATTCGCTTCGATTCAGATTCGCTCTATATTCGTATTCGATACTATTCATATTCAGATCCGGTATTCGTATTCGTGCGGATCAGAAAAAATATGAAAACAAATATGGCAAAGCCATTATCCGTCCGTTTTCGATCCGTTTTCACCCGCCCAGGCACGTGGGTGCTGGGTGGGTGGGTACTCGTTGATCCGCGCGTCGGGCAGGGAGGCCTAGCACAGCAGCGGAACAAAACCAATCGGCCAACCCATGCGGTAGTGGGGACCGGAGAAGTAAACTGGCGTATAAAAGTATCTTTAATAGTGTATTTATTATAGTTTTTTGTTATGTCACGCCAACAAAATTCTACTATGAGGAGATAGTTGTGTATATCTGTTTTAAAGACATAATACATTAATCTACTTTAGATGATATGTATGTCTGTTTTAAAGAAAAATTATAAAATATAAATATTAAAAAATATATTAGAGACTATATATTAAAAATATTGTGTCTACAGATACTAAAGCATACGTTAGAGACAAAATTATCAAGATATACCCGAAGGCCAGCGTGAACTTACCAAAGCGAATTTCGGCTTCCTGGGTTGATTGCCTGATTCGTACGTGTGTGACGTGTGGCGTCCGGTTCTTCGGTCCACTACAAATCGGGCCCTACTTGCACACGGCGGGCGGCGGGCCCTTCGTCGCTCCTTTTATTACTCCTCTCGGATCATTTCGGCCGAAGCGCCCACCGGCCTCGGGCTCGGGCTATAACCGGGTATTGTTATAAGGCAAGACGTATTGCTGCTTATATGTAGTACTCTTCTGAGTTCTGACGTATGAGATCCCATAACCCGGCAACAAGTCGTCTCTGTGCCAACTAATTGTTCGATCTGCTTTGTTATCTCTTCTAATCGGCATTAACTTGCCCCCATCGGTCCTGCCACTTACAGCCTCGGGCTCGGGCTCGGGCAGGCCGTCGCATCGCGCCAAGTCCCATGATGAATGACGAAGGCACGAAGCATTATATATAGACTGCGTGTGTTCCTCGCCATCTGCCCATCCATCTCCGCCTACACTTCTTTCCAAAGTCCCAAACCCAGCACAGACAGCACAGCTCAACGCACAAACCATTTCTGAAACTAAAAACTACGGCCGCCCAATGGGTAATGCCATTTCCCTCCATGCCGAGGTCGGCAACGGCGACGCAAACACAGTTGCCATTGCCGACATGGTAGACGCAAGCCGCGACGCGACGAAGCTGCGGCGAGCCCTGGTCGCCGGCGGGGTCGGAGAAGCCACCGCGGCGCTGTACCTGGCTCTGTTCAAGTCGCCGGCAGGCCTTTTCCTCCGTACCAACTTCTTGTTCTACTCCTACTACGTTGTTCTCATTGCCATCCTTCTCTTCGGGGTGGCGGAGGCGTGGACGGGCCTCTGGGTCTCGCACGATCTGCACCGCCGGCGAGCCGTTGGGATGACGGTGCTGTGGGCGTCCGTCCTGCCTCTGCTCTTCATCTTCGGCGTTGGAGGACTTGCCATCCTGAAGTGACAGTTCGATACGAGTTTCTTGGGTTAATCTGTGGTCTGCTTGGTGCACATTTATGTATTGTTGGATGTCTTTGCATCCAGTTTGCATGTATATGCTTTGTGATTTCTTATTTCAGATTTGTGTACGTAGTTGTGTTTGTGTTTGTGTGGTACATCATTCCATGTCCCATGCATATCGTAATTTTGCGGTGGCGAGTGTAAGTTTGAATTGAAGTTTGCAGCCCTACAGTCTACTAAACAAGTAACGTTCTATAGACTGGAGAGGACATGAACCGGTAGGAATCGGCGTCTCAAAAAAAATAAATATTTGAGACGGTGGGGACAACTGTCAGTGCAGTAATCTTAAGGTTCGTAACCCATAAGTTACGGGTTCAAATACTTGTAGAAAAATCTACACAGATAACCTCCTGGTTGCTGATCTATGCTACGGTTGGCAACTGAAGTCCATTTGTTCACTGAACTAGACGCATAACAGATGCAACTAAAATCTGCCCAAAAGAGGAAACGCATACGCAAAATAAATCAACATACTCCGTTTTCTATGCTTTTAGGAGCACAAATCAAAAGCGCATATGAAGCTGGATTTGCTATTTTTAAGTGAATTTTGCACGGAATTAATATTTCTGACAAATATTCCATACGTATTCTTCGCCGACATACCGTGGCTCCATATAAACACAGCCGGACAATCGTATCATACCCAAATTTCCCATCACTGACAGTCTTGTCGTGAACTTTTTTAAAAAAATAAACTTTCAAATCGGTCGTTTTGCTGATTTGCTCCTTTTGGTTACTTTTGTTTTTTTAGGGGAGCTCCTTTTGGTCACTTTGTATAGTTGTTTTGAGCTCCCGGCCTCCGAGCCCGATGAAACGGAGCACTAATCTTAGCCGGGCCGGGCCCTCGTTTTCCAAGCCGAATGGAATATTCCGACCTGTCCACATCTACGCCGACGCCGGGGCAGTTCCTATTCCTCGCGTCCAATTACGAGAATCAATTCGGGCTCGGGCTCGGGCTTGGGCTCGGGCGGTCGGGCCCCCAGCCGGACGACCTCACACGGATGTGTGAGTTGAAACGTAGGCCGACCCGATCGATGTTGCCTCTTTTTGGATGATAAGGTATGCGAGATCGGGAGGACTTTTGACATTGAATCGATCGAATTGGGAACCTGCAGACCAACAACGCAGAGCATTGGACATGGCCTAATTAATCCATGAGACAACAACGCCGAGCGTCCTCGGTCATTCGTACGAAGTATTCTTTGGAACCATTGGGTTGACACAAGTCATTGCATTGACACGGCACCTGGACCGGCCATCTCTTGTCGGGCTAATGCTCCTTCGGGCTCGGGCTGTGCCCGGAAACATAGACCGCACCGACCGCACTTGTAAATACCCCCAATGCCCCCCTGCCATTTGTGAGCTCCTACTCTAGCTAGATAGCAAGCCATTTGTGAGCAACCACACGGTCGATGGATTCCGTCAGCATCCAGATGCCCAATGAAAGAGCGGTCGACGACGCGACGAAGGTGCGACGCGCCCTGGTCTGCTCCGGCACCGTGAAGGCCGTGGCGGCGCTCCTCCTCGCCTTCTTCAAGGCGCCAGGCGGAGTGTTCCTCCGTGACAAGGCGCTGCTCTACGCTTACTACGGTGTTCTCATTGCCGTCGCCATCTTCGGCGCGATGGAGGTGGGTGCCGGCTACTGGGTTTCCGGAGACCCGCAACACCGGCGTGGCATAGGGAAGCTGGTGATCTGGGCGTCCATCGTGACACTGGTCCTCGTCGCCGGACTCCAGGGTTTTGCCGTGCTGAAATAGCGGTGGTTGTACCACCGAACCTGTTGCTAGTTGTGTACCTGTTGCTAGCTCCGTGCCTCGATGTGACGGACCATAATCGAGTTCTCTGCGAAAAGTATCGTGTTATTCCTTAGATCAGTAGATAGTACTCATAAACTTATCGCTGAATCATTTCATACAAATCGTAAGACCAAATCAAATATTCATTTAACACATTAAAGTTTACATAGACCATGCTGGGTCGAGCTTTTTACAATGAAGGGGCCGAACATGCTAAATCAAGTACATTACAAAAACGGAAACGACAGCGGAAACAAAATAGGAGATGGAGCACATCTCTCTACAGGCAAGCGACTAGGGCAACTCGTGTATGACTGGTATTAACCAAGGACTTGAGTAATACTAGTCGTACGCAAACACCGACGAGCCAACTAAAAATATTACACCCATTTTACTAGACTATTGACAAACCCACCACATAGACCACTAAATATGTTGTTCAATTTATATTTTCTTTACAACGACTAAAAATTGTGCATACATGCTTATACTCGTATAAGATTATATTCTAGAGATGGTTATGTAACATCCCCATTTTGGCTTGTGTTTCAAATGTAATAAAATGAGGGTAAATTAAAACTTTTCCTTCATCCTTTTACTCTTGAAACTTTTCTGAAATTCTTGTAAAGGATTTTTGGGAAATTCAAAATCAAAATCCTCATTTATCAAGTCAACAACCGCCTTGGAGAAATCTTGTTTCAAACCCTTGGAAATAATTTTCCTGGGTTCTAGGGTTGCTTGGTAACACCTCTGAATTATTTCATAATTTTTGGAAATTATTTGAAATATTTTAGAGGCAAGTCAAACCTTGGTCAAACCTCTGTTTTAACCTTCTGAATTTCTTGAGAAAATTCCAGTGCACAAAACCCTCTGGAAATTTTATGGAAGGTTAACCCCAAGGTAAGCAAGCTCCAGTTAAAATTTCATAAATTTTGGAGTTGATTTGATGCCTCAAATAAATCCCCAAAAAGTTTCAGCTCAAAAATCAAATTCTAATGGGTTTGCACTTTGTTCTCGGCGCGGGTCGACTCGGGCTCGAGCCAACCGACCGGTCGAGTCAACTAACTGTACCGGCGCTGGTCGATCGGCGCGCGCTCGACCATTGATCTCAATCGGACGGCTCGCGTTCGTGTATGCATTCGGACAACTCGGTTGCCTTCATTTCTCGACCGCTGGATGTCCATCGAACGGTGGACGACAGCGCGGGTTGCTTGACTCGATCGACAAAGCGCCGTTGGATGCGATCGGACGGCCGCCATCGCCGTCCTCTCGCCGCTCGCGCGCCGCGCCATGGCGAGCCGAGCGTGGCGCGCAGCTGTCCGTCACCTCGTCGCCGCCAACGGCTCTCGCAGCGCATTAAATGCCCGTCACTCCACCGCCCGTTTAGTCGCCGTCTCACCGCCCCGTCGCCACGGCGATCGCAGCCGCAGCGGAACCCGAGGCGGAGCAACGACGCTTTCTTGCTTCTCGTGCCTACTTAAGCTCCGGGTCACCCCTTCGCTTCCTTTCCTCTCCCGCAGCTCCTCTTGCATTCACTAGCACGAGCGAGCCCATACCACCCCAAATACCATTTCGCCATTGCCGAGCTTGGAGCCCTGTCGCCGACGGTGCTCGGTGGTTCTTTGGCCCTTCTTGCTCCTCGCACCTTCCTCTCACCTCGGTGGTGCTTAACCCCACTCCATTTCGAGTTGCTTCAACGGAGCGCGGGATTTTGGATTTCCCCAATCGCCGCGAGCATCCTTCTTCGTCTCGGTAGCGGTGAGTGCTCCTTTTCTAATTCCTTTCTCGGGAGTTTCTCTCAGGTTCTCTAGAACCCATCGTGATGACGCGACATGGTTGATTTTGCCCAGCCGCCTTCCTCGCGCCATCTTCCTCGGTCCGTCGCGGAGCTTCGCCGCCGAGTCGCCCGACCGCTCTGCACCTCCGCGTCGGTCGGGTAGCTCCTCGTAGCCCCTAGATGCTCGAGCACCGCTTGAATGGTCCGCTGCGAGCTATTTGCCGCTTGTCGCCGTTGTCATTTTTACCGCTAGCCGCCGTCGCGCCGCCGCTCGTCCACCACCGTCGGTGTGGGTGGTAGCAGGGTGCGCAATGCTACTGCGCACCCATTCCCGCATTCCTCGCGCCACCGTGCCTTTGGTCGCGGCGTTGTCGCCGAAGCCGGCTTTCTCGCCGCGTTGTCGGACGACAACGTTGCGGAGCGACGTGGTGCCGTCTTGGCCGTTGGATCAAGAGATCAACGACCTCGGAGCCTCCACGTCGCCCTCCGCTCGCGCGTGAGGAGTGTTTGGTCTGGTTCAATGTCGTCCGTTGATCTCGAGATCGACGGCTCTCATTCGCCCACGTCTGGGTGTTAGTGAAGTCCCAAAGTGCTAAGTCCAGAAATCAGTATCACATTAGGGTCTTGTCATTTTCATATCTTTGTCATCTTAGCTCCAAATTAGATGATTCCAATTTTGTTAGCTTCCTTATAACTTGAACTTAAATATAAAAATAATTGTAGACCATAATAAAACCTGGAGAACTATTTTCAAAAATAGTAAACAAGTGAACATAATACTGTTTTTCAGAACTTTAGCAAACTTGTAAAATGCATAACTTTTAATATATAGATCATTTTTGTATGAATCCAATTGGATTAGCTTCCACTGATAGTGTATTTGCTAGGAAAATTGGTTTCACAAATTTTACTATTTTTAGAAATCATAAGGATCATATTTTTAGTTTAATGCCCGAAACAATTTAGACAAATCATAACTCTTTCAATATAACTCCAAATGACCTGAAATTTTATATGGGTTATCACTATACCAGTAGGAAGCCACCATAAAAATTTCAGCTTCGAAATCTTTAGAAAATATTTTTGCTACAGTGCTAATTATGGCCGAAAATAGGTTTTTAGAGAATATCTTTTGCACCACAAATCCAAATTAGGTTTTTCCAGTTCCTATGTCTAGGTATATTCCTATTATACCTTGTGTATAATTTTGTCGCATTTGGATAATTTTTGCTTGCTCTTTCATTTAAGCGTTGCTCGTCTTATTGGTTGTTTTCGCTCTTTCGCTTAGGATTCGATATTTGCAGTAACCCCAGAACGACCCTCCGCAACAATTTGAGCCACAACAAGCAGGCAAACAGTTTGATCATTTCCCATTGATCCCATTACTTTTAAAGTCTAATATTTTGTTTAACTTCTATGTATGCATTGCTATTTTGTTGTTAAATTGATTAGTTAGACCTCTAGTTGCATAATCTGTAGGTAAATGGTTATCCTCTACTACCGAGCCTAGGTTATTTGTCGTGGTTAGAGTTCGATGGATGAACTCTTATCACTTAGTAGATTACGTATGAATATTGCTTAGTCATGCCTAGTTATCGGTAGTATTGGGCGATCATCGACTTAGTCGGTGATCTTGATCACACAACTACTTATACTACTCCATTATGTCCAACCCTTGTGTTTTATTGATTTACAAATCAAAAACGAAAACAAAACTATATCTTGACTTGGGCACAATGGTATGTTGATGTGATCTGTTGGGTGTGTTGGAATGGTGCCTAAGTCCCCAAGGACCGAGTTACTTGTGTCACTAAGCCAAGCGCTTATTGCGTGCTAACCACACGAGGGGGATATGGAACCTCTCTTGACTAAGTACTTTGGGAGGTGTTAATTATGAGCTGGTTGGTGGGTGTGTTCTTGTGTGTGGTGTTTGGAGGGGAGCATTAGCGCACGGTTAGGTCGTCTAATGTGTCCTTCTCCCGTGGGTTGCGCTCTTAATTAGCATCGCCCATTGGAAAGCGCCTTGTTAGACTTAGCCATGCACGCATACCAAAGGAAGTGTGCTAACCGTGGTGGTGGAAAGGCGGTCTATCGTGTGGTACATTGGTACACCCTGCAGGTTAAAACTATTCGAATAGCCTCGCCCTAGGTTATGGACATGCTTGCAAGGTCGTGCAAGAACTAGACTACAACCTTTAAAAACTTAAACTTGACATGGGTGGTATGAAGGGGTACTTCATGCTATTGTTGTGGTGACTATGGGTTAGTCACTTCTAGGTTGGTTTTGTCATCTATCTATTGTTATAATTGTCTCTCTTTATTTGAACCATAAAAGTTAATTGCAAACTTGCTTTGAATCTATTAACTTATTGCAAATGGAAACTTGCTTTATGCTAAAAATAAGTCCGAGCCTCATCCACTTAAATAAAGCTTGCATGTAGTTAATTATAGTTACGTTATCTCACACGTCAGGTCTTGCGAGTACAAAAACAAGTTTTGTACTCATCCGCTTGCTTAATATTAATTGTTGCAGAGGAAGAAGGTGAGCCCCAAGGGCCTCACTTTTGTGAGTCAGTGTTATGCGTATTGTTTGGGACGCATTAGCTTGGCGGTCCGGTTGGTTGCCTTGTGGGTAAAGGCACACCGATTGGCTTTTGTTTATCGCCATCTTATGGCCATTTTGCTTCCATTGTGTATTTACTTATCTTTATGACTTTTGGCCTGGCCTCTCTTTTGTAAAAACTCTCTTTATATTATCTATGTCTTTCGATTGTTGCTTTGCTTCGCTCTATGTGTATGAATGAAATTGATGCATGATTTTGTAACGGTGTGTATCTGCACTGGGAAGTATACATATCTCGAGGCTTGGTTTATTTGATTTGTAATCGTTAGGACCAAGTGGATGGTTAAACAAAGATGTTTAATAAACCGGGGTCCTCACAGTTAGACCGGCCTCCTTGTTTTTGGTAGGGGTGAAAACGGATCGGATAGTTTATTCGGATGGTCTCGGCTCGGATTTTTTCCGGATAATTTTTGGACCGGAAACGAATTCGGTTTTTTTTTTGAAACGGAAACGAATGCGGTAGACATGATATCCGGCGGATACGAATACGGATTCGGATTATCCGGATAAGAACACTTCCGGATATCCAGGATTTTCTTAACAACCTGAGCCCAGCCCACTCACCAGCCGGCCCACCACGGTCCAGTCAAGGCCGAGCAGGCAGAGGCGACGCACGGGCCCCGCGATGAGGCGCAGGAGGACCAGGCCATGGGGGGCGGCACAAGTTGGGCACGGGCGCCAGCCGAGGGTCTCACGTGCGCAGACGAACCAGGGGGAGGCGCTGGTCGCAGGTGCAGGCCGGCGGCATCAAGGGGCAGGGCGTGGCCGAGCTGGGGAGGCGGCCGGGGAGGCGCAACCAGGCGCAGGGCGTGGCGCATACCAGGGGTGCGAGAAGGAGCCAGCAGCGGGTACAGCTGCGAGCGAGCGACGCGGAGGCGAGTCAGCGGCGCCATGGAGCCGGGCCGAGCCGATGGAGCAAGCGTCAGTCGGGGGCGAGCGCGGGCCAGGGCCGGGCGTGGACAAGCTGGGAAGCCAGAGGAGTTGGCGGCGCCATGGAGAAATACCAAGGGGAGCAATGGAGAACTAGAGAAGTGAGAGGAAGAAGCTTGGGGAAAAGGAGGCAAAGAAGAAGAAAGAAGAAGCCTGGGTGTGTTCGGCTAGGGAAGGGATAAGGAGAGAGAAGGAATAGGGAAGTAGGGATTAGGTGAGAACGGGATTAGATTAGGAAAAAGAGAAAAGATTAAGGAAGAAGTAAGAAATTAAATAAATAGATAAATTTTAGTGATGTTTAATCATAGAAGATTTAGCCAAAAAAATAAGCACCCATAAAATTAAGGAAAAAATCTATTTTACAACCTTGAACTCTTCGAAAAATCTGTATTTCAACCCTAAACTACAAAATCGGACATCCTACACCCCCAACTATCAAAACCGTTCATTTTACCCCCTCAACCCAAACAGAGGCGGTTTTGGGTGACGTGGCATTGACGTGTCAATGGGGCCCACACGTCAGGCATGTCATCCTCTCGTTCCTTTCTTCATCCTCTCATTCTCACTCATCTCTCTCTTCACTCTTCTACCCCTCGCTCCAATCCCTCCCCATGGCGGCGCGCCGCCTACGCTGGCTGCTCCCGACCCTACGTGCCGCCGCCGGTATGCCGGCCCGCCGTCGCCTCTCCGACGCGCCCACCCGCGCCGTTTCTTCGTCCCATCCCGCGCCTCTGCGCCCCACAATGCCCGACCACGTCCCTAGCCCTGCTCCCTCATGCACCGGCGGTGTAGGGTGGAGTTGGGGGCGATATAAGGAAGCATGAGCATCCCTTGGGCTAGTGGAGTATGCTGGAGTGGTTGATGATGGAGGGGAGGCGCCATGGTGAGTCGGCGACGGGAGCCGTGGCCGGCGCGGGGAGGCCACCGTGGAGAGGGCAACCGGGTGAGGGAGAGAGAGATTGGGTGATGGGGGAAGCTCATGGGTGGTGTAGGGGTGCTCTTGGTGCATGGAATCGAGGAGAGCTTCACTGGAGAAGAAATGGCACTCGAGGTGGCAACTTTGACCAGTTTTCGGGGAAGACAACCATGGCGTGGTGATTATTTGGGTTAGGGGCCAAATTATGTTGGGGCTATTGATCCTAGGGAGCAAGGACACGATATGACGCGGTTACTTTGGTAAGGAACTCACCGAGTTGGTCGGGACGAGGAGTGGAGGTTGCGGCCGAGCTCCGAATGCCGCCGGACATGATGAAGATGCTCCACGATCCCGGTTTGAGCTGGCATCCTCCTCGCCGCCACCGCCGTCTCCTTCGCACTCGTGCGTTTTCAAGGATTTCCAGCGTGCGCGCATGGAGTTTTTGGTGGTTTTTGGGGTTTGGCACACAATTTCCATGTTAAAAACCGGATGGTAGAGCGAGAGCAACAACACACACGTTTTATGTATATGATAAACAAAGTTTTATGTATGTAATGAACTAAGTTTTATATATATTGACTTGTGAGTTATGACTTATGAGTTAAATGTGGTACACTAAGTGTTATGTTTGTGGTGAACTAATTAATGCACTTTGCTAGTGCCAATGTTATGTGTGGTTGGTTGATTGCTGAAAATATGAACAATTCATGAATGTTTGCATCAAACAAACTAGTTATATGTTTTCGTTAATTTCTGGCATGCAATTTAAGGGGTTTTCATGTTTCGAATAAATATCCGTGACCATATTCGTTTTCGATATTTTCGCATCCGTATTCGTATCCGGTATCCGTATTTGTAACCGCGTCCGGAAAAAAACATAAAAATATATGATAGAGTCATTATCCGTCCGTATCCGATCCGCTTTCACCCCTACTTATAAGTACGGGTACTAGTACTTGTTTGTAATCAATTGTTTCTGAAAAATATTATATCGGGACACGGCAAGTTCTAAAATTCAGTAATAGGTACTTGCTTGGTCACCTCACCTTGTAGCGAGTATACGGTAATCGGCCTTCTAACCCGTTTTTCTATTTAAATTGTGGATTTATATATGTATTTTCATATAGCATCAATGCAACATTCTAGTGCATATCTTTTGATGTCGTAGCAGCAGGGTGCCATCAAATAGACATAACATGTTTCAATATAACATGATCTGAAAGCTACATGAGGGCTAATTTGCAATCTTAAGACGATGACCATGAAAAACCACCCATTTGGATTTGGTGGGCTAATTGAACAATTAAACCATGGCATATAAGATTAGAAATAACGAGAAGACTGAATGAATTAGATTAACATATTTGCACAGCTCTCTGCTCCTCTCACTCAATACTGAAATGAATAGAAGTGCAGTCGGAATGCTAGAAGCAAAACAGCACAAATAACATCACAGAGGGTCAGAGCAAAGAGTTGTCTTCCTGCCTCCCTCGTCCAGAGCCAACACCCCCACCCACCCCCATCTACTACCTTGTAAGCAGCCTGTTACTCGAGTATCCCAAGTAATCGGGTGGTCATACCTATTAATTGGGAGACAACCTGTTAGGAGTATTCGGCTTAGTAGACTTGTTTTTAGAACATTAGGACATGATAATATTTTTCTTGAATCCTATGAGAATTGAATTGTTTATTGTGAAAATTAATTTTTGTGTTCCAACTCTTTGCCCAAATGATAAGGCCTATATTATTAAATAAAATAAAATTCAAATGGTAACAATCTTGGAAGGTTTACTTTATCACCACTCCTCAGTATAGTAGTGCTAGCATATAATTAGCAGAATGAGCAGGGTCTCCTGTGCAAAAATGCGGTCTAGAGGACCACAAGTCCACAACACAATCCCCATCTACCTCTCTTAGAGCTGGCTAGATGGCTGTGCTTGCTGGGCCAGCCTGAGACACGACGCTGTTAGCCCGATCCACGCATGGCACGGGCCGCACTGTTCATAATCCTAGCTGGCACGACACGATAGCCTGGGCTGTGCTCGGGACGTCACCCTCGGCACGATGGGCTAGGCCGACACGAATAGTGTCGGGCTGTGCTAAGTACGGCATGAGCCCGGCACGACCCACGTGGCACATGCGGAGGAGCAGCCGGTGAGCTCGGCTGGGAGGAGAGGAGGGCGGGGCGAGAAGGAGGGGGAGAGGAGGAGGAGGAGGAGGAGGGCGGGCGGCGGCTGGCGCGGAGGGAGGACAAGGCCGGGAGGGAGCCGGGAGGAGAGGAAGAGAAGAGGGCAAGGCGACGCTGGTGGCCGGAGCGGAGGGAGAAGAGGGAGGATGAGGGCTAGGCAGAGGGAGGATGAGGGCGGGAGGGCAGCGGCGTGGAGGTAGGTGGGCGTGCACCTGTGCGGCACTCGGTAGTGGCAATGCCGTAGTGGGTAGCCTGGCAGGGGAAACAGGAGGCGGGGTAGGGGCGCCGAGCAGCCTGGCAGGCGGGCTCGTGGGCCGTGCCTCGCACGACACGACCCGACTAAAATCCGGTCGTTGGCGTTTTTGACCGTTTGGCTCTTTAAAAATAGCAAAAAAAAATCACAAATTTTTTATATAAATAGCCACCATACCGCCCCCACTCATTCAGCACTCATCCATTCCTCAATCTCTCTTTCAAATTTTGGGGTGTAAATTCAAATTCGTTGTGAGATAAATTGGCAAAATTCAAAATAACTTTGTCAAATTTTGGAAAATTCAATTTCCGACAGCAAGTCAGCAAAAGAGGTACAATGCTATTTTTTTGCATATTTTATTGTTAGTACTTGTTATGCTTGGATGAAAGTAATAATAGTGTTAGTTTCAATTTTTGAGTTTTCGTTATGGACAGTTACGACAGCTTTGCTCTTGGTGATTACGGACTTTCACTGGAGGAAGTTGCGTCCATGGAGATGGTTGCGGCTACGTCAAGCCAACCGGAAGGGCAAGGCAAAGTTCCGTCATTAGGCTCCACGGTAGCATATACGTCTGCGACCACCAGAGCAAAGAGGTCGAGGCCGTCTACATCGGGAGTGTAGGAGAATTTCGACAGGACAACCAAGCAAGACGCATAGGAAAATCAGGTATCATATGCTATTTGTAAAATTTATTGCAATGAATTGTATGCAAGGTCTATAGGTGGAACAGGGCACTTGCTTAGATATACTACAAGATGTAAGGCTAAACAAGGATTGGTGATGAGGTAGCTGCATCTGCAGTACAATCCTGATGGTACGTTACGTAGCTGGGACTACGATCATGAGGTAGCCCATTAATCTCTTTGTCGTTTAATTGCTTCTAAGGATTTACCATTAAGGTTTGGGGAGTCTGATGCTTTCCAAAATTACATTAGGACTGCACATAATCCTAGATTTTCTGCCATTTCTATACAGACAACAACTAGAGATCTAGTAAAATACTACAATAAACACCGTAATAAAATAAAGAAACTATTTAGTACGTGCACATTTCGGTGGCCCTGACCCTAGACATATAGAGTGATCGAGCTAGTGAGGATTATCTTAGCGTAGTTGCCCATTATGTTAATGATGACTATGTAATGGAGAAAAAAATTATAAGCTTGAAATTAATTGATGTAGCACACATGGGTGAAAATATTGTGGATTGTATTATCAAAGTCGTGGAAGACTATGGTCTTACAGATAAAATATTCTCAATTACTTTAGATAATACCGCTTCGAACTCTAGGGTCATGGATATTCTTACTCTAGTGTTAAGTACATACGTCGATTCTTTCTTGCTACATTAGCGATACTCTTGTCATATTATTAAGGAAAAAGTCCATATTACACCCCTGAACTTTGCCGAGAGTCCAAAATCCCCCCTCAACTCTAAAACCGTTTGGTTTACACCCTCGAACTCTCAATACCATCTCACTCGACCCCCTCGAGCCGAAACCAGCTGGTTTTTGGCCTACATGGTATCCACGCTGGCCACCGAGTCGAACGGGTGCTAGTGCCTCAGCCCCGTCAGTAGCTCGATCAAGAGGTGGCCAAAGTTGCACACGACGTTCTGGTCGTATGACGGGGCGTAGTAGGTGACCGGCCTTGCGAGCTTATAGCCGGTGATCTTGGTGGTGAAGTCGGCGTCCAGGAAGATCTCGCTGGGCTTGAGGTCATGGAGGAAGGTCGGGGCGACTTCATGCGCCTACAGGTATGTGAGCACGCTTGCGAGCTCGATGGCGATGTTGATGCGGTGGTACTAGCTGAGGACGTGGCCCCTCATCTGGAGCAGGTGGTTCTCGAGCGTGCCCTCGGCGAAGTGCTCGTGCACCAGGAGAAGCGTGTTGTTGGAGTCGAGGCAGAATCCGACGACACGGGCGATATTCCGGTGCAACAACGCAGGAGGAAGAGGTGCAGGCGGCGCGGGCATAGCCAGACCCAAACCAGAGCTGGACGGCGTGGTAGAGCCATAGGGGCACAGGCAACAGCACCAGGGAAAGGTGGCGGCCGGCAGGGAGCCGACGGTGGCGGTGCGGGCCTAGGGGTGCACGGTCGAGCTTCATGGCGCGGCGTGGGGAGGCGCGCAGGGGCGAGTAGGAGCAGGCCGAGAGGCAAGAGTTGGTGGCGGCAGCGGTGGTGGGGTCGGCCGGAGACGCCAGGAGGAGCAACACCATGGGGCCCGAGGGGAGGTTGGGCTGGGGGGAGGAAGCCGAGCCGGAGGAGGTGGCGCCATGGAGGGGAGGTCGGGCCGGGGAGGCGGCGATGGTGGCGGGCCAGCAGGCCCAGGCGGCGGTAGACCAGCAGCCGGAGGTCGGCGGCCAGGGGAGAAGAAGTCGAGCCAGGAGGAGTGTAACACCCTGGTTTTTGGAGCCTTTTTGAAAATTTCAAAATAAAATGAACCATTTGATTTTATGGAAGTTTAAAAACTTAATTTGAGATTTTGGAATGGTTTTCAATTGATTAACTCAAACTTTAACTAAATTCTCTGCTGGCTTGTCGGGTTTGTGGGAGTATTGGAGCTCTGGTGTTCTCTCTCCTGCTGTGCTTGTTTCGTTTTCCTTTCGTTTAGACCTCCTCAGGTCTAGACCTCCTCTATGTTTCTCTTTGATTTAGACCTCCTCAGGCCCAGACCTCCCTTGTGTTTGGACCTCTTCTTTGTACAGACCTCTCCTCGGTTCTGACCTCCCTTTTAGATCACAACCACCCTCGAGTTATTTTAAGCTCGGGTTTGTGTTTCAAATATCCTTTGATCTCATCTTAACCGTTGAGACCTCCTTTGATCTCATCTTGACCGTCATGATCTCTTTTAATTCCATCCTGACTGTTAGGACCTCCTTGGATCTCCTTTCGTGGATTTTCTCCAAACTCGGTAAAGCGCCGCCGTGTCACTCCGGCGCCACCGTCCTCCTCCTCCATCCTTTCGCGGGTCCGATCTAGTGCGCACCTTCCCCTCTTGGTCCGTCGGACCGCCATCTCCGCGCACCGCACCTTCACCTCCGCCTCCGCTCGCCGCCACCGCCACGCGCATCTTCGCGGTCCGCGCCACCGCTATTGAGTTCGCTAGGTCCTGCAACCGGGTACCACTCTTTTCGCCCGTAAACCTCCCGGTTTGCAAGATCCGCGCGCCGCCACCGCGCCAAGTGCGTGTCGCGCGCGGAACCGCGGTGATGATTTGTTTGACTTTAATCATGTCTTCTTTGAGTCACCGATTTGTGGCCCTCTTAGGTTAATCGTTTAGAAATCCTTTAATCCAGCCCGCTATTTATTTCCGAGTCACCGCCATGTGGCCCATGCCGCCGCTAGGTTGTGTAGCTCGTAATGGCTTGAGAGGAAACGATTCTCGTGAGAGTGTTTTAGGTTTGCATTTTAGTAGCGTCAAGACGATTCTTTGAATACGCCGACAGCGCGTGCGCTGTCCCTGCCGGGCCAAGTCATACGCTCTTGCCGGGTCAGCTTACCGATCAACCGCGTAGAAAAGTATTCATTGCTTTAGTATTTTCGTTTATGTTTTTCGTTGAGTCGTCATAATTCAATCAAACTTGTAAATGTATATCTAATTCAATTTTTGTCCAAATTGCATGAAACCAGAGTTGTCTAATTTTCATTTTAAATGTATTATTTACTAAAATTAGTTTCATCCATGCCTCTATAGCAAAAATCTGTTAACTAATAAAATGGTGTCTTATGTATCTTCTAAATTAGAAAATGCATATCTTTTCCAAGAATTGTCCAAATTAAACGAACCTAATTCAGAGAATTTCATTTTCAAGATACTAACTATTTAGGTTTTATACATCGTTCTGTTCATGAAAATTTGTTAAGTGATTAATTAGTAACTTGTTGTGTTTTTAGCTTAGAAAATTCATAGAAAATTGCTAATAACTTAAAATGATTTGTCTCTGCTTGTAAAATTTTGTTATATCTTGTTTAGGCTGTTGTGTGAGTTTTGGCATGATTTGATGTTGTTGTATGTTTGAGTTTTGTCGGTGTTATTCGCTCTATTTGTCGTTGTTCGATCGTTAGGCTTCATATATTTTGCAACCCCGAGAACGATCCTCCAACATATTGAGCAACAGCACAAAAAGTAATGCTTGATCATGTTTAATCCCAGTATTTTAAAGATTAATATTTTGTTTCAACATGTATGCATATGCATTAATTTGTGTTAAATTGATTAGTTAAATCCGTAGTTTGCATATCCTGTAGAGCAAAATATTGATCTCTACTAATTGAGCCTAGGTTATTTGTCTGTGATTAGAGGTCACTGGATGATCTCTTGTCACTTAGTAGATACGATTTCAACTTGCTTAGACATGCTTAGCTATCGGTAGATTGTTTGGATGGCCCGATTGAGAAGGCGTTCGGTGGTCGAACGTTCCAGCATTGTGGTGCGTCCAGATTGAGTTTGGGTGACATGATATAAATGAGCGTTCGCGATTGAGTTTCCGTGACATGATATAAATGAGCGTTAGCGTGGTCGGCGTTCCTCTCCATGGACTACCGATCAAAATCGGACGGCTCTGTTTATCACGTCTTTCCTTTGTCCTTTGGACCTCCAGGTTAAAAACTATTCGAATAGCCTCGTCCCTAATGGACACGCTTGGGTAAGCTTATCGAGAGACCACCCTTTGTGGTCACGACCTCTGGTCTTTTTGCAAAGACCATCCTCTTTGGTCACAACCACGTTTTGTGGTCACGACCTCTGATCTTTTTGCAAAGACCACCCTCTTTAGTCAAAACTATCTCTTGTGGCCCCGACCTCTGGTCTTTTTGTAAAGACCACCCTGGTGGGACAGGACCTCCCTTGACCTCTACGGGATCTCCTCAGGACCTCCCACCTGAGCTTTGACTGGTCACTTCTATCAGTCCTGCTCACCTTCTCTTTCCTCTGACCATTTCACGGACACCACAAAAGTCTTCGTGCATTTAATGCCAGTTGTGTCGCATTAAATATTGTCACTTCTGCAGCACTCATTCCTTCTCTTGTCTTCTCCTTTATCTGCTCCCATCTCCTCCTTCACCTACCCTTGAACATGTATGCCCTTGAAACTCACAGCAGCCCTGGCTATTTATGCTTAAGGCAACTCTCTATCTTCACCTTCTTCCTCTTTTCAGCTCTCTCGCTCTCCCAGCCAGCTCTTTGGACCCCCTCCAAACCATCGGAGTTCTTCTGTTGGTTCTAGTTGGTGTTTTTTTGGAGTTCTTTTGGTTTGTACTTGAGCTTTGTTTGAGTTGGCTTTGTTCTCTCGTGTAGATTGCGACGACGCCGAGGAGCCCGAGTTCTTTGAAGAAGAAGACACCCAAGCTTTTGAGCAAGGCAAGTCATACCCTTGATCATGTTGACACCTAGTACTTAAACTTATGTACTTTTTGTTTCACGCTAAGTACTGCATGCATATTTTACTTAGTATTTCAATACCAGTTTTTAAATTCATAGTTAAACCTAACTTCTTCTTATGGCCAATGTTGACATTAAAACATAACTTGTTGTCGCCATAGTTAAAACCTGGTTAATGCTTTAGTATGACCAAGACCGTTTGAAAAGAAATGCTTAGTCATGCTTAAATCAAAAATCTTGATTTGGGAAGTTTTACTGCCAAAGATCAATATTTATCTCAAATGTTTTAACCGTGACATTGGGTTGTCATGGAAATATGTTTTTGTTTTTCAAAGGCAAAACAAATAGAAAAAGGGTTTGGACCTGGGCGAACTGGTTGTGAGGTTGGTGCATGCTTATGCACGGAGTCGTGTCATTTCTATGGCCGATATCCAAGGGTTTTGTGGTTTGTGTCACAAGTCAGTTAAGGACCGGCCTTCGAGCGTTCCTGTGCTCAGTGGCGGACCCAGGATTAAATTTTAGGTATGGCGGATTCATCAGCGTGGACCAAAAAGTATTACCCCAAAAGCAAATAAATCCATGCACAAACTATATTGCAATCACACTAATAAGATTATATGACAAGAAATTGATCAACAACTACTATTCATCGTGCCCGAGCCGAGCAGTGAAGCAAAGCGACTTGACTCGCTAGGCATTCGCCGAGCATTTGGTGGGCGACAAATTTGAATACATCATATGGAGATTTTACGACTAACGCAAAGTAAGAATACATTATGTACCTTTCGTGCTAGTGCTAGTGCTCGCTCCCGGCCTCCCATCTGCGACCTCTGCGTGCGTGGCTTGGCCTCTGCGTCTCGCACACGCAGCGTGGCGGCCGACCACCATGGTCCTCGTCTCCCACCGCAGCCTCCTGCCGCATGCGCTCCAACGGGCCACGACCTGTGTTGGCCGGCCGCCGCCGCCTGCGGCCCAAGAAGAGAGCCTGGGATGGGCGGCCGTCGGCCGCGCTAGCGCGAAGCCGCCGAGCAGTAACAGCGCCGCTGCGCTTAGGGCTTGGCGTCGCCCGGCACAAGACTGAGAGAGCGCCGCCCTCGTCGTCCGTCGGCCGTTGCTGCTCTGGGCCGCCCCGCCGCCGGCACGGCGCTGCGCGTCACGCGCCCACCTAGCCGCGCCGCACCACTTCGCTGCCGGCCGCCGCGGTGCAACTCCGCCGCTCCTCGCCGCGCTCGTCGCTGGCCGCGCGCACCACGGCACGCCACGCGTCGTCGCTGCGTTCACGCCGCTGCCGCCGCGTAGGGTTGGGCGAGACCGTGAGAGAGAGGAATTGGGGTTGGACGAACTGGTCAATTGGGTGAGTCGGCGAGTAAATGGGGACTTGGGAGTCTCGGTTGGGTGGGTGGCCGCCCAAAGAACGGAGGATTTGGAGCCCAACCGTCAAGAGCGAAACGGAGGCTCGAGCTACGACGCAGCACGCACTGTCTTCTCCGACGCCGGTGGAGGAAAGACCGGGTAGGGGATTCCGGTAGCTCGTGCTATACCCCATCGTGCAACCACAAGTCTTGTATGGGCAGGATCTGGCTGAATAATTTGCAATGTCTCACCATGGTTGTCCCGTCTAGTTGAGTTGGTGGTCTTTAATGATCTTCTTCTTTACATTCCCACCTGGCGCAGGAGGGGGCCTGAACCCTGCGGGTGGTTAGCCTAATGAGGGTGAAACCTTAGCAAGGGGGGACTGTGGTGAGAAGGCGCATTGTAAAGGCCTTGTGATAACCTTTTAGTCGCACACCTTCAAAAGTGTATGAGCGGACAATATAAATTAGTTATCTCTTGTGGGTAAAGTCGTACATCTCTGCAGAGTGTAAATCTATTCGAATAGTCGTGTCCATGGTTATGAACATGCTAGCAAAGTCACTCCAAATTAGATTTTGGTTTTGTGTTTTCAAATGCCTTTGTTAACTGGTTTTAGATCTCTATCCAAATGGATTTTAGACGGGGAGCCCTAGTGGTTAGCCTGGTGATAGGAGGTTATCCTTCACCCTTTTAATCTTGTTATCAATAAATTAAAATTGTGTTAGAAAATAAATTTTATGTATGGTTTAGATTGCTTTAGAAATTATTACTTGTACATTGAAAGAAACTTGGGTTTATACAAATCAACCATATTAGACCTCTTGTGAGATATCCATGTATGCATGTCATTCTGTTATTCGACAGGTGTGATTTGTGAGCACGGTTGTTGTGCTCACTCTTGCTTTATTGCAAAAGCAGGTGAAGAGATCTATGCTGAGGACCAAGAGGTCCTGGACGACTAGGCCACGCCCTTAAGCCGATTGCCTGTGGTGTATCGGGTGGACTTGTCATTTTGCCTCCGCTGTGTAAAGTTGCTTTTGCTTGCTTGTGAGCCAATATTGTAATCAACTTTTTTGTTGTTAATAAAGTTTACGTTGATGTATGTTACCACTTGTGCTTACTGTGTGAGCTAGCCATTGATCCTTAGGACTAGTTCAGATCATAGGAGATTTAGGGCTTTTTTTCCAAGTCCCACGACCTCCTGGGTTGGTCTCTGGACCTCCCTCAGGTCAGGTCGTGGCACTTGGGGAGGTCCTGAGTCTCAAGACCTCCTCGGGTCAGGTCTCCGAACCTCCAGGTGGCCCTACTGGACCTCCTGGGTGGTCCTGGAGGTCCTCTCGAGTGATCCTACTGAACCTCCTGAGAGGTCATGGTGGACTTTTCAGGAGTTCTTGGAGGATCTCTCGAGGGACTGGGGACCCTTGTCGAGTCGCCACAAGGAGGTGGCGCCATGGAGCTCCCTTCGGTTGGAGCAGCTTCACCAGAAAAGAAATGGAGGTAGGGATTGGAGACAAGAAATCGGGCAAGAGGAAGCAACGCAAAGAAGAGGAACCAGGAAGCAAAGCTTCAGCTGTGAGTGGATAAGGTGGAGAAAAAGAAAAAGAAAGTAGAAGGGCATGAGTATGCCACATGTCTGAACATGTACATGTGGACGTCACGTCATCCAAAACTATGGTGGTTTAGGGTGAGGGGGTGATTTGTTCGGTTTCAATAATTAGGGGGTGTAAAGTGAACGGTTTTGTAGTTCGGGGTGTTTTTTGGACTCGGATCATAGTTCAAGGGTGTAAAGTGGACTTATTCCTATTATTAATCTTATAGTCAAATATGGTTTGGAAAGGTTGAGTTCGCATAATAAAGCTTTTCACGATGTGATTTCTTTCTTGAATAATTCTAACGTGAGAATAACATCATATAAAAACTTCTGCAGGGCGATGGATGTACATCCAAAAACTCTACCTACCGATGCTTAAGAGTCTTTTACTATATAAAAGCATTTTTCTGTTTTTATTCAAACACACTATCAGAGCATTGACGGTAGTATACTATTGACTAAGCAACATTGGTTTGTTGTTGAGAAGATATTGCATTTTTTTTAAAAAATTATGAGGCCACTGTTGCTTTGTCCGCTGTCTACTATCCAACATCTCCTATCATTATGCATAGTATTTTACAGATTGCTACTCAATTAAAAATGTATGAAAATGACTTAGTTTTACGCGCGGTTATTGTTGTCATGAAAAGTAAATACCTTAAATATTGGAGAGAAATCATTTAACTATATGCATTTGCATTTGTTTTAGATCCTAGAGCTAAAATTGAAGCATTTGGTAGTGTACTTGATCTTCTTAGTGATGCTACAGTGCTAGACTATACTAACTATTTTGCAGAAGTTCCTTCTCGGTTACACAAGGTTTACCAAATGTATAAAAATAAGTTCCGAGGAATCCGCTTACAACGACCTTTAGTAGCCTCGTCTCAAGTAGAAAGACAAATATGTGAGGTAAGATCTCCGGTGGCTCTTCCTCCAAGTCCAGGTCTTCTTCTACAGTGTCGTCTGCTCAACCAAGAACCCCAAGGAGTGGGGAACTATTTACCTATCTAGATAGAGATATGGTAGATTTCAACTCAGAAGCCTTCAAAATTTTGCCATGGTGGTAAGCCCATAAGTTAACATATCTTGTGCTATTCATACTTGCACGTGATGTGTTAACTGTTTCTGTCTCGACAGTTTCCTCCGAGTCTATTTTCAGTCTTTCTAGAAGAGTATGAGAGAAGAGAAGAACAAATCCTACAAGTGAGATGGTGGAGATACTTCCAAGTGTAAAGGCTTGGGAACAAGCTGATTCACGAACACACCACTGTGGAAAATTTAGAGTTGTCAGAGGTGTTTAAAAATCTATACGTAGACAATGACATGTAGAACAATGATGTATGTAGAGCTATATGTTGTACTTTTTTTTTACCAATGTTTTCTCATGTTGAGTTTTTATTTATCAAATGTTTTAACGAGACAATTATTTGAACATTAATAAAGCTCTTTATTATATTTTTAATATGCTTGTCTCATTTTTTTTTACAATTTTTATATCTATTTCTGAATTCTACATATTATCTTGATTTTTTAAAAATTTATGATTATTTTATTTTATTTTTTCAGATCTAACCAGCTAAGTGAGCCAAAACAACATATTAAACCAAATAGATTCAAACTGACCCGACACAATAGACCATCAGAACATATCTGACCGTCTCCCGGTACGTGGACTGACCACGTATTAGCAGTGCCACGATTGGCCATGCCGAGATGGGCCGATTCGCTTATTTGGCCAGCTCTCTAGTCTCTACACACGCGACAGCACGGTCAGGCTCAGACCACACCCGCAGCCCGAACCGATTGAATCCAAGGAGCAGAAGCGGCGGCGGCGACGATGGGCGGCGACCATGGCGGGCACGGCCACGGGGGCGGCGACTTCCGGCATAAGGTGTGGAGCATGACGGGCGGGCCCTACTGCCGGCCCGTGCACTGGCGCCGCAACACCGCCATCGCCATGTTCGGCGTGTTCCTCATCTGCATCCCCATCGCCATGAAGTCCGCCGAGTTGGAGGTACATACCCCCGCTGCCCAAACCCTAACCCTAGTCACTCCAAGGTTGCCTTCTTGGCGCATCTAGTGTTAAGGATTTGAGCTGACCCTAACTCTAATCGAGAGATGAGATCTGTGGGGGGACTTGGACATGGCGAACAAATATCAGACATGGTTGGTAAATACTTCTCGCCATTAGGTAGTAGGAACAATTTTTACTCCGTTGTATTTAGCACACAACTCGAATGTGGAAGTGATGGTCAGTAAGTTCTATTGGTTACTTCTGCTCTGCATTTAGCTGCAATAATAAAAATTTTGTGTGCGGCTTCAGTAATTTTTGTGGTCCTAGGTAGGAATTAGTGCGGGCTATGAAATGCAGTTTTCTGAACACTAGGACGCTAATGTTACTTCATTGCAGTTGGATGGTAGGAATGCTGCATGAAAAACCAAAATATTCATGTAATTTGCCCACTGCACTCAAATGATCTGTAGATAAATTGTGATTAACGTTCTTGTTCCCATTTGGGCACCTTGCAACGGTGACATGTGAACCACTCATGTAGCAGGCATGCTTATTTAGTTGGTACTGAACTATTGTGCACACAACTGCTAATAGTTGAACATGCGCTTTCAGTGATTTCGCTGAAATTCTTCAATGAAAAAAATTAGATACAGTGCATGATCACTAGTGTTATAAGATATTTTGTGTGGTGATTAAGATGGATCTTTCTCACTTGTTAGGCATATTTTGAGATAGACCAACTTTGTCATTTTTTCTTGTATGTAAAGCAAGTTAATAACATAACTGCATGTGCTGTTTGTAATGCTACTTGATTCCACAAAATATCAAGCAAACATTTCTTTTGAATCCCCTATTGGTGCATCTGTCTAGCGATATTCTGTTATGGATAAGATTTATTCTCATGTTCTTGACTGTGTATTTCACTATTTTGGCCATTCACCATGCAGCATTTGTCCTCCAATATTAGTTGTGCTGCTAGTGGGATGTAGCCATATAGGCATACCTTTATAATACAATCGGGGGTTGCTTTTATGGTACTCTGGATTTCAGAGCTGACCTTGCTTGTTTAGCCACGAGGCTTGTTGCTTAGAGGTTTGTACAAGCTTAATGTGCTTATCTGCCGTTTTCCAAATAAATTGTGTTAGAATTGGTTTCGAACTCTGTTATTAAACTCATCCTCACAACTTTATCAAATTTGTGATGTCCAAGCACTGGGGTGGTGCTGTCATCAGCTGATCTTTACATATTTGTGTTCGTGCATAGCTTCATGCTACGGAAGACTAACAAATTATTCTATCTGAAATCTAGACCAAAATTGATATACATATGAGCCTTGTTATATTCCTGAACCACGGACATCTTGTTCTATCATTATTACATATGAGCGTTGACTTATTTCATAGCAACACAATTGCATATCAACTAAATATCTGATTTCCCTCAATCTTATAGCAAAAAATGAAAGCTCGCTAGTAGGTTTTCCCCTTTCTCAACCCTCATTTGGAAGATATGTTGGCACTGTAATTTCCATGGAGTTAGGTTGTGGTTGTTAATGACCTAATCTATTTTTTAGTTGTGGAAAGAAGTGCTGAGTGCTGACAAATGTAATACTTTGGGCAGCAACGCCCGCATCACCCAGTCCGGCCGATCCCGTCTCAACTTTGGTGCAAAAACTTTGGCAAGGAGTATTGAAGGATATTGCAACTTGCATGGAGGACTCTCGTTTTTACCTTCTTTTGTCATAATCTGTGCTCAGCGATCAACGCTGGAAGAAGTATGCTACTATGAGCATATGCTGGATGCTTCATGTAACTCTTCTGACTTTTATTATGTCATACAAGGAGTGCCTGTTTGGAATTCAAATAAACTCGTGATGCATAAGCCTCTATGGGATTTACTTTAGGGTCTAATGATCTGGCTATAGACACTGTCTGTTGTCCCTTTGGTATCCCGTTGTTGAAGATTCCTGGTTTCTTGCATATTCCTGAAGTTATGCCTTAAGTTCATTGCAAAGATAAATTTACTTCAAGATTTGACTCAAATGTGTTTGAGAAAGATGAAACGTTTATTGTTGTGCAAGTATATTTGATGCATTATGCGATACTCGATGTGAGCATTTTGTTAGCAGCAACTGAGAAGTTTTTTTAGAATGACCGCTTGGTCATCCCTAGGAAGTACCGTCAGTGGCGGAGCTATAAAATTTGTGTTGGCAGTGCACCATTAATGCTTAAAGATGATGTGGAAGGACGATTGTTAAGTGATTATTGACTGGTCGAAAATTCCTATATAATTAGTTGGCTTTCTTTCCAATTAATTGGTCAATTTACACAATTAGTTGTGAAAACAATTTATTTTATGGAGTGGTAACAACAATAAATACTGACATTGATAAATAATAATTTTAAATATGTGTGAATATATTATTAAAAATGTATGGTCATTTCACAATCTTTTATTAGTATGTCACATGGCTTGCATGATCGTAACGGCGCAAACAGATAAATAATCAAACACTTAATTTTTGAGTTAAAAAATTCTAAAAGCTAAATAAAATAAAGTACTTTCATACCATTCATATAATGATATGCACAGATAGAGAAAAAAAAAGGTGTTCTATAAAATCCAAACGGAGGACATAGAATATAATTTGCATATAATTCCTACACGTATTATCAAATTGCCATGAAGTCCAAATTCAATTGGAAACTACAGCGAACAATAAAGAGTTTTTTTAAAGTAATATTATTTTAAAAGTTAATTACAAAATTAAATAGTTAAAAAAATTACAAAAATAGGTCCCTGTCGTCATTTGAAATGACGACAGACTGTCACAAGTTCAATTGACGATAGGGACACTGTTCATCCCCTCATAATACAGTACTGTTTCTAGTAATTTTTAAATATATCAAATGAGCTCAAAAATTATGAATTTTTTTGTGGAGAGTCCCTACATAGTTTACTTGCTTGTGTAATTTTTTATAATGTTATCCATTCTATATTTTTCTCTAAATTTTATTTAATTATACTGTTTGTAAAAATTTCTAACTATATAAAAATGAGCTTTAAAATTTATGATTTTTTTTGTGAAGGTTCCTTACATAGTGGACTTGATTGTATAATTTTTTTAGAATTTTATATATTTTGAAATTGTCTCTCTGTATTTGTTTGAGATAATTTCAGAACATATAAAATTCTGAAAAAATTACACAATCAATTCCGCTATGTAAGGAGCCTTCACAAAAAAATTATAATTTTTGGAGCTCATTTTATATAGTTAGAAATTCCTACAAACAGTATAATTAAATAAATTTTAGAGAAAAATACAGAATGGATAACGTTATGAAAGAATTACACAAGCAAATAAATTGTGTCGGGAGGCTCTGGAAAAAAAATTCGTAATTTTTTGAGCTTATTTGCTATATTTAAAAAATTTAGAAATAGTACTGTATTATAAGGGGGTGAACAATGTCTCTATCGCCATTTCAAATGGCAACGGGACTTAATTTTGTAATTATTTTTTTACTATTTAATTTTGCAATTATCTTTTAAAATAATATTATTTAAAAAAAATCCGAGCAAGGGTATATAAATAAATTTCCAAAATTTGGGAGGTTCTACAAAATCTGAATGGATGACATGGAATACTGTTTGTATATAATTCCCACAAGTATTATGAAATTTCAACAAGATTCAAACTCAATTAGAACCTATAGCTAGCAAAGGTATATACATAAATTTTTTGTTTTTAGAATACCTATGAGGAACTATGTATTTTTTTCCTTAAGAAGTTTTTTTTTACCGGGATTTTCTCTCCGGAAACCGACCAAGGCACCAAGTGCCGAGCTCGAGCCCGGTGGGCTAGGCGGGCGTTGCCGCTGCTAGCCAGTGAGCCCCTGCTCGCTCCCTGTATATACATAAATTTCAAAAAAAACATTGAGTGTGCTACTAGGCACCCTAGCTCGCTCTGCCCTTGAGTATTGCATGTATGTTATGAAAGTAATTTTTTTAATATTTAACATATCTCACTTTCATAAATTCAATGCACATATTCATGACGAAATCTTTTGCTCAAAGTTATAGCTGTTTGACTGCAGCTTTTAGGACGTTATTCTTTCGCAGTTTCGTGACTGAGGGAGTATGTTAGCCTAAAAATCCACTAATTTAGCTGTCTCTAAATTTTCGAACTTAAAAACCACCGTCTCGCTCTTTCCTTTCTTCGGTGCTACCTTTTTTTGTCTGAAGTTTCATGATGAATATTGGTTTCACATTTTATTGCTTACGTGAGGACATAGAAACTTTGCAGTTTAATTTGTATTTTAGTTCTGATGAGGAGTGAGGTAGATTCGCATTGTCGAAGAAGCTCTCTCAGAAAAAGGAAAAACTTGTAGGTGCACAACAAAACAAGGCAAGTTGAACAAGCATGAACGCACAAGCAAGTTTACACAAAAACTACAAGCCTAGTGAGCTCTGGTCAGTAGTAGAAGTAAAACTCATTGGTCCCGCCCTCGAGCTTCTTGGGGACGGCGCGATACCCCTTTTCGAAGTCCCCTTGCGTCACCACGTACCGGTTGTCGCGCACCGCCTGCATACCGGCCTCGCGGCACACGGCGGCGATCTCGGCGCCGCTGATCTCGTCGTGCCGGACCACCAACTCCTCCAGGTCGACGTCGTCGTCCAGGCTCATCCCCGCCGTGCACGCCTGGAACACCAGCCGCTTCTGCTGCCGGTCGGGGAGCGGGAACTCGACCTTGCGGTCAATCCGCCCCGGCCGCAGCAGCGCCGGGTCCAGCGTGTCTGCGCGGTTCGTCGCCATGATGACGCGCACGTTGGTCGACTGGTCGAACCCGTCCATCTGGGCGAGCAGCTCCATCAGCACCCGATGCACCTCGCGGTCGCCGCCCGTGGCGGCGTCGAACCGCGCCGTGGCGATCGCGTCCACCTCGTCGATGAAGATGATGGCCGGCGCGTTGTCCCGGGCGAGCTGGAACACCTCGCGCACCATCCTCGGCCCCTCGCCGAGGTACTTCTGCACGAACTCGGCGCCGTTCACTTGGATGAAGCCCGCCGAGGTGTGGTGCGCGACGGCCTTGGCGAGCATGGTCTTGCCGGTGCCCGGCTGGCCGTACAGGAGCACGCCGCGCGGCGGGTCCACGCCGACGCGGGCGAACAGCTCGGGGTGGGTCAGCGGCAGCTCGATGGCCTCGCGGACCTCCTGCTTCTGGGTGTCATACCCGCCGATGTCGTCGTAGGTCACGTTCGGCTTCTCGGCGTCGGCGACGAGGGACACGGCCGAGCCGGCGTCCGTGGGCAGCACGCCGACAAGTGCGTGCGATTCCCCGTGCAGTAACACGTTCGCCGAGGGCTTGAGGAGCTCGCTGTCGATGGTGCTGAGTATGGTCACGTAGTAGCTATGGGGGCTGGCGCTAGAGGTCACGACGGCGTACTTCTCGTCGACGACCTCGACGAGGTGGCCGGCGACGAGAGGGGTGATCTGGACGCGCCTCATCGCCTCCTCCGCGCGCATCACCTCGCGCCGCCACTCGTTGATCTCGATCCTCACGCGCTCCTCCTGCAGGTCCGCCAGGTCGAGCACCAGCTCCAGGGACTTGCTCAGCTTGTCCAGGCCCGTACCATCGCCGACTTCGCCGGTGCTGAAATCGTACTCCGGCACAGAGGGGTATGACGGTGGCGAGTGCAAGGCAGCCGGGGACGGCTGCGGCGGAGAGTGAAACTCTACGGCGGATGCAGGCATCGGCGTTGTCTGAGAAATTCTTGGCTACGATGGATGTCGTTGTCCGAGTTCTTGGTTACGATGTACTTTGTTCTCTTACCATGCAAAGCATGCAAGTACTCAATATGGTTTATGAACTAGAGGCGGCGGCGGCGGTAGCTTGTATTAATTGAGCGCGAGATCGAATCCGACTCGAGCTGTCAGTTCGAGTCCGACTCGGAAGACAAGATCAAGACGCACTGGCCATCGGATAACATTTTTAGATAAGGGAAGGGAAACCTCTTCCAGCCTCTGTATCCGAGTAAACATACAGCCCAAAGTTTATTACAATAATCGTAATATTCTTAACTAGGCGAAGCAATTGCCCTATTAACCATAATGAAGCAGCAAAACAAACACCGTCAAAATATAAACCAACGGCAAAACAAAAGCCGTAGAAATAGTAAACAACCTTATGAAAATAAACAAAAATATAAAAGTGCTTCAAATATCTTGAAGCTTAAGAAATAGCTTCCACCTATGCTTGTTGAAGATCTCCTGTAATGAACTCCAATGCTTTGTTCCCAGCTGCCAAGTCCTCCCTCTTTTCTTGGCATTACAAAACTGATCAAGAGTGGATCCAATGGATATATCTGAATATACTATATTTTACGATTCATTTTTCCAAAATATTACAAGAGACTATACGCTCAGATGCCTCTTCAGTCTTCAATGGTAATTCCACGGACTTGTTTACGGCTACTCATCCCTTCTGGTATATCAATCCTACCATCAATCACCAAACCAGGCGCGCCGCCGGAGAAGATGGGCGACGGCAGCTCCTCCGCTTTCCCACACCCGACAGCAGCACCACGGCGATGCCATCAAGTCCTCGGTACACATGATAGCATCTTGCCGGAGACGGGAACAGACTGCTGCAGTAGGGAAGCAAAGAAGGGAAGCCTTGATCCGTGCAAAGCGTGTGTTCCAAGCTCCACTTTCCGGCAGTCGGCAGCGATGAGGCTGCTGCAATGGAGGCCCGCGATCAAACGCAAACGGTTATTGCCAAGGATAGAGCAGCAGGCGGTCTTGACGCTAGAAAGGCTCCGCCGTTGAAGCAGCAGTTCAAGCTGGAGATGTCCCCCCATTGGTGCAATGCCTACTCTCTGTATCCTCGTCAGACGAAGCACAGCAGCTAGAGGCAGCAGCTGAAGGAACGACGCGCGCCTTGCTGCCAGATCTACCATTGCTTGTTGCTCATCTTGGTGGCAGGACCTCCATACTTGTCGACGAGTAGTGCACATGAGCCATTGGTAATGTTGCTGGTGAAGGAGCAGGCCTCCGAAACACCATACTCGTTGTGTCCTCTTGCCCGTTTTATATTACACTTGTTGAAAGGATCCATGAATACTTCGACAACATCCTACCGATATATACTTGTTCAATGCCAGCCTAGAAAAGTTTGAAATGGGATAATATTATATTATTGCGCTTATTGTCAAGTGAACACCAAGATTTCATTTGCAGGTTCCAAAAGGCATCACAAACATAAAGGTCAGTTGAGAATCATGTCCTTATAGTATACCTTCTCCCATGCATGGATCCTTGGCTTGATATCATTTTCAACATCAGAAAGGATGATAGGAGGAAATGACAGAAGAACCGTTGCTATCCTTGGCTTCGGAATTCCAATGCACTCAAGAAAATCAATTAATGGCTTAAGATGATTGTCCTCTGAGAAGAGAAGAAGCATTGGAAATGA
Organism: Ampelocalamus luodianensis; assembly: GCA_036346255.1. Taxonomy (NCBI): domain Eukaryota; kingdom Viridiplantae; phylum Streptophyta; class Magnoliopsida; order Poales; family Poaceae; genus Ampelocalamus; species Ampelocalamus luodianensis. The sequence continues at coordinate 62,482,543 of CM070633.1, read as the reverse complement.
TTCGATGAGATAGGGAATCGACACATCTCCACCAACACCGGCTCGGCCCGCCGCAACGTGAATGCCGACAAGGCACCCGACGCCATCAATGATCAAATTCACGGTGAGCTAGAGATACGTGAGACTAGAGATTGTTTACGTGTGCTGCTACTTTCCTCGTTCACGTACTAGCTAGTGGCTTGCGCGTGTAGCAGCCTGAATACATTAATTTTAGATGTTTTAATTAGAACCATTGATCTGCAGAAATCAGACGTCCTGCAGATCCAGGTCCGCAGGAAAAAAAAAGGCTAATGGGAGTGACTAAGCAAAACAAATCCAAGAGATATTAAACGGAAATATAGCAAAATAACTTTCTCATAACACAGAAAAATGACCAATAACAGTACTCTTCGCATCAAATTAATGTGCAGCATATCTTAACAATTTTTTCTTGAGTCCAGTATTTGCATGAAAAATACAGTCCAATAGTTGGAACAGTATCCTGACATTTGATTTCTAAACCTTATAAAGCTGGGATGCCATAGAAGCTAGCATCAGCTTGTGTTAATCACTCACGCCAAACCCCAGTCAAATGATCGAAATCAAATATTGGCAACATTAGTTTAGCTTGATTACACAGTACAAAATAAAAAATAATAAACTGTTGAGATTATGGGTAGATGATCATAATCTTAGTGTGATTGAACAATTGACAATGGTGTCAAAGTGTTTGGAAAAACCCTCGTTTTAGCGAAGTGTCGCGGTTTGTCAGGGTTCTGATGGTTTGACTGGCCCTGTGGGCGGTTGGACCGGCCAGGGCATGACGGTTAGACCTGCTGAAAGTTGAAAAGTGACATTTTTGAAGTTGGCCAAAAATCACTTGTGTAGGAAGGTGAGGTGATGTATTTGCACTAGATCTCATTAAAAATGGAGATTCGATGAAAAACTAGATAGAGTTTGAAATTTCTAGAGAGAGTGAAGTTGAGACTTGGGAAAAATTCCCAAGCGGTCTGACTGTCCGTTTGCCGGTGGTCTGATCGGTGTAAGATCGAGGAGGCCGACTAGAGGGGGGTGAATAGGCGTTTTAAAACTTCTATGCGTTAAAACCGAATTCTAATGCGGTAGCTAAATAACAATTCGGTTTAGCACAATTAAAGCCTAAAGCAACTAGGTTCAACTAAATGCACCAACAATACAAGTCTATTGATAATAACCAATCAAGTATGGACTTGTAAGCAATTCAATTTAAGCAATGTAAATAATACTATTTCAATCATACACAATGAATAAGCAATTATACAATGAATGTAAATTGCACAAAGTAAAGCATATGAAAGCTAATCACAAGAAGCACACGGGACACAATGATATTTTACCGTGGTGGTCGGAGACTTGCCGGTCTCCCATAATCCACGTTGAGGAAACCCAAACCAATTGGGCGGCTCCACAAATTAAGCCTTCCTCCGAGGTATCAACACCTCGCTCCACTAGGGTTGCTCTTACTCCACTCCGAGATGGCGAGCACCAAGCCACTCACAAACACCGGCCTTCTCACAAGCTTCACTTGAGAAGATCACCGGACCACGACGCTCCACGCCGTCTAGGTGTCGGCAAACACCAAGAGTAACAAGTCTTCAACTTTCACTTGAACCAATCAAGTGTCAAAGCTCGTGGATACTAAATCCACCACCTAATGCAACACATGCAATAGGATTTGCCTCTCAAATCTCACTAAGTGCAACAGATGCACAAATGGGAGTAGAGGGCTTGCTCTTAGCTCAAAGGAACTCAATGGGATGCCAAAGGTTGCCTCTCAACCACCAAGGGGTATTTATAGCCCCAAACCAAAACTAGCCGTTTGGAGACGAAACAGCCAAAAACTAGCCGTTCTGACCTTTTGCGGTCGTATCGACTCACAAGGGCGGTACTACCGCAGTTATACGGGCGGTACTACCGCAGCCCGATTTTCAGCACAGACGACACTCGGTAAAAATGTCATAACTTTTGACTCCGATGTCGGAATAGAGTGATCTTGGACTCTATTGAAAGCTTATTCAGTGGGCTACTCAACCACCTATTTGATTTGATATCAAACACATTTTATCAAATCAAAAGCACAACTTCAAAGAGCCACTACCATGGTCTAAGTCCAAAGAGTTAGCAACAAGCAATCTTAGACCATGCCAAGGGAAAATACATGAATCCCAACAATTTGCAAAACATATTTGCAAACTTAGATCATGCTACAAGGAGTAGGTACATGGACTTCAACCGTTTGCAAAACACATTTGCAAAGTATAGTCACATGCTACAAGGATTATCCATGAGCCTCTTGCAAAACACATTCGCAAATATAGGAAACATGTTAAGTTGAGCTAGAGCAAACACAATGAGCTATCAACACATGATGAGACTCAAGCTACTAGACAAGACCCCTCTTAATAGTACGACAACCTATACTAGCAATCCGGTCTCCAACCAAACACCGAGACCGGTAAAAGACTAGGAACAAATCCTTAGCCCTAGCTAGTCATACCTTTGCCTTGACCATCCACTTGAAGCTTGATGACTCACATCCTCGCTTCATGTCCGGGTCATCGTCTTGATATGCATCAACTCACTGTGCATCTTTTACTTGACCTCAATCAACACATGATGCATCATCTTCTTGAACCTTGACTCGATGACGATCAACTCATGATGCCATCCAAAGTCTTCATCACCCTGGAACATAACCTATTTATCCAACTCGTGGAAAATGTTAGTCCCACAACGTCATTAACATTAATTAACAAGATATACCTGCATAAATGCTTTTGAACAAGCCATTACTAATAGGTGCGGTATTACCGCCAACTAGCATCCGGTAATACCGCTCTCCGGTAGTACCGTTTCTCAGATGCGGTACTACCGATTTCCAGAGGCTCGAGAAATACAGAAAAAATACCTTCTCTGGAATTTACATACCGCCAACATATTTGCCGTCATACCGCTACGCGGTAGTTCCGCCACATGAACTCCGGTACTACCACTCCACCTCAGAGCAAACCAAGTCCAAAAAGCAATGCTACTGGAATTTTCATACCGCATGTAAATCGGTACATCCGCGGTGCGGTACTACCGTGCATACAACGCCGGTACTACCGCATTTCCAGAAGCTTTTCGAAATGCAATGCATGACTCCTTTGTCTTGAGCCATGTTGATCTCTTATCACCTTTGCATTTCCTTTTCATGTCACCATTCAAACTCGGGACTAAGCCTTGAAAACATCTTAGCACACACATTAGTCCCACAACACAATTGCAAATAATTGAATATAAAGTGACATGAGTATATATGAACTACACAAGTTATATATACCAAGAGTATATACTGAACTACAAGTTGTATATACTAAATATGAGTGTATACTGAACTACACAAGTTGTATATACTCATATGAATATATTAACTACACAAGTTAAAATATATTCAAGGATATATGAGCATCAATGAACTACACAAGTCTCATATGCTCTCATATACTCATATGAATATATTAACTACACAAGTTAAATATATTCAAGGATATGTTTCAAAGTAAAGATCCTTAATATATGTGGAAAGAGAATATGGATCAATACTAATGAAACCACAAAATATAGAATGAACTCCCCTAAATGTGTGCATACACAAATGTGTAATGGAAACATATGCACATATCCAAGTTAACCTTTTGGTGGAGTTTAACCTATATTTTGGATCCGAGAATGCAACAAGATATAATAATAAGAAGTAGAATGCATACCTCTTGTATTTTCATCTTTATATCCAAACGAGACTAAGCAATAGATAATCAATAGAATTGTTAGTCTCACAAATAGATTTGTCATTAATGAATACATACTTTGGATTTTTGCTTTTATATCCAAGTCGAGACTAAACTTGATATAACAATAGGAGTGTTAGTCTCACAAGTGCATTTGTCATTAATCACTTAATCACTTTGCATGCCTTCATGATTTTCACCTTTATATCCAAATAAGACTACACAATATGTATATCAATAAAGGTGTTAGTCTCCCAATTAGATTTATCATTAATCACCAAAACTCCATTACCACATAATGGCGGGTCTAGATATTTCAATCGGCCAGGCAACGGTCTGACCGATTGACTAGCGGCCAGACCGGCCAGTGAGGTTTCATGTGCGAGGAAGATGGTGAATTTTGTGGATTAGGCCAAAGTCATGGGATTCGGTGTATAGGTGTTGCATGATGTATGTTTGGGCTAACATAGGTCAAAATTATGAAGAACTTGTGTCCGGAATCGATTTTTTGATCTATTGTTGTACAGATGGCTTAGAGCAATGACGATCAATGACGAAGATGATTGTGACTAGGTTAGGAGAGCTTAGGTCCAGAACGATGAAGATGCCGGATGAAATGATTGGATTCAAGCATGGAGCAAGATAGACAAGGATGACCAAACAAGAAGTTTAGTGTGACGAGTTTCATCAAGTGGCTTGGGGGTCGGTGCAAGTGTCATGGTAGTTTCGGTAGGAATCAGATGTGAGAGACTTATCAACATAAAGAGAGCCATTGACGAATCTACACGTGGTGAAGCATGGAATTGCTTCACTATGATTGGATTCGGCCTTTGGATAATGATCGCGAAGGGGTACTTTGGTATATTCACCAAAAAACTAGATTGGTGACATTGGAGAAACCGCGGCGCATGGAGAGACGGTTTAGGTCCAAAGAAAAGGAAGATCACGAAGAGACGGATTCAAGAGAACCGGTTCATCACCCGCTTTAAGAAGCGTGCGTGAATGTAAACCCGTTTGTGTGTGGATTTAACGGGTGTCCGATAAGGTTTTCTCACTAGACATAGCCTCCCCTATAAAAAGGAAGCGTGCAGGATTTGCACTCGATCTTCTCAAGTCTAGGAAATCCTAATTTATGATTTGGAGAAACTGGAGATAGAGGAGGCAAGAGTTTGAGGAAGATGAATTGAGTGAGTGCTTGTGTTGAGTTTTTGTCCTCCTTAGTTGAGTGGTTGTAAACCAATAATCTTTTGAATCCATCGAAGCAAGGTTTGCCCCAATATGAGTTTTATCTTGTTCTTACTCTCTCTTTGATAGTTTTGGGATTTTTGTGTTCGTAGTGTTTTGATTAGGTCTTTTGCTATGATCTAGCTTGCTAGGACTTGTGAGATTTGATATGGGGTTATCTTGACTATCTTCCACCTACGAGCAAGCTGTTGAATCAAAGTTTAAATTTTTTTGGTTTTCGTGACTTCTTGACCTTATTCAAGAAAGTCATGGAACCTTGGCTTCGATCATCCCGATTGTCATTGGAATATGCTCTTGACATTCTTGATAAGCTATGTTTGAAATCTCAAGAGATTTAGATCTCGGAATCAAAAGTTAAGTTAATTTAAGATCATCTCAGGCTGCTGACCCTACAGTCGGCGGTCAAACCGACCAGGAGGATTTTGCCTCTCCATCATAAACCACAACAAAGGGTTGAATTTCAGTAAACGAAACATGAAAAAAAAAATGGGAGCTATTTGGTTGTTTTTTTTGGGAGCAATGCGGACATCTGTTGTCAATAGTGTTCATATGCCTACAGCAAAGCACAACATAACATTTTTTTGTCAGCGTTGTGTCAACACATGAAAACACCTAGCCTTTTTAAAAAAAAAAAAAAAAAATTCTTTCACTCGCTAAACCAAAAATAATGATGGAATTCGGTTTTTCACCAATACTGTAATTACGTACATATACATAGCTAGCGCACATACATAGATAGAGTATATTATTATCCACGTAACAGCACACAAGTTTATGAATCTGTTACCCTGTTCTAAAAAAAAAAAAATCTGTTACCTTGCATTTGACATGCATGCATAAGAGAAAGGAGAAATTAATACATATGCACATGCACGTACAGTTCATGTACAGTACAGTACCACTTGACAGCATGCACTCTGCATATTGGAGTTTGTCATCAGCAAGGAAAACGCGATCAGGCATGCCATTTATATGGCACATCGATCGGATGAAGCCGCCATGTCTAGATCTCCTAATTAATTTGGCACATCAGATGAAGATTACGTACATGCCGGAGCCTTAGCTACAAACTATTTTCACGCCAGCTCAGTTGGTGGTAGGTGTAGGTGTACGTCTTCACTACTTGTTCGAGTCCTCTCTAGGATGGATTCATAGTATATTTCTTCTTAATTTGAACAGCGCTGAGCAAGGCATGCATGCGCATGTGTTTGTGGGTGAGATGATTATCTAGCTAACAGTTAAGACTAACCAAACACCAACGACAAATACCAACCAAAGTGAGTTTTACATGATCATGTTTTAAGAAAGAAAGCGTAATTGAATACCTTCTTTTCCTAAGTTACCCTTGGAGTTGTCTAGTATAAGAACACTCTTCCTTTGCAAAAGAACTATAATTGAATCCACAGGCATAATGTCAATGCATGGTGCAGTGGTGCTCTCCTATCGAGATAGTAGTTTTGTTAGACTAGGTGTAGATACATAGGGCAATTTGCTCAATAACATCCCACAAAAATCAGAAGTAGGAAAATAACATCGATAGGTGAATGACTTTCATAGTCCACATGTCATCCACACATTGGATGTTATTTTTCAATTTCTACCTCAACGTGGTGTTACTAAACAAATTAATCCTAGATAACATTAACAGACCTGAATTTGCAGGTCATATTCTTATACTGGCATCCAGCAATTCATGCACATTATTTTATAACCCACAAAACAAGGTGTACATGTTGCATCTTGCATACGTGCAAAACATACCATCAAATGTTTAAAGCTCCCTTAATTTCAACCAAAAGTGACCCCAGCAGAGTTCGTCCAAGTGTTTCTTACATCATGTTGTTGTTATGTTCGAAAACCGTCTAGCTAAACCCTTAAAAAAACTACTCAAGGCCATTTACATATATCTCGCACCTTTCCCACTTTGAAAATTTTGCGTTTGTGTTTACTGTTACCAGACATTCATTCAAATCGTACATATAAATCATTGCAGCTTGTGCCTCTTTGTTATTGTGAGTAGTACTGATCAGATTTTGAACAAAATCTGTTTGAATCGGTTGATGCCGGCATCTTTCTCAAAAAATTTTTTTTTTGAGAAATGGCATCTTTCAATCAAGAGACCCGTTCGGCAGCAAGCAAAGTAAGCAGTGGTTAGATTTTTGAATTTTCTATCAAGAGACCCGTCCACGCCCGCATGCGCTCCCGCATCTGGCTGGTAGTGGAAAGTTCAAAACGAGAGCCTGTCTCAGGATACGGTCACTGTACTCGGGGTCCACTGTTACCTGGCCCACATGTCAGCCTGTTACTCGTTGTGCGCTTAAAAAATCGGCAAGTACGTACTAGAGCGTGTCAGATTCAAACCCTAGTTTTCACAAACTCCTCGGACTGTTTGGTTTACAAAGGCTGGCTGATGCAGTCATGCTGGCAGTGCAGGAGGCCAAGCAAAATTCCATTGTTTTTTTTCTTCTAACGAACGCATTTGTTTCTAAAAAAAAATCCTATGTACCCCGTCTTAACAAGGTCATCTTCAATGCAAGAGACGTATAGATAGATGCTAAAAAAGAGAACAATGACATATCTTGAAGCATCTGCACAAGAGCCATAACATGTACAATGTGAATGTTTATATATAAGTGTTTAAAGAAAGAGAATCTAATCACGTCATCAAGTACATATGTAAAAATCATTTTCTCCAATGCAAACATCTGTTTTGTAGATGCTTAAATGATTGTATTATCTATTAATTATATATAATCATATACATAAGCACCGATGCCTAATCAAGCATCGATGCTACAAAAAAAAACACTTTATTTGTCTTACGTGGCAAAAAAAAATCAATATGTTTTTACTAAACACCTGTATTGTACATGTTCTAGTGGAAATAACAATTGCACAGACAGTTGCCGAAGCGCCGCTTCTCCTGGAAATTTTTTCCATGCGCGCGAGATGCTCCAAGCATTGGCCTCCTCATCAAGCTGCGACTTCGACACAACTGCTATCGCTGATTGCCACCGTGGCAAAGCAAAGCAATTTTTTCCTAAGCGGCCAATCAACCCTTGCTTGGACATGGCCTAAGGGTATGTATAATGGGGTGACATCAGCAATCTATAATTTTGCCACGTAAGATTTTTTAATGATATGGATGAGAGAGAATCAGGAGAGAGAATAAAGCTGTCTCATTGTTGTATCTATGTTATCTATATAATTTGTTGGGTCATATATACATAACTTAAAGACAACACATTGTATGAGTTGTCTTTAATTTTGTCTATAGATGACATGGAGAGTATTACAGACAACAATTGTCTATATCATTATACATGCTCTAAGAGCATGCATAGTGGGGTGACATCAGCAGTTTATAATTTTACCACGTAAGATTTTTAATGATGTGGATGAAAGAGAATAGGAGAGAGAATAAAGTTGTCTGGCATACAACAGACAATCTATAAAGCCCTTATAGACGGCTATTTCATTGTTGTATCCATATTATCTGTACAGTTTGTGAGGTCATATATACATAATTTAAAAACAACCTATTATATGAGTTGTCTTTAATTTTGTCTACAAATGACATAGAAAATATTACAGACAACAATTATCTATACCATTATACATGCTCCAAGTGAAGAAAATCAGAGAGGAAAGTGCTAACCACGATCTCCACCAACATGCGCGACGTGTTCTCTATCCAACGGCCCACACCCCAGTTCCAGGGCCCCGATCCAGCCGTCGAAACACCGAAATTCGAAATCCGGGCACCCCGAAGCGCGAAAGCTGCAACCCCGTCATTGCTCCGCGCACCTACTGCGACACAGTTAGACACTGACATGTGGTCCCCACCTCCCGCCACGCTACCCTCTAGGCTCTAGATACACACACGCCGCAGCGTCGATGCCGCCGCTTTATAAACGGGGAGGTCACGGGAGGAGGGAGAGAATAGCAGTCGCACGCACCTTGCCTCGGAGTTGGCGCTCTCCCACTCCTCTCTCCTCCTCGACGTGGGCGAGAGAGAGAGAGAGAGAAAGTAAAAAAAAAAAGCTGCCATTTCACTTGGCTACCGCAAGGTAAGTTTCGAATTCAAATCTCTACTACTAGTAGTACATCGCTCTCCTCAGGAAGAGGCGAGGCTTCCAAGTGATGCTCTCTCGCGCAGAGAGAGAGAGAGAGAGAGAGAGAGAGAGAGAGATCCAAGTATCTCACTGCTCCCGCCGTACGTACTGCTTCCTTCGATTCTCACCTGCGGAGAAAATTTTACTCCATGTCGCTTGCTTCTCTGTATGGGATTTTTGTGGTATCATTCAACGCAAGGGGTCGTGTCGTGTGGTACTAGCTGCTGCTTGTTTTTTAGCCGTGCCTTGTTCGAATTGAGGACCCCGTCGTTGGTTTCACCGGTTGTTTTTTTGGGCGATTTTTTTTTATGGGGTGGGTCGTGGGTGCTGCGGGAGCGGAGTAGAGAGGAAAAGGAAAACCCAATGGTTGGTAGTTTGTATGCTTGGATTTTAGGTCGATTTTGTGTTCCTGTGATTTTTTTTTTTTGGGGGGGGGGGGGTCATGTTCGTGTGATCTTATAGGATTATTTTTTGACGTTTTGCTCCGAAATTTTATGATTCATTCGTCAGTAGCTGGAGATCGACCAATGCAACCAAATCTGCGCGAGCTTGTGGGATTTTTTCTGTTTTTTTTTTTTGCGTGGTTTTGTCGACCTGATCTCTAGGTTTCTAAGGTTTAACTGTTTGAATGTTGGGTCCCTTAATGTTCCACTAGTACAATGCACCAAGTTTAAGCTTGGCATAGATGTGTGGATGCCTTTGGGAGTCACTTAACTCAAATTGGACAATTAGTATTTTTGTCTGTTTGATTTTGAATTCGTCCCTTCCTGTTTTAGTACTAGATTTCTGAATCCTACTAGTGTAGGATTACCAGTAATTTAACCTCAGCTGTTACATAGGTACAAACTGGTTCTTATTGTGGACGATTTCAAAATTTCCAGAGCTCAAGTTTTGTCATTCGAGTACTGAATGCTCCTATTTCATTATTTGATTTCTTATTTGTATTGCTGTATGCCCTCTGCCAGAGATCAAGTGATGGGTGGGGAAGCTGCAAGAAACACGACCTCCATTCCTCAGGGGGAGAAGGCATTGTTCCCCTTGCCTATTTTTCTTTGAGCTATCTGCTAAAAAAGTTGGTGTCCAAGTTGTATCTTGCAAGAGTATTAGATTGCCAAGATGAAGTCTAGTGCGGTTACTTCCAAAGGCAAAGCCGTGTTTGAGCTGAAGCACAAGCTTGTCCAAGCTCTTAACAAGATTGCGGACAGAGACACTTATCAGATTGGATTAGATGAGCTTGAGAAGACGGCGGATACCTTGGCTCCTGACATGATTGGCCCCTTTTTGTCATGTGTGATTGACACTGATGCTGAGCAGAAGAGTGCAGTGCGGAAGGAGTGCATTAAGGTGATTGGCACATTGGCACGGTCACACGGAAGCCTACTGGCACCGCACATGACGAAGATGGTGGCTAGCGTAGTCAAGCGCCTGAAGGATGCCGACTCGGTTGTTAGGGATGCATGTGTTGACACTTGTGGTACCCTCTCAATGTGTGCTAGAAATTATGGGGATGGTGGCGCCGCATTGGTTGCACTGGTTCGGCCCTTGTTTGAATCACTGGGTGAACAAAATAGATATGTTCAGGCTGGGGCTGCGTTGTGCTTGGCCAAGGTTATAGATGAAAGCAGTTACTTTCCTGGCTCTGTTCTCCCTCAGATGCTTGTTCGTGTTGTTAAACTGCTCAAGAACCCCCATTTCATGGCAAAGCCTGCAGTGATTGAGTTGATCAGAAGCATTTTTCAGGTTGCTCTTTTGCTCTTGTACCAGCATTCCATTCCATGCAAACTTCTTCTTGTACTAGTAGCACTATTGCATATACTTTCTACACTTCGACATAATTACCTTGCCTGTTTATCTGAGATAAACACTAATCCTTTTATGAACTACAGTTTGTAATATATATACAGGTAGATGATTTCTTTTTAAAAAATGGTATATGCTGATGATTTAAGTAGCTTAACATACATCATTAATTTCTATGAGGTAATTAGTACCATGAGAAAGAAGCATGCTTCTGTGTGATAACCTACTTATTCAATGTCTGCTCAGTCAGTTTATCACACAAAATACTTCAGCTCTTGCTACAAAGTCGAGTGTTTTTGTTGCTTTCTCACTTCCTGTTTCACCCTTCAGGCTGCCAGTCTGATTGCGTCTCTTTCTTCTAGTGGAAGTTAAGCAATATTGTATAAATAATTTCCTAGAAGTAGAGTAATCATCTTCAAATTCAAGTTGGTCCTAGAAGGTGTAACTAGAATAAGAGTTTGGCCTTTTGTTACGATTCTTATTTTGCCATGGTCCCAATTTTTAGGCTGAAGGTGCTTCTACAGAGCAAGCTCTATCATCTGCTCTAACAAGTATTATGGATGCCCTGAGGAGTAGTGATTGGACTACAAGGAAAGCAGCCTCTCTAGCTCTATCTAGTATCGCTGTCAGTTCTGGATATTTGGTTGCCTCTTTCAGAACTTCCTGCCTTCGCTCCCTTGAACGTTGTAAATTTGACAAGGTCGGTACACTGTGAAATTAATGCAGTAATATGCTGCATATGCTACACTTATTTTGTGCATCCCATGACAGGTAAAACCAGTGCGTGATGCAATTACCCACGCCATTCAGTTGTGGAAAGCTATTCCAGGGTCTGAAACTCCTGAACCATCGGAAGCTGGATCATCCACAAAAGGTACTACAATCCTTTAATGTCAAGTTACAGGCTGGTGTTTAGCAAAATAGATGCAATACTTCTTTCCCGGAGCATGTTTGCATAGCTAGTTTTTTTTGGTAGCATTCTTCTTTCTTATACTTCATACAACTATTAATTTCACAAGAAATTAGTGTATTGACAAAGAAATGGGCTAATCAACCGTTGAACTCATATGCATGATTCAGGCAGCTATCTGATGTTGCTTTATTTACCTTGTTCAGTCTTTGTTACCTCTTCCAATATCATGCATCTTAACTTCTAACACATTCATCTAAAAGGTAAACAACTAAAAGATACAGTAGCTTATCGCACGCTAAGGCCATCCTATGCTTAGGTTTGTAATAGTATCATGACTTGTTGAACACAAACCTTTCAGATGTTAATGATCTTTTCTTTTTGAGTTTTCTTATTCAGTTCTTCATGAGCTTAAAGGGGTATTTCAGAATACCATATTAATGCCTCTACATGATTTGCCACAAAATATAAATGCTACTCTTGGGCCTTCTACTCAATTATTATTTTCACGTTTACTCTGCATCGCTTCTAGTTTCTGCGTGTAGTTAAACTGCACTAATATAATCAGCTTCTTTTCTATTTTGTTAATTGATTTCTTCTCTGGCAGAAAACTTCTTTGGTGACCATCATGATGCCAGAAGTATACATGATGGTGGATCAAGAGAGACTTCTTTTAGGAGACTTGATCCTGTTCCGTCTGTATCTGTTGTCAGTGGCAGTTCTATCACTTCGGCCAAGAAGAGATCTCCTTTGTCTATCAACAAGATAGCCCTAAACAATAATGCCACAAATCAACAACGCTTGAAGTCAAGTGATTGGCATGTTGAGATATCAGTCCCTAAGCAGAATATGATGCCGTCGGTTGATCTTAAAGAAAAGGAATCTGGTAATGTTTTCATGCTGAAAGATGCAAAGAGAAGTGCATATGAAATTGTAGATGAAGACAGTAAGTCTGACTACGATCCCATGGATGATAAACAAGAATGCTCGTCTGTATCAGAAGTAGCCAGCAGGAGTTGTGAGACAAAGCATGTCACTTCTGCTCAGGAATGCACTGAAGAATGTGATTTCACACAAGTTACTGAGCAATGCCCTAGGGCTCGAGAGAGTAAGAGCATAGACTCCACTGTTACCGATGTCACTTCACATGGCACACATACTTGTTGTCTGAGTGCCATGAAAGAATTAGCCCTTATTAGGAAGCAACTTCAAGAGATGGAAAGGAAGCAAGCCAATCTTTTTGATCTATTGCAGGTAATTCCCATATTTTGAGTTGTGAATGATCTTTTCGATTTAACTCCTCTTTATATTTTGGCTAATTTTGACAAAGTTTATATATGTGGTCTAATTGTAGAAGTGTGGTAACGATTAACTTCGGAAGCTCAGTTATCGGATAAATGATATCCTTTGAAAAATAGCCTGCTCTGTACATTTTAGCTACTCGTATTAGCGTATTGCCAGTTTAATAAAAAAGGGCAATGCATAATGATAAAAAGCATCATGATCATCAACTCACGTCAATGATTGCCTTTTTTTGTCCTCCTCTACATCATCATCATGTAGAAAAAAGAATGCAGATTCTTCCCATAGAACAAGTGTTGTACTGTATACAAATCCTTATGCACGTTGCACAAAACATGTATGTCATGAAATGAAGTCGGTTCCAAATGTCTTCCCAAATGCTAACTTTCTTTCACTGGCTTCTTGCAGGATTTCATGTCTAACTCGGTGGAGAGCATGTCAATGCTAAACTTGAAAGTGCACAATTTGGAGAACACTGTAGACAAAACTGTGTATACAATTACTCAAAGTGAAAGCCGCTATCACCTTCCTGGTTCCAAGTTTTTTAAGAACCAAAATGTCTCTTCTTCACCCAGGCTATCTGCTTCTACACCTAGAACATCCGTGGATGCTAACTATAAGCCGCCAACAATTCCACATTTGAAACACGAGAAGAAGTGGATGCATGATCTACCATCGAAGAGCTCAAGAGTGTGCGTAAAAGAGGGAGCTGAATTTCTGAAGGACCATACTCGTAACAAAATTAGGAAGCCTGGGTCTGTGAGCTCAGAGAGTAACTTGGGAAGATATCTTCCAAGCTCAGCGAGGAGTCGAACATCAGGTGTTAAGGTGACCTTTCCAGTTTCATTTACCAATTCCTGTGAGCAGCCCGAGCTGCAAAATGCATTGTGTGCTTCTAAAGAGGCTGGTGAAGTTCATGATGCTGACGACATGGAGCCTGCGTACACAGAAGCCCTGAACTGTGGTGATTGTGCTGATCTGATTGACCTAATGGATAGAACTGGACCTGTTCTTGAGAAGTTGTCGCGTGAAACAGCAAATGGACTTTTAAGGGTTATAGCTGGCCAATTTCTTAATAAACAGTTCTTTGATTTGGCACTACCTTGGCTTCAACAGGTAAGTTCACTAGTAATCTATTTATGTTTTGCAATAACTGCGAAGTCTGACGAAAGCTTATGGAGCTTACTCATTCCAATTGTGATTTGTATATGTTGTCCCAGGTAGTGGATTTAAGCAAGATTTATAAGCCAAGTCAACTTTTTGTGTCTGTGAGAGCACAAAGGGAGTTCCTTTCTGCACTGGAGGAAGCAGCAACAAGTGGATCTACAGAACCAACGATCAGAATTGCCATTGCACAGCTTGCATTTAAACTGACCAAAGTTTGCGAGGTTGCTCCATGCAGGTAATCCACATTGTCCATTGACAATGGCTAGAAGTGTCCCATCAATTCTGCCACTTAATTTGGATTTCTTGTTTCACTGATGTATCCCTTCTGCTATTGTAGGAAAGTTTCAACTAGAGTGTGCAGGGGAAATGAAACCATCATGGCCACTGCGATGTGAAATATTTCCCCTTTTGATGTAACCTAGTTTGTGTTCAAGCTTCAAATCATGCGTCAGTGCTTTAGTGAGCTCATTTTCTTTTCTTGTAGCCTTGTAACCTGCGTGACAATGTATACTCGGTTTGATTACTGTGTGCAAGACTAGTAGTTTGCTAGTTAAACTTGCTTGTTTTATGACTGGGACAACAGCAGTTGATTTATCACTATAGGTCTGGGATTTGCTCTTTTGCTAGAATGAGCTTGTGATTTTATGCTTGTGATCAGTTGCTATTACCTGGTTGTACTCTGGTAAATGCCTTTCAGTAAAACTAGAATTCGGCAACGTCTGTGCCGTCGTTCACCTTGCTAACCCGTAATATCAGATTTGCGTGTGCTCCTTAGGGTGTTAAAAACAGGGGGGAAAGAAGGATTCAATACAATTACATATTCACTACAAGTGGAAATAGATCACACTTTTTATATTCTCTAATTTAAACCAATTTGCTTATTCTCGTATTGTTCTAGTAATCGCAAGAGCAATCAGATTGTGTAGGATCCCGACAGTCTTTAACCCATCTGTTTTGTACAATGACACATCTGGAGCGGCCTGGCAAGAGTCTATTTCAGAGTTTTGACCATATTGGACGGCGATAAGATGGACGCAGAAGAAGCATCACCAATCAGAGTCGTCGCTACGTTGCGAAGCGCTGTGGTGGCCGCCCATCCTCTTGTTGCTGGTCGTGCGCTGGACGCAGCGGAGGAGCGCCTGCACCGCCTCCGACATGGACGGCCGGAATTCTGGGTCAGACTGCATCGGCAACCAAGAAGCAAAAGTTTTCTGGGTCAGAGCTAAGCTGAAACCATTGGTGGTTACTTGAGGAGGATCATTTCTGAGGATTTCATCAAGGAGTTCACCTGAACACAGCGAGCGATGACATCGGCGAAGCGGGACAGCGCTTTTGGCGGGTACAGGCCGCGCAGCGCTGGGTCTGCCAGTGCTCCCAAGGCATCGATGTCGTGAAGCTGTGGAGTCACAAACTTGACCAAGGACTGCTCCATTCTTGGCTTAGAGCTGGAGATCAAACAATGGCAGAGAAAGTGAGGATATTGTTCAGCCATTAGATACATCATATTATCAATTTCATGCTCTTGTACATGACCGACGAATGCAGTATCCCAGTCAACTTTTGCATGTTCTGAAATCACACAAGATGCATTCCAAAGTAGAAAGAATGCTATCTTTCTTCTTCAAGTACCTATCATAAGGCTTCCGACCAGTTAATAGCTCGAGCATGACGACACCGAAGCTGTAGACGTCGCTCTTCATCATGTAACCTGATGGCTTTGTGCACTCCGGGGCATTGTACCCCGGTCCCAAGCTCTCACTTGTATCCTGCAGAGAATTCAAAAGATCACATCACCTCTACAAGCATTATCGGTGGTTCATCAAATGCCAGAAGAGCCATTATGCAAACCTCATAGAAGAATGCAAGGCCGCAGTCAGAGAGGTGAGGATTGAGATCAGCATCAAGCAAGACATTGGATGACTTTATGTTCTTGTGGATGACTGAAGGTGAGCAGACTTCATGTAGGTACCTGGAAGAAAAGAAACATAAACATCTTACTTATGAACTCACATGATCAGATCCTCATGTGCATGCTGATGCATATACAATTGTGCATTCTAGGCTTAAATGTTACCCTCCAACTTACTCCAGAGCACGAGCTGTACCGACAGCGATCCGAACTCGGGTGTCCCAGGTCAGCGGCTTGCTGTAGTCGTCTGATAAGTGCAGGAACTCATAGAGGGATCCATTCCTCTGGTAGTCATACACCATCATGTAATGCCCAGGCTCTGTGCAGTAACCCACAAGCTCACAGATGTTTGCATGGCGCAGCTTGGAAATGCCGTTCACGATGTCCATGAAGTCGCTGCTTCCTGAGAAGCTCAGTGGATCGAACTTCTTGACAGCCAGGACCTGAAAAATTATTATGCTAGACCATGAGTATATCCAAAATGCGTGTATGGATTCAAGTTTATAATTCTTCAAGCATTCGTCTTTGAGACCTCTTGACAAAAGTAACGGTGAAGTTCAGTTCAACTGCATGTTACTACAATGTCTTTAGATGCATATTTGACATGATATTGTAGATGAAATTATAAATTTCAGACATAGTTGATTTCTTGAGTTAAATTTATAAACAAGTTTCTTTGGCATGAGTTTAATTAGAAGGCAATCATAAGGGCCTACCCGTCCATCAGCATATTTTGCCTTGAAAACGCGACCGATCGTTCCCTGACCTATTAGCCTGCTACTATGGAAACTGCCAGTGGCTGCTTGCAGGTCTGATGAAGAGTAAGTCATCAGGTTGATTGGATCCGAGCTTCGCCTCGAATAATTCAGTTTGTTCTCAAACTCATTGTCACTGATCGACTTGCGAGGCACAGCAGGTGGTGTCCTACAGCCCATCGATGTTGATTGCTCCAGCGACTTCATGTCGATTGCTGAAGATTCCCTACGACCTAGAAAAGAAAGCAAGATGAACTCTGACTAGAAGTCTAGAAGTGCGAGTACCTGAAATACTACTGATAGCATCAGGAAAGGAGGTATGTCTTTACACATCACGTTTTTTGTACACATCACAATTTATGCACAACACAACAGAAACAACCTAGTTTTCTATGATTCAAGAAATATCGTGTGCATAAGTACCTCTGGAGTCATCAACTAGCGGGGTAAATGATCGGTTCTGACCTGACTCGTCCATGTAGTAATGGGATGAGACAGGAGAGGAACTGTTCCTCTTCAACACAGACAAGAGAATCAGAGCTGCAAGAAGCACAGCTATCACCATTGCTCCAATAGCGAAACCGTTGATTCCACCGTCACTTCCTCCATTCGATGAGCTTCCCACTGAAGATCCTTTCTCCATTCCAGGAGGAGCTGACCCGGATGACCAAGGGTTCCCACCAGTCCTTCAGAAAGTCAAAACTGTCAGAAATCATCAAGTGCAATGAAAAGGAATACATTGAGTGGAACTGTGGAAGTACTACTCACTGTAGACTGTTAATGTCTTTCAGTTTACTTGGGATCCACCCGGTGAACTTGTTGTTCTGCAAATTCCTTGAGCACAAGGGGGGATTCTAGGTTAGTTCTCAGATTGGCATACCGGGGCAAATCCATACATTCGACTTTGTACCTTTTCAGTATTTATGTAAAATAAATAGGCTATGAAAAATTAATAATGATTGTTACGTGCATTTCTATTAACAGCTCCTGACTTGACAACATTAGTACTTTTGTAGTGCCGTGGTGAGGCATTGAGAAGCATACATTTTGAACCATGATGACAAACTTGGTTTGAGATGTAGTGTTTACTTGAGGTATACTTACAGATCTTCGAGAGGAAGTTTGGCCAGAACGTCTATATGACCACTGAAATGGTTGCTCTCCACATTCCTGGATATATTTTGAAAAGATTGGTGGTCATTTCTTGATCTGAAAGAGCGTACCGATGAATAACTACAATCCATAATTTTTAGTTTCCTTACAGTGTCTTGAGGCTTGTGAGGTATTGAAAACTCTGGGGCAGGTTACCTGAGAAGCGGTTGAAAGAGATATCCCTGATGACACAACTGAGATTATTCATATAGGACAACAAAATAAAGACACAAACAGGCTTACTATCAGAAGAAAATTAATAAGCTTTGGGCAACTGAAGTAACGGAAACTAAATGGTTGCCATGGTTAGCTTTGCATTACATACAAATACAATTGTTGTAGATTTTTGAGAGAGAAACTACAAAGAACTCGTGAATTTGATGCTTAACTTACAGTGCTGAGAGCTTTGGAAGGTGCGAGAACATATCTGTCAACTGCCCGCTTAAGTGATTCTTACCAAGATTTCTGCGACCCATTAAAAAAGTAGTTCTAGTGATTAATGCAACAAAAATCATGATTGTGCGGAAGGAAAAGAAAATAAATAATTAAATACATCATTATGAATTGGATTCTTACAGCGTTTCCAGATCAGCCATCTGAGATATCGAATAAGGAATCCCACCGCTAAAGGAATTTTCTTGCAGATTTCTGCGTCGCAAAATATCAGAAATGCCTTGAATTAGCCATGAAAACAGTAGCTATGGATGAGAAAACCGGAAACTTACAATTGAACCACATTTGGTGGAAGCTGGAATGGAAGTTCGCCGTTGAGATTGTTCTTGCTCACATCGCTGTACTACGAAGAAGAAGAAAATTCAACTAAGTTGCATAACTACGATGATAAATACTGCAGATCACAGGGGCAACTCACAATTTAGTTACTGATTTCAAGCTTGATAGTTGATAACCTATTGTACCGCTTAATCCAAGCCCCGACAAGTCACTGCTCTATGCAACATGATAAGCAAACTGAAGTAAATATCTTGTATGACTACGGAAAAAGAGTTATTTAGCAATGCCTCGATCATCAACAGGCAATTTCCTTAGGCGAATGTTTCTGGCAATTACATTTCTGTGACAGATGAGCCACTGCATTGTATTCCTTTCCACTCGTCGTCGTCGCCGCATGGATCACCACCACTTTCTCTCCAACCAGACAATTTAGATGGTTTGCTCATACTAGCGAACATAACATTAAGTGCGGCGACTGAAATAGAGACGCAACAGAACACACAATTTTTTTCAGAATCCATGAATTATGCATGTACATCGTAAAGAAAAAAATGCCAACCCTGACCATCAGGCTGGTCGGTCTTGGCTACCGCTGCGGCTGCCACAGAGAGGAGAACAGCAAGGCCGGCTAGTGGCGGCCATCGGCAAGCCATGGCACACTAGGGGAGCACGGATCGTCCCTCGGCCCGTCTCAGGGAGCATGAGCATCACCTCTTCGGCTCTTCCTCCCTCCACCTCTCCTCCGCTCTCTCATCTGCTAATGGTGGGAAGAATGGTTTTTCTAAAATTAGGAAATGGGGGGTCGGAGGAAGGCGGATGTGATCGTCCATTGGAGCAGCGAGAGCGGCGGGAAACCGTTCGTTTCGAGCCTCCATATGCGTCGACGAAGTCGGCAAATGCTTAACAAACCGTGCAGACTTCTCTATTCAACAAAATAGAATTCCTAGTGTTAGAATTATATTTTCCCAAGGTGAATTGATGCAACAAAGTACTTTTTTTTTTTTTAAAATTTTGAAAGCTCAAATTAATGCTATCTAAAGAGAGCAAAGTAAACACCTCAATTCTCAGATTATCAGTGTAAATCTCTCTATTGAAAGCAGTGTAATCATTTAAGAATCTGAAATCCACCTTTACTTCTTCCCTTTCTATTCTCTATGCTCTTGCAGAGGGAAACAAGAAATGAAAAAAGAAGCTGAATGGCTTCCTGGGCCATAATTCTGTATTGTATATCTGTAAAATCTAATGCTGACGACGATAATGTCAGATGCCCCCGCAACTTTGCTCTACGCCACAATGTGGTCGCTCAGTTTGCGGCCGCTTGTTTCCAGGGGGAAGTATGACACGGCGATGCCTGATACGAGCATCACCGTGATAAATATCAGGATGGCTGCAGTCTGATGGCATGCGTGCACCAAACCGACAGCTACAAGAGGGCACAAGATCCCACCAAATCGAGCGATTGAGCTTGCAAGCCCGATGCCGGTGGCCCTGACTGCAGTTGGGTATATCTGGAGGAAAGACAAGACAATCGGTAATGAATTAGGATGTTTGACAAGAGATATGTAACAAAGTATAGGCTATTGACATGACCAAACCTCAGGAGCATAGATGTGCAAGATAGTGAAGCTCGCCGAGATGCAAACACGTGCACCAAACAAGAAGATAGTTGTCAGAGATTCTGTTTGAGGGAACATAAGGGGAGCTATGCACAGACAACTGATATAAAGCATTGATGACATTGAAAGTTTGCGCCCGATCTTGTCCACGATGGCGGCAGACAGAATAAGGCCAGGAACCTCTGCATCAATGTGACAAGAACGTGAAGAAGTTTCAAGGCAGGGTTTCTGAAGATATATGGTCAACCTTTGGGGAAAGCACACATACCTCCAAAGCTAGTGATGAATACATTTCTGTAGAGATTAACATCGTTTACGTGGGTTGTTACTGCTCCCTCTGATCCACAAATCCTATTTCCGTGACTCAACTCTGAAGTTAGTAGAACAAGACCATAGTATAAGAAGGCATGACCAAGAAAGACAATCCAAAGAAGAAGACTTGATCTAACTAAATTTGGGGACAGAAGCTTTAAGATGGCATTAAGGACCCCAATCTCAGATTTGCTAGCCTGATCAACAGGGTTGGTTTTCTTGACTGAAACCAACTGCACCGTTTCTGAGGAATTTGTGATCTCATGGAGTTCCATTCGATGGCCAGAGGTAAGTCGGCCAGAAGGGAGAGTTACACGGTTTATCCGTGCCATTGTTTCCAAAACATGCACTGCATCAGCTATTCTGCCCTTCATGCATAAGTATCTTGGTGACTCGAGTGTCATTGGATAGAAGAGTAGTAGAGCAAATGACGGCAATGATGAGAGTGCAAGCAGCCACCTCCAGCCAAAATCTGGCATCACAGCCTGCAAATTAAGTAGATAAGTACCTACAAAATTAACATGGCAATTTCGAAAACAGGTACAGTTACAAAAATATAGAATGAACATGTGTCATCCGACCTGTTATGCCATCAAGATTTCCATTAGATTATCTAGACAGTAAGATTACTTTTGCAAAATGTAGAAACTTACCCAAGCAAGTGAAGCTTCCATTATTGTGCCAATGGTCCAAAATGCTGAGAAAATAACCATCCAAGTTCCTCGGTTAGGAGCAGGGATGAACTCTAGAAACCAAGAAGCTAGAACTGGCCCACCACCCAGTCCAACACCAACCATAAATCTCAGTACAATCAAGGATAAGTAATTTGGCGCAAAGGCACTGAGAAGACCAGCCCCGCCAGTTACAAGAGCTGTGAAATTGAACCCAACCCTGGAGAAGTATGAAGGGGCCACAATGAGTAAAATGTTAACTGTGACCAAAAAAAAATTGACATCCTAAAATGCACAATTCTTAGTCTAATTTGAGATTGATAACCGAATTGGCCATTCAAATGATTAGCACATATATCCAAAAACTTCAATGAAAAACAATATACTGAGTCCATGTATGAATGATTATACTGCGTCCAAGCAATTTTCTCATTATTCTTGCATGTCAAATATTAAAAGAGCATCTAATAATTTTCTTCTTTTTTTAAAAAAAAGGGCCTGAAGAATCCCCAAGTTTGCCCAGTTACACTGTCAACTAGCAAAAACAATAAGTTTCAACAAGCTCATTTGCCATCTGATAATGATGCATGTCTGTATCTGCTCACTAGACAAGTAATCGACTAGGAACTAGTACCACACAAACTCCATGTATGAATGATTATACTGCGTCCAAGCAATTTTCTCATTATTCTTGCATGTCAAATATTAAAAGAGCATCTAATAATTTTCTTCTTCTTTTTTAAAAAAGGCCCTGAAGAATCCCCAAGTTTGCCCAGTTACACTGTCAACTAGCAAAAATAATAAGTTTCAACAAGCTCATTTGCCATCTGATAATGATGCATGTCTGTATCTGCTCACTAGACAAGTAATCGACTAGGAACTAGTACCACACAAACTCCATGTATGAATGATTATACCGCGTCCAAGCAATTTTCTCATTATTCTTGCATGTCAAATATTAAAAGAGCATCTAATAATTTTCTTCTTCTTTTTTTAAAAAAGGCCCTGAAGAATCCCCAAGTTTGCCCAGTTACACTGTCAACTAGCAAAAACAGTAAGTTTCAACAAGCTCATTTGCCATCTGATAATGATGCATGTCTGTATCTGTTCACTAGACAAGTAATCGACTAGGAACTAGTATTGATTCATGTCATTGAGCAGTGGGAACAGGTCCAGTATAGGATTTCACAACCAACGTCCAATATATATCCAACCCGTTGGCTCTCACCTTGACCATGCAGGCATGCTCTAGCATAGCTGCATAGACAAGGCTTACATAAATCTGCCTCTCCCAGAAGACATCCTAATTAATCAAATTCAACTAATCTAGCTTACAGTGAAGCTATCAAGTGCAGAGTTATATTGTCATGTCCATAATACTAATTACATATCATCCAAGACATTACTTGGCTCAACAGCCAATGCCTAGCTTTATATCCACAAGGGAAAATGTGCAACACTTGACTATGATGGGAATAATAGTATTTTGTCAGGGTTAGAACATTTGTAAGAAAATTTCTAATAAACAGTGGAAAAGAAGTAGGAGAGGACCTACCTTCTTCCATAGTTGTCTGAAACTATGCCCCAAGAATATGCTCCTACAAGCATCCCTACAAAAACAACACTTGTGATGAGACTCTCTGCCTGTGCAGAAAGCTCCCATTCAGCTTGAACTGATTGCCCAACAAATGACAAAAGCATCATTTCCATTGCCTCAGAAATCTTAGCCATCCCGGAATAAGCAAG
This sequence comes from Ampelocalamus luodianensis, assembly GCA_036346255.1. NCBI lineage: Eukaryota > Viridiplantae > Streptophyta > Magnoliopsida > Poales > Poaceae > Ampelocalamus > Ampelocalamus luodianensis. The sequence continues at coordinate 62,459,323 of CM070633.1, read as the reverse complement.
CACAAATGCTTGGAATTTCCCAAACCCCATGGACACAAGTGCCTCATCAACAGTATAAGTAGATACACCACCCTCCATCTGAAAAAAGCAAACATTCACGATACACAGAATAACTGATTGCACGCTTGTTATCATACTTCTTTAGTGCAAAGACAAATTTTCAGTAACATACCACGTCAAGTGGGAAACAACATAGGATATGGAACATGATTGGATATTTAACGCAAATATCATGCTTCAGAAGAAGCAAAAAAAATGCTAAAACAACTAAAAGACCACACTTCTCACATTTGGTAGACTAACATACCACTAATTTCAAACAGTACCAAATATATCCTTCCATTCAAAAATGCACTACAACTTTCATGGATACTAGACTAATCCTTTACTGTTTGAGATTCATGTTGCCAGATCGTAAACTAACCAAGCTCGAGACCACAATTGAAGATCAAATCTACCTGCAGTAAAAGAAAAAGACTTGTATACCCCTTCAGCTAAACTGTAGAATTCACAAACGTTGACTTAGTTATATCACTACCTGGTTTGAAGATTCAAGAACTGGTTTGAAGATTCAAGAACTAATCCGTCAATTGGCCAGACAGATCAAGAACTAAATTTGCAAAGAAGGAAACCAACCATGCAAACCTGTACTGTAGTATTGTACTATCTAGGGGTAATTGGATCATGACTAATTAACCCAAGGATTTTCAGCTAGCTTCCCAAAGACGTTGCCTTTCTCTGCACTAATCCGACCAAAGAGAACAGGTTTTGCTTACTGACGAAGAAGATTCAGATTTTGCTTCACAAAAACCGGGAGACAAAATGAGAACCAAACTATTGAATCAGCTTTCAAAAAACCTATATTTCACGTTTTTATCATAGATCCCTCACAACTTAGGTGACACAAGTCACACATTTCGCCAATTGCGAACAAACTACAAGTCAACTGAACAACGTATCGCCGAATGGACTGCGGAGGATAAAACCAAACCATGGCCATTACCAAATAAAGAACCAAGCCCCCACAATATAGACCATCTAAGCCGAAATACTCTCACTTATTCAGAACAATTTCATACCGGATACCAAATCAAGAACTGGAACTAGCAGACGACGCCGCGGGATTAGCGAATCGAGCAGGAACTGGAAGAGAGGAATTGGAATTGGGGTGGGGGTGGCGGTGAGGATTACCGCGTCGGGGCTCGAGGAGAGACAGCGCCGTCACAACCTCCGAGTCGCCGGGAACGTTTCGAGGACGGCGAGTGCCTTGGGTGACCCATTTTTCTACCAAGAAAACATCTTTTTATTTGCATTTTCTTATCTACCTCCATAAATAAAACACTACTTATAAACACGGGATGACTAATGCAAAATTTTATAAACTCACCTCACGTAAAGTTAGAGGAGTCGAATTGTTGTCTTTGACCGTGAGATAGTACATAGTTTACCACAGTGGTTAAACTGTTAGAGTAGACTGACCATCTATGAGTTTTTCGTCTACACGACGTTGTTGGTCCATAAAATAGTAAATCTAGTTTTATCAGGAGATCAAAGTTAAAAATAGCACCGCAGATTTGCCGGTAGGCGATATATGTTGCATACCGCGCCATAGGCGTACAAACCTCCTCGTCCGCGTGCCAAGAGGTTGGACACGCCAAGTCCCTCCGCAGGGGAAAGGACCTCCCTCGTCCACACGCCTCTAGCCCGAATGCCCTATTATAATTATTATCTAGTTGTAATTAATTTATTTGTAATTAAGTAGTTGTAAATAATTTATAGTGCATATGATAATACAATGCATGATTTCATATGATAATAATTTTTTGGTATGTGTGATAATATACAAAAAGTCATGTGTACAAGGAAAACACATGATTTTATGCGTTCGATTTGGAATGCGAGTTTTTTTTGGCTTTTTGAAATGTTAATTTATCAATGCAAACTGTTAAAGAGTACGACAAATTGTTAAACCGACACTTATTATGCATCTTGACATATCCAACCAACTGGTTCGCTCCGTACGAGATTGTTGCCAAAAAACATAGGCAAGACTTGCATGTTTGACGTTACCTAAAGCCATAACAACTCAATACATATGTTAAAAGCAATTTACTGTTCTTTACTATACACAATCAAATAAATATGTCACAATATTTATTCTATATTTCGTTACATCTCTAAAATAACTACACTTCGGTAATCCTTATGTACAAATTTAACCTAATCAACGCATAATAATAAAAACTACTAAATTTCTAAAAAAAGTAATCCTTACGACTAATTAACCACGATTAATTTATTTAGACTAACTAACCACGACTAAATTAATTATGGCTAAATTAATTATGACCAATAAATTAAGAATATTTAACTAAGACTAATTAATTATGACTAAATTAATTACAAAAGTTACAAGTAATTAATTATGAATAAATTAATTACGACTAAATTATGTAAGTCATATTTAATTAGTCTGAATTAATTAGTTGTAATTAGTTCATCATAATTAATTAGTTGTAAGGATTACTAGTTTATTTTTTGCAAAAAGAATTAGTATTTTTTTATTCACTGATTAGGTTAAATTGTACATAAGGATTACCGATGTATAGTTATTTTGAGGAGACAGGGAAATGTAGACTAAATAGTGTGACTTGTTTATTTAATTGTGTATAGTAAAGAACGGTGAGTTGATCCTAACATATGCATTTGGTTGTTGTGACTTTAGATAATGTCGAACATATAAGACTCTCTTGTGTTTTAGCGATGGTCTCATACGAAGCGGACCGGGTGGGTTTGACATGTCAAGATACATAATCAGTATCTACTTAACAACCTATCGTAATCCTTAATAGTTGCACCAATAAATTAACATTTCAGAAAAGCCAAAAAAACCCACATTCCAATTAAATACGACTCATAAAATCGGGCGCATAAAATTATGTGCTTTCCTTGTATGCCTGACTTTCTATGTATTATTACACGTACAAAAAATGTATTGTCACATGAAATCATGCGTTGTATAGTCACATGCACCATAAATGAATTATGACTAAATTAATTACAAAAATTAGGAGTACTTAATTATGACTAATTAATTACTAATACATTAATTACAACTAGATAATAATTATCTAGAGGAGGTTAAATTTGCTATTTCATGTGCAAACAATGTCATTTAAGCCAAAAACTCACCATCCATTGGCGCTTACGAGACAAGTTTGAGAATCTTATTTTGGTACTATAAGGCTATTGGTTGATAGCCATGTGACCATCCGATTCCATATGACAACTAGATTTAACTGCTTAGCCCCAAAAATAAACCTACATGTTGTTTGGAGTGAGAAGGTCTAATGATCAACACAAACATTGCACTATAAATTTGACGAGGATTCAATATTCTTTAATTAATGAAATTAATTATATGTAATATTTAATAGCGATAATGGTATCCTTAATTAACATCATAGATACCCCTGGTCATTAGAATCTACAACGACCAGAGAAGATTAGGATAACTTTATGGTCGTAAGGTCCATCGTGATCACCTTGTGATCATAAGGTTTTCTACTACCAGGTCCTCTGATGACCACCTTATAGTTGATAAAACCCACAAACATGTGGACCCTATCGACTAAGGACTCTATACACTGTGCTTATTCACGTGTGGTAGTTAATGTACGTGTTATTTATCTCTGACATAACCGTACGTATTTATCTCTGTCTTTAGCATAACCAAATAGCGAGCGTGTAGGGGGATATCTCTCTAGCAACAACCGTAACTAACGTGTGCATTCAGGCAATTGTTAAGACACCTCCTGACACACAACAACTGCCACCTTTTCGAATGCTATATGAGGAGCAATACCGGCATAGAAGAGGAGGATGGAAGATCTAGAAATTCAAGACACTCATAAGCCATTTTGATGGATTGTTTTATTCTGGAAACACATTTAATACAAGAACACAGGAGTAGGGTTATTATTCTCTTCGGAGAAGGCCTGAACCTATCTAAAAAAGTCCATATCTCTTCTTGTGTGATTTCAAGTACTGTGTTCCCAGTATTTATATCATAAGATTGATAGTAAAACATCGATAGTTGGCACTATTTATGGGGACACTTCGGCGATTTTCTTCATTTCTACTCACATGCCTCCATGGCAAATGAGTGGAATGAGGAGAATTAGTTCGATCCCGCAAATTATCCAGGACTCGACATGGATGTCTGCTACAACTATGAGAAGAGCATTTTTTCATACGAGGGAAATGCCAACTCCAGGGACCCTTCACCGGTACCAAGGGATTGCACCACTGACAAGATCAATGAGGGCACCTTATCTCCAATACTCTCACCAGCACCACTACGCCCAAAGGGAGAGTTAGAATCCTCACAGGGTAAGGGTCCAAGCGACCATGACAAGTGCCGCCCAGCGACAGGCGTTGAATGCAGTGAGGTTCCCACATCCGAGCACTCAAGCCCGTCCAAGGACGCCCGGTCTCCTTCGTCGAGTCTTGGAAAGCACTATTCCTGGGCTAGACTATCATCTATTAATCGTCACATTGCGGTTACCCCTACCCAGGACATGGTCGAACATACTGCAATTACATATTCGACCACAACCCGGAGAATTCGCCTTCGACTAGAGATGGTTATAACCCGAAATTCCCTTTCGTGGAGGGTGTTGCTCGAGTCGTGATGCATTGTCTTTCAACTACTCATCGAGCCAGGAGGGCTCAATCGGAAGCGGTGACGACAGTTCCCAGGAGGTCTTCGTACTCCCTACAGATCCTGATCACTCTCTGTGAAATAGGACTAGGGATGCTGCCCATCGCACACATGCTTCGGACGTTCGTACGAATGGCGAGAACCCTTCCGACGACGAGGGAAATCTCAACATTCATAAGCGTAATTGATATCCTCGAGGTGATCACACTCCACCAAGAGATGCCCTGGCAAACTCAGATGTAGATGATCCCGAGACTATCCGGAGAAGAAGGATTGCGACCTAGAGAATGCTATCTGGTTGGGTTAGACCTGTTCAAACGTCGGGCCGGGTCGGGCTTGAAAAGCCTGGTTGAAATGAGCAGGCCCGAGCCTGGCCCAAAAATTACTTTTTGATTTAAATATATTATTTTAATCTTTTTTGGAATAAAAAGTATTATTTAATTCATTTCCAGAATTTTAAAAATAGATTTAAATTTTTTATTCTATTTTTTGGGATTTCGGGCCGGGTCGGGCTAATTTCGGGCCGGAATTCCAATCCCAAGCCCGGCCTAGACAAGGTCAGGCTCAGGCGGGCCGGACCGGCGAGCCAGGTCGCCCATGAACAGGTCTAGGTTGGGTCCAGTACCAGTTGGAAACTGCTTGAGAACTACAATGGTTAACTGATCTAATAGAGAACCCAAGTCAAGAAATTGGACAAATGCTAGGCTACAATCTCTTCACTCGAGAGATCGCTCAATGGCTTTGGGATACTATGACCAGGGTCGAGTGGCACCGATGACAATATTCTGGTGACCACACTAGAACAACTCCATCGAACGCCAGCCTTTCACATAATTCTCTACGTAGGGAACCCGAAGACCTCCGTCGACCTAATCCATCATTTGGTCGATCTCCCGACCATGATAGTGGTCGAAGGAGGAATCGACGCACACCCCCGATGGCTGGTGGTCGACAAACTCCTAGGAGAAGTGAGCAGTCACCACTCCCTCGGAGAAATCTACATTAGCATATGGAGCACGAGGAGCATTACCCTCGTAGGGCTGATATCTATGATAGATTAGGTACCCTTACCACTATGTATCGTCGAGTATGATCATCTAGTGATGTTAACCCTTCTTTCCCGCAAAGAAGGCGTTATGGCACTATTACCAGTTGTCGGGCATTTTCACTCGACCTCCGAGCAGTTTGTTGGCCAGCGAGATTCCAACCAGCGAATATGGAAAAGATTGATGGGAATCAAAACCCCATTGAATTTCTCCAAATTTATACCATTGCGGTCCAAGCATCTAGAGGAGGAGAGCATGCAATGGCTAATTACCTTCCGACGATGCTCGAAGGTTCTGCTCGGTTGTGTCTGCTCAACCAGCCACTCGAGTCAATCTACTTGTGGCAACATCTTTGTGATTTGTTGTTTGTAAATTTTTAGGGCACTTACAACTACACTAGAAAGGAGGATGACCTACATCGCATGCAACAGGATTCTCATGAGACACTACGTCAATTCATGTGACGCTTTAGTTAGGTTCTACATACCATTCCTGAAGTCTCTAATTCTTTTGTCATTAGAGCTTTTAAATAGGGAGTCCGAAATTGGAGGTTCACATAAGACATTCCCTTGAACCCCTCGGCTACTATTGCCAAGCTTTTTGCGATGTTCTATCGGACCTCGGGCTTTGAATACCCGAAGCCCTCGTGTATGCACTGTACTAGTCCCGTGATCAGTAGCTAGTACACACATCCACAACTTTGATATACACATCCATATACAATATACATACAACATGAAACAAATACCGACCAAATAAAACAACGAGTATAAAAAGTAGTGAATTAAACAGCGGAAGCATAACATGTATATAAACCAAAAGTCCAGCGGTATGCCCATCCAAACCATCAGGCAACCGACAAGGACTCATCACCGAACCCTCCGGTATCAGGTGCAAAGAACGTATCGTTCGGCGTATGCTCATCCTCTAACTCTGAACAACAATTTAAGCAAGATTGAGTACATTGCGTTCTTAGCAAGACTTGTAGTGTATCACAAAGTTTATATATATGCATGGCTAACAAGGGATGAGGCTTTATGCTACAAGTTATTTTCAGCATTAAGTAAGTTTTATTTGCAATATCAACACATAGTACTTTGCAATGGAATTTAAAGAGCAGTTAAATAGATATTGAACAACAAGTAAGTACTAAGATAAATAACAAATCACAACCCTCCTCGGCTGCGATCAACATCTTATTTTCAGCCATAGACATGACACTCAACTCAAATATCAACAACAAAACTATTCCCTCATTTTCCAACAAGAACCATTTTATGCAAAAATCAAGACTACACTCGATAGACCGCACCAAGCACGCTCATAACCGCGAGCATGACTATTTAAATAGATTTGCACTCTGCAGAAGTGTACCACTTTACCCACAGCATACTAATTCTCTAGTTTATTTGGCATTCGTTGATACAACCGCTCACTATCCTTTGGTAAGCAGTCTAGAGCATGCATTGAAGCCTTTACATCACATAATCCCAACCTTGCACTAGCCCCGCGAATGAACACCCTCACTTCACCCAGGTATACCCCCGTCTCAGTGAGACATTCACCGTTGTGTCGGAAGGCTTTGTTCCTAACGCCTTGGTGAATGGAGCCCCTTCAAACATGCCTATACCGGTCATGCTCGCACTACCACAACCTACCAACGTGCAAGGTTAGTTTTGAATGACTTAATTAGCTAAGATTATCCCATACCAGCACATGTGGTTGTATGCTTAGGCTTTAGATTGAGAGCAACAGCGTTCGGTCCTTAATTGACCCGGACGAGGATCTTCCTCTATCTACTTGTGAGATACACCTCTTACACTTATCATAATATAATATAACTCGTCCGCGTCACAAACTAAGTTTTTTATTTTTATTTTTATAAAAAATAATAGAGGTAAACCACTCTATACCATCATTTCAAAATCTTTCAAATTCATGCTCAACATTTTATCCATGTTTCAATTTTAGTAAATCTAGAGCCTAGCTAAGCATTTGTGCGATATTTGCACTCGAAATACCCAAATCGACATCATCTATTGCCTAAACCATAACCTATTGGCTACAATAGTAAGGACACCAATATTTCAAGGAGGATAATGTATTGAATAGGATTATAACTACCATTATCCCCAAATATAGAAATTTTAAACAAATATACACGCATGCATAATAGATTTTGCAAAAAGGAGTACAATAATTAAAATAGTAGGATCAACATGGTCAAAAGAGGTGCTTGCCTTGCTCTGGTTGCTCTGAATAAGAGGATGGAGTATCATTGTAAATTTTGCTCGAACAATCGACGCCTAATCAAAAGAGCCGGAGCAAATTAAATATAGAAAAATAATTTCAACAACAACAGAACAAAATCAAAATATTTTTGCATATACAGATAGAGCACGATTTTAGATGAATTTATAAAAAAAATATTCATTTAATTTGGACTTCGTATGCAAAAGTTATTAACAAGCCAATTTGCTTCAATTTTGAAAATCCAGAAATTATTAAAAGGGTGACATTGAAAGCGTATTCTCTGAGTTTTATGCTTTCCAACAGACAAAGCGTATTTTCTTCTGAACTGAAAGCGGCTTTTCTCATTTTTTTTTTGAATTTTATTAGCTTATGTGTGGGGCCTACTTGTCAGTGACTCATAGTTTTCTTTTTTGGATTTTTATTTATAAAGCAGATGCAGTCCCACATGTTATAGAGTCATTATTATAAATTAAATGATTAAATATATTTTTTATTTTAATTATATAACGACTGGGGTCCACATGTCAATCTCTCGAGTTTTAAAATGTGTCTTAAAACTGAGAATAGTGTGTGGTCCCACATGTCAGTGACACATTTACTAAAACGTTAAAATTAGTTTTTTGGTTAACCTTTTTTGGTTGGTCCCACCTGTCATACACTTTTTACACTTAACCTCTGTCATTTGGTGTTAAGCTAATACTCAACCGAATGGGACCCACTGTCAGAGAGAGAGAGAGAAGCAGTAGAGCTGCACGGCTGTGCACCATGGCGAGCTCGCCGCTAGTGAACGGCATGCCAACTCAGTTCGAGAATAGGCAAAATGGGTTCCTCTCTCAACGGTGGTTCCACCGGGTGGTGGTGGAGGCCGGAGAAATGGACGGATGTGGCGCTACATTAGCGAGGGGAAGAGTGCCTCGGGTCCAAAATGGCTTTCGCACATGGAGCAAATCAGCGATGAAAGATGGTGTGTATAGGCTTTATGAGGTATCTATGATGCTACAAGCAGTGGATCGAGGACCAATGGTCACCGGAGTGGCGGCGACAACATTTCCCACGGTGGCGCCATGGGTGGCCACATTGAAGTCTATGCTACACTAGCTAATCGTCCAATCTAATACACGCAAAAGCTCTAGGGGACTACTAGAAGCTCACCAAAGTCCTTGATGGCATTGGGGAATGGTCGGAGTAGCTTAGCGACATTGAGAAGCGGTGGAGCAGAGGAGGCTCACGCCTCACGGTGACAGCATGCTACGCTGATGGAGATGCTACAAGGAGGTAGGGATGGTAAGGATAGAAGGAATCGACTAGTGACTCACCTAGGTGATGACAATTGGTGAAAATGGTTGTGACGCATGGATTTGGGGAAGAGCTCAGTTCTGGTAATCCCCTGAGCTTGGCTCCACATCAAACAAGGAAGGGGCATTAGTGGAGTATGGAACGTGATATGACACGGTCAGGTGAGGTTCAATCTCACCAGAGAGTCGGGAACGTGAAGGTACGAAATAGGGTGTGCACCGGAGGTGAAGAAGATGATAGTGTGATCACGCTATAGGGTTCCCTAAGCTACGTCAAGCAAAGAAGGAGTATTAGTGAGGTAAGGGACACATGGTGACGCAGGTGGCAAGGGCAAGGTAGCTCACTAAAGCAAATGGTAGTGTGAGGCTTGCTCACTGACGTCGAGAATGACACTCTCGTTCTCTATGATTCAGGGAGCTAGAAGCTCAGAGAAATCACAAGATGGAACGAGGGGCGAACTTGAGAGATGATGACGCGCATGGATGCTTAAATAGCTACGAGAAATGTGCGAGATGGGCTGTGAGAAAATGCGGCTGCGGCGAGAACTCGTGGGCATGCTTCGGCGTCTCCGCCAGCACAGGAACAAGGCAGGGAAGAGGCATGGGCATGGCGATGTATGGCGTAGTAGGAAAGCAAAATGGTGGGCGACAGTAGTGAACCGAGGGCGCAACAGGTGAGGGCGCTGGCGCGCTAGCGAGCGGAGGCGGACGCGATGTGGACGAAGGGCCCTAACACGTGGTCCCAGCATGTCAGTGAGTGTGGGAGTAGCAGTGATGGCGTGGGCTGAGGTGGTGCAAGCGAAGTTGGGCTGGGCAAAATTGGCCCATTTGGCTCGGTGGGAATTCGAATTAGGTTTGAAATTTCCAAGAAAAGGCCAAGACTTTGCCAAAATTTTAAACCTACCAAAAAGGCTCCAAAATTTATGAAATGTTTTGTGAGGGCTCCTGGCACCATGTATTTTCTTGTGTAAATTTTTTAGGATTTTATCTATTATGTGTTTTTCTAAAAAATTCTTACAAATTGTTGTTTGCATGTAATTTCACTATTTGATTTATACAAAAGTTCAAAAATAATGTAAAAATAGTTTTCCACACAAAATATGCTCAAAATCATTCTCCCACTTATTTTCATTATATTTTCCCAAAATTAGGATTTTTGGAATGTCGCATGTTCGATCACTATGCGAGTGCTGCTGAGGTAATCGAATGGAATCGGACAATTGATCACAACGACAAAGATTCACAAGGAGTAAATGATGGTAGCAAAAAGATGGAAAAGTAGGCTAGAAAGTCTAAGAGCAAATTTAGGCAAGAAGTCACAAACAAAGAGATTGAAGGAGGTTCTAGCTGTGAGTGACAAGGAGCCTCGAAGCTCCAAGCAATACTTTGACCGAGGTAAAGGCAAACGCCCCGAACAAAAGTCAAACAAGCCGAGATGGTGTCCTTTCCATAAAAAGGAAGGACGCGATCTCCAGAATTGTCGACTATTATTCTGGCAAAGGACCACTTCCATTCATCGAAGAGGTGGGACAAATAAGTGGTCGAAAGTAGTTAGAGGATGATGAGGACATGTTGTATTAGGACTCCGAGCGCATGATCGATCACATCTACGGGGTTCATCGATATACAAGTCGAAATGACAACTTAAGGCTGTTGAACATGAGGAAAACTCTACCAACCCTCCGATTGTCCATAAGCTACCTAAGTGGTCGGAAGTCACTATTTTTTTAAAAAAGGATGCCTATCCCATCCCTTCTACTCGACCTGGTCATTTTTCGATCGTGGTCAAACCCACCATCAATAACTACCGAGTTAATTGGGTTCTAGTTGATGGTGGTAGTTCCCTCAATATTCTCTTTTCGAGTGCCCTTGATGAAATGCAAGTTCCTAAGATGAAAATAAGATCAGTACGATACTCATTTCATTGTATCATGCCTGGATCTTCGGCTAAACCTATTGGCCAAGTTTTCATTCCTGTTACATTCCTTTGATTTGGTCAACCTACTTTGGCAAGGTTCCTAATGGCTGCTCATTATGGTTACCAATGTTTGAAAATGACAGGTCCCAAAGGAGTTAACATAGTTTGTTGTGATAAGAAGATGTCACTCACATGCGACTGAAAGTCCCTTGAGCCAGTGGGACAGATCCCCACTCGAGAGGCTCATAGCGTGGAGCACTCACTGAAGCACTCGAAGCCAAAGGTTACACCAAAGCCGATCGATCAAGTCAATGAAATTCCACTTGATACAGCGGAACCCTCCAAGACTGTTCACATCGGAGTTGCCCTTGACTTCACATAGGAAGATGCGATCATTGCCTTCCTCCGAGCAAATGTAGATGTCTTCGCATGGCAAGCATCCAACTTGCTTGGGGTCCATCAGGAGGTGATTGAGCACATGCTAGATCTACGGCCTGATAAGAAGCATGTCAAACAAAAGTTATGGTGCTTTGCACCTGATCGACGAGAAGCTATTCGGTCAGAACTCAACAAGCTACTTAAGGCAGGCTTTATAAGAGGGGTCGATCACCCCGAGTGGTTGGCCAACCCAATAATGGTTAGGAAATCTAGTGGTATGTGGAGAATGTGTTTAGCTTTCACTTACTTAAATAAAGTTTGTCTGAAGGATGATTTCTCCTTCCTCGAATTAATCAATTAGTTGATTCTACTTCTGGTTGTGAGATGTTAAGTTTCCTAGATGCATATTCTAGATATCATCAGATTAGTATGTGTTTAAATGATGAAGAGAAAACAACATTAATTACTCTATTTAATTTTTTTTTGGTATGTCAAAATGTCATTTGGATTAAAAAATGTTGGTGCTTCCTTCCAACGCCTTATGCAAAAATACATTTTCTCCTCAACTAGGCTGAAACCTTGAAGCCTATGTTGATGATCTAGTCATAAAAATCATTATTTCCGACCTGCAAGAAACTTTCAATAACCTCAGAAAACTCCGATTGAAACTTAATCCCGAGAAGTGTGTGTTCAGAGTCTCTTCAAGAAAGTTACTTGGATTCCTTGTCTCTACTCTAGGAACTCAAGCCAATCCTGAAAAGATTGTGGTCGTTAAACAAATGCGCCTTCTGACACTCACGGGGTGCATGACGGCTTTAAGTCATTTCATCGCACGACTGAGAGAAAAATGTCTCCCTTTCTTTCAACTTTTCAGGAGACATGAAGGTTTCGAGTGGTCTGAAGAGACGAACAAAGCTTTCGAGGATGTTAAGAAATACCTTACGAGTGCTCCAATCTTGGTTTCTCCATAACTAAACGAACCACTACTATTGTATTTAGCTGCTACGCCACTAGCAGTAAGTGAAGTTTTACATGGACCGAAGGAGCGCTACCCTCAAGACCAAAAACTTCTATAAGCCCTCCTTATGTCTTTGAGGAATCTAAGACATTATTTCTAGTGAACAAGTTAACCATGTCGTCTGATTTTTTCTTAGGAGAGGTCTTCTAGAACAGGGAAGCAGCGAGTCGCATGGCTAAATGCCCAGTCGAACATGCGGAGTTTGACCTCCATTTCGTGTCCTGGATGATGATTAAATCACAGATCTTGACATACTTTGTCGCCAAATGAATAAATCCTGAACCAGTCCATGGACCTGAGTACGGATCCCACGATTAGTAAACAATGCACTTTGATGGGGTGGCCTTGGTTTCTCTAACCATAGAGACCTTAAAATATGATATACAGTTAAACTTTTCTGCTACTAACAATGTGACAAAGTACGAGGGTTTGCTGGTTGGCATCTGAGCAGTGAAAGCACTCGGGATTTGTCGACTACTCGTGAAAGGTGATTGTCAGTTAGTTGTGAATCAGGTCGAAAAAGGAGTACCAATGCTCTAATTCGACCATGTCTTCATACTTATCGGAAGTCAGGAAGGTTGAATAGCTTTTTTCGATCTTGAGGTATAATTCATCTCTCGAAAGGATAATTTTCTCACTGACTAGTTAGCTCGACTAGCTTCTTCCCGATCTCACGTTCCACAAGAAGTCTTTTTAGAACAGCTCCAGAAGCCGTCTCTAGTCGAAAAACTAGAAACTACTCCGAATGAGATAGCCTCTCTATAATACAAAGATACTTGAATGAATCCCATCTTTGAATATATTTAGAAGGGTACTATACCCGATGATGATCTCAAGGCTGATCGTCTATCCCGCAAAGGCAAAATGTATACTTTGGTCGAATGTATCCTCTATAAACGAGGTACTCAATGGGTACTTATGCGACATATATCATAGAAAGAGGGATTAGAACTCCTTACAGAAATACTCAGAGGTATCTATGGAACTAATGCTTCCTATAGAACCCTAGTCAGTAAGACATTTCGATAAGGTTTCTATTGGTCAATAACCCTTCACGATGCTAAAGAGCTCGTTACTAAGTGTGTACAATGCTAGTTTCATAGCAGGCCAATAGACCAACCAGCTAAAACGTTACAAACAATAACTCTTTCTTGGCCATTTGCAACCCGGGATATAGATATCCTAGGACCGTTCCCAAAAGCACTAGGGAGCTTTGAGTACCTTTTTGTGGCTATTGATACGTTCACAAAATGGATCGAAGCCGAACCTGTTTCTAGGATAACAACGGAAGCAGCTAAGAAATTTATGATGAAAAGTGTGATCATTGAATTCGTTGTTCCAAGTCTAATCATAACTGATAATGGTACTCAATTTTCAAGCGCAAAATTTTTAGAATTTTGTGAAAAATTAGGTACCAAACTATGTTATGCCTCTCTTGCCTATTCACAAAGTAATGGGGCAGTCGAAAGGGCAAACAACCAAATCATGCAAGGAATTAAAACTTGGGTTTTTGACCAGCTTATAAAATGCTTGAGGGCTTGGGTAAAAGAATTATCATCAGTATGTGGGAAATTTGCACGACCTCTGGTCGGGCTACAGGCGAAACACTATTTTTTTTCTAGTTTTTGGTGTAGAAACCATGATTTCACTAGAACTAAAGATTAGGTCTACAAGGGTTGAAAAGTTCAACGACCTCGACCAAGAATAGCTTTGAGCTAACGATATCAATTTACTCGAAGAAAAGAGAAACCTAGCCCTAATCCATTCAACAGTCTACCAGCAAGCCCTACGCAAGTACTACGATCGTAAGTCAAACCTCATAGCTGTGCTGTAGGTGACTTAGTTCTGAAAAAGATTCAAACCCAATCTAATCAGAATAAACTTTCCCTCAAGTGGGAAGGTTCTTACACAAGAGTCGAAGTCACACGACCAGGCACAATACAACTGGTAATGGAGGATGTTAGAATTCTTTCTAATTCATGGAACACCAATCAGTTGAGAAAGTTCTATGTATAAATTCTCATACTCTCAATAAAGTTTACGTTTTCTTCATTCTTTATTGTTTAAACAATTGTCCAACGAGCAAAGCTTAATTCTTTCGATTACTTTACAACACTTGGTTCTCCTTACACTGGTCGTAGGACAATGACACCACCTAGTCGAAGTCTCTCATCTTTGCATGCGCTCCTGCCCATTAGAAGGAACTTTCTAGCGTCGATATGTCCCTAACTCTTGCTTCCAACACAAGGAGACTACGTTCGACAAACGTGGTCGAAAGGATTTAAGCGAGCTCATTTTCCACTGTCTCGTTAGTACATTTACTTTAACTAAGCAAACAGTCGAGGGTTAGGATAAAGTTATAATCATGACTTTAATTCCTTGGCCTTTACTTTCATTTCTCATTTTTACTTTGTCTTTTGAGTTACTAACTACTCGAAACAGACACTTTGCGGGAAATGAAGCTTTATATAATTAAAAAGGTTAAACAAATCTTTACATGTACACTAAATATTACAAACTACTCAGAAGGAGATCCTAGCTACATCTCCTATGCGACCTTCTTTCCAGCTGGTCGAGCCTCTTCAATTAGTCTCTGGGCTTTTGCTTCAGGGCAGTCAAAGTCAGCGTTGACTGGAAGGAGGCAGAGA
The DNA here is from genome assembly GCA_036346255.1 of Ampelocalamus luodianensis. NCBI lineage: Eukaryota > Viridiplantae > Streptophyta > Magnoliopsida > Poales > Poaceae > Ampelocalamus > Ampelocalamus luodianensis. The sequence continues at coordinate 62,444,044 of CM070633.1, read as the reverse complement.
CTGCCATCATGTGCTTCGAGTTTTGCCAAAGCATAATTTACTCCATTTTTGACCGCCTACCTCATCAACTCAACTTGGTTGGTCTTCATAGTAGTTGCCAACTCTTGGAGCTTTTGGACCTACTGGCCAACACGGCCAGGGTGTCTTCAAGAGGATTGATCTCTTCAGCACTCAGTCCTCCGAGCACACTGTTCAGGAGGGAGAAGTTGTCTTGAAGGTTGACCTTGGTTGCCGTCGCCACCTCTCGACTGCGTGTCAGCTCCCCTGAAGTCGTTTATTTTCTACCGCTTGCTCTATAAAAAGAGTAAACGTTAGTTAATAAATATCATTTTTCGACTAGTATTTTATATTGGTCATTGGTAAGAATTCCAACCTATCAAGCGGCTCATGAACACTTGTTTTTTTCCTTTTCATGAGAAGAAGCACTCTTCGTGCAATGTTCTTCCCATGACTTGATGCTCTTATCTTTTTCTTTTGTGATATGCTCTTACCTATCAAGCTCTTTGATTGGAGCTCAGATTGAAGCTTACTCGCATTTACATCTTTTTTCTAAGAAAGAAGTCAGAAATAAGAAAAAGAAAGAAATTTGTTGAAATAGACAAATAGAGAAAAAAAACTTACTTTTAACAACATTCTGCAGCTCACAAGTTGTAGAATTTGCCTCTTGCAGGTTCTTGAGCATGTCCTCTTTTTTAGTCCCGAGCTTCTGCGACTCAACTCTCTCGCAGTCGAGTGCATCGACTAAAGGCTTGGCATCGCTTTTAAACCTACAAAAGTTAAAAGCGTTTACAACACAACAAAAAGATGGTCGAAGTCTACTTATAAAAGTGACTTAGCAAGCTGCCTAGTCATCTCATCAGTAGTTGCGACTTGCTTGAGTGCTCTCTGGAAAAAAAAGCAAAATGACGAAGATAATCAGAAATGAAGAACCCAAATATATCAAAATTGATTATTTGGTATCGAGTACTTACATCGATCACCGATTGAGCATAAATTGAGTACAACTCTTCGGGATCTTCATACTTCTTGAGTGAGTCGACCTTATCCCACCACACTTGTTGAAGATGCTCGTCGTAAAAAATGAGCCCTCAGATTGGTATATCCTTGGGGTTTGGAATTCGGTTGCATGATCGCCAAGATGAAGTCCTGACTTCTGGAACACCAAAAAACTCTAGAATAAAGTGGTCGAATTCTTCTTCATCATCATCATCGAATGAAGAGGAACTCGTGCCTTGGGGGTATAAGGGTGCAACTTCTATAGCCTCTCTTCCATCACGATGGCCTTGGTCAGAGCCTTCCGTTGCCACCTGATTGACCATCACAGGCTATTGGAGAATCAATTCCCTTATTTGGACATTAACAGCCTCAAGAGCTGACTCGATCATCGGAGTGGTCGAATCTTCCGCTGTCTTTGCCTCCGTCTCCACGACTTCTAGTGGAACAACCACTTGAGTAGTCGCGGCTAGCTCGACGGTGGTAATTTATTCTCTTGCCACCTCAGGGAAGGTAGTTAGTCCCTCGACCACCTATGGTACCATCTCTGCGACCACTGGAGAAACCAACATCCCCTGGGTCGTTGCCTTAACAACGACGGGTTTCTCTCTGGAATCCTCCTTGGGGCCTGAAGGAGCAGGGCTATAGAAAAGAAGGAAGGGTTTGAAAATCAATCGTAAAATGAAATGGTAAGAACTATTACTTATTCTTGAATTTTTACATACCTTGGTTTTCTAGAAACAGTCTTAAAACGAGAAGACATTTTGCCAGAGCAGGTTTGCTCTTCTTCTCCTCCTCTTTGGCTAGTCTCGCCAGCTTCGAGCTGTCAGCCTTCGAATGGCTTTTAGCCGCACTAGCCGGGACGACTAAGGTTGCACGACCTCAACTAGTCGAGTTTCTTGAGGTTGGGGAGGGGGGGGGGGGAGAGATTCCCTTACTATCTCCCCTTCATTGTGGTTGAAACTAACTTCGGCCACTCGGGAGCATAAACTTCTTTCGACCATAGGCTTTGCTGGAGTGGTAGTAGCCTTCACAAAAGAAGTAAAGTTTTTCCAGGTTTGCTTTTCTATTTGCTTGACAAGAGCAGGTGAAGTGGAAACTAAGAATGTTTTATTATCATAATGAAAAGGTACATTGGCCTTTGGGACCTTTCTTTTAAGGTCCACATCCATCTTCTCTTTCTCCTCTGCATTTGAAACTGATCAGGAGCGACTTGTTGGGGAGGTCGAAGGAAGGTTGGAGCTCGAGCTCCCATCCTTCTTTTTCTTATCCGCTGTATTCGCAAGTCGACGCCTCTAACTCAGACGGATTAGATCTCCCTCCTAGTCGTCCTCAGCGGACCCCAAGTCGATATCTAAATCGCATGTGTCCTCTAATACGCTGTCTTGCTACAAAAGTCAAGAAACAAAGATTACTAAGTGGTCAAAATCAACATTGTTGGTCGTCGAAGAACATATCAATAAGATACCAAAGTTGTATGTATATTGTGTATAGATGTGTATACCAAAGTTGTGGATATGTGTACTAGCCACTGATCATGGGACTAGTATGGTACACACAAGAGGTGTTCGGGTATTCCACGCCCGGGGTCTGACAATTATTCTCTTAGGAGAATGTCTGAACCTGTCCAAAAATCACTGTCTTTTCTTATGAGATCTCGAGTACCATGTTCCTAACATTTATATCATGAGATCCACAGTAAAACCGAGTTACGCATCACTCGATACCTCAAGTTGGAGCAAATGGTTCAAGCACCATCCAATTTTGTTCAGATCAAATAACAAACGTCTAGACACACACACTGTTCCGGCCTTCCTTTAATTAAGCGCGCTTAGATACACCACGCCGAGTTCATGACGATTCCCAAGTATAACAAATCGTTTCATCTTCTTTGTTGGCTCGCTCGGCATATCATCGCTCACTCGAATTGAGGTACATGACCACGAATCCATCAATCAAGAGTAGTAATAAATCAATCTTGGGATCGGCGGCGTCGCGGCTGCTGCTCGTGGTGGCGTTCGTGCTGATGGTTATTGGCGCGTGCATGGCCGCCGGAGCGCCACGGCGCCGAACGGGGGCATCGCCGTCTTCGGCGGTACAGGTGCTTGGTGTATCTCCATGTGGTCGCGAGCTGAACTTTGCCGACGTCGAGGGCGGCCGTTTGGGAGCTGAAGACGACTACGGGTACGTGGATCCGCCTCCGGATACGCATCGCCGTGTGGGCGGCGCGCCGATACCGCACAAGTGTAACATAATTACAGTTGCATATATACATAAGTTTGTACTTGTTGTACGTACGCTCTCTTTCTTTCCTTCCTTTTGGTACTGTACGTATTTTGCACTAAGAGAATAGTCGAGCACTCAAGCTACGTACAATTAATTGTACATACTAAGTACTACTCCATGTTGGTTATTTCAAAGAACTTCGTGTATATGTTATGGGTATGGCTACACCTCATAGGTACGTCTCTCTCCAACACTCTCCATGTTGGTTGTGCTTTGTGTTTGTTATATATGAGGTGAGTCTTTGTTGCAAGCTGAGTAACTTATGGTTGAGTTTCACGAAATGTTGCTGCATTTGATCGATTAATCATTTTAAGTGATATTCGCCGACAGTTGAAAGCGTACCTGGGAAGGCGTACAGCGCTAGTCCTTGTTGTATCATGCATCTACGCGCACGCATGACGCACCTGCCGCGCGGGCCGATCCAGCCGGCTCGCACGGGCTGCCTCTCGCGTTGTTCTCTTCTCATCCCATACGGTCATACGGACGTGCTGGGCTTAGCTTCCCCACCATTTGGTGACACCGCATGCGTCTGCGTGCGGTGTGCTGCCACCCACCACCTCGCGACTGGCCTTCCGAGCTGCGATTCGCCGTTCGCGCATGAGACCCGCGCGGCGCCTAACTCTCCTCCGAGCCGCTCCGTCGAATCCAACCGCGCGCTTCACCTCTCTAGTGGCCTCTAGTGTAGTTGCGTAGTGGGCTGCGCGGCGCGGCACATTGCTAGGCCATATACACAGATGGGTGTTGGGCCTCCATCCCAGCTGCGTACGCACGGGCCACTCCTCTGCAAACCATCTAGCTAAGCGAGCCTGCTGCATGCAGGCCACTCACCACCACAAAACTAACAACTAACAATGACGAGTATTGACGACCAATCTTATCTCCGGTGGACTTCTAAGGAATACTAAGACTAAACAACACCTTCTTTCTCTAGATTTCTCTCACACATAAAAAGAACAACCTATTTCATACCATTTGCATAAATATTTCGTTCAACAATCAGCAATATAATTTTTCCGTACTGAATTTAAAAAGACAGGATTATTTTTCACAAAAACGTACGGGTTCCAATCCCAATGTGTCACCAAAATGCACCAAATGCTAGAGATTATCATGCGGAACACTTATTTGAAGAATCCATACGGTTCATATGGCTTAGCCAGAAGCATCAGAAAATTGTAGCTTCGATTGAACTTGGTGTAGTATCGTGAAAACTGTTGGAAACGTGGATAACATTTTAATTCTAGATTTTAATATTATGAGGTAAAGATCACTTAAAACTACAGAGACATAAAATGATACTAACAGCAGGCAACTCATTATACTTCTAAACATACTCAACAATATGATTATAGCAGAATAAACTGGTCGTACGACCAACTAACAATAGGGCTCGATGAATAACAGGAAGCAGTGCAGACTAGATACAGTGCAGATTGTAGACGTCGTAGTGCAGCAAGCGGTCGCGCAGTTGCGCTGCCCAAAAACCTTATTGCCGTCCCGTGCAGGTGAACTCTGCGACAATGGTTCGGAGATACCGCTCACCCTCCTTCCCGGTGCACGCCGAGAAGAAAGGACGGCTTGGTTCAAAACAGCACAACCCTACAGCACTAGAGAACAAAGAGGAAGTAGAAGAATGGAATTGATCGTTCTTTGATCTAGACGTCTGCAGATCCTATTTATAGTCAAGACAATTACTCTCTAGTAACTGTCATAATAAACTACTGGTAACCGCTAATTCAAAGCCAATTAATGGTCATTAAGCAGTGTTTATTGATCCTGGTTGTATCCTAATCTAAAGCTTCGACCACTGGTCTACAGCTTCGACTAGTATATTACAACCACACTGGTCTCGGATCCGACCAGATGATTGGTCTATGCCTTCGACCACAATGGTCTATGGCTACGACCAGATTATTACGACCATACTGGTCTAAGTCTTCGATCACACTGATCTATGGCTTCGACCACGGAGTTTCGATCATTGAGTATTGACCACACTGGTCTTATGGTTTCGATCACTGAATTTCGACCACTTAGTTTCGACCACTGAGTTTCGACCACTGTGTTACGACCACTTAGTTTCGACCACTGTGTTACGACCACTCAGTTTCGACCACTGAGTTTCGACTACTATGTTACGACCACTTAGTTTCGACCACTGAGTTTCGACCACTGTGTTACGATCACTCAGTTTCGACCACTCAGTTACGACCACTCAGTTACGACCATTGAGTTTTGATCACCATGTTATGACCACTCAATTTTGACCACTTTGGTCTATGACCCCTGGTCTAAGGATTTATATGCTTTTGAATTATTGGAATGAATGTACCTTTACACATATGTGCCCAATTCCAACAATCCCCCACCAATATCAAAGCAAGCAGCAAAAAGGAATTATAAAGATTATTGTGCTCAAGAGTTGTTGATATACCAGTCTTTCAGTTTAAGTCCTGTACGGGTTGAACTTGCACCTAGAATAACAAGATTCATCTTCTTACAACTGATGAATAGACTATGCCTTGAATTCACAGTCTTTTGTGATTAGATTTCACTTGAAATCTCAACTGATACTAAGCTGTCAAAGAACCAAGCCTAACTGGAGCTTTATTTGGTCATGCTCCCATATATGCTCATGAGCTTTCTAGAGAATGCCTCTATTCTCGTGAACTGCGACCTCAGTTAAGCTCAAGTAGGTGTATTCATTCTAGGTACCTGTATGCTAATACATTTTTCCCTCATTGGACACTAGAATACATTAAGGTTTTAAACCATCATCCTCTATACAATTAAGAGTACCTTGTCTATTAGGACACGGGTACATATTTTTTATATTAAAATGTACTCTCTTGTTCAAACATCAACTTGTTTTTCCTATTGCCTTAGTCATGGGATCTCCGATAAAAAAGGTATGTGTTACTGTTGAGTTGTAACTCTAATGGGCCACATTCCCATGTCCATAGACGCAACGAAAATCGTCTTCCATGCTGACCCCTTTGTGAAAGAGTCTACTAGATTTTTCTCAGTGCTTATATAATTCACAGTAATCACTCTGGAGTTCCTCAGTTTTCTGACAAATTTAAGCCTAAGCTTCACCTGTCTGTAGGACTTCATGTTATCCTTAGTACTTGTAACCTTAATCCAAGACTTGGTTAATATCGGGCGCACACGAGTTTCCCCAGTCGCTTGCCTGTGGAGAGATGTGTTCTCACCCCTTTTGCTTCCGTTGTTGCTTCCGCTTTTGTAATGTAATCAATTTGGTCTGTTCGGCCCGTATTGTAAAACTCGACCCTACGCGGTCTATGTAAACTCTGTTGTGTTAATTAATGAATGGTATGGTTTTACGCCATGTATGAATTGATTCAGTGATGTATCTATGAGTGTTAGCTACTGATCCAGGGAATAGCACAGTGCTTCACAAAGGATTCTGGATTAGGAAATCTGGGTCCGACAGATTTGTTGACGCTGCAGCAAAGCACATAGAAGAACAAGGAGGAAGAAGCCCATGCGGCCAGGAGGGGAAAAAGGGAGAAGTCCAAGAATCCAAAGCCTAAGTTTTGGATAAGGTTTTCAAGCCCAATTCAGACCTCCCACATGTCCAACCGAAATCAAACTCGGAATCAACTCAGAACTCAATTCGGATTCGGTTCGGGACAGCCCATAGGGCCCGTAATAAAAAAAAAACTATAATTTTCACAAACGGAGTCTGATTGGGGTGCTCTTGTTCTTGTTGGAAAGCTTATTCCAAGGTCCATGCAATGGATATGGTGCCAGCCTTAGAAACCTTACGGTCGCGTTCCTATGACCGAAACAATGTGACGACTATATATTTAGGTTTTCTTTTTGTGTGAGTTTGAGTCCAATACATGTAAGGATGAGTTAGAGTCGGTTTGGATGACTTATGGCCGACTTTAGGGGTCATATATACCCATGTATTCGTGCCTTTTTGGGAGACCACTTTTGATATGCGAAATAACAGATTGGATTGCTTGCAATCGCTCTTGTTCTTCCAAGGGTACCAAACACACTTGAGGGGAATTGAGAGTGCTGAATAGAGATCGTTCAACCTTTTCGCTGGAAATTGGGAGCACGATAGATTTCACTTGGTGGTCGGTGAAATCAGCGCGTGTGTTCTTGCGAATTATAGAGTGCTAATCCTTGCACGAGTAACGTAAGATCACTACGATTCAAGAGGCTACACGTGAGTATTTGATCCTATGTCGGGAAGATCAGCAACCCCGTATCATGCCCTAGCCTCAACCCGGCCGCGGCCATGCCGAGCAGAGCAAGAAACGACATGGGAGACGGGCGGTGCGGGTGGGGATCATGTGTGTGAGAGAGAGGGAGGGAGAGCGGCGCGGGTGGGGATCGAGAGAGAGAGAGAGGGAGGTTGCTGGTCTCGCGACGCGATCTGGGATGTTGGTGTTCCGCTTGCTAATCCAACGGATGTCGAAGAGGATGAGGAGGATCAACTTCAATTTTTAAGTAGTACTAATAGGAGAGAGCTAATCGTTTTCTACCGTGGGCAACCAGATGCGATGCGATGCGCTCCTCACCCGGCCGAACGGCGTCGTGCGGGTAGCCACACACGGATCGATCAAAGCGCTTGGCGCTTGCCGATTTGCACCGTTCGCGGAGGCGCGCGGGGAGAAGGCCGCACCGCAACAGTAGTTGGGATGCAGTGTAGCGCAGTCGTGCGGCCACGCCTGGGCTGCGCGTGCTGGTTCTGCGCTCGGCTGCCGGGATCGAAGCCCAATGAAATACAATCAAGGAGCGACCGGCCCAATCCAAGCAAATATCGTATGCATGCGCCGAGGGTCTACGAGTGACAACATATAATCATCCTGTTGATGGCAAATATCGATCGAATGAGAAACTGTTGGTGGCAAGATTTGTGCCGTGATGCGCGCAACTTTTGTGCGCAACAGAAACATGTGTATGTCAATTTTCCCCGGTGCAACCAACCAAACGGCCAACCAACTAATAATCACCCTATTGATTCATGATGCGCGCCCGCTCCATACAACTGAGCAAGCACAACCTTCACGCGATCTGCATCATCTACACACCACCAACCACACAAATGTAAAACTGCATTAAGCACGATTATAAACCATGATTGGTACAGGCCGGTGGCCAGGCCGATTCCCCACACGTGGCAAACAATAACCACCTAGTCACTCTACAGCAGATGATGTTCATGCCATGCGCCCATGCCATTCTCTCTCTCTCTCTCACCCTCTCTTTTTCTTTCTTTCTTTTTGGAACGGAGGTGCGTGCATGGTAGTTAAGGTGCCTACTGATATTCGCTGCAACTAGAAATAAATTGGTCGGACATGGAAAACTACATCGGCGAAATTTCGCTGGTAACCAGTGCTATCGGTGGGGTCTGATTAAATTTCATACTGGTAAAAAAATCGGATTTGTCTAATTTTCATCCAAATTCGAATTTTAATTCAAAATGTAGATAAATTTCATCTTTACATCTAAAACATTCAATTTTCAATTCAAAAATTTCGTCCAAAATTTTGCCAAAATATCCGGCAATCGATGGTTACCAGTTTGTCGGACCCGGGTTTTCTAATCCGAATCCTCTGTGAAAACGCTGTGCTATTCCCTGGATCAGTAGATAGCACTCACAGGCATTGCTGAATCATTCATACAAGGCGTGAACTAAAGTATCAATATTACAATCAACAGAATGACATAGACCACGTCGGGTCGAGTTTTACAACAGGGGCCGATCAGGCCAAATTGATTACAACACGTAACACCGACACGGTAGCGGAAGCAAAATGGTAGAGCTCATCTCTTCACGTAAGCGATCGGGCAACTCAGGTATGATCGATATTACCCAAGGACCGGATAATATCGGTTGTACGCAAGTACCAACGAAGTCAACTTAGATGCGTCGAGGCCTAGACTACGAGATCCTAGACTACTCTTCATCGTTTCCTTGTCCATCAACCACGGTTCCTCGTAGTACGCATAGTCTCCTCCATCAGCGTCATCCAAGGGTTTGGGAGAGCGAGGATGAGCACAACTACTGTGCTCGCGAGCCAATACACAATGCAATGATATACATGCAAGGCTTACAAGGATGGCTCGGTTCTTTTATTTGCGAAAGCAAAACTTTTAAATATCATAAGTACAAATTCCTAGCACTTAGCATTTTTAACAATTTCATTTTAGATAAAGAGAGAAATTGTGCAATATTTATATTAGCGAGAGGTTACCTCCACCTTCATGCTTATTTTGATTGTGGTTACATCCACCACTAAACGACTTGGGTACAAAGACCGTGAATAACCAATCTCGGGGCTAGGTGAGCCCGCCACAATTTTCATACCACCCACAAGATTTTTGAAATAGAACTAACTCAAGTTAAGTTCCCATGTCCGCTTTGACCAGTAGGCACTACTGTTTAAACATTTATAACTCACAGAGATTGTACACTTTACCCACAAGAGACAATTAACTCGTTGCCTACACGATCCGTAGTCGTGTAGTCGAGAGGTTGTCACAATAACTTTTCTAAATATCTCGTCCCTTCCCTCGTCTCACCCATATGGGGTTTTGCCCATAAGTTGCGCGGGATGTCCACCTCAGCGACTGGCGTAGCGTGGCTACACCTCAGCGACTGGCGACTTCACCCTTGACTCGGTGTCCCATCCAAGCCCGACATGCCCAGAGCTTGTGCCTCCTTTAACCCTCCAGTGAGATGATTTTCAGGATTCGATAAATGTACTAAGCCAAGTCGCAGTTTGTTGCAGACTTGTGGTTGTACTTGTTATACACAGGAGGTCGTGACAAGATTAAGTCCTTAGGGTTGTGCGGACGGCTCAACCACATTCCCACCATTCTCGTGCTACATCCGCACTCCACCATCTTACCATCCGTCCGCACGGTATTAGCGATTTAGGGTTTTGAGATGTAAAATACAACAATTCAACCATCTCGGTCATTTACCCGCAATGACCGCCAAATCATTTTATGTTTGAAATGATGATGATTAGGACATTTTAATGTCCCGCACTTAACAAGTCTAGCATGTCGCTTAAGTACAACCTATAGCTAGTATTACCATATAATTACTAGGGTGACAACGGAATTAAGGGATTCAAATTATCAAGGATGACATAGTAATTAATTAATCATCAAACGGGTATTAACTACCTTAAGCTTTAACATACATTTGATTAAAGAATTAACGCATGCGTTTGCTATTTTAAAAGAATATAATTTGCATAAAATGTAGGCTCAATATGATCAAAGTATTGACTCGCCTTGGTTGTAGGGAGAGAGTCCGAGTAGTCTTGTCCTTGATCGACGTGGAGGTCTCCTGCGTCTCGAAATCTCTGTGAGCGAGGTAGAAGCAAAAATAAACGACAAGCAACGAGCAATTAAATACTCAAGAATACACAAATGAACTCCAAATTGAACAAGACCTATGTCATTAGCAAGATCTTGATTTTAGAAATTTTTAGAAATTTAATTCAAAATTTTGGAGTTGAAATGGGAGTTATCAATTTTAGAAGCCTCACTTTAAATAAAAAGGAAAAGGAAATGAAAAACAGTGAAAAAGAAAAATGCAAATCGGCCCAGTGGAAAGCCGCCCGCCCAAGGCCTCAGCCAGACCGCGTGCCCAGCGCGCCCACGCAGCGCGGAGCGCTTGTGCCCAGCGCCTTGGCGCTAAAGGGGCGGCGAGCGGCGCAGAGAAGGAGGGAACAGGCGGCGGCGCGCGGGGAGGAGCGGTGGCGGCGGCGTCTTTCGGGAAAAAGGGCGGCGGTGGTGCTCGGGCGCCGCGCTCACGGGAAGGGAGGAGGCGGGCTCGGGCGGCGGCAGCGCGGCGGCGACAAAGAGGGAGATGGGGCGCGACCGGCGGCGGGCACGAGAGAGAAAGAAGGGGCGGTGACAACGGCGCGGCGGGGAGGGTCCGGCTCACGGCGACCGAAGGAGATGGAGGGAGCGGCGCGCGGCGGCACGGTGATGACGACAACGACGACGGCGGCGGCGGCGGCAACGAGGAGGTAGGCCGGCTCCTCCCTTTTCTTTCTTCTTCTTCTTCTTGCTTGGGAAGAAGGGCACCGGGGTCTTTAAAGCGGCGCGAGAGGGGGTCCGGTGGCGCGCGGCGGCGGCGCGCATGCGCGCGGCGGCATCATTGCGGCGGGCGTGGGAGGGCGCCAGAGAGGTGGCGTGCGCGCGGTTGTTTGCACGCGAGCGGGAGAGGAAGGAGGAGAGGGGTCCGTGGCGTCCGTTGACGGAGGAGGACGAAGGGGCCCCGGCGAGGTTGACCGGGAAGGGGAAAAAGGGCTTCACAAAACCTACCCACCTTAAACGGAATCTCGACCCCGAGATTCGAGCTGCTCCGAGAAGAGGGACGGGAAATCCAGCTTAAGTTGATCTTCTCGCTCCCAGGTGGCTTCTTTGGCTGAGTGATGGCTCCACTGAACCTTGCAAAGGCGGATGACTTGACGTCTTGTCCGCTTCTCGACGACGTCGAGGATCTTGATAGGGTGCTCCGGATAAGTCAAATCTTTCTCAAGTGCGATGGCTTCGACAGGAGTCTGCTCTTCGGGTACTCTGAGACATTTCTTTAGTTGAGAGACGTGGAACACGTTGTGGACGTCTGACAAACTTTCAGGTAGCTCTAGCTGATAGGCAACTTCTCCACGCTTAGCGGTGATCGGGAACGGGCCTATGTATCTTGGTGCGAGCTTGCCTTTAACTTTGAATCTTCGGGTTCCACGAAGTGGCGATACCTTGAGATACACAGCATCTCCAACTTCGAAGGTTAAGTCTCTTCGACGGTTGTCAGCATAACTCTTCTGTCTAGACTGAGCGGCTTGAAGGCGATCTCTGATTAGTCGAACTTTCTCTTGACTTGCTTGAGAGTATCCGGTCCAAAGACATATCCTTCACTGATTCGACCAATGCAGAGGAGTTCGCATTTTCTTCCATAGAGTGCTTCAAATGGGGACATTTTCAAACTTGACTGATAACTATTATTGTATGCAAACTCGGCATACGGTAGACATTTTTCCCAGTCTACGGTAAACTCCAAAGCACAAGCTCGAAGCATGTCTTCTAGGATTTGATTTGTTCTTTCCGTCTGACCATCGGTCTGCGGATGATAGGCTGTGCTGAAGGTAAGGTGTGTTCCAAGGGCATCATGCAGACTAGCCCAAAAATGCGAGGTAAATTGAGAACCTCGATCGGAGACTATTCTCTTGGGTACTCCATGCAAACACACGATACGAGCCATGTATAACTCGCTAACTTGTCTCCCTTGTAGGTTGTCTTCACGGGGATGAAGTGGGCGACTTTAGTCAATCATCAACTATAACCCATACCGAGTCACATCCGACTTAGTTCGAGGTAGACCGGTAATGAAATCCATTCGATTTCTTCCCATTTCCACCGAGGATCTGTAGGGTTGTAGCAATCCATTTGGTCTTTGATGTTCACCTTGATTCACGACATACATCACAACAAGCTACATACTCGCGATATCTCTTTTCATTCGTGGCCACCAATACAAAATCTTCATGTCTTGGTACATCTTGGTGTTGCACGGGTGCGAGGTGTAAGTGAGCGTGAGCTTCCTTTAGAATCAGATCTTTGAGTTCCTTCTGGTGGGGAACAAAGAGACGTTTCCCATACCATAGGATTCCCTGCTGATCTTCTGACATCTTGGGGGCCTTTCCCTTGGCCATGAGATGCTTGAATCTCTGGACTCCGGGATGCCCTTCTTGAGCGGTCTTGATCTGCTCTTCTAGAGTTGGATACGCTTCTATTGTGGCTAGTGTGCCTTGCTCTATTAACTCAAGGTTGAGGGCTTCAAATTCCTTGCAGAGCTCAGGTTGATGTTCTTGAATCATGACATTACTGCAGTAGGATTTACGGCTTAATGCATCGGCAACTACATTAGCCTTTCCAGGATGGTAATGGACATCCAAGCTGTAATCCTTTATTAACTCCAACCATCTTCTTTGTCGGAGGTTGAGGTCTGATTGGGTGAAAATGTACTTGAGACTCTTGTGGTCTGTGTAGATATTACAGTGATTTCCAATCAAATAGTGTCGCCAAATTTTTAGGGCGTGCACTACTGCTGCTAACTCCAAATCATGGGTTGGATAATTGTCTTCGTGAGGACGGAGTTGTCGGAAGCATAAGCTACAACTTTTCCTCCTTGCATGAGTACGCAACCAAGACCTTGGCGCGATGCATCACAATAGACTTCAAGTCTTGATGTATGTCCGCGGGATTATATCTTGGGCGAAGTTAACTTCTTCTTCAATTCTTGGAAACTCTTTTCACAAGCTTCGTCAATCATACTTCTTTTCCTTTTTAGCGGATGGGTCATTGGTTTGGAAAGCTTAGAGAATCCTTCAATGAAGCGTCGTAGTATCCGCCAAACCGAGAAAACTACGCACTTCAATTCGATGTGGGTTGTTTCCATTCCATTACAAACGCTACTTTGGATGGATCAACCAATTCCTCCAGTGGATACAATGTGTCCGAGGAAGCGATTTCATGAAGCCAAAATTCACATTTCTTGTACTTGGCATAAAGATGATTCTCTTTAAGCTTTTCTAAGACCGATTGCAAGTGTTCGTAATGTTCTTCATCGGTCTTTGAATAGATCAAGATGTCGTCTATGAACACGACAACAAACTTGTCTAAGTATTCCATGAATACTTTGTTCATGAGTTCATGAAGTAGGTGGCGCGTTGGTCAAGCCAAGCGGCATGACGGTGAACTCATACTGAGCCATACGGGTGGTAAAGCCGTCTTAGGAATATCCTCATTCACGATCTTAAGCCGATGGTATCGACCTCAGTCTATCTTGGAGAAAAGCGATGCTCTGTCAACCGATCGAACAGGTCATCAATGCGAGGTAAGGGATACTTGTTCTTGATGGTCACATCATTGAGTGCTCTGTAGTCCACGCACAATCTGGCGGTGCCATCTTTCTTCTTCACAAAGAGAACTGGCGAACCCCAGGGAGAAGAACTAGGTCTAACGAAACCTTTGTCTTGCAAGTCTTCAATTTGTGTCTTAAGTTCTTCAAGTTTCGCCGCCATTCCGTATGGTCTCTTAGCAATTGGGGCTGTCCCCGCTTCAAGTTGATGACAAACTCAACATCTCTGCGGTGGCATGCGGTAATTCTTCCGGGAAGACATCGGGTAAGCTTGAACTACGTGCGTTGTCTCTAGGGACAACTCTCCAAGGTGGTGGATTGTTCTATTCGGAGGAGAGGAACGATCCACACTAACTCTTATTGTGGTCTCTGGGTTCTTGGTGAGCACCACTTTCTGTTGGCACAATCTATCAATCCTTGATATTTGGCCAACCAATCCATCCCTAGGATGATATCCAGCGTTTGAGATTCTAGCACCAGAAGGTTTGCTAGGAATCCGGAATGTTCCATAGCAATTTCTACAGGGTGATCGAGGTAGCAGAAAGGGGTCTCCCGGGTGAGCTAAGTACCACGGGTTTCTTTAACTTATAGGTTGGCAACTTAAGCCTTTCAACAAACTTTCTTGAAATAAAAGAGTGCGAAGCTCCAGAATCAAACAAAACTTGTGCGGGTACTGAATTAACAGGGAACGTACCCATTAGTACTCCTGAGGCACCTTGAGCTTCCTCGGCTGTGACGTGGTTCACACGGCCATGGCTTTGCGTTGGTGTAGACCTTGATGCCTGCGAAGTCTGGTGACTCTTGCTTGGGGCCGGGTCACGCTTGAAGCGGCGTTACTCTGTGTTGAGTCTTCTTTGGAGCATTCTGACGGGTAGGACAACGATTGGCGAAGTGTCCTCTTTCTCCACAAGCGAAGCAGTGGAGGTTCGCTGCTGGGTTGACTGCTGCTGGTTGCCCGGCGGGGCGGAGAGCACCGAATCCACTTCCTTGGGGACGCGGGGTGGAAACTTGGGTTTTCTGAGAAGAGGCTGCAGACGATCTGAAAGATGAGCTGCCTTGGAATGTAGGCTTCTGGGGAAAGCTACCTTGTGGCCTCTGAAATGACATCTTCCTTTTGCGGCTAATCTCCGCAGTCTTCTTCTCATTTTCACAAATGAGGGCTTTATTAACTAACTGCTGGAAGCTAGCGTAGTCATGGAGGATAAGCTGTCCTCTCATGTCTTCCCGCATTCCTTCAACAAAGCGGTCGATTTTCTCTTCTTCATCAGCTACATCATTGGGGGCGTAGCGAGCAAGCTGGTTAAACTTGGTTAGATACTCATTTACTGACATCTGACCCTGCTTGAGAGCTCTGAATTCGTTCTTCTTCAATCTCATTGTTCCGGTGCACAGTTGGCCCCAAAGCGGCCTTGAATTCCTCCCGAGAATCTACGCCATGCGGGTTCAACTTCACTTGTTGTATTTCCGCAACTTCTTCTATTGCGCGCAGAGGTGGGATCTTGTGGGGCTCCAATCGTAGATGCTACGACTTCCGCTATTCCTGCTTCTTCTTCCTCTAGAGTCTCATCACCTCGAGCGGCGAGGTAATTCTCCCACCAGGCAGCGGCGGCGCCTTTCAGCTGATGGGTGGCGAAATCCACCTTGTCTTCATTTGAGCAGCGGGCAAGACGGAGTTTCTTCTCAGTGTCCCCGAGCGGTCTTGACTTCTAGCGGTTCATTGGCCGCAGCAAAGGTGAGAGGTCTTGTCCTGAGGAAGTCTGCTAGCTTGGAGTTGCGACTGGCTGGTCCAGTCTGCTGATTGTTTAGTAACGCCTGGAGAATCTGAGTCTGCTGAAACATGACTTGGGTCATTGTCGGGTTTGCTGGTGGTGGAGGAGGCAGTTCCTGTCCTCGGCCTTGGCCACGACCACGGCCACGGCCTCTTCCTCGGCCTGCGGCGAAGGCTCCACGGACTGGGGCGGCGGCTCTTCTTGGCGGCATCCTGAAGAAACTCTGAAGCTTAGAACTTAGAGGGAGTATATGAGGGTTCACTAGCCCTCTAAGGCACACACAGACAAGAACAAAACCAACAAAAGAACAAAGCAAGTACAATACAAAGCCTAGAGCGGCTACACTATAATAAGGGGGTTAAGTGTTACATGACTCTCGAACAAAGCTTATACACTAAGCTAAGTCATGACACAGAATACAAACACATCGTCTACAAAAGAAAAGAAACAAAAGTGCTTGCAACCCAAAAGATCGGCAAGCATCGCTAGCTAACCTAAACTAATCGACAATGCTCTCACGGGACGACCACGCGCGCATGCTGATTGCGAGGCGAACGAACGCTCGGATCGGGCTTCGCGAACGGGGCGAGGCGTGAACGGCCGAGGTGGCGTCCACGCATCGACTCGTCAAACCCGGGCGGTGGGCGGGGCTGCGTCACGGCCGGGCTCTCCTAGGCGACGGCCGGACGGCGCGGCGCACCGCTGCGTCTTGTGAGTCGGAGACGGGTCCTTCCGGCGGGAACGTCGGCTTGGCACCTGGGAGGACGGGGCGACGATAGGTGCAACCGGGCCGGGCAGGGGGACCGGACCGTGCGGCTCGGAGGCGTGCCAACTCGCAAGAGCGTCCCTCTCTCTGCACCGCAAAGATCCTCTCTCTCATCGCGGTGGAGTGAGCTTCATCACTCGATCATGTTGCTCGAAGGGTGTCGGAGTGGGCATAGCTGCCGGTGAGGAGTGTCCGCAGCTGCCTGATCTCATCCATGGCAGCGGTGATGGTGGCTATCATCGCCTGCGTAAGCTGGACCTGCTGCGTCAAGCGAGGGTCGTCGTCTCTGGTGTCGAAAATGGCTGGGACACGCTCCTCGTCTGGGAGGTACGGGTAGAAGCAGAAGGGTGACCTCAGCAAGAGATCCTCGTACTTCCAACACAGGCGGGTGGAAGCGACGCGTGCGGCGTCCTGAATGGCGTCGTGACGGCTACGCCGGGGTGCCTCGGCCCTGAAGAGGAAGGAAGTGAACTCGCCAACCCTGGCGGAGAGGTACACCTCCATCGTCCAGGACTCGCGGGTCTCGATCCTCGTCATCCTACCACGGAACGTAGGCTGACGGGGAAAACCAAGGTACAGCATCAGCTGGCGAAGTATGTCCGCGAAGCCTCCCTCGTTCTCTCCGTGAACGAGGAGATCCCACGGCCATCCGACGACGGGTAGCCATCTACAAATTTTGAAAACAGAAAAGGTCGCCTGAGGTAAAACTCAAGTGAAATAAAGATAAGTACAGGACTAGGAGGGAAGAGTAGGAGCAATAAATACTCTATATTTTTAGCAAAGCTTTTTCTTAGTTTTTGGAAATAAGATCCAAGTCCTTAAGGCAACGACCAATCTAACTAAGACTCTCTGATCGTATGCTCGATACCACTACTGCCGGACCGGGTTTTCTAATCCGAATCCTCTGCATGAAAATTGTGCTATTCCTCGGATCGATAGATAGCACTCACAGCATTACTGAATCATTCATACAAGGCGTGAACTAAAGTATCAATATTACAATCAACGAGTGACATAGACCACGTCGGGTCGAGTTTTACAACAAAATGATCGGGCCAAATTGATTACAACACGAACACCGACACGGTGGCGGAAGCAAAGGGTAGAGCTCATCTCTTCACGAGCAAGCGATCGGGCAACTCATGTACTGATCGATATTACCCAAGGACCCGGATAATATCGGTTGTACGCAAGTACCAACGAGTCAACTTAGACTGCGTCGAGGCCTAGACTACAGATCCTAGACTACTCTTCATCGTTTCCTTGTCCATCAACCACGGTTCCTCGTAGTACGCATAGTCTCCTCCATCGCGTCATCCAAGGGTTTGGGGAGAGCGAGGATGAGCACAACTACCGTGCTCGCGAGCCAATACACAATGCAATGATATACATGCAAGGCTTACAAGGATGGCTCGGTTCTTTTATTTGCGAAAGCAAAACTTTTAAATATCATAAGTACAAATTCCTAGCACTTAGCATTTTTAACAATTTCATTTTAGATAAAGAGAGAAATTGTGCAATATTTATATTAGCGAGGTTACCTCCACCTTCATGCTTATTTTGATTGTGGTTACATCCACCACTAAACGACACTGGGTACAAAGACCGTGAATAACCAATCTCGAGGCTAGTGTGCCCGCCACAATTTTCATACCACCCACAAGATTTTTGAAATAGAACTAACTCAAGTTAAGTTCCATGTCCGCCTTTGACCAGTAGGCACTACTGCTTTAAACAGCTTTATAACTCTGCAGAGATTGTACACTTTACCCACAAGAGACAATTAACTCGTTGCCCTACGATTCCGTAGTCGTGTAGTCGAGAGGTTGTCACAATAACTTTCTAAATATCTCGTCCTTCCTCGCCTCACCCATATGGGGTTTTGCCCATAAGTTGCGCGGGATGTCCACCTCAGCGACCGGGCGTAGCGTGGCTACACCTCGGCGATTGGCGACTTCACCCTTGACTCGGTGTCCCATCCAAGCCCGACATGCCCGAGCTTGTGCCTCCTTTAACCCTCCAGTGAGATGATTTTCAGGATTTGATAAATGTACTAAGCCAAGTCGCAGGTTTGTTGCGGACTTGTGGTTGTACCTTTTATACACAGGAGGTCGTGACAAGATTAAGTCCTTAGGGTTGTCTGGACGGCTCAACCACATTCCCACCATTCTCGTGCTACATCCGCACTCCACCATCTTACCATCCGTCGAGCATCGGGTATTAGCGCTTAGGGTTTTGAGATGTAAAATACAACAATTCAACCATCTCGGTCATTTACCCGCAATGACCGCCCAAATCATTTTATGTTTGAAATGATGATGATTAGGACATTTTAATGTCGGTATTTAAGCAAGTCTAGCATGTCGCTTAAGTACAACCTATAGCTAGTATTACCATATAATTACTAGGGTGACAACGGAATTAAGGGATTCAAATTATCAAGGATGACATAGTAATTAATTAATCATCAAACGGGTATTAACTACCTTAAGCTTTAACATACATTTGATTAAAGAATTAACGCATGCAGTTTGCTATTTTAAAAGAATATAATTTGCATAAAATGTAGGCTCAATATGATCAAAGTATTGACTCGCCTTGGTTGTAGGGGAGAGAGTCCGAGTAGTCTTGTCCTTGATCGACGTGGAGGTCTCCGGCGTCTCCGAAATCTACGCGGGCGAGGTACCGGCAAAAATAAACGACAAGCAACGAGAGCAATTGAATACTCAAGAATACACAAATGAACTCCAAATTGAACAAGACCTATGCCATTAGCAAGATCTTGATTTTAGAAATTTTTAGAAATTTAATTCAAAATTTTTGGAGTTGAAATGGGGGAGTTATCAATTTTAGAAGCCTCACTTTTAAATAAAAAGGAAAAAGGAAATGAAAAACAGCCGAAAAAGAAAAATGCAAATAGGCCCAAAGTGGAAAAGCCGGCCCGGCCCAAGGCCTCAGCCCGAATGCGCATGCCCAGCGCTGCCCACGCTGGAGCCGAGTCAGCGGCCTTGCGCGCTACAAAGGGGCGCCCGAGCGGGCAGAGAAGAGAAGGGAACTGGGCGCTGGCGGCGCTCGGGGAGAGGGAGCGGTGGCGGCAGCGTCTTTGGGAAAAAGGGCGCGTGGTGCTCGAGGCGCCGCGCTCACGGAAGAAGGGGAGCGGGGCTCGGGGCGGCGGCTTGGCGGCGACAAAAGACGGGAGATGGGGCGCGACTTCGAGCGCGGGCACGAGAAAGAAGGGCGGCGGTGACAACGGCGGCGGCCGGGAGGTCCGGCTCACGGCGGCCGAAGGGAGATGGAGGGAAGCGGCGCTGGCGGCACGGTGATGACAGCACGCGGCGGCGGCGGCGGCGCAACGAGAGGTAGGCCGGCTCCTCCCTTTTCTTTCTTCTTTCTTCTTCTTGCTTGGGGGGGAAGAAGAAGGGCACAGAGGTCTTTAAAGCCGCGCGAGGAGTGGGGTCCGGTGGCGGCGGCGGCGGCATGCTTGCAGCAGCGGCATCATCGTGCGGGGCGTGCGGGAGGGCGCCAGAGAGGTGGCGTGTGCGCGCGGTTGCAGCGCACGCGAGCGGGGAGGAAGGAGAGAGAGGGTCCGCGGGCGTCCGTTGACGGGAGGAGGACGAAGGGGGCCCCGGCGAGGGTTGACCCGGGAAGGGGGGAAAAGGGGCTTCACACAGTTCTATCGGTGAGATCCGATAAAGTTTCCGAAGCGATATAGTTTTCCTGTCGGGCACTCGGGGGCCGTTTCACTTTTCTATCAGCCCATCGACTTTAGGCATTAAGCTCCACAGATCGTCAGTCAGCAAAAACTGAGGAGGATTGATGTTAAGCGTTAACCTGCAGAATTGACGCGGCCAAATTAAAGGTGCCGACAGCAGGTCAATTGAAATGGTTTGATTTGATTTCCATGAGAACCGAATGATTTTTTTTTTTAAAAAAATAATGTTTTAATTCAATGTGTTTGCACAGATAGGCGTGAATAGTCCATATAGCTACCTGCTAGTATTTCTTTTCCATCCAGCACATTTTGGTGGTCATAATAGACGACAGGGACGGCGGACAACGGCTTGCCTGAAAGCAAAACCTAACCTCCCCAATCATAACTCAGCGAAAAGGAATAGCTAACTCTCGTCTCTACGTTGTGGAAGGTAAAAGTGCATACCTAAATAGTTAGTTGGTACTAGCTGAATCTCAAAAAAAAAAAAAGTTAATACTATCTGAATAACAACACTAAAAACTCAGATCATGCAAGTTTCGGGGAATAACACCAATGTGCTAGTGACACATGGCTCCAAGCTCTACCTATTTGTCTCACATCAGATGTTATTTTTTTTAATGTATACGAATCTTTCTAGCACTCCCTCCGTCAACAAAAACAAATCGTTTTGGAATATGTAGACAAACTTTGAAAACTTTGACTATTAATATCTTTTTGAATATTTAGATTAGATACATGAAAATTATATGTGTAGATTCATCTCAAAACGTACTTTTATAACATTATAATTTTATTGAGTTTTACTAATATTTTATAGTAGTAATTAGTAGTCAAAGTTGCATTTTAATGCCCGTGTTGGTGTCTAAAATGACTTATTTTTTGAACTAGAGGAAGTATTATTTTTCGATGTATACACATCTTTCCAGTATTACTGAGCTAATTTTTCCCTATCATTATGTAATGTTGATCTAATCACGGTCAACTATTAGCACTTAGTTAGTACTAGCTGATAACTAACTCCACTTTAATTGTATAGCTAGCTAGCTACTAGCTAGTACTATTAAATGTGCCACTGTATTAAGGAATTAAGCACAAATTAACATGGACGGCTCATTTTCTTTGCGAGGAACATAAATATGGATCATGGGCCGTGATCCCCGGCCCGATATACAAGGAGATCTCAGTGTAGAGCTCGATCAACCATAGAGAGTGCACGAAATCTTGGAAGATACTACATATGAACCTAGCTAGGACTGACAGTCAACCGTTTCTAGGAGGCGACAATTCATTCAATGATGACGCTGATATAGCTTTAGGTAACTCAACCAAATTAAGGTAGTACCTAGCTAATTAGTACTAGCTAGCTTCATGTTCTCTATAAATACACACCCACCATATCGTACTGCATGCATATATACATAGTACTATAGTAGCTAGTGCACTCGCTCCATTATATTTGAGTTAGAGCTATACCTACACGTAGCCACCGCAATATATATATCGCGTTCGGGTTCAGCGCTAGCTTATCCATTGTTGCTACAGCTAGCTCGCTCGATCGCCGATCGCCATGGACGTCGGCGAAGTAATCGGGTGTTTCAGGGACAAGACCATCCTCATCACCGGCTCAACTGGGTATCTTGGAAAACGTGCGTACACGCACACGCATGAGCGCGACCTCGATCTCGATCTCCTTGTCTTCGCCGACATGCAACTCCTACGTTTACTGCCTTACTGCCTCCATTCTTTTTTATATATATATAATAAGTGCCGTCAAACTCTCTAAAATTTGATCACAACTTGATTTAAAACTATGTAGATTTGCTTCGTGAAAATTATATTATTAAATTTGTCATTAAAAATACTTATAATCTTGTAATTCCATGGTTCCCGTACGTACTATATATGCGTGTACGTGTACGCAGTGCTCGTGGAGAAGATACTGAGGGTTCAGCCAGATGTGAAGAAGATGTACCTGCTAGTGCGGGCACCGGATGCTGTGTCCGCGGAGCAGCGAGTCTTGTCCGAGGTACGCGCACGCGCACGACATGCATGTACATACCCAGATGCGCATGTATGCAATGCTAGTGTATGCATGTACCGGCGCCCATCGATAAATTCTCTCTTGATTTCCTGCAGGTCATAGGGAAGGATCTCTTCAACCCCCTGCGAGAGAAACACGGCCTGACTGGCTTCCAAGGTTTCATCAAAGAAAAGATAGTTCCTCTGGCCGGAGACATCAAGGATCACAACCTGGGGCTCCAGAGCTCCCAGGTCGATGCCTTGTCCAAGGAGATCGATGTTATCGTCAATGGAGCTGCAACAACTAGCTTTTATGAAAGGTAAGAACTAGTATACGACGCATATATACTGTCCTCCTGGTGCATGGCAGAGCAGGCTATGTAACCCTTTCCCTTGCATTCATGCTCATTTAATTTTTATTTATTTTTGCATGCCCTAAGAAAATGGTTGCATGTACGGTACCTGCAGGTACGATGTTGCTTTGGCATCTAACGCGCTAGGAGCCAGAAATACATGCGAGTTTGCAAAGAAATGCGCTAATCTGAAAATGTTACTTCATGTTTCCACTGGTATGTCACGTATACTTAATTAAACGGCTTTCTCTAAAAAAAGATATTAATTGATTATAACTGTCCTTTTTTTTAGCTTTTGTGGCTGGTACCCAGGAAGGATTGTTAATGGAGAAAGCACTCCAGAATGGCCAAACACTAAGGCAAGGTTACTACCTGGACATTGAGGCGGAGTTACAATTGGTTGAGAAGCACAAGGCTGAACTGATCATGGCGACTAAGAGTGGTAGCTCGGAACAATCAGAGAAGACAGCCATGAAAGAACTTGGCTTAAAGAGGTCCGATTAATTTAGATATGTTGTTTTAAGACCAATAGATAACGTATTTTTACGTACGAATACGAAGATGTTAGCAAAATATGCCAAAAAAAAACTATGGATTTTTTTTCATGTAGTTCACATTAGGGCATCTTAGAATTAGTAGACAAGCATATATCAAGTTTGTTTAGGTGGTATATTAGAAGGGGAGTAATTACTACACCCAGTAGTAGGATCTTGAAAGTGATCCGTATTCCATGAATACGCAAGATTTCTCAACTGAAAGAAAAGTCTAACTAGCTATATATGATCTTAAAACAGCATACGTTTGTAAGCGTAGAGAGAGTACGTATATGACACATCAGTTTTCTATTTATTAATTTGGTGAAGGGCTTGCCATTTTGGATGGCCAAACGTATATACACTTACCAAGGCTATGGGGGAGATGTTACTTGGACAGCAAAGGGGAGACCTTCCGGTTGTCATCATCCGACCCAGCATCGTAACCAGCACTTATCAAGATCCATTTCCTGGATGGATTGAAGGAACAAGGTATATATGCTCAAGAGTCAATATCTACAATTATTCTAAATCACTGTTATGAAATTAATTAGGAAACTAGCATAGCTGGGGATCACCACTAGCAAATGAGGTTTGCTAATATTTATCGTTCTCTTTTTTTTTTTTCAGGACAGTTGATGCTCTGATTGTCGCCTATGATGAGCAAGCATTCCCATGTTTCATAGGTGATCGCAATGACATAATTGACGCGGTGAGTACATAATACAGAATGATACTCTTATGAAGCAATAATTAAGGACATAGACAAATCAGACCACATGTTTGAACTTGCTGTATAGATTCCGGCAGACATGGTGATAAATGCAATGATGGTAGCCATGGCTGTTCACTGGAACGAGAAAGCGCAATCCGTTTACCATGCTAGCTCAGCGCTCCAAAATCCATTGGCCGGTTATGTCCTAGAGGATGCATGCTGGGACTACTTCTCCATTAATCCTCGTGTACTGGAGAACGGGAGGCCTCTCCAAAACAAAAGGCCATACTTGTTCAAGACATTTGCATACTTCCGTGCATATTTGTTCCTGGTGTATACGCTACCACTGGAGGTACGCAAGTATATCATGAACATGTTTCGTGCATGCCATTTTAATGTTTAGATGTTGATGTAATTCTTATTTTTCGATTCGCCGTATATTTCTTGATGAACAGATGCTGCATGCGATGAATATACTATTCTGTGGGTTGTTTTCACGGCATTACAGCAAACTCAACCGAAGATATAATTTCTTAACACTTTTGGTGAAGCTTTATGCACCATATGCCTTCTTCAAAGGGCGGTGAGATTCATCTTTGCTTGTATATTAATTTATCAAACAATTAATGATTAATCATAATGTATGTATGTATGTTGATTCAGTTTTTACTCCCAGTTAATTAATATCTTTGTGTGTGCATGTGAAGCTTCGATGACACCAACCTGACAAGGTTGAGGATGGCAGCGAAATCAGACGGAAGTGATGGTTACATATTTAACTTTGATCCCAAGTGTATCGATTGGCACTCGTATTTCTTCAATGCCCACGTCCCGGCCGTTATAAAGTACGCCCGCAAAAAGAAGACTACTCGAAACGCATAGAACAACGTGGCCGCTTCTAATTCCTAGCTGCATGCGCAATTGATGCTACGAAATAACCTTATACATATGGAGTTATGGCAGTGATCGTGAAGCTCGGGCAAAAATGCCATGTCGCTCGCAAGTAAACCTTATAATATAATATAAATAAATAGGACGTGCGAGAGATGCCTGGTTGTAAACCTTAAAGCTCTTTTCCTTGTTAGTTGATTGGCGGAGATCCAGCCTCCTTTTCAAAAATAAAAGCAGAGAGAGATGCCTGATTGTGATGTATGTTGTCAAAATAACACCATGCACACAGATTGGTTCCTGCATTTATTTCCTTTTACATGTACGTAGTCGTAGACCAATGGTTGAATGGTGCCAATCTCTTACAAATAATAAAGGTCATTTACACCACCCTGTGATGAAATGTGTTACTCATGTACGTACTTGTTGACGCTTTGCGGTTGCCGCAGGAATACTAAAATGACCCGCCTTCTACCTGATGACGTACCACGCGGTTGGTATGTAGTAATGGTCGCCGCGTTGCCGGCTAAACTCAATAATTATAAGGGGAAAGGCAACAGATGGCCTGGTCCAGCAGGCCCCAGCAACACACATACACGCCCCCACTCCCCCCAACCGTGAGGACCCGTGTTTTTAGCCCTAATTAATCTCGTAGCAGTAATCGGGGTTTAACAGCGGTTAATCTCATCTTAGTAGTGAGTTAACGATAGTATTAGATCGCTCATAACTAGCTGAAGCATGTCAATCATTCATACACCCGCATCATCCTTGCAATCGCGTCATTCAGCGCAACAGTTTGATCAAGTAGGTAAATCAAATGCATCATCAATTGCATTAGACAGCAAATCAACAAGTGCATTAGTTACATCAGTAGTTCATTTTACACCCACAAAATCTAGAAGCATTGGCATCATTTACATTCATACATCCTGCATCATGCAGCTCTAAAGCAGAGTAGTAGCACTAGTACCTAAAACCATTTCCCGTTGCTCACAAGCACCACAGTGCGATCACATCCTTTGCAATGGCGCGATCACGTTCCTCCGCAGCAGCAGTGCAGATCTTATCCATTCACACGATTACCCCACGACTTCACAACCGAGCAACATCATCTATATCCCAGCCCCCTTTCATTCCCCAGTCCTTCACTCACTCATTTCCCAAACCCTTCACTCATTCATACCCCAGTCCAGAACCAACACAAGCAGTAGAGCCGAAGGTGACCGAAGGCTCCAGGAGCTCGGCATCGCCACAGCCGGCGACACCACCTTGCTCACCGCCGGCATCCCCACACGGAGCATCACTAGTCATCATCACAGAACGAACACACCAACACAATCCCATTCATCATTCCATCACCAGGTAAAATAATGAACATTTGAGCTGGAGGTAAGCACCCTCATACCTTGAAGCTGCATCTTCTACCTCCAGTAGCACCTCCATCTCCAGATCCACTCCACTGACCTGCATTCATGCAAAGTAGGCATCCATCAGTGAAGTCTAGCAATCTAATGGAGTTATAGGAGGCGGGCGTTGGTTCTTCGGACCGGCGGCCCGAGGCCGAGCCGGCGACCCAAACCCTAGGACGGTAGATCGGCGGCGCCAGTGGGGAGGAAGCGGAGAGGTAGCCCCGAGCCGGGGTAGCGGGGCCAAACCTAGAAGCGGCGAGAGCCGGATCCGAGCCGGACTGGGCCGAGTAGGGGCGCGGTGGTGGAACAAGAAGGAGGAGGAGAGACCAGTCGGGGCCGGCGGCAGGTGAGAACCCGAGCGCGGCGGCGGGCCTCGGCCGCGCCGAGGAGGAGCAGCCGAGAGGAGAGCGCGCGACAGATCTGCGCCGGCCGACCGAGAGGGGGGAGTTGAAGGCCGGCGGCGTCGGGTGAGCCGAGAGGAGGAGCCGGGTGCCGGGCCGGGGCTGGTAGGGACGGCGGCGCGGGGAGGGCGCGAGGAGGCGAGAGGAGCGGCGGCGCTTGGGGCTGGAGAGGGAAGAAGGGAATCGGGAGGAGGAGAGAGCGTGAGTGAGTCGTTGTGTGCGTGTGTGTTTAGGCAGTGTGTTGTGTGCGTGTGTGGGCTAGGGTGAGAGAGAGAGAGAGAGAGAGAGAGAGAGAGAGAGAGAGAGAGAGGTTAGGCTTAGGATTAGGGTTTTAGATTTAGGATTTGGATTAATCTCAGTTAAGTGTAGATTCTGGTTGCTCAGTGGTTTGACTGCTAGAATAAGTTGGGTAGTTCGTGCTTCTGTAGTTGTGAACTAGCTGGTAGGTTTAGACAATCGGGCGACTGTCGGGGAGTGCTAACTTCGCTTAGATCGCGAAAATGTTTTAGTTAATTAAAATGTGCTAACTGGTAGTCGTCACTAACTTATGTATTCCTATTATCACTCAAACCAACTACGTATTTACTTATACTATTATTCGTGTTGCCGGCATGCTACAGAAGGCGAATCAACACAGATCGGAGCAGCTGACCAGAACTTCATCGGCGCCAACCTTTCCTACGTCCTCGAAGGCAAGCGATCCTCTTGAACATTAATATAGTTACTTTAAAAATATACCCTATCTTGCACTATTATAAGTATTGCATCAAAATGGTTTTCCAAATCCTAAAGAAAATGATTGAGATAAAATGATTAAGATGATTAAAAAAGAATGAGACTTATTAGGAGGGTAAAAGGGGGCCCTGGCTGGGGAAACGCGACGATGATGATGATGGGGTAAGAGGTGGGCCCCTTTTTACATATGGTTATAATATAAGGACCAACAAACTCTTGCTCGGTCAGATGCCGTAAATTCAGTGCCAACCATTTTCCCGTTTCGACGGGCAGAAAATGCTACCTTGTTACGTGACTATGCTCTCCACAACGGGTAAGTATTAGGTGTGAGTGATTGTGATGGAGGAACCCAGGACCGGTGGGGGATAGTCCGGAAGTGGGGGATCCAAGGCGCTATAGCGCTAAGGTGGAGTGTTGAGTGCAGGATAGAAGCTGCCTCAACCAACCTCACCAGAACTCGGTGGATGATGAGGTCAGCAGCGTGACTAAATCTGCACCGACGGAAGGTGATGGGTGGAGAAATTAATCACGTAACCTGGAAAATGTTCTGTATTCTGATCTCAAACCCGCATCTAAGGCAATGCGGTGGACCTGCTCATGGAGAGTTCGAGAATAGCTATGGGTAAAGTGGTACAAAGCTGCGTGATGCTAAATTAAATCATGAATTCATGCCAATCTCGAGATTGGAGTCTCACGGAACCACATGGGGTCTTTCGTCTCCGAGTGACTAGTAGAGTTTTTCAAGATTAAAACTTGCCACATAATTGTCAAGATCTATTTTTAAAGTGAGATGATTTAGAAATTGTGATAAAGATTAGAGATAGTGCATCCTGTGCATCTTTTGCTATTAATGCTTGCTAAGTACATTAATTTGTACTCAACCTTGTTAGTATTCTCCTTTGTAGATCCTAGTCCGGCCGGGAACTATCCCGAGTGGGACGAGGACTTGCAGTCTGAAGCAACAACGGAGGAGAAGACTTGGACTAAGAGGAAGGCGAGTTGGGAGCTATTTTGGCTTGTGGAGCGAATAGACCGCGTGCCAGGCGGACAAGAGAAGCGGGAAGTTCCTTGGGTATTTGTATAAATCTTGTATTAAGACCTTAGCCTGCGTGGCTAATCGTTGTAATAAAGGACGTTTCTATCTTATTGTTATAACTGCGTAACTCTGGTGAAGGCTTACTATTCGTTGGAGCAGTGTTCTACTGAGCAAACGAATAGTAATCCGTGTGCCTAAGTGTTATTACCCCTGAGGTAATGGCACGAGGCGTCACACCAACCCCCTCAGGAGTCAAGAGTATATCGTTTCAGAAATTTTATGAACCCCTTCCTCTATCGAGGTGTGACGAGACGACATTGACGAGTAGCGATGGTGAGATCTTATCCGCGCGTAGGATCCAAGCGTAGGAGCAAAATCAGCCCGTGTGCTTTAAGACAGAACTCAACGTCTCAAGCAAACCCTAGAATAGCTCAAAGCCTCAAACCAAACCATGCATAGGAGGTCAAATCTACCCCGATGGGAAATGGACAAGCACCACAATCAACCCGGATCGAATTGAATCAACGCAACGCAACAGAACGTGGAGGAGCACAGCGAACTACATACCAAGCAAACCATGAGCGCCAGCCAAACCTTACATCACCACGTCCTACGTCTACAACATGACACTACTATAAAAAAGATCATCACAGACGGTTCAAAAACGTCATCACAGATGGTTTCGTGAGCCGTCTGAGTTTATGGATTAGTAATAACATGAGGTCATCACAGACAGTTTTTGAACCGTTTGTGATTCATACTATCACAGATGGTTATTAGCACAGAACCGTCTGTGATTGCTGATGTATCACAGACAGTTTGTCCTAAGAAACCGTCTGTGATATTCTTTTGTATTGCTAAATCTATTTTTGTTTATTGGTTAGGCTGAGGAAATATCATCATGAAATGTTAGCCAATAAATAGAAATAGATAGGAAAAGGAACGTCAACCGTCTTCATGAAGAACTAACTATTCCTAAAGAGACGGTGACGCTTTGATTTTCCAACGATTTATTGGAAAAGATTCTAATAAAATTTTATCCGTTGGACCGTTTAACTTTGCCACAAGTCGATAGCCTATAAATAACCATCAGATCACTGAAGGCAGAACTTACGAACATACTTTTCTATGGGTAAGATCGGGGAAAAGATACATTCCACATAATAAATTGACTTTTCGATTACCGTGGAAAAGATAGAATCCATAGATCATGACTTCAAAATGGTCGAAAGTCAATTTAGTCTATAGATTGAAGTCTTCAAGAAATAAGTATAAGAAAAAAAAAACCTAAAGACGTCAACAATTAATTTCCAACCGCACAAGCATCAAGGAAGACAGGGGAGGGGATCGGATGGAGGATATCACCAGCAATAAAGGAGAGGCGGCGGCATCGTCACCGTTGTGTTATGACGGTGACATTGCACAAGACATTCTTACAACAAAAGTGCCTTGTGGAGTGAACCATGGCGTCACAACCGGAGGTGGAGGAGCTCACGACGGTAGTCGGCGTTGTTGGGGGACAGGGCGCTTCGATCGGTTTGGGGGAGGCGATGCTGCTTCGGTTTGGGAGAGGCAGGCAGTATATATGGCGGAACTAATTTGAAGTTTGAAAGTTTGAATAAAGGGGGCAGCCAAATCTAGAGGGATATTAGGCGGGAGCAAAATATCACAGACGGTTTGTAATCGTCTGTGATGAGTTAATTATTACAGATGGTTTGTATTAAACACTGTCTGTGAAGTATCACAAAATGTTTTTATATAAAAACTCGTCTGTGATATTTAGTAATATCACAGACGGTTCTTGTTAATAACTGTTTATGATAATTCACAGACGGTTTTAATCATGAACCGTCTGTGATAATTAATTCATCACAGACGATTTTTAGCGCAGCTAGTAACATAGACGGTCGCTTAACCAAAACCGTCGGTGATTGTATTTAATACTAACGGTTTTGGTAAACTATCTATGATGAGACGTTCAGTATTAATCTTTTTTAAGTAGTGTGAGCAGTATGAGCATCAACCAAACACTAGACCGCCTTGAGTGACAATGACGCACGGACTAAACCCTAACCCTAGATCTGAGATCACGAGCCATGATATGCTCTCCAAGAAAAGCAACCCATACAAAAAAAACCAAAATCGAGACATGAGTAACTAGATTTGTTCATGGACAGCCCAGCTCGAATTTTTCAATCACAGGCCGAGATTTTTGTCTCGAAGCGAAAAAGCTCGATGATGGCATTAAAAATGATAATAATAAATATTAGTTTATTCTCAAAATGAATAAAAAGTAATAATTTTTATTATAAAAAATTAAAATAATATTATTTTATTAGAAAATGCATTTTTTGGGTTGGGCCGGGCCTGTCAGTTTGAGACCGGGCTTTTCTAAGGCCCGGCACCAGGTTTGAACAGGTCTACAGGTAACACACGAAAACAAACGTGGAGGGTTGGGGCGTAGTACCGGGAACAGGGACGGAGGCCGCGGCGAGCGTGGGAGGGGGCGCGGAACCGAAGCTTCGCGAGAGGTGGGAGGGGCAGAGGTGGGTTTGTGTCGTGCTGTGCTCGAGCCCCTCGTGTCCGTGTCCATGGTACGGGTGGGCCGACCCACGCGTTGGATTAAACAATTACTTGGGCTGGCGGGCCCACCTGGAGTCGTACGTCGCTGACGAAAGGGCCAATCCTCGGGCGAGTGCAAATGGGCACGTCGAAAGTTGCAATTGCACGGACAGGGACAGCAGCGATAAGACCATTACCTCAAAAAAAAAGGACGGAGAAGACTACGACCATTACTGTTCACCCAATAACAACCAACTCCTTCCAAGAAAGACAAGCATGCAAAGCAAGGTTGTCTTTATTAGTGATAGCGAGTAGAGAAGATAATCATGGATTTGATGAATACGGTTGGAGAATGGATGAAGTCTTTTGTGCTCTAGACAGGATTTAGCTTTCAGTCTCTCTTTACTGCATTGCTTCCTTGCTAGTCGTTCAGCTACTGTATTGGGGTATTCTTAGTTTTCTGCTACTGTGGTTTGCTATCTTCTTTTTGTTGTACATTGAGAGCTGGTAATCCCAGTTTTATTTTCTGTAATCGAACTTTATGATTCTGTTATGAGTTTTCTATAAAAGCTGGGCTAGACATTCCTTAAAATAAATAAAATAGTGATAGTGAGCAAAATTGCGTGGGCAATTTATTCGTTAGCAATTTTGAATGTTTGTTGGTGACAAATAGTGGCTCAAGCTCCATCTACTTGTCAGCCTCACGTCAGATGTTTTTTTTTTCCAGTTGTGTGTTTTTGGTGGGCTACTGAGCTAATTTTTCGGTGTAGTAACTATACTCACTCCTGAAGGCTCACTATCTTCATTCTCCCTGAAATTTTAGGTAAGATCTCATCCATGCAACTGCGATTAAGGATTTAAGGTACTGCTTTTTCCGGCGGTACACAGTTATGGTCACTATATAGTATATACTGATGTTCTGACAAAACGAGACGTTATTCTATACGAAATACGATGATAGAACGTACAATACACGTGGATATATATTAACTAAGTGATAGGCTTCGGCAACTGCCATCCACCAATCACATTCCATGCATGTCCATATTCCAAAACGATCGATACTGGTAGCTGTGTACAACGTGCAAACATTTTCAGCATTGACGACTTGACGATCGATACCACCAGGCCAGTACGTACACATTTTTTATATTTTTAAAAATCCTCTGATTTATATTAATAATAGCACAAGATTAAAGTACAAGTACACCTCCGTTTTACATGGAAGATTGTAGATGAATAATGTGTTACCGCCAAACCCTTGAGTAGATGAATGTGCTAAACTTCTTTACCTTCTTTGTAGCAGACTCCGGATCTTGCAATGTGCTAAACTTCTTTACCTTCTTTGTAGCAGACTCCGGATCTTGCAACGGTAACGTGATTGTCAACTATCACAGAAACATGAAGTAGATTGTCAATGTTCTTCGTGAATGTGTAAGACCTGCTCCTTGGTTAGTGGTGCTATTCGTTGAAAGAAAAACCGGAGGAGATTAATTTATGTGTGCTTGTGTTGATCTTCAGTGTAGCGTCATTGTCGTCGTTTATAGTCACTTTAGTTCGATCGGTTGGTTAGTAGAGGATAACTAATTCTATCCTCGAGTACATATATAGCTATCTAGCTAGCTAGCTATGCGTATCATCTCATACGTATTATATCTTAGAGGAGATGTAGAATATATATATATATATATATATATATATATATATATATATATATATATATATATATATATATATATATATATATAGGAAAATAGTATAGTACTCCTGGGAGTACGTACTCACACTTCTTATATACCACTTAAATCGTATAATGATATCTCTTTTTGAGCATACTCAAATAATAATTATAAAATACCTCAAAATGAATTCTATGAAAAAAAAAATCAAAGAACACTTTTTATAGCAAAATTTATGTACATACTTCTTTTATATATGAAAAATGGTATACAACAAAAATAAAGCGTCCCAATGGAAATTTTGTAATAATCAAGTCACGTTGGAGCATCTGATAATTGGTATTTAAGTATATTAAAAGTGATAAAAAAAAAGTGTAATATGTTTGTTTAAGTGGTATATTAGAAGTGGAAGTATATATATACTTGCAGTAGTACAAAACGTATTTACTTGAGAAAAAAAAGGAGATGTGGATTGAGCTTGATTGATGCCTAACCTCGAGGTTATGGGCTTATGGTTCACGCAGGGAGGGTAGTTAGCAAATCTGATAATAGGATCTCAAGTCTCTACAAGTACAAGCTAGCCCTGCACTGTGCTCGTCCTTGGAGCTGCTAGTGATCGACCAAGTTAAGTAGAACACGATATATTAACCTAGCTAGCTGCCACAGATCAAATCTCATCAACGCTAGCCCGCTTGGCAAGTCGATCGGCATGGACGACGCCGGTGCAGTAGCCGGGTGCTTCAGGGATAAGAGCATCCTCATCACCGGCTCAACTGGGTATCTTTGCAAAAGTACGTACGTACATTATGCACTCTTTCAACTTTCGTCTAAGCAATTCAAAATTAGAATACACATCTAACTCAAAATTCCCCACTTTCGTCTAAAAAATTCAACTTTCATCGGAAAATATCGAATTTCAACTTTAAAGATCCACCGGGTGGGAAGCTACCCCTGGGCAGCCCCATATTTCCCATATATGCATATGTACATACACACATCGTATATTCATATTCACGCATCGATCGATCCATGCAGTCGTTGTAGAGAAGATACTGCGGGTCGAGCCGGATGTGAAGAAGATCTACCTGCTAGTGCGCGCACCGGACGCCGCGTCCGCCGAGCAGCGCGTGGTCACAGAGGTACGTACTACACATGCTACCTGATCGACCGTATATGTATGTATGTATGTATGTATGTATGTATTATTATTCATGCAAGCCAGCGCGCCTGCAGATCGTAGGGAAGGATCTCTTCAGCGTTCTGCGAGACAAACACGGGCTCGCAGGATTCCACGATTTAATCAAGGAAAAGATCGTTCCTTTGGCCGGAGACGTCACGCGGGAGAATTTCGGGCTCCACAACTCCGACGTCGGGAGATTGCTCGAGGAGGTCGACATCGTTATCAACGGAGCCGCTACCACCAGCTTTTATGAGAGGTACGGTAGTATATATATATATATATATATATACACGTGCGTTAATTTGCACCGCATATGATTACGAGATATTGAGATGCTTAATTGTTACTGCATATAGGTATGACGTTGCCTTGGCGACTAACACCTTAGGATCCAAACACGTGTGCGAGTTTGCAAAGCGGTGTGCTCACCTGAAAATGTTACTTCATGTTTCCACGGGTACGTACGTGCAACCATGGGCATAGCTAGTCATGGGTCGGGTCTCGGCTACTTTTGATCTAAATTAACTTTTTCTTAGTTTTTCATTGAATTTTACATGACAATTTGATTTTGAGCCTCGGAGGCCCAGCTCCGCCTCTATATACAATTATATTAACCAGCAGCAATATATACTCTTTTATTTAGCTTTTGCAGCCGGTACCCAAAACAAGCTGTTGCTGGAGAAGCCATTCCTTATCGGTGAAACGCTAAGGGAAGGCTACTACCTGGACATTGAAGCCGAGTTGAAACTGGTCGAAAAGGTCGAGGCTGAACTCAAGGCGGCTAAGAGTGGTAGCTCAGATCTAAAACAGTTAGAGAAGACAACCATGAGGGAGCTTGGCTTGGCGAGGTAATCAATAAAAAAATAAATTAAAAATAAGCTTGCACATTGTTGGATCGTGTTAGCGACTATAGGGGGTGAATAAGAGCCCGCTTTTTTTCTTTTGGAATTCTAGTTCTTTTTAACTCCAATTACTATGTAAAGCTATAAAGATCAAGATTTAAGAATAGCAAAGAAAGAATTTAACTGAAAACAAGAAGCTCAATCAACAACCCCCTCAATTGGTCTAACCACCATGTAATGGGCAGTCTGACCTCTCCTTAGACTGACAAAAAAAACCCAGCATAATCACTACACCATGGCACACTATTAAGGACAATGCAACTGCCGAGAAAAACTGTGTTCAA
The DNA here is from genome assembly GCA_036346255.1 of Ampelocalamus luodianensis. Lineage (NCBI taxonomy): Eukaryota > Viridiplantae > Streptophyta > Magnoliopsida > Poales > Poaceae > Ampelocalamus > Ampelocalamus luodianensis. The sequence continues at coordinate 62,408,898 of CM070633.1, read as the reverse complement.
CGGCAATTTATCTGCCGGCAATTACTTTTTCCGGCACTTATGGCCTGCCTGGTAAAGTGCTGCCGGGAAAAACAATTGCCGACAGATATGTGTATTCCCGGCAGTTAAACTGCCCTAGAAAAGTAGATTTTCCCCGGCAGTTAGCTTTTCCCCGGCAATTAGCTTTTTCCCGGCAGTTATAGTATTGCCGGCAGTTATATGTATTGCCGGCAGTTAGACGGCCCTTGATTGCTGTTTTCCCCCGCAGTTAGACAGCCCTTGATGGTTGTTTTCCCCGGCAGTTAGACGGCCCTTGATGGTTGTTTTCCCCGGCAGTTAGATAGCCCTTGATAAGCATTTTGAAATTTTAAAAAAAAGGCATCGATTTCAGATAATGCATTCCCACACTGCCTCATAATCTTAGCACAGATCGTACCTTCGGTAGAGTTTCAAGCAAAAGTAAATCATGGGACTATCAAGTCAATAAGTCATGAATGGGATTAAACAGATTAACAAAATATACAATGTTGAGTTAGAGTTGACTATTTTTTTTTCATATGTGAACGACATTGAAATATACCTAAGGCTATACATAATCTAAGATGTTGCTACAATGCTGAGTAAAATTATTCTCACAACATCATTAAGCAAAAATATAGTAAATCTTGCTCACTAATCTCACATATTTGTAACCAAAAGCACCTCACCATCGAATAAAGTATTCAAATTAAAACAATCTAATAAAACAACCATAGGAAAAGTATTCAAGTATCAGTTTCCACAATATCTGACTCCTAAGACGTTATGAGCTCCCAAAGCACAATAGCAAACCGAACACATCCTTTGTTATCATATGGTTGATGATTTATAACCTAAGCATGCATCATCAAAGATATATTAGCAAGGAATTTAACATTTTCATCTCATTAGTGGTCAGAGTCATGAAACTACATATATATGATATATCACAACCATTGAAACTTAATTAGCGAAATAATAAAGATAAAAGTGAAGTGTAGTTGCATAGAAACAAATCATTCCAAGAACATATGCATGGTAAAATGGATAATAGATGCAATGGAATAAGTAACATTTTTTCTCTCCTCATTAGAACTATTCTCTCTCTGTGTGTCTGTATGCAGGTTCGGTTGGATGCAAACATGCAGTCTGACCATGTCAATTAAACTCACCCATAACAATTGAGGCCAATGTAAAGACCAACAAGTGGATAGTGAATTAAAACAGTTTTCTCATTTGCAACTTCCCAACAAACATGTGGCAATGTGGCATACCAGATCTCACCAATGATTAGGATCCCGCATGATGAATGGAAATATTTCTGCTGGCTGCATAGTCTCTGAGAGCAAGAAATGATTTACAGCATCCTCAAAATGCAAGTAAAAAAACAAGAAGAATCCAAGTTGCGCATGCACAAAGGAAATCACATCCTTTGAGATTTCACCATCAGACTCAAACTCTTCTAACAAGGAAATAGCTTCCCTATAATTCTTTCTTCGTAATGTCGCCTTGGAACTCTATTTGAAGCTTTTATGTTAGAATCAAGGTTATCATTCTCTCTTCCCTGTCTGGAGACCTCTGTATAAAATTCAAAGTGCAATTAACAATACGCCAAACTCAACAACTCTATCCCTCGATGAAGGTGAGTCTATGCATAAGCAAGAATAGACAGAAGACATGCAATCTAATTTAATATAGAGCAGTGCCTCTCTTACATGGATAGCTTGGAGCTTCATAGAAAAAATGGTACTGACAACTCAAAAAAATGTTCCAGAAAAGAAATGCAATACCCATCAATCATTAGGCCGGACATATAACCTAAATGAACTTTTAAGCCGCTTACTTTGATCAAGTTATGTTCTTTTATGATCATATATGTAAGGACTAAGATGATGTTACAATAGACCCACACACACTTGAACATGTAGCTACTAAACCAAATGAAAAGAAACAAGATTACATAAGAAATCTTACCTTATCGGTCAAAAAGGTCCATTACATGCTTGAAAGATTACCTAGGATAGAAGAACAGAAGAAACTACAGATCTCAGAGGCGCGGAACAAAACTATCGAAAGATAGACAAGAAGACTCACCCTTATTAGCTCTGCATTTCTAGCCTCCTTGACTATCTCTTCTTTAAAATTGTATAGTTCGAAGTTGTTCCCAGTTTAGTGTTGCCTCTAGCTCCTCTTTGTCATCTTTAAGAGCTGTTAAAACTTGTTCATGTGCTTCATCGTTTTTGTGCTTCCAAAACCCAGCACAGCACGACAAGATCAAAGAAAGACAGTGAGTATCTTCCAAATGATTGTTAACATGTAATTATCATCAGCAACTTTGTACAAAAAATGTACCGTATAAGTGTATGCACCCAAACCAATAGATGCATTGTCTAGTTAGAATAATTTTAATCAACATGATCCTAATTTCTACCAAAAAATCACAGATTGTAAAAAAATCTGCCCAATCGAAGTGGTTAGACCAACATAAGCAACCTCACATAGTTTCAAGCTACGAGAGAAGCATATCCTGAGCAAGACACTACTGAAACAAAAGGGAGCTGAATTAAAAAGAGAGTAAGAGACATAAAGAGGTAGACAAGGCGTGACAGCATGATTTAACCATTTTGTTGGTAATCACAAATGTACTCTTCAAGACTATAAGGACAATGTATTGTGGATATAAGAGTCCAAGTTAGGTGGAAAAAAATCAAACACTAGATAGAGCTATTCCACAATCAAAGATGTTATTTCTATGGTCATCGTGAGGACACTTTTAAAGTTTATAAACAAATAATGGCTATAAATGGTGTGGAACAACTCACTCAAAAGAAAACACATTATGTGTTGATAAGTCTTGTGCACACAAGGGCCGATTAGCAGAACAAGGAACAACTCTACCATACCATGTTGTACACTTAAATCTGGCACCTCTATCCCAGCCAGCTGTCCTGAGTTTAGCGTGGATGAAACTACTGAAGAAACCCAAGCATATCTATTGTTAACAAATGATCCAGAACTGAGCACAACACTCAACCTAACTTTTACAGTTTCGAAATCCATGTAGTGGACCTAAGAGAAAAGAACTAGATGTTAGCAAGTCATTCAGAACTAATGAGACAAGTAACAATTGAATTCAAACACAATTAATTTTCTATTTTAGAGAAACACAAAATAATGTAAAATTAGGATAGTCCTACTAAATATATAAGAAACATAGAAGTTCTAGCAAACTACAACAAGCATGTTCTACAAGGTATAACACAGAGCTCATAAATATGGGATTAAAATGTAGAAAGTTCTTATGATGTGATAACATTTTTTTTTGTCAAAATAGTAAGTTTTTTTAAAAAACATTAACTGTATATCAATTTCATTTTGCAACAGCCTATGCCATGATACATCAATTATTGACTAATTGTTGCCTTCCTGCCCATAGCTCTGACAGTGTATCACTGCAATATGCTACATGCAGATATCACATTGTACCATGGTTAATAGATTAGATACTAACTCGTCAACTTATTTTAAGCTATACACCTGTACCATCTTATGTACTGATCAAAAGGTTGTAAAAGAGAAATTGTGTAAGAGGAAATATGAATCACAAAATAATCCTATCTCTCGTCACGAGTATGAATGATACAATGCCACTTACCCGAATGGGCGAGAGAGGGCACTAGATTTCATCCAAGCATCGATGTCGAATCACGTAATGCCATCGGAGACAAGGCATGAGGAAGGACCTTCCGCTCAAATGAAACGAAACCAGTAGGTGTAGAAGCAGTGACCCCCTCGAAATAATGGACAAGGCACATCACTTTCTGCTCCTGGCTTTGCATACTTGAGCAAGCATCAACCCACATCCATCTCCCTCTACATGCATGAACACAAAATTAACTAAATCAGAGAGTGAATTACTATTGTCTGTCCTTCCAACATCTCTCAAGAGGAGCTAATCCAGATTTCTGGTCAACACTTAAGAAGAGTGGATCATAACCCCAACTCTTCAACCTATCTCTCCAGTAAGGTATGGTCTACAGAAAACCCAGTTATAAACTATCGTCAGAACCATATAAGTATAAAATGAGGAAAACACAAGACGACATACAACAAATGCACTAATTTGTAAAGAATTTTACAATCGATGAATACTGGGAGTTGATCAATTGCACATGCTAGTTGATATCTTTGGGAACGTACAAACTACCAATACTTGATACTTAACTAAAAGAGATATGTACTTACATGCTACAGGCCAATGTTGGCACTTGGTCCTGCAAGCTGAGTGCAAGCCCAACCATTTTCCTGAGAAGCAAAAACACTAAACACGAGATACAGCACCTTAATTCCTTTAGTGAAATAGAAATTAGTCCTTCTTTCCAATTTATTGAGCACATCTTAGCAAACCATCCAATGAACAGCAATATATCCTTACCCACACCTCATCATCTCCAATGCAGTGCACTACACTACAATCCGGCCTGTCTAATTCAAAACACACTACAGAATGAGTAACAATTTACTAATTTGAGTAACAATTTACCAATTTAGCAAGAAATTCAAACCAAGAACCAGTCTTATATATGTATGTATACCTGGTGAGAGTGGTAGGCTCAGGCCGCGGCTGGTCCAGCGAGAAGAGCACAACGAGCTAGTCGACGTTTGCCACGAGAGGGTTGGCAACCTCGCTCCAGCGCTCGAACACGTCCTCCTCGATCATCCCGCGGTGGTCGGTCCAGTCGATGGCCCCGACGAGCATGTGGCGGCAGATCTTCTTGAGCAGCACCCGGACCACGCAGAGAAGGTCGGCACCGCTGTGGTGCTCGAGCCCCAACGGGGTGGAGCCCACGATGAGCCAAGCCGGTGGCGGGAGCAGCTGGTGGAGGCGGCGCCATGAGAGGGGCCGAACAGAGGAGAGAAGCACGGCGTCGCGTGCGGATGGAGGTGCGGATCGGGAGGAGGGCGGCGATGCGGAGGAGGGACGAGGCGGGGCGCTGGGAGGAGGGAGTCGGGGAGGAGGCGCCGCAGAACGGAGGAGGGAGCGGGCGCCGAGGAGGAGAAGGAGGAGGGCGCGGGCACGAGAGGAGGAGGGGAAGGTGCGGGCGCGGGGTGGGGTGCAGGAGGAGGAGGGCGGGAGGCGACGGGGATTGGGGATATAGGGTTAGGGTTAGTCGAGCTCAACGCTCACCGCTGGACCGGTCGTCGTCGATGGAGCTGCCGTCCGGGAGGAGGGGCAATCGGGAGGTGGGGCGGCTGGGAGGATGGAGCGCCGGGAGGAGGGTGGCGCCGGGAGGAGGCGGTCGGGAGGATGGCGGCGCTGGGAGGAAGGGGTGGCGCGGGAGGTAGGGGCGGTCGGGAGGTGGGGAGGCGTTGGGAGGAAGGCGGCGGCGGGAGGGCGGCGCCGGGAGGTGGGACGGCGAGGAAGTGAGTGGTCGGGAAAGGAGGTAGCGCTTGGAGAGGTAATGAGGTTTCAGAGGAAGGAATTGGGCAAAATTTGGGGACAAGGTCTTCGCGCTTGATCCATTTTTTTTGATTTGCGCCTAAAGGATCACTATTATTCCCGACAGATACATTGACTTGGATGACTTTTTTTTAGGGCAGTTATACTGTAGTTAATATAAAAATATTGCCGGCAGATAAATTGCTCTAGACAATAATTATTCCCGGCAGATAATAGGACCCTTAATCTCTTGAATATTGCCGGCACATATTTTGCCACTAATCCAATTTTTTTCCCGGCAGATTATTGCCCTTAATACTATGCCATGGTGTAGTGAATTTTGGATCCACAAAATAACCTAACTTTTGATCTACAAATCAAAGTACTTGAGATTTCAGACACAACTCAACAAGAAAGTCATAAACCTATTCCAATCGAATATCTAGATAATCATAGCCAAGATCCCAAGAATTTCTTGTTTGAATCAAAGAGGGCTTAAAACCGAGTGAAAACTTAAACTTGATCCAAAGACTTTCTCATGTATTAAATATGATCAAGATGACCTTAGATCAACTTTCATAAATCCTAGCAAGATAGATCACAGTAAAAGACCAAGGCAAAACCTTTAGAACCCAAGAACCCAAAATCTTTTTAAAAAGAGATAGCAAGAACAAGAGATAGATCATCTTTGCATGAATTTGATTGGATACATATTGAAGAATTGAGTGTTTACAGCCACTCCAATATGGAGGACAAGAGCTCACTCATGAGCACACAATTTCATAAATTTTCTCTCAATACATCTCTCAAACCCTAGTCTCCTCTACTCTCTTCACTTTTCCCCAAATAACAAATTAGGGTTCCTATGTTTGTTTGGTGTGCAAATCCTGGACCACCACTTATATAGTAGAGGCTAGGACAAGAGAGAAACCCTAACGGCGCCGTTAAATCCACACACAAACGGGTCTCTCACTCACACACGCTTATCAAAGCATATGACGATTTGGCGCTCACGAATCCATCTCTTCGTGATCTTGTCCCCTTCATGACCTAAAGTGCTTCTCCTTTGCGTCATCATACGCTGTGGTTTCTCCAAGGTTACCAACCCGGTATTTTGGTGAAGATACCAAAATACCTTATCTCGTTCCTTTCATCCTTGATCGAATCCAATCTTATGAAGCAATCTCAGACTTCGCCACGCGTAGGTTCGCCAATAGCTTTCCTCATACCGGCAAGTCTCTCACATCCGGCTCCCACTAGACTGCCTCAACACTTGCACCGGCTCAAGCCACATGATGCAACCCGTTGCACCAAACTTTTCATCATTATCCATCTTGCGCCTTGCTTGAGATCAACAACTTCACCTAGCATCTTTAATCGTTCTGTACCTTGATTTCACCAAACCAAATCCCGATCATCCTCGTTGTTGACCATGGTTAACTCCAAGCTTTCATACACAGGAAATTGATTTTGGACATAAGTTCTTCGCAACTTGATCCATGTTAACCAAAACATACATCATACAATACATATGCAACAAATCCACAATCCTATGTCAATTCTCAAAAATCAAAATAACTCAATGTGCACTGAACCGCCATGGACGCTCTGACTGTTGCCACTAGGCCAGTCTGACCGCCAACCACTGGCCAGTCTGACCGTGGCCACTGGTAACAGAGCACCGGTTTGACCACCATGATGTGGTCAGTCTGACCTCTTCACAAAACCAGAAAACACTTTTTCTGGTCTTTTCAATAAACTCTATCTAATTTCGTGCCTAAGTTCTATCGGTTCTATTTTCATAGCTAAGTTGCTGCGTGCGCTTTCCGCATACATTATCACCGGAACTCGGATCAACCGTGCGCTTGGTGTGCCTTGTTGTTTGCACACGTACGTAGCTAATTTAATGTCAACTAATTAAAATGTTGAAGGGCTAGCCATTTCGGGTGGCCAAACGTGTATGCATTAACCAAGGCTATGGGAGAGATGATACTTGGGCAGCTGAGAGGAGACCTTCCGGTGGTCATCGTTCGACCCAGCATCGTGACCAGCACCTATCAGGATCCATTCCCTGGATGGATCGAGGGAATAAGGTATATATCTGCATCAAGCTAAATCATACTTTCAACTTCCAACATATATAAAACACCATCGATCTAATCAAAACCAATCGACATGATTAAAAAATTGTACTTCTTTTTCAATAGCACTGATCGAGTAATAAGCTTACGCATGCAGGACAGTTGACGCCATGATTGCCGCCTACGATGAGCAAGCACTCCCATGTTTCATAGGTGATCGTAATGCCACCCTTGATACAGTGAGTACCTAGGCACCAAGTGCATAAAACACTTGTCGAGATGTCAAACTCCGAACAAAATTAAATTTATCATCAATTTAACTAGGTTGAGCTAGTCTCATGGTATATAATCACTCTATTTGTATTAAATTAAAAAGTAGTTCAAACTAGTTTGAACTGAATTCAAAACTCACTTGCCATTAAATATATTAGGAGTATAACATTTTCATACCCAAACTCTAAAATTTGCATCGATCACACACGTGTATCGGATGGTTCATAGTATGGGTGCCTTGGCACCCACTGCCTTATATATATATATATATATATATATACATACGATTGTTCTACGTAGCAAGTGCATAGACAATAACACTGCATGTACCTAGCTAATTATTCCATATGTACTTTAAACTTTCTAGATACCAGCTGACATGGTGGTAAATGCAATGATGGTAGCTATTGCCATTCACTTGAACGAGAAAGTGCAAGAAATCTATCATGTGACCTCGTCACTCCAAAATCCATTGCCCGGTTATGCTCTAGAGGACGCATGCTGGGACTACTTCTCCATTAATCCCCGTAGACTGGAGAATGGGAGGCCTGTCCAGACCAAAAGGCTACTAATTTTCAGCAAGTTCGCATACTTTCATGCGTATATGATATTAGTATACAAGCTACCACTCGAGGTACACACGTTAATCTCATTCTGTATGCATATTTTTTAAAATTTTTTTTTTTGTAAGGTTGAGATGATGAGGTGGCTCACATGTGTATGAGGTTATTCATATCTTTAATTTCGTGATGCACAGATACTGCATGCAGTGAGTATACTATTATTTGGGTTGTTTTCACGATATTACACCAAGTTCAATCGAAGCTACAATTTTCTGATGCTTCTGGCTAAGCTATATGAACCGTATGGATTCTTCAAAGGACGGTGAGGTTCATTTTCAAAATTGTGAACTCAAATATGAATCTGTCAATATATATAGGACGGTAATTTCGTACTCCTGGGAGTATGTACTTCCACTTTCAATATACCACTTAAACGCATATATTATATTTTTCTTTACCACTTTCAGTATATTTGAATACTATTTATAAGATACTCCAATGCGACTTGATTGAAAAATTTTCATTGGAACCATTTTTTTGGCCATATACCCTTTTTCATATACATAAATAAGTATATACATAAATTTTGCTATAAAAGTGGACTTTAATGAAATCACTTTGAGATATCTTATAATCTTTATTGGAGTGTGTTCAAATAGATAAAGATGTATCATCATATGGTTTAAGTGGTATATGAGAAATAAGAGTACATACTCCCAGGGAGTACCAAACCATTTTTATTACAACGATCTAATTAACTAATGCTGATTCGGTTTTCATGTCACATTCTCTCGCGATATATATATTACATATATGCATATGGTTAAGTGCGGATTTTTATTACAGCGATCTAATTAACTATTGTTGATTCGGTTTTCATGTCACGTTCTCTCGGGAAGCTTCGATGACACGAACTTGACAAGGTTGAGGTCGATGGCAATGGAGACACACAGCAAAGACGCTCACCTATTTAATTTTGACCCTGGGTGCATCGACTTGCACACGTATTTCTTGAATACCCACATCCCGGCTGTTCTAAAGCACGCGCGCAAAAGGAAAACCGGAAGAGCACAAAACAGAATGGTCTCTTCATTATAAAATTCAAGTCTGCAAGACCATATATGGAGTACACAATACTGGAGAAGATTGATAAATAAACATACTATGTCAACTGTCAACACGCAAGAGAAGCCCAAGTGTCATGTGTGTTTGTGCTCTAGGCTATGTTCTTTTGCAAAGGAAGCACTAATACGCTTTTCCCCCCTTAATTTTTTTGTTGAAAAACGAAGCACACTAAGTAAGTGTTCCGCATGATAATCTCTAGCGTTTGGTGCATTTGGTGATACATTGGGATTGAAACCCGCACGTTGTTGTGAAAAAAATGCTATCTTTTTAAATTCAGTACGGAAAATTTATATTGCTGATGGTTGGATGAAATATTTACGCAAATGGTATGAAATAGGTTGTTCTTTTTATGTGTGTGAGAGAAATCTAGAGAAAGATCGTTTCAAAAAAGAGAGAGAGAGAGAGAGAAATCTAGGGAAAGAAGGTGTTGTTTAGTCTTAGTATTCCTTAGAAGTCTACCGGAGATAAGATGGATCGTCACTACCCGTCATTGTTGTTAGTTTTGTGGTGCTGCGTGGCCTGCATCCAGGCTCGCTTAGCTGGTGGGTTTGCAGAGGAGTGGACGGCGGCCCAACACCCATCTGTGTATATGGCCTATCAACGTGCCGCGCCGCACAGCCCACTACTCAACTACACTAGAGGCCACTAGAGAGGTGAAGCGCGCGGTCGGATTCGGCGGAGCGGCTCGCAGGAGAGTTAGGCGTCGCGCGGGTCTCGTGTGCGAACGGCGAATCGCAGCTCGGAAGGCCAGTCGCGCGCGCGCGCGAGCGAGAGCAGTCGAGTCGGGCGGCAACGCGCGAGGTGGTGGGTGGCAGTACACCGCGCGCACGCAGACGCACGGCACGCAGTGTCTCCAAATGGCGAGGTAGCTAAGCCCAGCACGCCCGTAAGACCGTATGGGATGAGAAGCGAACGAACGCGCGAGGCAGCCCGTCGATCGATCCGCATAGGCAGCCCGTCGATCGAGCGCGTAGTGCAGCTGGTGAAGAGAGCGGCGAAAGGGTGGGCAGGCATTGACTGCTGAATAACGTGTGAGGCTAGATATGCTGCCGAGCGCCCGAGCCCTATGCGTCTGTGCCAACTCATCAGTACAAACGTACGCATGGTACGTGTGGCCGGCACACTACGCGCGTACATCCGGCCGGATCGATCCTTTCGTGCACCTCAAGTTTGATCGACTGTCTAATACTGTTCGCCTGCATGGTATATACATCACAGAACGTGCTATCCGCTTTATTTCTCGGGAAACAATACAACCCAAAAATTGCAACAGATAGGAATTATTTGTGCAGCAAGACAAGACAAGAAAACTACCCCAACAAAAATAAGAAGTTACAATAAACACAAAACACTGTTAAAATTATGAGCATTTTTCGAATTACTTTAATCTAGAAATATAGTAGATAAATTATGAGAATTACTCTAGTCATTTTCACAAAGTAGATGAACAAGAACACTATAGCCATACTAAGATCCAGAAGAACATAAACTAGTATACCTATCTAAGTGTTCATGTAAACAACAGATAATAAAACTAAGTAAACAACAAGTGTGAGGTAGGCATACCCAGAACCAGCAGAAGGAGCAGCAGAAGTAGAAGCAGGAGTCTTGGTGAGGTCGTCGTTAGTCATGGCGTAGTGGATGCAGCAGAGACCTTCGTGGATGTCGTGGTAGTAGTCGCGCAGATGTAGTCGTAGCAGAAAATCAGATGAAGCGTGGCGTGGCATGGCGAGGCGAGCGAGCGAGCGAGCGCGCGCGTGTATTGGCTCTCTCCAATTCCACAAGGGGGCTACCACGTTCCACCTTTTAAAGTGGTGTAACTCCCATTCAACTCTCCATATGGGACTAAATAGTTTTAGCACATGCACATGGGCCTTTGGGATTTTCCAGAATTTATTAGGATTAAACATGGGCCCAGCCCGTATTAATTCCAACAATCCCCCACCAGATCCCAAGGGCACATGTCAAATGCCTTGATCCACAGTATTGTTTTGATATACCAGTGTTTTGATGGAGACCGGTTAAGATTGAACATCCACCTAGAACAGAAGTTACACTTATCCACAAGCGCACAATGGGGTGAGCCTTGAATTGTGATTTTGTGTGAATAAGTTTTACTTAAGTCCTTAAGCGATACAGTGCGCAGCATCCCGCGGGTTGAAGCATATGAGTCATACTCGACCTATTCATGAGCTTCCTAGAGATTACCCTATCTCATAGACTGTGACTAGCAGTCGGACTCATATAGGTGTGTTCTTTCAAGACTGCTCTGTAGGACAACATCTTTGCTTAAACAAGCCACATAACACATTAAGATAATAATCAACCTGCCATACAGATTTAGGAGAGAATTGCATCTCCAATGAAGTGGGTCTATAAAAGTACTCTCCTCTCAGTTAACCAAAAGCTTGTTTCGCCAATCCTACTTCACGGGATCAACGATCATATAGGATGGGTTACTATTATGGTATAACTCACGTGGGTCTCAAACCCATCTCCCTCGATGTATTGTCTATCACATTCCGTGATAAACCCTTTGTGAAGGGATCTGCCAGATTCTTAGCTGTTTGGATATAATCCAAAGCTATTACTCGGAGTTTCTCATTTTTACGATGATTTGATTTTCTCTTCACATGTCTTGATGCCTTCATATTATCCTTAGAACTATTCACTTTGGCGATCACGATCGATTGTCACGATTCATCGAATAGCGATGCGGTTTTCAACCACCGCAAATCCATCAAAGCTCACGAAGCCATTCGGCTTCAACGATGGCGATATCTAATGCCGTGAGTTACGCTTCCATTGTTGACCTCGTTAAGATGGTGCGCTTGCAAGACTTCCATGAAACAGCGCCACCTCCAAGTGTGAAGACATAACCACTTGTGGCCTTAATCTTATCGACATCGGATATCCAATTTGAATCGCTATAACCCTCGGTACTGGGTACCGGTATAGTGAATGCCATAACTCATAGTACCTTTTAGATAGCGCATTACCTTCTCAAGAGCATGCAAATGATCATCTCCCGGATTAGAAACAAAACGGCTTAGTTTGCTCACACAAGCGAGATGTCGTGCCTAGTACCGCTAGCTAAATACATGAGTGAACCAATTATCCGAGAATATCTCAATTGGTCTCTGGCTATTCTCCGATTCTTCCTAAGCAACATGCTAGGATCATAAGGTGTTGGAGAGGATTTGCAGTCGCTATAACCAAAATGACTCAAAACCTTTTCCACATAATGAGATTGCAACAATGTAATCCCACCATCATCACCTCTCAACAGCTTGATGTTCAAGATAACATCAGCTACTCCCAGATCTTTCATCTCAAAATTCTGAGACAAGAAATCCTTGACTTCCTTAATTACATTAAGGTTGGCCCCAAAGATCAGTATGTCATCAACATACAAACATAGAATGACTCCCTCGCCCCCACCATGGCGATAATACACACATCTGTCAGCTTCATTCACAACAAAGCCTGCAGATGTTAAAGTTCTGTCGAACTTTTTATGTCACTGCTTAGGTGCTTGTTTAAGATCATACAAAGATTTCAACAACTTGCACACCTTTTCTTCTTGACCATCTACTACAAATCCATCTGGCTGTTCCATGTAAATTTCCTCGTCCAACTCTCCATTTAGGAAAGCCGTCTTATCTGATGAACGAGAAGACCGTGTGAGGCAGCCAGAGATAGTAGTACTCGAATAGTGGTCAATCTAGCCACAGGTGAGTGAGTATCAAAGAAATCTTAGCCTTTCTTTTGAGTATAACCCTTGGCCACAAGTCGTGCCTTGTACTTCTCGATAGTACCATCAGGCCTAAGCTTCTTTTTGAACACCCACTTACATCCTACAGGTTTACAACCATAAGGACGCTCAGTGATCTCCCAAGTTCCATTAGAGATAATGAAATTCATTTCACTACGGACTGCTTCCTTCCAGTATTCAGCATCTGGAGAAGCATATGCTTCAGAAATGGTACTTGGAGTATCATCCACAAGGTACACAATGAAATCAGGACCAAAAGACTTTGCAGTCCTTTGTCTTTTACTCTTCCTCAGAATTTCATTGTCTTCCTTCTCAGGAATTTGCTTAGGGGTTTGCTCAAAATATTCTATTGGAATGGCAGGTTCAGGAGTTGTATCAGGCTCCTGACTTGATGAAATAGGCATATCTTTCATTGGAAAAATATCCTCAAAGAATGTAGCATCTCTGGACTTCATAATTGTACCAACATGCACGTCAGGTACTCCAGATTTCACCACTAGAAATATATATCCAACGCTATGATGTGCATAGCCTAGAAAAACGCAATCCACGGTTTTTGGTCCGAGCTTACGCTTTTTGGAAATTGGCACATTGACTTTCGCCAAACAACCCCAAGTGCGCAAGTATGAAAGTGATAGTCTTTTCTTCTCCCATTGTTCATATGAGGTTATCTCTTTATTCTTTGTGGGAACCCTGTTTAGGACATGATATGAAGTCAATATAGCCCCCCCCACCATACTTTGGAAAGACCCGTTGTTTCTAACATGGCGTTAACCAAATCCGTTAGAGTGCGGTTCTTTCTTTCAGCAACCCCGTTTGACTGGGGTGAATAGGGACGCGTCCTCTCATGGATTATACCATGTTCCTCACAGAATAAATTAAACTCATTAGAAAAGTACTCGCCGCCACGATCAGACCTAACCCTTTTAATTTTCTTTTCAAATTGGTTTTCAGCTTCTGCTTTATAGATTTTAAAGTAGTGAAGAGCTTCATCTTTAGTTTTCAAAAGATACACATAACATAACCTAGTGGAGTCATCAATCAAAGTCATGAAATATCTATTACCACCTTTTGTCAACACACCATTCATCTCACACAGATCTGAATGTATGAGTTCTAATGGTGCCAAGTTCCTTACCTCCGCGGCCTTATGAGGCTTACGAGGCTGCTTTGATTGAACACAAACTTGACACTTAGAACCTTTGGCAAGGATGAATACGAGGCTGCTTTGATTGAACACAAACTTGACACTTAGAACTTTTGGCAAGGATGAATTTCGGGATTAACTCTAAACTGGCTAACCGCGTCATGCAACCAAAATTTATGTGACAAAGTCGTGAATACCAAATAGTAGTCTCATTACCACTGAAAACATGGTTCACAATATTATTACACAAATCTGAAAGAGATAGGCGGAACAAGCCTCCGCACACATAGCCTTTACCAACAAATTGTCCACACTTGGACATTACAAATTTATTGGACTCAAATACCAGTCTAAAGTCATCTCTACACAGAAGAGATCCACTCACGAGATTCTTATTGATAGATGGCACATGATGCACGTTCTTCAGTTGCACAATCTTCCTCGAAGTAAACTTCAGATCGACCATGCCAACACCATGAACAGTGGCATGTGACCCGTTCCCCATTAGAACGGCTGAATCCCGAGTGACCTGGTAAGAAGAGAACAATGAAATATCAGCACACACATGTATATTAGCACCAATATCTATCCACCAATCGGTAGATTGACATACGGAAAGAATAGTAGGTAAATTATCATACCCTGATGTTCCCGTCTCAGTAGTACTAACAACAACATTAGCAGATTTAGAATTCTGCCATTGCTGATTCTTCCCATCCTTGCGTTGACTGCCATCCTTGGCCCAATGACCAGGTTCGCCACACACAAAGCAAGGGCTATCTTTTGTCTTCTTCTTCTTCTTCTTGAAGCTAGTTGTTTGTGCGGTCTTGTTCTTGCCTTTGAACTTTTGAGCTTGGCCATTCTTCTTCTGTACCACATTCCCACTAGAATGTCCCTCATTACCTCTAATGTGTGTATCTTTTGCCCTCGCCTTCTCTTCAACATCAAGAGACCCAATGAGATTTTCAACAGAAAACTCTTGTCTCTTGTGTTTCAGGAAAGTAGCAAAATTCCTCCAAGAAGGAGGAAGTTTGGCAATAATGCCTCCCGCGACAAACTTGTCTGGTAACACACATTTGAACTGCTCTAGTTCTTTGGCCATGGATTGTATCTCATGAGCCTGCTCAACTCTGAGCAGTGTCAACCATTCTATAGTCATGGTATTGCTCCATGAGATACAATTCACTGCCTGCATCCGAAACTCCAAATTTGGCTTCGAGTGCATCCCACATCTCCTTCCCAGTTGTAATCACCATGTATGCATCGACTAACTTCTCACCAAGAACGCTAATCACGGCACCTTTAAAAAGGTTATCAACAGCCTCGAACGCTTGCTCCTGTTCAGGAGTAAGTGTTCCTTCAAGCTTGCCACTTGCCACATGAAAAACGTTCATAGCAGTTAGCCAAAGCACCATCTTGGTGCGCCATCTCTTGTAATTCGCACCATCGAATTCAGAGGGTTTTAGCGCAGCGGCAAAACCAGTCGACGAAAAATGCCTGATATAAGGTTTTTGGATTGTTAAAATTATGAGCATTTTTGAATTACTTTAATCCAGAAATATAGTAGATAAATCATGAGAATTACTCTAGTCATTTTCACAAAGTAGATGAACAAGAACACTATAGCCATACTAAGATCCAGAAGGATATAAACTAGTATACCTATCTCCGTGTTCATGTAAACAACAGATAATAAAACTAAGTAAACAACAAGTGTGAGGTAGGCATACCCAGAACCAGTGGAAGGAGCAGCAGAAGTAGAAGCAGGAGTCTTGGTGAGGTCATCGTTAGTCATGGCGTAGTGGATGCAGCAGAGACCTTCGTGGATGTCGTGGTAGTAGTCGCGCAGATGTAGTCGTAGCAGAAAATCGATGAAGCGGCGATGCGCGAACGCTCCCAAAAACCTTATTCGCCCTCGCTTGTGCAAGCCTTCAGGGCGGGATTCCGAGGCTGCTCTCCGGTGCGACCGTACACGCGCCTCCGGATGGAGATCGCGAGACGACAACAAAACCAATGGTATACTATTGTCTTTCGTGGAGAGTTCATCCGCGGAAGAACAACCGCTCTGTTCCATATAAAGGCAAAAACCGAGACTAGAAGCGGTCGTCATTACCCACTAGTAATCGCGGCCATTACCGGTCACTAGTAACGCGGCCATTACCAGTCACTAGTAACGCGGCCATTATCGCTACCGATTTCTAAAGCGAGCATGTTCTACTTAATGGCAAAAACAAAGAGACTAGAAAGCGGTCACCATTACTCATCGTAAGCGAACCGTTCTCGCCACCGTTTGTTAATGCCATTAACTGCGAGTCAGTGCGTTTCGATTTTCGAATAGATAAAGAAAAACGCGTACGCACCCGACACGCCTGCGTACACACGCACACGCACGGCACGGCACGGCGAGGCGTGGCGTGGCGTGGCGTGGCGTGGCGAGGCGAGGCGAGCGAGCGAGCGAGCGCGTGTGTGTATTGCCTCTCTCCAATTCCACAAGGGGGCTACCATGTTCCACCTTTTAAAGTGGTGTAACTCCCATTCAACTCTCCATATGAGACTAAATAGTTTTAGCACATGCACATGGACCTTTGGGATTTTTCAGGAATTGATTAAGATTAAACATGGACCCAGCCCGTATTAATTCCAACAAACACAACCAAAAATAGCAACAAATGAGAATTATTTGTGCAAAAATATAAGAAAACTACCCAAAAAAGATGTTGCATTGGAACAATTGCAACAAATATTTTAGAAGAGCTATTGCAACATGGAAAAGGCATGCCGCAACAATTTACTGGTTGCAACACTTCGGACGAGCATGAAGGACGCGACATCCAACAAAATTCAACACCTTGTTGCTAGTAGGCGCGTGGAATGGCGACACGCGCGCGACACTGTGAAGGTAGCGCCGCGCGACACTTGTGAAGGTAGCGCCTAGGAGGCAACAACGGCGGGTTGTGGGAGGTCAACACACACTACTACCCTCATTGCGTGTTGGAGGCCACACATATTGATGATGATCCTCTCGACAATGTTCCTTGAATATTGGAGGCTACAACAACGGCGGGTTGTGGGATTGCGATGACACACACACAACGATGGCGGAGCTTGACTTTGAGGATGTCGTGGTGCTAATGTGGACTATGTTTAGAACATGGGGTTGGACCGACCGAGGTTAGAGTTAACCTAGTAAGGGATTCGGATCACAGGATCGAGAAAGAGTGGTCACTTGGAGCTCGACCGAATATCGTGAGCAAAGGGATTGGCATGTACATAACGTTGTGATGGTTCGCGATATGATATTTACGTATGTTTAGGAGTTGGCACGTCTTGCTAGAGGCGCTACCAACTATTGACCAAGTATGTGTACTCGCGTCATGTCTAAACATATGTGAACCATAAGTCACACACTTGAAGTGAAGCCTAATTCGGATTGGATCCGAATTAGATCGGGCATTGAGTCCTAATGGGCCTCTATTCGAGAAGCCCATTATAAGGGCGTCTATAAAAGGAGAGCGGCGCTACCGGTTGAGTGAAGATTTTTCGTGACATCCTCAAACCCCGGCGCCACCCTCCCACGCCCTAGTCGCTCGCGCGGATCTAGTAGTCCGGCGTCGTCGCTTCCTCCGCACGTGTGGATACCTTTGAGGCGCCGCATACGTGGCGTTGGCACGCTGAAGAAATAGTAGATACCAGGAGCGCGCAACACAACTGCAATGGTGGCTCACGGCACAATTGCTCGCTCTTGAGTGGTATCAACGACGGAGCGGCTAGCCAGAGCTTGCCTGAGCCGATGGCGTGTACAGCAGCGAAGGCGACATGGTTAAGAGAGATAAAGCAAGCAACAGAGAGAGGAAAGCCGCTTTGTTTCTAGTCGAAAGGATTCAGTTGATTAGTTGGAGTCACGTGAATGAGAGGGTGGATAAGGATTGAGTGGTGGAGAGAGGCGAAGCTCCAAGACATCATACCTATGAGGTGTGGCAACAGGGGCGAACCCAGCTATAGGGCGAGACTGGACGGCCGCCCGAGGTAGCCGACGCCGGCGAACCCCTCCCCCCTCCCTCCCTCCTGGGCGCCGGCCGCCGGCGGTCCCTGCCCGGTTGCTCCTTGCTTCTTCAGCTTCTTTCTTCACCACTCGCCAGGGTCATGCCACAAGCTCACAACCCAAACCAAAATACCAAATCCAAGTGGCAAAGGAAGGCCTACGCCAGGCCAAGCTAAGCGCCTAAGACCATCTCACCAAAGACCAAATCACCAATACATCTACGCTGGCTCGGTTGCTCCTTTGGTCTTCCACTTCCCCCAATTTGCAAACTCCCATCTCACCAAAAATCACCACTACTCCTAGGCGAGGGCACGAGCCGACAGGAGGCAGCGGCAGGCCGGCCCGACAGGCGGCACCGCGGCGTGTCTGCGAGCGAGGCCAGAGGGGGCACACGGGGGAACGGCGGCGTGCCGGCATCGCCGCGTCGGTGAGGTGAGGCCGTGGTGATTTTCCTGAGGTCATTGAGTCCCTCCGACAGGCTGGAATCAAGGTTTGGGTTCTCACGGGAGATAAGCAAGAAATTGCTATATGGATTGGTTTGTCATGTCGACTATTGACTTAAAGTATGCACTCAAGTTTGAATGCAGGCGTCTTGTAGCTGATGCTAAAGCCAAATTTGGAATAAAGCCATCTGATTTTGGAAGGGATTCTCAAGATATAGAAGATCTGTGCAATGGTGATGTTTCTAAATTGAGGTCCTCTAATGGTCACATATCTGAAAGTGGCATACGGAACTTCCAATTGACTGGAGTTATTGCTAGTGACAAGTCAGATGACAGTGATAAAGTAACAAATTTTACTGACACTGAGCTAGCGCTGATAATTGATGGGTGCTCCCTTGTTTAATAGACTATCCGATGAGTGACTCAATAACTTGATGGTGTGCTAGATCGAGCTGGAGATATTTAAAGGACTTGGTCATGATAGAATTAAGAAAAAATTTCTAAGCCATGAAATCTCGGAGAATGAAATTGCCTCGGTCTCCTAGACGTAATTAGTAATTTAGTGGTATATCTTTCTGTTTGTCATGTTCAATAATTTTTATGATTTATGATTAATTAATTTGAATACTCACCATCCATCTACTTTTGATAGGTTATTACTAGTAATTCAATAATTTGGTATTTTGGTGGTAAATTGTTATGTAAACTTCATTGATAAGGTATATTTTCTATATTTGATCTATCTTTGTATGTTCACATGATGCGAATTGTAGTTTTGATATCCATTTAATGATATATGTTCTATTGAAAGTGATTGCAACGTGTTATTTCGCCTAACCTAAATTCCAATCCTGGGTCCGCCACTGTGTGGCAAACCCATAACATATACACGAAGTTATTTGAAATAACCAACATGGAGTAGTACTAGTATGTACAATTAATTATACGTAGCTTGAGTACTTGACTATTCTCTTAGTGCAAAATACGTACAGTACCAAAAGGAAAGAAAGAAAGAAAGAGAGCATACGTATAACAAGTACAGACTTATGTATATATGCAACTGTAATAGTGTTACAGTAGTTACTTGTGCGGTATCAGAGCGCGCGCCCCCACGGCGATGCGTGTCCGGAGGTGGATCCACATCGCCGTAGTCGTCTTCAGCTCGCGACCACTTGGGGACACACCAAGCACCTGTACCGCCAGAGACGGCGACGCCCCCATTTGGGCCAATAACCATCAGCACGAATGCCACCACGAGCAGCAGCCGCGACGACGCCGATCGCATGATGGATTGATTACTACTCTTGATTGATGGATTCGTGGTCATGTAGCTCAATTCGAGCGAGCGATGATATGTACGAGCGACCAAGAAGATGAAACCATTGGTTATACTTGGGACTCGTCATGAAAACGGTGTGTTGTATCTAAGCGCGCTTAATTATAGGAAGGCCGAACAGTGTGTGTCTAGACGTTTGTTATTTGATCTGAACAGAAATGGATGGTGCTTGAACCATTTGCTCCAAATTGAGTAATCAGGTGATGCGTAACTCGGTTTGAGCCGACTTTGTTTCTACATCCTCAAAGTTCAGACGTCACGTAGTACACTGACATACAATCAGGAATCCACGGTCACAATTTAATTAGATAGCTAGCAGTGAGATTGAAATTCTTCGTGAGATATAAATTGTCCACAACAAGTCAACTATTTTTAATGTTTACCCCTGAAAGCAATTTTCAATGTTGTCGATGTTTTACTATCAATCTTATTATGTAAATGTTATGAACACGGTACTCGAGATCATACCAGAAGAGACAGTGGCTTTTTTGATAGGTTCAGTCTTTCTCCTGAGAGAATAAAAACTATACGCATGTGTTCTTGTATTGAATGTGTTTACAGAATGAAACAATCCACCAAAATTAAGTTTAATGGTTGTTCTTCTGCTGCTGTCCAGAATGCCTGTCAGTTTCTAACAGTGGTTTTCATCTGTTCGTTAAACTTAGTTAAAGGAAGAATTAGGAGATCTCACCAACTAAGCTTTTGTAGACAATTTCGTAATCCTTCCAGAGAGACTGAAAATGCTTGTTTATAATAAGTAGAATGGGATATATGTATTTTATAAGGCCGTTGTCCAGTTTTGGATTCCGGCTAATTCGTCGTTATACTTGATTAGATTAAATAATTGAAGTATGGATTTTGGGAGTGCGGAATAGAGTGTTGTGAATAGTATTGTTTCACCTTGTCAAATCTTGTTTTAAGTAAAGTATTTATTGTAGGCGGAGTGATCTTGGTTTGGTTTCGCCTTCTTTACATTCAATTTGTTGCAACACGAAAGGCAAGTACATTTTGGGTCATCTTGGATGTGTGTTTATACGACTTGGTTGAATTACTATGATATGGATGATCTGATGAAGTATGAGTAATTTTCTACTGATTGCTTCTTCCGTTAAATGCTTATAATAATTAGAAAGTATGGAAGTGTTTATTTCGTTTCATTAGATTCATCCCAGATTTTCATGTTTAGCCCACGGAGTGGTATTGAGGTTCATTTCACTCATTCATGCCTCACCCGCGGGAGTGGGTATTGAGATTCCTATCATTCCAATATGGGCAACCCATCATTCTAATATGGACAACTAGATTCCCGTATGAAAGATTCTTTATAAGGGCCTTAGATCCCCGTATTTTGATAATGCAGGCCTAAATGAACACCGACGAGTGTGTCACTGGCTATACCGGTATATGCAGAAGAGAAGTGGAGTCATATGTATGAGTTGCATTTCATTCATAATTTTTACCTATGTAATTGATATTGAGAATGATGTGTCTTCGATTCAATGTTTCATAAGTTGTTCAATGAGAATGATCTGTCGATGTTATGAGGTTTTCGTATGTCATTATTTGTACTTGCTGGGTCTTGGACTTATGCTTGTTTGTCTAATATTTTAGGTGTACGTTGAGGACGGTATACTTTGGAGGAAAGTAGAACATGGAACTTGCACTTGATAAGCACTTCACTACAATACTTGATTTCATTCATTTCAAAAATTGTAATAATTGAATAGGTTGTGTTTTCCTTATTTCATCATGGTTGATTTTTTTATGACTAACAATTTTTTCCCTTAATTAAAACTTTTCTGTAATGCATTTGATAATTTTTTTACTTCGAATTATAAATGAATTGATTAGCTAGTTTGTTGAAATTATATTTATCTTATTGTCGAATGTTTAATCGTGACTCCTACAAGATAGAAATACTTGAGTTTGATGTAGATTCTTGTAGTGTTAATAGATGAAGGTGACATCTTGGGTTTTTCTAAGCCGGGGTGTTATACTCCTGAACATTCGTCATGCAGTTATGCCAGAGACATAGAGAGCTACGTCCGGTTATGTTAGAGATAAACAACATATGCATTAACTACCACGCATGAATAAACAAAGTATACAGAGTTCTTAGTCAATAGGGTCCACATGTCTGTGGGTTTTATCAACTATAAGGTGGTCACGAGAGGATCTGGTCGTAGCAAACCTTACGACCATAAGGTGGTCGTAGCAAACCTTACTACCAAGCCATAAGGTGGTCGTAGCAGAACTTACTACCATAGGGGTGGTCGCGATAGACCTTACAACCGTAAAGTGGTCGTAATCTTCTTTGGTCATTGTAGATTCTAATAGCCGGGGGTATCTCTGATGTTAATTAAGGATACCATTATCCCTATTAAATATTACAGATAATTAGTTTCATTAATTGAGGATTATTGAATCCTAGTCATCTAACCACCAATTTCAAGTGAAAAAGATTTACTTGAGAAGAGGTCGTAGGGTTGTAGTTGGAAGGAAAGCTTTTTCGATGAGTATTTATTTTGACCAGAAGTTGCCTTGGTAAAGGAAGGTATTTTTATTATTACTATCGGGTTTTTGTCGGGCCTTTAGGTTGAAAATCAGGGGCCGAGCTCAGGCCGACCATTGGGCCTGGCTGCCCGTGGACAGGTCTAAGTTGGATCCTCTGAGGATCTATCACCTGACCTGCCCACAATCAAGTTAGAGAGAGCGGGTGAGAGAGGAAGAGGTGGGTCCTCTATCGTTGTCAAGTGTCGTGCAATGGTGGGATGAGTGCCAGCTATGCATTCTCGTGCTTGGTAGCCTCTTCGTCCAATACTTCCGCTTCTTCATTGCTTTGGTGTGACATTGTCATGTTCCACTCTGGTCTAGAGTGTGCATCTGGCTCACGTACCTCAGTGGTGGGTGGTGGTACGGCATTTGGCTCGCGTATCTCAGTGGTGGGTGGTGGTACGGAGGAGTGGAAGGGGAAACAAGAGTGGCGGGATCGTCGGGGTATATGCCTTTCGTCTCCAAATTTCCAAAGTGTGGAGTTTGAACTTTGAAGTTAACTGAAACTCCACCAAAATCTGCTAAAAAAATCCCATCAAAATACATAAGCATTTTAATGTTAGAACGGGTGATATGTTTGTGAGGTGATTGATCCTTGTTAGTTACTAGTTTATTTATTTGAGCATATTGGTTAGGAAAAAATAATTTGGAAGATTGATTTTGTGGAACTAGGAACATGTCCATGTTGTTTGGCCTCAGTGTAGCACCTAGTATTTAGTTTCATGAACCTGTAGCACAACTTGGCAAATGGCGAGAAATGATATCCTGAAGGGACAAGGGGTTTATTTCAATAGTAAACGGGTGGAATTTTTTTTCTCTGAAAAACCAGCAAGAGAATTGTCTGATATATTAATAGAGAAGGGCGGACGAGAGCCGCAAAGTACTGATTAAAAGTTAACTAGGGCTATAATTACAAAAGATTGAAAAGCTCTAGGCACTTGCCCCCCTAAAGAATCTAGACCCGTCATTATGAGTTAATGGAATATTTTGGTTATTAATGATAAATCTATTTATGAGACTAACACTTCTATTGTTATACCTATTGTTTAATCTTAGTTGGATATAAAGGTGAAAATTATAGAGGTATGCATTTGACATCATATTACTATATCTTGTTGCTTTTCTCGAATTCAAAATATAGGTTGAATGTACTCCACCAAAAGGTTAACTTGAATATGTGCATATGTTCTTATTACACATTTGTGTGTGCACACATTTAGAGGGAGTTCACTATATGTTTTGTGGTTTCATTAGTACTGGTCTATATTTCTTTTTTCACATAAATTAAGGATTTTTACTTTGAAACATACCCTTGAGTATATAAAACTTGTGTAGTTCATATATACTCATATGTTTTTACATTCAATTATTTGCAAATTAGGATGGTTGTCATCAATTAGTAAAGAGGGAAAGATTGGAGTATCTTGTCCCACTATTATGAGTTAACGGTATGTTGTGGTAATTAATGACAACCATATTGTGGAACTAACATTTTCTATGAGTTGAATGAATAGGTTATGTTCCATGGTGATGAAGATTTTGGATGACATCATGAGTTGATCGTCATCAAGTCAAGAGCGTGGAATAAATGATGCATCATGTGTTGATGCGTATCAAGATCTCGAAGAAGAGATGATCATAAGTTGATCATCAAGTCAAGAGAATGCCCATCATGTGCTGATGGAAGGGAAATAAAAGATGTCATCATATGTTGATGATATTCAAGTCAAGAACCCGGACTTGAAGTGAAGATGTGCGTCATCAAACTTCAAGAAGGTGTACAAGACAAAGGTATGACTAGTTAGGACTAAGATTTGTTCCTAGTCTTTTATCGGTCATGGTGTTTGGTTGGAGACCGGATTTCTAGTATAGGTTGTCGTACTATTAAGAGGGGGTCTTGACTAGTAGTTTGAGTTAGTCATGTGTTGATGGCTCGTTGTGTTTGCTCTAGCTCTCGTTAGCATATTGCCAATATTTACGAATGTGTTTTTGCAAATAGTTGAGGCTCATGTTTAAATCCTTGTAGCATGTGATTTTAGTTTGCGAATGTGTTTTGCAAATAGTTTAAGTCTATGTACCTTATTTCTTGTGGTGTGATTCTAAAAGTTGGCAAATGTGTTTTGCAACTTGTTGAGAATCTCGCCTTTAACCCTTATTTGCATCGCGCATCAATTGGCAAATGTATTTTGCAAAATTGAGTTGAAGCGGAATGCAAAATCCCTATTTTCCAGTCTCTGGCGGTATGACCACATGTTTGTAGGCGGTATTACCGCAACTGGTCGTAGACTTGGTCGAAGACCTCGTAGAACAGTGGTCATAGACCTATTCGTGGATAGTGGTCGAAGACACTGGTTGTGAACAGTGATCGAAGACACTGGTCGTAGACCTATTCGTGAACAGTGATCGTAGACCTGTGTGGTCATAGAATAGTAGTCGTAGACCTGTTTGTGAACAATGGTCGTAAAACTGCGTGGTCGTAGAAACTGATCGTAGAACAGTGGTCATAGACCTGTTCATGGACAGTGGTCGTAGCCCTTCATGGTCGTAGACACTGGTCGTAGACTGTTCGTGGACAGTGGTCGTAGACACTGGTCTTAGAACAGTGGTCGTAGCCCTGTTCGTGAACAGTAGTCGTAGACCTGCGTGGTCGTGGACACTAGTCGTGGAACAGTGGTCGAAGACACTGGTCGTAGAACAGTGGTTGTAGAACTGTGTGGTCATGGATACTGTTCGTGGAACAGTGGTCGAAGACACTGGTCGTGAAGAGTG
This sequence comes from Ampelocalamus luodianensis, assembly GCA_036346255.1. Classification (NCBI taxonomy): domain Eukaryota; kingdom Viridiplantae; phylum Streptophyta; class Magnoliopsida; order Poales; family Poaceae; genus Ampelocalamus; species Ampelocalamus luodianensis. The sequence continues at coordinate 62,383,354 of CM070633.1, read as the reverse complement.
GTCGTAGACACTAGTCGTGAATAGTGGTCGAAGACATGGGTCATAGACAGTGGTCGAAAACTTGATCGAAGACCTAGTCGAGGACCAATTGGTATGACTGCATTCCTTGAGCGGAACTACCGCGCACCGGAAGTTCCAATCCTCTGTTGGCGGTAAGTGTTTTTCAGAGAGATTCTTTGATTGTGTTTTTGCTCTCTTGGAAAGCAGCAGTACCGAGGTTCTTTGAGCGGAACTACCGGAGAGTAGAACTACCACATGTTCTTTAGCGGTAGTACCGCACCAAGTCTGTAACGGCTAGTTTTTGGGTTGTTTCATTCCCAACGGCTAGTTTTTATTGTGGGGGCTATAAATACCCCCTTGGCCGGTTGAGAGACGACCTTTGTCATCCCATTCTATTCTCTTGAGCTAAGAGCAAGCTCTCTACACTATTTTGTGCATGTGTTGCACTTAGTGAGCTTTAAGAGGTAAATTCTAGTGTATGTGTTGCATTAGGTAGTGGATTGTGTATTCATTGAACTTAGACACTTGATTCGTTCAAGTGAGAGTCTTTGGCTAGTTACTATTGGTGTTTGTCAACACCTAGATGGCATGGAGGCGTTGTGGTCTGGTGATCTTCTCAAAGAAGCTTGTGAGAAGGCCCGACGGTTGTGAGTGGCTTGGTGCTCTCTATCTCCGGAGTGGAGGAAGAGCAACCCTGAGTGGATCGAGGTGTTGGTTCGTTTTGAAACCAGTCCAAGTGGTTGGACTTACCTTGAATGTGTTGGCTTAATTTGTGGAGCCGGTCCAACGTGGTTGGGCTTACTTCAACGTGGATTAGGGGAGACCGACAAGTCTCCGAACACCACTGTAAAACATCGTTGTGTCATTGTGGTTTGTTCTCTTGTGATTTACTTTGTGCAATTTACATTCCTTGTATCAAATTGCTTATATGTCTTTGTATGATTGCTATCATTATCAATAGGCTTATATTGTTGGTGCACTTAGTAAAGACTAGTTGTTTTAAGTTTTAATTGTGTAAAACCGAATTGTTATTAGCTTCCGCATTAGAAAAAGGTTTTAGCCAAAAGAATTTTTAAAACCGCCTATTCACCCCTCTCTAGTTGGCTTCCTCGATCTTACACCCCCGCAAGGAACCAAGTTCTACCTTCCTCCTTGATCTTCTCTATCAAATCCAGTGGAGCGGTGGCTTTGTTGTTGAAGATTCTTGTGTTTCATTTCTTCCAGATTTCCTAATTAATTAGGATTAGGGTCATGGTCGTGTTTTTTTTGGGAGAGCCTTTCATTTTCACTACGTTAGACCACTAGTCCAAGATTTGCGTGGTAGGGGGTCATATGGATGGCTGTAGGCTATCGATGCCTAGCCAGTCCACCATGTACTTCCATATTCTTGCCGATAAACGACACTGGGCGAAGAGGTGTATGGCCGACTTCCGAGTGTGTCTGCATAGGGGGCAAAAGTGCTGGTTTGGCCACCCCTAGCTTCCAATCTGTCCGAGGTCCACAGTTTGTTTTGGATTGCCAACCACGTGAAGAATTGCACTTTGGGGGGGGGGGGCGTGGGTTTTCCAAATTAATATGTTGAATTTTGTCGCTACCGAACCCAGAAAATGTAAGGCGTATGCGGATTTTGACAAATAGGTTCCTTTCAGGGATGGATTCCAAGATATCTCGTTCGGGGTGCCTTGTATCAGTTGGATTTGGTTAATTCTTGTCCAAAGTCCCACGAACTGTTGGATGTGGTGGACTGTTAGTCCCCTCGTTAAGTTTATGTCTTGTATCCAACGCCCATTTTGTAGCACCGAGGCCACGGTCTGGTTTTTCCTTTTTGAAATTTCAAAGATTTTGGGGGCTAAGTTCTTGGGAGGCTCTCCACCCAGCCAGGTCGAGTACCAGAAATTTGCTGTCTAACCATCTCCGAGGGATATCCTAGTTGCCGCCGCAAAAATGTTACAGTCCCTTTCGTCACAAGGGATCTATGTGCCGTCCCAAGGTTTGGAACGGTCCTTCCAGCTTTGCCACAGCCAACGAAGCCTGAGTGCCGAGGAGAATTGTGGAAGAGTGGGGATGCCTAGGCCGCAAAGCTGAATTGGACGACACACTTTGTTTCAGTTAAGATCCGAAAGTAGCAAGCTAGCAGTGCCGCGAAACTGCGAAGTGCTCATAGGTTCCCCGAGTAAGCCTCGACAAGACTTGAGCACCAAAGTTATTACACTTACTATAGCATACTAGGCCAGTACCACACACGATCCAATGCACCTCATCATCACATCACAATATCACATCACGTCACATTACAACGTAAGCACGTACACTTGCTGCAAGTTTGAACAACGTGGAGTTCGAATTCGAACGGCGCCTCATAAAACGCAACCAACCCAACAGCATCCACTCCGCTAGCCGCTACAGCGCAGCAGCACCTACAAAACTCGAATTGCACAGCGGCGGCACGCGACTGGTAGTAGGACTGTAGGTGTAGCACTCTAATTGCACCAAGAAAATTCATCACATCGACGGAGATGTCTCACAAGAAGCTGCCGGCGCCGGCCGTGGTCTCCACCGGCTGCTCCAGCATCATGTGCTGCCTCTCCCTCCACCGCCGCGCGCCGGCGCCGAAGCCGCGAACCAACGACGAGGCGCCGCTGCGGGAGAGCACGAGCCACGCGGACGGCGGCGGCGACGCGGCCGCGGAGCAGTACTGGAAGAGGGTGCAGTTCTTGGAGGAGGAGATCAGGAGGTTGGGCAAGTGGCTGGGCCAGGAGGAGAGGCTGGCCTCCGGTGCCGAGTGCGCCAGGAGCAATGCCAAGGCCAGAGACCAGGAGAGCAGCAGCAGCACCGCCGCAACCAAGAGACATAGTGCCGGCGGCGTGCAGGAGATGGTGAAGCTGGAGGATGGCAGCTACCTGCACGAGATCAGGCGGGTGGGGCGACCGTGGGAGCGGCTTGCCATGCAGGTATCGCAGCCCGTCGTCCCGGAGAACGCGGCGAGCGCGTCGGAGGTGAGTTAGCTCTCGGTTAACCTTGCGATCCATGGATCCATGTCCATGTCGCTGATCCCTGTTTTGGTTGACAATTACATTAATTGTCTTCACAAGGTTCTTGACAAGATGACGATGACCAAGGCGGAAAACGTGTGCAAGATCCTTCTGAAGATGATGCCGATGAAGGACATAGCCGGCCGGCAGAACCCCGGCGAAACCGTACTCAGGACGGCGAGGCTCAACTCAGGGGACGACTTCTTGGAGGCTGTCCTGTTCAAAGCAATGGACAAGATGGAAGGGTTGGTCCTCGAAGGCCTAAAGATCCAGATGGCCTCAACGACGACTGACTTCACCACCACGGCCACCGTCGCTGCCGCCGACCGAAAGCGGGAGGAGACGACGGTCAGTAAGGACTGCATCGTCCATGTGGTCCTGATACAGGTCAGGGACCCAAAGGAAGGGTATGGCGCCATCGGTGACCCCATGATTGGGCTAATGGAGGCCTCTCTGGAGAGGAAAGATGGCAAGGTGAAGCTGGAGATGCAGGAGCTGCACATTGCCGGGATCATCTTCTCAAACAGGACGAGAGGTGATGGCAGAGGCATGATGTGGAGCGCTTCTCTGAGGCAATGCAAGGGATTGTATAACGGCGGCGGCGGCGATGGCTGCGATGGCTGCCGGTACAGCTATGTTCGGAACCCAAATCGTGTTTTCCAACGGTAGGTATTCGGTAGAGTGAAATGTGGCTAAAGAGTATCCAAGCAAGGTCAATTGGATGGAATTGGCCTATTAATTGTTAGCTGGCAGCAGAGGTAGATGTTTGCATATGTTTGTAATAATAATAAACTTTACAAAAGCTTTTGTTTCATTATGTTTTAAAAAAATACTCAATCATATTAATTGTTTTTGTATGGTTTACTGTATATAAAGTTTGATTTACAATTGCATCGATGTTTGCAAAATATTTATCGAAGTACATGTGGTAAAAGCAGTGGCGGAGCCAGGAAATTTCTGAAGCCTGGGCAAGCCGTAAGCTAAGGTCTATTGAGTACCGCAAGCATCGGATATTCGGATACACAATTACACATCACGCAAATCCATAATAGTTTTTAAGTAAAAGAACATATATGATACATCACCAATGTAAAGGTTCATAGATGAAAATAAGAGCGAGATACGATAACAAACAACTCACTAGACACTACCAAAGTTGCGACGAGTCCACAACAAAAGTTCAAATATCCAATCACACAACCAAAAGAGAGTAAGAGACTCTACAAGATAAATAAAATGAATTAGTAAATCATATAACTTTGAATTGAAAATATTAACATAGAAGACAATGAAACATACCGATAATATGCTAATTAGGTCTAGGCCTACGAGGCAAATGTCATTTCCTTTTCTTAATGGCTTGAAACTGTCGGGCAATAACATCATCATCAAGTTGTTTAAATATGTCTCGTTCGGTGTAGCATATCATCAAATCATTAAACCAATCATTATTGATCTTGTTGCGCAATTTAGACTTAATAATCTTCATTGCCGAAAAAGCCCTTTCAACCGATGCCGTTGACACCGGCAATAACAAAGCCAACTCAATGAGTTTGTAGACCAATGGAAAAACCAAATATTTCTCGGTTTCAACCATCTTTGTAGCCAAACTTTCAAGATCTTTACAAGTAGAAAATAAAGCATGCCTTCTCACATGATGAATGTAAGTCTCTAGTTGATGACTTATGATTGCACGATCACCACTAGAGAAATCTGCATGATAAATTGTAGTTAGGCGAGCAAGCTTGTCAACATCAAACTTAGAGAAAGAATTCTTTGGATCAAGGCATGAGAAGCACACTAATATCTCTGTAGATGCTTCACTAAAGCGGTGATTCATCTCAGTACATATCTTATCAAGGGCAACATAAAAAACCTCAACTCGATAATAATGAAGATTAGTGTAAGTCTTCCCATCACGTCTCGAACGACCCCTAACTGGTATTTGTTCATCCATATTTGGCACCGGAATACCTTTGACAACACAAAATTGTTGGACCTCATTAAATAAGTCCCCCCAACCACTTTCTCTCATGGAGGTCAACCGAGCTTTGACATCATAAATTAATTCCATAGCATGAACAATATTTAGATCCTTCCTTTGCAAGATTTGTGAGAGCTCATTTGTGATGGCAAACAACTTTAACATAAGCTTCAAAATGAAAGCAAATCTGAAACTCTCCATTTTTTCTATCAAACCCGCCGCTTGAGACGGTCCACGCCCATCCTCATCTACCGCACTAAGCACATGTAACACCGACCTCCACATTTGATCCAAACGAAGTAAAGTTGTATGATGTGTACCCCATCTAGTATCCCCGGGTCTAGCGAGACTAGTTTGTTGATTCAAGCCTCTTCCACTAAATATCTCACCCCTCTCAAGCATATCCAAAATATTTTGATGATGTTCTTCCGTCAATGTATCCCTCCTCTTGCAAGATGCACTTGTTGTAGTCACAATCAAGGTGACATACTCAAAGAAATCATGAATAGATGAGCAACAACTAGCAACAGAAACAACAACCAATTGCAAACGGTGGGCAAAGCAATGGACATAGAAAGCATAAGGGTTTTCATCTAAAATCTTTCTTTGCAAGCCATTAAATTCACCTCTCATATTTGAAGCCCCATCGTATCCTTGCCCCCGTAGCCTATGAATGGATAACTTGTAATGATCTAGAATACCAACAAGAGCTACCTTTAGTGCCTCCGATGTAGTCTCATAGACATGATGTAGAGCAAGAAATCGTTCCACAACCTTCCCTTCATTGTTCACATACCTATAACAAAACAATTGCAATAAGGTTAAATAGAAGTATGGAACAACAATAAAATAATAGGTGAATGGAATAATGAACCACTACTAACCTCAACATTACCGCCATTTGCTCTTTCACGGATATATCACGCGACTCATCGATAAGCACGGAGAATTGTCTATCACCAATCTCTCTCATAATCACATCGGTGACTTCTTGTGCACAACATTTTGCAAGATCCTTTTGAATTTCGGGAGCAAGTATCTTGCAATTTTTTGGGCCACGGTCAAAAGCATGCCTCACTTTTTCATTCTTATCTTTGTACCAATCTATCATTTCACAAAAGTTACCCTTGTTCAATGAAGTAGAAGATTCATCGTGACCACGAAAAGCCATGCCTTGACCAATGAGAAATCTTGTACACTCTAGAGAAGAAGTCAAACGGATTTTATATAGTTCTTCGGATTCCTTGGTTGTACAAGAGAGTTTACTTGACACACTTTGTCTTTGGTTATGAAAATCATCACAATGCAATCTTGCATTATTATGGTCACTTCTTACACCACCAATATGGAGGGGCAATGCTTTGTAGGCATGCTTCCAATCACTAAACCCGGTTCTGGTGAAGACTTCGGAACCAAAGAGTTGATTATTTTCGATTTCTTAAAAAGAAAGCAATAGAAACAATATGTCGTATCTTGAGACTCGCTATATTCTATCCAATCATACTTATTATACCAATCTTTTGAAAATGCCCTCCACAAACATCCAAATTGTTTTCGAGGAAAATTCACAATTGGTTGGGTTGGACCCTTCAAAATGTATGCTCTTCTCACTTGGTCTTGAACATCCGGATGGTAATCATCTATTTGTTTCCTAAGAGCAGGATCACACACAATTTCATCCGGATTAAACACATCATCCTCCTCATCATCATTAGCCATATTTGGATCTTGTGGTTGTGGTTGCGGTTGCGGTAAGCTTCTCGAGTCAACCAAAAACCTTCTCATTTCTGAAATTTTAACAATTCGTCAATTCTCATCATGTGCCAACCTAGTAGTAATAATCAACTAATCATGTTACCAGACCAGTTACCAGATTGAGCCCTAATCCTCAATCCCCAATTATATACAACACACTTAGCTACAAATTGATGTCAGTTGATTGATGTAGTGCAGCCCTAATCCCCAATATAACCTATAGTCAATTTTCAATCTTCAACAGAGGCAATCCCCATTCCCCAATATCCCCTCCCCTAGGGCAGTCGGGCGGCTGGCTCCTCCTGCAGCCCCAATCCTCAACAGAGGCGGCCGGCGGTAGTACGGGCGCGCAGGGAGGCCGGCGAGCGGCGCAGAAGCCAGGAGGAGCCTGAGGGCAGCGGCGCCGGCAGGAGGAGCCCGAGCCCCGAGGGGAGCGGCACCGGCAGGACTCAGGAGGAGGCGCCGAGGGGAGCGGCGCCATACGGCCATGGGGATTGGGGAGCCCGAGGGGAGCGACGCAGCAGGAGGAGCCGGTGGCCGGACCGCCGGAGCCCGGAGGAGCGGCGCCATGCGGCCATGGGGAGCCCGAGGATTGAGCCAAGGAAGGAGGCCAGGAGGAGCGGCAAGGTGAGCAAGAAAATCCACTCACCTAGCTGCCTGGGTCCCAGAGCCGGAGCCGGAAGGCCAGGAATCGCCGTCCCGCCGGAGTCGCCGCGCCCGCGCGTTCGCTTCCGGCTCCCGCCGCTGCCCGCCGGAACCACCGTCTCGTTGAGCCGTACACCATCGCCCTGCCCGCGCATCATCGCTCACCGGCTCCGCGGTCCGCCACCGCGCGCCGACGCAGTTGCCGCAGCCGCCGCAGCGCTTGGGGTTGGGGCTGGCGCTTGGGGTTGGGGTTGGGGCTGGCGCTTGCCAAGGTGGGGATTGGGGGGAGACCGAGAGAGCAAATGAGAGGGCAGCGGCTGAGGCTCGGTGGTCCAGAGCGGCGGAGGCGCGGAGCCCATGTTGCCCGGCCTTACAGGCCCGGGGCGCGAGGAGGGCAGGAGGTTGGCCTCTAGGCTTCAAAGGCCACGCCGGAGGAAGGCCGGGCAATTGCTCAGGCTGGAGGGCCCTTGAATCCGCCCCTAGGTAAAAGGGAAGATCAATACGAGTATACGGGTACGAATTAGAACCGATCCGTGTAGGAATTAAGCCGGCGTAGTTACAGAAACAAGAGATTGAATCTGTAATCCGTCAGATAAGGAAATTAACTTGCATAGTTGCTCCCGAATTTTGTTAGGAAGCGAAACCGATCGATCGGGAGATGATCCCTAATCGGACTCGTAATGGACACCACGCCTATAAGATTAGTCCTAGACTCCTAGCACGCAGAGCAGCGCAGCCATGGCATCAAGCGACAATGAGTGGGGGACTACTATGAGGGCATAAAACTAAGGCTAAACATGAACATTAATCCTAGCTCAGGAAGAACACCTAACTAATTCTTAGAGCGAAAGCGGATTTATTCATACCCGAAGATGAAGATACCATTAGGGTGGTGGATCTGTCGATGTAGCGGCGGCTGTGGTCGCAGTGCAGTCCCGGTCGATGACCACAGAGGTCGTGTGGACGAGGACGGTAGAGTCACGGTGACGACGGGGTTTGGTCTTCGTTCACCTTAGCGCTCGTAAGAGATCGGGTGTGTGTGGGATTTTGTAGCCTTGAACAACCGTAGTTCTTTAGCCTGCCGTTCATATAGCGCTAGGTGACCGGGACCCAAACCAAAAACAGTTGACTGCGCCCAAGATCAGGGCGTGTAGTGGGGCGTACCTTTGGTTCTCGGAGTGGTTAGCCGAGATCATCCCAACATTCTCCCCTTTGATCGTAAGACTAACATCATAAGCATATTCTCAATAAAACAACATACCAAAGTAATGCGTTGCATGACCAATGAAGTGACATACAACCTCAGTACCTATAGTGTACTATCCCATCTTGAAATAGATATTCCTTATACTTAATGGGAGTTGGTTTACTTTAAGGTCTTTTTATCCAGAATCAGAGGCTTTCCAATAAACCCATGTCGGCAACATGATCACGAAAAATATTGGGTGGTAAGCCTTTAGTAAGCGGATCCGCAAGCATCAATTTAGTACTAATATGCTTGATACTAATGGTTTGATCCTGGATTCTATCTTTCACAACATGATACTTAATGTCAATGTGTTTGGCAGCACCACTTAACTTGTTGTTACTCGCATAAAAGACTGCGGGTTTGTTATCGCAGTATAAGGTGAGTGGTTTAGAGATGTTGTCTACCACTCTAAGTCCCATGATAAAGTTATTAAGCCATACAGCCTGCCCGGTGGCCTCATAACATGCCACAAACTCAGCTTGCATCGTTGAAGATGCCATAAGGGTTTGTTTGGAGCTTTTCCATGAGATAGCTCCTCCAGCGAGTGTGAAGGTATAACCTGACGTGGATTTCTTAGTATCAACACATCCCGTAAAATCTGAATCTGAATAACCAACAACTTCAAGGTTATCAGAATTCTTATACGTGAGCATGAAATGCTTACTAGCTTGCATATAGCGCAAAGCTTTCTTAACGGCCTTCCAATGGTCCGGTCCTGGATTTGACTGATATCTGCCAAACATCTCGGTTACAAAAGCTAAATCAGGACGTGTGCATACTTGATCATACATAATGCTTCCAACAGCTGAGGCATAAGGAACCGATTTCATCTGATCAGTTTCATATTGGTTCCTTGGACATTTAAATATCCCAAACTTATCGCCCTTAACAATAGGAGCAGGCGAGCCAGAGCACTTATGCATATTATATCTCTTCAGTACTCTGCCAATATATGCCTTCTGGGATAAACCTAATATTCCTTTGGACCTATCTCGGTGAATCTCAATGCCAAGAACGTAAGAGGCATCACCAAGATCCTTCATATCAAAATTAGATGAAAGAAATCTCTTGGTCTCAAACAGCATATCCTTATCACTGCTGCCCAATAAGATGTCATCCACATAAAGCACTAAGATGGTGAATTTACTCCTCTTGAACTTAACATATATGCAGTTATCAACTTCATTTTTCTTAAAACCAAAATTCCTTATGATCTTATCGAATTTGAGGTACCACTGCCTCGACGCTTGTTTTAAGTCATAAATTGATTTCTTAAGTCGACATCCCATATGCTCCTTGCCTTCCACGACAAAACCTTCCGGCTGAGCCATGTAAACGTTCTCTTGCAAGTCGCCATTAAGAAATGTCATCTTAACATCCATCTGATACAGCTCTAAATCATAATGAGCTACAAGTGCCATAACGATTCTGAATGAATCTTTAGTTGAGACAGGAGAAAATGTGTCATTATAGTCAATCCCCTCTCTTTGTGAGAAACCTTTTGCTACAAGTCTTGCTTTGAACCTTTGATATTTCCCTTAGAGTCATGCTTGGTTTTGTAGACCCATTTACAGCCTACTGTTTTGACTCCGTCAGGAATTTCTACTAAGTCCAATACATCATTAGTGCTCATAGACTTTAGTTCATCATTCATGACATCAAGCCACTTAGGAGAATTTTCACTCATCATGGCCTCCTTATAAGAGGTGGGATCATCTACCTTCCCTATATCATTATTATCCTCATTCAAATATACAACATAATCATTTGGGATGGCAGATCTTCTCTCCCACTGTGATCTTCTAATAGGTTCATTAGCTATTACAGGAGACTGCTGATGCTCATCATTAGGTGTAACATTAGGAATTTCAGAGACCTCAACAGTGGGTGCAACAACAGTATTCTCTACTGAAGGTGCAACCACCTGAGGTACAGGAATAAATGTCTCTTGGATAAGCGGGGAAGGAACATAAACCCGCTTCTCCTCAAGATCTATTTTCCTGGGCTCCAGCACCTCATTATTCTCTAAGAACACAGTGTGCCTTGTTTCTACAAACTTAGTTATCCTATTAGGACAGTAAAAACGATACCCTTTGGATCTCTCAGGGTACCCAATAAAATCATAACTTACTATTTTAGGGTCTAATTTCCCAATATGTGGATTAAATATCTTAACTTCTGCATGACAACCCCACACTCATAAATATTTCATACTCGGTTTTCTCCTAGTCCATAATTCATAAGGAGTCTTAGGCACTGATTTACTAGGGACCCAATTAAGAATATGTGCAACTGTCTTTAGTACTTCAATCCACAAACCAATTGGTAAACTAGAGTGGCTAAGCATGCTCCGTACCATATCCATAAGTGTACGGTTGCATCTCTCAACTACCCCATTCTGCTGAGGTTCACCTGGTGTAGAATACTGGGCAACAATGCCATTTTCCTAAAGGAACTTAGCAAAAGGGTCAGAATTTGTCCATAAGAGGCATGTCTTCCATAATATCCCCCCCACGATCCAATCTTACCACTTTAATTCTTAGGTTGTGTTGATTTTCAACTTCAGCCTTAAATATCTTAAATTTGTCAAGTGACTGAGATCGGTCTTTAATGGGAAAGATATAACCATAACAGGAGAAATCATCAATGAATGTGATGAAAGAATCAAAACCATCCACTGATGTCACAGGAAAAGGACCACAAATATCAGTATGAATTAATTCTAAGAATCCCGTGCTGCGAGTGGCTCCCTTCTTTATTTGCTTTACATATTTTCTTTTAATGCAATCAATGCAGTAGTCTGAGTCAGAGAAATCTAATAGGTGGAGAATTTCTTCCTTAATGAGACACTCCATTCTCCCCTTCGAAATGTGGCATAAACGACAGTGCCACAATTTCGAAGAAGTCTCATTATTCTTTTTACACTTAGCATCACACACATTCAAGGATACAGGAGATTCATTAAGGGAAAGCATATAGAGCTTGTCTTGTCTAAAAGCAAGACCAACATCATTTGAATTAAACGTAATAATGCATTTATTGTCACCAAAAATACACTTAAAACCTTCATCGTCCAACAAAGAAACTGAAATCAAATTCCTCCTCATAGAGAGAACATAGACTATATTATTGAGACGAAGCAAGAAGCCGCTGTCTAAAACTAATGAAATAGATCCAACTGATTCTACTTCGGCTTCCTTTCCATCCGCGACTTTAAGACTTCGCTCCCCCTTTCTTAGTGTTCTCGCGGTAAGAAATCCTTGTAAAGAGTTGGTAACGTCCACAGTTGCACCTAAATCAATCCACCAAGAATTAATGGAGAAATTAGTATAAAAAGTTTCATCAATGAATGTTATTGTATCATTACCTTTTTTTACGAGCCACTTTAGGAATCCGACACAGTCTTTCTGGAAATGCCCTGGCTGCTTGCAGAAGTGACATTCACCCCCTTTAGGTGCTCCAGTAGGAGCAACATGGGGCTTAGGTGCATTGTGCACCTTAGGCCCCGACTTATCTAAATTGGGGGAGAACTGCAGCTTTTTCTTAGATTTGAAGTCCCCTTGGAACTTCCTTTTGTTAGAGCCACCAACTTGAAGCGCAAGATCCCTCTTTTTCGTCCTTATTCTTTCTTCCTCCTGGACACACATGGCGATTAAATCGCTCATGTTCTATTTTTCTTTCTGAGTGTTGTAATTGATCTTAAATGCCGTGTACTCAGAAGGAAGAGAAATCATGATAAAATGGACTAGGAAACCATCAGATATCTCTATGTCCATGCCTTTGAGCTTTCCGGCCATATCAGTCATCATCATGATATGTTCTCTTATGATGCTGGACCCATCATACTTAGTTGTCAAGAGCCTCTGTATTAGAGTATTGACATAAACTTTAGTGGAGCCTTTAAATTTCTCCTAAACTGAAGCCAAATACTCTTTAGCATTTTCGGAATCGGGGATTGCTCCCCTGATCCCAACTGAGATATAGGTCTTCATAATCATAAGTGATAGACGGTTGGACCGCTCCCATTTCTCAGCATTAGTTTCATAAGATTTCTTTTTGTCATCATAATTTTCCCCACCTTCGGTGGGGGGAACGGGAGCGGTCACTCTTAAAGCATAATCAAGGTCTAAAACTCCAAGGACAACATGGATCCTTTCTTTCCAAGAAAGGCTGGGCAGCGAAATGGGACGGCCTAGCCCATTTACTATTTTTTGGAAAAGAAAAAAAAAAGGAAAAGGTGAAATCCCAAAAATTATGAAAAGGGTCTCATAAATTCTGAAAATCATGAGAAAAGTTTGCGAAACCCCCCTGAATTTTTACAAAATTACAGTGGATTTCGGATTTTCATCTATTCTTGCAGAATAACCCTTCGAAGATCCAATTTTTACGACGGATTAGTATGTTCTACGATTATTTTATAATCTAGACTCTCGGTTTATGGTTATTTACTTTAATAATATTTATTTTTATGTAATAATCTTAAATAATCTTAAAAACTAAATTTCTAAGGTATTTGAGCTTCCATTAATTTGTGAAATCTTAGATCTAATACACCTTCGAAGCATCATTTTTTTATTGTTTATTTTTTCTGGTATCGTGTGTTTTGGGAATTTAATTAATGGGTTTAGTAATTCTGAAAATTGTTCCCAGGCCTTAAAAATTATCAGAAAATCACAAAAATACTAGAAAAATTCTGGGAAATGTATAAAATTATCAACTGAATAGATAAAATTAATCTTTACTATTTTTCACTCGTTTTATACATTCAAAATGTTTTACCAACTGTAAACATATAGAAAATTGCATAAATTATATGAGATATGTTAGACATCACTAAAAGAAAATTTGCTTACCCTGGATGGCAGCAACTATATCATCTTAGTTTATCTTTATGTCGTACCATTGCCGAGCTTGCCACTAACACACCTGAACCTGCTGTCACTAAAAAGGTAAAGGTTTTTGCAGTTTATGATATACCACCTCTACTCTGTCATTCAGAATGACTACGTGGTGACTAAGTGTGATTCATTGGCTCTATGATTTTTTCTAAAAGAACGCATGTAACTCTGCCCTGCACCGAGTTATCTTTCGACTCTTGTTAGTATAAAGATTAGGAAATAATCAATGGAGGGCTATGTTGCAGTAGCTCATGCTTCCCATGCTTCTCATGCGGGCCTGTGCGCAAGTGGCTGATCAAGCACAGCTCCCAATCGGAGACCATAAACTGGCTGCTGACCAACACGAAGCACTGCCCCAAGTGCCGGCGCCCGATCGAGAAGAACCAGGGGTGCTTGCACATGACGTGCAGCAACCCCTGAGGCCACGAGTTCTGCTGGCTCTGCCTCGGCCCGCGGCGGCAGCACGTCAACTGCCAGCTCTACGAGCAGGACAAGCCCGATGGCGGCGAGCTCACCAAGGATGAGGCGAGGCGGTTGCAGGCCAAGGCGTCGCTCGACAGGTACCTGTACTGCTGCGAGTTGTGCGGCCAACGCCGCGTCGCTGAAGAAGGTGCTGTTGGCCCAAACCGAAGTTTACGCTTCGGCAGAAATCTTCCACAGATGGAGCAGGTGCTCGGCAAACAACTGGGAAGCAAACCGATCAACACGCTCACGTACAAAGCGATTCGATCATCCGATGAAGCAATAAACACACACACTCACGCCGGAAGGAAACACATGCTGGCTAAAATACACACGTACGAAGCAATCAACACACGTTGGAACTTCAACACCGGAAGCAAGAACTCTTGAACTCACGTACGCACGTAGAGGCTCTGGAAGGATCTTCGGTGCTGCATGCAAGGTGCACGGCAGCTTTTTTTCTTTTCTATTCCCTCAATCAAACTGATGTGATTACATGTCCTTTTAAAGACTCTGATCAACTTGCTTGTCAAGCTGAAACTAAACATGGAAAATGTAGCAAAGGAAATAAACTAATTTTGATCGATGCTGATTGCATCAGGATCCTAACACCCTATTACTTGGCAAATCTAGATTAATTTCCAACAGGTGCGCAAGGACATGAACGACCTGGAGCGCACCGAGCTCCAGGCCCTCACCGACGCGGTGCGCCTCCCGGTGATGAAGATCCAGTTCTTGACGGAGGCGTACGAGCAAATCGCCGACTGCCGGCGAGTGCTGAGGTGGACATACGCCTACGGGTACTACCTTGACCCGGAGGTCAACATGGCCAAGCTGTTCGAGTACCTGCAGGAACAGGCCGAGTCGCCGCTGGAGCGGCTGCACGTCTGCGCTGAGCGGGAGAGGAAGGAGCTCAGTGGCAAGGACGAGGACGCCATTGCCGAGATGTACGAGCCCTTCAGGGAGAAGCTGACGAATCTCACCAAACTGACGCAAAATTTACTGAGAACCTCGTGAAAGCGCTCGAGACCGGCCTGGCCGAGGAGGAGAACTAGCTAGGGAATATGGATCCGAATCCACACAAAGTGCGCCCTGCACCTATTCCTAGATTTGTGTCTTATCTTTCATCAAGAATTCCCTCCAAAAAGTGCTTCAGTTTTTGGTTTCTAACGAGGATGTTGGTTCAGCTAAGCTAAGCTATTGTGTATTGTCCACTTCAAAATTATCTACTTCTCGTTAGATTATTGCTAACCAATACTCCATTCGGTCACAAATACATATCATTTTAGAACATACGCACTCAAACTTTCAAAATTTTGGCTATTAATATCTTTTTAAATAGGGCGCGACTACCACTCGGACGTACGGTACGTCCGAGCGCTAGTTCCGTAAGCTGCATACAACATCTTGCAACATCACAATACAACAGTTGCAACATACAGGATAGAGCGCTAGTGGTTGTTGCCGCAACAACAACAACACGAACTGAGCACATGCAACACCTGTGACATTCAAAAAAATTCGCTAACATCTCAAATCACTTGTTGCAACAAAAAAAAAATCATATAACTGCAACATGCAACATTTTTTAGGGCGCATGCAACACCTGCAACTCACCGACATCACCCTCAATGACAGCACCGACGCGCTCGGCCTTGAGCTCCAAAGAGCACGGCAATCACGACGGCGTCATGGGCCTTGCGAGGGGCACCAGAGAGGGGGCGGCGCGAGGGGCACGGGAGGCACCCGAGGGTCTCGTTGACGCCGTGAGAGGGCCAAGCCCCGGGCTGAAGGCCAGGAGCGGGAGCGCATGGGCAGCATGAGTTGGGGCGCACGGCGTGGCGATGAGCGTTGGTGAGGCCGACCGAAGGCGCTAGGAGGAGCAACACCATAGGGGCCTGAGAGGAGGTTGGGCGGGAGGCGGCGGTGGCGCGGCGGCGGCGGTCGAAGCGGAGTAGGCTAGCAGGGCGGTGGCGGTGGCGCACCCAGTAGCGAGCGAGAGCGTGGGGACGGCGGAGCATGACGCCGCCAGGCAACGCTAGGCGCCGGCACAGAGGCAGGTAGGGACGGCAACGGTGGAGAGGGGAAGAGGTAGCGACTCGCGGAGGCAGACGAGGAGGAGGTGGAGCAACTACAGGGTGGGAGGCAGAGGCAATGGCGGTGGTGAGGGAGGAAAGTTGAGGGGAGGAGCGAGGTGGGCATGAGAGCAAGTGGTGGGGAGAGCGAGTGTTAGAGAAGATAGCGATGGGGATAAGAGCGGCGTGGGAGTCGAGAAGATGAAGTGAGAGTGGAGTGTGGTTTGGTGTTCGGCTCACCGGACGCACGCACTCTATAGTTTCCCTTTTAAATATTTAGATTGGATAGATGAAAATCATATGTAGATTTATCTAGAAAAATATTTTTATAATATTATAGTTTTATTAGTTTTTATAAATATGTTGCAATAAAAATTAGTGGACAAAGTTGTGTTAAAGACCATGTTGATGACCAAAACAATTTATAAGGGCATAAATTATTTCAGGGTGTTTCATCAGCACGTCTGCTCGGTCCTGCACAGTTTTTACACATCAGGGAGCCAAAGTTCTTACATGAATGATTATAATGCTTCTAAAGCCTGCTTTGTAGAGCTATAGAAATGTTTTTTTTTTTTTTTTTGTGGAAACAGGGTAAACCCCAATTTCCACAGATAGAAACTAGTTCCAAACTACATAAGATGCAGAACAAATGAAACAACAGAAGAAACAGAGATGGCAATCTACCACTGCGGATCTTACCACACAAAACACAGAGCTTACTTGCACAACAGAGAACTATCACAATCCAACCTAACATCTAGCAAAAGACATCTCCTGTCATCTTAACAACTCCAACACATCGCCCACAGACGCACTATCAACTCTTCCTCTCATGTACTAGCTTCATTAGACAAGCTCCAAACTGTCGGCGCCCAGGTTATCCTTGGTTAACATACTTTTTTTGTAATATCAACCAAAGGAGAAAAAAATCTTGATATTGCAGACAAAGTTATATGGATAGACAATATTCTGTATTTTCAGCACCCTGTAAAAGGATTTGACTGAAAAAAAAAATACCATTAGCATTCAGCATCCATGCCGCTTTATCTTCATCTTTCAGAAAGAGTAACATTTTCACAATCATTCTGTAATTGATGCCACAATTGTAAGGTTTCCCCTCGTAACACTCCTCTAAATCTAATTGATCCCCAACCTTCATTGAAAACCTTAGCAACTGTTATATTCTTGCTAAAGATTAAATTGATAAGTATGGAGTATTTCTAAGCAAAAGAAACCTCCCGATTCCATACATACTCCCAAAATCATGTCCTTTTTCCATTTCCCACTTTTCTTATAGCTAGAAAGCATGAAAAGCTGTGGTGCTACCTCATACGCCTCTGTAACAAATGTGACAAATAATGTGTTGTGGGGAAAAATGCTGTAACTGCGATATACCTATCATACAACTTTGGTGTTGCAACAATAAAGCCCAACAGCAACAACCTTGTCAATAACCCAAAAATATATATAAACTATAAAATTACAATATACCAGCTTACTCTCCCTGGGGTCCACCGAGAGCAGTGCCAAGCATTTGTGTATAACTCCGGCCAAAAAAGCTGGGAGGTCATCCTGCCTTGCAGGATTCAATTTCAGCTCAACTAACTTGATCAGAGGCAGAATGTATCTCATCCTATTGCTCAGTGCTTTTGCCCTCAGACTGTGCTGGACTATCCAACTTGTTTTGTTCACCTTTTGTTGCATCGTCACCCTCATTGGCAGGGAAAACTTCTAACTGCAGTGACGGCGCAATCTTGTTAACTTGAGGCCAAGTTGCTTCCCACAAACTGTTCTCCGCGCTGGTACTTGTATTTGACAGGATCCCACTTGCTTTCATCACCAGAAGTATGTTCTTGAGTAGCTCGAGGATAGCCTCTTGTAGCTTCTCAGTCCTCCTCCCTCTCACTTTGACTTTCATGAACTTCTCAATCATGTCAAGGATTTCCAACCAAATCTTACTGAAACTGCTCTGTGCTGAAAGGTCTTTAAGTGACTGCAAGAACACCTTGCATAACAGTTTTACAGCATGCAAGAGGGACACCTCCATGTTTCTGAAATCCTTTGGTGAGTAAGTCTGAGCAATCTCCAACAATTCATCAAGCAACTGGAAAATAATATCAAATGACATTAACCACGCTGAAGATGAAACTGATATACCATCAACTACTAAGCATCTGTGCAAAGCTAACAGTGCATGGTTCCTCACTTCCTCCCTCTGATCTGTGCACACCTTTCGTAGTGCCTGCACTAGCCGCAACCACATCTCTGCAATTCCTTCCAGTATCCTGTCTGCCTCTCCACCAGCTTCCTTAACCTCACATGACCAGCGTGTAAGGCAATTCACTGAATCGGCCATTAGGTTCAAAGCATGGATAGATCTTTCTGCAGACCCAAGACGAGATTCTGCAAACTGCCTTGAGGCCTCCACTGAAAGGATAAAGTTGGCAGGTGAGAGGTGTGCTCCCTCAGACATGATAAAAACCAGGGCTTCAAAACCAGCATCAGAAGCATCAGGATGGCGAGCGGTGATACAGAGCAAGGAAATGATAGTCCGCCAACCCATCTGGGACTTGATATGGATTGCATTGGCCTTCACAAGCCGCGTGACCTCCAAGGTGATGTTCTCACAGTAAGCATCAGCTACACGGGCATCAAGTTTCAAAATTA
Organism: Ampelocalamus luodianensis; assembly: GCA_036346255.1. Taxonomy (NCBI): domain Eukaryota; kingdom Viridiplantae; phylum Streptophyta; class Magnoliopsida; order Poales; family Poaceae; genus Ampelocalamus; species Ampelocalamus luodianensis. The sequence goes on along the minus strand of CM070633.1, from coordinate 62,364,587 downwards.
GCTGCAGTGACCTCAGTAAATCATCTACCAGATTCTCCTTGTAAGGAAGCAACCTCTGACAGATGTGCAGGAGCCCAAAAACAGCCTTCTCCACCAGATTGCAGGGCATCACTGTGGACTGAACAATATGGGTTATGTGCTCATAAACACCCTGCCACAAAAGCACAATCCTGTCTCTGTTGTTTAATGTGACAGTAATTAGTAGCTCTAAGCAGAAAACTGATGTGCCTTCGTCATCAAGTGAGCTGGTAATCTTCTGAGGTCGACCTGCTGCCTGAATGAGGGCTCTTGCTAGATTTGAGAGCGAGTCAGCTTGTAAGAATTTGCTCTCGGTGAATATGGTACCTATTTGGCACTTCTTTACGGTCTCTGTGGCATTACTCTGAGCAGCAAGTTGCTCCTCAGTTGGCTGAGACCTTGGCTCTTCAGCATCCAAATACAGTAGTTGGCTGAACCTCCCCATCAACCCATATGTTTTTTTAGGAGTGTTGATTGGTACAACTTGAGGTGCAGCTGTAGATGAGGAGGCAAGCTTGCTAGGGAACGAATCTGAAGGGGACTCCTGATCATCAGCTGTATCACCAGTGAGGCAACCAGGGAGAAGGCCTATCTTATGCAATCTTAAGATGCAATCTACTACATTCCTCCATCCGCTGCGTATGTGATCACCATAAGTAGTTGCTATAGTGAAAACAACCTCTGTTGCCATTCTAGCCTTGGTATCCTCCCCGAAAGCTGTTACAGGATCATCAATATAAGAAGTGTTGAGCAAAGTGGTGAACTTACATAGTGCCACAACAAGGTCATTCAATACATCATCAAGATGATAGAATGCAGCCAGCTTTGCCACTGACAGAAAACCATCAATACATCCTGTAAGAACCTCTTCATGCTCAACATTATCAAGAACCACTGAGATAGCAGCAACTGTTGGCCCAGCCATGATAGGAAACATGTCATGATCAAGAAAAGGGTAGGAGTCACAAGCAATATACGCCGATGTCCTCTTTGACTTCCACATCAGATCAACCCAGCGGCTATAAGACATCTCAGAGCATCCAGCTCCTTGCTCAGGAATGGTTCTGATTTCATTCCGACAAATAGAATAATACAGCTCTGACAAGAACTCCCTTGGAAGATCGATCCCACCATTGATACGGCGATTGTTCCTAATAAAATCTTCTTCAGTCATCTTCTTCTTAACCCTTACATTATGTTGATCTGTGTTGAGCATGATTACTGAATATGACAGCACCAGAGCAGCATCCCTGTTAACAAACATTTGCGGTGACTGTTCATAGTACCTCTCAGAAAAAGCCTCAAGAATCCTCTGTATCTTCTGTGACTCACCAGGCAGCCGGAAAGTTTCCAAGAGGAGCCTTAGGGCAGCGTCCAAGTTCATCTCCTTAAAGTCAAAGGTTTTAGCAAATTCATGAAGGACCTGAATAGAGAACTCATCATGATTCCCCAGGTAGTCCCCAAGAAGATTCTTGTCCAACCCAGGTGTGTACCGGAAGAACAGAGCAACACTGCGTGGATCAAGTTTTTCAGGCAAGAGATGAACACCTTGCAGGTACTCAAATCCCTTCTTTTTGTCTCTATTGAAATGTTCAACGCCAACCATTAGCTTTCTCTTTATGCTTTTTTGCTGGTGAACAAATCTAACCCATTGATCAGGATCGTTACTGTTCTCACACTTCAACTGCCAGAAAGGAAAATATTCACTTATTTCTGGCACTGTTTGCTCATGATGCTGAGGTGTATTATCAGTCCTCTCTGCTATTGCCTGAATGACAGCAATCAATCCATCCAATGCAAGCACATTCAATGCGGACAAAGGACTGTTCACAGGGAATGCACTTTTAGATAGAAGGTTAGCTAGGTCTTCAAAAACATTAGAGCACTGTAGATCACAGTCCATGTTCGCATACATCTCTGCCATAAACTCTTTCTGCCGGCAGAAATCCACTAGAGCCTCCAGTGCGACTTCCTGCTGCTGATAACTAGCTCCATATCTACTCTGAGCTAATCTTAGGACCACACACGAGAAGAAAGCCTCGACTTGCAGCTTAAGATCCTGGCGTAAATGGTAGAAGAGAGTAAAAACAATGCTGCACACTGTCGACAGAATCAAGGGGCTCATGGACAGGCCAAACTGCATTAGATTGCGGAACAGTTCATCTTGTACAAAAGCCAGCAGTTTTGGGTGTCTGTATATCGACGAAGCCGACAACTCAATAGCAGAATTGATCAACCCCAGAGCAAAGAGGGGCACATCCTCATCAAAGTCAATTGGATTCATCCTTGCGTTCACCTCAATGTCTTCCGCTATGTTCAAGAGGGAGCACAAGAATTGCAATATCTCCACCATGCAAGGAACCCCAAATGGCTCCATCATGGCCTTGTCTTGCATCGCACCAAATCCACCTCTAACCTCATCCCCAGAACTGTTCAAACACACATAATCACTCTTCCCATTCGCCATCTCCCCAGCACCCAAACCTTGGTTCTTGCTAGCAGCTATCTGCAGCAGAACAAATGATATCACCACATTAATACATTAAACTTAGTACAGGTAATAACTCAAGGTCAGTAGAATTGAACTCCAGCATTTAGAACTAAGAAGCCAATAAACCCTCTAATTAAAAAAAATCACATGTACATTTCTTTACACTAACCTACATGAGCATTGCAAGTAAAATCACCACATTAAGTGGAAGAAAAAAGGCAGCGTTTTCCATGCTCCTATGCACAAGTAAGCAAGTAACAGCAGGCTCGAATCTTTAGAGGCAACCGCACCTGCTCATCGGCTATCGCAGTGGCATCAACGTCAGGCAGGCGGCCGAAGACACAACGAACAACCTCCTGCATGGTCTGCCGGGAGACGCGCTGTAGCAGCTCCCCCTTGGTGCCAGCCTGCTGCACGACGCGGAAGCATGTGCTGACGATGGCGCAGACGTGGCGGTTGGCGAGCGCAGGGGCAGCGCGGCCACGCACGCACGCGTGCAGCACCTGCAGGACCCGAGCCAGGACGGCCTCCTCAGACGCCGGGTCGGTGACCTCGAAGCGGCAGCCCGTGACGGCCTCCACGACGGCGCCCATGGCCTCAGCGACGTTGGGGGCATCGAGGCCGACGAGGTCGAGGGTGAGGATCTTGTGCAGGGACGAGAGCGCGGCGCCCGTGATGGGAGCGCCGGTCTCGTCGGAGCGGACGACGTCGAGGAAGGGGCGGAGGTAGAGGAGCGGGTCGACCTCTCGCCACCGGCGCGGGTCCCAGGAGGCGGCGCGGCGGCGGAGGGACTTGAGCCCGGCGATGAGGGGGTGGTCGAGGTGCTCGTCGTCGGCGCCGTCGTCCCCGCCGTAGCGGACGCCGGCCCAGCGGACGTTGCGGCGCATGACGGCGAGCACCGTGGCGACCTCCGACGCCACCACGCACGCCATCGCCACGCACGGCGGAGGGGGATCCGATCCCGCGCCGGCGCCAGCGCCTGCGCGCGACGACGGCGACGGCGATGCTGCCCTGAGGCCGCCCATGGGTGTGATGAGTGCGCGGGGCGTGGGCAGCTACGAGGGCATTTGGGAATTGGGATCTGATCTGAGAGAGCAGGGAAGGGGACGGTCCGTCCGTGAGATCTGGTTTGGTCTTTCGTGTGTTGCAGGGGCTGGATCTGGAACGAAAACTCATGTACTAGTCGTGTATGTCTACGTTGTTTGGTTTTCTCTTTTTTTTCTCGTTTTATTTTTGATAAATTGGGGGGTTTGGATGGTTTTTGTTTGAGTTGATCTTTTTTTTTTTGCTTGGTTTGACTTGAATTTCAAAATTGAGTTCTGTTGAGCTAAATTACGCAATTGTGTAAGAAGACTAGTGTGCTCACAAATGCTTTTGAGATCAATTTGACTTCTTTCATGCCTTGATCATTTTGACTTACGAATACGATTGGGTGGACGTGGCTTGAAGCAAAAGTGACCCACATGTGTTAGATTTTTGGCTCACCAATGTGATGCAGAATTGGGTTTGTTTGGTTTGACTCGATTTTGACGTCCTGCTGTAGCGGATGTCAGACCAACGGATGTTGCGACCTATGACAATGAACACTGTGGCGACCTCCGACACCAATACGCACGACATCACCACGTACAGCGGAGAAGGGTTCAATCCCGCCCACAACTGCGACAGGGATGCTGCCCTGAGGCCACCCATGGATATGAGGAGTGCACAAGGCGTAGGCATCTACAAGGGCATTTGGGAATTGGGATATGATCTGAGATAGAAAGGAAGGGGATGGTCCATGAGATCTGATTTGGTGGTGTGTTGCAATGGCTAGATCTAAAACAAAAACTCGCCTCGTAGTTGTATTTGTTTTTTTAGTTTTCTTTTGGATAAAATGGGGGTTTGAGTGGTTTTTGTTTGGGCTGCTCTTCTCTCTCTCTCTTTTTTTTTTGTTTGATTTGGCTTGGCTTGAACTTCAAAATTGTTTTCTATTGAGGTAAGTTGGGCAATTGTGTACAAGTTATGATTGAAAGAAGGCTAGTGTGTATATAGCAAATGCTTTGAGATCAATTTGACTTCTTTCATGCTTTGATCATTTTGACTTTCGATTAGATTTCATGTGGCGTGAAGCAAAAGTGACCCACCTGTGTTAGATTGTTGGCTCACCTAGCGATCAATGTGATGCATAATTGGGCTTGTTTTGTTTGAATTGCGGTTTGGCTCAATTTTAGTTTGGTCATAGGAGATAGAAAAATGTGTTGGATATACATTCAAAACATATCTGAATAGTATTATAAATATTATGAGAAATTACAAACTGACCTCACTTTCTCTAAAAAAATCGTAAGAAGATTGTCATTTCATTCAATTTCGACAAATTGGGTCCCGACATCAGTTTCAAACTTTCAATTTTTTCGTGTAGGGTCACTAGTCAAATACTATTCTTCAGCCTCATGAAGAACAAAAACATCTTTCAGGTTAGTGAAACTCTGTAGTACCACAAAGTCAGTGCATATGCGAAACTGTTGAATATATAAGCATTTTTCGAAGTATTTTAATCCAAAAATTTGTTAGATAAAATATGGAAAATACTTTAGCTATTTTCACAAAGTAGATAACTAATAACACTATAGTTATACCAGATTCTAAAAGAACAGAAGCTACCATTTCTATCTCAGTGTTCAAAACAAACAACAGAAAGTAAATCAAACCAATTAACAAGAGAGATAAAGGCATACCCAGATTCAGTGGTAGAAGAAGATGCAGCAGTGTTCTTGATGAGGGCGTCGTTCGTCATGATGTAGTGGTAGTAGTCGTGCAGTTGATGTAGAACGTAGCAGAGAGTTGTAGTCGCAGTGCAGTTGATGTAGATCGTAGCAGTCGCGCGAACGCTCCCCAAAAACCTTATTCGTCCTCGCTCGTGCAAGCCTTCGAGGATGAGGGTTCCGAAGGCCTGCTCTCCCGGTGTGGCCGTACACGCACCAGTCCGGGATAGAGATAACCAAAAGCAGTAACAAAAACAGTGGAGTTCTGTGTTGTGTAACCTTGGAGAGAACCAGACTCTGTTCTTTAAATAGCCAGAACCAGAAAGTCCAAAGACCAACAATCACCAGGAAGTTCAAAGGCCAACAGTCATCAGGAAGTCCAAAGACTAACAGTCATCAGGAAGTCCGAAGGCCAACAGTCGTTAGGAAGTCCAACATTCACCATCATGAACCACACCGGATAAAGAAAGTCAATTACGTGTCAGTGCGTTTCGATTTTTGAATAGATAAAGAAAATCGCGTCCGCACCTGACATGCCTGCGTACGCGTACGCGCCCACACACACACACACACACACACACACACACACACACACACATCGCACGGCACGGCACGGCGAGACGGCGAGGCGATGCGAGCGAGCGCGCACGTGTGTTGGCTCTTTCCAATTCCAAAGAGGACTACCACGTTCCATCTTATAAAGTGATGTAACTCCCCTTCATTTCTCCATATGGGGCTAAACAGTTTTAGCACATGCACATGGGCCTTTGAGATTTATCAGTAATTAATTAGAATATAATTTGGGCCTAGCCCATATTAATTCCAACAGAAACAAAATGGTGATGTTATTGAGGTTCCATGTAACCATTTAAAATTAAGAATCACTAGAAAGGTTGTTAAATTTTAGCAAACCATGGGCAAATTGATGGGTGGAGCTCCGTTGGAAGAACTGTGAAAGGAATATGGCCTATGTTTCAAAAATATAAAGTAATGGGACCTATTTGAAGCAAATTATAAGAGTAAAAAGGCCTAATTTTCAAAATCGAAAAAACAAGAATTTGATGAAGAAAATATAAAAAAAAAAATTAGAATTAACTATGAACATTGCCCTACAATTTATCTTTGCCAGTTTTATAGGACAGTTGACCACACAATTTCCTTTCCATGTCATTTGCACACAAAAAAGGGTCTACTGGATGCCACATTTTATCTTAGATACAAAATTTCCCATTCTTTGCACTGCAATCAAAGCAACATTTTTCCATAATTAGTCCTGACGAGGATTCAATAATCCTCAATTAGTGAAACTAATTATCTATAATATTTAGTATGGATAATGGTATTCCTAACTGCCTTCGAAGATATCCCCGGTTGTTAATATCTATAATGACCAGGGAAGATTTCAACCACTTTATGATCGTAAGGTCTATCACGATCACTTATGATCGTAATGTTTGCTACGATCAGGTTTACTCGTGATTACCTTATAGTTGATAAAACCTACAGACATGTGGATCATATCGACTAAGGACTATGTGCATTACATTTATTCACGCGTGGTAGTTAATACATGTGCTATTTATTTCTAACATAACAGCATGGTTCACTTTTTTTGTGATGTAACCGCACGGCGAACGTGCAGGATGATGTCTCTCTGAGAACAATTGTAACCAACATGCGCATTCATACAACCATTAAGGTGTCTCTTGACACCTAACAACTATTACCCCTTCAGAGACTATATAAAGGGCGGTGTTGGCAGATAGAGGAAGAGGATCTTAGAGATTCATGATATACAGAAGCTATCAGACTTAGTCTCAGTGACTTGTTTCACTCTGTAAACATATTCAATACAAGAACACGTGAGTATGTTGCTATTCTCTTTGGAGAATACATGAATCTGTATAAAAAAAAAAGCTCATATCTCTTCTTGTGTGACCTCAGGTATTGTGTCTCTAACATTTATAACATAAAATCCAGAGCAAAACATAAGTAGTCCCCACATACTGTTTCCTTCTTTGCTCCATGATTTCTGTCCTGTGAAGCTTGGAAGGCTCCCATCGATACCTCCCACATCATCAATGGCGAGACCTCCACAACTGCCCCGCCGCCGTAACTCCTTCGCCATGTCAGCCGAGGAGCCGCCGCAGCACCACCACTTCATCGCCATTGCCGCTGGATCGCGTTGTGACGGTGCGGGGACAAACGCCGGAAGTGGCGATGCAGGCCAAGAAGAGAAGAAGATGTCCCGGAGGATGCAGTAAAATTTCGGCGAGAAGTGCAAGCCCAGCTCCTCCAAGAAGTAGACCTGCCGCAACTTTGGTTTCATTCTTGGTATGTCCTTCTAATCTTATCGATACTGTTTGGTTAAACTATGCAAGGAAATGGATTTTTTTTTTGTAGTATTGAGTTGTTGTTCGTGTGATGGAATCGAATACAGGTCTGGTACAGGTCTGTATGCTTCGTTTAGGTGATGAGTTGAGTTCGTGAATTAACAAAGAAACAATGGGAATATCTATCTATTAGCCAAGCACGGAGAACTAAGATCCAATTCACTTAATTTCGTCCATCACCCTCAGGTGGTTACGCTGCTCACCTGGTATCGCGCCGCCGCCGTTGTGTATTGTTGCCGGGACTTCGTCTGCTCACTTCGGTCATCACCTTTCACCGGCGAATCAGCGAGGCAGCAAAGAAAACAAGAGTTGGTTATTTCGCTGTGAACGAAAGACTTGTAGGGCCCACCATCAAGTCCAGCACCAACAGGTCGACGCCACGTGGCAGGGAACATGGACGGGAAGCGGCGTCCATATTGTACGCCATGCATCGCACCTCCAGCTTGCCGTGTTCCCCGCAGGCTGGGCTGGATTCGGCCCAGTGCAGGTCTACTCCCGAGACTTGCGTTTCAAGCGTTGGACGGACCACCGCCGCGTTGTCCAGCCCCAGCAGGCCAGCACCGTATCGGGCGCGGCCTCCAGGAGCAGTGCAGTGCCAACCTGTCGGGCTCCGCGTCGGTCGCTCCTTCGGCCGGCGACGTCCCGGGCAGCAACGCGCGTGCGCGTCACCCGTCGAACATGTCTTTTTCTTGCGATCTCTTGGCTCCAAGAATGGAATCCAATCGCGTGTCACCTATGGCGCCTGCACGCCTCAATCATCAGACTGAACGTGATAACGAGAGCCAGCCGGGACTGGTTCTGAGAACCTCGAGCATACGGGCATAGACGTGCATGTCTCAAATGCCAGAGCTCATAACCCTTGCTTTCATCTCATGGCCCAACACAGACGTGCAGCTCTAGCTACAGAGCATCGTGGACCTCGACATGGACACGGACGAGCCTGGACGTTTTCATTGCTCTCAGGTCTTACTATCTTGACGTTTTACGCAGGAGCCTACAAGGTTCTAGATTAGGTACGGTGGGGCCTCCCACCAATGTGGTGGTCGCAGTGAACATGGCTCACCGAACGTGTCACCGCGCGACACCATACGTCGGTTGCTTTCGTTCTGTGGGTAGGGATGGTAATAGGGCCTTATTCTCCATTTCCTGACGTTATTAGGGGACGAGGATAAGACTATTTTTTCCTCACAGAGATACTAATATGCAAATACAATTCTCCATCGGATGAAGCGGGAATGGGGCCATTCTCGTACTCCCATCCCCGCTACCCGTATGGGTCCCCGATAAAATATGTAGGCCACTAGCCTACTACCGCACAACTCGATAAGGTGATAGCCCGATAATCTCTTTTGCATCCTTTACTTTTCAGATGCTAATTAATCAAAAAATATTATCATATTAGAATTGTATGTGGATGTTCATACCCATTTTATAACATTATGGATTTTATTTTATCTTCTTTCGAGATTTAACTTTCGGGTATGGGTCCCTGTGGCGCCGATAACCCGATGGGGACGGAGACGGGGAAGAATAGCACCCGATGGTAGGGATGAGGACGGGGATAAAGAATTTTTCTTCTCTCAAAGATGAAGATGTTTCACCACTCCTCGATGGGAATTGCCATCCTATCCGTGGTCTTCCACGAGCGGCCGATTCTCTTACAGAGACCGGTGGCCTAACGATAGCCACAACTCACGAGCGCGCGTCCACGGCACAAACTCAACTCGGCAGGCAAACCATCAGATCCACCAGCACCGCAACTCCGACGCGGTCGCCACTAGCTCGCCATCACCTACCAATATCCAAGATTCTGGCCCAATCGCGCGTCCGCGCAGCCAAAAAGCACGAGAAAACCGTCCCATCCGTCTTCTGCCCACACCGCCCGCGCGCGGCATTGACGGCACGCGGCACCCGACCTACTGGAAAGTTCGCTCTCTCTCTTTTTTCCCGACTTGCTGGGCTCCGTTCCGTCGTTCGGCCCGAATTGGCACGTCGTTGCACGCCCGCCGCTGCGTTGCCTGCCTGCCGGTGCAGCCGCGCGCCGCAACGCGCCACATAAAATTCCCCGGCCGAGCCGCTGTTTTGACGGCACAAATCTCCAACTCCCACCTACTCGGCTACACACACCGCGGCTAGCTACACATCTCCGCCTCGATTCCATCGAGAAACGCCCGCCCCCGCCGCCGCGAACCCGCGATGGACTCCGCGGCGCTGAAGCCCTCGGCGCTCGACCTCCTCGCGGCGCTGCTCACCGGCCGCGACCCCGAGGGGGCAATCTGGTCGCTCGCCGAGAACCGCCACCTCCTCGTGCTGCTCACCACCTCACTCGCGGTCCTCATCGGCTGCGGCGTCGCCCTGCTCGTCCGCCGCTCCGCCTCGCCCCCCGCGGCACAGACGCCGCCGCGGCCCCTGGCGGCGAAGCCGCAGGCCGACCCCGACCCCGACGACGGCAGGCAGAGGGTCACCGTCTTCTTCGGCACGCAGACCGGCACCGCCGAGGGCTTCGCCAAGGTTGGTACTTGTACTGTGCTGGTACAACCAAAGCTCCGCGCTTTGCTCTTACTAGTGGCCTGCGCGCGCATTGAAACGTAGATGTCAATGTCATGTTTACGTATAAATGTTAATGTTAATGAGGTAAAAAAGAAATCGAAAATGGGATAAACTTTATAGGCAAACAAAAATATTTACCACCGACACCAATGCAAAACCAGGATCGAGCATGATCAAACGCAGAAAAGAATCGACAAATCTTTTCTGCGTTTGAGGACGCTCGATCCTTGTTGATGATGTAGAACATGATCATTGCTTCTCGCTGACGTCTATTGTAACTATCTAATGGCTGATGCAAGAGCTAAGAATTCACAGAAAAATCACCCATTTTTTGGTCGCAACTAAGCTCGCAACCAGTGCTAAACTAATCAAGAAAACCCCAGCAAAAATATGCAACTCCATAGCGAGTAAAAGTAATTTTTATCAGCAAGGAGGAGCATGAAACAATCAAGCATGAATTTTTAAGAACTGAAGCTGTTTCTCAGCTTAGAGAATAGAAAATCAAATAAAATTTTAGACATATCGCAGACAACAAATAACATAATGGGTTTAGTGGTGCAACATGATCCAAGTATTTGATTTTCTTAATTTCAGTTGTGGCGAATTTAGCTATATTGACAGCAAATGTTTCAAGAAGCTCGTATTAGCCTCAGAAAAGTAAACTACTCTGACAATCTGCTAAAAAGAGCATGGCCTACGTGTATATAAGGCCATGGTTTACAATAAATAATGTAGATGAATCTTGCAAAGAAAAGGAACTGTAGAGTTGAACTTTTACTTGTCAAGCAGGCAGTACCATCTTGGAAAGAAATCTGAATCATCCTCACCTCGAGCATAATAGACATGAACCCTTTCTTCATTATCAATCTACAAAATGACACAAATCAACAATAATTGTGGGGATATTAACACCAGCCAGCCACTTTGTTTTTTTTTTCATAGCTTCACCTTTAATTTTTTCATGAGCTTCTTGGACAGTCTTGCCACCCTTCTTTTTCTTCCAATTATGGCCATCCTTACGGAAATTCCTGACAATTTTACGATCATATAGAACAACAGTACCACCTTATTTAAAAGAAAATGACATGTGATGGTTGGTTAGAATGCGCAAACCATTTTGCATTTTCTGATAGACAGAATGGAATTATAATTTAGAAAAGTAATATAAGACAAAGTCACAAAATAACGCAACATTTGTCTACAAAATTTCAAGATGTAACCTATGGTCTTATATACACGTGGACAGGTGAGCAAATGAAATATCAGTGTGAATGTGAATACACAGAAGCTTGTCTTATTTGAAGACACAAAGACATGTTCATTTTACTCATGGTCGCATATTCTGTTATGATCCTAGTCAATATTGCAAGAATAAGAACAGGGTTCCTGTGCACATGGGGAATCCCATATGCACACACCTCCATTTCAATAAAATATTAATTTGCTAGGGCATACCATGTTTATTATGTTAATAAATTGTGTATTCTCTTATGACCTTGGAGATGGTATTCTAATGAGAATAATAACAACATGGCTCATGTGCACAAACATTTCGGTACAAGCGCAGTATAAAGTCAATCACACTCATTTTAGTTGTACTCTAATATTTATCAACATGCATTCATTCATCTATTCTGTTATGAAGACCTAAGACCCGGGATGGGAGATTCAACACCCCAAGTACCATCACTAAATTAACCACTACACTATCTCTCCAAAAAATGAACCAAGAGATCAGCTGAGAGCTACTTGCTTTTTTTTTGTTTCACATACAACGCAGTTGGACCAGAAGCACAAAGTACAACCACCATCTTATACTCAATACTTCAACACGCACCTTTGCGTTGTTCCCTTTTTGTTCACATCATGTCGTGCAGCCAATTATGGCAACTAAATAAGCACAAAGTATGGATATCAAGATCAGTGTTTAGGGTTCATCCAAAACACATACTTGAGGGTTTGTCGATGGGCTGTGCCTGGACCTTGAACCTTGCGTAGTTTGCCAGCACCGCATAGTTCTCATTCGGCCGGAACCAGCGCGCCGCTGCCTCCATCATCAGCTTCTCAAAGTTCAAGCCTGGCCACAAACCACAACAACATCACATACACAAGCAAGAATTCAACTCAAGAAACAACACAATGCTTCTTTCTTTGAACATGGGGAAAAACCGTAATCGTACATCTAAAACTATGTAATACATTTGGTTAAAAAAATTACCTGAAATACGGACGACCAGACGAGCAGCGCTTCACTAGCTTTTCTTCTCCCCTCTACTCCTCTCTGCTCTTCTCCCTTCCCTCCCTCCTCTCTTTTTTCTAAAAAAAAATGAGTTATGCTAGAATTTTAGGGTATTTTATAGGGTAGATTGTGTCACCATTTGGAATGGCGACAGGGACTTACGGGATCCCCGTCGCCATTTGAAAATGATGATTTTCCTAAATTTTAATATTAAAAAAAATAGGGACTTGGGGGATCTCTATCGCTAGTTGAAATGGCGATAGGGTCCTGTCGCCAGTTGGAGTGGCGATAAGGCCTTGTCGTCAATTCAACTGGCGACAAGGACATCTCTGCACTGTTCTAGGGTTTGTCACCATTGCCTAGGCTACTATCGCCATTTGGAATGACGGTAAGAAAATTTTGCCATTTCAAAGGGTGACAGTAGCATAGTTTTGTAACAAAAATCAACTATTTATTTTTTGTAAATTTCTTTTAAAATAATATTATTTTGAAAAAAAAATCTGGATTTGTAGGCACTTGCAGAAGAGGCCAAGGCGAGGTACGACAAGGCTGTCTTCAAGGTGTCCGATCTGGTACGCTGCCGTGATTTGGTCCTTATGCTGCTTACAAGTTCATATCTGTTTGCTTGTATACTATGATGATTGATGCATGCTTCGTTGGGGCTTAGGATGATTACTCCGCGGAGGATGAGGAGTATGAGGAGAGGCTTAAGAAGGAGACCATCGCACTGTTCTTCCTGGCAACGTAAGGATGGATTGGCACTGACATCTCACTTTTACTGCTCCCATTCTACTAGTGGATTGCTTATTAGATCGATTAAGACAGGAGAAAGCATGAATTTTGGTTCGAGTTAGTTGCTAATATGTCTTGTTATTGTTGTTGTAGGTACGGCGACGGGGAACCAACTGACAATGCGGCGAGGTTTTATAAATGGTTCTCCGAGGTTGGATTACAAATCTACTGTTTCGGGTGGACTTTTTGTGTGTGTGATTTTCGTAGTTTGTATCAATGCCCTCTTTGTTTGGTTGGAGTATAGGGGAATGAGAGAGGTGAATGGTTGAGTAATCTCCGATTTGCAGTGTTTGGCCTTGGAAATAGGCAGTACGAGCATTTTAACAAGGTTTGTTTGTGCCTATACATTGATCTGATGAGTATATGCACTCTAATTTGTACACTTATGTTGCTTTTCCCCCCTTTCAAATCTATTCTCAACTGAAGGTTGGAAAGGTGGTTGATCAGCTCCTCGCCGAACAAGGTAACCAAAGCAGAATGACTAATTCATTGATTGTGGCTTAGTTCAGCTAGATTCCAAGATTTTGACTGCGTATATAGTCTGTGTATGTATGCTTACTCAAAAGAACTATATGTCACTCCTCAAATTACAGGCAGAACTTCTAATTTAGAATACAGTAAGGGCTACAGCTTATCTAATTTGTACAGGTACTCAGCATTGTGCACTGAAAACACATTGCAATTTTATCAAGGTTATTTGGTAATAGTGCTCAAATGCCAAAAGAGTCGAATGCTATGATTCTTTTCTGGTTCCTCCCTTTTTTTTCTACACGTACTATTTAGTGCGGCTAAGACTTAAAAAGTGGAGCTTTTAGAAAAATATAACTCAGTCAAATCAAACCTTATTTTAAGATAGGACTGAACTTTTACCATGTCATAATTTTCAGTGAGATATTGTGGGTCTTCTGCAACTTGTATTTCTGGCTGCATGTTTTTTCCCAGTTTTGTTGTGTCCTTTATCATTTGCTGGTGGTTAACTTTTGTCCATCATGTTCTTCTAGGTGGCAAACACATTGTTCCTCTTGGTCTTGGAGATGATGATCAATGCATTGAGGATGACTTCAACGCGTGGTACGTACTGTAATGAGCTTAACCTTGATCTCAACTTTTGAACTCAAGCATTGATGTATACATTGATTCATCTGACTTATCTTGTGTGTTGTCTTCTTATTTGTGCACATAGCTTAATATTGATCTCAACTTTAGAGTTTTGACACTTAACATCAAAAGCTAATGCTTTGTTTCTTCAACTAAAGGAAGGAACTGCTATGGCCAGAGTTGGATAAATTGCTCGGTGTTGAAGATGATTCTTCAGCAGCACCAACTCCTTACACAGCTGCTATTCCGGAATATAGAATTGTGTTTGTCGAACCAGAGGACGCCAGACATATCAACAAGTCTTTCAGTCTCACCAATGGTCATGCTGTCTATGACATTCAACATCCTTGCAGGTATGACATTTTTGCATTTATGTTCCCGTGCCAGGGACTTAGGTTGTGGTACGAGCAAATTCTGATCGTGCTTCTCTTCCAGGGCAAATGTGGCTGTGCGGCGCGAGCTTCATACACCAGCTTCTGACCGGTCCTGCATTCATTTAGAGTTTGATATTGCAGGAACTGGCCTCACGTAAGCATATTCAATGATCCAGATTTGTTAGTTTCGGAAATAAGAGTAGACAAGCATGATTATTTAATTAGTCTTGAGACAGCTGATGACTCCTAGTTTTCCTTACCAGATATGAGACTGGAGATCATGTTGGTGTATATGCAGAAAATTGCATTGAGCCTGTAGAGGAGGCAGAAAAGTTGTTAGGTTATTCACCAGATACCTTTTTCTCAATTTATGCTGACCAAGAGGATGGCACTCCACTTTTTGGGGGCTCTTTGGTGCCTCCTTTCCCATCTCCCTGTACAGTGAGGACTGCACTTACCAGATATGCCGACCTGTTGAATTCACCTAAGAAGGTCAAATTTTTGCATATTTGTTAACTCATTTGCATTCTATTTTTTTATTTGTATTAATTTTATGTTCTCAATGGGTTACTGCAGAGTGCTTTAATTGCGCTGGCTGCTCATGCATCTGAGCCCAAAGAGGCCGAGCGGCTAAGACATTTGGCTTCTCCTGCTGGAAAGGTTGGCTCAATGGTTTGTAATATAGGTTGATACTTTCTGAGTTTACAATGTTGGTGCTGTGTTTTTCACATGAAATTCATTGGGCAGAAGGAGTATTCTCAATGGATAGTCGCAAGTCAAAGAAATCTCTTGGAAGTTATGTTGCAGTTCCCATCAGCAAAGCCTCCGCTTGGTGTCTTCTTTGCCGCTATTGCTCCTCGCCTGCAGCCGAGATATTACTCGATATCTTCCTCACCAAGGTACCCTTGTCTTTGAAATAATACCTCATATAACCTGAGCATATTGATCAGTCAGTCAAGACTCATGCTATTATATTGCCGCAGAATGGCACCAACAAGAATTCATGTGACATGTGCACTAGTTTGTGGGCCAACCCCTACTGGAAGGATCCATAAAGGAGTTTGCTCTACTTGGATGAAGGTATACTGTTGCCTATTCTTTCATGGTTAGAAGGCAGTTTGTTTCTAATGCATTGTTGAATTTATTTGTTGATTGTAAGATAATTGAATTTGACCATTTTAGCCTGCTTTGATGTTTGTATTCAATCCCCATTTGCTCAATCTAACTTTAGAAGGTTGAGGCAACCACTTTCTTTTCCCCCCTTAAGAACTCCATGTTGAATCGTGCATATTTTCCCCAAGTTTCTTGATGTAGGAATGACACTTCTAGTTCAGGTCTTTCTTTAATTTATTAGTATGGGCTCAACTGATTATCTTCTCTTTGATAATTCTCATTGTGAGCTTCCCCTGTGTGGCTATGTTAATGAAATAAATGATATTGTCCACAGCTCATTTCATTCAATTATGCAACCATGTATTACTCCCTGTGAAGTACGTATTAGATCTTTTAATCAACAGTATGATAGACCTCCAAGAGTTCTTGACACCTACTGTTTGTTATTTACTTCCTTCTATAGATGGTTAACATTTCAACTTTAGATTTTGATATAGTTATTTCAAAATCATAATGATTATACATGTAGTCAAGTATAAATTTTTTAAATCCGTTGAAGTATTTTTCAGTGATCATCTTGTCATCCAGTAAACATTTTAGTCTGATTGTCCTGCAGAATTCAACTCCCTTGGAAGAGAACCAAGAATGTAGCTGGGCTCCAATTTTTGTGAGGCAGTCAAACTTCAAACTGCCTACTGATCCTATTGTGCCGATTATAATGATAGGCCCTGGGACTGGTCTGGCACCTTTCATGGGCTTCTTACAGGTTTTTTTTTGACATTGTTTTTCAAGCATTATCGCTCTTTAATAATTTTCACGTGCATATCTATGCATTTGGCACTGGCAGGAAAGATTAGCTTTAAAAGAGTCTGGGGTGGAACTAGGACGTGCCATCCTCTTTTTTGGGTGCAGAAACCGCAAGATGGTATGACCTATATTTCTCCTTTATTCAGCTTCGTCTGCAATTAGTATGTAGGAAAAGTTTATAAATTCTGAAACCTGTAAGCCTGTCACCTGTAGGCTATAATTCCTATGACACAGTAAAATTCCTACCTATCTGCCATGTATATTATTCTATGTTGTTATGTCCCTTATCAAAGCTCCTTGTTATATGTCAGCAAATTTTTCTGCATTGGATTCTACATCTAGTAAAAAGATATTATAGGTGACTGGAAGTACTCTCTAGCCTCTTTAAAACATGTCTGATCAATGTTTTTTTTCTTCAGGACTTCATATACGAGGATGAGCTCAACAGCTTTGTTGATACTGGTGCCCTGTCTGAGTTGATTGTAGCCTTTTCTCGTGAGGGTCCTACGAAAGAGTATGTTCAACACAAAATGGCAGAGAAGGTAAATTGATTCTCATTGCTCAATCCTGTTTTGTTAATCAGATATAATTTTTTCACCATTTCTGTGTAATCTTCCCAGGCTCCCGAGCTTTGGAGCGTCATTTCTCAGGGTGGTTATATTTATGTCTGTGGTGACGCGAAGGGCATGGCTAGAGATGTGCACCGCACACTACACACCATCGTTCAGGAACAGGTATTGCTTGTTTCCCAAAGTTTGTTATTATATCACCATCCCTTGTTACTTGTTAGATTCAGTTTATTACTCAGGGACATATCTAGTGAAAACCATCATTTGTTGCTCTAGAAAGTAACACCAAAACGAGGGTGATCGAATCATCCTCTAGAAAACTGTACTTTCTGGTCGGTTACTGTTCAAAACAAAGATGGGACTTTCATTGGCTTTGACTGGTGCCAACCCTGTTGCTTCGTAATGACCACTAAGTTTAGCTCTCCTATCCTCATTTAGGTAGTGATTCTAATATTGTGAAGTGGCATGGTTACCTTATTGGACTTAAACGATTGCGTGCTTGACTTTTTAGCATAACAACTTGATAAATCTTTGCCGGTGCTCTTGTTTCACAATGAAGTACTTTGATTTTCGTTTGCTGAATGCTACCTTGGATGTACTTTGCAGGGTTCTTTGGATAACTCAAAGACAGAAAGCTATGTGAAGAGCCTGCAGATGGAAGGGAGATACTTAAGAGATGTTTGGTGACAGCCCAGACTCGCAAACTCACCTTTAATGGTGCTTTGCCTAGATGTAAGAGTTCCGCCGCAAATACAAAAGGACGCGTTCTGTAGGAAGTTAGTGAAACGCTTAAGCATCAGAGAAGTTCTTCCCTGATTGCAAAATGTTTGTTTGGTGGGACATATATATGGGGTGTAGGATTTTTCAGATTTGTATGAAGCATGGTGGGATTGTTCGTGTATAGGTCTGCAGCCTAGCTATTATTTGTTCAAGAAATAATCATTGTTGTGATTTCTGAAACTAAATCTAAGTAAAAATGGCCACTTGCTTGTCAGCTTACACGCTTTGCAGTAATTTATAAAAATCTGCATTTTTTTTTTGTGTCATATGCTTTTGCATAAACTGGGCTCCCTCATGGCATGTGCCTATGTGAATTCAGAGGCAACAATCTTGGAACACTGAAGTAATCAGTCATTGGAGCATGGAACTGTCGTCAGGCCATTATGAGATGTTGACATGTGCTGACAACGTCTGTCAACATCTCCACTGCAAACTCAACACTGGCCGAATAGCTCCGTTGCTTGATTGATGTGTGGAATAATTATCATTTCGCCTTCAACGTGTCGATTAACCACGAGGCGAGCTGAATCAAAAGGTTGCTCGTGATCAAGCTACTCTATATCTACACCGAAGATCCATGCACAATCCCGATCGACCCGGTACATGCACAACTGCACGTGGACGAACAGATCTCGGTCAGACTGGGACGACACGCCCCCTGCCAAACATGTAATAACTATTCTACCTCCAGCTACGTCCAGCTAGTCTAACGTACCGACCAGTCTAGGTGGAACTCAGCGCGCAATCCTCGTCCAGCCTGCCCAACAAGAACAATCGATGGGCCAGGGACACCGCCTCCCACGGGCAACATGTGTCCACAATAATAGATAGCGTGTGTGTGACAGTAACTATAACACTATTTTTACCGTCAGATTACAACCTAGAGTTCTGCCTTTTTTTCGAGTAACTATCAGCAGACGCTTAACAGCAAAACGTGCGAAGAGAGCAAAGTAATAGTGTTCACTCTTTTTAGTGCCGGATCACACATGTGAACAAGATTGTTGTATGCCAGTAAAAGTTTGTTGCCATTACAGTAAAAGGTAATTTACTGTAAAGTAAATGTGTTATACCTTGTTTACTGAGTAGTTATATTGCAGTAAAAGCTAATTATTTACGTAGAAGTAAAAGTAAATGTTTATGGAGGTAAATGTGTTTATAATGTTTGACTGATATTGTATATACGGAGAGAAGTAATCGCAAACGTGTTATCCAACGCCGGGTGAGACCTCCATCCCGTATGCACCGGCGTCGGTGGCAGTCTATGTTCCTGCGTCGTCACTCTTCCCTGCGTCGCAAGAAGAGGTGGAGGATGATGGAGCTCAAGGTAGGATACCACCATATAGTAAAACAATATACCATATGTAGTAAGTGGATACATTTCATACAGTAAAACAAAGCAATGCAGTAAACCGTTAAACCCACTACATCAGGACGAAAATGTGCATGCAGTAATAGAATACTATGTACCATCGACATAGTAAAGATGTAGTTCACACACAGTAAAGCTACATGTATAACATAGCCAAAAAAAAAATGAAGGCAACATGCAGTTAATTTATATCGTAAATACAGTAAATTTTAAGATGCCCCGTATAGATGGATCATCATACTTTTTACTGTTCATGCAGACCAGAAGGGAGTGTGTGATATCGCTTCAAACATCGATAACATAATCGACTCGATTGAAGCCGACGCGAGGGGTAAATATCGAGCTATATACTTGTCTTACCGAGCTTTTTCTGAAATTGACATAGTTTGATTTAATATCATTTTATTTATAGTTTAGAAGTGCTTCTAAAACAGAGCTAACGAGCCGAACTAGAGCGAAATCCAGTTTCATTCGAAATTGACTCATTTTAATGTTTAACCAACTAACGAGCGTAATTGGAGCAATTTTGAACCGAGTCAACAAACCTCACTAACGAGCTTTTTCCCCACCCCTAGGCGCGATCCCGGGGATACACCCTGTCACATTTGCTACCCAGGTACTCATCGAGCTGGAGGCGACGGTGAGTTATGGGCCACTGCCTACCATCTCGGAGCAAAGAGAGGTACTCAAATGCAGTAAAAGGTTTATGGGGATCAAGTATTATGCTCACTTTTGCTTTAGTAACTCATCTTTTGTTCATTTTTAATGTAGACGCCAGTAAACGAGGGCGTCAATGATGCTCTAGTAGAGCCTCCAACAGTAGAGGAGCACACTGAGATATTGGATGCAGTAAGATTCTATTGGAAATCAAGTAAACTTGGTGAGGAGCACAGTAAAGAGTGTGAGGACTGGAGATATTGGATGCGTATACACACCTCCCACAAAAGATTCTATTACCAAGCGGAAATCAAGTAAACTTGGTGATCATAAGATGGCTATTGTCAATAGCTCACAAAAGTAGATTGGAGGCCATTGTTTCATTTGCATAAAGCCAATTTTCATTTGCAATAATATAATACGGTTTGAAGGCGGGTTTGCAATTCATTTTCTTGTTGAAATAATCTGAAATAAAGATAGATACAAGTAACCACCTAGAAGTGACTATCCCAATAGTCACCACAACATAACACGAATCCCAGTTCGTACCACCCATCAAGTTTTAATTTAAATGTTGTAGTCTAGTTCTTGGGGCGTGTCAGAGCGTGTCCATAACCTAGGGCGAGGCTATTCGAATAGTTTTAACCTGCGAGGGTGTACCAATGTACCCACACTTGGACATCGCTTTAAGCCAAAGCACACTTAGAAGGTATCTTTGCATGACTAAGTCCTCGAGACTTTTTCCAATATTGTGTATTAACTACGAGCCGCTCGTATGGATAGAAATCCATACGCTTACATGGTAAAGGAAAGCTCGGGATAAAGCTTTTGGACAACTACCATGCTCCCACCTCCATCCCTCCTGCGACCTCCTGCGACCGAGTCAATACACGCCAAAGTACTAGGTCAAGAGAGGTCCCATATACTCTAGTGTGGTTAGCACGCAAAATGCTCGATACGGTGGCGCAAGCGGCTCGGGCAAGTCACACCCAACAGATCACACCGTCTTACCATTGTGCCCAAGTCTAAATCATTTTTGTTTTCATTTTTAATTTTGCAATTAAACATAGCGAAATCTTTGAAACATAAAGTTGTAGTAAATTTTGTGTGATCAAGGTTCTGACTAAGTCGATAACGCCCATTTCTCTACCGATACTAAGCATGTCTAGCGGTG
This sequence comes from Ampelocalamus luodianensis, assembly GCA_036346255.1. Taxonomy (NCBI): domain Eukaryota; kingdom Viridiplantae; phylum Streptophyta; class Magnoliopsida; order Poales; family Poaceae; genus Ampelocalamus; species Ampelocalamus luodianensis. Next base: position 62,343,416 of record CM070633.1, on the reverse strand, counting down.
AAATCGAATCTACTAAGTGACAAGAAATCATCCAGCGATCTCTAATCACGACAAATAACCTAGGCTCGGTAGTAGAGGAATATCATTTGTCTACAGATTATGCATCTAAAGGATTAACTAACCAATTTAACACAAATTAAGCGATGCATACATACGGTTGAAACAAAATATTAGACTTTAAAATATCGGGATAAACATGATCAAACGCTTGCTGGATCTTTGTTGCTCAATTTGTTTGAGGGTCGTTCTCGTGGTTGCCGCAAATATCGAATCTAACGAAAGAACAAATAACAACGAATAAGAGCGAAAAACACCGACAAAACTCAACCATACCACAACATCAAAACAAACCAAACTCACACAGCAACCTAAGCATGATATAACAAAATTTTAGAAACAGAGAACAAATCATTTTAGGTTATTAAGAATTTTCCATGAATTTTCTAAGCTAAAAACACATCAAAACACTAGTTAATTGCTTAACAAATTTTCATGAACAGGAACAGTATCTAAGACCTATCCTGATAATTAGTATACTAAAAATGAAATTTTACAGAATTGGGTTCATTGAGTTTGGACAATTATTGAAAGAGATATACATTTTCTAATTTGGAGATTACATTCTACAACATTAAATTAATTAACAGATTTTGATACTGAGGACAAGGTTGACACTAATTTTAGCAAATAGAACATTTAAAATGAAAATTAACAGCACTGGTTTCACGCAATTAGGATAAAAATTGAATTAGTTATGCATTTTCTAAGTTTTAATTGAATTAACAGTGCAACAGAAAAGCATTTCAGAAATACTAAAGCATTTATACCTTTTTCTACCCACGGCTATCTAGCCCGGACAACGGCAATGGGCCGTGGGCGAAAGGTCTTGACGGGGACGGAGCGCGCGAAGGTGGCGTCGAAGGCGTATTCGAGAATACGTCTTGGCTACTAAAGTGCAAACCTAACATACTCTCACGAGAAATACGCTACAAGCGAGAAAACGCATTACGAGCTACACAACCCTAGCGACAAAGACGGACCCACATGGCAATGACTCGGAGAACAAATAACGGCTGGATTAAAGATTTTCTAAACGTGATTAGCCAATAGGGCCCACAAGTCGAGACTCAAACTAGACATGATTAGAGTTAAACTAATCATCACCGGCGGCGCCGACGAGGGCGGCGGCGCGGCGCGGTGATCTAGCTAACGATGGGTTTACGGCGAGTGGTGATACCCCGGTTCGCGAAGATCTCGCGAACACGATGGCGTGACGCGGACCACGGGGATGCCGCGGTAGCGGCGAGCGGAGGCGGAGAAGAAGACACGGTGCTCGCGGAGAAGACGCGCGAGCCGAGAAGACCGGAAGGTGTGCTTAACCGCCTCAACACCGAGGAGCAAGAAGCACCGCGATAACGCCGAAGCGAAGAAGGCAAACGGCCGGAATTTCCACGGCGGCGGAAACCGAGCTTGAGAAGAATTGGTCGCATGCCCACAACGATGCACAAAGCGAAACAATCCGCCGTTAGACTCGGTGCATCGGTCGATCCTAAGGGACCAAGTGGCGAGGCTGAGACTCACCGGATCGCAAGCGAGCTCACGAGACCGAGATCGCCGGAGGCGAGGCGACGATATCGCCTGGTGATTCACGGGCGCCAGAGACCGGGTTGGGCAAAATGGGCGGCGTCGGCGTGGATCACGGTGGTGCGATCGGCCGCTCAAGGGCGGCGCTAATTTGGCGGCGCTACGCCGTTCTCTTCTCGGCGAAAGCAGCGGGCGGAGAAAGCGAAGCGAGGCGAAGAATGGATGAGTGCGGTGAGGTTATAAAGCTCGCGATGCCGGAGAGGGACACGCGTCCCGGCGTGGCGGCGGCGGCGGCGGCGTGGCAAGCATGCGAGTGCGCCACGAGCTCCGTGAGTCGCGGAGAAGGCGAGGCGTTGGCGGTGGGGTCCACTTGCGTGAAGAAACAAAGCGGTGCGAACAGTGCTTAGACTTCGATCAAGAATGTTTCGGCCGTTGGATCTAAGATGGGCGGTCGAGATTGATGTATGCATTCGGACGGTCGACGAGACAAGCAACGTGGACCGTTCGATCTCCATCGGACGGTGACGACCATCGGGCTCACGCGGTGCAGCTAGGCGGTGCGACCAGAGTCCATTAGTGCGGTCGGACTCGAGTCTAAGTTAGGTGCGAGCGGAGGAGCAGTGTTTCAGTTTGATTTCAAAGGCTGATAAGGTTTGAGGAATTTTTAGACGTAGCTCCTGAGCTCCAAAAATTCTAAAATTTTTATGGTAGCTAACTGGAACAGAGGACTCCCTTGTGTAATTTTTCCAGGAGTTCTCATGCATTAGATTTCTCCCAAGAAAATTCACAAGCTGCTGCCTAAGGGTTTGACCAGATTTCTAAACTGGTTTGACTTGGGCATTTGAAATAGCAACTAAAATCTAAAAATTGTGAAATAATTCAGGGAGGTAGATAGGATGATCAAGATGATAGGAAAAATAATTTCAGAGGATGATCACAAGTTTGAAAGCTAAGAATTTGCTGACAACAATTTCCATTCACAAGAATTTAATTCTAGAAAATGGAAATTGCTAGGGAAAATTTGGAAAACTTCCAAATGATTTGATGAGACAACAAAAGTTTTTATTTCTTCTCAAAATTTTACATTTGAAATACAAACCCTAAGTTAGGGCTGTTACAAAGAGGTTGCAAAGGATGCTCCGAGGTGGCTCTAGCAGTAAAGGAGCCAGCAAAGGCACCACTGCTGTTGGCAAAGACAAGGAGGCACACGCGGTTAGCGCTAGCGCGATAGAGGTACATTTTGGGCCATTGACAGTATTTTGTTACACCACATACAATAAATATGTGAATGTATAACAGTAAACCATAATACTTTTTACCGCAAGAGACAGTAAAAGAGGGTGCAAAAGAAGGCCCAGACGTGTCTTTGCCAGCAAAGGAGCTAGTAAAGGCGCCCACTGCTCTGGGTAAAGACCAGACGACTAGATCCATCGTGGCAAAGGTACAGATTATCTATAACAGTAATTTTACGCTACATACAGTAAATACATAAATGTACATCAGTAAAACATGAAACCTTTTTTTACTTCAGGATGCTACCGCCCTCCCAAAGCTCAAAATCAAACTTGATCGTAGCAGGAAGACAAAGAAGCCGAACACAACAACAACCAATAAGGCGACTCTTGTGAAGAACACTACATCAGGGAAGAGCATGGCACCCGCAAGTTAGAAGGGTATTAGAGATGCTATTGTATTTAGGAGGAGGCTGATCAAAGCACCCAGCAAGCTAGTGTCTCCATTCAAGGCATGCATCAAGCAACCGGACGTGCTTATCACCACAGCCCCAGGTGATGGAGCTGGTATGCACATTATTTTTTACTTCACATTCACATATTTTTTTTGCTAATATGAATGTTATGTACTACAACATCTATTTGCTCCAGTCTAGGGATGCAATCATCTTGGCCACCGCGAAGATATTGTGGAGTCATTCAAGGACAAGCAAATGACTAAAGACATGTTCATTTCATAGTTCATCAAGTGCTTGCACCAAGACAACGTGGATCTGAGGTCGGACATCGCTGGGAGGTCTTCGTCCTTCCCTCTGATAATGATCATTCTCCCAAAGGCAGGGCTCACGACGGTCCTCGATGAGCACACACTACATCCCCTCATGGCAATGGCAACTTCTGGGTAGCGCACACACTCGACGAAGGAGAATAGTGGCCTAGAAAAATCTTCCTGGACACACTCAGTACCAGTCGAAGGAAGCACAAGAACTCTAGCACATCAACGACTTACTTGAGAATCCAACTCTAGAGCTCGCTCAAGTGCCAGGCTACGACCTCTTTGCTGAAGAGATCGCACGAAGGCATCGGAGCACCATGGCAAGACTCGAGCATCCTCACCAGCATCATTCTGGAAGTTGTAGCAGTACGACTCCATCATCTGCCAATTGTTCGACCAACTCATTACACGGAGATCGACGCGACCGTAAATCACGTCGCTCTCCTGACTTGAGGAAGGCTCCCAGGAGAGGTGATCGCTCATCACTCAGGGGCGGAAGTTTGCAGCAGCAGACGAAATACAAGGAGTATTTTCCTTGTAAGACTGAGGCCTATTATAGGTCAAGTCTACCTGTGACCAGGTATCATCGAGTACGGTCACTGGGTGGCATCAACCCTTCTTTCCTACAAAGAAGGCGTCTAGAAGTTATTACCAGATGCTGAGCGTTCTCGCCTGACCTCTGAGCAGTTCGTTGGCCGCCACGTTTTCGACTAGTGAACATGGAGAAATTCGATGGATCTCAAAATCCCATTGAATTCCTTCAGATCTACACAACAGCTATCCAAACAGCAGGAGGAGGAGAGCATGTAATGGCGAATTTCCTTCAAACTATGCTCGAAGGGTCTGCTCGATCGTGGCTACTAAACCAGCCACTCGAGTCGATCTACTCGTGGCAACACCTCTGCGACCTTCTGTTGACGAACTTTCAGGGCACCTACAACTGCTCTAGAAAGGAGGAAGACCTGCACTAGATGAGACAGAATGACTACGAAACTCTGTGTCAGTTCATCAAGTGCTTTAGTCAAGTTCGTAATTTAATTTCGGAGGTTTCTGACTCATCTGTTATCAGAGCCTTCAAGCAGGGAGTCCACAGTAGAATGATAACGGAGGACATCGCTTTGAACCCTCTTGCCATTGTTGCTGAAACTTCGAGATGGCCGATCGATACGTGACTGCTGCTGAAGCGGTCGAATGGAACAACACCATCAATTGGGAGGACAACGTACCTCAAGAGGCACGTGAAAGTGGTAGGAAAAAGGACAAAAAAGTCAATAAATTCAAGAACAAGGTGAAGGGTCAAAAGCCCCAAGCCAGTGGTTCCAAGGAGGTCTTGGCCATAAGCGACAAGGAGCCACGTAGTTCCAAACCAAACTCCGACTGAGGCAAAGGTAAGCACCCTGATCGGAAGAACGACAAGCCTTGGTGGTGTCCTTTCCATAAAAAGGAAGGACACAATCTTCGCAACTACCGGGTTTTCCTACAAAAATTCGAGGACTATTATTCCGGCAAAGGGTTGCTTCCTACTCTTGAACACATAGGCCAAACGAGTGGACGAAAGGAGTCAGACGACGATGAGGAGATATCGTTTCAAGATCCGCATCACACCATCGATCACATCTATGGGGGATCGTCGGTATATGAGTCAAGACGACAGCTTAAGGCTGTCAAGCGTGAGGTAAAGTCCATTGACTCCTCTCTTGTCAATAAGATGCCGAAGTGGTCGGAAGTCACCATCTCTTTTGAGAAGGGTGATTGCCCGATTCCTTCGACTCGACCAGGTCGATTTCAACTCATGGTAAAATCTGATTTCAAGTCATGGTAAAATCAGAGACAGTTTTTATTTAGAACCGTATGTGATGCTTCACAGATGGTTTTCAACACGAACCGTCTGTGATATTACTTCTTCACCGACAGTTTTTAGCGCAGCCAGTAACACAGATGATCGCTAAATCAAAACCATCTATGATTGTGTTTAATACAGACGGTTTTGATCAACCGTCTGTGATGAGGAGTCTAGTATTAGCCTTTTTGTAGTAGTGTGACCAGAACTAAATGGTTTGAATGAGTTCATTTGTTAGCTGCTAATGACCAGAACAAAAGTAATCAAAATTTGTTTGAAAGTATGCCAGCACTAAGAAATAGAATTTATCTCTAGCTGTCAACATTGCAGTACGTTTGCACATAGTGAGACAAGTTTGACTGCTCTTCAGCCCTTAGTTTTTAGTTTACAGCCTAAGGGCTGATTGTACTGTTGGACTGACGGCATGTAAACCCGAATTATGAATGAGTTTTTGTGCAGTTCAGTGGTAAAAGAGTGCTATTCTTGGGCTTGGCAGGATAGGCTTAGCTGTAGTAGCATGAATTAAATTGTGAATAGGAGAAGTGCATTGAACTTGTTACTACATATTGCATTGAACTTAGTATGTATTAGAGTATATATTACCTTCTGATCTACAACAAGTAGTGGCTCAGATCTACAACAAGTATGTATTGCCTATTGTTGAGATCTACAAGTAGTGGTTGTTTAAATTCTGTACATGCAATTCAATTATGTAAATTACAACCCCAAAGACTACAAGTACAACACACAACTTGGAGTTATTCTCAAACAAGAATACCTAGGCACCATGAAGGACTTGGATTATGAAGGTGATCCCATTGATATCCGCCCGACGACCACATGGGCAGATTACTATATGGATGAAAACGGCATAGGAGAGACAAATGCAAATAGAGTGAAATAAGAGTTCTGGTTAAAAAGATTGCTACTCCTAGTTTATATATAGTCCACTGTTACATTTTTTATCTAACTATACATTTCCTACATAAATATGAAGGCTTTGTTTTCTGTGGGTGATGAGGACAAGGAAGAGGTTGACTGTGTTTTCGAACGGTATGCAACGAAACGAGTACGGGATATGATGTACCAAGCTCACGTGGATGTTGTTAAGAAGTACTACGGGAACCATGGAGAGAAACTTGATGATGCTCTAGCCCGTCCAAGAGAGCTTTCAGAAGAACAATACTTGCAGGCCAAGCTAGACTGGTGCAAAGAGGAAGATTTCCCTAACCTCTCCCATTACTGGGTCACTGGGCATTTCAAGGAAAAGCTAAGGAAAGGCCAACAATCACGGTTGGAATCCGATGTTGCTCAAAATAGAGGATGGTCGCGACCATTTGTAGGGACACAACAATTTCTAGTATGAAATCTATCCATTACTTAAGCATTATTTGTGAAGTCTGTTTCCCCTCTTACTTAAGCATTATAGTCCAAAAGGTGTTGTTGGTGGTGTTTCTAGGGTTAAGTTGTGGTTGTTTGGTCTGTAGAAACAAATGTTTGGTCCTAACAAGGTTACTGGATTAAACACATAGGTCGTAATAAAATCAAGAATAAAAAATTTGGATAACAGCAGAAGTAGTGCTGCAGTCAGCAGCCAAAAAGCATAACAACACATGGTAAGCTATCTGGAGTGGATTATGTAGTCAGCTTATAACTTATCAGTATTTTTGTAGTTATGTTGTACTGTCTGGACTGGATTATGTATGAGAAGCTTCTTTTTATTTGCTTTGTTTAGTCTTTACTAATCTGCCTAGATGTTGCTTGCCTTCATGTTCTTTTTATGTATATATACATAGATGAGGATTCGTTTTGACATTGTTCAGCTGTCTGAAAGAATATCTTTCTATTTGCTTAGTTGCATATACGGTGAATCAATATATTGCCTAGTGTTTTCCTCTTTTACTTTCTACCAAAGAATGATTTTCTCTAAATGCTTGGTGAATCAATATATAGCTTCAGTTAAGGAAATTATCTGTTCATCCCTGAGAATCAATATTGGACCATGTTTTTTAAGTTTTGGCTAGGCAGTGTATGTTCTTCTCATTTTTAACGTTTATATATAAGCATCACAGCTAATTCCATCAATCTTTACTAATTTTCTATGATAATGGGAATCACTTAAATTAAATATGAGATGAGCCTAAATTTAAATTGGTAACATGTATTTGTTGAAAAAGGTTCAAAAAAAAATAACAAGTATGCTCTCTCCATAAATTTACCACGGATCTTACTGGGATTATATCAATTGCATCATAAGATCAAGGTACCTCTATTATTGTCTTCATTTCTACCCCTATCGTTTTAATCTTCATACACCGATATTTTGATGTCTTGTGGTTATTAGTTGTGTGATGAAATTAACATGCATATTTATATGATCTGCGAGTCGCCTTTCATGTAAGCTGCAGGGAATCATTTATACATATGTAGAGGTAGAAATGAACACAATAATTTTTGGTACAGAGTATACATCATTGCTTCTATTCTCATGGATATTTCAATTGTTCATTAGTTGGTGTTGCACATAAGTTGTTGGTATAGAGCTTGCACACTTGTTACATTACTACATTTTTTCCTATTTAAGGAAACATTTTTTTCTCAACGAAGAAAGATATTCTAATGTGCTGAGTGTACTATCACCCATCTGCATGTTTTCAAGATTTATTCACAATCCATACTACCAATGAATTCTATATATTTATCATTTCAATGAAGATTGTGCACACATGCTCCCCTACAAAAAAGCATATGTGTTGGATTATGAGGAACAGGAAGTAGGGGATGATGTAGTGTTGGGATGTGCAATCAGTAGGGTACATAGAGCGATGAAGAGCAAAAGAGATTAAATTCAGAACATATATGTACAACCACCATGCTTTACATTATATCTTATTTCCGTTGTATTTCCACAAGTTGAAAATTTTCAATTGAGTTGTAGGATAACTACCAAGCAACACTTGATAACTATGAACACCCAGAAGATTCAGAGTGGCGCGACTTGGATGGAAAAGTTCTATACACTATCGGTGGGCGCCTCTTCCATGGCCGCGTACCGATAGGTAATGGTGCTGTGAAGAAGGCTGACATTATAGCGGGTGCCAAAGGAAGAAACATTAGGCCATCCAACACCATGTCATATCGAGCTTTGCTCCAAGAGAATGTGTAGCTTCAGCAGCGACAAGAAGTTCAAGGGTGGGTGATTATGGTAGTAATTTTAACTGGAGATATATCAATGAATTTGTCATGTATAACAAATCTTCAATTGGTTGTCTTCCAAATGGAGGTGCTTTTCCAGAAGCTCGGAGAAAAACCACCAATGGAGATGATGGGTCATCAACCACCAAGTCAAGTTTAGTTTAGAAGACTTACTACATTGCAAAAATATTCTTTTGTCTTTTGGATGAAAAGTTCATCCAGAGAACTAATTATTTTTGGTATGGCAGAATGCCACCAAGCAGTGCGGCAGTTCACAGGCTTCATGTTGATTAATGTAACACCTGGGTATAACCTCATTCTTAGTTCTATGTTGATGGTAAGGTAGCAAGGAATGTCACCCCTATTAGATGACACGTCATTATTGCAATTGAAAATTTGGATGGTTGAAGTTTGCCTATTGATTGCAAATATATTTTTGCCCTCGTGTTATACATTGAATTTGTGAATTTCTGCTATCCATGGATTGCCTATAGAAGCTAGATTGCAATTTGCATGACCATACATGTGCTAATTGTTATGCTTAGTTGTTTTCAGAGTATATGTTTTTTTTTCTATTGAGCATACCTACAGTCCAGCAGTTGTAAACACCTTGCTTTTGTTCATATAAGATGGATAAGAATTGTGACATTACTTCTCTCCTATTTTAAGATCCAAAATGCTACTAGCTAGTACTATTTATGTCATATTTATGGTGGTATGCAATGTAAGGTAATGTACAATGTTGCCAACAATAGTAATATGATTGATTGTACATATGGCTTGCTGCAGGGGACTGGTTCTTCGCATGTGGGCTCACAAGTAGCCTATGAAATCCTCGACAATGAGATTGGGGGCACACAAGCAGTTGATGACAACATGGGCAGCGAGGACAATGGCAACACCATCTTTCATGTGCCTAACAATGATGCAATCGATGATGCCGGTGCAGACCAAGCTAACAATGGAACTTCTTAAGAATCATGCCTCTAGTGCAATCTGACTTGTAGCCACAACTTGACTTTCTTTTGGCCTTTTGGCTTTTGGACTTATCTTTTAGTCTTTTAATGTGGTAGCAACTTGGTAGATGAGAGACTTATCGCTTGGCTCAACATGAGGCCTATTGTGCAAACTAGCTTATGGTGTGAACCTATTTACTTATGCATGCAAACTTATCGAGACACGAATGCTTTGTAATTTGGTAGCAACTCGATGCTTGTTAATTTGGTACTATTACTAGTTGATTGTTCAATGAAACCTATTTCTAATGGAAGAATGGTTTATATTGAATTGTTAATGTGTTATATATATGCCTGGTTGATTTATATTTCATTGTGTGAGATTGGATCTGTCTAATATAAATTATGGGCTTCTTATGATTCAAATATAAATTATGGGCTGCTTATGATTCAAATATTACTATTCAACGATACTCATATTTTCCTGACGGCTAGTGCAAATAGTGGCTATGCCAATAAGCAGTGGGATCGACCATTTCCCAGTCGGGTTCGGGCTGTTAGTAAAAAGAGCAAATATGTTGGTTCCCAAAAGCCGTCATGAATTTAATCCACGGTGGTATTTCCTCGCAGGGTGATCAACACGGATTCGTGGTCAGGTTTAACGGAAAAACCGACGACGGGGTAATTTCCCTGTCGGCCACCATCGGGGATAACTGTCACGAATGATTTTCCTACCAGGTAGCCGTTAGGCATTAAGACATATGCATCGGAGGACCCCTCACGGCTAATGCATGACGGTTACCCGTCAGGAAAATAATTCCTGACAGTTATTCACTTTTTCCTAACAGTTTTCAACGGTCGCGAAATGTACTGTTTGGAGTAGTGTTTATTGTTGGTTTTTACTGTCACAGGTGATGCGGTGATGTGGGATCATTTTTACTACCAGTTGCGTGATGGAAGATTTTACTGCTGGTACGGATGCTCTGCGCCATTTTACTACCGATCACAACACGCAACGCACATGTTTTACTGCCGGTTCTGTGAGGGTAGCGCGGGGGGCACAGAGGAGGGGAAACGTGGGCTAGCACTCTACGTGTAACATGGTCCAAGCTACGATCCACACACAGAATAAGCTACTCTGCACGCTGAATAGCGCTATCTAGAAGTTGACTCGCACCACCTAGCTTTGTACATGGAGAAATCACATCATCATCTTCATCATCGATGACAGTGTCTCTACGCCCGTTTAGATCAAAAGCTAGCACACGTTGTGTAACACCCTCCCTTCGCCCTCTCTTCCTCCCCCTTCTCTCTTCCTCCTCTCCCCCTACCAGTGTTGACGCCGGCACCGTCCTCACCGCGCCAGCCCCTGCCACCCTGTCTTGTCGCCTGCAAGCGTCGCCTCCTCCACCTGCTCGTCCTCGCTGGGTCCCACCTCCAGTGCACGACCGTCACACGTTCCGCCCACGACAGCACCTGTGCTTGCCTCTGCGGCGCCATCTCCTCTGCCAGCTGCTCCACTTCGCTTGTGCGCGTCCTCGACCCTCACTCTCCGTGTCAACGCCCATCGCCCGTCGCGCGTCCCGTCCCGACATGCTGCACCTGCCCCCGTCTCATCCCGGCTCCCTCGGCTCCGCTTCCGCCAACACCATGTGCGCCTCGGCCCTTGCACGCCACTGAGCCCTTCCCAGCAGCCATCTCCCCTCCCCTCTGGCTACAAAGAGCCCTCCCCTCCCCTTCGGTCCTGCCCCATCTAGCCCTCCCCACCTCGTCTCCCCTCCTTCCCCGTGCGAGAAGAACCAAGCAAAGGGAAAAGACCGAGGGACTCACCTTCGGAAGTCGCCACCGTTGCCTCCTCCGGCCGCGCCACTGCCGCTTGGTGCTCTCCTCGCCGGCCCGGTGAGCCCGGCGGCGCTGCCGCCTCGTGGTCCGCCGCTGCCGCCACGCGCCTCGAGCCTCCATCCTCTCCCGCGTGGCTACTCCTTCTCCCGCCGCTACTCGCGCCTCCGCCTCCCTCTCTCCTTCTCGCTCGCCCGAGCCCCCTTCCTTCCTTTAGGGCAGCAGGAGCCCAGCGCCGTGGGCTGCGCACGCGCCGTTTCCGTAGGCCATGGTGGGCCAAAATGTGGCCATGGGTCGCTGCCAGCTTTTCTTTTTCCCTCCCTTTTCTGTTTTGTTTATTATTTGATTTTCAAAGTAGAACTTCAAGTATTCATTTCTTTCTCGCCGTAACTCTAAAAATTATGAAACTTGTTTCTAAAAATTTGTAAAATCAAGGTCTTGCTGATGGCACTGATCTTGTTTATTTCAGAGTTCGTTTCTTACTTCTTGTGTATTTACTTGTTCTCCTTGTCGTTTATTTATTTTCCGGTACTTCGTCCGTGTAGAGTTTGAAGATGCCGGGAACCTTCACTTCGATCAAGCTCAAGATTATTAGGACCCTCTTACCTTTAATCCAGGTGAGTCAACACTTTGATCATTTTGAACCTACATTTTATGCAAATTATGTTCTTTTAAAATGCGAAATTGCATGCTTTAATTCTTTATGCAAACGTATGTCAAATCTTAAGGTAGTTAAACGCCAACTTGGTAATTAAATATTAATATGCCATCCTTTGACAATTGAATCCCTTAATTCTTGTCACCCTAGTAACTATGTGGTAAATACTAGTTATAGGTTGTACTTAAGCGACATGCTAGTCTTGCTTAAGTACCGAGGTATTAAATACCCCAACCATCATCTCTTCAAATATGAAAATGGTTTGAGCCGTCATTGCGGATAAATGACTGAAATGGTTATGATAATTTGGTTTTACTCCTCAAAAACCCTAATAACTTGCTTTTATCACATCTGGACGGATAGTAAGGTGGTGCGTGCTGACGTAGCACGAGAATGGTGAGTATGTGGTATGAACCGCTCGGATGGATTAAGAACTTAATCTTGTCATGATCTCCCGTGTAAAACAAGTACAACTACAAGTCTACAAAAATTGCGACTTAGCTTAGTAAATTTATCAAACCCTGAAAGTCATCTCACGGGAGGAATAAAGGGGCGCAAGCTTTGGATACATCCGGCTTAATGGGACACCGTGTCAAGGGTGAAGTTGCTAATCGCTGAGGTGTAGCCACGCTATGCCAGTCGCTGAGGTGAACATCCCGCGCAACGTATGGGCGCAACCCCATATGGGTGAGATGATGGAAGGGGCGAGATATTTAAAAAAGTTATTGTGACGACCTCTCGACTACATGACCAAGGAATCATGTAGGGCAACGAGTTAATCATTTCTTATGGGTAAAGTGTACAATCTCTACGAAGTTATAAACTGTTTAAACAGTCGTGCCTACGGTCAAAGGTGGAGATAGGAACTTAACTTGAGTTAGTTCTATTTGAAAAACCTTGTGGGTGGTATGAAAAATATGGTGGGCTCACCTAGCCCTGAGATTGGTTTTTTCTGGGTCTTTGTATCCAGTGTTGTTTAGTGGTGGATGTAACCATAATCATAATAAGCATGAAGGTGGAGGTAACATCTGCTGATACAAATACTGCACAATTACTATCTTTAATAAAATGTGATTTTGTTAAAATGCGAAGTTATAGGAATTTGTAATTATGGTAATTGAAAACATTGCCTTAGCAAATAAAATAACCGAGTCATCCTTGTTAAACCTTGCATGTATAATATTGCATTGTGTGTTGGCTCACAAGCACGGTAGTAGTGCTCATCCTCGCTCTTTTCCTCAAAACCATCAGAGGCTGCAGATGAAGGAGATTATGCGTACTACGAGAATCCAGAAGTCAACGAGTAAGGAAATAATAAAGAATAGTCTAGTTCTGTAGTCTAGGTCTGGCCTCAGTCTAAGCGAACTCGTTCGGTATTTGCGTACAACCGATATTATCCAGTCTTTGGTTAATATCAGTCGTACACAGGTCACATCAATCGCTTGCCTGTGGAGAGATGAGCTCTACCCCTTTTACTTCCGCTATCGCTTTCGCATCTTTTGTAATGTTTAAAACTCGACCCGGTGTAGTCTATGTCACTTTGATATTTGTAATATATTTGAATATTCTAGTTCACGTCATGTATGATATGATTCAGCAATGTGTCTGTGAATGCTATCTACTGATCCAGTGAATAACACAGTATTTTTACAGAGGATTTAGATTTGCGAAATCCGGATCCGACACGTTGAGCATGCGTGTTCTTTTTATATAGGGAAAATTCATCATATACCCTCTTCATAGTTCAAAATCTAGAATATACCCTCCTACACATCCAAATTCATAATATACCCTCCTCTAATCTATTTGCTTTACAAACACCCTCTTTATACCTTTTCAATGTATTTTCATATCCTTGTGTATTCCATCACTTGAAATGACCAAAATACGATTAAAATTTGTGCACATTATTTATATTTATATCACTTGAAATGACCGAAATGGACAAGTGATATAAATATAAATAATGGATGCTATTGTTAGTGGATGCTATTAAAATATATTTCTATCACTTGTCAGTTTAGTGGATGCTATTCCATTTGGTCATTTCAAGTGATATAAATATAAATAATGTGCACAAATTTTAATGAGGGTATTTTGGTCATTTCAAGTGATGGAATACACAAGGATATGAAAAATACATTGAAAAGGTATAAAGAGGGTGTTTTAAAGCAAATATGAATGAATTGTGTATATTCTAGATTTTGAACCACTTTATATATGAATGAATTGTGTCGGCCACGTACGGAGTCAGATGGATAGATGGATTCACCCATTCAAATGCAGATCGATGAGGCTAAATTCTGTGAACTGTCGATGTGTATTTCAGGTATGAGTGACAGCTCTTGCAGATGCATCATGCATGAGATGTATAAGTAGAGATAACGTGAATTTGCTTCTCGATCGATTGCATGCCGTTCTTTCTACGGTAGCTAAATCTCTGCTGGGGTCTACAAGACCCTTCTATATAATATAATATAGCTGGAGTACTGTTCTTGATGACGTGACGACTGATGAGTAGCTCCAAGCCAAACGGCCTATGCCTCTGTCGATCAGCGCTTGCGTGCGTAAGAGACGCTGGCACATAGGATCGGATCTTCAGCTAGCTAGCGAGCGAAGATGCACGGTCTTCCACTCTTTCTTGCTCAGGAAGGGGCACACAGCTAAAACCCACACGCATCTGAATATCTTAGAGATCGATCGATGTTGCTGTTCCCGTTTGGCCGCCTGCATCCTGCAGGTGAGTCATGCATGCGCACGCATGTCCAATTGATTGTGTGTTCCTGTGTTCAAGCATGCACTACCTACTTTGTTGCCTAGCTAGCTAGTCCTTAAATAATTCTTGAGCTTCTAGCTCTTTTAGCCTCTTTTTAAGATAAAATAGCAAATATATCATCCGACCAAAATGATAAAAAAATAACACTGTAATACATTAGACGCGTATAAGAGAGCGCGGTAGGTGTCGTTACAGTACTATTTTTACAATTTGGTGAGAGCGAAATCTATCTTTACTATTATAAATAAAAAAAACCTGCTATTTTAGCCGAAGGCACGTGATTCTTTTACCCTAGCTTTCTTTCTTCAATTTACTTACGCGTGTTGATCATATATACTGTTCATGCGATTGAGTTGACTGCGTGGACCTCTCCCTGTCTCCTCGATCGTCTTTTCCTCTGCAGCTGCTGCATGGTCGACTAGTGTTTCGATCCCACTTTCGCTTCCGGTTCATGCATGCATCTGATCTACGGCTCGGTCGCATAATATTTTTCACAAGGCTTGCCTGCTTCTATGCTTTTCTGGCGGTTAATCAGTGGCTTGCTTTTACATGGATCGAGTACATACATACTTAGTTGTAAGCTGTAACAAGACAAGACATGTATGCGGGTTCGGGCAAATTATGTACGGATCCGACCCGAAACCACTCTTTATATACCGGCTCGCACCACCACGTCCATGGCTTCGTCTAGTTACACCCTCCTAACACGCACTCGCGTCTGCCTACTTCTTTGCCACACTAACAAGAAGAAGAAGAAGAAGAGAAGAATTCTTGTATCGATCGATGGAGAACGAGCCGGAGGCGCACGTCGTCCATGGCGTCAACCTCGACCTGCGCCTCGAGATGTCGCCGCGCCGCCGGCAGGCCACCGGCGGCGCCGCCCCGGGCGTCGACCACCGTGAGGCCTTCTCCTGCAACTACTGCCACCGCAAGTTCTTCAGCTCGCAGGCGCTGGGCGGCCACCAGAACGCGCACAAGCTGGAGCGCACCCTCGCCAAGCGCAGCCGGGACATCGCCGCCCCGTCGTCCCCGACGCCGCCCGGCCCGCCGTCGACCCGGGTCGTCGACGGGTTGGACGTCGGGGACTTCTGGACGTACCGTGCCGCGCGAGCGGCGGAGGACGAGGCGGCGGCGGCGCCAGCCGCCGTGATGAGTTGGGCTGACGCGGCCGACGGCGGCTGCGGCCGCTACCGCCACGGCCAGAATGGGGACGAGATCGACTTGTCACTGAAGCTTTGAGCTATAGCTGTTATGCATGGTCTTAATTAGTTCGAATCTTGCATCAGCTGGTGGTCAATTCCCAGTGCAATTGTTTTAGCTAATTCATAGACTCTTTTGAGATGCTTCAAGTTAATTTAGTACCTGGTATATTTCATGCAGTAACTAATCCTGCCTCTCTATATAAATATAGGCCTAGCATCTCCATGCATATATATGATATGCATGGGTCTCATTTATTTATATCAATGTTATATATAACTTGCCGAATTAAAATTTTGTGTGTGTGTTGATGAGGATATGCTCGCTAGCTAGCTAGCTACTCCCGTGAGGAGAGAAAATAGAGTTATCCAATAATACTAATTGAGCATGGAGTATTTCTTTGCCTTATTTTTTGCTCTATTTTGTGGAACCTGTTCATTTTTTTTTTGTCTTGAACTAATTAACCGTATTCATCTCAACATTGGCTCCGTTGCATGATTAATATGTTAATTTTCCCTTTGTGCGAAATATGACGTTGCAAGTAGAATATTAGCTAGAATTAATGACTAGTGCATGCCATACTATATTGATCTCAGATAAACCATATATGCACCAAATAAAGCTTGGACTGCTGTGCTGTTGCTGTTGCTGTTGAATGCTGCATATATGTCTGTTGTTGTTGTGCTTTTCTTTTTTGCTTGGGTACGTCTTGTTAGATTAACTCGAGGTCTGGTACGTTTTTCCAGTTTAATTCTTGGAAGTTGCTTGCTCGGCTGCAAGAGTCTTTGCTCCCCCACTCCTAATGGCAAAAGCATATCAATTGGGGCTTTTGCTTTGCCAGAGACCATGCATGTGTCAAACTGTCAATACATACATAGATCGGTCGATTAGATGTTTACTGACCCAACCCAACCATTGCATATGCATAGTGTTCACACATTTACTCCTTTTTACACAAGTTCTTATACTGCACGCATCTACTATGATCAGCCATAAACGAACACCTGCAACTTTGGGGAACATTAACAGTAGCAGCACGACATTTTCAACGAAGATTAGCATGTGATCTGATGGCTATACCTAGCTAGCAATATATATAATGTAGAGTTCAAAGTTGATTTGCTACGGCAGACAGTGTGATGATAACTAGCTAATTAATTGTGATCACGGCAAGCTAGTAAACGGTTGATAGTACTTATTCGATCTGATCTTGAGCAAGTAAGCAACAACGAGTACGCTTGCCATGACGGGTCTGCAGTGTCCAATTAGGAAACTAGATGTTTACACCACACCAAGTTATATAGTAACAATTTTGTATTAATATGTGTAGCTCTGCACTGATAGTTATTAGTGGGCACCTACTGTTGATTGTAGTATTTTATTTTATATGTACAGATCAATCAAATCGATTAAGCGTCCATCACGGCTAAACATATATATAATCTCTCAATAATTGGCTAAATTAACCATAAGCCATGCGTGCATCAGCATCGAAGTCACAAAAAAGTTGAGGAGAAAATTTAAATTGGGTGCAGTTCCTCAACTTATTAACGCATTAGCGGAGCTAACTAGAAATATCGAAGGGTTTTGCATAAGTACTCCACCTACGACTATGTTATCGTAATTAAACTGAAACTAATTCTAGAGCTCCTCATGCAGCTTTGCCAAATTAAACACGAAGAGATCTGATCCAGGCAATTAAGTCAAAAAATTATCGTAATTTAGTGGACTAATTAAGCTAGCTATAGTGCTCCGATGCTGAGTTTACAGCCAAAAGCCAACCCAAAACCAACAGAGAATTTGGTTAGCTAGAATTCATGTATGCTAGATCAACTATTCCAAATTAACCCTGCCAAAAATCCGTGAAACTTTGAAAGCAATTAACCAGTGATTGTACTCATAAAAACATTTTTTTCTTCTATTTGTATATAGTTAAACCAGCCGCTACATTCAACATGCAAGCAACTGACAACTACCTATATATGATCTAGCAGTAATGCATGGAAAACCAAAGCTCAATGCATACATATAGGTACTTATATATGACGGCAATGGCGTGTGTTAGTGGGCCTGCCCTAAGCTAGCTCCTCCTATTGAGCAATCCTAGTCCTTAGCATGTGACTAACACAAACACAAGAAAAGCGCTGTGCCCTATCAAAGTCATCGGTTCTGAGCAAGAGTCCAAATCTTCAGTCACTGATTGAATTGGCAGCTGCTTACTTATTAATTGTCATCATGTCATGGCTAGCTCGAAGTGCATCTACGTTCACATCTCACGTCTGGATGCATATGTAGGCAGGTGTACTAATCGCACACCAATTAATGGCCGAACGAATTAATAGTTAGAAAGGTCAATTATAGTGTGGCACTTCACTTGTAAACTAGCATCTGATCAGCTAGCTCCTGCGTGCAGATAAATACTTACACAGACTCAGGCAAACGTCATGTCGCTGCCAAACCGTACCCTTAATTTCTCGGTGCGGCGGCAGGCGGCCTCAGGAGAAACCTCAGAGACCTTATCGTGTTGGAGGCATTTGAGGCAAGTGGACAAGTGGGGGGCACTTAACTTCCTTGCCTCAGGTCAGCTAGCTTAATTAACTAGCTCGTAGCATCGTGGAGTCATGGATATATTGTGGCATATCAGTGAGGAAATTAAGTGAGTGAGTGAGAGAGAGGCCCTTGATTTCTTCGTACATGTATGCCCTGATTCATCGAACCAAACACAACCTTAAGGGTCTGTTTGGGACAGCTTCAGCTTCGACTTTTCGCTCGGAAAAACCAAAAGCAGTTCCAAACGGGCGGCTTCCGCTAGCCGCTTTTGTGGAAGCCAGAAGCCGTTTATAACGTCCGTAAGCCAGAAGCCGTTTGGTGGCAGCTTCTCGCGGCTTCGGTGGGATAGATTTTCGAGTTTGCCCCTAGAGTTCAGGGTATTTACTCGTTTTTTGCAACTAAACAAAAGCCCCAAATCCCCCTCCTCCTCCGCTCGCCCGAAACCCTAGCAGCACCGCTCCTTCATCCCTCCTCCCACACCAGGCACCGACGCCTTCCTCCCTCCTACGACGCCCCCCTCCTCGTGCTCTGGCACCGCATGCCTCCCCTTCCTCGGCGCCTTCGCTTGTGACCGCCTCCACGCCGCCCTCCTCCCTTGGCACTTCCACCTCTGCCTCCGGCCCGCGACCACCTCTTTCTCATCCCTTGGTCCGCGACTGCCTCCGCCCCCTTCTTCTGCCCGCAACCGCCTATGCTAGTTCTCTCTCCTCCTTCGCCCTCGTCATCCTCCTCGCGCTGCCGCCACTGCCGTCGACATAAGGACTCTAGCTGTCAGAAAAAGAAAAAAAAATAGAAAAATAAACAATATCAGAAAAGGAAAGGAAAAAATAAAATGTCGTTAATTTTCTGATAAAGATGAATTATTTATATAATCATTGAATTGATTATTTGTGTAATAATGTAATGAGATCAATTGTCGTTAATTGCCATCAATTGCATTAATTGTCATTAAGAATTACTTGTGTTCAAATTATCGTTAGTTGTCGTTAATTGCCTTCAATTGTCGTCAAGACTTACTTGTGTGCGAATTGTCATTTGTTGTTGTTAAACACCATCAAACAAGCCATCATTTGCCTCATGGCATTTCAGATATTTTTTAACTCAGAAGCTCCAGTCAGTCTACCTAAAAGCCAGACTGCCAAATATCAAACGTCTTCATCTCAGCTGTTCAACCCTCTAGCCATTCAGTCCTTCAGCCCAGCCGGAAGTTGCCTTTTAGAAAAGCTACAACCGTCCCAAACATGGCCCTAAAGCTAGGCTGGTTCTCATCACATTACTGCCTCAGAGTCTATCTCAAATCTATCTATATACATGTACCTGAACGCTTTAATTTCACATCAAATTTGTGCACTCGGTGTACTCCAAAATAAAGAAAATTGCAATGTAGGTCTCTGAACTTGTGTAGTTGTGCCACTTAGCTCCTTGAACTTGTATTTTACTTTTTCAACCCTCTCAACTTGCAAGGTTGTGCCACTTAGCTCTCTGAACTTGCATTTTACTTTCTCAGCCCCCTGAATTTGTGAGGTTGTGCCACTTAGCTCTCTGAACTTACGGTGAAGTGAAGTTCGTCGGATGCGATGCGCGATTTCATCCCCAGAAAGTTGTAAAAAGTATTGCCACATTAGACAATCAGAAGGTAACAACTAAAAAGTATATCACAAGATTTGCAAATGAGCCAAAACCACAATGACATGACATTTCAAGACAACTGTAGTTAACATATGAAAAGCGTATTGAATATCTCAAAACCTGGTAATGAATAGTTGTTCTATTTAGTCCTAGAACACAATGCATACAGAATAACATAACCACAGATCTGCAGTATGGCATGACAACACAGATATTAGCTTCAGGCAGCAACTTTACCACATTCTCATACATGAAGTTTTAGCATCAAAATGAAAGTCATTCTGACACAAATTTATGGATTACCTATGCATTAACCTTAATGGTGTATTGGTATCTCATCTTCTATGTTTTACTAGAAGGGATTTGGTTACCAGAGGCAAAAAAAAAAAAAAAATCGTCCAAGATTTTTGTCTGAATTAAGCATACCCAAATAAATTTAATTGAACTGCAAAATTCTGTAAGGGAGCCATGAATACACTAGAACTATGGGTTATAAAATGGACCTTAATCCATATCCAGACCCTTCTGCTATTAACAACCGAGCAGCTATGTTACATATGAGCTTGGAAAAACACCTCAAAGGAATTCAATGATGAGTATAGACGAAAAACAATTACTCAACTATATGGTATATCTGACTCGCACATACATAAAAAAAAAAAAAAAAAAAAGTTTTCCCCCGTTGGGTGCGTGCTCAAGGTTAACAAAACTCAAAACAGTCAACTCCACCATAAGCACATGAGAATCTCTTCAGGGAATGATGGAAACGAATCGCCTAGGATCATAAACGACCAATGTCCAAGGAGATTAACACCGGTTACTACCCAATGGCAAGCTCACAAGGTTAGCAATATCGCAATTACCATGATCCGAAGATTACTTGCGCCTATATTGATAGTAATAACTCCCCGTTTCTCATTTTTCATATAGAAATTTTACATTCAATATTTCTACACCCATAAACTGCAACAAGAAACTTCTTCCCCGATCGGGGGAGGAGGGCAGCGGAGGAGGAGGACGCGGTTGAGGCAGTGGCGTCGGGGAAGGAGGAGGACGGCGGCAACTGCTCGGGGGAGGAGGAGGACGGCGGCAACGGCTCGGGGGAGGAGCGGCGGCGGCGGGGATGCATAGATCCGGTGGCGCAGCACCTGGAGGAGACGGTTGGCGTGCAGGCTCGATCATAGGAGGAAGGCGGCGCCCAGATCCGGTCGTGGCGAGTGGGCAGGCGATCGGGCGAGGAAGGCATGGGCGGCGGTAGCTTGGAGGAGAAGGGGATGGCGGTGGCTCGGGAAAGGAGGAGAACGGGAGGGCACCGCGTGTGGGGAGGAGGAAGACGGGGCAAGGCGGGCGCTGCGAGAGAGAGGAGAGAGGAGGAGGACGGGGCGGGCGGAGAGAGAGGAGGAGGAGGAGGCCGGCGGCGGGGGCTGGGAAGGCACTAGGGCTAGGGTTTGGGCGCGAGAGGAGGGAGGGGTTTTGTTCCGTGGCAAAATGGGTAATTTCTCCTCAACTTTAGGGGCGAAGTTGGAATGGGGGTTGCGGGAAGCTCCACGCGGGTGGTTTTCGGCTTCTGACTTCAGGAAAAGCGAGGGGAGGGGAGAGCAAGCCGTTTGGAACGACTTCTGGTTTTTCCGAGCGAAAAGCCGAAGCCGTTTCAAACACGCCCTAGATCTCGACCGCAAGCGCAGGTAAGTATTGCAACTTTACTTTGGCATGGAGGGAAAGTTTACATGCCCAAAACTTATCTCAAAGGCCCATGGTGGAAAGAAAAACCTGGTGACGTCGAACGTGATTTTTCCAAGTGTACACGTTGGTATGTATTATCACTGCTATCAAACGGTGACTCGAGATTGATGCAAACTTTCAAAATTCAAAACACGATGTCATCTTCTGATCATTGAATATGTCTTGCACGGATCTTGAGGCACTTTTAAAGGCTACCATACTGTATGTACCATATGTACATGTGGTTTTGTATTTTTGGGTGAGGTCTAAGGTTTTTATTTCCATTCCCAAGTGAAAATAATTTGGACTCACTCAAAGACTCGTTAAAACTCACGCTGCTTAAAAAACATCAAAGGAACAAAACTAAGGTAACCCCAAAAACGAAAAGTATTCACGCCCAGTGGGACTCGAACCCACAATCGCCTGATTAGAAGTCAGACGCCTTATCCATTAGGCCATGGGCGCTTTTCCGAACGTTGTGTAATAATTTATTCATGTAAACGTCATGTACCGAGTCCCGAGTTCTGCGCAACCCGCAAGGTCGGCACTCGACAGGCAGAACCTGGGGAAACGGGAACGGGTTCTAGAAAACACGGAATTGATTTTGCGGTGTATCATGGCCAGAAACATGGGTGCGTGACATTGCGAATTAAGACGCACTCCTTATTTCCTTTCGAAGGACACATCCCTAAATGAGCAACGTCCATCAGTAACAAAAACGCAATCAGGCAACGATGCTTCGTTGATCAGCGAGTATTACATTCAGGCCGAATGGCAGTATCAGTATGGCACACCAAGACGGCAAGACGGGTGTATCAGGGCATCTTTAATACTGACCATCTCAGTTGTCTTTTACCTGTTATGCCACTCAAAAGTTTAATTGGAGGAGAGATGATGTAAAGAGAGAGAATATGTCATATCTTAGACAAGCTGAGCATACAAAATATCGTAAATGGTGAGTGGTTAATGAGAGAAGTTGTGTTGAAAATGAATGATTTTATAAATAAATTATTGGAGATATTGTCTTTAAGGTTGTCTATAGATAAATTGAAGCTTTTAGAGACAACTCTAAGAGATAAACTGTTGTACATGCCCTTAGAGATGTCGGGGGGTCGCCACAAACACCACAAACGGAAACGAAACGGAAATGAGAAAGATGCTCCGCCGCCGGAGGAGATTCTTGAGGCTTGACGGCCGCTGCCTTCTTGAGCCTCAAGCAAATGGAAGGACTCTGACATGCTGCCGCCTGCCACTGCTTCCGACAGCGCCGCGGCTACCATTAAACCTGATAAGGTGCCAGAACGGGACCCAGCAAATGGAAGGACTCACATGTCCGCCCAACTTTTAATCAAGATGTTGAAGAAAGGAGCGCCGCACCAACAAATTTCAGAAACTTCATGATCAGATTAACCTCAAAGATCATGCAGGTGTTTCTGATTTGCTTTGGTCATTTGTCCAACTCCAGTGTCAGCTACGATTTTGCAGATTGACTGAAAGTGGCATTTCCCATGTTGAATTTCTAGAAACCGATGCAAAGATCTTATATGTCAGTCCAATTCTTGGTATCCCCGACCTCCTCCTCATCCCCTTCACCCGCCTCGTCGGCTTCCAACTCGGTCTAGTCGATGCCTACCTCGGCGGCGGCGGCGGTGGAGGAGGCCACGAGGGGCGTGAGGGGGAGGCAGCAAGTGGAGCGGAGGAGGCGGCGGTGTGAGCTTGTGAGGATGTGCGGTGGGGTGGGGAGGAGGAGGCGTCGCGGCGCGGCCATGGCCACGTTGGCCGAAATGGCACTATTTGAAGTGTAGCAAAAATAACGTCTTTATAGCCGCAATTGCAAAAATAGTGCTCTCGTCTGCACGGTAACTGTGCGAACAAGCTACAGGGCGACATGTTACCATGCAGTTTAGCCACGGGATGACACGTGACGCTAAACCGCGCGATGACCGTGCGGTTTTAGCTACTAGGGCGACACGTGGCGTTAAACCGCGGTCACCGTGCGGACAAGCCACCACGTGTCTTCCGTGGCTAAACCGCACGGTGACATTGTGGACAAGAGTGTCATTTTTGCGACTACAGCTATGAGAACGTTATTTTTACTAATCACGATTAAAATAGTGTAATTTCGGCCAAAAATCAGGGACATCACGGAGGTGGCCATGCTCCATGGAGAAGAGTTCTTTCGGGACGTAACCTAACCACGGTTGGCGTCCGGTCTTTACACGCGAGTGGGCTTCAGGTGGTTCTGCTGGGCATAGAATGGCTTTTATGTGGGCCTCCTGGCTGCTTTCGGCTTTCTTGTGGTCCTTTTTCAGTGGGCCTTTGAATCAGAGTACTTGGGGCGTAATCACGGTTGACGTCCACCTCGAATTAACCCCGGCCGACTTGGGCCCACGCCTCTGCCAGAGATATAATACCTCCAGTTTAAAAACAAATCGTTTTGGATGTCAACACGATCTCTAAATGTAATTTTAACCACTAATTACTATTGTAATATATTTATAAAACCTAATAAAATTATAATATTACGAAAATACTTTTCGAGATGAATTTAAACCTACAATTTTCATATATCTAATCTAAATGTTTAAAAAGATATCGATGGCGAAAGTTTCTAAAGTTTGATTTGAAAACAACTTGTTTTTTAGTAGCTGATCGATCACCCGAGTCTTCGGCCCTCTTTGTTTAGGTTTTTTGTCTGGCTTAAAAGCAAAAAATTCTAAGTCTAAACAAAGAGGTACCTTTTTTGTTTGGTTTATAAAAAGCTTAACCCAAATTAAGCCTAAAAGCCATAAGCCATGGGGGAGGTGCTTTTTTTGGCTTTTGCGGAATAGAATATCTCTTTGCCACCGAACTTCGTTAAAATTACCCTCAGAATGCCATTAGTATATAATTGCAAACCGTTTGTTTTTTCGTTCGTTTCCAAGCCTTCTCCCACAACCGCCGCCTCCCCCCCCCCCCCGTTCCCCCTCCCAATCGCCGCCGCCTCCCCCTCCCGTTCCCCCTCCCAATCGCCGACGCCTCTCCCTCCCGGTCCCCCTCCCAATCACCACCGCCTCTCAGCTCCCCTCCCGACGCCGCCGCCTCCCCCTCCCGGTCCCCTCCCAATCGCCGCCGCCTCCCAGCTCCCCTCCCGACGCCGTCGCCTCCCATCTCCCCTCCCCGTCGCCGCCGCCTCCCCTCTCTCCTCCCGACGGCGCCGCCTCCCATCTCCCTCCCGACGGTGCCGCCTCCCATCACCCCTCTCGAACGCCGCCGCCTCTCCTCGTCCTACGCCGCCTTCTGTCCAGATCAAGGTAGTTAAATGCTGAGCATGATTTCCCCTGTCAGTTAGTAAAGAGTCAGTGAAATGCTGAGCATGATTTCAAATCATTATATCATGTACATTACAAATTGCCTACAATGACAAGTTTAGATTGTGGAGACTAGTTCTGGAGATATTGCAAGTTTTTGATGGGTGCTTGTGAATGCTCGTGATGAAATCAGTCATATACTGAAATTGACATTGCAATCCAGCTTGGCTTGAGGTCTAGTAGTTTTGTTCAAATCTGTCAATTGATATTGATGTGTTATGCTGTTGACTTCAATATTGTACATGCAGCAATATTGTACATGCAGCAATATGTGTTATGTGAATAGAAAGTAAACAATGGATTTGCAATAATTTGGTTGTGTCAATGTCAGTATTGACTTCAATATTGTACATGCAGCAATATGTACACTAGCAAATTATAGCTGTTGACTTCTTAAGAGAAAGTACCGAGTTTATATCTGAAAGTTACTACAACAAATGCATATGCATATGTATGTGTTCTGCTACTCATCATGTTACCAGTTGCTAGTGTGTATGATCTGAAAGTTACCAGAGCGTTGACAATAATCAAACCAAACTGCAAATACGAGTATTGAATAGTATGAATTAAAATCTGTGTCTGTTGGAGAAGTCTTAGCAATTTGAAGTCTTGGTCTCGTATAAATTTAGCTGAAATTGGTGGTCGTACCTAATGTGGAATTGGGGATTGGAAACCCCTGCTGTTCGAGGTAGCTCCGAGAGGAATGAAATAATTGATGTTCTGGAATTCCTGGCGAAATTTAATCGAATTTGGCCAATATGTCTATCTGTTAAGCTTGTAGCGTGGTGGCTTGCGTAGTTTCCTTGTTGCTACCTGCTACAATGCTGATTATGCCGCTGTTGTGCACACCTATGAGCGACAGAACCATACTAATGCTCCCAGTAGTTTTGCTCTAGTTAGTGTTGGCTTAGTGTATGTGAGTATTGCTGATAATGGTGAACATATGCTTGTTTATTGTCGCCTAGAGCTTTAATTGATGGGGGCCACGCTTATGTTTTAGTGATGGACTCTTATGAATCTGGGATGTATATATGAAGAAAATTGAGTTTAGGTTATAGTTTCAATCAAGCATAATGTGATACCAATATACCATATTTTCTTATAACAAATGCATATGTATGTGTTATGCTACCAGTTACACTAACAGTGTATGATCTGAAATATGAACTTGCTAGTGTGTATGATCTGAAAGTTATGTTTGAACTTGCTACCAGTTACACTAACAGTGTATGCATATGTATGTGTTATGCGAACCATACTGATCTGGTTTCCCATTTAGAACCAATATTCTGCGGTAGTTTGGTTTAGAACCAATCTGAAAGTTATGTATGAACTTGACTGGTTTAGAACCAATATTGACTGTATATTGACTGTAAATTGTATAAATGGAGCTAGTTGCTATCAGTAAGGCAAATTGGGATGCTTTTAGCAACAGGGCATTTTGTCAGATCTGTGCTGAGGAAGTTGGTGCTGGGAATAGGCCGTTGGGATGTTTGAATACCAAGGGTTACAAGAACCTCCAACTGAAGTTTTTTGAAAGGACAGGGAAAAAGCACGACAAAAAACAACTAAAAAATAAATGGGAAACATTGAAGAAAGAATACAACTTGTGGAACGATTTGAAACAGAAAGCAACTGGGCTTGGTTGGGATCATCAAAAAGGGACTATATCTGCATCCGATGCTTGGTGGAAGGAGCACAAGGTAGTTATTGCAGAAACGTATATTTATTAATGTGTTTTATCTCATATTTTATTTTTTTGCTAACTACAGTTTTTTTAATTATTTTCAGCAATATCCTAAACACTTTCGTGATGGACCACCTGAGAACCTAGATGAGATGGACCGTATGTTTGACAAGGCTCATGTTACGGGTAACACTTCAACCATCCCGGGTGAGCCTACACAAGAAGACCAAACCGTTGTGGACATTGATTGTGCAGAGGACGGCGAGGAAGACGTCGCCGCTGATGGGGAGAACAACGAGGTTGTCTGCACGCAACCGAAGGTCATTGTGAAGCGTAAGGCAAATAATATTAGTCCTAGCCCAAAGAAGAACAAGAAAAATCCCATCGCTAGGGATTTCAAGCGCATGGTGGACATTATGGCAAAAGGTCCTGTTCAGAGTGGTCCATCCATAGCGGATGCTATAGATGTAGCTATTCAGGCTGGGGTAGTACCAGGAAGTGATGAACACTTCATTGCGACAAGGCTCTTTACTAAACTGGAAAATCGGGAAGTGTTTGTCACCATAAAGACCGATGAAGTAAAGATGAATTGGCTCAAGAGGATGTTTGATCTCAAGATGAAGAAAGATTAGATTTTTTTTCCGTTATTTTTTAATTTGGAAACTATTCAGAGATAATCATGTAAGGGGTTGAAACTATTCAGTTATGTCGTACTCGTATTATTTTTACCTTTTAATGTGTTCTCAATTAAACCATAATGGGGTTGAAACTATTCAGTCATCGTCGTACTCATCTTGTTGTTATCTTCTAATGTGTTCTCAATTACATGATGTCGATGTCATGTTCTATATTACTAATTATTGTTATTATTTGTAGATGAGTTCATCAAGTGACATTGATGGTTCAACCACTGAGAGTGACATTGATGGTTCAACCATCGAGAGCGATTTAAGCATGATGATGTCGAAAAACAAAAAGAGGAAGTTACCATTTCGGGATTTTGTTGCGGAATGGGTTATGTAGGTATACACTACTACGACACTTATCTAAACAAAAGGAGAGAGACAACCACTCCTAGCGGTTATGAATGGGTTGTTGAGCAAGTCGGGCGATGAGAGAGATTGTTACTCGATGTTAGAATGAGTGGAGTGTTTTTGATAGTTTGCACGAAACTTTGGTTGCAAATTATGGCTTGAAATCAACTAGGACTATGACTTAGTAGAATCTTTGGCTATGTTCTTGTGGACAATTGGTGGCCCTCAGTCAGTTACTCAAGTTCAAAACCGCTTCAAAAGGTCAACGAAACAATAAATAGAAAGTTTGGTGAAGTCTTGCAATGTGTCTATCTTTTATCGAAGATAATATTAGACCAACGGATCGGAGTTCAGCAGTGCATCCAAGACTTCTAGATAACCGCTTCACGCCGCAATTTAACAATTGCATAGGTGCAATTGATGGCACACATGTACCGTTGTTGTTCCAATGGATGAGCGGGTTGCCCACACCGTCGTCATGGATATATGTCTCAAAAGCGTGATGGCGGTATGTGACTTTGATATGAGGTTTACCTTTGTTGTCATTTGGTTGGCGGGTTCAGCGCATGACACAAGGATTTTCAATAACACTTTGGACAAGTATTCGAACCGGTTTCCACATCCTCCTGAAGGTAATTAGTTCTTTAATCATATAAATAGTTGTTACGATAACATTCAAAATTTGTATTGTCAACATTTATAAGTTTAATGTATGCAGGGAGACATTATCTTGTTGATGCGGGTTATCCCAATCGAAAGGGCTATCTAGCTCCTTACAAAGGCCAAAAGTACCATCTACCAGAATTTCGCCATGATCGACAACCGAGTGGGAAATATGAGGTGTTCAATCACGCTCACTCGTCCCTTCGCAATGTGATTGAGCGTTCCTTTGGTGTGTTGAAGATGAAATAGAGAATCTTGTTGGCGTTGCCAAGTTACAAAATGAAGATTCAAACGAAAATTATAATTGCATGTATGGCGCTACACAACTTCATCGAGATAGTGCTTTACGTGATGAACTTTTGAGAGATGTGATCTTGGCGAAGATTATGATCCAAGCGATTACACAAACTATATCATTTGGAGGGCACAATGTCAATGGATCAGCAATCGATGATGGAGATATGGGTGTCTTTCGTGATAGTATTGCTACTTCTTTAATGGTCGCAAGAGGGTAAATATATTACATTAATATGATATATACATGTTGCGATGACAAGATAATTGCATCATATATGATTAAATATTATTTTGTTACTGTGTTATTTTGTTTGGTTGACTGATATTGGCCTTTCTATAATCATTTCTTCCATTGCGCAATGTTCAAAATAAATACACGCATGCACTACGAGCGATATCTATTTTGTTTCATATGTACAAATGCAAGTATCGTCATATTTTCGGATCCTATGAAAAAAAAATCAGTTTAAATACATGCTTAACAAGGTCCTTTAAACCATTAAGAGTATTTCAGACCTTTCATCCTTCACACACAACTCAATAAGCCAACATCCTACAAAAAACCTGACTATCAAACAACAAAGTTTGGCTTAAAAGCTGATTAAGCCAAAAAGCTGGTTTTAAACTATAAACCAAAAAGCCTAAACCTAAACAAAGTGAACCTTCACCTCCGCGATGCCGCCTCCATCCCTCCTCTGCACCACCTCCCTCCTCCCTCTTCATCCCCGCCGGCGCAGGACGCCGGCTCTAGGACGGTTCTGACCCCCCTCGGTGCCGGCGGCAGCTTCTGCCGATCGATGTCTTGCAATGAAGCCCTTAGCAGTTTGTAATTGCACATCAATGATGACTGAAAGCAATAGAACGAGGACAGCCTGCATGATGGAAAAAATGAGTCTGCAGAGCAATGAAGCCGAATACCCACAGCAACCATTCATTACTGATCTCAATCTTCTTGCAGAAACGAATTCACATAGATCCTGTGGGAACCAGCAGATGATTCTAAGCACGAAGCATCGCTCGGTCTCCATCTCCTCATGCTCATCACGATGACAAGATCCCTGCGATTTACATGCAGGTTTCGATGTTTGTCATAAGCATCGATCTACCATTCAGGCCACTGAAAAACAGAGCAGAGAGTTCATGATAATAATGGAAGGAGCACAGGCAAACAGTACAGATTTTGTTTCGTCTATTCCTTGTAACACTAAGAATCCCAACATCAGGTACAACAAAATCCATGAATAGCACTGCAGCTGCAGGTCACAAGGTTCAAACAAGCCCACAGAGTCATCAAGTTGTGTAGTCTTCCATCAACACATTATAGTAGCTCTTTGCCGACCAAGTGCTACTAAGTTGTATATACAAAGACAGCATCAGCTTCTCAAAAACATTATAGCATTGCTGTACTGATGTGTCCCAGTGCTCCTAATAAACAAGCAGCCATGTTCTCCCTCGACACCACATCAAAAGCCTCGCTGTGGCCGCTTCGCTGCAACATTCACTAGAAGTGTGCAACCATCCCATTCCCATGGTTCATTGTAACATCCCAAATTTTGGCTCTTTTCAAAAACTTATTTCAGATTAATTAATTCAATATGTTGGTCTTCTTTTGGAGTTTCTACATTTATTTAAATTCCAAATCCGTAATTCAAATCCAAATTCTGGATCTCAAATCAAATCTAAATACTCAAATCTCAAATTCAAATCCCGAAGCCCAATTCAACTTCAAATCAAATTTCCATCATCTCAATTCAAATCTCGTTTCAAATACAAATTCAAATTTCGTAAATTGAATTTTTCAGCGAATTCTCTCTTAGGTCGAAGCTCATTTCTCCAGCCCACTTTCTTTTTCCTTTTTCTTCTTTCTTTCTTTCCTTTCTTTTTCCTCTATGTTTCCTTGCTTTGCCCCTGCTCCTGTCGAGCCGAGCGCCAAGCCGCGTCGTGCCCTGCACCAGCGCTGCCCTGGCATTTCGCCCGCGCCGTGCGCATCATGCCGCAGCTGCATCGCCTGCTTCTTCATTGCCTCATTCACACTGTACCATTGCCGCAAGCCTTCATTGTGTTGATGTTTCGTCAGTTTCCAAACCGAGCCAATAACGTCTCGCCGCGTCCGCTCGTTGCCCCAACTTCGTCTATGAAATGGAGCACCGGCACCTCATGAACCCCCTTCGCACACCCCCTACTCTCATACTCACCCGAGCACTGTCGCCACCGATTTTGCCGTCTTCTCAAGTCCGGCCGCCACCCCCATTTCGTGCTTCCATCGTTCCGGTGATATTTTTGAACTCCTAACCGCGTCACATCGTGTTCCCGAGATCCATGAACAATTTCTCTCAATCAATTTCGTTTTTCGTTACAGTTCATCGCCAAATTTCGGCGTTTTCTTCTTCTAGGTAGAAATCACCTCCGTCACTCGATCTCTTTTTCCGATGAACTTCTGCCGATTGGACTGCGTCACGTCGCGTTCCCGGTCATCCTCTACCTATTCCTCACCTCAATTCGGCCAAACCGGGTCGGGAGCGCCACCGCGACCTCCTCCTTGCTGCCGGCCGCCATTGCCGCGCCGCCTCGGCCACCCTCCAGCCTCCCGAGTGTCCTTGCCACTTCCCTGTGCCCGCGCGCCGCTCATGCCCGCGTCGCCACATCGCCGGCGCCCTCGCACGGCCGTGCGCCGCCGCCGCTATTATTTATCCAAAAACCGAAATAGAATATTCCAGAATATTCTCTTTCTTCCAATTTTCAAGATTTTCTTTCTAGCAAATCTTCCGGATGCTCGTTCTCCTTCATATGACCTCCGATTCCGTCGATTCTTGTTCCTAAATTTATTTAAATTCAATATCTCTCTATTGGTACTAATTTTATAATTTTGGATTTTTTCTATTATTTATTTTATCTCAATTCGCGCATGTAGAGTCCGATGACGCCGAAGTCAATTTGGACCAACCAGACGCAGTAACCTCAACTTTCGACAAAGATAATTCTCCTTTGACCATATTGTACCCATGTTTTCCAAATCATGTTTTAAGTTTCAAATTTATTATGCATTGCTATTTACATAAAATGATAAGTTCAAATCCTATGATGTCAGTTAATCCTAACTTTGTTAATGTCTTCATTTGATGTTGTTATCTTTAAATCTTTGTCACCCTAGTATAGAAAATCCATGATATCGATTACATTATTGTTGGATTAATTAATACGGTAGAAAATCCATGATATGAGATATAATTAGCATTAGTTTAGATCTTCCATTTTTTCCATGCACACTGTGATATTTGACTACTAGAGAGAAATATTTTCTTGTTTACCTTTGCATAATGCCACATGTGGATCCATATGGCAAGTCGTTGATTGGAATTGATCATATATTCTGATAGGTGTTTGACAACCAAGCCGTTTTGCAACCTTGTTTACCTCTTCCTATATGGCTTATACATTCCATCTGCTGTGATGAATGTATTCAAGTCGATAAGGATATCCTCTAGCAACTCCGACGACAACACTGTGACCAAAGGAAGCAAAATAATGGAACTCTATGATGATTGATATCGGTGAAAGGTAGAAAGTCCACTCCAGCTCATACCTTACATGATTACATCCATACCCTGGTGCTAATCAAAACTTTTCATGGCAAGTAGATCAACATAACATATATTCCTCAGTGTGTTTGAATTTGACAGCATGGGTCAAGAATCAAGATATCTGACTAACGTGTCTCAAGAAAGACAGCCTTCTTCTAGCAACCTTTGATCTATAACACCAGACCTCAAATGCCTCCGTCAAGTCCGGATACCTAACATGCTTTGACTGAAGCCACTCCGACAAGATCTCAGCTTGCCTATTTGATGGCAGTGTCAGCACGATCGAAACAATTGCTGATTCCAGTCCCTGCCAGACCTCATTGTCCAAGTTGATCTTTGGTGTTTCAGCATCACCCTCATCATCGCGATCGGCTTGCTCAGCCAAAGGCTTTGTTCTCCTTGCAAAGCCAATACAAACTTTCACAGCATGACAACGTTCCTCAGTTGGAAGAACAATATTGCCAAACGCAATTGCCTCCAGGACCTTTGCAGACACCTCTAACACCTTCAGCCTGGTCTTCAGACAGTCGAACCCTGCGCACACTGCGTCGACAGCTTCGATGACAACAGATGACACTCCAACCCAGTAGACAACAAGGCATTTCATCATCTCAAGTTTGCTCAAGACTTGACAGACCCAGGAGATATTAGAAACAAAAGAATGCAGCTCCTGCTGAAGTTCGCCATCGCCACCCAAATCAAGCGCCTCCTTTTGTTTCGTCAGTATAGAACTCGTGAAATCACTGAACCTACTCAGTAAACCTGCAACGCAATCCTTCACTTGAGACTTCACAATGTCGTTGTCAACGACTAACAATGGCGCATCGTCATCCTCAGTGAGCATGTACTCCAGCTGCTCCTGAGCTGCAGACTTCAGCTCCCGCGCCGGCCCTGCCGCTGACGACGTTGATATCGCGTGCCGGAAAGCCGAGAGAAAGATGCTGGTCACCGGCGCCGGATCGATCGGCCTGAGGCGCGCAAGGACACACTCATACTGCGGGCCGAGGCAGGGGATGGTTCTCAGTATCTCCTCCTCGTCGGCCTCGTCCCACGGGGCGGACTCCAGGTAGTCCGCGCACGGGCCGGCGATCTGAGTGCAACCGAGGTGCACGGCGGCCTGGAGCACGCCGAGCGCGCCGCGGACGCCGAAGCGGGAGCAGGGCTCGGGGGCGTAGAGGAGGCGGAGCGCGGTGACGTGGGGGCTGAGGTCCGGCTCCTGGCAGTAGACCTCGACGCAGTAGCGCGAGTCGAGGATCTGGCACGTGGGCCAGTCGTCGGAGAGACGGTCGGCGAAGTACTTGCTCCTGGCGGCGAGGACGTCGGAGTGGCAGTAGAGCCACTCGTCGCGGCCCTCTGGCGTCCGCAGCCGCACCACCACGTCGCTGGTCCCCCGGTCGCCGATCTTGGGCCGCGCCGTCCTCATACCACTTCTCCGTGTAGAGTAGTGTTTCTGCTGGATTGGGGAATGAATGGCCATCAAGAACAGACTCTATTGGTAATCTGAGCATAAATATGCCAAGAAAAAGCATAAAGAAATTGTAATCGAAAGAGGAAGACTGGTAATTCGTAGCTGCTGCTAAGTCCACTTCCATCTTACCTGTAGCGGGGAAGACGACGAAGAGGCCGACGAGCTCGGGAGGTTGCGGGCGCGGCGGATAGGGGAGGTGAGCCAGACAAAGGCAGAGCGCAGAGGGCGTTACGCCAGGCCAGAGGAGGACGTTCGAGCTGCAAGCCTGCAAGCCAGTGATATTGTCTCAGTGGTGTCCAGAGAGGCCTTGGCAATTTGGCATCTCTCAAAGACTCAACACATGGAAGCCTCGAAACTCTCAAGTTTAATTGCACAAAGAAAGCGTCTGTGAGTCCAGGTTTACATGATAAAATTTTCACATTTCACAGCTCCTAAATCCTCGTATGCTAGAGTTACATATGGACCGGTGTTTGACTACTGAGTAGTGAGTACAACACAGTGCACAGCGGCGACGGTTCTGGTTGTACAAGGTACCTTCATCAGCTTCAATCGAAATGGTCTGCTGAGAAGTCGGGCTCGTCAGGCTTCTGCAACCTGCGGATCACGGTACTGTCAGCACGGAACCTTCTGGAAGCGGATGCCAACTTGTGCATCTGGGCAATGGCGCCCTCAGCAATATTTCTCGTGCTGCTTAAATTGCCCTCCTGCTTGGGTTTATCGGCGGCTGGATGATCATCTGACCACCAGGAGTATGACTCCCATCGGCTCAGGCTCTCGGCCAGCTTCCTTCTCTGGTGCTGCCGCCATGCCGCTTGGATGAAGCAGGCCGCCCATGACCTCCAGTGGTGGGAGTAGAACCGGAACGTGTGCTGGAGTTTCTTGCTGTGAAGCCTTCGGAACTGGTTCGCGACGAACTTGAGGTCCTCTGCTCGGAGAACGAAGGCTTCCACCTCCGTGAGGCTCCGCACTGTCCTTGTAGAAAGCGGGAAGTGGACGTTGGTCTTTGGAAGCAGGGCCCATGTGAGCAGCTCCTCACCTGCAAAATCACCAGGGCGTAGGATGATAGAGTTGAAGAAGTTGCTCCGGCCTCCGTTGGTTGTGGAGCTCTCTAGTTTGCCACGTATGATGAAAAGCATCTCGTTCACAGGATCCCCCTCGCGAGAAATGTATGTACCCTCAGGGCACAGGAAAGACATCAGCCGCTCGCAGATGGCATCGAGAAGTTGGTCGTCCATCTCAGAGAAAAAACGGACCTGCATTTTACAAAGGAATCAGAAACCTACCAGTGAATTCATACGAATTTTGAACTAGCAGTGGCGAGTGGCGACACTGCCGTATTGATTTTTCCATCCAAAGATAAAGCCCACTAGAAAAACTTCCATCAAGAACTAAAACTAAATCTACATATTCAGAAGTCATATGGGTATACAACAACAACTTACACGCCGAACAAGGTCCAAACAAAGATGGCGCTGTACATCCCGACGTATATCTGCAGGCAAAGCTTGTAAGATGGGTTCTTCTTCTACTCCTCGTGTCGCAAGCCATTTAACTTGAACAAACCGCCGGACACGTTCTTGAAGGCAGGGAGGGAGTTGATGATGTCTCATCCACTCCTCCATGTCCCTTTGTCTCAGCCTCCACTCTTCAAGCCTTTTACTGATAGATTGGAGGTATGTCTAAAAGATGACAAAGAAAAGGAAGCAAATGATCTCTGAATCAAACAATGTCAATTGGACTGTGGGCTGCCAATGTGAAAAATAACTTACTGGACACAGTAATATATTTATGTTCTTTTGATCGAATTTTAAATCATGAAAATGGGAGTTTATGCCCTTGATGCATCCATTGAACATAAAGGTAGAATACACAAACACACACACATGTGCAAATAACACAGATAGTATAATATTTCATTCTGCAGAAAAGTAGTATAACAAACTTGCACTAAATGAGCAAAAAAAATAGAATTTGCATTACTAATGTACAAAATAGTACTATAGTATAACATTTTGTTCTGCAGAAAGGAGGTATAACAAACTTGCACTACTACATATTTAGGTAATACTTAAAAGTAAGATGAGCACAAGAAACGGGAATTATTGTCTTCGAAAACTTTGTCTTCAGTTCAGAATGCAAGATTTTGCAGTACCTGCATATTGCCAATCAGCTGAGCAAAGAGTATGAGACTGACAGCACCAATTGCTATGGCAAATGTATTCTCTACAATGAATGCACTTGTCACAAGAGGATTTCCACTTGAACTGAAAAGGTGAGAACAGATGCCAGAGAACTAAACATGAGTAATTGTTTTTGAAGCACACAAAAACATGCAAAAAAAAAGAGGACGGAACATGAAAGAACCCTAGGTAATGTATGTAATCATGTTAATAGCATACTGACATGAATATCAACAACAGATGTGCAAAAAGTTTAATATAAGGGGAAAATGTATATTAAAACGATTTACTACCTAAGCTGCAGCAAGCCCCACCACAGACAAAAGAAGTATTTCTCATGGAATGAAGTTGAGACCGCGCCTTTACTCAGTGCACTTAAAAACATTCCATACTTAAATTGTGGAGAATCAACTGTGGCACTACAGTTGTCAAATATCTGTGTTTGATTTCCCCAATCATAATAAATTCTAGAACCATAATTTTCACAACTTATAAATCCAAGATTACAAGATGTAGTGTTTGACTCAGCTAGGCAAAGCTGATTCCAACATGTAATTTGTCGTTCAATGGAGAGAAGATAGTATATTGCCCCAGTAACCTGCAGTGGTAAGAGTCAGAAGGAACATTACTAAAGTATCAGTTGCACCAAAGTGTAGCTAAGAGATGTCAGATGACAATTACAGTCCTCCACTTTGAGTTCGCACACATGTATATGTTTCCTTTTGCAGATGTTAAGATTGAAGTATCTATATTCCATGATCATAGATAAGATTTATTTTGTTTGTCCTATTCCTACTGCACAGGAGATTAAAAAAACTACAAAATTGAATTTTGGGTGCCTGTATGAAGAAGGGACTATTTCTGCTTCTCTTTCAATGGTAAATAAAGTGTGTACCTCTTTGATCAAATATAAGCAACAAAGTTTCCTAAATCTTTATTCAAATTACTAAATTAGCATGATTCGGAATGCTGAACATTAAGTTAAACATGGCAGGTGTCCATACATGGCTTGCAAGCATGTAGAGCAGAAGATTGTATGCTGCTCCTCCCCAGGCTGACTTTGCAACTACTCCAGCCGCTTTTATAATTTGATTGCTTAATGGTACAATGAGATACATTCTGACGATATACTGAATCACAATTACAAGAGCAAATGTGGTATTCCGGATGTTATAATCCGAGCTTCTTATCGCAGGCATGATTACCCACACAGTGACCTGCAAGAAACGAGCACCACCAAAAGATTAAAGTTATCTCTGTAGAATTTGATAAATTCAAATGATTACACTACTGGTATTCAATAGTTGGAAAATGGGTCATTCATACAATTCTGTGAGCATAGAGACAAAAGTGTTCTAGAACAATTTTGGCAAAGACAACTTATGTCAGTTCTAAATCAAAATAGTAGTTAACTACAACAGAAGAATATTCCAAGGGAAATATCGGGGAAATCAAAGGAGTTCTTTGACAATTTCCAGTGGAAAACCAGCTGAGTCTAAAGTCTCAATTTGACTGGTTCTAACATGCTTACTAAATGCAATCACCTCAGAAACAGCAGCAACCAAAGGCACTGGCCATAGCCTTCCTTGCAAGCCTGGTTTAAAGGCCATTCCTCTGAAAGGCTCAAAGGCTCACCCAATGAATCTTATCCAATTTTGAGTCATGGGGATTCTAATGAATATTTTTTAAATACAAAAAAAATTGAATATGCTATAAATTTGGGCAAACATTAAAAGTAAGGAGATGGCTATGGTATAAATAACTTTTAGCTGCAAAAAGTTGTCCAACTTTGTCCTCCACCTGTATTTTTGCCACTTCCCCATGGATAAAGTTTATAGTATATTCAAATTTCTTTGTACTTTGTTCAACTGGATTTTTGCCCCTGTATTTTTGCCTCTCACATGGATAAAGTTCAACTTTGTCCTCCCCTGTATTTTTGCCACTTTCCCTCACTCCCACGCGTAAAATGCATAAATTACAAACACATGTACCACAGCCACTCCTTTAAACTAATGTTAGTACACATTATCATGCTATTCCATTAGAAATGAAGAATACAATAAGTACAGGGTGTAAGTATTAGCCATCAATAATGCAATCAGAACTCCCAACAACTTTACTTCTGAGTGCTGAGCTACTTACTTGTGGAAGAGGGATCGCTGCAAGTAGGTCTATAAAGAAATCTGTTCTGAGATATCTTTTTTGAATATTCTTTAAGTCCACAACAAGCTCTCCTTTCCCAAGGACTCTGGACTTTGGATCTACATATGCAGTATGGAATTTGACCATGATGTTCAGCATGTAAAACAAGTCAGCAAGTGTCCGCAGAATAGTGATAGTTACACTCAGTGACTGGTCCTTGGCAACGCATGAAAGTTTACTATCTTTTTGTATAACCAACGGTAGGTAGTAGAAGAAAGGATCGAGAAAAAGAGCAAACAAACAGGACACTAGGTACACCCTGTTCCATGTTAGTACCATACTACTTCCAGGGTCTAGAATGCGACGGTGCCATGGTTTGTTGCCTTCATTTAACACTTTAATCTTCTCAGGGTTCTTTGCATCTATTCTATTTGCACCAAATCTGTCAGCCCATGCAGCTTGATATTGTAGCTTAGATTGGTCTTGCCTCTCATCAGGAAAGATCCTACAGATAGAAGAACACCTTGAGAAAAAACTGCAAAAATGTCAAAATGATCCACACAGCATGCATATGGCTTAACGCATTTTGAGTGAATATTGGGTGCTTCCAATATGAAAGGGTAATAATGCAACTAGCACTTGAACTAATTGTTTCACAAAATAATTTACCTGTCTACATCCTCCTATTACCTACCGTGGATCATGCTACTACATTGAAAGGAATAAATTAAAAAGCATGTACAGGAAATTGAATCTTTGTTCCGCGTCCTTGCTTCATGTAAGTTAGCAAAAATTGTAGGTTTGAACCGACGAAACAAAGTAAGCTCTTTGAACTTCTATACCAATTTAGCAAACTATAATCACAATCTAACATTTCCAGCTGCACCCTGAAGTAACAAAAACATCAAAACTTTTGGATTTGATAGATTAATCCTCTAGAAAACTCTCTCTAAAGTCTAGATTCACCCTTCCTCTCTCCGACACAGCAACCAAAATCCGCAACTCATATCGAAGCAAAATTTTATTGGCCTTCTTCAATTCCACGAGGCAGCAAAGAACTCTTAACGTCAAAGCTAAATCCTGCCACCTTCATCTTCCCTCAACTCAAATCAAACCTGAATCTCTCCACTCCCTCCTTTTGCTCTCCACACAGCAACCCAAAGTCAATTAACAATTCTAACAGCTAATCCACGATTCCAACAGGTAATCCGGAAAACAGAGCTAAAACGACATCGGAGAGGAACAGGAAGCCATAAGCATCAAGAATCGAGTGTCCACGCGCACCTGTTGGTAGTCCTCCGCTGCATCTCCACCTCATCTTGGACCCTGGACCCAAACATGGCGGCTTCCCCCCACCCCCCACCCCCCGGTTCCCGGTTCCAAATCTTAAGCCGAATTGAACTGAGACTGATCAGAGGAACAGAGGGAGAGCCTGATGCTTCCGGTCTCAAATCACCACCATGTCAAACTCAAGAACTGTCTCCCTTGTTTGCTCAGTTTGGCAATTCCAATAACAAGAATGGAGAGAGAAATTTTGCAGTTTTTTTAGGGATAGGGAAGGGTGGACCAAGTGGACCGCCTGCTCGTAACAGCGCTTTTAAGCTTGGGCCACACAGGAAGTCGACACGAGCTGTAACGCTATCACTGACCCGTGGGGGCAGGTGTCTGTATTAGATTCACAAACTCAGAAACTGGATTGTAAATTCCTTCTTGGATAGTGATCGTAAAATATGACAGGTTCTGTCGCACTGGTGTGTTTTTAGGTTGATGTGGTCCATTTAGAATTATGAATTTTATAAGGATTTAGTAGAAATGTTGGTGGAAATAGAGAAACAAATTTGCTCTTTGTATAGGCGATTTTTGTGATAATTAGATTTGTACGAAGATTGTTGATGTACTATATAATTGTACGTGGATCTAGTTCATAAAAGGAGGATTGGATTATTTGTCACCGCTGTGTAATTGATGATTTGCACTGCTGTATGGATGACAGATCAATTACACATGTATTGACAAATAATCAAATATCCCTTCATAAAAAATGTAATTTATGCTTAAAAAATTTAAAATACAATTAACGTAGGATTCCCACAGAATTCATGTGTTCCAAAAGTGCGTGCTTATGTCTTGCTGCAAGACTTTCTGTTTTCTCTAACAAAATGTATGTTTAACCCGAAAAATATGTGGATGAACACTACCAAATTAGAAAAATAAATTGTAAACTTGAGGCACACCGCACAGCTTTATGGAAGAACAGATGTCTTTGGAATTGAGATAAGACTGGGCCGTTCTTCCGCATAAAGCACCATTTTACAATAACATCTCCAAACAACTTCAGCATCAGCAAAGACTTGAGAGTTTCTAAGCTCAAATTTTGTATTTTTACTAAGAAAAGTTACAGTATACATGTTGATATGTATGCAGACTTTGAGATAATTGTACGATTCTTGATAGGGCTCAACCTTTCCATTTCTCCACAACCAACCAACATGTCAGGCGCTTAAAGCACCGCATTCGGGAGCTGAAGTCACAGATGGTAAACAATACAGATGATATCATGAAGTCTCACATTAACAGGATAGGTAAAGCAAGTAACAATTCCACTCGTATTAAGTTACCTGAACCTTAAACTAAATCGTGCATATAATACATGACAAAACCAACTACTCAGTACGATACAATTTCTCGCAACATTTTCATTGGTGGCTGCTGTTTCCATCTTTCGCAGCATAGAGAATAGAGATTGAATGATACAAATGATGGTTGTCAGTAAATTACTTCAGGAATGGAAGTTGACAACTTTCGGACAAGTAGGCACTGGTTCTAAAATTTCTTCTGTAATCCCACTAAAGGGGAAACAATCATGTCGTTCCTTCCATTATTGCATTTCAATTATACAGCTAACTATTTCTTCACGCATGGTGAAGTTGGATCAATCAAACTCATACAATTGGTGCACAAGAACAGTGCAATACCAAGGAGAACTAACGACCTGCTTTGAGAAGAGAATCAGCTGCTGTGCATGGGCTAATCACCCTGAACCTGAAATTCATAAGCCCAAAGGTCAGAAGAGAATTGCTCACAGCAAAACAAAGATAAGATTAGCAATGCCAACAACCAAACAGACCATTCAGCATGTTGCTTCCAAATTCCAATAAACATCACACTTCCACTGGGTGCTAGTTGAGACCTCAGACAATCTACACTGATTGCCGAATGCTATTTTCTACATCTCATATTGTGATAGTTTGAAGATGGAAGCATTTCAAAAGTTCACAAAGACTTCACAACGGTCTCATCTTTTGAATATAAGCCCTAATCCTTCAATAACTTGGCGTGCTCTCATGCATTTTATCAATACAAGGAAAACATCATTTACTCTAGCACAGTGTGATCGACAGAGTTTTGCCAAGACCAGGAATTGGCCCAGGTGGTATATGATCAGGTTGGTGATTCTGCATATATGCTACCAAGTTGAAAAAATTCAAGATCCATTGAGAAATGCTCAGAATCTAATTCTTCTTTTACTTGGCCATATGCTACCATGGTCAATCTTGATAACACATAGAAAGGTACTCTGTGTAGAAAATTGAAAGCTTCATCTAAATACGAAAGAAATAATTACTCGACCAAAGAGTGGCATGTTAATCAAATCAGATATGCACACTTAAATATTTAAAGCCTAAAGTACCTAGTAATGTTTTTCTAGAATACTTCTAAGCTCAATCTGTTCAGATGATGGTGCCATCATGCAATCAGAGACAGATCCAATTACAAATTCTACCTTTTGGTGCATACAAAACTTCAGAATTACACTTGTAAGCATATCACTAGCAAAATGAGAAGGCT
Organism: Ampelocalamus luodianensis; assembly: GCA_036346255.1. Taxonomy (NCBI): domain Eukaryota; kingdom Viridiplantae; phylum Streptophyta; class Magnoliopsida; order Poales; family Poaceae; genus Ampelocalamus; species Ampelocalamus luodianensis. The sequence goes on along the minus strand of CM070633.1, from coordinate 62,301,209 downwards.
AAGTGGCTCCTCATAGTCCAATCCAGTTCATTAAAGCATCCCATATAAAGTCAGTTCATGGTTCGTCACAATTTATTACTTGTAAGTAAATGATTGAATTTGTTGCTACATCCATTCCTCTTTTCTAATATAACATTTGAGCAATTAAGTAATTTCAAGTACCATGCGTTCGCAACACATGGCATTTTATTGAGGCAATAGTATTTTTAGTCCACGCACTGCAGCAATATCTGCATTCCACAATCAAAAACTTGCACTAGGACTAAACATTGTGAGCTTACATTATGTCCTACAATCAAGCTCTTCTATTATGAGTTGAATGAGGGTTTTGACATAGTAAAGCTATTTATCTATTATTTATTTGATGAGGAACTACAGTAGGAGTTTCCTACCTTAACTTTTATTGCTTATCAATAGTCAAGGTAGTGAAACCGAAACGATACGATCCAGTGACCACATAAACTCGATGTGTCCTCAAATTTCCATTTCAATTCATAATAATCAGCTTCTTTTAAGACATTTGCAGCAAAAACTAAAAATTGAGGTCAAAGATCATTTTGTTCATAATTATACACTACAAGAATGACTTCTGAGTTCTGACTGGACTCTCCTATTCTATTCGTAAATCCTAGGAATAGAATAGATAAAAAAAAAATACAGACATAGAAAATGCGCAGTAATTAACTTCGATTTGCATTGAAGGTTTCTCTGTCTTTTTTTCTGAAAGAGTGACAGCTATAGAATGTAAAGACTAAAAACACTACATATGCCCATATTTAAAATTTTAAGTTAGTTCTTGCAGAACTAGGAAGTTAGTTATGTTGAAACTAACCATTTTCGCCTTTCTTGGTAATGGTATCAACTTCAGCTGTTACGGATGAGCTACCACCAGTCTTGCCGCTGGTCTCTTTTAATCTCTTGGCAAAAAGCTTAGCAATCTGCAACTGTGTTTTCGCCATAATCTCTGTTCTCTTGAGCTCCATCTCGCCCTTTTTAATCTCAGCCTCAACCCTCATCTTCTCTGCTTCCCTGTACATCTCCATTCTGGCCTTCTCAATCTTCAAGAATGAGCTAGCCAGCAACTCGATGCTCTTTGCGATATCAAATTCTGTGCTCTTCCTCTTCTTAGACAAGTCCCAAACCTTGTCCACCTCCTCGACATCCTCGTTTGCCTCCTTACTCCTTGGAGAGCTTACGTTGACATCACTCTCTGCAGCCCTGCTCTCTTTCTGCCCGCTGTTATCAACCTTCTCCGCTTTCTCTGGGACAGAACCATTTGCATCTGCATTCACCAAATCAGAAAGTGCACCTGACCCTACATCTGTCAGCTGCCTGACAAAATCTGCTTCAACCTCGACCTCTGCTTTTGCCGGGGTTCGCAGGTCTATATTGTTACTCAGCTCTACTTGCACCTGACCAGAACAACCAGCTGGCCCTTTAAGCAGACCATCCATGCGGGCAAAGAACCGCCACGACGGGCCAGCGGCAGCAGGACCAGCACGCGCCACCACGGCAGACTCCGCCCGGTATCGCTTCTTCATCGACTCGATCTTGTTCTTGCACTGGTTGGGGGTCTTGGCACTGTTGCTCCCAGGCTTCCCCGCGGTGTTCTCCGAGGCGCAATGCGCAGACACCTCGTGAGCAATGTCGACCCAGTCGCTCCACTTGAGTTTGGCGCGGTTCCGCAGCAGCCACTTGGCCTCGTAGGCCTCGAGCAGACGCACAATGCCGCTCTCGTTCCACTCGTCGCGCTTCTGCGGTGGCGCGGCCGCCAACGGCGCCACATCGGCATCAGGAGGGCCATCCATGGGGCAGCGGCCGGAAAGAACCCCAAATTTTGCAGCCTAGACAGGGGAACTGGAGCCAAACGGTATCATTTCTTTGGTTACGGTTTTGCAAGGGTTTGTGCCATGGGGATCTTTCTTGAAGCTACTGCATGAGCTCAGATGTTGTTGTACCAGGTCTCAAAAAAATAAGATGTACCAAAGACTGAATTGGCTCAAAAGAGCTTCTTGAAGCTTAAAGTTCTTACTAGCTCAGTGATCAGACAGGAAAGATCACAACAAAGAGAGGTTCCCTGAAGCTGAAAGACCAGGAAAGATTGAAAAGGAGGGCACCTCTTTTTGCCAAGGAGTACCAAAAGAAGGAAATTTTGGGAGACGAAAGCTTCCTACATCAAAAAGGCCTTGCTTCCTCAACTGTTTATGCGCCAACAGATGGCGTGATTCTGGATGAATTGCTCTGAGACCCGGAGCAGGCTGACCACGGCAAAGATTCAGCAGAAAGAAACCTGCTGCATACCAAACAAACAAGCGAACAAAGCCTAGAGCCCTAGACCAAAAACGAACGCGGCAAGAAAGAGGAAACAGAGGTAGCTAGCCAGCAAGGGCCTCAAGAACAGTCAAGACCCAAACCGAACAGGATGGTGGCTTGGTTGGGAACAGCGAGAATCGAGCTGCGAAATGCGCGAAAAAGAAGGGTGCAGAACTCTGGAGGGGAATGATTTTTTTCTCTCTTTCTCGCGTTGTTGGCTTAGGCCGTAGGGATCCGCTCTCGGAGAGAGGAGCGGAGGAGGTGGGGAGCGGCGGAAAGTGGAGACTGGAAGGAGTCCGTCCAACCCGTCCCGTCCGGGCCACCAGCCGCGCGCGCCCAGCCTGCCAACCGCCGCGCGCGCCAACTGGGCGAGGGGCCCGCGCATCAGCGAGGCGGGGATGGCGGGAGCGGTGGACCGGGCGCACGCAGCGAGGCGGGGCGCTCGGAGTGGAGGCGCGCGTCGGACCGCATTAGGCAGCGGGCAAGGAGGCAACGAGCGGGAGTGGAGGGTGACGCCAGCGCTGACCGGATCCGGTCCCGGGGCAGCGGCAGCGAACACGGTGGGGGCACGGGGCAGGGCGACGCCAAGGCTCGTGCGGGCGCTGTTCCGTGGGGGCCGCGCGCGGGTCGGCGCGTCGCGACGCGCGGGCCGCGCAGCGGATCGGGCGGAGGCTGCGGGATGGGGAGGCTGGGAATGCGTTGCCGAGAGGGAAAGGACGGGGGGAAACACACTCGAATGGAATCCAGCGGCTCGGCTTGGCGCTGGCGGCCTGCAGTGCGGTGCGGCCGGTGTGGGTAGCGTAGCGTGGCGTGCCGGGCTGTGGTGGAGCCCATCCGAACCACGGGCGCGGGTGCCCTCGTTTTCCACGGCACCAGAGGGCGCAGCCAGCCGCGGCGCCCGCGGTTGGTGACCTCCACTTCTCCACCAAGTCACCACCGCCCTTTCGGTTTCCATTTGTCCGCTGCTGGTGGCAGCATCTTTCCTCCTTTCCTTGCAACGAAATTACGCTGCAGAGCCCTTGCGGCGATCATTGTTTCAGCAGTTGACCATTTGAGCCAGCAACCTACTACTACCATTTCGTTGTACTACTGGTACTAGAAAGTCTATTTCAATCAGGAACAAAGTCATACGGTGGGCCAAGATGATATAGGTCTGCGAGCAGGATATCATCATTCATCACCAGATCAGATGCAGGACTAGCTATAATTAGCAGAGCAAAAGCAAAAAGATTATGAAGAGATTTTTTTTTTTTTTGTAAACAGAGTACATTTTTGTGCATCAAGCAAACAGGGCAGGTGGTTGGTACACTAGAATAGGATCCACACCTTATATGACACTGTACTACCAGAACACAAGAGAGAGAATCGTATCCTACCTAAGCTTTTTCTTGTAAGATGTTCTCTCAAAACACAAGAGGCTGATACATCATACAATAGCAACTTAACAAGCCAGTATGCACCTAAGCTTTTCTATGTAAAGATCTAAATATTAAATTTGTAAAGTGTACCTCGCAAAATAAAAAACGTAAAGTGTATTGTTAACAAGAACATAATAACATTATCCGCTTAGTTGTTTTAACTAGATTTGTCGAAAGGAACGAAATCAAACATAGGATATCTATATATATATATATATGAAGTCTTTTTTTTACTCTCGGGAGTAGTTACTCGCTATTCCGTATCTCAAATATCTCACAACGTAAAGAGTATCTTACGCAACCGAGAGTATGTATATGTAGTATACGAGTATATTAGACCTCATAGGTGGTATTTACACCTTTTTAGGGGTGGTATGTATAATTTTTTAGACATACTTCTTTTTATGTGCAAATATGAAGGTATTTATAAAATATACTAAAAACTATAGACTCTCTTGCAAATTTTTCGTGTAATTCACATTATAGTATCTTATAATTAGTATATAAGTATACCCAAAGTGATAATAGAGTATGTCAAATTCTTTTAGATGATATTTCAGAGGTGGGAGTAACTACTCCCGGAAGTAGAAAGTATTTTTCATATATATATATATACACACACAGGTAGAATTAGCACATCTTCTGTCCAGGGATGATGAATTGATGATCAACATCCTCCTAGGCAGGTTGCTTGAACTCAGCATTGCCCTAACGGAAAGGGTTTAAAGTTGCATCTAGAATATGCCATCCAAGTCAATGCTGAGCAGAAAAGAGTTTACCTAGGATTAGGAAGGTTTGAGGACTGAGTGGTACGCACAGTTCGGCACAAATGTATGGAGGAGACGTCCAGGTCAAGCTCCTCGTGATGAACAGCACCAGAAAGACAGAGACACCTCCCTTGCCAACCTGTTGGCCACTCTGCTCTCTGTTCCATGTTAACCACACAATTCCCATTCAGCCCCCCCGGACTTCCAAACCCTTGCACTCCTTGAGAATTGATCATTTGATCTTGCCTATCCTTTTAAAAAGCCCTGAACAGTAATGGCACTTAATTTACATCAAGCATTACGTACTGAAACGTTGTTGAAATATTGAACGCAATGAAGAACTTCTATGCTGTGCATAGTTAATATTCAGCTTATTGAAACATGTAGGGCAGGGCAGCACTGACCTTGTCTAAGCGCAAGTAGTAGCAGCACAGCCAACCTTTTCATGGAGTCACTTATCAGAAACTCACATCAGATAAGTCCTGCTTCATGGAAACAGAATGAGTATGCAAATCATGTGTGCAGAACAAAGCAACCTATTCCCCCATTTTGTTTTAGAAAATCACCAGGTGCATAAGCATACTGAGACAACAAAACGGTAAGGCCGGATGCATAATTGCTAACTTTAGATCCATGGGCTTAATAGGTCCTCAGAATACATTCAAGAGTAACATAGGCTCCCGATGACAGCTAAAGTTCTGTTAAGTCTGAATGTGTCCGGTCAAGCAAAGACTACCTGCAGCATGTCAGAGAATAGCAAGAATTGTTACAATACTAACATCCTTAAGTAATTTACCAAGCAAAAAAGGATGCATTTAAAGTTCTTAATCAGTCGTTTCTTCCTTGTTGAGGTCATCAATAGTTTCAATTCAACAGAGCTGCTGGTAATAACAAAATAGTGGTTAATTGTTGACCAAAATGCATACAGAAAGCAAAATCAATCAGAACAAAATAGACAGTCAGATAAGATATCTAGACTTGCAGCCAGATTATTAATGGCACTACCTTCAAGTGAATAATTCAGTATGAGGAAATAGTTTCCCCACACAAATTGTTCAGTAGCATTTCAGCCATGATTCTGGCAAGTCTGAATGTGTCAGGTCAAGCAAACACTAACTCCAGCATGTCAGGAAATAGCTTGGAGGAGAATTGCCACAAGAGTAAGGTTATGCACCAAGTGACAGGATGTATCTAAATTCTAAAGTTCTTAATCAGTCATTTGCTTGTCAGTTGAGTTCACTGCTAGATTCAACTCTCAACATAAATGGTGGTCATTACAGAAATAATGGTTAGATGTAGACAAATGCATCATTATAGAAAGCACAATCTCCTCTCAAAAAAAGAAAGAAAGAAAGAAGCTCAATCAATCAGAATGATATATCAACAGGACTACAGATCCAGTCTTGCACCTGGGTTATTGGCATTGCCTCAAAGTGAATAATTCTGAATGAGGTAATAGTTGCCCCACATTGATGATTAGTGTTTCAAGCTTTCAACCATGGTTATACACCAAAGAAGTCAGATGTTTGGCATAAACTACGATAACAGTTTGAGCAGGATGCAATCCGTGACTAGAGTTTCGTATACTTGAATCGAAGTAAATGCAAACTAGTTACAAGATCAGGTTTCTGCTACAGTTAGATCCCTCATCCATGACCATGATATGCTCCCAGTCCTTATCACTGACAGGATGAACTGAATAAACTATTGATCATGAGGCAGACTACACATGACTGTCAAAATTTCATAAGGGCGCAATGCATGGCTGTCAAAATTCATAGCACATACTAGCTAAAATGTCATGTACTTGATATGTACAAAGAACTAAACGCAACCAACTGAACCAATCAAGTAATACCATTTCTCGTTCATACCCACCCACTCGAATCGACAGCTGCCTGCATAACCCCATCTCATCGGAGAAGCACCCTCTCCTCCGCAGCCGGAAGTCGGAACGATGGTACCTCATCGATTCAGTGCTCCTTTCCGCGACCAACGACTCGTGCGGCGAAGGCGTTGTGTCCTCAGTCCCCACGCGACCCATCTGATCCGACGACATTTGGTTACGAATCAAAGGGAAATCGCCGCCGAAGGGGGAAACCCAAACAAGTTCCTGAAAACGAGACTGGGGATCAAATTCAGCGGAGGGGGAATGGATTGCGTACCGTGGAGGAGATTGAGCTCCTCCTCGCGGAGGCTGAGATCTTGCGCTCCTGCTTTCTGGCGAGGGAGGAGAAGAGGAGTGAGATGGTGGAGCCATGGGCTTAGGGTTGGGGAACTTGCGTTGCTGGTAGAGGAGGCGGGCAAGGATTGCGACGGATGCCGCTCAAATTAGGCGGCGGCGGCGGCGACGGCGAGGTGGGCGATGCTGCGGACGCGCGGGAGCGGGACGGGGAGAGAGAGCGGGCAAGAGCTCCTTTCTTGAATTTCGGAATTTTGGACATTATTGGTCCTACGCATCAAAAATTGCAATATAGCCTTCTAACACCGAAATTCCAAAACTAGCTATACTGTGCTCCATGGCCACACTGCGCCACCCAAACGCAGCAAGGAGCTGCTGCACCACCCAAACGCAGCAAGCAAGCTTGCTGCTGACCCATGCCGCAGCACCTTCAAAGAGGAGAGAGGAAATTAAAAAAAATGAAAAAATTAGAAAATAATAAATAATAAATTTCAAAAAAATCCATAAAAATCCTTGGAACATGAAAAGATTTAATAAAATAATTTTAAATTTAATTGAAGTTTATTTTATTTATTTAAAATGAATTTTATTTTCTGAAATTTACAATTAAGCTTTAATTAATCCAATAAAATACTAATATTTTCTTTTCTTTTAAAGCTTTCTAAAGACTGTGAAAAATAGGAAAACTGAAAAGAAATAAAAAATAACTCAAATAAAATAATAAGGTTTAATTTAATTTAAATTAGGCTTGAATCGATTTATAAATTATGAATTGAGCTCGTGGTTTAATTTAATTTGGGCTTAAATCGAGGAATGGTTTACAATTTTAAATTTAAATTATGGAATTTTGATTATCGATTCATCCTTTTGATCCAAATTTGTTTGTACATGGTAGAATTCATTATGGAACTCCTCTGCTTTGAAGCTGTTTATCACTGCGCTGTTTCATCTTGGTACCTCCAAAATTAGAATGCAGTATCACCGCCTTGCTCGATTTCCTCATTCTAACTTATTCTCAGTTTCCTTAAAGTACCACCGCCTTGCTTGTATCAAGCACGAGGCTGCAGAGGCTCTACGTCATGGGAACGCTAACACCTTTGATCGCCTCCTAGCCAGGATGCGTGCCATTTATGATGACATAGGGGCTGTGATAAGGACCATAACTTGTGGTCGCCACAACGACGTTGACATTCAACATCACGGACACCGAGGGCACCCTCCACCCCTCTCCATCAAGATCACCTCTCGCACGCCCGCCGACCGGAGTCGTTAGAGCTACGACTGATCAACCTCGACACGCCTCAAGCCAGTGGTATGTTCGCTGCGAGTTGTTGTTGTCAGTATTTGTCCATGCACTCGTAGTGTACCGTAGTAGTAACGAGGAGGATTAAAGTAATTAGCTGAAGCATCATGCCATGTGACCACGTGTAACGTGCTTCTGTCTGCGAACTCTAATGTAGTTTTCGTTCTGTGCCTCCTTTGAAACATCAGCAAATCTCAAATAACTAATGACTGCATATTGCATATTTACCATTTGGTTTATTGGTTTGATAAAGCTTAAACTTGAAATTTCAGGAAAAAAAAACAATTTAAAATGACTAAATCAAACTTCAACCAATTCAAAAGTTGGGTTATTTTACTTCAACCAATTCAAAAGTTGGGTTATTTTGAGTTTATTGGAGTTCTCTGGTATTTGAAATATCTTTCCTCTGTTTATTCCGATTTCCCCTCGGCCCCTCTTTTTTCTCTCCCTACACATGACGCGCGTCGACCACCCTTCGGTTTCGACCAGCCCCGCCTATCAGCCTCCTCCTCGCCTGGTCACCATCACGGCCGTCGCAAAAGTCCTCGCGCATTAAATGCCGTCACCTCTGCTGCAAAGTCGTCGCCCCCGGCGCGATTCCCTCCCTCGTCTTCCTCGGCATCAGGCGCATCTAATTGCCCGTCCTCTGCCGCACCAACCCCTTTTGTTCTTTCTCCTCCCCACCTGCTCCCGTCTCATCCTCGCCCAGACACCCATGTCGTCTAGCACTCTCTAGCCTTCCCCTTAGTTGCTATAAATGGAAGCCCTGGAGCCTCTCGCCTTCCTCTTCCTTTCCCCATTTCTCCCTCTCTCTCTCTCTCTCTCTCTCTCTCTCTCTCTCTCTCGCCTTCGTTTGCCGGGATTTCGAGCTCCAAGTACTCCAGCCGAAGCTCGCGTCGCCAGGGATTGTGTTGTCGTTGAGGGTCCTCCGCCGCTGACACCTCCACCTCTAGCATCGCCTCGCCATGCTCTCCACGGTGCACACCTCGCCGCCGAAGAATTCACCAGAGCGCCCGCGCCGTCTTCGACGCCGTCCGTTGTCCATCAACCTCCTCCTCTAGTCTCTCTCTCGGTCTTGGTGAGTTTCCTATGCCCTATTCTCTCTCGTCTTCTTACGCCCACGTTGAGTAGTCATATATTTCTTGTATTCTTTTACGACCACGTTGAGTAATCGTATACTTCTTGTATTCTTCTTACAACCACGTTGAGCAGTCGTATCCCTCCTACGACCACGTCGAGTAGTTGTATCGTTCTTTGGACCTGGTGGTCGAAACCTTTTTTGACCTATTTCCGCCAAGTAGTCTTTCCGACTAGGTAGTCGAACATCCTTCGACCTTGTGATTTCAAAACTTTCGAGAGCTCGTTCTCCTTCGTTTGAGCTCTGATTTGAGAATTACAAATTTCTAAGTTCATTTAAAATCAGGATCTAGCTTCCTATCCTAAAGTTATTTCATTTGGAGTTCATTTGAATCTCATTTGAATTTATTTGTATTTTATTTGAATTTGGCTTGTTTTCGCGTGTAGATTTCGACGACTTCGATGAACTCGAATACTTCGAAGAAGTAGACCCTCAAGCATTCGAACAAGGCAAATTACACCTTTGATCATATTGAATCCCAATATTCTAAACTATTTAAATTTTGTTTTAAATTATTATTACATGCTTATTTAAATTTAGGTAATTTAAATTCTTATTTTAAGCCTTATAGTTATTCCCAATCCCTCGTATAGCCAAACTTTGCTATTAAATTAGTCATTCCCTTATCACCTTAGTTAAAATCTGGTTGATACACTAGTATGGCTAGAATATGTTGGAAAACGGTATGCTTAGACAAAGTTTAGACCGAAAGTGTTTAATTTGAGGAATTTAGCCACAAGTTCAACTATGATTTAAAATGGTACTATGGTATTGTCTTTAGCATAGAAGTTTATAAAATAATTTGACTTGTTAAACAAAATGAAAAAATGGTTTGGACTTGGGCGAAATAGATGCTTGGATGGTGCACGTCAATGCACGGGCTCGAGTCATTTCTATGACCGATGCCCATGGGTTTTATAGAAAGTCGCTTGACTCAATTAAGGACCGGTCTTCGAGCCGCATCTTGCTAAGCCCCATCGTACTACCACATGTCCTGTGTGGGCGGAACCTAGCTAAATAATTTGTATCATTTCACCGTGGTTGTGTCATGTGGTTGCGTGCGTGTCTTTTATGATTTACTTTTATGTATTCCCACCTGGTGCAAGAGGGCCTGAACCCGTAGATTTCTATCTAAAGGGGGGCGAAACCTTAGCGAGGCGGGATTACGGTGGGATGATGCATTGTAAAAGTTTTGTGATAATGACTTAGTCGCACACCTTAGGCAGTGTGTTAGACGGACATTACAAGTCAATTATCTCTTGTGGGTAAAGTTGTACAACCTCTGCAGAGTGTAAAACTATTCGAATAGCTGTATCCACGGTCAAGGACATGCTAGCAAAGCCACTCAAAGTTAAATTTTTTGTTTTGTTTTCAAAAGACTTTATCAATGGTTTTGGATTTCTATCCAAACGGGAATTGAGCGGGTATCCATGTGATCAGAGGATATCCTTCATCACTCGTTGATGAATGTTATCTAACTATAAAACTTGAGCTTTAGAAAAAGAAATTTAGCTATAGAATAAACCGCTTTAGAAACTTAGTATGAATATTTAAATGAAAAATGTCGCTTTATGCAAATTGAGCCATATAAGTCTCCTATTGTTAATTCCTTGCATGCATTATAATATGTTACTTGATGGGTGTGATTTGCGAGAACGATTGTTTGTGCTCACTCTTGCGTAATTCAAATATTGAGTAGGAGAGGAATGCTATGAGGAGATTGAGGACTTGGACGACTAGGCTACACCCCCAGACGATTGTCTGTGGCGAATCGTGTGGTCTACCTTACTATCTTTTGCTTCCGCTGTATTTTGCTTATTGGCTTATGTCCTCTTTTGTAATAACTCTAATTATTTCATTAAATGACGTCGTATGGTTATGCTATCCACTTTTGTTTGACTGTGTACACTAGCTGTTCCTGGACTAGTGTATGAAACACAGAGAACCCGAGGTCCTTCGCTCCCGAGTTCGACACACATACATCAATATATCCCTCTCACTTCCACACTTAACCAAGCCAACTAGTATGAGGACTCGACATGTCACAAGACATGATCCACCGTGAGGACATTTTAAGTTGCTGTAAGATCGAGGAGGCCGACTAGAGGGGGGTGAATAGGCGTTTTAAAAACTTCTACGCGCTAAAACCGATTTCAAATGCGGAAGCTAATACAAATACAATTTTGCACAATTAAAGTCTAAATCAACTAGGTTCAACTAAGTGCACCAACAATACAAGTCTATTGATAATAATCAATCAAGCATAGACTTGTAAGCAATTCAATTTAAGCAATATAAATGATACTATTTCAATCATACACAATGAATAAGCAATTTAATACAAGGTATATAAATTACACAATGTAAAGCAAGCATTCATACACAATGAACGTAAATGCAATAGTAAAGAACTAGAGATCACACCGCAAAGACACGCCGATGTTTTACCGTGGTGTTCGGAGACTTGCCGGTCTCCCCCTAGTCCACGTTGAGGGAAACCCAAACCAATTGGGTCGACTCCACGAATTAAGCCTTCCTCCGAGGTATCAAACACCTCGCTCCACTAGGGTTGCTCATACTCCACTCCGGAGATGGCGAGCACCAAGCCACTCACAAACGCCCGGGTCTTCTCACAAGCTTCACTTGAGAAGATCACCGACGCACGACGCCTCCACGCCGTCTAGGTGTCGGCAAACACCAAGAGTAACAAATCTCCAACTTTCACTTGAACTAATCAGGTGTCAAAGCTCTCGTGGATACTAAATCCACCACCTAAAGCAACACATGCAATAGAATTTGCCTATCAAACTTCACTAAGTGCAACACATGCATAAAAAGAGTGTATCAGCTTGCTCTTAGCTTCATGGAACTCAATGGGGCACCAGCAACCTCCCCTCACACGGTAAAGGTGGGTATTTATAGCCCACACACAAAAATTATCAGTTGGGGAGAGATTCCAAAGAATCTAGACGAAATCGGTCTGACCGCCAACTAATGGCCGGTCGGACCACCCGAGCACCAACGGCTATAAAACTAGCCGTTGGACTCACAATCGGTCTGACCGCCAACCGAAGTCCGGTCAGACCGCTTAAACCGGTCAGACCGCCTAGTAGCAAATGTAATAAACTTTTAAAAACTTTTAAAAACACATGCAATACAAGGGTGTTATTCCTATCAGCAGTGAAGTTAAACTAATGTATGAATAAATTGACTAAAGAGGCATAAAATTCCCAAAAGGAAAAAATCCCTTATATCAAAATTTTCATTATATAGGTGTATGTAAAAATACCACATTGGACACCAATCATAATTGCTCACATAAATCAGAGTTTAACAATTTATTCCCTTGTGTCAGGACTCGGGATTACAGAATGGAGAAACTGGAGCACAATTTAAGCATTTAACAGACAGAAAAAAGGGGTAAATGAGACAGGTGAAAGAAATAATACACACAATGCTATGTCAGATAATCCAGATGAAGATACAAGATACCAATTCGACTTGGCAGTTTGCCATAAAGCAGAAGTTATTACAGAATTGAAGTGGGCTAAGCAAGGCATAGTATTCCCTCTGGTGCTGGTCTGAGTCGAGAGCAACAAGTACATAGACTGCGTAGATGATGCCAGGGACATAGCCAAGGATGGTGAGCAGCAAGCAGATGCAGAACTCCATCTGTTTAGGATAAAAGGAAGATCAATACTATTAGCATGTTATCATTCATCAAGATTCAAAAAGATAAAAACATGGTACTGTCAGTAAAGCTACCAACACAAAACATGCTTGTGCATCACCAATTCATTCCAGACCTTCAAGAGAATTTCAAATCAATCCAACAAAGCATCGGAACAATTCACTCTCCTGATGGGGAATAAATTGTGATGCTGGCTATGGCTTGACTTTGGCAACAAAATGAAGAGGCGGGTTGTAACAGACTCAGGACACTATATCAGTAGAATGGTAGTCAAAATTAATTAAATGATCCCCATGCACCTTATATAGCTCCTCCATCTGTAAAGCCAAACTGCAAATGACTAAAGGTCTAAACCAAATACACATGGGCTGTAATACGACACAGAAAAAGTTTAAAAACATATAAAAATTTCAATCAGCTCTGGTGGACTGGCAGTTCGGGTTGCATAAATCATAGTATATAACAAGCAAATATTTTCATATGCACCATAACATTGAACCAGACCCTCATATGATCCAGGAAGAAACAAAACGGAAGGCCAAGCCCAATGCAATGCAATACGCCACCACAGGAAGCAAAAACTAAATTTACGATGACATCACACGATATTAGGAAGCAGATTAGCATTTGGCGCTCCAGAACTCGCAATTTTGGTCAGGCACCTGTCGTAGTTACAAGCTAGACAATAGAGAGAAGGGGGACCCCGGGTTCCCTGTTGTTACGAAGGGGGAAACCCCGAATGTCCTCAAAGGTGGGAAACAGTATTCAAGTGTGTTAAAGGAGTGTCTTTATTGCTCAAAAAGTTCTATGCCCCGTTACATGGGGAAAGAGACTATTTATAATGGTACATCCAAGGCACAGGAGATTACCGGTACCAGAATGGAATTGATAAGTAACTCCAAGGAGCCTCCGCTCCGGGCCGCCTCGCATGAAGTGAAGGGAGTCAATGCTACTTACGGATCAGGAGTACAGGCGTGGTAGACTTGGCCCATGAGGGTCTCCCGTGCACGGCACTCAAACCGGCACACCGTAGCCTCAATCCCATACCGGCCTCAATACCGGCCATTCCGGCCCATTCTGGTCATTCCGGTACCCGTCAAAAATTCAAAATTGAAGTGACCACTTCTTTGAATCAACTCGGAAAGCCGAGTCCAATACTACTCTTTCGGTAAGTGAAATTATGCTAGACTATGGTAAAATATATGAAATTATGAACTCATGTTGTATTATTTAACTACGTACGACCTTTGTATTTATGAAGTAATTGAACTATATGTCATTTTTATTCTATGGTTATGTATTTGAAGTGTGATTCTAAGTGAAATTATGTGTGCATATAATTACATATATATTTATACATAAATATATATTATTATATTAAAATCCAGAATGATACGCTGGAATGGATCGATACTGGCATAGTTCATACCAAGAGGCAAACCGGAATAGCATCTGGAATGGAATTGATAACTATGCCTTGGACACCTTCACTCCCTACGCGCTCCCTATGAGGTAGTCTGTGGGGGACCTCGGGATCCCTTCGCTCCGGGGTGTGTTGTATTCTTCTACCTGGGCCGCCTCCGGCGAGGTGTACCTTGGCTTAGTGCCTTTGCCAGATTATTGGTGCCGGTGGACCGCCCATACGACAGCACCGTCCCAATATTTTCGAATTACCGGCTGCCTGCTGCTACTCGGCTGCCAACTCAGCAGATTGCAAAATTCGCCTCGCTAATCTAACTGGAAATCAACCAGATACACTCACAACGGATTCTAGAGCCACCTAGCTAGAAACTACTGCAGCATGGATCCGATCCAGGAGGCGCGTGACACAAGAGATAGGAAGATCGTCGGGAGAGGGGGAGGGGGATGGGGTGGAGGGTGCGTACGCTGCAGCATCCGAAGCGGAGGAAGACGCCGAGGGGCGGCAGGACGATGGCGAGCAGGATTTCCAGGAACGTACAGCCCCGGCCGGACGCCATCGTGATCTCGGATCGGAATAGGAGAACCGGAGATCTCTCCTCCTGCTGCGTTTCGTTTCTGTTGCGTTGGTTGGTCGGGGAGGGGATGGGGTACTCGTGCGGACTTCTGGCTTTTGGGCTTTTGGCGTGCGTGCCGACACGCAGCTCTCGCTCGCTTGCCGGTGCCGGTGGTACCGTATGGGTATGGGTATGGGTGCGGGTATGGGCCGGCGGGCTTTCGCCTTCTGATTTGCAGTGGCAGAGCTAGTATATGAGTGTAGGTAATTTATTTTTTGAAAAAAATATCTGTTATATATAGCGTATTGTTATATATAGCGTATGTACATACATATAGTAAATTTTGATATAACCAATGATATTTGTGATTATGTGTAAGTGTTAGATTGTACGTTAGTACGTAGAATTACATAGATAATGTATTATGTAGAAGTAGAACATTTAGTAGTAAGTTAGTCACAAATCGGTAAAACTATGTATTACTTAATCTCGTATCTTCATCGTGAAAATCCCGACTCTACCGTGGCTGATCCGAGACGATTGAGCGAGAAATTTGCTCATCACACACACGTCCATTAAATTCGAATTATTATTATTATTATTATTATTATTATTATTAGCTTCCTTTTTCCATCTCAATTTTCGTGGAAAGCAAAGGGTAGGGGCCGGCAGGCATGACATGTTGTCCGTCCAAAAATGTTGACGTCAACTGCACTTGCATCCACGAAGAAGATAGATAGATGGCACTTCTGCAAGAGAATCTGACGAGGAATGAAGCCCTTTTTTTTTATTTATTTAAAAGATAACAAAGGGAAGAAGGAAGATAACCGAGAGAAGTTACAGATAAACATTCAGAATAGACATAAATGATGATACTATTAACTTATGTCCAATACCACACCCCGTATATGCATGGTACAAAATTGGGTTCCTGTGCACCTACACCCTGTTCCTTATGGAACAATAAAGCCTGACGCTCGACTTTCTCTTAAAAAAAAGCCTACTAGCACGGCTACAGTACATTGGCATAAGAAAATTAGAATTGAATCCATTAGTTCAGCATCCTAGGAACTAGATATGCAAGATAGTATATAGTTCAGATTTTTTTTCATACAATACTTAGTAGTATCGTGTACTGATCGCGTAAGGATACTCTATTTGTTTTCCCCCTTTTTTATCAGCTAGTTCCACGAGCAGCTCCTTGACGGATTGAGATCCTCTGACCAGAGAAGCACAGCGCCCTGACTATAGTGAATCGCAGCCGTCCCAGGTCATGTGCTACAGTGCAAATGGTCACGGGAGAGAGAGTACGTTGAAAATTAAAAATAAAAGTTACAGCCTTTTACATTAAAAACTCCTCTTGGTTCCGGAAGATTCTAAGTCCGTCGTACAAGCCCACATTCTGCAGCATCAGAGAGCTGGGGGACCAACCTAATTAGCATATAATAACATATAATCAATTAGAGCAACTACTCACTCGATACTCTAATACTTTTGTTTCTTCAAAAAAAAAAAAAAACTATAATAGTTTAATTAGTAGCATGCTTATGGCGCAATTTCCCGCATTTAGCAACGCGAATCCAGCACAATGTGAGCTTCCGAAAGCACGCAAAGGAAAAGGGGAGCAAACTAATCCGTGGCCGTGATGATGATCTATCGCATGTCCAGGCAGCACAATCTGGCAGGTTTGCGTGGATCTTTAGTTTATTTCCGAGCTCGGCAGTGCGAGCTAGCTGCGTGATTATTGTAATGTAATCGATCGTCGCGAGTGGCACACACATGGCAGCAAATCCCCAGGATCCGAGCGCTGCGTGCAGAAACATACCACGAAGGAGCCCAACAAAAAAAATTGCAAGAGAGGAAAAGATGGGCTTATAAATTAGCTGCAAAAGCGACGAGTGTTCAGAGAAGATTCTTCGTTCTTGCACAGGCACACACGAACTGATGAACATGATATAGCTGGGAGTCGAAACATGGAACAAATCCCCGGCTATGTGGACTACAAAATTGCTTAGTTTCTTGTGCATGGAGATTCAATGTGGTGGTCAACTAGCCGGTTGCCGTAGCTACAACCGGTAAGACACTTGTTAATCTTAAATGCCTCAGGATTCAAATCCGAAGGTCTTTTTGGAATGCAGGAATTATTCGTGAAACAATTCGCCGCACGAATCGCGAAAAAATTATTCCGTACTCTCCCGTACTTCATATATTGACAAGGCGTGTGTTCTAAGTTATAATTGTAATTTTTGTTTGAAAAGAAGAGCTTACTGCGAGCTATGAGCAGAGGATACGCACGCCATGAGCAGTAGCACCAACTTTAAACATAGAATATTGTTGGGAATTAGCTGGCGTGTGCCATCTTAATTTTCTTATATGGAGGTTAAGTACGGTGGGGCTGTATAGGATGTTGGCATTTTTGTTGTCATTAAAAGGCTACTAGTGTCTTGATGGGATGCCAGCCTGCCAGGTGTCACCATCTACCCAATTGCGTTGTTTACCAACTACGTTTAGCCCAGTTTTCTTTCTCAAAAAAGCCACAGATCAAACGATGACACATGTTAAGAGCCCAGCTGTCGTGAGCCTGTCACACTGTGAGTCCTTTTCACCAAGTGCTGTTGATTTTTTCCCCTACTGTAATCCTTTTTTTGTAGTCATCAGTTAGGGGAGACTTGGAAAAAAAAATCTATGAGATGTGGTGTTCAGCCACCTGGGATTAAAAGTCTTGACAGTGACAAAACAGAATCATGCAGTAGGCGCTGGCCCTGTCCTCTCTACTTGAGGACAACGCAGAGCTGCAGGCTCCAGATGCTGCTAGCAGAGTCCCAGTCAGGGGCATCGATCAACAGAAGCTTTTTCCATGTCTGGTGTGGTTCATGTTATTCGCTGGACTCTTGCTTGAGATGATAGCAAGATCCTTACTCTCATGGAGAGGATGACACTTGGAGATAGGACAATTTTTCAGATATTTCTCTTCATTAACGCACGCCAACCCGAGGGGTTGGGGATACATATTTATAGGGCTAATCACCAAGCATATGCCAAGCATATGCTAGTCTAAGATGCTCTGTCTCTAAAGCTAGTCCAAAGCTAGTCCAAGATGCTCTGTCAAAAGAGATGCTAACCGCAAGTCAAGGATGTTGTCTTGAAGGGCGGAAAAGCCAACACGAGACTTATCCATCAATCTCCCTAAGTCTTGTGTGTCTCCTCGTGAGGAATCGAGCCATCCCGATCCTAGAGCAGAGCGTCGTCCTGATTTCCACGCCGAGGCGCCCCAAACTTGACAGAGCTCGAACGCTCGAGTCACGCCGAGAAGAACTCCGCCGCCCGGTCATGTGGCGGGTGTCGCCGGTGTCGAGGCACCACCCGTCGGTCTTCTTTGTTCACGGAACTTTCGCCGGGAGGCGTGTGCTTTGGCTCGTCAAGGTGGAGAAGAGCCGCTGCGGCGGTGCCGCTGAGGTAGTTCGATGCTCGCTCGAGCAATGAACATGGCATTGTTCCTCCTCCTCCGCGCGCGACGTGGCTCGCCGCGTCGTGGTCGCCGACAATCCTCGCCCAATGACCAAGCTTGCCGCAGATTGTAGCAAGAGTCGCCTCGCGTCGGCTTGCTTGCCGGCGCGCCGCCTGGCGCCCACGCCATCACCCTAAGATGTCCTCGTGCCCATGCTCGGCGTCTTTGCGCGCTTGCCGCGCTTGCCACGCATGCGTCGTCTGTCATGGAAGAAGGCTCTTCTTTCGTCACCTTGGCCGCAGCCCACTCCTCCCGAGCGAGGAGGAGCTTCCGCCAATGGTGACGGTCCCGAGAGATCGTGGCTCATCATCGTTGACGACCTTGAGGCGACCTATCGCCTCCTCGATCGACATCGTGGAGAGGTCCAGCAGAGACCGGATCGACCGACCCATCTACTTGTACTTCTCGGGACGCAATGAAAGAGCTTCTCGACGCCTCTCCTCGCCGTAGGTGTCGCCGCCGAATCGTACTCAACTTCGCAGCAGAGTGTTGAGACGAGAGCAAAGTCATCAACGCCTCACCGCTTGAAGGTCGTGGTCTCCCACTCCGCGCGGTGCTCGCAGTGTGGACTTGCGCGCGCGGCCGCCGCCGCGCGCGCCGCGGCGATGGCGTCCCAAGCCTCCTGGCGATCGCTTGTTGGAGAGCGAATCGCATCTCGGGCGGATCGCAGCGATGAGGGCATCCAGCGCCGTCGATCCCGGTCGAGTCGACGCCGCCGCACGGATTGCCTCCCACATGTGCCGCACCGAGCATCACCTTCATCACCGCGCCCACTCGACGTAGTTGGCCTTGGTGAGGTAGGCCACCCACCGCCGGGCGGCGTCCCCGACAACACGGAACCCGTGGTAACCACTGCACGGTCCGGAGAGCCACGCCGCTCGTGAAGGCCGCGCTCTATCGACCGTCTCGCCGCCGTTGTCGCGCGCCTCTTCCAGAGCGCCACCGCCGATCGCGCCTCCTCCAGAGCGCCACCGCCGAGCGCGCCTCCAGAGCGCCACGCGCACGCACGCCTCCAGAGCGCCACCGCCGCGCGCCTCCTCTGAGCGCCATCGGTCGCGCCGCGCCGTCGATCGCCGCTAAGCTCGTGGCGCGCGCGGCCGCCATCGCGCCGCCCGCGCGCCTCCTCTCCTGGCCGGCTCAAGGTCGGCGCGGCGCTGTCATCGCAGAGATGGAGCTGCTGCTGCCGCCGCGCAGACCTTGACCTCGCCGCGCCGCACGCGCTACATCCGCCGCCGCCGCCGCTTCACCTCCTCGCGCCGCCGCCGCTGCCGCCGCGCCGACGCCTTTGCGCGGCAGAGATGGAGCTGCGCTGCCGCCGCCGCAGACCTTGACCTCGCTGCGCCGCGACGCGCCGATTCGCCGCCGCTGCCGCTTCCACCTCCGCTCGCCGCTGCGCCCGCTACGCCGCCGACGCTTTGCGCTGCCGCAGCGGTCGCCGCGCGCATCGCGCTGCGCAGCGCGGCGAGCTCGGCCGTCCGCTGACGCCGCGTGCTCGAGGCGACCGAGCGCTGAGACTGCCCTGCGGACATGGCGCGCTTCTGGGGGGGTGTTGCGTGGAGAGAGGGTCGCCGACGAGCCGCTACCGTCTCCGGAGAGGAGCGAGCAGGGACAATGAGCCGCCGCCGCACACCGGGCTGCTGCAAGACCGGAGAAGGAGATGAGCAGGAGATGCTCAGGCTACATGATACACAAGCTCTGATACCACTTGTTATTCGCTGGACTCTTGCTTGAGGTGATAGCAAGATCCTTACTCTCATGGAGAGGATGACACTTGGAGATGGGACAATTTTTCTTGTATATTTCTCTTCACAATGCCATGCCAACCTGAGGGGTTGGGGATACATATTTATAGGGTTAACCAGCCAAGCATATGCTAGTCTAAGATGCTCTGTCCTAGATGCTCTGTCCTCTAAAGCTAGTCCTAAAGTTAGTCCAAGATGCTCTGTCCAAAAGAGATGCTAACCGCCAGTCAAGGATGCTGTCCTTGAAGGGTGGCAAAACCAACACAGAGACTTATCCATCAGTTCATAGTTTGCTAAGTGTCTTTGGGGTCATTTGGCGTCTTTTTTAAACGATTTAGCAAATATAGCTTCTGCGCGTTTGAAATGATAAAAATAACATTGTGTAAGGTTAAGTAGACGTCACCTGTCTCCTACCACGGATGCATCCTATCGCGCATCAGGAACGCATGCCACGCTCCTGGTCCACCACATGTCGCCTGCCACGCTCCTACCATAGGCTCGGTCCGCCCGGGCCAACCTCTTGCGGTCTTGCCGCGTTGGTTGCTATGGACCGGTCCACAACTAGTGTCCGGTCCAACCTCCTGTTGCGGATCCGGTCCGCTGTAGGTGTCCATTTCACTCGGGAGCGGCTGCGGTCCCTGCCGCGGTCTGGGAGCATGGTAGTGATTTACCTAACCTCCCACGGTTTTTTGGTCATTTTGGACGTACGAGGTTACATTTGCTAAATCGTTTAAAAAAAGTGCAAATAAGCCAAAAACTTCGTTTGCTACAGCCCCACTAATTAATCACGTAATTACAGTAGAAATATTGAGTATTATAATCGTGTATATGTTTCCTAAAGTTTAGATGGACCAATGTAGTATAAGATTGGGCCACACAATACAGGACACATTCAGATTAAGCATCGTGTCGTATGAGAAACCAGCTGTATGCGATCCTTCCATGCTAACCCAAGATACAATTCGAATCACACTGTAGCTGCAAGATGAGATATATTGTATTGTTGTTCAGTCGATAGCATCTCCAAAATAAAAACTAGGATTTGAGTTGGAGATCGCCCCTATGGTGGTGCGGTGGTACGGCGCAAGAGACAGAGGCAGAGGCAGAGGCAGAGGCAGAGGCAGGTAAGTCGGGAGCTGGCGGTGAATAGAAAAAGGAGATACGCAATCTTCCCCGAACCCCACCCCCGTCTCCTCCTTCCCTTCCACCTCCCTACAAATACACGCCCAGGCCCAAGCCACCCGTCTCTTTCTCGGCTCCTCCTCTCCTCTCCGCACCGCTCCGCCCCCTCCTCAGCCGCCACCTCGCATCGCCGCCGCCGCCTCCTCGATCGTGAGTTCCTTCCTCCTCACAGCACTCCCTCCCCTCCCCTCCCCTCCCCCCTCACTTCCGCTCGGCGAATCGCAACCGCAATCCCGCGAGATTGTGTCGTGCGGGCTCGTGCCGCTGCAATCCGCGGAGCTGGGTTGGGATTGGGTCTCAGGCCGCCATCGTTGCATCGTAATGGAATGTGCGCGCTGGTTGTAACGGCGGGGATGGAGTTGCTGTGTTTCTATTTGCAGGTGCTGGATTAGCGCGGCCGTGCGGAGCAGATGGGGGCGTACCTGAGCACGCCCAAGACGGAGAAGTACCACGCGGACGGCGAGAACGACCGCCTCCGCTTCGGCCTCGCCTCCATGCAGGGATGGCGGACCACCATGGAGGATGCTGTGAGTCCCCCCCTGCGCCTTCCTTTCGGTCGGGACTTGGGAGTGCTCTGTTCGATACTTGCTAGGGTGTACTTTGAGTGAGATGCATCCGTGTGAAATTGGCAGCTGCTTAGGGTTTAATTCGCGATTCTGTTATAGTGTGTAGATTTGCATGGTGAGTTCACCGGCGGATTGTTGTTTCCTGTCGTCTGGGAACCGAACACCTAGAATAAATTCTGTTGTGATTCGCTCAATGGCGTTTCCCTATAAGCGAAAAGCTTGATATAACGGTTTTTCGGCTTGCGGATTGCATTGGGAGTCCATTAATAGGTCAGATAAATTGATTCTGATGAAGTGATGATGTATGACTGAAGTTGCAGATTAAGAGTGTTGTGTCATAACTGAGGATAGCTTGTTGAAGATAAGAATTGTTTACTCGTTACACTATTTTGAAGGAATTGGCATGTTTATTTCTCTTTAAAAGCTAATCCAGCATGTATTTACATTGCAGCATGCTGCTTTGCCACACCTTGATGAGCGCACATCCTTTTTTGGCGTTTACGATGGACATGGAGGTAAATGGTGATTGTTTTCTATTCTTGCCTAACTTACTATTATATTGTCTCTTCAGTTGTACCGAGTGTGGTTTAAGCTTATCAAAGGTGCTTTGATTAGATTAGTATCATCTGAACTCTTTACAACTTAATCCAATTAATAATTACAAACAATCAATCCTTAGTTTCAATGGTACAACCTTTACCAGTACTGAATTTGGTATTGTTACCTTGCACCAAATAGATGGGCAGTAAGATTCTACTGCAAAAGCACTGTGGGTTTGTTGATATTCTGTTGAACATAAATATAGTTACTTAATTAGCACCATGGCATTGTGCTAGTGCTTTCTGATGTATATAAGCACTGTCAGAAATTTATCCCGGTCATGCTTACTGTGAGCACTTGTTATTATATCATCCTTTTTGCTTGTCCTATTTACTCCCTCCTGAAGGTTCACGACCTTTCGATTCATTCCAATGGATTTTATTGAAACCAAAGGGATTGCTTGAATGGTGAAAAATGTTCGCTGGCATTATAAACTACCAGAATTGTCTCAGTTAAACATGCTTAGCATTGATTAGGTGCTGTTCTCACTCTGTGGAGGTGATCTGTGTTGTGTTTGGCTTTCCAGTATCGTGATATGGCAATGGCAAATAAAATAATTCAACAGTTTCACATTTCCATTTTAATGATTAGGTGTAAGAGGTACAAGTGCATAGTGTAAATGGCAGTTGTAAATTGACACTTTCATATTTTTTTGGGTTAAAAATAGCTGCATTCTATGTCATCTGTTTATGTGATGAACAAATGTTTTATCTGGCGACATGACAAGCTATCCTTTGTTATTTCAGGAAAAGCAGTCTCTAAATTCTGTGCCAAACATCTACACACGCAAGCATTACGAAATGAAGTATATTCCTCTGATGATTTAGCCACTTCTGTTCAGAAAGCGTTTTTCAGGTACATATCACGTTTTCTATTTTGAGCATGGTGTGCTTTTGGGTGAAACTGACATATGTTTGGTGGTTTGATGAATCTGCACAATGTTTTGCTCTTTCAGAATGGATGAGATGATGAAGGGGCAAAGAGGGTGGAGAGAACTGGCTGAGCTGGGAGACAAGGGCCAGAAGTTTGCCGGCATGTTAGAGGGCATAATATGGTCCCCCAAAAGTGGAGATTCAGATAAACTTGGGGACGGTTGGGATACTGAGGAGGTAAAACTGCTCATCTCTTTTTTCATTAGCAAACCTGTTTGCTGGAGTATGAAATTTAAGGCTTACCTTTTATGGCATGAAGCTGTTGTGTACGCTGGCCCTAGCAGCAGCACAGATGTGCATGAGCAGGAGGCAATACTAGCGGCCGGCTGGTTGGCAAGACCACCAGGAAAGCATACAAAGTGCAATTCGTGTCCTTTGGAGATAGAATAGATTGTTTCCTTATTTGTGGCCGAATAGTAGTAGGAAGATTGGAAGGTGTAGATAGAGTCCAATTCGGTTAGGAGCAGCAAGTAGCGGTCGGATAGTACATTAGTAAAAGGAGGAGTCTAGCAAGAGTTATGTTCAGGCTTAGAGTCCGAGTCAATTATGTATCTTGGATGTCAAGTTAGTTGGTAGTATAAAAGCAGGTCCTATGTACTAGTTCGAGCAAGCAAGAAATAAATCTTCTTTCTTCCGATTGCTACTCCTTGCCCATCTAATTTCTCTCTTCTATCCCCGTTATCCTTCTACTGCCGGCAACGGCGTCGACTCGCCGGACTCGACGTCCTCGTCCTTTGGTGAATCACCCCTACAACCTTCGCAGTCGAGACCGGTTACAACAGAAGCTTTGGAGTATTTCTTATTAGAACACACATTTGATGGGATAAAAACTGCTTGGGTGTTGGCAATTCTGAATCCATATTTAAGGAGGGGTTTGCTTAAAAGTGGTGCTGTTTTTAAGCAAGTGGATTGGATAGGGGTCTAGGGTCCTGCTTGGGGAAGGATTAGGGAGCGAGTGGGGTTTCTACAGGGAGGGGGTTGGACTGGTGGGCTAACTGTCGGGGGTAGTAATCTCCTAACACTCACCAATCAAGATATTGGGATACATTTCTCTAGTAGGTAACTTGGTACCTTGAAAAATATGAGAACAGCTCTGGAGTCATTGCCTAATATTATTGCTTCTGAATCATAGGTCTATGCTAGATATCGCCAGATTATGTCCTGTCTGGTTTTCAAGCAGGGCAAAAACATGTAGTGATCGAAAGGCCATTTGGTGAAATACCTCATCCAAAATCCTTTCGTACAAATAACTGGGAAGAATGTCCAACATCCGTTGGCACTTAACATAGATGTTAATTGCAGGACAATAATGTTGGGGCTTTATATGTATATTTACCCTCATTCTTTTAAAAAAAATCCGCTTGTGAAATTCTACTGAATATAGCGTTTCTTTAACTAAGATACTGTACCAGGGTCCTCATTCTGATTTTCCTGGCCCAACCGCCGGAAGCACAGCCTGTGTAGCTATCATAAGAAATGATCAACTTATTGTTGCAAATGCTGGGGATTCCCGGTGTGTTATCTCAAGGAAGGGTCAAGTATGTTCTGTAACTCTCTTTAGCTCTAACTTCCAAGTGTAAATGCTAGAATATGTTTTCCCGACTCATCTGTTGTATAGGCTGACAATTTGTCAAGAGATCACAAGCCAGACCTGGAGGCAGAAAAAGAGAGGATACTGAATGCTGGTGGTTTCATTGTTGCTGGGCGGGTCAACGGAAGTTTGAACTTGTCAAGGGCAATTGGTAGAACTTGTTCTTTCTCAAATAGAAATAATTTATTCGTTACATGTAGTTTTTTTTTAATTATTTTTGTGATTTTCCACTAGGGGATATGGAATTGAAGCAAAATGTGCTTTTGCCAGCCGAGAGACAGATTGTGACTGCTGAACCTGAATTGAACACAGTGGGTTTTGCTGCCCCTTTTCTGTCAGTATTTTTACCTTGAACAAAATTATTTGAACTCAGGATTGCTTTGGCTGTTGGTCAGGTTAAACTTTCTGAGGATGATGAATTCATCGTTTTAGCATGTGATGGCATATGGTATGATTTTTTGCACCAATCATCTTCTCTCTTAAAGTTCAGATTTAGCGCGATAGCTAATTTACTTGCTTTTCCCTGATGTTCATCATATTTATATGATATGATAGTAAAACGTCCCAATTGTACCGTTTGAATGAGACAAGATTCTTGAGGAGAATCACACAATTATCTTCCTCGGTTTCCTTGTATTATACTATTATAACTACCATCCAAGAATTTCTAGGAGATAAAAGAGAAGCTTGCCAATGCCGCACTTGTCATTTCTTGATTTGGACATTACATATTGCAACGAGCCAATGATCATCACCATCATCATCTTTAGAATGCATGTAATTCAAGAATTCATGCAAAACCTGAAAACACAGTTATATTAGCAAGTTGACATAGTACAGAATTTTCTTGTCAACCATAATAAATCTAATACTTCGAAGTTGTTACCAACTGGTGCTGAATTTTCGAAATTTGGACAATGTCTGTCTGGTATATTTACAGCTTTGAACCTTAAGTAGCAAAAATACAATATTTGTGATAAGGATAGACCAAAGACATAACATCGTCTTTTATTGGTAAATCATTTTGGATACCTATAACCCGTAGAGACATAATTCTACTGAGATGTTATGTAATCTCTTGAGGGTAGCACACATTGGGGCATGCAACTGCTGATATATAACTGCACTTTCCTAGAAAAAGTTATGCCTTTTTTCCAGATGCATATACATCCAACAACTGTTACTAAATTTAAATTAAGAGAATGCCAGCTTGTCTTATGAGATCTTAGTTATCTTAGAATGGCGTTAGATCTATTTTGACCAGTGCGGTACAGAAATGATGTAGATCACAGTCTTTACCTCCTTTGCGGCATAGTCTGCATCAAGGGATAATCTTGTGCATTTAGCAGGTGTTGCTGGACTTAGATAGACTGTCAGTAGTGGAAACTCAGTTGCAGTTCCACTCCAGAGTCAACACCTTAGATTGGAAACAATCTGAGTTCATGATCTTGAGGTTGTAAAACATAGTTTTGTTTATTCATGGCATTTCCCATGCTGTCGCAGAAACACTGTTCAAAATTAAGACTATTTCCTCATTAAATTGATGGATCTTTTTATTTTTTTAATCCTTTTTTTAAAAAATATTTTAAAGATAACATATCCCTAACTTTATTTCCAATTCTGACCCTTTTAATCATGCCATGATCTCTGGTGTGACCAAACTGTGCTGTTACGTCACCGACCGCGGTATGGCCAAACCTGCCACGATAGCCTTCCGAGCCAACACACGTCCGTTTTTGAGTTAAGTCTTGTTACGCCAAGAGGAGCGGCGTGACAACACTCGTTTGCCATGCTGAGGTCTGTGGCGTTGCCACCGTGTGGCCAAAGGGATCAGAATTGGAAATAAAGTTACGGAGAGATTATCTTTAAAATAATGTTTTACAAAGATTAAATGATAAAAAAGTTCATTCCGCATGGAAGGCGGCATAGATTGACTGTCTGTAATATGATGCTGACTCAATCATCAACTCTTATCAAGCTATTTTTGTCACGTGATCTGATGATGTGATAATTTATTAATCATCAACTCTATCATGCTATTTTTGTCACGTGATCTGATGATGTGGTAATTTATTAACTGTGACTTGATTGATGAGCTTTAGCATACATGCATGCGTGTTTCCACTTTTTATGGCTCCTGTGGTTTGTCTTGATTTATTGAGACCCAATGTTTCCTATGACAGGGACTGCATGTCAAGTCAAGAAGTAGTGGATTTTATTCATGAACACATGAACACTGTAAGCAACTCCTTTTTTGTATAATTTAGATTTTGTGCATAAAGTATAGCTCATAACTGTGTTTTATAATAGTGTTCTGCTATGTGAATTCATATATTTTTTTACCGAAATTCTTGCAGGAGGATAGTCTATCTGCTGTGTGTGAGAAGCTGCTTGACCGATGCTTGGCACCTGTATCTGGTGGGGATGGATGCGACAACATGACAGTTATCTTGGTTCAGTTCAAGAAGCCAACAAAGTCAGTTGCTACTTCTAGTACCGAGCAATCTGCAGTCACTACAGAAGAGATGCGGCCGAACTAAGCTTCCCCTTTGACTGAGTCAACTACATCATATTCCAGATGATGAAATCTCGCGTTGTAAATGCCCCAGTTGCTCTTTCAGAATTTGAGCCCCCTCCCCTTTATGAACAGCGAGCTTGATGGCCCGAACGATCTGTCAGAAGTAGCGCACCGAGACCAAGCCGTGGAGTTCTAACCGGTGATAGACAAAAGGATAGTAAGTGGTGTATATAAAGAAAGGGGTTCTATTCGACAATTTCTATAGGATTTGTTGTTTCTAGCCTTCTTGCGTCATCACAACCTGTAATACATGGCATCTTGGTTCATCGAACTGGGTTGTGCGAAATGCATGAATTTTTCCAATGCTTGCTTTCTTTTCTTCTCTCCCTCTGGATCTTTTCGTGATGGTTCCTCATGATTTGGATCATCCCGCTGATTAGTGTAGCAGACTAGCAGTAGCTCAATTCTCCCTTAGTCGTTACATTACATGTCACTCAAAATGAAACTTTGCTTCAGGATAGCTAATGCAAAACTAATGAATCCCATCGGAAAACGAACGCCTGAACGCGCAACACAATGTTCAAGGTGCTGGGAATCAAACTCCTAAGATCAATTAAGCCGCAACAGCAATAGCCACGGCAACCGCCAGCCACGCGGTGCACCCGGCGGCGGTTGCTGCAGCGGTGGCCTCATCCGCAGCGGTGTCGCCGTGGCGCTTGGCGGCTCCGGCTCCCATGGTGTGCGGGAGCGGGTGGACGGTGATGGCGACCTTCATGCCTGCTTGGCAGAGGCCGTTGCCGCAGATGAAGTAGTAGCGGCCCGACTCGTTGAGCTCGATGAAGTCCTTGCCGGAGGTCCAGTTGCCGGCGACCCCGGCCATGGTGCAGTTGTCGTACCCCGTCTCGTTCACCTCGAACACGTTGTGCGTCCCCTTCTGGTACCGGAACGCTGCACCAATGATGAGTAGTCAAAACACCACATCGCATCGTTGAAGATAGAGCCCACATCACATGTGAAGCGTCACGGAGACAGTAAAGTAGATCTGATTCAGTTATAACAATGCAACCTACCAACTTGTGTGGCATTGCTAGCTACTGCAGTCTTCGGTTTCTACTAGTTGGAATCCGGAATAGTACAGTAGATAAGGGCATTGTAAGAAAGGAGCTAGACGGGACGGAGGGACTAGGGAGGCTTACAGATGAAGTCGCCGACGAAGAAGGTCTGGTTGCCGGACCAGAGGGAGTAGTCGATGTTGGGGTTCCACCCGTGGTTGGCGCCCACGATGTGGTCCGTCGCTCCGGAGAGACCGACTGCGAAGCCGGCGACGACGGCGGCGAGGAGCAGGCACGCCATTGTGCAGCTGGAGTGACTCGCAGAGAGAGAGAGAGAGAGTGGTGGATGCGAAGGAAGGGAAAGGAGGAGAAAGGGCAGAGGAGTGCGCGGAAGAAATGAGACTCGGGGTGAACACGGAGCAGTTCGATCTGATATTGTATTTAAAAAAATTCGTTTGGTGTACTATTTTTAAATTTCGATCAGCATCCGATATTCTGTATTCATATCTAGCGATATTATCTGTATTCGTAGATAGGTTAGGATATGAAAATAGCAATATCCTATTTGTATCTTATAGGATATCCGATAAATCAATAAAATGGATATTCGATAAACATCCATATTTTTTAATATCTTCTATGGTTTTTTAGTCATTGACTAATATATAATATGAATTTACATTTGATTATATTTATGTTGTTAAGTAGGATAAATAATTTTTTAATAGATAGTATAATTTGATACTTTTGTTGGTGAAGTTTTATATATTTTTTTATACGCTATCTGTGACCGATTTGAATCCGATCTGCATCCGTCCAGTGCTCGCATCCCGTAGAATCCGTATCCGTACCCGATGTATCCTTATTCAGCTCCGAAAGCTCCGAAATCAGGGTAAAAATATAAGTTAAGATAAAAAAAATATAATATCCATCTATATCTGACCCGTTTTCACCGAGACCCATCACAGCAGTGATATATTGCTCGTGTCAGATTCAGAATGCTGGGGTATGATTTTTGCTGCCGATTCTGGCCCACTTTTGGCCGGGACAGGAGTGGATTTCTGCAGACTTGACGAAATTTGAATTGTTACGCGCGCGCCGTGGCCCCTTTTTTTGCCGCCGCGTCCACTCGCCCGGGAACGAGGTGGAACATGGACAACTCCGACGACCAACACCAATAAGGCGATCGCCATAGAGGAATACAAATATACGACAGGCAGCCAAAAGCGAAAGCAACGTTGGCAAGTTGCTCCATTCAATGGTCGCCTCCTCCCTGACAAATAATGGCACTACATGATTTGATGTCCCCTTGGGCCTTCATGTCTGCCAACACTCGTGATGAAATCATGCCACTAATGCTGGAGCATTTTCATACTGATGCCCCCAAGCAAACTTTGGAAGCTAGCATAATAATTCGTGATAAAATGTCTTGAGCCAAACACTTGAGCACACCAACACGCCAATTGATGGAAAGACAAGCTAAGCTAGGAAGCAAAAAGGGCACTTTTTATTCTAAAACACAGTGATTACATTGTTGCCATCAGGGTATTTTCATCCTGGTGCTGGAACCTTACCAGTAACAGACCCAGTACAAGCATACCAGTCATAATCAATTGAATTTATACACCGGTCCATAAAAATTTGCAAAAAGAAAACTCCATCACAATGTGTTCTACCTTTGTAACTCCAAATCACTAAGATGTATCATCTGACCACAACAAACATGAATCGTTCATAAACTAATCCTAAAAAGTAACTTTCTTGAAAAACCTGAGATAACGGGGGAATGATCCCCACTTCACATTATCATACAGTTCTCATGACTCAAAAGCTGAAAACACACGCTAGCTCTGTCGTGTTGGCAGCTAATCAATCTTCACAGATGAGTAAATCAACCTTGTGAACCAGAAGCAAGCGCAGAAACCAATTGTACCAGTGAGCACGAAGAACGCGAACGAGGCAAGTAGCATGTATCCAAAGTACAAGATGCCAGACACCAACTTAGTAATCTGCAGCTTCGTGAAGAAGTAGAAAGCAGCATACAAAAAGAGATAAAGCGCGGAGGATCCTGAGGTGAGGTAAGACCTCCACCACCACATGTAGTCCTCGCTGCACAGTTGGAAATAGCAGAGCACGACTGTGATTTCAGCACAGGTGATGATGAGGATAACAAACACGAGGAAGAGGAAGCCAAAGATGTAATAGAACTGGTGCAGCCAGATTGAGGTCAGGATGAAGAAGAGCTCAATGAAAACAGCTCCAAATGGTAGAATACCACCAATCAGAATGGTGAAGGCTGGATTCATGTACCAAGCTTGCTCAGGGATCTGTCGTGGAATCTTGTTGGTTTTCACTGGAGGCTCCATGGCAGGTTTCTTGAACCCAAGGTAGCTCCCAACAAACACGAGGGGCACTGAGATACCAAACCAAAGGAGGACCAGGGCAAACATAGTGGTGAAAGGAACAGCACCAGATGATTTCTCCCCCCATATAAGAGCATTCAAGACGAAGAAAATAACAAAAGCAATTCCTGGAAATAGGAAAGCCGTGCTCAGGGTTATCTTCTTCCACTCAGAACCCTTGAACATCTTGTAGAGACGCGAAGAAGAATAGCCAGCAAGCAACCCCATCAAGACCCAGACGAGAAGCATTGCAGTCATCAATCCTCCCCGGTTTGATGGAGAAAGGAAACCCAAAACAGCAAAAATCATAGTAACTAGCAGCATGCCGAAGAATTGGACACCGGTGCCAACATAAACGCAGAGTAGGTCAGAATTGGTTGGAGGACGGAACACATCTCCATGAACAAGCTTCCAGCCGGTTTCCTCTTGTGCTTCTTCCTGAGTTTCAAGCTGGTTGTACCTAGATATATCTCTATACAGAGTGCGGAGCATTATCATGGCCACCATACCAGATAGGAAAAGCACGATCATGAGAGAGTTAACAATAGAAAACCAATGAATCTGATCATCAGTCATCAACAGATAGGTGTCCCAGCGGGAAGCCCACTTAATATCACTCTCCTGCAAAAGTAACAAAAGATTACATGAAAATAATCATTGAAGCAGATCTAACATTCAAAGAGTAGAAAACAATCATGCTATAGGGGAAAACAAAAGGCAAACTAGTACCTCGAAGCGAACATCATAGGTGAATATGATATCTTTGCCAGCTTCAACCTCCTGAGGAAATTCAGAACTTGTTACAAACTTGTTAGCATGCGGATCACATGTGCTCAAACGAGTGTTTGCATCATTCCATTTCTCATCAAACTGATGCTTGACGCTGGCAGGAAAATATATTCATGAACACATAAATTAGGCCCATTTCATAAAGCATGGGACAATAAAATATCAACAAGCAAAGTTGAAAGAAAACCTGTTTGGCTTGACTTCAAATCCCACTATCCTAGATAGTTCTGAGTCATCATCCCTGTGATACTTCACTAGAAATGACAAATGGTTGTGGATGAAGTACTTCTCATCCTTGCTCTGAAAATACATTTGTATATGATAATTTGTTAGTCCAGAACTCCAGATCATATGTGTAAAGACAAGGGTAAGTAACTAAGTATCAATTGAACACACAAACTTACTCCAGCATACTGGCCCTTGACACCAACATGATATCCACCTTGATAAGCAACACTGTTCTTATCTTGCCTTGTAACAGGAACAACTAGTGGGAGATTGTCAAGAATCCTGTAAAGCAAATCATGTCACTTTGGAAAATTACTATGTGAACTGATGTGCAAGTTACCTATGTAGTCCTTACATGTTCACACGATATTCATCCTCTATCTTTTCCTTGAGCTCCTTGGCTTCTTTCTCGGTAACAGTAATTTTGCAGACGATCTGGCACATCTTGGGTTCTCTCATTTGAAACTATAGTTCAGACAAAGAGGATGATAAACTCAAAATTCGGCACATTACCCAAGGACATAAACCTCAATTAATCTGTTACCCGATACTAACCACATAAGGAGAGTTCTCAATGCGATCACCACGAAGAACCTCACCAAGATTTTCAGCGTTGTCGACTATGGTATTTGGCTTACAGAAAGGAAGGGAGTAATACGTATAAGGGAGCTGAGTCTTTATTGATGTCAGCTTATTCACCTTCACCAAAAGTGGATCCCCCTGTAGACAAACAGGGAAAGCTGTTTAGGGCTATTCTAGCAGCAAATAAAATGATATGGTGCCATAAACTATTACTTTGTAACTTTGTTACAGATAACATTTAGGAAGAGTATCAGATGCAGCGTTGCAGATATAGATCAAACTACAAGTGCAAAAACAGGAATCTGAGCCAGGTCTGGTCCGATTTAACAATTGACTATTCTTTGGAAAGGAACCGATAAAAATAAATATCATAATCCAGGTTTTTGGGAAGCTGGAGTTGTGCCCCGAACTCAGCTTTCCCAAGGAGTATCCCACCCACTGAGCGAGAGGATGTTTTATTTGTTTAGTTGAACAATAAATATTAAAATAATCTTTATTGAACTGCCGGTCCAATCAGTACACTGCTAGTTGAAGCAGTTAACCAATGTGTGACCAGTTCACTCACCAGCACGGTTTTAGAAACTATGTTTTCACTTTTCATGCACTATTCTATATCAATATCAGCTTTGTTTAGCATCTAGTTCCATAGTCGAAATCAGATAAGCTGGAATAACCACTAAACCTTGGTACACCAAACAAGAAAAAAAAGAAGAAGATTATGACAAATAAAGGTAAACAAAAATTACAGTTCAGATAATTTATATAGATGGTAGTGGCCTTTTAAGAAGTATAACCCTTTAAAAAGAAGTCCTTTTAGTGCATGTAATTACAGTGAATTGGGCTTTTACAGAGATCGGAGACGGTCACTCCACTTAATTAGTCGATTGAACCCTAACTGTGGATCAAACTAAGAATTGGTCCAGTATATTTGCTTAGCAGCACCGACTTCCAATGCTCCATGTATTCTAACAATTTATTGGTAATTCTTTGGATCTTTTATTAGGAAGCTATGGTTTATAAGAGGTGGTTAGCGTTCCTCGTATGACACTACTCGTTGTTCCAAAATCCAAACCCTATCATCACCATGTATACAGAATCATTCAATCAATCTATTCTGTGTCTTAACCACCAGTACTACAAGAACTTGATCATGCACATAACATACTAAATGTAATTCATGTACCATGAATGATCCTCAACAAGGGATACTAATACATAATGTGACCCCTAAACTAGAAGACGATACACTAATAGTTCAAGTATTTTGCAGTACAGTGGAGAGATTAAAGTCTAGCTTAGACAAAACCTTTAGATCAAGGACCATCCTTAAGATGCTTACTTGAGACAACAGCTTAATTACGTGAGATAGTAGACACCATATATCATGCGTTGACTTTTGCAGACAGTCACCAATTTATGATAACATCGAAATCTAATGAGTATATTCCAGATCAGAAGAACAAAGCACGCAGCAAACGAGAAGGGGGAGAAAACGCGCGAATTCAGGTGCAACCATGTGAATCCCGTGCTCAAACATATCTAACTCCCGTAGCACCGCACCGAAACTAATCGGATTACACGAATGGATCGGAGGAATCTGCATACGAAACTCAAAACCTAGAGCTAGATCTGCGGATCCCAACCCAGGAATCGCCTCCCCATTGACCAGATCCAACCCGAGCGCGAACACGATCATTCCCAGGTCGACGAAGGGGATAGGAGGGGATCGAACCTTCCCAAAGTCGGTCGGGGCGACGCCAGGGAGGTAGAACCCGGCGGCCGGCGCGGCGGCGAGCAGAACCGCGAGCGCCGCCGTGGCCGCTGCCGCGGCCCACCGGAGCATCGCCGGCGCCCGCATAGGTAAGGCGGCGGGGGAGGCCTGCGTGCGCAGGGCCTTGGATCCGAGATGGGAGGTGGTGGATGGCTCGGTGTGGCGGGCGAGGGGAGGAGGCGGTGGTTGAGACGAGACGACAACGACGACCCGCGCTGCGCTGCGCTGCGTAAAGGAAGCTTCGGGTGGATCTTACCGGGGTTTTATTGGATATAATGTAACCTTTTGCGTTTGGACCCCCGTGAAGTGTGTAATTGCGTGGCGGGTGTCGGTTAGTTCGTTTGATTTGACCTCGTGGCACGGCACAAGCCGTGATGTTCTTTGGACCCGGCGATGGTGGATTGGGTTTGAAGCGGAGGATCTAGCGCATGGACCTTCCCTGTCCGATTGATACCAATAGATACAGTGTTACTTCTATGTAATATATATTTTACTGTTGCTACAGCACAGATGCATAACATTGTTCACGCACTCGCAGAACACTTCGAATCCGGTACGGTGGTATATGGTTTCACACATTTACTGATTTGCATTGGCACTTTATTTAAATGAAGGTGAGAGCTTTATTGGTTAATCAGAATAAGAAGTACAATCAAATGCTCAACACATGCAGTGCCATACAATTCTGCTCTCTACTCACTTTTCGAAACGCCGCATGAGGATAACATTTATTTGCTTTCTCTTTCGATTTAGTGTGATAAAAAGGGTATGTGGAAATCAAGTGCTATTTTTCTCTCTACAAATCATACACATTTCGTTGTAGGGATTTGTCTCAATAATATATGTCCAACAGTTTTGTTTATATATTTTGTCTAATTTATGTGGCACTTTTTTAAACTATTTCTTTCGTTCTAACCATCTTTACATGACCATGGTGAAACAGGAGTGTAATCTTTTACTGCATCTCCAACTACACCAAAAGATCTAGAGCCAAAAAATGGGCCATGGTAAAGCTAAATAATAAGAAGAGAAAACTGCACTTCGGCTCGTGCTTTTACCTGAGTTTCAAAAAAAATACTTTTTTCTAGGAAAAAAGCGGAATCGTACGATGAGTATGGTCAGACTATTTTTACTTTGATCAGCAACGTCTCTGAAAATGAAAATTTAGATTAATCATTTCCCTTTTGCCTTACTATAATTTATTAGGTTTTACAAAAAAAAATGAAATAAAAATTAGTGGCCAAAATTATGTTTTGAGGACCGTATGAGCATTAAGAAAAAGAGAAAAATCGTTTTGTACCATTGCAAAGATGTATAAATTAAAAATTAGCATCACATGTGAGGCTGACAAATAGATCCTATGATCACATGTTAGTGAGGCTGACAAGTAGGTCATAGAACCACATGTCAATGACATATCGATAGTATTTTTCAACTTGAATGATCTTTGCGACGATACAAAGCAATTCGTCCATAAAAAACTTATTTATGATTGGATGTAGTGGCTTTAAAATGTTACAGAAATCCCCGTGCCCAAGCACAGTAAAGGCAACACGAATAACATATTTTTGTTGTTGTTTCTTAGAGAGGAAGTAGACGAATTTTCGCTGCTCCATACAATTTTACCTAGACTCGTCAGCTAGTCAAAGAAACTTCGTAGATTATTACAAGTCTGAAAAACAGAAACACATACAGCAAATCCAGGCATAAACTCCTTTACCTTCGGGTGAAGCAAGGTACACCAGCTCTACAACTAAAACAATCAGCTGATCCTGAAACCAGGAACACCTTGGTTCCATTACGAAGCTTCTCGCATCATCAGGCCAATTTGCATCGCTTCTATGTGACCGTATCATTCATCCATTCGTAATCAGTCAGGCACCAAAATTCGCAGCACAAAACCAACCAGCCAAAATTCACGAAAAATTTACAGTTTTTTAGGTACATCCTGGGAAAAAAATTCTACGAGGGAGAAACTCAGTAAGACCTCTCCTCTATAGCTATTGGATGATATGAGATATCAGTGTAACATATATGTTTAGGAGGAAAGATTCAACCGCTGTGGGAGGCAGTCCTACATCCTGTTGCTTCGGCACCACCGCCACGCCGCACCACCAAGCCCACGAAGGTAAAGTGGATCTCAGCCAGGAAGCCAGCCCACCTCCATAGACTGCCCCGCCCCCGCCCATCCTACGAATATCCGCCGTCCGGTAGCCTCGACTCGCACGCACCGCATCATTTCGCCGCCCGGTCGGCGCCTTCCTCCCCCACCCCGAAACCCAACTCCAACCCCTCCGCTTCCAGTCAGATCCCTCCCCACCTCGCTGCTCCAGATCTCGATCCACCACCGCCCCGCGTGGCCGTCAGGCCATGGCCACCGCTCTCCGCTTCGCCCTCCTCGCTGTTACGGTGCTCGCGGCGCCCCTGGCCGCGCGGGCCGCGTGCCCGCACACTAACCTGACGGCCAACTTCTCGGCCGACCTCACCATGCTGCAGCACCAGCTCCGCGGCACGGTGCGCCTTGCGCCCGACGGCTCCTGCGCGCTGCAGCTCACCCGCTTCGACCTCCTCGCCGCCTCCCCCTCCGCGCGCTTCTGGGCCGCCGACGGCGCGTCCCTCGCCGACCTCGCCGCAGGCCGCCCCTTCTCCTCGCTCCCACTCAACTCCACCTTCCGCAACGTCACCCTCAGCCTCCCCTTCTCTCGCCCGCTCCCGCCCCTCCTCGCGCTCTTCGACCCCGATACCTCCTCCGACCTCGGCCACGTCTTCCTCCCCGGCTCCAACGCCACCGATTCCCAGCTCCCCGCGCCCGCGCCCACCATGTTCGACAACTGCCTCCTCCTCTCCGACACCTACCGCCTGCGCTGGACGCTCAACGCCTCCGCCGGCACCGTCGAGATCGGCCTCGAGGCGGCCGTGGGCTCCGAGTATTACATGGCGTTCGGATGGGCGGACCCCAAGGCCAACACCCCCGCCATGGTCCACGCCGATGTCGTGGTCACCGGCTTCACCGAGGAAGGTATGCCATTTGCCGAGGACTACTACATAACGGACTACAGTGAGTGCACGCTGGGGAAGGACGGCTCGCCGGTGTCTGGCGTATGCCCAGATAAGGTTTATGACGAGGGGAGGAATGATTCCAGGCTGGTGTACGGGTACCGG
This sequence comes from Ampelocalamus luodianensis, assembly GCA_036346255.1. Lineage (NCBI taxonomy): Eukaryota > Viridiplantae > Streptophyta > Magnoliopsida > Poales > Poaceae > Ampelocalamus > Ampelocalamus luodianensis. The sequence continues at coordinate 62,263,796 of CM070633.1, read as the reverse complement.
CGGGACGGGGTGTCTTTCGTGAGGTATCAGAGGAAACTTGACAGTGAGGATGTCAAGTATGATGTGCCGGTGGGTGCCGCAGAGGAGATGGCAGTGGTCTGGGCGATAGGGAAGCTGCGCTCACCGGACACACTGCGGCCACACTACCTCCCGCAGAACCATGGGGGTCCGAGAGGCACAACCTTTGGGTTTGCGAGGGTGAATTTGTCGGAGGTGGTGAACAGTTGCCTTGGACCGTTGGATGCAGACAACAAGGAGGACCAGGAGAGGATCATCGCAGATGGGAAGACGCCACTGGTGGTGACATCGGCTCCAGCAGTGCGCTACCCAAACCCACCAAACCCTGACAAGGTGATTTACATCAACAGGAAGGAGGCTCCACTGCTGAAGGTCGAGAGGGGTGTGCCAGTGACATTCTCAGTTCAGTCTGGGCATGACGTGGCACTGTATATCACTTCAGACCCAATTGGTGGAAATGCCACTTTGCGGAATAAAACTGAGGTCATTTATGCTGGTGGCCCTGATGCTCATGGTGTGCCAGCAACCCCTACAGAGCTGGTTTGGCTGCCTGATCGGAATACGCCCGATCTAGTCTACTACCAGTCGTTGTACAAGCCAAAGATGGGATGGAAGGTTCAAGTGGTTGATGGAGGCCTAAGTGACATGTATAATAACAGTGTAGTATTGGATGATCAGCAGGTTACTCTGTTTTGGACTCTGTCCCCTGATTCTATATCTATAGCAGCTCGAGGTGAGAAGAAAAGTGGGTATCTTGCTATTGGATTCGGGAGTGGAATGGTAAATAGTTATGCCTATGTTGGCTGGGTCGGCAATGATGGAGTTGGGCGAGTCAAAACTTACTGGATTGATGGAAAGAGTGCAACAACGGGTATCCATCTGACATCTGAGAATTTAACCTATGTCAGGTGTAAATCAGAAAATGGCATTATTACATTTGAGTTTACTCGTCCACTTAAACCTTCTTGCAGTGGAAGGGTGGCATGTAAGAATATTATTGATCCAACCACACCCCTTAAAGTTGTTTGGGCCATGGGTGCAAGCTGGTCAGGAGCTGGTCTGACTGACAGCAACATGCATTCGGTTACAAGCAGTCGCCCCATACGTGTTCTGTTGTTGAGAGGTTCGACTGAGGCAGAACAGGACTTGCGCCCTGTTCTGGCTGTTCATGGGTTTATGATGTTTGTTGCCTGGGGCATCTTGCTTCCTGGTGGAATATTGGCTGCTCGGTATTTGAAGAGCTTGAAAGGTGATGGGTGGTACCAAATACATGTCTATCTGCAGTATTCAGGAATTGCTATAATGTTCCTTGGCGTCCTTTTTGCTGCAGCCGAGCTCCGAGGTTTTTATGTCAGTTCAGTGCATGTTAAATTTGGTGTAGTGGCTCTACTGTTGGCAGGCCTTCAGCCACTAAATGCTTATTTCCGGCCTAAGAGATCAGCTAACGGAGAGGTTTCATCGCGGAACCGTGTCCTCTGGGACTACCTACATGTTATCACAGGCAGGTCAGCAATTATTGTTGGAATTGTGGCGCTTTTCACAGGAATGAAGCACTTAGGCCATAGGTATGATAGTGAGAATGTAGAGGGGCTCACTTGGGCCTTGATGCTGTGGGTGCTTTCAGTTATAGTTATAGTGCTGTACTTGGAATATAAGGAGGTCAAACGAAGGGGCAGCGACAGAAACTTCAGAGGACATTGGGTATTAGGTAACAGTGAGGAAGATGATTCAGTTGATCTTCTGCATCCTGACAGTACATCCAAGAATTCAGAATCTAGTCCTGGTGTAATGGAGGTGCAGCTTGAACCTCTTACTAGATGACATATATCAATCCGTATTCCCAGTCAGATACAAATACACCAATCCCTTTTTTCACTTATATGGATGAGATCCACAAGCACGACAATTTTTTTTGCTTCAGAGGAATCTGGACATTTCATGGTTGTTTTTATCGTGGCAAAATGGTGCCAGGCTACACAAGATCATCAAATTATGTCTTAATTTCCCGCATCACACTGTTTACATTGTATAGTGTACATTTTTTGACAATAGACAGGCACAATTTGTTACATTGCCCAAGTGATTCTTTTTCCATCAAATTTAGTGAGAGAGAGGGAGGGAGGGAGAGAATTCTTAGTTGAGGTGCTGATTTGCATTCACAGCATCATTAACTGAGTTGAGTATTCAAGAGAGTGCCACAAATTGTGTATCATATCCATTCTGATGTCGGATGCTATTCATTTTTGAGATGAGGCAAAAGATGTTGTACTGTCTGGTTGTTTGTGCTCAGTGTCAATCTAGATATAATACATCTGTTAAATACTCCATTCCTCCCCATAACTGTTGGAACATCTTCATGTGTTTACTGATTCCACAACTTTTATGTACATCATCATCAATGGCTGCATAGTAGGCCTGTCATCTAACAATTATTTTCGTTTGGCCTTCTTTGAAAGTTGCAGCATATGTTTCTAGCACTTCAGCTTGGACGTGTAATGGATGTGTAATGGTGGTTTCTCCAGCATTTCCAAAGCTTGTCACCTGCTAACTCGTGATCATTGATTAGTTCAATGAGATGAAGCAATCTCTGCAGGACGTTAATTATTTTACATCCTCTTGTGCTGCCCCCCCTGGTTTTACGCTTGTTTCCATGAATGTTGATGTCTTGGCAAGTTGCAACTTAGATTTCTCTGGTTGTGAATTTCAACTAGTTTTGTTTAGTGAATCGGACTACCCATGACATGAGTGCTGTGATATCCCAGCTGCAATCTGCTTACGATCTTTCCAATCCAGGGAAAAGCTTAACTACAAAGTCCACATGGCAGAGCAGCCCAACAGGATTGTGTACACAAGTTAATTCTCCTAGTACGATCGCAATTCAAGAAACATGCGTTTCATCGTGGACAGTAAGTACACATGTGCGGATTCCTGGTTGGAGCCACCGGTGTGCCGCTCGTGCGTCTGCCGTGGAGCGCCGTGCACGGTTAGCACCGCGCGGAGGAGCAAAATTACAGTGCTGTGCGCGCGAATGCTCGCGCGATGGGCAAGGCCGTAACCGTAAGTGTCTGGGTGAACTGGCGTTGCGTTGGCGCGCCGCGGCCGTGCTTCAAGGCACAAGACGAGACGAGTGCCCTCCGGGCCCGGTGCCGTGCAGCGCGTCAAGGCCGAGGAGACGAGCTCTGCGCGCGGCGCCCGAGCGTGCCGTGCCGTGTGGTGCGGGGCATTACAAGGCCGTGAAGCTTTTGGTTGCGACGGAGCGTCGGCTTTGATCGGCAGGAGGTGAGTGGGCCGAGGCCAGACGTGCTGGAGGGGAGCTCGGCCTGAGCGTCCTCCTTCTAGTTGGGCCAAGCTGTGATCTGTCTACAGCCGCTGCGGGTGGGCGTTTTGTCGTGGCAGGAGGGCATCTTCCCGTGTGCCGCGAACAACGGCGTAGATCGTGCGCAATCGTTTTCTCGTGTGCGCTGGCTCGGTGCAACCGTAGAACGGCTCAGCGCTTCTACCTGGCCAGTCTCATCCTTGCCGTCGCCGATCGTCGCATTGTATATCAACGGTTGGTATGAGCGGGAGGTCATGGTTTTTTTTAAAAGCTCACCCCCAATCATGCACGATGCAGCGCTCCCGAATTGTTTAAGCAGGAACACGTCGGAGCGTTCAACAAGATCTACGCCGTTGTTCACGGTACCATAATCGGAACAACATATGTTGTTGTAACACCAAACAAATACGTCAAAGTGACGTGGAAAAACCGGAATCCACATTGAGTTCGTGTATCTCAAGTAAAAAAGGGGAAATGATACGACCCATACCTCCAACGCGAGAGAGAAAATCAGCCGTCTACTACAGTACAAATCACACTGTACCTATCCCAAAACAAAACGACGAGTCTTCCACACTCCACCTGTCTATCTCTCCCACCACTCATCGTCTCATCCCATCCAATACTCAATTCATCTTTCCTCTGCCTGACCAAACTGGATGCCTGTGGTGTTGCCGTTCTGCCCGGCGCCGGTGAAGGATGAGTTGCCATCGTCTGACGCCGGAGGCCTTGCTAGAGATCGGGGCCAAGGTGAGGAAGACCAAGTATCTCAGCCTCAGCCGGCACCTGACCAAGGCAATGGAGGCGCAGTAGTCGCTGGAGAAGGCTCCAGCGTCGGAGTCTCCACTGCCGAAGGAGGCGAAAGAGGCGCCGGAGGACGGTGGTCGGTGGAGATGGAGGTGGGTAGGATCAGCATCAGAAGCTCGAGCTGTCCCCTCTACATCCTGAGCTGTCCACCCTATTCGCGGCCGTGTCGTCCCTAACCAACATCCTCAACGCCTCCGACGGCGGCGGCGGCGAGGAGTCATCGTCCACCTCGCCGGACGTATCCAACGGGGTTGGGTTCCTGAGGAGGATGACATGGCGCGGCGGGAGGTCCTGAGCAGAGAGCGGTGGGTGTATCGCAGCTCCTTGCGCAAGTGCTCCCGAGCAGGGAGCGGGAGCAGTGGGTGTATTACAGCTCCTCACACTAGCGCGACCACGTTGTCCTCCTGCTCATTGGCGGCGAGCACGGAGCGCCTTCGGTGGTGCCGCGCGGTCTCTACTGCTGAAGCTGGATTACAAGGAGATCTTGGCCTCCTAGGCGGGCCGCGGATCGCTCTACATCGGCGGCGGCACAGACACCGCAGGTCTTGTTGTGCTGAAGCTGGAGCTCTACCATGTAAGTCCCCTGGTCTTATCCGTACAGTTCATGGACAATTTATTGTTGTAGTCGGCGTTTTGATTTGTTGTATCAAAGTTTATTTATTGTTGCATTAGGGATGTTAAATTGTTGCACCGAGAAAATTGATGTTTCTTTTTTCAGTTTTGTTGCAAATATGTTTTCGATTTGTTGCATCTAAAAGTTCAAGATGTTGGACAGTTGTATAGCATCCTCCTCTCTAGTTGGCTTGAAATGTTACCACAAGAGGTGTTTTTTTTTGTTGCAATGGTGTTTTCAATTTGTTGCATAAGAGTAAACTTTTTGTTGCAGTCTTTTACCATTTGATTGTCGTATAATTGTTCCAGAAATATTGTAATAATTATTTTCAGGTGTTTCCATAGTTATTTTCAAATGTTGCAATATTGTAACATCGAATTTTGTTTGTTTGGGATATTTGAACTAGTTTTAAAAATCGCAGCTAGGTTCTATAACGATGGTTTCATACAATTTCGGTGAGAATATTTTTTTTTTATTGTATTGTTATTTGTGCATTTTGTTACCCACATAAAATAAAATTGTTGCGTATATTATCTTTGATGTTGCGCCGGCGTCCGAGGCTAGTTGCCTCCTAAAAAATGTTGAGGCATACACACACTCAGCAGTCAGCACCTCCCGGTGCCGCGGTCTAGTACTCTAGTTGGAAGTCATCTTGTTCGGGAGGAAGTGTGCCTGCCAGGCTGCCTGCGGCTGGTGGAACTCTGGCGCGTCAACTCCAGGCTCCAGCAGAAGATGGAGAAAGACGGCGACAGCCTCCATCATCACACCATCCGAGTCCCATCCCCAAGTCCAATTGCTCTCTTCTCTTCTTCCTTCCAGAGCAAATTCAGTTAGTTTTCTCTCTTCTAGGGCTATATTCAGTTCTCATCAATTAGTTATCATTCGCCTATGTCCATGTGGACAATTCACCCCTGCCTATGTAGTTCAATTACCGGCAAAGCGATGGTGCTACATTGTGGTCTCGAGTCGGGCAGGGATTGTGCTGAGGATTTGGTAGTTCTTAGGTGTTTTGCTCCTTATTGTTCTTAGCACTAACTAGCGAAACGCTGAAATTTAGTCGGGTTCTGTTTGATACCAACTCCCTTTGCAACATTGATGTGAAAAATCCTACCTTACCCTCTTCGTTTCTTGTTCTTGGTTTTGGATTCTGTTGATGTGCACATCTAGAACTTGCTACTCGTCGAAGGGGAATGAGAATGGTGTTTTGAGCGCCTACCTGTCTACCAACAATGGGCACTGAGAATGGCGGCTCCTTGCATATTATGATAGAAGATTTGTATGTATGTTGTTTTAGCACATTTGATATTTCTGTGGTGCCTTTGCAGTGGAGTAAACTTGGAAGCAAGCACAAATGAAGCTTCGTTTTATTAAATAATAATCATGGTAAACGTGTTGTCAAGAAAATAATAATAATATGAAGAAGAATCATCTAATTATCGTCGTACATAGAATGGGTCAGGAGTGGCTGGCCTTTTCAAAAGTGTTAGACCATGGGGATAGGTCATGGTTTTTGTAATGATGAATAATTAGCATTTGGGTTGTATTGTAATTTGCGTTTGTGGTTTTTGTAATGATGAATAATTAGCATTTGGGTTGCATTGTAATTTGCGTTTGTGAAAGTTTCGATCGTTGAAGTTTTCAGGTTGGATGGTTCGAACGTTCCTTGTTCTGTAGGGTGGTCCAAATGTACCGAGCACTGTTCCTACGAGTAGCATTGTAATTTGCGTTTGTGAAAGTTTCGATCGTTGAAGTTTTCAGGTCGGATGGTTCGAACGTTCCTTGTTCTGTAGGGTGGTCCAAATGTACCGAGCACTGTTCCTACGAGTACTGTAGCTTCGAGTACCGGGTGGTCGGTGGTCGAGTACTGTTGTTTTGAGTACTGTTCGTTCCGACTGCTCGTGGTCATAGAAGGCTTCGTTTGCACGTGGTCGTAGCTGAATGTGGTCGTAATTGGACGTGGTCGTAGCTGAATGTGGTCGTAGACTTCATAGAACTAGTCGTAGACCCGGTAGAGCTAGTTGTAGACCTGGTAGAACTGAACTGGTCATGGACCTTGTGGAACTGGTCGTGGGTGATCTGGTTCGTGTTTATTGATAACTGAGGGTGTGATATGCGTGTGTGGACTGATATTGATCAAGTTGAAGAACTTGTGCTAGGAAAACGTTCTTTGGTCTTTGCATGTGCAGGTTGGGTGTGAAGACGATCTTGGTCGATGACGATGAGGACCGGGACTAGGATGGAGAAATCCAAGGTTCAGACGGTCAAAGATGTCACGAGGTGGTCGAGTTTACGCTGGAGCACATGGAGATCAAAAGTGGATGTAAGATGCGTGGAGAAGCTATGGAAGGTGCGGTTCTGAAGGTTTCAATGCGTGAGGAGATATGAAAGGTGTTTCATATCTGGAAGGTTTAGAGATATTGAAAACCCCGTGTTTGGAAGGATTTTGGGTTCCTTGATTTTCAAAAGAGGTAAGATTTTGTGTCCAGGTTGTTAAGGACACGGTTTAGAACTTTAGCCTATAAAAGGAGGCAGAGGTTAAGAGTCCCCTGTGGCTTTTCTGGGGGATATTCAAGACGGCTTTTGAGGATTCTTTTGGAGTTGTCGTGCTAGGGATTGAGGGGTGTTATTAGGGCACTTTATAGCCAGAACAAGATTGAGAAATAAAGCTCATATTTATTCCAAGGAAAGATAGTCATCGTCGACGACGTGTTTTTCTGGGCATCGTCTCAGATTGGTTCTCGTTTCGAGCAGTGCGTGGCAAGACCATCTTCAATAAGAAGCAAAGAAATCACTACAATCATTTACCCCTCTCGATTGTCGTGATACGGTCCTACAAAATGACAACATAAAGCAATATGATATTGGATATTCGTGAATCTAAACATAGTTTAACTTTCATGAAATTTCTTTTTGTCATTTGAGCGGCCTTGACTCGTTCTTCCAAGGTTGGTTGAACTTCCATAGTCGCTAAGGTGCCTTGTTCTACTAACTCGAGGTTAAGTGCCTCTAATTCCTTGCAAAGCTCAGTTGATACTCTTGAACCATAACATTTTTGCGAGAGGACTTACGGCTAATGCATCTACCACTACATTAGCCTTCCCGGGATGGTAATGAACATCAAGTCGTAATCCTAATCGATTCTAACCATCTCCTTTGTCTGAGGTTGAGGTGCTGCAGGTGAAAATGTACTTAAGACTCTTGTGGTCCGTATAGATATTACAATGATTTCCAATCAAGTAATGCCGCTAAATCTTTAGGGCATGCACTCACTACGCTAACTCCAAATCATGAGTTGATAGTTGTCTTCATGCGGCGGAGTTGTGCCGATGCATATGCTACGACGCTTCCTCCTTGCATAAGTCTGCAGCCAAGACCTTCGCGAAGCATCACAATAAACTTCAAAGTCCTTGTGTATGTCCCAAGAAGACTAACACCGGTGCAAGAGTTAACTTCTTCTTCAACTCTTGGAAACTCTTTCACAAGCTTCGTCCATTGCATTTCTTTTCCTTCTTGAGCAGTGGGTCATTGGTCCGATAGCTTGGAGAATCCTTCAATGAAGCGCCCGTAGTATCCAACCATTCCGAGAAAACTACGCACTTCGTCACCGAGGTTGGTTGTTTCATCCCAACACCGCTTCTACTTTGGATGGGTCGATCGCGACTCCTCCAATGGATACAATATGTCCGAGAAAATCGATCTCAAGCCAAAATTCACACTTGTCGTGTTTTGGCATACAACCGATGTTCTTTAAGCTTCTTCAGACCAAATGCGGATGTTCAAGATGTTCCTCATTAGTCTTGAGTAGATTAAGATGTCGTCTATGAACACGACAACAAACTTATCAGTATTCCATGAACACTTTGTTCATAAGGTTCATGAAGTAGGTCGGCGATTTGTCAAGCCAAACGACATAACCGTGAACTCATATAGACCATACCGGGTGGTAAAAGTCGCCTTAGGGATGTCCTCACCGATCTTAACTCGATGGTACCTCGACCTTAGGTCTATCTTGGAGAACACTCGTTCTCTGACGGTTGGTCGAATAGATCGTCAATGCGGGCAAAGGGTACTTGTTCTTGATGGTCACCTCATTGAGGGCTCTGTAATCCACACACACCAAGGTGCCATCCTTTTTCTTTACAAAAGTCTATCGCGAAACCTGTGGATGAGCTAGGTCTAATAAATCCTTTTTCCCGCAATTCTTCCATTTGTACCTTAAGCTCTTCAAGCTCATCAACCGCCATCCTATATGGCCTCTTGGCAATCAATGGTGCTCGGCTTTAGGTTGATCACAAATTCTATGTCTCGACCGTGGCATGCCGTGCAATTCTTCCGAAAAACTTCCTGCAATCTTGAACTACGGTGTTGTTTCAGAGTCACCTTCTCGAGGTTATGGATTGTGCGATCCAAACTCGAGGAGTTACATTAACCTTTATTGTGGTACCCGGTTTTGGTGAGTACCACCTTCTAAGTACATCTATCATTCCTTGGTATCGGCCAACCAATCCATCCTAGGATGATATCCGAGTTTGGGATCAAGCACTCAAGAGGTTTGCTAGGAATCGAGTTTTCCATAGCAATCTCTACTGGGACTTACTAAGGTGGTAGTCAAGGGTCCCCGGTGAACTAAGTACCACGGGTTTCTTTAGCTTAAAGGTTGGCAACTAAGCCTTTCAACAAATTTTCTTGATATGAAAGAATGCGAAGCTCGTAATCAAACAAAACTTGTCTGCATCGATTTAACAGAGAACGCACCCATTAGCAAGCCTCCTCGGCCGTGACATGGTTCACATGGCCGCGTTTACGCCGAGGTAGATCTAGGTGCTGCGGCTCGATGGTTCTCGCTGAGCCGATGTTTGACCTTGAGTGGTGTGGCTCTGAGTTGAACTTCGCGGGAGTGTTCTCGACGCTGAGGGCATCGGTTGGCAAGTGTCCTCTCACCCACGTTGGAAACAATGGAGATGAGTCGGGTTGCTTGTTGCGAGTCGTCCGTGGACGAAGGATGCGAAACCATTCCCATTGGTACGCTGGGTCGGGCTTGAGTTCCTTGTGGAGAAACCACACGGCTTAAAAGATGAGTTGCCGGGAATGTTGACTTATGAGGAAAGCCACCTTGCGGCTTCGAATACCATCTTCCTCTTGCGGCTAACTTCCGCAATCTTCTTCTCGCTTTCCAAAGACGAGGCTTTGTTGATCAAGTGGTGGAAGCTAGGAAATCATGGAGGATAAGTGGCTTCTCATGTCTCCACGCATTCCTTCCACAAAGCGGTCTATCTTCTCTCGCATCACGCCACCGGGCGTAGCGAGCAAGCCGTTAAACTTGGTTAGATATTCATTTCATTTGACTTTGCTTGAGAGTTCTAAACTCATTCTTCTTTAGCCTCATTGTACCAAAGAGTACAAAGTTAGTTTGAACTCTCAGAGAGCCATGCGGGTGCGGTTCGCCCAAATGCCAGAAGAATTGCTTCAACAAAGGCAGCTCGCCGATCTCCGCAGCGGATCTCACCGCCGTCTCTCTTCTTCTTTCGGGCTTTCACCACCTTGAGCAATGAGGTAGTTTTCCCACCACGCAATGGCCGCTCCTTTCAACCGTGAGTGGCAAAGTCCACCTTGTCTTCCTCGGAGCATCTGGTGGCTGAGCTTCTTCGGCATCCCCGAGCCAATCTTTCGCCTGTGGGTTCATCTCGCCGAGGCAAAGGTAAGAGGTCTTGTCTCGAGAAATCTGCCCGGCTTAGAGTGACGATCGGTTGCTTGTGTTGATTAGCGAGGCTTGAAGGATTTGGGCTTGTTGTTGCATAACTTGTGCCATTGTTGGATTGTAGGTCTTGTCCACGACCACGCCATGCGCGCTCTTCCAACTGCAAAGAACGACACCATATCGCGCGATTCTCTGGATCGCAGAGATAGCTCACGATACATTCTTTGAATCATCTCATACATCGCGTGAGACCAAATCATGCATTAATACAAGCATTAGAGTTCAAATAGACCACGTCGGTCGAAGTTTACAATAGGGCGATCAGCCAAATGAGTTCATTACAAAATCTCGAGTACGATAATGGAAAAAGGGGTAGAGCAAGTCTCTCCACAGCAAGCGATCGAGTACCATGTGTACGATCGATATTAGCCACAGCTTGGATAATATAGGATGTACACGAGTACCAACGAGCCAACCAGATCGAGGCGAGACTGGACTACTAACTATGCTACTCTTCTTCATGTCCTTGCTCCCTGCTCCCGGTCCTCGTAGTAGACGTAGTCTCCATGATCCGCATGTCTGGGGTTGGGAAGAGCGAGGATGAGCACAACTACCGTGCTCGCGAGCCAACACACGATATGCAATATTATACATGCAAGGCTTAACAAGGATGGCTCGGGTGAACTCCAAAAGAACCAAACTAGCACCAAAAGGATACGGTCCTACAAAAATGACAACATAAAGCAATATGATATTGGATATTCAGGAATCTAAACATAGTTTAACTTTCATGAAATTTCTTTTTGCTGGATTATGATATTATACAGTTTTTCTCTGTATCTATTCTGGCTTTTCTTTTGGGTAATTGTTAGCAACTTGTCGGTGTTTTAGAACCGATCTTACGTAAAGATTGTTTGATTCGAGGGGTCTTCACAATTGATCATGCAGAAGGAACGACACTGGAATTTTTATACAGGTTCATAACTTACGATCAAGGGGTAGTCGTAGAAGGACTTACGACTGGGTACTGGTCGTAGAAGAACTTACAACCAGAGGTGATCGTAGAAGAACTTACGATCATGAAATAGTCGTAGAAAACCTTACGACTAGGTACTAGTCGTAGAAGAACTTACGACCAGAGGTGATTGTAGAAGAACTTACGATTATGAGATAGTCGTAGAAGTATTTACAACTATAGAGGTGGTCGTAGAAGGACTTACGACCACCTGGTTAGCTTCTCCCTTAAGACCATAAGGGGCATACCTAAGAACCGTATGACGGTATATTTACTTATAATAAGAATTATAGATAAATAATAAAATGATCCTCACCACAACTCTTTTTTTATTCACGTTTGGAAATTTTCTCTTCCAATCTATATTCTTATTATTTGTTGTCACAATATAGTTGATGCATTATTTTTTTCCTTCGAGAACACACAAAAGGCTTGCACGCCGTTGCATTAATAGAAGAAGAGAAAGTATCACCGTTCTACTACAACACGAGAAGAGCACTTAGGGCACCAGCCAAATCAAAAACAAATAACACCGAAAACATGAAGGAAATACAACCAAATCTCTACCAGTTCTCGGCTAAGGGGGCCAGCAACCTAGGCATGAAGCACCAGCTATACACCACAACACTCCTTGACGGATAGTCTCCAAAACTTCCTGCGTAGAGTTGTACTTTCTGCTGAAAACACGTGCATTCCTTTCCTTCCGTAACAACCAAATCATCAAAACAACCAAAGTATCAAATCTCCATGTCCGGTCTTTTGAGATAGCACTCCTAGCCATAGTCCACCATTCCTCCATTTGAGCTGAATCACTTGGTACAAGAGCTTGATGCATTCTTTGAAAAAGAAAAAGGAAAGAAGTTCAATTGCCTCAGTATGCCACAGGCTCTGAATATCCTACAACTCCACTGACAAAATTCTAGTTCAGATGTTCGTTCCTTATCGAACCCTACAAATCACTTTCAATCACTACTACAAAACAGGCAATAGTAGACACCTCATCACAGACGGTTAAAATGGAACCGTCTGTGTTGGGTCTGTCGCCTATCATGACAGTTCTATTCAAAACCGCTCGTGATAATCTCGAGATCACGCACGGTCCACGAACCGCTCGTGATAGTACTCATCACGCAGCGGTTGGCGATACGAGCCGTCTGTGATATGTGATTGATAACGCGGGAGTTCGAAAATTTTGAATGCGTACGCGGAATTTTGAATGCGTGTGCGGGAGTAGCAGGAGTTCTTATATATTAATAAGGACTCCCCCAAATCCAGCGTGACCTCTGGGCACCTTTCTCCCGGCCCGCCTCGTCCCTCCTGCTCGTCCCGCCGCCACCTGCTCCTCCGCCGGCCTCCTCCTCTCGCCGCTCGTCCTCCCTCGACGGCCGGCGTCTCCCCCACCGGCTCTCCTCCCCGCGCCGCCCCCATCCCGGCGCCGGCCCTCCTCCCTCCGACGCCGCCTGTCCTTCCCCCCGCCGGCTTCTCCTAGATTGAGGTATACATGTGTGCTTGAATATAGTTTTGTGATTGAATGTGTGCTTGAATATAGTTTTGTGATTGAATGGATGTGGAACAATGTGGCTTGATGATATAACAAATGCTTCAGTTTGCAGCCCTTGTAGTGACTAATCTAATCGACGTTGGGGATATCGGGGAAGGACAGACCAACGACTTCCTCCGCGACATCCAGAGTGCGGGCTATAGCGGAGGCAATAAGCCCAAGCCGCAACGCGCCGAGAGGAAGGATGGCGGGGATGAGGATAAGGATATGCCTTTCGAGGAGCTCCGCAATGAGGACAAGATCATGACCTTCTTCAGAAGGCTCATGAGCGAGTGGAGCTAGGAGGTGGACGAGGTGCCGGAGGCGGAGAGGTGGACGGCCAAGGGGAATACATTTTTTTTTTGCAGTTGAAAAAACTATCACAGACGGTTTTGAACAAGAACCGTCTGTGAAAATATACTATCACAAACGGTTAGAACCGTTTGTGATAACGCCTGTTATCATAGACGAACTTTTTAGACGGTTCGGAAAACCGTCTGTGATGACTGTTCCGAATTGTATGTGATGAAGTTGTGTGTAATAGTGAATTATACTGCTTTTACCCTGCAATGGCGCATTCAGTTTTGACCAGTGATTACTAACATGTTTTCAGTTTTTTTCGCTGTCCACCTAACAGAAGTTGTACAGCATATCTGAATTTCTCTGCTGTGTGTGCTAGAAGTTGCAATGGAGGAGACCTCGGAGCCAAATTGCTCCCTGCACTAGAAAGCAGCCGAGATAATTGCCTCTTCTTTGGAGACACATCAGAGTCGCAGTACGAGATTTGGGTTCGTAGTTCGCCATTTTTTCTTCCAATTTCTACCATGGAGACAAATCCCGTACCATAAACCAGTTTGGGTTCGACGAATCTGGTTTGCGATCCGCGAGGTTTTATAGCAAATCGGGTAACTATGTTGTAGGCATTAATCGTTCTCAGCAGCGGCGCAATGCTTACCGCCTTCCCCGCATCGAGCCTCCTCTCACGGCTGGTCTGCCGTTGCCAGCTGCCCCCTGTCTGCTCTCTTCTTGCTCCCATACTACCTCCTTGGCAAAGCGTCGCCGCCGCCACTGTCGCAGAAGCTGTGCTTCTGGTGCATCCTGCTCGGCTTCTTCAGTGCTGCTGACAACCTCATGTACGCCTGGGTATACGCCTACCTGCCTGCATCCACTGCCTCGCTTGGCGCCGCGTCGTCCCTCGTGTTCTCTGCACTCTTCGGATATGTCATTGTGAAGAACAGCTTGTACCTGTCTTCCCAGAATGCCATTGTCGTCATCACAGCAGGTGTTGTGATCATCGCATTGGACTCACAGTCAGACAGGTATCCCGGGATCACCAAGCAGTACACCCTCGGGTTCGTCTGGGACATATCCTTGGGTCGGCTCTCCACGGCCTCATGTTCGCGCTCTCAGAGCTCGTCTTCGTGAAAATCCTTGGCAGGAGGGCGTTCCACGTCGTGCTGGAGTAGCAGGTGATGGTGTCGTTCTGCGCTTTCTTGTTCACGTCCAGCGGGCTCGCCGTCAACGGGGGCTTCCCGGCAATGCGGCACGAGGTGGCGCATTTCAAGCACGGCGAGGTCTCGTACTCCAGGATGATGGTGATGGTATGGTCGGCCGTCACGCTTCAGCTGGGTGTTCTTGGGGGCACCGGCGTGCTAAGTTTTCTAGAGAGAAACCAAGTCAAAACGCGACCGCTGCCGCCCAAACAAGAAAACCGATAGGCGACGAGATTGGTTACGACACCAATGACGAACACGATCGACCGAATGTGATGGGAAGTTCTTGCCTTCTTCGTTGTTCGCACAGAGGCTCGGATCCTCCCATGCCCCCTTATCCACTAGACTTGAGATCATCTACGGCGCACAGCTATGCGTTAATATCACTACTAGGCTGCAATCCTGAACGTCAGCTTTTGATCCAAGCGGCGGGCACGCGCGGAGCAGACGAGAGCCCTTTTGTCGTGATGTTACTCCCGTCATTTCAGGCGCGCCGGGGTATTAAAATTTTCAGCTGTTGCTATACAGCTGCCCGCTGTGATTTTGCCCATATATACCCCGGTCAGTTAGTCAGTCACGCGGTGCAAACAGTGAGTCATTCATTCAGTGTCACTGCAACTCGGGGAAGATCAGAAAAGCTTGCGAGCGAAGAAGCCGGTCCAACTCCGATGTTCCACAGCGTTTTTATCGAGGTAGCAGCTTGTATGCGCCAGCGCCAGTACTTTGTAACGTGCGTAATCCCTCAATTAAGACCAATCTTGGCTGCCGCTAGTTAGAGGGTAATTAAGGCTGGGCACCAATGTAGCACTACGTTTCTGTACTGACGCTCATTTCACCTTTCAGGTATTCTTTGTCACGCAGACCATGATCGAGGCGACCGTACGGACGGACGGTGGAGCCAGCGGCTCATCAAAGCGTCGGCTCTCTAAAGCTAAAGCACGGACAAATTAAGGACACCCTGCAGCGTTCGACGTGCATCGGCTTCAGCTTGGCAACCACTTCAGGCTGCTTTCGGAGCGAAAGCACGGGCCTTGGCTCCGCCACTTACGTACGTAGTATTCCAAAGAGCGGTCGTCCACTGCACGTGATCGTGTGATTTCGACATCTCTTGTTAGCGTTTGGACGTTGTATTCCGTATCCGTCTGCAGTCTGTGTCCATGTTGCAGTGCGTCTACGTAATAATACCCTTGTGGTTGAGTAACCGGCCGGGCCCCATCGCGATCCAAGGCTCCGTGGATTGCTTTAAAAATATGTTTAACGTCTGAAAGTGCTAGTATTAAAAAAAATTAAAATTTATTCCAAGATCTGCATAGGTACTTACTAGTAGTATTTGTACAGTCGATAGCTATAAACCGGACCTTCAAGATGACTTGGTGGAGAAATGGACACAAGATTCAAAATCCCGTGCTAAAGAGCCTGGATTGCATTGGTTCAAGAAATAAATGATTTCTACATCTTTTTAATTACAGTTTTGCTACTTTTAAGTCGTCTGAATTTTTTTAAAGTTTAAATAACTTGTTATGACCATTGAATTTGTGTAGAGATTGATATGTCATATGATTGCATATTGATCTAATGGATAAAAAAATATGACTTATACTTAAGAAAATTTCAAGCGACTTAAAAGTAGACAATCCCTTTTAATTATGATACATTTACGGTGTCCTATGCAAATTATAACTTAGGGCTATACGGTCGATTGATCGAAATACTCCGAGACTTGTCTCTCCTTGGTTTCCCGTAGTCGATCAATATTTCATCAATATTTGTGTGAGGGAGAGTAGTAAATACTACATGTATAAGGGCATGTACAATGGTATAGACATCTGCTATATATAGCAACTCTTTATATCACTTGTAGACAACACTAAAGACAGTTTATACAATGATACAGACAACTGCTGTCTTTTTAGTTGTCTTTATAGAATACACAATCTTTTAATGCTTTTCATATTTTTGGTGATACAGTTGGTTACAGAATTGTAAACATCATCTTTCTCTCTCTTCATTCTCTTCTATCCACGTCGGTAAAAATCCTACATGGCAATAACTATAGACAGTTGATATAAACCCATTGTACATACTCTAATTCATACATGTCATTCGATGACAGAAAATGCACCTATTGGTGGTGGGCTTAAACCAATTACCATGCTCTGTGCCTGTCGACTCTAGCCGCGAGCTGTAAGCAGTTTCCTTTCCTTTTCTAGTTTACCCATTTGTGTACATGCTTGGTGCGGTTCTCCTATGTTTTTCAGAGAACTTCTGCCGATGGGCCTAGCTGCAGGCCCGTGCGTCTTGGAAAATACATCAACAATGCGTACTTGAGAAATCTAAGCACCGATAGAGAATTAATACTAGACAATGGCACACCGAGGCATCGAGATTCATGTCACTGTTCTTCGTTTTTGTCATCAAAGTTTGGTCTTCTCTAAGCTCTCTTTGAAAGCAATGGCTAGATTAATAATTTTTGCTAAACTCAATCTCTCAAAAAATACTGCAACACCCTGACCTCATGCGTTACGTTTAGCACTATTAGGGGTGAAAACGGAACGGATAATTCCCATCTGATTTGTTGCTGTATCCAGGGGAAAAAACCCGGCCAAAGCATCATTTTTTTAGTTCTGACCCGTATCCGAAAATCTCATGGAATATGACTCAGAATATGGAAAGAGCAATATCCGACATGTATCCGTATTTTATAGGATATCTGATAAATCAATAAAATGGATATCCGATAAACATCAATATCATTTAATATCCTCTATGGTTTTCTAGTCATTGACTAATATATAATATAAATTTACATTTAATCATGTTTATATTGTTAAGTAGGATAAATATTTCTCTAAATGTAGTATAATTTGATACTTTCGTTGGTGAAGTTATATATTTTCTTATGTATACACTATCATGTGACCGATTTGAATCTGATCTACATCCACCCCACACCCTACCCGAATAATCCGTATTCGTATTTGAATCCGGAGTTAAAATACGGAAAGAGCAATATCCGACTATATCCAACCCGTTTTCACCCCTAGTCACTATATATACAACGCCCACACCTTTGCCCAGAGACCTCCTCCTATTTCTAATTCCGACTCAGGAACTAGTTTCCTTAATTCTTGTCACTAAAATCAAGCCCAATGAATGGCCGCATTTTGTTCGCGATCACCATTATCAATGTTGCGTTCGGTGCATCTCTGTGGGTTGATGATCTTAGGCCCCAGCTGACGACCATTTTCTTGACTTTGATGACCATGGCCTTCTATCTCGGCGTCGCAACCATAAACATCACTGCTGCAGGTTCTCTATCTCGTCTTTAATCCTTCAAACTCCCACATCTTCTATTTTTCAGCAAACCAAATCTCCGGGGTCCTTTATGAGATGTCTGTCATAAAAAAAAAAGCAAGCTTTTGTGTAGACTGCCAAGTTGCAGTCCTTATATGTCAGCACTTGTTCACCATATAACTGCTACACAATTGATGTTATTTCACAGGATACGGGGCTTAGTTGCTGAAACTTCAAGTTCAAGGTGTGGGGATTCAAAGCATAAAAATGAAAGGACAGGTCAGAGACTTGGAGGAGCTCCTTGTAATATGTCGTGCCATTGTGTGGTGTGCGATGATGAGTATGCATGTGTGGTTGTGTGTACTTCTTCTTCTTCGTTTTTTTTTTTTTTGAGAAAAGGTAGTGTAGCAGCTGGGCTGCATAAGACCGCAAGAAGTTGGGTATTGTAAGTAAATATGCTGTGCGACGTGTACAGCTTATTGCTCTATTTAAGTTTGATCACTCTGCAGTCTGTATACTACGTGTGTGATTATTCTGTAGCGAAGTCGTACCCAGCTCCCAGTTTGTCCGTCGCAACCCAGCCCACAGTCCAGTTCGCACGACCCGCCGAGGCGCCGACTCCTATCTCCAGTTCCCCACCTCCCACCCGGCCCATGTCACCGCACCGACCCATGCAAAAGGCTCCATTTTCCCCGTGCGTTAGCTAGGCCTAGCAGCAGACCAGGCCTCGCGCCGCACGGGCACGGCACACCGCCGGCTCCACGCCTCCACCGATCTCCCTGCGGCCGCACGGGCACGAGGCCCGAGCACACAAGAGAAAAGTAGCGCGCTGTAGAGGCAAAACCTCGAACACATGGCGCGCGCCCTGTTCCGCCGCGCACTCTCCCTCTCCGCCGCGGCGGCTTCCACAACCCCCAGATTCCCCGCATTTTCCTCCTCAACCGCCGTCGCGCCCCTTCGCTCCCCCCTCGACGACCGCCTCTTGCGCCTCCTGCGCTCCGAGATCTCCTACATCTCCGACCGCCGCCCTCCCTACCCGGTACCCTCACTCCTCGTTCCCCTAACTACTACATGATCCATCTCCCTCGTGCGCAGCATTAGCCTCACACGCCCTTTGCACTTCGCCTCCCGCTCTCGCAGCCGCTGAGGAGCTTCAAGTCGTTCGCGGTGGAGGACCACCCGGGGGAGCAGTGGGTGCGCCTCCGCGCCGCTCGCGGGGCCGATGAGGTCAAGGTCGACGCCACCATGTTCGACGGCGCCGCGGTCCCGCCCCCCGACGCGCCCCTCTTCCGCCGCGTCGAGTCGCTCGAGCGCGGGCCGCGCCTCCACCTCAGCCTGATCGTCGAGGTCTCCCGGGCCGACCACGTTCTCGGCTTCATTTGCTCCGCCTGGCCCGACGACCTCACCGTCCGCCACGTCCTCACCCTCAGGGGTGCCGGCGGCGCTGGCAACGGTAGTGGACGCCACTTCACGTACGGATTATTGTTTGTTTAGCCTTTGTGATTTTGTACTTCGGTCTCTGTGGGTTGTGAAGTTTGTGTGCTGTCACTGTGAGGAGCAGGAAGCTGGAGGCTCGGGAGAGAGAGGCGGTGAGGAAATTCTTGCAGGAGAGGGAGGTGGATGATGAGCTCGCGGAGTTCTTGCACGAGTACATGGCGAACAAGGAAAAGATGGAGCTGCTCTGGTGGTTGAAGACAGTGGAATCATTTGTGGAGAAGTAGGCTGAGGACTTGCACGCATAGTAGCAGGTAAGATCATCGTACATATGTTCAGATTTGTGAGATGAAATACAAAACATACATTTTACCATCTTGAAACAACTGGGCCTAAAAAAAACTCATGAGAGAAGCAATGGCTGAACCTACTTTCTCATAGTAGGAAATCAAGGCCATGAATTATAATTAGCCGTGAGTAGTGGTAAGAAATAGGGCGAATTACTTATGTCAAAGTTTTCCTCATCCTTTATATGCCGGGCGAATTACTTATGTCAAAGTTTTCCTCATCCTTTATATGCCGGCCCACATGTCAGTGACACAATTAGGAATTTTGCAAAATTTCAGTGGCATATAAGGAATTAATCCTAAGAAATAATCCCTGCACATTTGGTGACTTTTTTTTTTGTTGCAAAATTCCATCCACTAGCTAGGAATTTTCAAAATCGATGTAGTCTCATGGGTGTCTATGATAAGGCCCCCAAGTAGTCTAAGTGTAGAAACCAGCGAATCAAGTCTAGGCGTCTAGCTACAGCTGTTTGGCAATCACCGGCTCCTTAATATCAAAAGAGTGTTCTCAATGCATGAACTTTATTAATCTCAAGAAAATGTTGACATTTGGCGACCCTGAACATATGGCCTTGTCTTCACATTCAGTTGACTCATGGACCTAAAAGAGAAAGAAAAAGAGGGAAGTTAATACTTTTGATTCTTGTTAATACAACTATAGCTACAGTAAGTTCTTGATTTTATTTCTGAAATGGTGTGTATGTGTAGTCGTACAAAACTGTTGAACGTTATCCACCCTTATGGCTTATCTTTATAGGTTACCATGGTAAATTTCTAGCAAAGCCAATAGGGCAGGTTAACCACAAGATGAACATATTTCACAGTGTTGCCTCTTTGTTGGACATTTATCATCACTAGAATAAGATATTTTGCATATTTCACGGTGTTCCCATTTGATTATCAGCCTTATTAATGTCTTATCAGTAAGGTATCCCTAAATTTCTGAACCTCTCTTTGCATTTGCAGGGGTGCCTCGCCAATATAAGCACTATTATCGATCATGTTACCCCCAGAATTGATAATGAATAGGTTCCAGCAAGTGGTGTTTAGAGATGCTCTCCTACACGCCTTGGGCATTATCAACTTCCTTCCTCTATCCTGCCGTATGACTGTCTACTTGTCTAGTTTCTCTTATCGCTGAAGTAGTAGTTGGTTTCAGTTCAGTCAGTGGCTCAGTGCTCGTCGAAACTGTCGTTACATTTGAGAAATCACCGAGCTCCCCCATCTGGTTACAGTATCATTTCTTTGTGGAATACATTACAGACTATTCTGAATGGTGGGCTCTATTGAAATCCTTCCCCATTGCTTCTTTGCAATAATAAATCTGCTCGTTTTGAGTTGCCATGAGACTACTATATATACCCTGTGCTATCTTGCCCTTCTGATAGTCTGATGTCAGTAAGGGCTTGCCAACCATCGGATTAAGCAGTGGACGGTTAAGATCATCGAGCTGTAGCACATAAGAACTGGTCCACCCATAGCGCGATTCAACAGTAAGACGACCTTTCATTGGTGATGGCAGCTAGACCCGCAACTAGTCTGAACTATGACCACCTCACTGCAATCGGGCACCACCTGCGCATTCGATTCAACCCATCAACGGCTAGTTTTATCCCCAACCGTTGGGCCAAGACCAAACAAAAAAACCTCCCCTTCCTCTCACACCAAATCCCACTCTTAATTCTTCTCTCTCTCTTACGCTCCCCTCCTCACTTCACCCAACCCGAGAAGCTCGCCGAGGAGAAGAAGCTGCGGCGGTGGCGGCGGTAGCAAGCTCTGCTGCGATGGGGTACACGTACACGCCGACGTACTACTCGGGCCTGCAGGACACCATCGCGTCGCTCTGCAAGTCCATCCTGCCCTTCTCCTTCAGGCCCGGCCGCCGCCTCACCGCCGACCAGGCCGCCGCGCGGCGCCATGCCGAGGCGCTCAAGTGGCAGCAGGACTCCTTCCACCGCATCCTCCACCTCTCCGCGCTCCACCGCGAGGGCATCGTCCCGGCCTCCGACGTCGACTCCTTCCGCGTCTCCATGCTCGCCTCGCTCACTGCCGCGCCGCCCGTGCACCCCGATCAGCCGGCCATCCTCCGCGACAAGCTTCTCTTCCTCCAGGTACCTAATTAACCTTGAGATCTCTTCAATCTTTGTCGAATCTCATATACATCCAAGCGACAAATTGAATTCTCCGTTCGTTCGTGCAATTGCAGGAGCTCTTGTACGCGAAGTGCATCTCGTCGGCGGAGTACAACTCCTCCAAGAAGCCCCTCGTGCAGCGCCTCGCGGCGCTTGGAGTCGTGATCGAGTGCCCCGACGCGGCTGCCCCAGCTTCGTCGTCCGTGGAGGAGTGGTCGGAGATCGACCTCCGGGACCCGCCGCCCGCCGCAGCGGCCTCCGACAAGACCAAGCACAAGGCCTTCATCCCGCCATGGAAGAGCAGAGGCAAGAAGGAGCAGGACACGAACAGCACATTGAGGCCGCCATTGGCTCAAGTGGACCAGAACCACAACAAGAACGCATCAGTCCTCATGGCCGAGAGCACGCCGTCGGAAGCGATGCCCTCCGGGAAGGCCGAGAAGGGGAAGAGGAGGCATCTGACGGCAATGTTCCACAACGGCGGTGAGAACAAGGAGCCTGCGGTGGAGGAAGGCATCGAGGAGAAGGAGACCTTGAAGGGCAGGAAGAAGAGTTCTTGGGGGTTCGACGGGCTCAAGAAGTGGAAGAAGGCAGGTGGTGGTGGCAATGAGGAGGCCGCCGCCGGCGGCGAGCGCTCCGAGTGCGCTCAGCCACGGTCTTCCTACAGTGAGTGCCGGCTTGAGGCGAGCCCCGCCGTCGCCGCCGGCCCGGATGCAAAGAGGGCCAAGAAGAAGCTTCATACGGCTACGGGTGATGACTCTGCCTCCGATTTGTTGAATGTTGAGGTATTATAAATCAGTTGCTCTTTCCACAATGTTTAGATGCAAGGAATAGCATTGCCATTGAGCAAATCATGCAGCAACTCAGGAAATTTGTGTCAGTAACACAACTGAGCGTTTATATTTGAACTTGTACTTAAGGTTTTGGTGGAGAAGACAAAGGAAGAGCTTTCAAGGATTCAGGCTGAGCTATCTACCAATCGAAACCTGAACTTGCCGTAAATCTCTCTTCTTGGAAGGCAATTTTAGCCCTTGTTTGAAGTGTTAAAAGACTCTTCTTGGTTTCGTAGGGCATGGTGTGATCAGCACGGAGACAACGTGATCAACGCTGCAAAGAAAGAGTTCATGGAGCACGTCGAAGAGATGGCTTTTGGTGGCAATCATGATGAGAACTTTAATCCCAGAGCCTTCTCTCAACATCAGTCAGCGGCGAAGGGGAAAGTTTACCAGAGCCTCAGCAGTGAACATTTCACTAACCCTTTACATGATGAGAACCCTTTCTGTAACCCAAGTTACAACTGATACAGTCATACAAGTGAACGTAATTGGGGTCTTTTGCGTTAGAAAGTACCATGCCGTTTATCTTCTGGTTACTGGTATTGTACTTAAGGTTCAATTGTTATATTGGACCTGAGTTGTGTTTTACTATGGAAATTGTGATGGGAGCTCACAATTTCCATAGTAAAGGGTTCTATGCATGAAAGTCCGACTAATAGCCTTGATTAATCATTCAGTATTGATATCTATGCATGAAAGTCCGACTAATAGCCTCATAGAAGTTCGAGTGAGCATCCAAAGCATGAATTACCAGTGCCAAATGCAAGCCCCCCCTGCAGTTTATATACACAATACGCATGCTTGCAAAATAAAAGCTGAATAGACAAAGTAACACTGCACTGCTAACTAGTTGAGATATCGCCTGCAGCTTTTTGATCTACAAAAGCAAGGGATCCTTTGGCCGTCATCTTCTCGGTTGAAGTGATAATCGTACGTAATTTCCTCCCCTGGGTTTATATGGCGTTCCGCAAAGAACACTACCTGGACGGCATTAAAACATATTAGATCTCTAATAGTTGAAACTCGCAAGAATCTGTAGCTTGTAATGAACTAGTTACTTCTAACAAAACTCATACTTTGCAAACACAAAAGACTTCTTTAGCTTGTAGCTATTGTTTGTTTAGGTATAGTGTTATGTTTGCTCTAGTGTTTTAGGTGGTACTGAAGGAGTTAATTAGCACTTAGCGCTATTGCTTGCCTGACAAAGCTGCTACCCCCAGTATGTGCCTTTTTTATTTTGCTTTCGGTAGTGCTGCAGGACATCTTTAGCTCTCTAATCTCTCCTACTTAAAAGGGCTTGATGGTCGTCCGTCCTCCCTTCCCCACCCCTCTCGCAATTTCGTTCGCTCCCCCTCCTCTCCTCACAAATAAAATTAGCGCCGACATGTGGGCCCCTAAGTGTCTCGCGATTTTCCCCATGCGTTTCTTCCATTGCCTCCTCTCCTCCACGCCGCCCCTAGCCCATCTCTCCCCTCCTCTCTCATCCTAGTCCTATCCAGCCCGCCGCCGAACATCTCCACTACGCTACTGCCGTGGCCGAGCAAAGCCCTCACCTCCAACAGCACACGACCTCCCTCTACCTAACGAGCTATGACTCCCCACCAGCGGCGGTGAGAAACCGTCATGGTGCGGATCCAGATGCTGTATCCCCTTGCTCAACCGATAGACCCATCTATCTCCCGATCCCTTCCTTTCACACTCCCTATCCCCTCTCACAACCACCGTCCTCTCCCAATCCCCTCACTGCCACCACGGCAGCCTTCGCATGACGTGCCGATGGCCATGGCACCCGAGCTCTCCCGGACGGCAAGCCTGGCCTACCGCCTCGAGGCAGCCCAGCACGGTGGGATCCTAGGCCGCCGACACCACCACACCCGAAGGCAGGTGATGCAGCAGCTCGAGGTTAACGCCATAGGGCGAAGGAGGTATGATGGTGTGGCGGCTAGAGGAGGCCATCGATCGCACCATGGCCCGGATGGCGCAGCCCAATCGGCCTGGGACCTACTACTACGTGTTGCCTGGTCCACGGAGCTGCCCTTGAGATCCTCGCGCTCGTCTGTCGTGGTGGCGGG
Organism: Ampelocalamus luodianensis; assembly: GCA_036346255.1. Lineage (NCBI taxonomy): Eukaryota > Viridiplantae > Streptophyta > Magnoliopsida > Poales > Poaceae > Ampelocalamus > Ampelocalamus luodianensis. The sequence goes on along the minus strand of CM070633.1, from coordinate 62,239,181 downwards.
ATGGGATCGTTGCCATGGGCGCTCTCCGACGACGAGGCAAACGCCATCACCTCCCAAATCCGACTCTTGCGGATACCCCTGCTCGACCTACTTCATCGATGGTAAGAATTCGACTCTGAGATCTCCATCTCTCCCTTCTTCAAGCCCCCTCCCAAATCCCTAATCCTCTGCCTCCTCCCCTATTCTCTGTGCGTTGCTGATGCCCAGCCTCGCATCCGCGCCGCTACCGAGGCCTATCCTACCTGCTTGGCAACCGTCGAACTTGAACGAACGTGGCTTCAAACTTAGCAGTTGCAAGAAAGCACGTGTCCGAGTGGCAGTTGCACTAAGGTAAGCCGGTTGCCTATTAATTCTTCACCTTTTAATTCTTTTCCTATTTCTTAGATTACTTCGCCTCTTCTCTATCACCCAAATCGACAGCCACAGCACTCTAATGGCTGCCATGGGTTCAAGGCCCGTGTAGAGGTCATGTGCCTTCCATAGGGTTTTGTTCCCATTGCGATGTGACAACCACGCTATTTGTCGCGCCCTGGCGTGGTCACCCATGGTGGTACGGGTTGAGAGGCACCATGAGAATATTTGCTAGGTGCTCTCTTTCTTTTTTGGGGTTCCAGTTATTTCAGCTTGCAACGATGTCATAGTGTTCTTTTGTCCTTGCTTTGCCATTGCTCCCCGACAAGGGAGCGGCGCGAACGTGCGACGGTGAGGGGCAAAGGTGGCGAGCAAGGGTGCTTCATGGTTGCGGCAGGGGTCTCTCTCGGAGATCCAAAGGTTTTGGTGGTGGGAATTTCGTTCTATTAGGGGGGCTGCAGGTGCATATCTTCATCATGTTATGCCTTGTTGTCTAGTTCTCTCCATTTGTTCATATGTTAGGATCAAATACTTCACACCCTTGTGTTTTTACATTTAATGGGGAAAGAAGAAAGGCCTACAAGTTGGAGCCTCATATATAGTTTTGATCTCTGGTCTATGGGAAATTATTGTTGCTCTTAGTTATTCTTTGTGATTTGATTGTTTTATAGGATAGTTTATAATCAGGTACCAGTTGTGTAGTTCTCATCTTTCATGTTTGACGCTTTTGTCACATCTAAACCATGCATGAATAAACCGCTTTATTGTATTCGGTTTCTGCAGCCTCAACAAAAGAGCATGATGTGGAGGATGCATTGGATAGTAGGTGAAAGAAAGAAGTGCACACACATGAGTTTCTGAACCAAAAAATAATTTGGCCATGGTTGCTATTATAGGTAATTTTTGTGAGCTGTGCAATGCTCTCGATTGCCCAAGGGTGTTAAGTATTAGTATGCTTACAGGCTTACAAGTCTTTAAATTATTATTTAAACCTGATACTATGTTAACAATTTTCAGAGCTTACTTTGGTAAAATCTAATGCTATGTTAACGATTTAGTAGTTATTAACTATGAAGCATTATGTTTTACTCAAATCTTTAAATTTTAGCATAGCATCAGGTTTTACCAAAGTAAGCTCCGAAAATAAATAACTGTTAACATTTGGAGCCTGCTTACAGAAGATGACTGTCATTCCTTACAAAATTTGTTTAGGTCATACATATAAAGTAGCTTGGCTATCTTCCATGCTTCAATTGTACTATGTGATAAAATTTCCTTGCCATTGAACTCTCCAAGTTTTGTACTTTTGTTCATATAGTTCCTTCATTCTTTTCCTATGACATTCCTGTTTTTACTGGTTGGGAAAATATATTACATTGGATGACAATGAGTTCTTTGTTCTTGTAGACTTAAACCATGGTTAGCACAGAATTCAAATGATATGTGCACCTTCAAGGACATATACCGATCGCTATATTGAAATGATGTGTTCCTTGTAATGTTCCCCAACCTGGCATGTAATGAATACAACATCAATGCAGCTAGGTATGCAATTTTATTCTGTCATCCCTTTGTTGTTTATATGTATGACCATGTATTTTCTCTCCCATCCTCCACCTCCGTGCTGCCTAATTGGATGTTGCAGTGAGGATTTCTTCTATCTATTGTTGATTTGTCTTCTTGGTGTTGTTTCCCCTAATTTCAGCTAATTATGTTGTGTGATTTGGCGCTTCCCGATGGAATCCTTGCATTGTCTCCTGATTACAGTCATCGCTCCTAATGGTGTCTTCATGGAGGGAAAATGTCATCCTTCAGGCCACAGCTGGTTGGCCTTGGTCATGCCTGGTGAGCCCCTCCCCCCTGTCCCCATGCATCTATGTTTTTCTAGACGTGCTGGTGTGGCGATGTAGTGGCTTGCACCATGCGTGTGATTATGCAATTGCTCTGTCCCAAAAGACTAAATCTGTTGTTGCCCATGAATATGTTATTACAGTGAAATTGAATGTATGCCCCTTACCTCCAATGTCACACAACAAGAAATGTTAAATATGGTTTATTGAATTACTAAATATATGTTGCAATACATCGGTTTACTAAATATGCTAAATATCGGACACAAAGTGGGACATGTTGCATATTCTCCAGCATTTCTTCTTTTCTTCCCGGCTAAATTTTTCCCATCATATTTAATCATATTCAATTTGTTCTCAGGTTATATGGTGTGCGAGCTGATGGCATATGTGTGGAAGGGGCTTCACATTATATGCTGTCTCATGGAAAGTATGGGGCCAGAAGAGTCTCAAAAGAAAAACATGGGTCAAGAAGGAATGCCAAGTGGTATTTCAGTTACAATGTCATCTACACTGCTCCCTTCAAGGTTACAAGTTTTCTATTAGAAAATTTCCTTTTGGCGTCGCTGGTTTACTTGGTTTGATCTTTGATGATTAGCAGCAGTAGACGCAAGACTGATGAGAAAATGTCATTCATGAAAGGGAGTAAAGTGCCCAGAGTGGTAATGATTGCTATATGAACTTCTCTGCAATTTGGAGTGTTTATTCTCTTTTCATTATATGCAGTCTTCAACTATTGGCATTGTGCTGACACCGGAACACATGAGGACGGGAATGCAGTGGCAGGGTTCAGGTCCTCAAATCATCTTTTTCTTCCCACTTTGCTTTTCCTCGTAGTAGCAATGTGAAAATATAGTGGCACACATTCACTTTTTATATAGATGCATACATTGATGTTGCTTTATATGCATAAAAAGAATATTTCTATCACAAAATGAACAAATGTGTGTGTAACAGAAATTGATATTTATTGTACGATTTATAATCCCGTTTTATATTTAGGTATCACCCTTTTTTAGGATTCCGTTGCAACACACGGGCACCCTACTAGTAAAGCTAATGCATTGCCTTTGGTCTAAAATCTACAATACAGAAAGATAACTTCCGCAGCAAATATACATAGCAAAAAAGGAGTACCTTCTTCTCGTTCCTGACTGAGATTATTTTCGCAACACAGTTTGGCTGATCCAACAAAGATTGAAAGAATATAAAGCCAGCGTCAGAAACTCAGCTATAACTGGATTAGAAGACATGGACGAGCATAACTTACTACCAGGCATGAATGATTGATGAATCTTGCAATCCCACCCTTGCGGGTGGCATCAATAATATGTTCCTTGTCAATCTTGAAGAAATAACAGGCACTCTTATACTGTTGTCGTTTCCCAGACTGGTACTCTATCTCTCTTTTGTCAGCAACACGCTGCCCAACAATTTCACCAACATACTCTACAACCTGAAATATTTTGATGCAGAATTGTAGGAATGTCTTTATTCGCTAAATTCTTATATAGAAAAAGGAAAACAAAACTGACAAAATTACCATAGAACCACGCGGAATAAACTCTGATGTGTAGAGACCAAGTCCATGTATGCCAGATTTATACACTACCAAATGCTTCCATCCTAACTGCTTGTAATGGATGTATTCCTTCTGGAAATGAAAATACAGACAAACATAAACATTAAAGGGGTTTGTCATAACAGCTGACCCTGTAATATACAGCAAACTATGAAGTCTCTCTACAGCGTACATGACGATGTACTATATTGAAGTTAACCAACTGCACTGTAGTGAAAGATTATTGGAAGGAGCTACCTGTCCTCTCATGCAAGACTTTGATCCATTTATGCGTAGCCAAGCATTGATTTGTTCTTGGAAACGCTGCACTCACCACTATTCTCTTCAGGTTTCTTGTAATTAGCACCAGACCAGCCTTCTCCCTTTCGGGCTTTAAGACCCTATTTCAAAAGAATAAAAGGTAGATATAAGGATTTTGATTTACAGACAATAGAAAAGTTCAACCAAAATACTACCTCTGTACGTGCACATGTCCGGTCAATGCTTGTTAAGCATTCCTTCTTAGTATAATCCTGAGTAGCATGATCCAGACATCTCCCATAAAAACCAACGTTTTCATTATGCTCACCTTCTGGCTCGCTTTGCAACAAACCCTGTTGAGATATCACAAGCAATAATGAACTTCAAAAATACAGGTTCCACCAACGTAATAGTAAATGTGAAAATTAAAATGGATCTGCCTATTGACTTGTGATCGATCACCGCATCTCTATCCATTAACTTTTTTTTTCCTTTCGGCAATCAACAACATGAGCAGGCGCACAAAAAAAGAAGAAAGAAGCAACTAACTGTAGGATTAGGCAAAGGGAAAATAGTAGATTGATTATGAGAGATATGGTGTTACATATATATAGACAAGGATGGCCTAGGGTTTATAGAAATAGAACCAATCAGCGGAGATCCTTGCCTAATATAGATCAATCTATCTATCCTAGCCATATAGGCACTAGGCCCAAATATAGACGAGCAGGCCCAATGAGGGGCTGCCGTACCCTCTGTCTAACACGCCCCCGCAGTCGAAGCTGCAGCTCTGCGAACGTTGAGACTGGATCTGAACTCGTTGAAGACGGAACTTGGAAGCCCTTTGGTGAATATGTCAGCGAAATGCGACGTTGTGGGAACGTGTAGAACCTTGGTCTCACCTAGAGCCACACGCTCTCGGACGAAGTGGAGATCAATCTCAATGTGCTTGGTGCGCTGGTGCTGAACGGGGTTGGTGGACATGTAGACCGTGCTGATGTTGTCACAGTAGACAAGTGTTGCACGGCGGAGGGGCGTCTGGAGCTCAAGGAGCGGTGGCGCAGCCGTGGTGGCCAGCGGCGGCGTTGGCCACAAAGACGGTGATTCTCGCTTCGGCCGCTTGATCGAGACACTGTGGATTGGCGCTTGGAGGACCATGAGACGAGATTGTCACCGAGGAACACTGCATATCCTGAAGTAGACCGGCGTGTATCTGGACAACCGGCCCAGTCAGCATCCGAGTACACCACCAAGTCGGACTGCGCAGACGGCCGAAGAACAAGGCCCAGGTCAAGAGTGCCTTGAATGTACCGAAGGATGCGCTTCAGAGCAGCAAGATGGGGTACCCGAGGACCATGCATGTGAAGGCAGATCTGCTGGACTGCATAAGAGATGTATGGCTCGTGAATGTCGATATCGAGGCGCCAGCCAAGCCGCGAGTCGCTGGGATCTGTCAGAGCGCTGAGTCTGCGCAGCAACCTTGGGCTGAGTGTCAACTGGAGTGCTGCAAGGTTTGCAGTCGGACATGCCAGCCCGAGCAAGAATGTCCACCATGTACTGTCGCTGAGATAGGAACAGACTGTCACCAGAACGCTGAACATGCATCCCGAGGAAGTGATGGAGAGGCCCCAGATCCTTCATGGAGAACTCGAGCTGCAATGCCTCAATGACACGCCGAAGGAGGGACGGCGAGGAGGCAGTGAGAACGATGTCGTCGACGATTCATGAAAGGGAGTAAAGTGCCCAGAGTGGTAATGATTGCTATATGAACTTCTCTGCAATTTGGAGTGTTTATTCTCTTTTCATTATATGCAGTCTTCAACTATTGGCATTGTGCTGACACCGGAACACATGAGGACGGGAATGCAGTGGCAGGGTTCAGGTCCTCAAATCATCTTTTTCTTCCCACTTTGCTTTTCCTCGTAGTAGCAATGTGAAAATATAGTGGCACACATTCACTTTTTATATAGATGCATACATTGATGTTGCTTTATATGCATAAAAAGAATATTTCTATCACAAAATGAACAAATGTGTGTGTAACAGAAATTGATATTTATTGTACGATTTATAATCCTGTTTTATATTTAGGTATCACCCTTTTTTAGGATTCCGTTGCAACACACGGGCACCCTACTAGTAAAGCTAATGCATTGCCTTTGGTCTAAAATCTACAATACAGAAAGATAACTTCCGCAGCATATATACATAGCAAAAAAGGAGTACCTTCTTCTCGTTCCTGACTGAGATTATTTTCGCAACACAGTTTGGCTGATCCAACAAAGATTGAAAGAATATAAAGCCAGCGTCAGAAACTCAGCTATAACTGGATTAGAAGACATGGACGAGCATAACTTACTACCAGGCATGAATGATTGATGAATCTTGCAATCCCACCCTTGCGGGTGGCATCAATAATATGTTCCTTGTCAATCTTGAAGAAATAACAGGCACTCTTATACTGTTGTCGTTTCCCAGACTGGTACTCTATCTCTCTTTTGTCAGCAACACGCTGCCCAACAATTTCACCAACATACTCTACAACCTGAAATATTTTGATGCAGAATTGTAGGAATGTCTTTATTCGCTAAATTCTTATATAGAAAAAGGAAAACAAAACTGACAAAATTACCATAGAACCACGCGGAATAAACTCTGATGTGTAGAGACCAAGTCCATGTATGCCAGATTTATACACTACCAAATGCTTCCATCCTAACTGCTTGTAATGGATGTATTCCTTCTGGAAATGAAAATACAGAAAAACATAAACATTAAAGGGGTTTGTCATAACAGCTGACCCTGTAATATACAGCAAACTATGAAGTCTCTCTACAGCGTACATGACGATGTACTATATTGAAGTTAACCAACTGCACTGTAGTGAAAGATTATTGGAAGGAGCTACCTGTCCTCTCATGCAAGACTTTGATCCATTTATGCGTAGCCAAGCATTGATTTGTTCTTGGGAAACGCTGCACTCACCACTATTCTCTTCAGGTTTCTTGTAATTAGCACCAGACCAGCCTTCTCCCTTTCGGGCTTTAAGACCCTATTTCAAAAGAATAAAAGGTAGATATAAGGATTTTGATTTACAGACAATAGAAAAGTTCAACCAAAATACTACCTCTGTACGTGCACATGTCCGGTCATTGCTTGTTAAGCATTCCTTCTTAGTATAATCCTGAGTAGCATGATCCAGACATCTCCCATAAAAACCAACGTTTTCATTATGCTCACCTTCTGGCTCGCTTTGCAACAAACCCTGTTGAGATATCACAAGCAATAATGAACTTCAAAAATACAGGTTCCACCAACGTAATAGTAAATGTGATAATTAAAATGGATCTGCCTATTGACTTGTGATCGATCACCGCATCTCTATCCATTAACTTTTTTTTTCCTTTCGGCAATCAACAACATGAGCAGGCGCACAAAAAAAGAAGAAAGAAGGAACTAACTGTAGGATTAGGCAAAGGGAAAATAGTAGATTGATTATGAGAGATATGGTGTTACATATATATAGACAAGGATGGCCTAGGGTTTATAGAAATAGAACCAATCAGCGGAGATCCTTGCCTAATATAGATCAATCTATCTATCCTAGCCATATAGGCACTAGGCCCAAATATAGACGAGCAGGCCCAATGAGGGGCTGCCGTACCCTCTGTCTAACACGCCCCCGCAGTCGAAGCTGCAGCTCTGCGAACGTTGAGACTGGATCTGAACTCGTTGAAGACGGAACTTGGAAGCCCTTTGGTGAATATGTCAGCGAAATGCGACGTTGTGGGAACGTGCAGAACCTTGGTCTCACCTAGAGCCACACGCTCTCGGACGAAGTGGAGATCAATCTCAATGTGCTTGGTGCGCTGGTGCTGAACGGGGTTGGTGGACATGTAGACCGTGCTGATGTTGTCACGATGACAAGTGTTGCCGGCGCGGAGGCGTCTGGAGCTCAAGGAGCGGTGGCGCAGACCGGGTGGCCGGCGGCGGCGTTGGCCGCAACCGCGATGATTCAGCGGTAGCTTGATCGAGACACTGTGGATTGGCGCTTGGAGGACCATGAGACGAGATTGTCACCGAGGAACACTGCATATCCTGAAGTAGACCGGCGTGTATCTGGACAACCGGCCCGATCAAGATCCGAGTACACCACCAAGTCGGATCGCGAGACGGCCAAGAACAAGGCCAGTCAAGAATGCCTTGAATGTACCGAAGGATGCGCTTGAGCGACAAGACGGGGTACCGAGGACCATGCATGTGAAGCGAATCTGTTGGGTGCATAAGAGATGTATGGCACAGTGAATGTCGATCTTCGAGGCGCCACTAAGCTGCGGTAGTCATTTGGGATCTGTCTGAGGCGCTGAGTCCGCGACAACCTTGGTGAGTGTCAATGGAGTCTTTGCAAGGTTTGCGATCGGACATGCGGCCGAGCAAGAATGTCCACCATGTCTCGTCGAGATAGGAACAAAGCGTCACGAACAGCGAACATGCATCCAGGAAGTGATGGAGAGGCCCCGGATCCTTCATGGAGAACTTCGAGCCGCAATGCCTCAATGACACGCCGAAGGAGGGACGGCGAGGAGGCGGTGAACGATGTCGTCGGCGTAGAGAGCAGTACACAGTATCGATTCTGCGGTGGTAGACGAACAATGGCGTCGACTTAGCCTCGCTGAACCCCGTGGTCACAAGGTGGCGAGCGGCGAGCTACCATTCCAGCCGTGGTGCTGTTTGACCATAGAGTGATCTGTTCAGGCGACTGACGAAGCCAGGACGAGCGGGGTCCTCGAACCACGCTACCGGGAGCGATGGACCGTCTAAAGCGTCCGTGGAGGAATGCATTCTTGACATCGGTGGTGGATGGGCCGCTGCGGGACAAGGCGAGACAAAGACAATGCGGATGTGGCGGTTTGACAACCGGGCTGAAAGTCTAGCCGAAGTCGACACCGGGTCGATGGGTGAATCCACGAAGAACCCAACGCGCTTTATAGCACTCCAGAGATCCATCAGCTAGAAGCTTGTGCTTGAAGATCCACTTCCCAGAGACGACGTTGGCACCTGAGGGACGCGGCACCAAATCCCACGTGTGGTTCTGAAGAAGGGCGGCATATCCTCTTCCATAGCCGCCCGCCAATCGGGTCGGCAAGAAGCGCCGCGAAGGTCTTCGGGAGCGGCGTAAGGGGCGAGGCGTGGTATACAGCAGGAATGCGATACCCAGCCTTAGCCCGAGTCGTCATGGCATGCTGGTTCGTCACCGGATGGGCAGGGCGGCGCTGCGAGTGCTCAGTAGCGGCAGGAATGCGATGCGGCGGGTATTGTAGCAGTGCGGCGGAGCCGGTGGCTGCAGATCTGAGAAGCGATGGCGCCGGTGGTGGTGCAGGCCGGCGTGAGTAGACGAAGCGGAACTCACGATCGCCGAGCAAAGCCGGTGAGCCGCACGTGGTTGTGCGAGCTGTTGCAGGGTGCCGTGCGCACGTGGTGTGCTGCGGGCTGCAGGGCGCCGGCGCCGCACGCGGTTTGGCTGGCGAAATGTGGTGGGTGGCGTCATCCAGCCGCCCCGGCAAGGAGGCGAAGGCGTCAGATGGCGGCGTCGAACCTGCGGGAAACAAAGAGCGAGCCGGGCCTATGGGAAGCGGCACAAGATTAGTGAAATCATCCAAAATGAGAGTCGCGGGCCGGAGAATGATCGAGTTACAAAGGGAAAGCAATGTTCATCAAAGATGACATGCCGAGAAATAATGACCGGTTGAGCGAGGTCAAGACAGCCCTTTGTGATTGTCAGAATAGCCAAGGAAGATGCACAACGCGGAACGCGGAGCCAACTTGTGGGCGGCAGTGGCGGAGAGGTTAGGATAGCAAGCGCAACCAAAGACACGAAGATGATCGTACACAGGCGCAGAGCCGAAGAGGGCGTGATGCGGGGTGTGGTCGTCGAGTGTCTTAGTGGGTAGGATGTTGCGGAGGTAGGTGGCGTGGTGCAAGGCCTCAACCCAGTACGAAGGCGGAACGGAAGCCTGAAAAAGCAAGGAACGAATGACATTATTCAGAGAGCGAAGCATACGTTCAGCCTTGCCGTTTTGAGCGGAGGTCTATACATGACATCCGGAGGTGTATGCCATGGCTAAGGAAGAACGTGCGGGCGCTGGAGTTGTCGAACTCGCGGCCATTGTTACACTGGACTGCTTTAATGGTGGCGCCAAACTGGGTGGAGACATAAGCAAAAAAGTTTGAGAGAGTTAAAAAGGTGTCAGACTTGAGTCGCAGAGGAAACGTCCAAACATAGTGAGAGCAATCATCAAGAACAACCAGGTAATATTTGTATCCAGAGATGCTGGCTACAGGAGAGGTCCACAAATCACAGTGAACCAGATCAAAATTGTGAGTTGCGCGTGACATAGATGTATGAAAAGGAAGACGAGTATGGCGGCCAAGTTGACACGCATGACAAACTGGACTGGTGTCTTTATTACAATGCGGAATTAAGGAAGCACGATAAGACTGCGAGAGAGGCCTCGTGTCCGGGATGTCAGAGACAGCGGTGCCACGAGTGGACGCGGAGGTTGAGGCATGAAGAGCACCGGCAGGAAGGCGCGGTGGTAGGGCCCGAGCTATTGTACTGACGATCTCGTTCGAGGCGAAGATCCTTCACAGAACAACCAGAAGGGTCAAATTCCACAGAGCAATTGTTGTCAGATGTGAACTGGCGAACGGAAATAAGATTCTTAATAAGTTTTGGAGAGACAAGAACATTATTAAGATGAAGGTGACCGGGAGGGTAGTTGCGCCGATGGAGGTAACGGGAAGAAGCGAACCATTACCGGCAACAATTGAAGATGGAGCAGTGCACCGGGAGAGAGTGTGTGAAAGAATACCAAGATCGGAAGTCATGTGCGAGGTAGCCCTAATCGAAGTACCGATCCATTGCATCGCTGTGGCAACGTCATGGTGTTGAAGGAAGCGGCGAGGTCGCTGGTTCCACCCTGGGGCAGCCCAAGGATTGAACCCTGGTGGTGGAGACGGTGCCAGCGTTACGTGCGCCACCAAGAGAGCGTCGCGGAGGGCCTCTGGAAGTGCGCTGGCGAAGCTTCTGGGCGGTCCGGTGGGGATGGCGCCAAGGAGGGCGGGGTCCATACATCGTATGGAACTCGCCCATGGTTGGAGGTAGGAGGGCCAGGGCACGCCGGCCCTGGGCGCCTGTCCGCCGGTAGGCGCAGCAGCTGGCTGTCCACCCCGTTTGCCGCCACATTTGCCCCGCCGAGTACTGGGTGGTGGAAGCGGTATTCGGACGCGGCAGCATCGGCGAGCACGCGGCGCGCCGGCGACCACGAGCGATGGATGGCGCGGTCGGCGATGCGCTGGTTCGATTCCTCTAGCGCAGATCGTTCGGGCTTCGAGAACGTGGGAAGGGACGGCCGCTGGCCGGAGGTGGAGACGGATGGAGGCGAACTTCTCGTTGAGGCCGCGAATCAGGGTGAGGGCGAGCGCGGTCGAGCGTGCTCGCCGAGGTCCTCGAGGGCGTCGCCATGCCCTTGAGGCGCCGGCGATGGTCGGTGACGAGAGGTCCTCGGGGAAGGTCGGCTTCGGCGTCGAGGTGGAGGGCGCGTCTCCACGTTCCCAGCCCAGGACTCCACGGCCACCACACCGAGCGGCGGGAGCGAGAGCGAGGCACCATGTCGGACAGCTCGGGGGAGATGGCGCCGTAGAGCCAAGACTTGACCACGCAGACCATGCGCGCCCAGTCCGGGAAGGCGGGGTCGGGTCGTCGTGAAGAACATGGTCCTCGAGGGCGAACTTCCCCAAGGCGAGGAGGAACAGCTCACGCCACCTGGTGTACTGGCTGGAGGAGAGCTCGAGGACGATCGGCACGAGAGTGCGGATGTTCTGGACGCCGACGGCCTGCGAGTGAAGGTTGGCGAGGACGGTAGCTTCATGGAGAAGCAGGGCGTCGTGGAGGCGGAGGTGTGCGTGTCGCGGTGAGCGCGCGCAGGGCCTCGGCCTCGCCACCGCAGCAGCCGCCGCGCGTCTTGCGAGCGGCGCGCTTCGCGTCCCTCGGCCGCGAGCGCCGCGGCGGCGGCCTCGCTTCCGTTCCGCGGCGGCGCGCTCGAGGGCAATGGCACGCGCTGGGGGCGCTTTCGGTGGCTGGCTTTCGCTCGGCTCGCGGCCGCGCTTCGCACTCAGCGGCGGTGATCTCGCGCTTCAGCGGCGGGCGGCGCGCTCGCTCTCAGAGAGGGAGGCAGGAGCGGTGGCCGGCATGATGGCAACCAGAGGGAGGAGATGGCGCAGGGGTGCGCCTAGGCAGCGGAAGAAGAGCCGGAAGAAATCCGGGCGTCTGATACCATGTAGGATTAGGCAAAGGGAAAATAGTAGATTGATTATGAGAGATATGGTGTTACATATATATAGGCAAGGATGGCCTAGGGTTTATAGAAATAGAACCAATCAGCGGAGATCCTTGCCTAATATAGATCAATCTATCTATCCTAGCCATATAGGCACTAGGTCCAAATATAGACGAGCAGGCCCAATGAGGGGCTGCCGTACCCTCTGTCTAACACTAACTACGATTTTACAACCAAATAAAAATACAACTGCAAGAAAAAGGGGAAATAACCATTTTCTAAATATTAGAGCAAACACAACACATGACTGATATCATTGTTATAAAAAAAACATCCATGGAAAATTATCTAGTGAAAAGCCATCCCTTTTTTCTTAGATTGGTTGAAGGACATGTAAGGAATTCTGGCATATCCTATATCATCATAAATTTACCTAGTGTAGAAAAACGATAAGTTGTAGCCCAAAGTGCAGAACATATCTTATAAGCATGCAGTAAGTACGTGTTGTAAGAACATGTCGGTTGTCCACTTGTCCTTAACAAAAAGCTTATTAAATGTACAGATATCATACCCTCTGATGTGCACACCAAGGATGAAAGAGCACTGAACAATTTACATCTCGACACTCCATAAATGAGCCCCCAGTTCTGTTACACATTGAGCATGCCTGCTGACCAAAATAATTTGCAATAATGAAGGCAAGATAAAGTTCAAAAGTTCATTAGAGACTATAAAACATAGAGGTACTTTTGGGTGACTTCATAACTAAACATGAGAAGAAATTCATGGCCTAGGCTAGCATTTGGCATTGGGGGTGCTTTCAATTTGCATGTGGAAAAAGATTGTTCTGATAAATCATCATAAGAATATGCATTTAGGGAACTCACAGTATTTCTCTTGGCAGGTGAAGCACCCGATAGATCAAAAGCACTCATTGTGGTGGCATTTGGGCATTTTGTACCAGGTGTCCACAACCCACAAACCACATGAACCCACTGCATCGTTCGTGGACCAAGTAGACTAGAATTGTGATTAGTGGTCCAGGAATTGCTGACAGTGTTCTCCTCGTGCGCAATATCTATTGGCTTCTGTAGATCTATTGTAGATACAGTATTCAAGCTTGTTGATGTCGGTGCATAAAATGAATCATGCTTGATATCTTCCTCATGTAAATTACTTGAACATTCATTGCTTGCATTTCCTGATGAATGAATATATTTATCTGATCTTGCTGCAATTGTTAAACCTTTGAGCAAACTTTTCAGAATATTCTGGGTTTTCAATGCCCTTGTCATAGCTCCACCTCCATAACCACATAAAACACAGACCTGAAAAAAAATTGTAAGGAGAGACTGCTAAGCAACACTTCTTAGTTCTTACGCCACAGAATCTATCACTATTTAACGAATTTAACAAGGAGAAAATTAAGCTCATTAAACTCTATTGTGAGCAAATATTTTCCTAAAAGCAAGTCAGTAACGGCGACTATACGTCTATACCAGAAGCATACCACTAGCAGATACTTGCAAGGATCATTATCTATCAGGTTTCTGTTAAGGTCGTTAGATTCAGAGTTCACCAATTCAGACCAGCAAGGCCTGCTTACCCTTAAACAGAACACTGATGTAAAATACCTTTGGCAATGGCGTGGCAAATAAGATGTACTCTCTTAGATAAAAAGTAACAGATATCACATTAAATAATTGCTATTTTGCTAACCATGCATAATACAGTTCCTTTTCCTGATATCAGACTCTGAAGGTCTGTATAAGCAAATAGGGGCTTACTAACATATTCGAAGACAGCTTGCCATTCTTGTAATGTAAGAAGCATATCTAGAGACATTCATATTGCTAATGGTGAAAAGTAGGACCAATTTTCTTCTCTTTTTTTTCCAGATGTGATGTTTTGAGTTCCAGTGTCCAACAAGATTTACTGTCTGGGAGACTGTAAGCTCCATACTACAGGTTCATTTGCAGTGGAAGAACTGTCAATTGCTCTGTTTTTAAGCACCCTAAACTCATAAAACACTGCATCTCCCATAACCAAGGTTCAAAATCCCGGTGGTTACCGGAAAACCCGGTGGGGACCGGGATTTAAAAAACCGGCTGGTTTTTTTCTGGTTTAGCAAATTCAAATTTCAGTTTTCGAATTTCGACCGGTTTTTCCGGTAACCAGCCGGTTACCGTTTTCAGCCGCCGAGCGGTTTTTCCTCCGGTTCCGAGATTTTGATCCTTGCCCATAACCATCTAAACTGTTGGCTTCCGTGGTTAGATTGCCCAAGGACAGCTAGGTTAGAGAAGATGGCTGCTTAAATGTTACTTACAGAAAAGCATATTCCGCCCTTTGAAGGAGTGAAGGTCTTTTTAAGGTCATGTAGTTCAATAATTAGCAAAGAAACTAAAGTGCTTAATTAATGATGCAAAGATGAATTGGAGAAGCCCCTCTGGTTTGCATATATGACATATTTTGGCATGTATATACCACAAAGAAGCTTGCACTAATCTATTACGTGATATAAATGCATAAATAAATTATTCCTGAAAATAAATTTGCTTACTGGGTCCCGGGTATTGCTCATGCAGGGTCTACAGAACCATTGTCCTCTTGGAAGTTTTAGAACACCATAGCAAGCTTGGTGCACCTACACAAAGTACAGGTTTCTATGTAAATATGCAGTAGTACTAGGTACACGTAAGAAATGTTACAAGTGTCGTATATTCTACATTCTTTCTCGCTCTTTCTCTTGGCCCATGTGGCCTATGTAACAATGTCTATATATACCCTTTCAATTAATGAAGTAGGATAGTTGTGAATAGCAAAACCACTATCTCCATTTCTTACATGGTGTCAGAGTTATTCAACCCTAACCCTAGCTCCTAATTCCGCCGCCACCGTCTTCTGCTAGCGGGGGTCTTTTCGCTCGGGCCGGTGGGCCTGAGCCGCTCTTGTGCCGCCTTCGCTCCTCGCTTCCGTACTACGCAAATCGCTCCTCGTCTTGCCTGACAGCACCCGGAGCTCGCCCGACGACGCACGACTCCACGTCCACCACCTCCTCGTCGATCCATCCTAAATCCAGTGCCTAGAGCTCACCTGACGTCAAGGATCTTCGCCTACGTCGTCCTTGTCATGGATCCGACCTTGACCTCATGCAGATATGAGCTTCAAGCCTCTGCTTCGACCTCTTCAGCGTCGGCGTCATCGCCTCGTCTCCACGGATCCGGCGGGACGGTTCTCGCCACTTCCTTCTCGACATCGACCTCGACCTCTTCAGCGTCGACGTCGCCGTCGGGATCTAGCGCTCGACGACTTCATCCATCATGCCACCTCCTCTGCTCCGGCGGGATCATCCTCTGGTCTAGAAGCTTCCTCCACCAAGGATCTTCCAGCAGCTTCCTCTACCACGGATCTTCCAACAGCTTCCTCTACTATAACCTCTGCTCCGCTCTGCTAATGCTGTTGTTGCTTGTGCACTGCTACTGTTGATTGCTTGTTGTCGTGTGCTCTGCTCCGCTACTGCTGTTGTGTGGTTGTCCATCAAGATGGCCAAATCTGACTCAATGTTTGGGGGTAATTCATCTCTTGTGTTCATGGACATCAAGCTCAATGGGGGTTGAACCACAGCATAGGCCTTCTCAGTCAAGACTACTCTTAGGGGTTATAGTTTGGCCTCTCATTTGACTGATTATCCTCCTGATCCGAAGAAGGTTGATGTTGAGGCAGTAAAGGCTTGGCAAAAAGAGGATGATCGTGTCATGACTGGTCTTGTTCTGAGTGTTGATGTTTCTTTGAGGATGTCTAGAGTATCATACTTCAGTCAAGCAGATGTGAACATACTTTGAGAAGAGATATGTTCAGTCTAGTGGTGCTCTTCGCTTCACATTGCTCAAGAACCTTCATAGTATTCAACAACAACAGGATCAGTCAGTGGAGGAGTATTACCGTGCTTTCACTCATATCATTGGCTCTCTAGAGTCTATGACACTAAAGGCTACTGCCGCTTGCCAGTCTCGTGTTGCCAAAGATGAGTATGCTCAGCAGATGCTCATGTATCAATTTGTGATGGGGCTTCGATAAGAGTTCGAGCCTGTTCGTACTTAGTTACTCAACAACCACACTCCACCGACTTTGACTGAGGTGCTCTCTAGTTTGATTGCCGAGGAGACTCATCTTCATTCACTTATGCCCACCTCAAGATCCTCACCACGTCTTGGGTCTCTCACAACAATCTGGATCAATCAGAGCGACACCCACAGAAGTGCTGGCATGTTCTCATTGCGAGAGGATTGGTCATCTTGTTGACAAGTGCTTCAAGTTATATCCAGATCAGCTTGTTGATTATCGTGCCAGACATCCATCCGATCGTCATCGTGGAGCACCAACCAAGCCTCCGAGAGCACTTACTGGAGCAGTCACCGCGCCACACCCACACCTCCTGTGACTTCTGATTCAGTGTCTGCTATGACTTCAGTTGCACCTTCTACTCCTAGCGCTGCTCATCCTTGGGTTCTGGACTCGGGTGCCTCTTTTCATGTCACATCTGACAGCTCTCAGCTTGTTGCTCGTAGGCCCGTAACTGATGCTGCATATGTTCACACTAGTAATGGCACACCTTACTCTCTTACCAATCATGGCATTCTCTCTACATCTCGCTTCTCTGTTCCTGATGTGTCTTTTGTTCCTCAGCTATCTATGAACCTTCTTTCTGTTAGTCAACACACTGATATGAACTGTTTCATTGAATTTGATGATTCTTCTTGTTTCATTCAGGATCGTCAGAGCAGAAGAGTGATTATTGGTTCTGGCCATCGCCGTAGAGGCTCTCCTAGTATCTATGTCTTGGACACCTTATATCTTCCTTCCACAGTACGTCGAAGGCCTCAGTGTCTCTTGCTATATCATCTCAGTCTCCTGTTGGTTCTTCCTTCAGCAAGTGGTATCATAGACTTGGTAATCTTTGTGGAGCTCGCCTCACGACTCTAGTTCACCTGGGTTCCTTAGGTCATGTCACTGTTGAGTCTAGTTTTCATTGTACTAGTTGTAAGATGGGAAACAGCTACAACTTCCATATTCCAATAGTATCTCTCAGTCTTCTGGTCCTTTTGAATTGGTGCATTCAGATGCATGAGCCAATCTCCTTTTGCTTCGAAGGGTGATCATAGTTATTATGTCATATTTATTGATGATCACTTTCAATATACTTGGATCTATTTTATGTAACATCGCTCTCAGTTGATTTCCATTTATCAGTCTTTTGCTAAGATGGTTCATACACAATTTTCTTGTTCCATTCGTGTTTTTCGCTCTGACTTTGGGGGAGAGTATCTTTCATCAGCTTTTCGTCAGTACCTTTCTTCTGATGGTACTCTTCCTCAGCTCTCGTGTCCTAGTGCTCATGCTCAGAATGATGTTGCTGAGCGTAAGCACCGTCACATCATTGAAACTACTCGTACTCTTCTCATCTACTCATTTGTTCCCTCTCACATCTGGGGAAGCAGTCTCTACGGTGTCTATCTCATCAACCGTCAGCCCTCTTCTAAGCTTTAGTGCAAGTGTCCTGGTGATGTCCTGTATGGAGCAACTTCTTGCTATGCTCATCTACGTGTCTTTGGTTATGTCTGTTATGTCCTTCTAGCTCCTCGTGAGCGCACAAAGCTGAGTGCTCAGTCGGTTGAGTATGTCTTCCTGGTTTATAGTCCTGAGCATAATAGCTATCGTTGCTATGATCCCTCAGCACGTCGCATTCACATCTCTCGTGATGTGACCTTTGATGAGGATCGACCTTTTTATCACCCTTCCATACATCACACTCCTTCCACAGATTTCACCTCTTTTTTGTGTCTACCTCTCATTCTTTCACTAGACTTGTCTTCTCCAATACACCTCCTCCACCAGTTTCACTTTCTAGTATCTCCTCCACCAGCTCCACCAGTTTTTGACACTTTCACTTTTCCCTTTCACGATAGTCGCCGACAGAGAGTTCCTTTTGATCCTCAGTTTCCTTTTGATCCTCAGTCCTCTCCTCCACTTGACCCTCCGACCAGTACCATTGACTCTAACGATCGTTCTACTACATCACGGTATGTCCTACGCGATTGTTCTTCTATTCAGGCACCAGAGATAGGGTTTTTCTCGTGCAGGTGCAGTAGCTAAGCCGAGTACCTATCAGGAGGCTACCAGTGTACCTGAGTGGCAGTTGGCTATGACAGAGGAGCTTGCAGCATTAGAGAGTACAGGCACTTGGAATCTTGTTCCGCTACCATCCGGAGTTGTTCCTATCACTTGCAAGTGGGTGTACAAAGTAAAGAACAAGTCATATGGGTCAGTAAAGTGATACAAAGCTTGTCTTGTTGCAAGAGGTTTTCAGCAGGCTTATGGTCGAAATTAAGATGGGACTTTTGCTCCAGTTGCTCATATAACCACAGTCCGTACTCTTATTACTGTTGCAGCGGTACGCATATGGACTATATCTCAGATAGATGTCAAGAATGCTTTTCTTCATGGTGATCTACATGAGGAGGTCTATATGCAGCCACCCCCAGGTGTCGAGGCTCCTACAAGTTATGTTTGTCGCCTTAGGCTTGCTCTATATGGTTTCAAGCAGGCTCCTCGTGCTTGGTTTGAGCGTTTCAATTCCGTAATTTGAGCTGCTGATTTCACTCCAAGTGAGCATGACCCTGTCTTGTTTATTCACACTTCTCAGCGGGGTCGTACTTTGCTTCTACTATATGTAGATGACATGCTGATCATAGGAGATGACATGGATTATGTGGCTTTTGTGAAGAGGAAATTGAGTAAAAAATTTATGATGTCCGATTTGGGATCATTGAGTTATTTTCTGGGGATTGGGGTTCATCCTAGTAGTGATGGCTACTACCTCTCTCAACATCGCTATGTTCAGGATCTGCTTACTCGCTCTGGTATGACTGATGCACGCAATGCTACCACACCCATAGAGCTCCACCTACAGCTTCAACCTACAGACGGTGTACCACTGATCCTTCTCGCTATCGTCAGCTCATTGGGAGTCTTGTTTATGTTAGTCGCTGGACTCTTACTATTGGTGATAGCAAGATCCTTACTCTCATGGAGAGGATGACACTTGGAGATGGGGCAATTTTTCTTGTATATTTCTCTTCACAATGCCATGCCAATCTGAGGGGTTGGGGATACATATTTATAGGGCTAACCAGCCAAGCATATGCCAAGCATATGCTAGTCTAAGATGCTCTGTCCTAGATGCTCTGTCCTAGATGCTGTGTCCTAGATGCTCTGTCCTAGATGCTTTGTCCTCTAAAGCTAGTCCAAGATGCTCTGTCCAAAAGAGATGCTAACCGCTTGATCAAGGATCTTTGTCCTTGAAGGCGGCAAAAGCCAACACGAGACTTATCCATCAATCTCCCTAAGTCTTGTGTGTCTCCTTGAGGAATCTGAGCCATCCCGATCCTAGAGCGAGCGTCGTCCTGATTTCAACGCGAGGCATCCCCAAACTGACAGAGCCTCGAGCGCTGAGTCACGCTCGGAGAAGAGCTCCCGCCGCCCGATCATGTGGTGGGTGTCGCCGTGTCGAGGCACCACCCGTCGGCCTTGCTATTCTTTGGAACTTTCGCCGAAGAGGCGTGTGCTTTTGGCTCGTCAAGGTGGAGAGAGCGCTGCGGCGGTGCCGCGGAAGTAGTTCGATGCTCGCCGAGCAATGAACAGAGCGGATGCTCCTCCTCCTCCGCTCGCTGATGTGGGCCTCGCCGCGTCGTGGTGTCGACAATCCTTAGCCCGATGGCGAGGCTTGCGCGATTGTAGCAAAGTCGTCTCGTCGCGGCTCTTGTTTGCCAGCCGCCGCCGAGCGCCCACGGTCATCACCTCAAGACGTCCTCGCGCCCATACGGCGTCTTTGCGCTGCTTGCCGCGCTTATCACGCATGCGGCGCTTTGTCGTGGAAGAAGGCTCCTTCTTCCTGTCACCTTGATCGGCAGCCCGCTCCTCCCGTGAGGAGGAGCTTCCGTACTGTTGCTCATCATCGTTGGACGACCTTGAGGCGACCTATCGCCTCCTCGATCGACATCGTGGAGAGGTCAGCAGAGACCGGATCGACCGAGCCATCCGCTTGTGCGTCTCGGGGCGCGGCGAAAGAGCTTCTCGGCGACTCTCCTCGTTGTAGGTGTCGTCGCCGAACTTTACCAACCTGCAGCAGAGTGTTGAGGCGGAGCAAAGTCATCAACGTCCTCACCGCTTGAAGGCGCGGTCTCCGCTCCGTCGCGAAGTGCTGCGGTGTGGACTTGCGGGCGCGGTCGCCGCCGCCGTCGCGCGCGGCGATGGCGTCCCAAGCCTCCTTGGCGATCGCTTGTTGGAGAGCGAAGCGCATCTCGGCGGGGCTGCGGCGAGGGCATCGAGCGCCGTCGATCTGATCGTAGTCGGCGTCGCCGCGTGCATCGCCTCCCGCATGTGTCGTGCACAGGCCTCGCCTTCATCACGCGGCCCGCTCGGCGTGGTTGGCCTTGGTGAGTAGTAAACCCACCGCCGGGGCGGCGTCCCGACAACGACACTGGAACCCGTGGTAACCACGATGACGGTCCGGAGAAAGTCACGCGCTGTGAAGGCTGCGCTCTATCGACCCGTCTGCCGCCGTTGTCGTGCGCGCCTCTTCCAGAGCGCCACCGCCAGCGCGCCTCCTCGAGGCGCCACCGCCGAGCGCGCCTCCTCGAGCGCCGCCCGCTGCGTCGCGCCTCCTCGAGGCGCCATCAGTAGCGGCCGCGCTGTCTGGCTCGCCAAGCTCGTGCGTCTTGCGGCCGCCATCGCGCTTGCCGCATGCCGCCTCCTCTCCCGGCCAGTTCAAGGTCGCGTCTGCCTGCTCATCGCGAGATGGGCTGCTGCTGCCGCTGCATGAGACCTTGACCTCGCTGCGCCGCCGCGCTGCATCTGCCGCCTTCGCCGCTGCTTCACTCGCCGCTGCTTGCCCGCTCGCCATTGGCCGGCCTCGGCTACCGCGACGCCTTGCGTCTCTGCGTATGCCATTCGCCTTCCTGCCGCTGCTTGTTGCGGCGAGCTCGGCCGTCGGCCCACGCCGCGTGCTCAAAGGCGGCCGACGCGATCGCTCTGCGGACATGGCGCGCATCTTGGGGGTGTTGCGTGGAGAGAGGGTCGCCGGCAGTGCTTGCCGTCTCGGAGAGGAGTGGCGTGGGCGGTGGGAGCTGCTGCGCTGCACGGCCGGGCCGCTGCGAGGCAGGAGGAGGAGATGGCGGGAGATGCTCGAGCTACGGGATACACAAGCTCGATACCACTTGTTAGTCATTTGGACTCTTACTATTGGTGATAGCAAGATCCTTACTCTCATGGAGAGGATGACACTTGGAGATGGGGCAATTTTTCTTGTATATTTCTCTTCACAATGCCATGCCAACTTTGAGGGTTGGGGATACATATTTATAGGGCTAACTGTACCAAGCATATGCCAAGCATATGCTAGTCTAAGATACTCTGTCCTAGATGCTCTGTCCTAGATGCTGTGTCCTAGATGCTCTGTCCTAGATGCTCTGTCCTCTAAAGCTAGTCCTAAAGCTAGTCCAAGATGCTCTGTCCAAAAGAGATGCTAACCGCCAGTCAAGGATGTTGTCCTTGAAGGGCGGCAAAAGCCAACACAGAGACTTATCCATCAGCTTATCTCACTGTCACTAGACCAGACATTGCTCACGTTGTACATGTGCTGAGCCAGTTTGTCAGTGCTCACACCTCAGTCCACTATGGTCATGTTTTTCGTGTGCTAAGATACTTGAGGGGGACTGCGTCCATACGTCTGTTCTATGCCAGTTCAAATCAGCTTCAGCTCCATGCTTACTCTGACTCTACTTGGTGAGTGATCCTGCTGATCGCCGATCTATCACTGGCTACTGATATCTTGGTACTTCACTCATCGTGTGGAAGTCCAAAAAGCAAACTACCGTGTCACGCTCTAGTGCAAAGGCTAAGCTTCGAGCTCTTGCCGCTGCCACTTCGGAGATCAATTTGGCTTTGATGGCTCTTGATTGACCTACACCTCTTTTGTGACAATACAAATATCATTCAGATTGCTAATGATCCAATCAAGCATGAGCTGACAAAGCACATTGGTGTTGATGCATCCTTCACACGATCTCATTGTCAGCAGTCAACCATCGCCCTCAAGTATGTTCCCTTAGAGCTTCAAGTTGCAGATTTCTTCACTAAAGGTCAGACTCGAGAACATCATAGACTTCATATACTCAAACTCAATGTATCAGATCCTCCTGATCCACCTTGAGTTTGAAAGGGGGTGTTAAGAGTGTTGTATATTCTACATTCTCTCTCTCTCTTGGCCCATGTAGCCCATCAAGCCCATGTAATAATATCTATATATACCCTCTCAATTAATGAATAAGTAGCACAGTTGTGAATAGCAAAACCACTCTCTTCATTTCTAACAAGAAATAGTATGACAAACTTTGATATAGCACTTGCTGCACTCTATCAATTGATTGCAAGGCTCCAGGTTTGAGATTCCACAGACACAACATGAAGCATCTGAGCTAAGCCTTTCTTTATATCTGTGAAAGATATTAAGCAGAACTTTGTCAAATCAGCCAGTAATATAGCAAGATAAATTAATAGACATAGTATATTTATCTCTAGAGTTTTTTAAGGAAATATAAAAAATGCATCTACTGGAACTACAACCTTCCAACATTCACTTCACAGGCTCGAACTGCATTGTCTTTATCACCATGAGGATTGCATGCTGATCCGGTTGCAAATTCTTCACAGCTCTTAATCCTATTAAGAGATACACTTGCTCTTCGATTTTTGACTCCTGTATATGGTTGGTACATTATGTTAGTAAAACAAGGTTTCTTTCGCATCTCATGTGGAAATTAAGGAAATGTGCTGATACAGCTTTTCTGTAAAGAAGACAATTACTGCTCATGTTAATAGTTAATGTCACATGATGAACCACACAAATAATTTTACAAAAAAAAAGGTTTCCAATAAATACTAAAAAAAATTCTAAATACAGGGTACATAGACAAACATAGTCAACCCTATTGAATATAATCAATTTCAGCAATATACAATCAAATATACTATGTCCGTCCATGTCCTACCTGTACATCTTGATGCAGATATTGAAAGCTGACTTGTCTCCACATCTGTTAGGCCAATAGGTTCACCTTCTCCAAGATCTGAAACGAGAGGCTTTTCATATTTCCAATTTTATAAAGAAATCACTGTAGTTATATGTTGATACTAGTTGAAATGTTTTCAGAAATATACCACTGCAAGGACTCCTGCTGTCAGCCTCAACGTGTGGCCTGAAGGCATTAGATGAATAGCTATTCT
Source organism: Ampelocalamus luodianensis (assembly GCA_036346255.1). Taxonomy (NCBI): domain Eukaryota; kingdom Viridiplantae; phylum Streptophyta; class Magnoliopsida; order Poales; family Poaceae; genus Ampelocalamus; species Ampelocalamus luodianensis. Next base: position 62,215,476 of record CM070633.1, on the reverse strand, counting down.
TTTTGAAACTCTGCATTTCATTTTCAGCTTGTGGACTGCAATTTTCGTTACCGAAGGAAGATTTATCTACAGAACGATCTGAGCTCTTTTCCTCAGAAAAGTGGATACTTTCTGTCTTACAGAGGGGTTTGACAGCATGGCATCTCTTAGCCTTTTTAAGAACCAGATTAAGAGGAACAATTTTGGGAGATTTTCGATTATCATTCGTTATTCCCGTAGCAATTAAACTAGAATCGACAGAGGCACTCCCACTACAAGCACCTTCACTGTTAGGTTCATTTACAATGCAGTTCAGAGACACAAATTTAGGCAGTTTGCGGACAAATACTCGACTCCCTTCCTGTTGATGTTTTGTTCTATCCAGGGTGGTCATATCCTCTACTTGCTTTTTTCTATCAGAATAATTTAATTCTCCAAGCAAAATGTCCTTGTCATCTGATTGCCCATAATCACCTTTCAAAATCTTGTGATGGTTGTGAAGCCGTTTCACAGGCTTATTCAGATGCATGGTAGCATGTTTTCGCTTGGTTTTTGATACCCTGCAAGAAAATGAACTAGCCTCCTTCTGTGGTTGAGAATCCCCCTTTTGGGATGACTGGAAACTAATTTTCCTAGTACAATTATCTGATTCTGAATGTTTTGCAGAGTACCTCAATGTTCTTGATTTCTTTGGCATTTGAAAACATTGTTCCTCGTTGTCATTTTCCTTCAGTGTACTTCCATCAGAAATCTTATTACATTTCCGCTTCACTTTTGATGGGTCCAAGTGAAATCTAGAGAAACCATTTAGGGCTTCTTCACATCCTGTACTGATAGGCACATAGCTGGATGAGGAACATTTCTCAATTCTTGATCCTTCATCAAACACTTTTTTATGTTCAACACCATATTTAGCAGTACATGAGGACATATTGTTAACTTCAGGTGATGCTGAAAACTTTGTCACCACAACGCTGGAGGATCCAGAAGAGAAACTGGACTTTAGTTGTTCTTCAGATATTCCAGAATGTCTACAAGCACCCTTTTTCTCTGTTACAGCTCCATAGGGCCAACTGCCACCAGCCACTGATGATTCTGATACATTCTTCAGTCTCTCCGAAATAGGAACATAAGGCTGGTTCATTACTTTATTAGAGACGTCTTTCCAAAAAGAAGCTTGAGAATTGCTTCTTCTAGCAATTATATTGCTTGAGCATGGGCATATTAACTTTTCACTCTCTCCTAATGTGCAGCATCTGGCAGGTATTTGCACATCATGCTTGCCTTTTGGTACAGTACGATCACTTTTGCCAATTCTGACATCACAGTGTTTTGTAAAGCCGCAACCTGCCAAACATTTTGGGACTACAGGGTAGCAGCATCTTCCATCCCAACAAGGACCTGGTTCTTTCTTATTAGACACATCAAGCAGAGGGTTTTTGGTCAAGCTGTTGGTTGCATCTCCCATAGAACTGCAATAAATAAAAGAAGGCCAAAAAGAAGCATGGAGATAGCTGGAGCAGAACAATTTTCAATAAATATGAAATATGACGCGTGATATAGAAAATAACCACAATTCTATTAACAGATGGATACATTTGTACCAATCTGATAAGAAAAAAGAACACAAGTGCAGTGAAAGTAAAATCAAGAGGCAAATACTCAAAGAACAATGTAAACAGTATCGACAGTAATTACCAAAAAAAGAAAGATCCATCTTTGCCTGGCTACAGTAAATATGTCCTTGTATGCAGAAAAGAGCAGGAAGGATCACAGCTCATAAGGGATAAGCTAAATTAAAGAATTGATGTCTGTATGGAGTTTGCTATTACAAATAAATGCAAAAAATGATTACATACATTTCTGGGTTGACACCTATTCTTCATAAAGGAACATGATATAATCTCTTTTTAAAAAAACGTAGGAACATGATATAATCTTTTGTTGTAAAAGTGCAAAAAGAAAAGTGTAACGGTATTGGCCCAGAGGCAGGATCTTGGACGTCGGATTGCACACGATACAATACATACCATGCTCACTCACAAGTAAAAAAACACTCAAATAATTAATAAGTAGCAGAAACGAGGGTCCACCAACCAGAGTTTACAGGCGAGAGGCCGACAAGGCCAAAAGCATACAAAACAAAGCGGTGTAACACACTCTCCACATGAGCTACTTGAGTGCAGGACGTGACCTAACGGCGGGCTTCATCTTTTGCATGGACTTCAACATCTGTATACTTGCTTCCAACAATTACTGGATAATAATTGTTGAGCAAGGATGAGTACAAAGTGTTAGAAAAGGTTAGTTTGGTTATTCGCAACTCCTCATCTTACTCTATTAGCACCCAAGTGACGGTGCCGCTGAGGGAAGGTAGAAGAGAACTTGCAAACAGGTGGCCGATTACAGGTAGGTCCCGATAAAATTTTAAACCGACAAAAAAATTGTTTTAATTTGAATTTTAAAGGGTTAAAAGCATGGAAAGGCTTAAAGTAAGCACAATAGAGCAAATAGCCCAGTGGCAAGGCATGTGGCTTGCGTGCCGTAGTTCTATGGATCAAATCCCAGCTCTATCTCCACCTCTTTTCCTAATTCAACCTCTAACATGCAGGGTCCCACAACTTCAAAGATGCAAAAATAGCAACCTCCAAGGTGGGGAGTCGAACCCAAGACCTGCCGCACGCTCGTGTTGCCGTCATTCATCAGGTTGTACGGATCCAAGTTATCACAATCTTACGCCGTGAAGATCGGGCATCCCCGTATCACCCAAATTCTAGATGAATCCAATTACCCCAATTAATACAAATCAGACCTTCTCAACTCGTTGATTAACGTAAACCACCGATATCGATTTCTCATTGGCCGCCAACCAATGATACAATTAAAATTTCAACACTTCACACATTCTTGATGATCTGATCAATCCACCAATATTATCCAACATTATCCACCACCTCGATTAGATTAGTGCACCTATATCTGTTGTTCAACAACCACTAGTGATCCAATTTATTCTACTAAATTCTAAAGGAAGAAGTCCATTCTACCCCCTCAAGTATCGATGTTAGGACAAGTAACTCCCTGTATTAAAAAAAAGGGACCTTTCACACCCCTAATTTACAAAACCGGACAGCCTACCCCCTCCGGCTGTTTCATGCAGTGGTTTTGCGCACGTGGCGTCCGGTCAGGCCAGTTTCGCCACGTCGGCTGCTGCGTGGGCTAGTTGAGCTGGTAGGGGGCTGCACTCTTGGGCACAAATTCCCCACTAGTCCAATCCCTGCTGCTTCTCCTCACACCATCAACCCACCAATCAATGCTGCCATTGCCATTGCTACTCCTCCGACTCCAGCTTTTCATCATCCTCCACCTTGAACATCCCTTCTCTAAATAGCAATCCCTCTCCCACCACTGCATGCCAAACATCGCACCAGCCTCACTCCTTGTGTTAGCAAGTGCTCGCCATTTTTGCTTCTATGTGAGCTCCTTGGCATACTCCTCACGCCACCACATTTGTGCCCTACGTTTTGGCTTCTCCCTCTCTGTCGAGGTTGCAAGGGTGGTTGTAGACGCTCCCGCAATACAATCACTCTTCGATCGCTCCTTGATCTCTTCGACTATTAAATCCACTACCAACACTAGTCTTATCACACCCGGAAGTGGACGCTACCTCTACAGGAGACGCCACGGTGAACCCCTCATCATCCTCCGACGACTTGGCGGCATGCTCTTCCCCATTCACAACAATAGCAGTCGTGATCTGGCCGGCCACTGATGCATCATCATCGCATCCACCACCAGGATTGACATTCCCATCCCCATTGCCTTCAATCGCAGCACTCTCTAACTCATCTTCTTCTTCTTGGACTTGATCGTGCGAGGCGAAATCGTGAGGCAAGCACGGAGTTCACCATCGGCAACACATTGCTCGGCAGCGTCTCCATGGATCACCGACGGATGCGGTGGAATGGAGGTAATGGAGCGTGGCGGCTACGTCGCGGGCGAGCGCGAGCCGCCGCGGCCACTCGGACACCAGCTGATATGGGGTCGCCCGATCTTCTCGACGTAGGATCAAGATACTCACGTGTAGTCTCTCGAATCGTAGTGATCCTCCGTTGCCAATGCAAGAACGAACACTCTTTAATTCATAAGAACACACGTGCCGGACTTCACGACCACCAAGCAAAGCCCTATCGCGCTCCTAATTCCCAACGGAAGGGTTGAACGATCTTGATTTTTGGAACTCCCAATTCCCCTCAGGTTGGTTTGGCCATACTTGGAAGAAACAAGAGCAATATACTATCTTTTTTATTAAACGTGGTCCCCCTTACAATGGGGGTCTACCTCTCAATATATAGTCTCGACCTAGGCGCTATTCGGGTTTACTGTTCATGGTGGCACTATTTGTGCGCGCACTGTTCACATGCACTGTTCATGCTGGACACTATTCGCGTCTTGGGCTTCATGCAGTTTGGGCCTTGGTCATGTAGGTGGGCTTTGCCCTTGCCTTGGGCCTCCTCTCTTTTGATGGGCTCCCTTTTGCTCTTCCATCGCCGACCTTCTCTCTTGGGCCGGCCTCCTTCTCCTCCCGCTGGCCCACACTATTTTTGGGACGTCCATAATACCTACACTCACAAAGCAAAGTCGTAGTCGCATTCTTTCAAACGAAGTATAATTATGAACCTTAAGTTTAGCTTTAACCTTGTGATAGTGTTTTGAATCTTCATTTATTGGTATGTATGTCATTACGCGGGGGCAATCCTCATTACCAGCTCGGGGCACCTCTTCCCCAGCAACGCATCCTACAGCGACGTTAGGCATGAGCTCGTACACCAGCATCATTCGGCGGCGGCGCGAAGAGAGTAGGCGAAGGGCAGGTGGATGGAGGGTGTCGTCCTGTGGCCGCAACAGGGTCAAAACTCTCATCGTAGTCACGACCGTACTCCTGCTGAAAGCCGCGAGCCACAAGACGAGCCTTGTAGCGCTCGATAGTACCATCAGATTGGGTCTTAATCTTGCACACCCACTTGCACATGATCGGACGAGCATGCAAATGTGTCGTTACAATATCCCGAGTCTCCGTACGTCGAAGAGCATCAAGCTCCTTTGCCATAGCGAGTTGCCACTCAAAATGGGGAGCAGCCTCACGATAAGAGCTGGGCGCAGTGACAGAGAGCATGAGCTATCAGAGCAAATCCAAGACAATCAGGAGGTCGAAGGGATGTCCGGTCACGAAGGACGTAACGAGGAGCATCATCAGAAGGATCAGATGTGAGTGTCGGCAAGATACCAAGAGAGGAGACTGGTGAAGGACAAGGACGTCTAGAGTACTGAATACCAGAGAAATGAGACGGTGGTGCTGCAGGAACAAGTGGCGATGCTGCAGGAGGCAGCACCGGAGGTGGAGGTACAAAAGGAACCACTAAAGACAGACCAGGGAAAGACTGTGATAGTGGAGAAATGAGTGAAGAGTCAGAAAGAGACAACCATGAAATCGACTCAACAGTGGAAACAAGAGCCGAATCTCGATAGAAGAAAGGTCAAGATTCGTCAAAGACAACATCTCGTGAAATCCTAATCCGTCGAGCAGAAGGATCCCAACAGCGATAACCCTTATACTCAGAACTATAACCAAGAAACACACACTCAATTGACTAAGCGATAGTTTAGTGCACTCATAAGGCTGTAGCAGAACAAAACAAGTACAACCAAAAACATGAAGGTGAGTGTACTGGGGGGCTCGAGAGTAGAGACGCTCTATAGGACTGACACCCGCAAGAGCAGTGGAAGGCTGCATATTGATGAAATATGTAGCCGTAGCAACAGCCTTAGCCCAGAACTGTGGTGGAACGTGAGGCAAGGAGAAGAGTGCAGGCAGTCTCAATCAGATGACGATGTTTGCGTTCAGCAACCCATTCTGAGCATGAGCACCCGAACAAGAAGACTAGTAAAGAATACCGCTTTCGTAAAGAAAGCGTCTAAAAGCACGAGCGAGTGCTCGCGGCGAGAATCACAAAAAAATGCGGATGGGAGACTCAAACTGAGTACGAACCATTGTTGCAAAGCTACAATAGATCGCAAGAAACTGACCACGATTAGACATAGGGAAAAGCCATGTAAAACGGGAATAATCATCAATGAAGATCACATAAAATTTATGCCCGCCTTTAGAGATAATAAGCGCAGGTTCCCATACATCTGAATGAACTAAGTCAAAAGAACGAGAAGACAAGGACTCACTAGAATGATACGGAAGTTGTAGCTGCTTGCCCAGCTTATAACCCTGACAAAACATGGTCGTGTGAACAGTAACACGTCCAAGAACACCCTGATGAACTAATGAAGAAAGACAGGACCCACACAAGTGACCTAAACGATGATGTCACTGCGCAAAAACACCAAAGGTGGTGGCAGCAGTGGCGGTGGAAGTAGACGTAAAGGTGATAGGAGCAACTGAAGTGGACGGAAGGTGGAGACGATCAAGGATGTAAAGACCCTGATGATCCCTACGGCGCGGCCGGTCCCAAATGCGTCCTGTTTGTCGATCTGGATGAAAGCGGTGTGAGTCAAAACCAACCTGCGACCAAGATCGATGGTGACCACCGAGAGTAGTGCATGGTAAGGTCGGGAACATGGGAAACAAGCTGGAGCGAGAAAAATCGATGGACAAAGAGTGTCGTGACGGTGTGACAGAGAGTACCCGTCGGTGTTGAATAGAGACAGAAAAAGCAGAGGTCAGGCTAAAGTGAGAGATGTGGAGTCGGTGTTATATGAAAAGAGGCACGAGAATCGAGCAGAAGAAGTACACGGAGGAGGCGTCGAGCTAGGTGGCGAGAACCTGGCGGCTGTGTGAAGGCTGCGAAGTAGAGCACGCGGAACTCATCGAGCAGAATCACCTCGGCGAGAAGGTCTGACGTCTTTGATGCATCCTCTGTCGAGGAAGGGCCCCCTGCCCCTTCTTGGATCGTCAACCCCGCGCCTTGTTGCGCTTTTCGCACCACACACGGCGGTAGTCGTGTCCGAAGTTCTTGCAATAATTACACTGAACCCCAATTGGTGCAAAAACAGAAGCAGAAACAGACACCTGATGAGGGACTGTAGTCAAAGCATAAACCGTCGATGTAGTCGAAGAAGAGGGTAGCAAGTACAGTCGGAACAAACTGTGCTGCTAACCCACGGCGCAGCTCCTCAGCACGAAGCATTGAAAGAGCCTCGATGATTGTCGGTCGTGATGAGTGGCTCAGCAGTTGAGCCCTGACAGACTCAAACTCTGAGTGAAGGCGGCAGACGAAGTCATAAAGGCAAAGGCAATCACGATCTGCCTTCTGCACTTGATGACACTCTTGGCAGAGCTGGCGCCAGAGACTGGCTAGAGCTTGGAAGTTGTCGACGGAGGAGACCTCCTGGTGAAGTGTCTCTAACTCACACTGAAGCGAAAAGAACTGAGCATCGCTGCTCTGCTGGTATCGCTCGCGCAAGTACTTCCAGATCTGACGAGTGGCACGCAGACCAACAATGTCTGGCTAGATGAAGTCGTCGACACTGACCACCAGGATGGCTCGAACACGGGCCTCATCAGCATACCAACGCTCAAAAGCGTCTATGGCATACTGACATACCTCATCAGCAACGTCAGCAGCAGCAACAGCGGCCTCTGCCTCCTTGGAGGCCTCATCTTCTGCGGGAGGTGCAGAAGTATGCTGTGTAGGAGGAGGCTGAACTGGTGACGGCGGACAAGATCGAGCACCAGTGACATGTCCCCAGAGGAGAAGACCATCGAGCGTGATCTCCATAAGTGAAGACCACAACCTGCAGTTCATCCCATTAAACTTGGTTCTCGAGAATGGGATCGCAGCTGATGGAACGGAAGCCATCGGTAGGCGGCGCTGGACGACGCGGCGACCAAGGCAACGAAGTCTAACAGGCGACGCTAGATGGCGCGACGATTAGATCAACGCTTCTGTTTTTTATTATTGATTTTTTTTATTTTTTTTTGTTGGGCCGGTCACACTAGAAAACAACTCGCTCGCACAAACCAGAGACACGCGGGGGAACTAGGGTTCCCCCGCAAAAGGTGGTGTGGCGGCGGTGGCCCAAGAGAGGTCGCCGAAAGCGGCGGCGGCGGCGGCCTGTGCAAGGTCGACTCAGGCGACAGCGGCGGCCCATGCAGCGGTGGGCCGGTGGTGACTTCAAGTCAGGCGGCGGCGCGTCGGCTCCAAGCGGCGACGGCGGGTCAGAGGTGGCGGCGTCCTCGGCGACGCGTCGGGTCAGAGGCGGCAGCGCGGCTTCAAGCAGCAACGGCAACGGGCAGCCGGCGACGAGCGGCTCACTTCTTCTCGGTAGAGGACCGAGCAGCAACGGCGGGTCTTCAATACATACACAATATTCATAACATGGTATCAGAGCAAAGGTTCTAAACCCTAGCCTCTAACCTAACCTAACTCCATCCTCTGCCGCTGTCGCCGCCCCCGGGAGGAGCAATCTCCACTCCCAGGGGTCGGCCATTATTTTTTTTAGTCATGGTCTTTCTCGCAGCAGCAGTAGGTTTCATCAATCGAAGCCCTGTCTCCGTACCATCCAAAGCAGCATCTTCATCGCCCAAGCTCTCTGGATACTACGTCGTCGGCGTGCGCCTCGACGCCGGGCTTGTCTTCACGGGGTTCCCCGGATACGCGCGCAGCAACCGCCGTCACTCGAGTCTGTCATCGACGTCAGCGACATCGACGAGCCAGAGCCCGTCCGTCAAGCTTGATCTTCTCGTGCAAGCCGCCTCGTCTTCATCGCCTGGCCATCGCCTATCCAAATCCGATCTGGATCAGGTCCTCCCTCCACGCAAGCCGCCCCTTCCCGTGGTTGCCGCACCTTGGATCGAGCTCGGTGAGCCTCGATCTGATGCCGCCAGCTTCCACTGGATCCGGCGTCGCCTGCTCCCTCCTCGTTGCTGGGTCGAGCTCTGCCTCCCCTAGCGAGGCCCGGATCTGGCGCTGATGGCTTCTACTGCCTCGCCTTGGCACCCATCAACGCCGCCCTCCAAGCTCTTCTACAGCTGCCACGTGCTCCTCAAGAAGAAGTCGAACTCCGAATACTTCTGCTTGGGAAGGAAAGAAGAGCGATGGTTGGAGTTTGATACGCCTGGTATTGGGATGGCTCGGTTGTGATTGGTTTGGCTTCTCTATTTCTGGTTGGATGAGGAGAGATGCACAGTTGCTGGATGGCTGGACAAGGAGATGGGTATTCTGCTGCAGCTAGTATCTGTTGCTAGTTATCTTTAGGCTTTTCTTCCTTTGTGTCATTTCTTCCGTTGCATTCATCCAAGTCCGTACCACTCAATCTTTGAGTTCGTCTAAGCCATGCGAGTCCATAAATTTATTGTCAGTCATAGAAGCATAGGAATTGCCTTATGCATGGCAGCAGTCGCCGCTCCCGCTCTTCTTTCTGAGCCGCGTGCAGATCATAAAAGTCGTTATGATGCCGTCGCTTTCTTAGCTGCCGCCCCAAGCTTCTAAGGCCGTTGCACTTCTTCTGCGCCACCGCCGTCTTGGGTTTCGATCTGCGTCGCCATGCTTCTATCTATTCCTATTCGGCTTGATTTGACAACTTTCTCTATTTTTGTCAGTGTCATCATCTTCTTCGTCATGTTGCCGCGGTCGACTTTGCTTCTGCCTGTCTTTACTTTCTCAGCCCCTACACCTTGTGCTTTATGGGCTGACGCACGACCACGGATGGGAGGAGATCTTTCGATACTCGACATATTTTCCAAGAGTTGTACGCTACGACGACATTATCAAGACTCGAACTTTGGATTTTTCATATTTTAGTATCAACCCTTTCCAAATGCAATGCTATTGCATACCCCATGCATTTGAGGGGAGGGGTGTTAGAGATATGTTAGAGATAGAATATGAACTTTTGTATTTCCTTATCTGCCTTTTGCATTGCCTTGTCTCTATATGGCATACACCCTTTGTACCCTATATATATTGCCTATTGGTCCTCTTCAATACACACACAATATTCATAACAAAGTCATGCCAATAACACACTCACAAGTCATGCCAATAACACAATCAATAAACAGATTAACCAGGACAATACCCACTCCAAGTTTGCTGAGACAAAAAAAAAAGATTTAGTACTAAGAAAAGGAAATAATGTTTGTTATCATGCCAATTAGCACTAAATACACACATTGGGCACTGGCTATGGCTAGCAGCTGTTGAGAACCAATAAGGCCAGAATATGAAGACAAAAATGTTATGGAACTAAAATATTGGTCAACAGTATACAGTGAAGAACAACAAAGATTTATTGTGCACTGCCAACAACCAGTCGAGTAGAAATCAAGAGAAGAAAAGGATTAAATAAATCAATTTACCTTCTGTAGTGAAACCCATCAATGGGCCATGCATGGCAGGAAGACTGCAAGATATGTTCTCTACAACATAATGATGACCTTGGTATTAAACTGGAGCAGGTACAACGTTCATCAAGACCTGAAATATAAGAAAGTATGCCACTGAAGTAAGGTAAGGCAACATTCAAGAAAAAATCAGAAAATAAGAAGGGTTGTCCATCATAGCAAACTTCCTTTATGAAGAAAGCAACCTTCAACAGTAGGTTCGTGGGCTAAAATTGGAGCACCATCATTAGAAAAATGAGTTCGACACAAGTGACCAGCTCTAAAACCAAGTTTGGAAATATCTTCTTGAATTATGCAACAGCATCCATGTATTGATTTTCCCAGTGTTGATTGATCATTTTGGCCAAAACAAGCCTTCCCGCATTGACAGCTGATTTTGGCAAAAGCTCTCAAACTTTTATGTGTGCATACGTCATCTACACATGCAAAAGTACTATGTCCCCTGGCCTGCACAAAATGCTTTGAGCATCAATTAAAAAAAAAGTAAAGATAAAAAAAACAGCCATTTGATGATGCGAATGCAAGATCAACTCACCATTTTATCATATAGAAAGGGAACCCCTGTCTCAGCATGTGCAGCCTGATGGGATTTATCAGCCACATGATTGCAACTCCTGCAATTTGCAGGACATGAAACTCCAGCACAAATCTTGGCGATTGCAGCATTAGGTTGACTAGGCAGCAAATGCGACAGCCAATCACCATGGATTAAAGGTTCCTGACTATTTGTCTGAGGTACATCCTGAGCAATGTATCCACTGGAAGGCACTGCAAGAGACCTGTCATCTGATCTCCTTTTCGTATGAATAATGGTTGGGGCCAACTTTGAATTATTATTATTAGCCCTTGGCTCAACTTGTCTACTAGCAATTTTTGAATGATCGGAACTGCATGCAACATCCAGAGCCTTAGGAAGGTAATGCTCATTACTGTTGAGAATATCGTCAATGGATTCAGATGTACTATTCCTCTCAAGATGCGAAAGAAATAATGAGATGAATGAATTCTTGGCTGCATCATCTGTAAGCTCATCACCTTCAGAACGATTGATGCCATTAACAACTTCAAGTGATTGTTTCTTATTTCTTGTACCAAATGGTGGTTCAGTATGTTCCTCTATACTTTTGTTGACCTTGCTTGTTTGCTTTGGACAAGGATCTGCACCAAATGGTCGTGGTATCATATATATATCACAGGGAAAAAATGCTCTCACTGGCAGCGCACATGCAATGAAGGATCAAGTCAGATGTTTCGTTTATGGTGCTCTAAATCAACGCAAATTTCTATTGCCATTCACCTTCATAAAAAATCAATATTAAATTTCTTATTGTATCTTTGTCGTTTACAATGTTCACCTAGGCGCTAGGCGGGCGGCGGGATGGCGCTTAGCACCTACACGGAGGCTAGGCGCCACCTAGGCGGCCGATTAGCAAACGGAGAGGGGAAGGGAGAGGGGACCTTGGAAAATGGCATGCTCAATGGAGGTGATGAGATGGCAAGGTGAGGGGAGGGGGCAGCAGTGGCAGTACCTGTTGGATGGAGGTCGATTTGGGCGGCAGAGTAACGGAATCCGGTGGTGGGGAGGCGGAATCGACAGCGAGGGATGAGAATCAACAGCAGAGGAGGCAGAATGGATGGCGAGGAGGCGGAGCCCTGACTGCCAGCGGCAGTGGCACCGGCGCAGGTGGAGCGGCAATAGCTTCCCAACGAGGCAACCTCCATGTTCTCTCTGCTTCTCCATGCGACGGCTGTGTGGGGGGGAGAGAAGAAGCCCTAAGAAAGGGTCTTTTGAGGCAATTAGATGGGCTTTTGTTGGGCCTGGCCTCCCAAGCAAGGCTAGCCCACCTGCTACCCTTGCCTTTGCCTTGCCCTACACCAGAACGTGCTCTGTTGCTGCCGTTGCCTTCATCAACTCCACGGCACTTCCTCGGCTCCTCCTCCTCCTCGATGACAGCGGTGAAGACAAGCGAAAGCAGCCGGCGGTGAAGTCAGACGACGGCGATGGGGAAAGCCAAATCGAGCGACGGTGAGCTCAATTCGGCGAAGGCAGACGCCAATTCGGCGTCGGCGAGTCAGAATCGGCGGCTGCGGCGACAGCGAGAACATAGGAGCAGAGGTTTGCGGCCAAAAACCTAGCTCCACACTAGCTTGCTCTTATACCCCGTCCTCTCCTCAAATATTTTTTTCTCCGCCCCCCTGGACCGCCTCCCCCACCTCATCCCGCCTCGTCGGCCAAGGCAGCTATCGCGCTCCGCACACAGCCGCTGCGCCTTGGACCGCCCCGGCCGCCTTGGAGCGCCTAGGAACACCTAGGCGAGCGGCCGCCTAGGCACCCGACTAGGGCCTGTCGCGACGGCCAGCCGGCGCCGAGCGCCTAGGCGGCACCTAGGCCGATTTCATGAACATTACTATAACAAAGTCTTGTCATGGCTATGCATACACAAAATTACCCTATTAGTAGTTATTCCATGTAATTTCTACCCTCAATTGGCAATGCACATAGAAAATAACGAAACAAGAACTAAAAAGGGACAAACTCACTTTGAGTTATCAATGGCAGATGTGACTGAGATTTCTGAAAATCGATTATTGTTGACTGCACCAATGGAAATAGGGTAGTCATAGATTGATGATAAGATGATTGCCCAAGCTTCAAATCAGTGTTTGAAGCATTGCCCAAACTGTCTTGAAATACTTTCTGGGGAAAATCAGACCTGCATGCCCTGCTATCACAGCTCAAAACTCCTGTAGAACTTGGCCCAGGAATACGAAACGAAGCATCAAAGTTTTTCTCCAAAAGGTTTGCATAACTATGAGCCAAATGATTTCCATTGTGATTCCCTCCCATGTTTGCTGTGAAATATGGGCTTCCACTTGGCCTGCTAATAGGGTTTAAGTTCACTGCATGAATAGTGTGGTTTTTAGCAAATCCAAAATTTATTTCAGAATTCTGCTGTAAAGCAGGGTTCTTTGTAAAAGCTTCATGAACATCTACACTCTTTCCGTAGTATGTTTCATCTGGCTTATTCACTAGCTTCTCAACACTAGTGCACCATCCACCCTCATTGCACAGATTATTGGAATAAACTGGTTTGTTTATAGGTCCAGTGATTTTCCCATACCCACTCAATAACGCCATTTTTTCCGTACTACTGTTTCTTGCAAGGAGACTTTTCAGCCTGTATTCTTCTGTAGAAGAGTCCATACAGTCCCATTCTGGCCAGTCCCACTTAGTGTCAGCAATAGATGCTCCAACCTAGATGTAAACAAAAAGGGAAAAGAATGTTATGGCAGCTCTGTGTACATGCCCGAAGTAAAGGTTGCCGATAACTGTCATATGATTGGGACATGCTGGAACTGCATATGTGAGGAAAATGTATTTCACTAAGCTTTGTTGTGTTCATTAAAAAAAGTACAATACTAGCGAGATGGGGCAAGATAGGGAGATGCGTAAGAAGATATCTGAAAGAAAAAGGTGGATGAAAAGGGAACAAATAGGGAGTCAACAAAAGGGGAGTTGTAGTCACTTTTTTCCATCATGTAAAGAACATGCCATGTGAGAGGAATAGTAGTTGTGGTTTACTTATCCCTGATGAATAATTTGTTCTGGATCCTTAAGGTTATTGTTGCAGTGAGAATTGCCATGATTTTTGGAATTTTGAATTTACTAGGCCTCAGTTGTTGGCCAAAATAGAGAAGAATTATAAACTTTGTACATTTAATTGTTACCACAGCCTACAATTACTGCTATTGCCCAGAATATAATGCAGAAGACACTATTAGAAATATCCTTCACTGTTTTTTGCTACTACTGCAGGTAATTGTTAAGGATATAAGGGTATTTATGGTATTTCCTATTCTATCTCTAAAATATCTCTAACACCCCCCCTCAAATGCAAGGCATATACAATAGCATTGCATTTGGAAAGAGTTGATATGTTAGAGATAGAATAGGAAACAACTGGCAGCCATCTTTCATGTAATCAGCCTTACTTGCCATAAGATAGATACCCAAGTCTGAGTTTGTACATGCATTCACAAAAGAGAACTACTCTATTTCTGGTGCTAATACGCAAACAACGGCTGTTTCATACTCCCGGGAGTACATACTCCCACTTTGAATATACCACTTAAACGAATATACTATACTTCTCTATCATTTTCAGTATACTTAAATACCAATTATAAAATACTCCAATGCCACTTGATTGAAAAAAATTCATTGGGCCCCTTTATTTTTTATATATACCATTTTTCATATATAAAAGAAGTATATACACAAATTTTGCTATAAAAGGTGGACTTTAATGTTTTTTTCATGGAACTCACTTTGCGGTATCTTATAATCACTATTGGAGTATGCTCAAATTGATAAAGTGGTAGAACAGCATATATATATATATAGGAAAATAGTATGGTACTCCTGCTTCTCATATATCACTTAAATCGTATGATAATACCTCTTTATCAATTCGAGCATACTCTAATAATGATTATAACATACTCCGAAGTGAGTTCCATGAAAAATTTCATTAAAGTCCACATTTTATAGCAAAATCGGTGCATATGCTTCTTTTATATATGAAAAATAATATATAGCAAAAATAAAGAGCTCCAATGAAAAATTTTCAATCAAGACGCATTGGAGTATATTATGAAAGTGATAAATAAGTATAATATGTTCGTTTAAGTGGTATATTGAAAGTGGAAGTACGTATATATATATATATATAGAGAGAGAGAGAGAGAAAATGGTATGATACTACTGGGAGTACATACTCTCACTTCTCATATACCACTTAAATCGTATGATGATACCTCTTTATCAATTTGAGCATACTCCAATAATGATTATAAGATACCCCAAAGTGAGTTCCATAAAAAACCATTAAAGTCCACCTTTTATAGCAAAACTTGTGTATATATTTCTTTTTTATATATGAAAAAAGGTATATAGCAAAAATAAAGGGCTCCAATGATAATTTTCAATCAAGTCATATTGGAGTATCTTATAATTGGTATTTAAGTATACTGAAAATAATAAAGAAGTATAATATATTTGTTTAAGTGGTATATTCGAAGTGGGAGTATATACTCGGGAGTATGAAACGGATGTCCTATTATATTATATTATATTATATATATATATATATATATATATATATAGGAAAATGGTATGATACTCCTGGGAGTACGTACTCCCACCCCTCATATACCTCTTAAATCATATGATGATACCTCTTTATCTACTTGAGTATACTCCAATAATGATTATAAGATACTCCAATGTGAGTTCTATGTAAAAAATCGTTAAAGTCCACTTTTTAGAGTAAAATTTGGATATATATTTCTTTTATATATGAAAAAAGGTATATAGTGAAAATAAAGGACTCCGATGAAAAATTTTCAATCAAGTCGCATTGGAGTATCTTATAATTGGTACTTAAGTATATCGAAAATGATAAAGAAGTATAATATATTCGTTTAAGTAGTATATTCGAAGTGAGAGTATGTACTCCCAAGAGTACAAACAGACGTCATATATATATATATATATATATATATATATATATATATATATATATATATATATATATATATATATATATATATATATAATACTCACCCCTATGCAGTATTTAAACCATTGTGCGATACTCATGCCATTCTCCATGTGGACAATTTCACCAGCTTTTTCTGTTGGCCCTCCTGCATGCTGCAACAAACGTATTCAAGTGCATAATTTTTATAAGTAGCAAAAATTCTGTGAGTGGCTAAATGGATAATAAACACAACAGTTAGCACAACAATCATATAGTACCTCGCAGAACTTAGCTACAGACATTCTCAACCGATGACACAAGCAAAGAACTCCAAAAAGGCCCGCTTCACCCACGAAGAACTCTCCACCTATTTAAATGCCATGAACATGTCAGAAGAACATTTGAAAAAAAAAAGAATATAAGTTAAGTGATCATATTGGTTTTAGGAAACAGCATCAAGAGATTGACAAAAGTATGCAAACTAATAATCAATCCCAACTTTTCTTGTTTCCACTAGACTTACTGCTAATCAAATGCTGGTGGTGGGAATATAGTTTTGGCTGTGATGTTTAATATTAAATGCCTGTGCACAAGAGATCCATCACTCTGGAAACCTCTGTCTAGTCAATCAAACCATTTTTTTGCAGCTAACGCAAAACAGTAATGCCGTCATCACGTGCTATACAAGCAACAAACAGAAATCTTTTATTTCCGTGGGTGTAAAAAAACTTTTGATCACACCCTGCTAATTTTACGTAGTTCGATGGCTGGGTCTCTATTTGAGGCCATTACAGATACATGTTTTGGAAGGGGTAAAAATGCTTACTGTAACTTTCTAGCCATTCAATGACTACCTCCCCATGACCCAGTGGAAGTCAAATTAGGTTGCAGATAGTGTTGCAAGTTGAACCCACCAACATTCAGACAGGAGACGCGGATACGATCCCCAAGAAGCGCAGGATGATGACAAGGAAATGATTTGGATGGCAACTTCTGAATTGTGTCTGCACTACTTTCCTGAAACTGGATGGTGCCGTGGGATATTCCTGCATGTGACAATTGCCCCAGATAGTTAGACTAAATCCAAGCCAGAATTTCGCCCATCAGGCTGCAACCGTTGAGCTTACTGGAAGTCTGGAACCATACCATCTTTAGCTGACCCTTCTCCTGGAAAAGTGCCCTGCGCATTCACACTTTTGTTCAGAAATAACGCCCCCAAGGAGGACTGCTCAACGCTGCTGCTAGCTGACAAACCATGCCTCGGATACTTAGGCAGAGGCGCAGTGCTACTAAGCGGAGAAGCACGAGTAAGATCAATGATACCAGCAGCGTTGCTCGCATTCGGCCTATCGAGCAACGCCTTGAGGTCCGGTACATGGTTAACATGGAGATAATTCCCAGGCACATGAGCGAGCAATGAATTGCTCGGCACAGCTTTCGCAGGTAGACCGGATTGCGAGCTCGACGGATTTGCGACCAGCTGCTGCGGCACTGCCGCCGCTCGACCACCAGCCACGGCTTCCTGCCCGGCGAAGGAGCGGAAGAGGTAGCGCAGATTGATGCTGTCCATCTGCACACGCACAGTAAAAAACGCCATGTGAGTATGTATCTCTATCTCAGCAGTAAGCAACTCTGCGCAGCATCGCAATTTCAAAATGGCGCAGGCCACGGATCCTACGAGCCCCTACGAAATCATCCCCAAATCCGCGCCTCCCTCCCTCGCGAGACGGAGGAAAGAGCTCGGGGATCGAGCTCGAGCAAAACCCCTCGTAAACCCCCACATTCTGCGCTCGCGTTCGCGACGAGCAAAACCCCGAAATCCCCACCCGCCCACCCAAAGTCGCGCGGGGGCCGTACCTGGCTCGGCCGCGGTGGCGGTGGCGCCGGCGCCGGCGCCGGTAGCGGCGGAGGCCACCGCGCGGGCCACGCGTCGTCCATCGCTTGGCGCCGCGGCAGCGAGGAGTGGTTGGTTACTGGTTACCGCAGCGAGGAAGATGAGGTAAAAGTGATTTTCGCGAGCGAGCGGTGGGTGAAACTGAGGCGCTTGGGTTGTTGGGTACTTGGGTGTGGGGTTGCGGGCGTGTAGTTATGGGCCGCTGCTGTTTGTACTGTGGAGAGAGGAGCGCAGAATAGGCTCCTGTTTTTGGTGCAGCGTTGGGTGAGGTGGTGGGGACGAGGCGCTTTGGTCCGGTTTGCTTTTGGTGGTGTTGAGTCAGGCCAGGACTCGGGTGGTCAGGTCAGACGCTGAGACGATAGGATTGGCAGAGGCAGGCAGGCAGGACGCGGCGCTGTCTCCCTGGACCTCGTCCACCGCTAAAGGTGACGTTTCACAAATTACGGTCATGAATGTTTTTCACTGGCATACTGCATTACTGACTCCGTTTACAGAGGCTGCCTGTGAGCTGTCTGATGTCTCCTCCAAACTTGGTGCTCAAAATAGATTTTTTTTATTTATTTACTTCACTCGTCTCGGTGTAACATAGACTAAACAGTTTAATTGCCGAAAAACAAGGGGAATTTACTCGTGTTTCAAACAGGGCATACGTGTAAGCAATGGCTGAGCTGGGAATCGAAGGTAGGGAAAACTTCCAAAAGTATATGAGCATAGGTTGTAGCAACTAGAAATATTACATAAAAATATCTCAGTAGAGAATGTAATCAAATGTTGATTCATACATTTATGTTGAGTAATATGATAAAATGTAATTTAAGGTAGCAGTACATTGTTATATAACAACAAGCTTGCTAAACCCTAAACCTCAGCGACTGCTTCTGCTGCTTCTTTTGAGAGGACCTACTGCTAGTCACACTTTTTTTTTCTCCTCGTCTTTGATCTCGGACTTTTTTACTTTGAACATCAAGGTTGCCTGTTTGGATACATAGTGTTTTCAGAGCTTTTAGACAATACCATGGTATTTAAAAAATATCATGGTATCAAAAACTTTGAGCTGTTTGGACGCAATAAACTTTGTAGTTTTATAAACCGCAGTATGTATAATACAACGATTTTTTTAGTTCTAAAAAATACACTGAAGACCTCTTTTTAAAAACCATGCTCACGCCAAGGAAGTTCCGGCTCCTATCGCTGCTTATGCATCGCGCAAATCGATTTTTTTCCCTTCGCTCTCTCTCTCTCTCTCTCGTGAGGTGGATCCAACTACTGGCCACAGTAAGGCCTTATTTGATACACCTTCTACTCCCAACTTCTCAATTGATTCTCGTGAAGTCGTACCAAACACCTTGATTCTCAAAACCACAAGATTCTGCTTCTCGCGATGAGTTGTCTCGAAAATGAACTAGCAACGAGAAGCAGCCTTCCCGCAGATTCTCGTGAGAATCCAGCCTTTAGAAACGAAAATACCCCTGGAAGTTTGATGTATTTACCCGCAAATGCCATCGAACTACCCTACAGGAAATCCCACCGCGCGCTACCCCAGCGCCTTTTCCCTCGCGTCGGCCTCTCCTCCCGCTACTCTCGCGACGGGCGATTTCCGCCACGCGCGCCCGCCCTCGTCGTCGCCTCAGCACTGGTGCACCGCCTCCGCCGTGTGCACCCGCTGGGCCCACTTTCGCCGCTTGCCCCGGTGTGAGGCAGCCGTCTCCATCCTCACCCTCGCTATGGCGCCCGATGCCCTAGCCCGTCTCTCTTCTGGGCGCGCGCAGCGCTCCCTCTCGCGTGTGCCTTCTCGCGCAAGGCGTCGCGTCGCGGCGCAGAGGAGGAGGACTCTCCTGAGGGCGATGACGACCGGCCGGCGAGCGAGGCCGCCCCACCGAGGGCATCAGCAAGCCTTCGCCGCTGTCCTCGTGAGCTCGGGAAGAGGGTTCCCGAGGCCCTCGTGAAGACGCTGCGTCGAGGGCGACGGATTCGCCATCAAGTACATCCCATGGTGAGCCCGCTCGATCACCAGTGATCGCTCATCGATCCCTAGCTTTTAGTGCACAGTGCAGTGTAGGATTAGTTCATGTGGGAGATTTCTGGTTATTTTTGTATGATTTGTGGGTGTATTTGCAAATTTGTGCATGAGCATTAGGTTATGTTGGAGTAGTGTTCTTGAGTCCTTCCTGTTGTGGTTTAAATTGCTTTGTGCTGATGGGTGGATTCGTAGAATCGTAGTAAGCACTCAAATGAAGCGTTCGACCTATCAAAAACATGTCAAGCATCTATTCTATTGTTCTGTGAAGTGGAATTGCATCCAATAAGAGCAACTCGAAGTGATTCTGCTCTTATACAAATTTTTGTTGCGCATACTCTCGTGGTTGTCATTTATGTATTTTCAAGCTTGCTAGTACCTATGCATGCAGCCTCCACTAACAAGATGACCTCTGCTCATGATGTATGTCATTTTATTTCCAAATACAAGTCTGTTGGAAATTGGCCTCATCGTAACATCAATAAGCCAATCCTGTCCACACAGGAACAGATAATTACAGCTGATTGGTGAAATAAAACAAAATGGAGGCTCATTAATGATACCTTTCTGTCCATTGCAGATAATAATGCAATTATGAGGAAACTTTGAGACACGCTCAGGTGGGCTCTGTGGGAAGCATACTGTTGCACTCGCTGATGTGCTTCATCTTCTGCATGGCATCGATGCAACTGAAGAAAGCAAACCTTCAGGGCTTACAGAATAATAGTGTTCCAAACCATAGCCAGAAACCAAAGACAGTTCTAGCAATCACTGAGTAGTAGAGCCACAGGGTTTCAAGCTCTTGGTGGTGTTCCTTTACCCCCTCCAATGCAGTTGTGGAACTTGTATCATTTTTACATGCAATGCTCAGGGGGAAACCACATAGTCCCAGGTTGTTGCTATAAATTGAGGGGTCATTGATTGTTCGGAGCTGATTACCTGTAGGTATCTCCCCTGATAAAAGGACGTTGGCAGTTCTCCAGAGAGCTTGTTCCATGACAGGTCCATGGCCATGAGACTAGTAAGGTTCCCCAGCTCTGGTGGAAGAGCAGAAACCGGATCACCAGAGTAGTTGTAGCATCCGAAGCTGCCCAAGTGATGCTGGGATTCCTCCAGTAAGATTGTTCTCCCAGAGACTGTAAGATCGAGGAGGCCGACTAGAGGGGGGTGAATAGGCGTTTTAAAACTTCTATGAGCTAAAACCAATTTCTAATGCGGAAGCTAAATATCAATTCGGTTTAGCCTAAATCAACTAAGTTCACTAAGTGCACCAACAATACAAGTCAATAATAAATAGAGCAATTTAGCAAAGACTTGTAAGCTATCAACTAATGATATGATTAATCAAGCACATACAAGATAGCAATCATACAAATGAATAAGGAATTATATAATGAATGTAAATTGCATAAAGTAAAGCATATGAAAGCTAATCACAAGAAGCACACGGGACACAATGATGTTTTACCGTGGTGGTCGGAGACTTGCCGGTCTCCCATAATCCACGTTGAGGGAAACCCAAACCAATTGGGTCGGCTCCACAAATTAAGCCTTCCTCCGAGGTATCAACACCTCGCTCCACTAGGGTTGTTCTTACTCCACTCCGGAGATGGCGAGCACCAAGCCACTCACAAACCGCTCGGGTCTTCTCACAAGCCTTCTTTGAGAAGATCACTGACGCACGACGCCTCCACGCCGTCTAGGTGTCGGCAAACACCAAGAGTAAC
Organism: Ampelocalamus luodianensis; assembly: GCA_036346255.1. Lineage (NCBI taxonomy): Eukaryota > Viridiplantae > Streptophyta > Magnoliopsida > Poales > Poaceae > Ampelocalamus > Ampelocalamus luodianensis. The sequence goes on along the minus strand of CM070633.1, from coordinate 62,193,899 downwards.
AAGTCTCAACTCTCACTTGAACCAATCAAGTGTCAACGCTCTCGTGGATACTAAATCCACCACCTAATGCAACACATGCAATATGATTTGCCTCTCAAACCTCACTAAGTGCAACACATGCACAAATGGGAGTAGAGGGCTTGCTCTTAGCTCAAGGGAACTCAATGGGGCTCAGCTTTTTCCCCTCACATGGCCAAGGTGGGTATTTATAGTCCACACACAAAAACTAGCCGTTAGGAGAAGATTCTGTCGGAAAAGCAGGGTCGGCCCGACCGCACAGCACTGGCTGGCCAGACCGCACCCTCCAACATCGAAAACTAGCTGTTAGAGGGCCTCCGGTCTGACCGCCAACTAATGCCCGGTCAGACCGTCCAGGCGGTCGACCACCCGTAACACTCGGTCGACCGCACCACCAAAACCGTAAAATCGGCTCTCGAAAGGCGACCGGGTCCTGACCGAGTCCGGCCGATCGCACTCATAACGCCGGCCGATCGCTCACCAATTTCCAAAAACGTCGTTCTGGAAAAACTTGACCGCGGCGATTATCCGCGAGTCCGTCCATCCCGCCATACAACGCCGGTCGATCGCATCGAGATCAACTCAGATTTTGCATTTCTTTTCAACTCAAATTTGCAAAACACATTTGCAAAGATATGAAATGCAAACAAGGCATGTAGGCAAGATTCTCAACAAGTTGCAAAACACATTTGCCAACTTTTAGAATCAAACCACAAAATGCACTTCGCTTCAACTCAATTTGCAAAACACATTTGCCAAATTGACGCGCTATGCGAACAACGATAAAAGCGAGATTCTCAAGAAGTTGCAAAACACATTTGCCAACTTTTAGAATCAACGTCACAAGGAATAAGGTACATGGACTTAAACCATTTGCAAAACACATTTGCAAACTCAAGTCACATGCTACAAGGAATAACCATGAGCCTCAACTATTTGCAAAACGCATTCGCAAATATAGGCACCATGTTAAGTTGAGCTAGAGCAAACACAATGAGTTATCAACACATGACTAACTCAAACTACTAGTCAAGACCCCTCTTAATAGTACGGCAACCTATACTAGCAATCCGGTCTACAACCAAACACCAAGACCGGTAAAAGACTAGGAACACATCCTTAGCCCGAGCTAGTCATACCTTTACCTTGCACACTTTCTTGAAGCTTGATGACGCACATCCACACTTCAAGTCCGGGTTCTTGACTTGACAATCATCAACACATGATGATTTTCCTTGCTTCGGGATCTCGACTTGATGTCCATCAACACATGATGACATCTTTCATCCCGAGTCTTGATATGCATCAACCCATGATGCAATCTTCACTTGACTTCCATCAACTCATGATGGTTCTTCTCTCGACTTGATGATCAACCAATGATCATCTCATCTTATTGAACTTGACACGCATCAACTCATGATGCATCCTTTACTTCAAGTTCTTCTTCAACATCATCAACGCATGATGATTTCTTCTTCTTCAAAAATCTTGACTTGATGACAATCAACTCATGATGTCATCCAAAGTCTTCAACCACCTAGAACATAACCTATTCATCCAACTCTTAAAAAATGTTAGTTCTACAAGGTGATTGTCATTAATTACCACAACAAACCATTAACCAATAATGGTGGGATAAGATACCACAATCTTTCCCTCTTTGGTAATTGATGACAACCAACACAATTACAGATAATTTAATGTAATTGGTATGAGTATATATAAACACGAAGTTATATATATACACTTAAGAGTTATGTTTCAAAGTAGATCACAAAGATCAATACTAATGAAACAACAAGGTCATAAGTATATATGAACTACACATGTTATATATACCATGAGTATATACTGAACTACACAAGTTGTATATACTTTGAGTATATATGAACTACACAAGTTATATATACCAAATATGAGTGTATACAAACTACACAAGTTGTATATACTCACATGAATATATTAACTATGCAAGTTAGATATATTCAAAGATATATGAGCATATATGAACTACACAAGTCTCATATGCTCACATAAGAGTATATACGAACTACACAAGTTATATATACCAAATATGAGTGTATACAAACTACACAAGTTGTATATACTCACATGAATATATTAACTATGCAAGTTAGATATATTCTCATATACCCATATGAATATATTAACTACACAAGTTAAATATATTCAAGGATATGTTTCAAAGTAAAGATCCCAAATATATGTGAAGAAAGAATATGGATCAATACTAATAAAACCACAAAATATAGAATGAACTCCCCCTAAATGTGTGCATACACAAATGTGTAAAGGAACATATGCACATATCCAAGTTAACCTTTTGGTGGAGTTTAACCTATATTTTGGATCCGAGAATGCAACAATATACAATAAAAGAAGTAGAATGCATACCTTTTGTATTCTTATCTTTATATCCAAACGAGACTAAGTAATTGATAATCAATAGAATTGTTAGTCTCACAAATAGATTTGTCATTAATGAATACATACCTGTTTGGATTTTTGCTTTTATATTCAAGCTAAGACTAAACATGATATAACAATAGGAGTGTTAGTCTCACACTTGCATGCCTTCATGATTTTCACCTTTATATCCAAATAAGACTTCACAATATGTATATCAATAAAAAGTGTTAGTCTCCTAATTAGATTTATCATTAATCACCAAAACTCCATTAACACATAATGGCGGGTCTAGATCTTTCAGAGACAGAGACAGAGAGAGAGAGAGAGAGAGAGAGAGAGAGAGACCTTCGAGCTTTGTGAGTCTTGAGAGCGACCGTGGTATCAGTCCAGAAAACATGTTGGAGGACAGATCAAGGCACCGTAAATTTGGAACCATATCTGGCAGTATCTCTGGTATGGTATCGAAGCCGAGAAGGCCGAGGACTTGCATCCTAACGTTGGTGCGGTTGAGGATGAAGTGTGGAAAGATACCGTTGAGATTGTTATGATATAGACATAAGAACCGCACACTGGTCGACATAGGTGAGAGCTCGGCATGCTCTGGGTTGATCAAGTGGTTCCCTGCCAGACTGAGGTCAGGGTGAACAGCATGGAGATGTTTGCTGGGATGACACCAAAAATACTATTGCAGATGAGGTCGAGCTTGGTGAACGTGGCGGAGTAGAAGGCGTCGAGGCCGGCGTTGGAAAGGTAGCGCCTGGTAACATGGCCGGCGTCGTGACAGGTGATGCCGAACCAAGAGCAGGTCGAGTACGTAGTTTGCACGCGACCACGAGGACGGGGAGGTGGGCTGGACCTGGAAGAGGAGAGTGGACTTCCATCGGAGGAGTGCTTCTACAATTCTGCTTCCGCTTCCGCATCCGGGCTGAAGTTGATACCCCACTGGTTTCAAGTTTTCAACGAATGATGGTAATATTTCATATTCTTTGATGGAATCTGGAGGCTTTCTGATATCACTTGCATTGAGCACAAGATGCTGCTTTATGAGGGTAAAAGAACACCAGAATCAATCTTGCATTGCTTGTATACATGTATACATGCAATTCAGGTGATGAATTTCCTCAAGACATTAATCGTAAAGATTTTAAAGGAAAGAGAGGAGGCGCCTGGAGCACCATTCATTTGTCCAAGTCAGAAAAACATTGATCACCCTATGATTGACAAGGCTACTTGTGATCAGCTCCTATTTCGAGCTGGACAAGTTCTCCATCATGATATTGTATATGTAGTGGGTGATGCTGTTATTTTTTGCTTTTGTGTTTAGCTGATCAGTCGAATCTAGTTTGTGTGAGTAGAAATGGTTAGCCTGTTAGGCAGTAGAAATGATATGATAATGAACTTTTTGATATTTTGTTGTTTTACATTACCAGCCAATACAACCAGTGTCAGTGAAAGGCTGTGTAAATGCATTTGGTTTCTTTTCTGGGAAAGAATTTCCGTGACGACCTTGAAAGTGCAATTGCTCAATCAGGATGATGGACCTACTACTTGTGATATTTTGTGGTCTTTTGTTATCACTCATTTAACATTTCAATACTTATACGTAATAGCATTTAATTATCATTTGAACACTTGTACGATGTGAATGCAATATCTCCAGCTTCATCTATCGCAGCGTGAACAGTACAAATCAATGGTTGTGCGTCAATTCGTTATATGCTAACATTTGTACTTCATCATAAAGTGTAAATGCAATGTAACCTAGCATTCTGTATAAATACAACGTATATGCATTCATATGGTCTAAACAAATTTGGGGGAAAATTCTATAATTTGTGTACAAAAACGTAGGAGAAAGAAAAATACAATTGAAGTATTACAACCAGGGGTAACATGGTCTATTTGTCTCTAATCCCCTCATATGGTTTTGGAGCCAACCTACGAAACGCTTTCAATGCAGCAGCCAGATTCTCAGAGAAGTTGATTCTCATAGAATCAGGAGCAGAATCTAGAAAATGATAATCTGAAGCTCTACCAAACAGGGCCTAAGCATCACTGTAGCAAATCTTCACCCTGTTTCTTATTATAAATTATTAACGATTGGAACATCTAAAGTCTATTTGTACATATGGCTTAATAATTAAGCAATAATCTTTCGTACAATTTTTTTAGGAGGAACGCGCTTATGTAAATTAACAAGGTTTGTACTTTAAAGATTTAACATTTCTTAATATCCATAGAACCCTCAAGATGTACATTCCTTTATCAAAAACTTCAATTACCAAACATATCATGATTTTTTTTCTCAAAACCATTTTAGAAACACTGTAGTGTTTGGAAACACCATGCCTACTACTAGTACGGTAACATCCAAACAGAGCTCGATCTTTCTCCGCGTGTCCATAAAAACCCGGTGCAGCGACCACTTTTTGATGCAAAAGCCAGCACGAGGTATGGGGCTCGGGAGCAGTTCAAGGCCGGGAAACATGGAGGCCCAACTAACAGAGATACTCCAATCCTCAAGGACCCAGTCTTTCATGCACCGTATAAACAAAAAAATGCGGCTGTGTCTGGACCTCACTTGTAGTTACACGCAGCCCACGGTAGACTCGGCTTGCCTGCGAATACTGGACGTGTGGCTCCGTCCTGCAAGGCCGCATCCGCTCAGTGTCTCGCAAGTCGCGCCAAGATTAGAGAACAACAAGCATACTGGTACTACGAACTGGCTGGCTCCACTCGGGCCAAGTAAGCCCATGAGAACAAGATTAGTGAAGCTATATTGTCTTTTTTCACATGGAAAATTCTAATTAGTTTTTTTCTGAGGTGTCATGTGTGGAGTATAATTTCAATACAAGAAAAATGATGAATTAAAAAATACTAGTAGTTTGATATACTACGGTCCTTTTTACCAAAATAAATGTTGGAAGCAATTAGCGCTAGGACGTACAATGGGAGGAGGTTTCGTCGTATGCTCCAGCGCAACATTCGTATACAATGTGTGCATTAAAGTGCACAAATAACAATACAATGCTAAGAAAAAAGATTGCAAAAAGTAATATTCCCGCCGAAAATTGCATAAAACCACAGTATAGAACCTAGTTGCGTTTTATAACTAGTTCAAATATGTCGAAGTTGCGCTTTAAAACTAGTTCAAATATGCCAATCAAACAAATTTCAATATTACAATATCGCAACATTTGAAAATAATAGTTACAGCATATGAAAATAATTGTTGCAACATTTTTTGGAATGGTTGCAACAAACAGGATGGACCATACAGCAACAGAGAAAATGGATCACAACAAAAAAAAACATTTGTTGTAACATTTGATGCAACACATCACAATAATAAAAAACTTAACAAATTAGTCGTACTCTGCATTTGGCTAGATGACATGTAGATGAACCGAAAGAATTGTGCCTAATTAACTGTAGAGTCCATCCCACAATATTCGACAACAATTTCATGGCATTCACATAAAAATAAACATGGTAATGTACCGCAGGGGACATAAAATAAATCAAACAAAACCTATTTATCCAGAATAATGAACCGACGTTCACACGATGTTTGAGGCAGTGTCACAAATAAACAAAAGGAATCCCAAATAAAATGTCGCAAACACACAATCAACAAACTCATGGCGGAATTTGTAATCTATTCACCTAATTGCCGATGTGGAGAACTAACCACCCAAGAAGCTAAAATCATTCTATAAGTTGATAATGAGTGGTCATGAAACTTCAAAAGATCCAAATAAATAGAAATGATTTTTTAACAAAAACAAATAGTTATTATAGACTGAAAATTGACCAAAAAATGAAGATGGTCTAGGTGAAGCAACAAATCGAGAAGTAATCAAGTCAATGTCATGGCTTATAAAGAAATTTATTGGCAAAAATATCACTAATGTTCTTAGTAGTTCTTAAAAATGACTATAAGTAGAACGATGTCTGGCCTTCTACATTTGACTTTTTTTTTCTAAATGGTTGTACCTCATTTAACTCTAATATTTATAAACAAAATCACAAGTAATAAAATGGCAAAAGGAAATGCTCATGGTTTCTTCAAAAGGAGGTAAAACAAGGTAACCAACACCGAAAAAACATATCCTCATCATAGTGAGCTAAACTGTAAGAAGCATGCTAGAGAAAAGAACAACATTCAGGGCGAATGACACGATTAATCACATTAAAAAAATTAAGGTAGTTGTTGTAGTATCTATTCTGATAATCACATTATTAAAGGTGGCAGTTAAAAGCAAAAAAAATACTATAGTTAAAAGAAAACTTACACATGTTGCAAGGTGGCATGGAAGATGATACTCCCAACAGCAAGTATCATAGTTTCTCAAAACGTTGGAGGAGAGCATTCACAAGTCCAATAAGCGCCAAAAGAATGCACAAAAGATTAGAGATGGTATTGTAGAATTCTGCAATATATGATGAGTGTCCATAGTTATGCCCCCGAATAAAATCTCGCAAATACACAATCAACAAACTCATGTCATAATTGGAGCATAAATATGTGGATCGGCTTGAGACAATGGAGCATGAACCCCTTACCGCAGAGGAAGACGATGACATGAGGCTCTCTACTCGGGTCGGCCTTTCGGTTCATCTACATGTCATCTAGCTAGATGCAAAGTACAAGTAATTTGTTATTGTGCCTTAATTCCAATCAGTTTTCATGTGCTTTTAACAGCATGGCATAAGTCTTCTACCATTCTTACAACTTGCGAGTGTTCTATAAAAAAACACTTAATTAATAACATTAAACCTTGGTGGAAAGGGCCTCCTCCCGCGCTTGACATGTCACCCTAAAAAGCCTGGGTGTTCGGATCTTCTTTGGACGATTGAGACCGCGTGGAGGGACGACCTCTCTGGACGCGCATCGATCGTTATCGGAAGGTCAACATCGCGTGGAGCTCACAAACCCTAATCCCACCCATTTCTCTCCTCTCGTCTGCTTGCTCGCAGTGCTCGCTCGATCTCGTGTCGCCGCTCCTCCCCTCGCTACTTTCCCCACCACCCACCCCCTCGGTCTCCCTCCACAGCCACCGTCGCCTCCTCCCTCTTCCTCCCCCGCTGCCCCCTCAGTCTCCCTCCCCAGCCGCCGCCTCGGCGCCTACCTTCCCTTCTGTCCCCTCGCCTTGCACCCGCCTAGGTTGTCGCCACCGATACCAACGGTCGCCTTGCGTTGCGTCATGCCGCCTGGCATCCAACCTCCTCTCTCTCGCGTGTCTCCAGTCTCTTTGGTCCGCATTGCCTCTAGCTCCTACCCCCTCCTCTCCCTCCTACACAACCCCTCTCCATCAGCATGGGTGGTCCCTTTGTATGATCAAGGATGACCGACTAGAGGAGGCTTAATAGGAGGCTTCTAAAATTCTTATTCTTTAATTAACAATTTTAACAAGAGTTATCTAATTAAATAAGTTATAGCACAATTCAAGATAAATGTATAAAGCTTTTACCAAAACACCTCAATTCTATGTCAATACTAAATACAACTCTAGCTTAAGCAATTCTACATAATAGATAGCTAGAAATGTAAAAGCGGAAATAATAAAGACAAAATAGATAAACCACAATGAAGACACGTGATATTTTTCTTATGGTATCGAAAACTTGTCGGTCTTCACTAATCTATGTTGAGAAAACTTGAATGAATCAAGTTGGCTCCACATGAGCACTTCCCTCGGTCACTAAAGTTGTTCTTCCTCCTCTTCGAAGACGGTGAGCACAACACCACTTCACAAAACATTGCCGAGTCACTTCACAATTTTCTTTGAAGAGATCACTGGGCAAACACTTCTCCATCTATATGCTTTCAAGCACCAAGAGCAATGAAACCACAGCTTTTGCTTGACGAAAACAAGTGCCAAAATGATCAATTAATGATGCAATGCACTTCAATGCTCTCAACTACCTCAAAATGTAAAATATGAGCAAATGGGTAGTAGAGAGTGCACTAGAGGCTAAAATGTATTTAATTAGGTCCAAGGTTCTGAGCTTGGTGTAGGTGAAGGGTATTTATAGCTAGCCTCCAACCACAAAACCAGTCATTTGAACCAAAACCCTGAAAAATTCAGGACTTGCGGAGTACCGTTATACAAACCTAGTACTACCGCACTCATTGTTCAACGGTCGACTGCTATTCATAAAATACTTTTGAACTAGCCGTTATAAAAAGGTGTGGTACTATCGCCCTCACAAGACCCCGTACTACCGTACATCGGTAGCACCACTCGACTAGATCAGAACTACCTATTCCCAGAGGATCAGAGAATCACAAAAACACACTCTCTGGAAATTACATACCATCAATTAAAGTCCGATCCTACTGCTCTGCGATAGTGCTGCTCAATGGCTATGGTCATACTGTTTTCCAAGGAAGAACCAAACTTCCCAAAATATGCTCTCTGGAAATTACATACCACCAACTAGAGTTTGGTCCTACCGCTCTGTGGTATTACCAGTCAACAATTGCGGTCATACTAATTTTACTAAACATTTTTCCAGATGCAATTCTAAATGCAATGCATGACACTAGATTAATCAAAATGGCACAAATTAAACTTTCAAGATGCTAGCCATGATCCCTCTTTATAGTATAACATCTAGCCTACAAATCTAGTCTTTTCTCCAAACACCGATATCGGTAAAAACTACAAAAGGATCCTTAGGCTTTATAATACATTTGCCTTGAACCATGTCGATCTTTTTATCATCTTTGCATTGTCATTTCCTTGTCATCATTAAAATTCCGGGACTAAACCTTTAAAGCATCGTAGCACACATATTAGTCATATAACACATTGTTGTCATTAATTACCAAAATTATTTTTAGGGGCCTAGATGCTTTCACCCTCCCTGTTCTTCCCCTGCCGCCCCTCGATCTCCTTCCCTAGCCACCGTCGCTCCCTCCCTATTCCTCCCTCGTAGCCCTCTCGGTATCCCTCCCTAGCCCCCGCCTCGGTGCCTCCTGGACCGACGATGCGTGAGTTGCGAAGGTGAGGGTTCTGCGAGGTGGCGCTCCCATTCTCCCCTCCCTCTCGCCCCCATTCGCCCGGGTGTCGCCGTCGCCTGTCTTGCTCAAGTGTCGCCGCTCCACATTTGAATATGGCCGAAGAAATGGTAGATTTCAGTGTCAACACACTCCTATAATATGGTCATGTTTTAACTTTAGGATAGTTAATACTTTGTTCGTATGAGATTGATTAGTCCAATATTACTGCATAGGAGGCCAACAAAGGTTTGGCATAGGAAGTCACTACGCTTTATGTTGTTTTCTCGCAGAATTAGCATACCATTTTCAAGGATGGCATGATAGATCCTTCGTTTGTCTTTCAGATACTTTTTGGAGCTGACTATCTTCAAGATTATGTTGGACACTGAAGTCTGAACTAAAAGGATTTGGGTATTACCTACATGTGCAGAATCTTGTAAATGCATGTGTAGATTTATCTATTGTTCGTTATACCTATGTACTGGTAATTTATAGATGTTGTAAGTTCAAATTTAGATACATATATACTGCTATGTTATGACTGTTGGTGGTGAGCTCATGCGGGGAGGGACAACTATGCAACAACTAAAGATGCAACAGCTAAACAACTTGCTTACGAAAAGAAAGACAAGTGAATAACAAAGTTGTCTTATACTTTTGCGAGTCCGCACATGATTTTTTTACACAACTTACTGTACTAGAATTTTGGATATGACTTTAATTATTAGTTTTAAATTCAATTTCTTTTTCTTTTCACTGTCTTATGAGTTTCTAACTATTCGATGAGATATTTTGCTAGAAAAAAAGAAGCTTTATATATATCAACAAAAAAACTTATCTTTACAGGTTTCCTATTACAATCTACTCTGATGAAGGAGATCCTATTTACATCTCTTCCGCGACCTTCTTGCTAACCGACTGTATATCTTCAATTAGTCGCTTTGATTCTACTTCGGAGCAGTCGAAGTCGGCTTCGATTGGTTGCAGGTTAAGATTGGGGTCTTGGGATTTGAGTTTTGCAAGAACATAACCCACTGCGCCTTAGACCGCCTCTCTAATCGAGTCAGATTGATTGGTATTTAGAGTAGTCATCAACTCTTGAAAGTTTCAATTTACTCTCCAATGGCACTCGTGTGAGCAATCATCGTGTCTTCAAGAGGAGTAACCTCCTAAGCACGTAGCCCATCGAGTACATTGTTTAGGAGAGAAATGTTGTATTGAAGGTTGATCTTCATCGACTTCATCTCCTCCTGACTACGACTCGAAACCTCACAGAGTTATTTTATTTCGATTACCTGCTCTGAAAAGAGTACGACTAGTCAGAACAAATATCCCTTTAAAAGACTGGTAAACAAAACTAGTCATAGGTAAAGGTTTTCTTACCTGCTAGTCGAGAGTCTAGCTTCTTGACTTCTTTGTCATGGGGCTTCCCATAACTTTATCTCCTGACCTTTTTCTTTGGCGATATGGGATATCTCATGAATAACCAAGGTCTTTTCTTTGGCCTCAGTTTCGACCTTGCCCATTTCGACCTCTTTGTATGAAAAGGAACAAGAGTTACAAAGGAAAAGGAAGAAAAGCATATAATCAGTCTTAAGTTCAGCACTTATTATTTATTTCATTTTGCAACTCGCCAATCGCATAATAAGCATCCTGAAGTTTCTTCAGCAACTCTTCATTTTTGCCTTTTAGCTTCTGCGACTCGACCTTCTCGTAGTTAAGTGCATCATCCAAAGTCTTTTCATCACTCTTAAACCTACAAAAGTTAAGATCGATATGAGAACTTGACTACAGGTCGAAATTTAAAAGACTACATGAGATAGTGACTTACCATCTCTCTATGTGCTCACAGAGTTTCGCTTTTTGCTGTCTGAACAACACAAGTTGTTGGTGATATTCACCAACTGTGACAATTTTCTCCAAAGCTTTCTGCATAAAGGAAGACAGTGAGAAGTGAGAAAAACCGAATATGTAAATATTCGATATCAGACACTTACATTAATGCTCATTCGAGCAAAGTTGGAGAATACCCTTCAGGGATCCTTAAGTTAATCAATCTCTTTGACTCGATCCCACCCCACCTTTTCGAGTCGCTCGTCATCGAAAACATTCCCCTGTTAGGAATGTCCTTAGGGTGAGAAACTCGATCGTGAGATCTGAACGAAGAAGACCTCACGATTGTTGTAGGGCCAAAGAACTCAGATAAAAAATTGTTGTAGTCTTCTTATTATTCTTGTGTGATGGTGGCTTCTCCTTGAGGACCGGAAGGAACGTCCTCAACGACTTCCTTCCCGGTGCAGTGGTCGGAGGCTCCACCACCACCTTGGCCAGATGCCTCTGCCGCATCGGTTGTCGCCTTCACTTCTGCCCCCATGATCACCTTGGTGGTTGTGGTAGCCTCGTCAGCAACGACCACCTTAGTGGTTGCAGTCGCCTCAGTGGCAATGACCACCTCAGTGGTCATAGTAGCCTCAGTGGCAACTACCACCTTAGTGGTCATGGCAACTTCGACTGCAACGACTCCTTCCACCTCAGGGGCAGTGGTCGATCCCTCAACCACTTCTGTTGTCACCTCTACGACTGTAGGAGAGACGATAGCAGGCTCCTCGATAGAAGCGCTCTGAGGGGCTGGAGGAGTCAGGCTAAGATCGCATAAAGGAAAGCGCTTCAATATTGTAGAAAACAAAAGGTAAATGTTGTTCTTATACTTTTGATTTTTTACATAATTTTGCTTACTGAACTTGATCTTGAATCCAAAAGAAACCTTCCCTAAGAAAGATTTCTTTGACTTCTTCTCTTCGACCATGTTTGGTCGATACTCGAGTTGTGGGATATGGACATCCACGACCACGTCTGGTTGTGGGTCTTGAGCAAGAACTTCTACTCCTTAAGCTTCCTGCCCCTCCTGGTGATCGAATACAGTTTCGACCACCTGAGGAGCATCGCTTCCCTCGACCATGGGCTCTGCCAATGTTGTGGTGTCCTTCACAAAAGATACAAAACTTCTCCAGTTCTCTTTTTCTAGTCGCTTAATGAAGCCATGAGATGCAAAGTCTGGGAAAGTTTTTTCATCATAGTAGAAGGGTATCTTGGTCTTAGAGGCTTTTCAAGCTTCAATCGCCTTTGCTTTCTCTACAGCAACTATATCCGCAAAGAATTTTTCAAAGGGCCTAGTCAGATTGAAGCTTGGGCCTGCGTCTCCCTTATCGGCGGCCTTTACCAAGCGACACCTTTTGGACGGAGGAGTTTTGCTCTCCTCCGTCGCTTTTTCGACAACCATCAATTCGACCTCTTGGTTGTCTTGACGGTTTTTCATGCCTACTTTCCGCCAAGGTCAAAAAAGAAACCATGCTTAGTGGTCGATTTCTACGACTACAAGACCCTAAAGACGAAATCGATCTTTGATTGCCTTTTGGCGGTCTTCTTTCTCCTTTGCAGTTACGACCGACAGGATTTGAGGAACCCCTGTGGTGGGGGTTGGAGCCTTCTCGCAAATGAGTTTGACCCCGAGTGTCAATTTCCGCTTTCGGGAGATCTAGACAGGTAAATAAAACGTTTAACGATCAAGCTCGAAGTTAACCAAAAAGGGGGAGCTAAGTTGAAAATTTACTTACCCTCCTCGAAATCCCTGGTCAGATGCTTGTCTCCGAGTACCTCCACATGGGGTGTGCTCATTTCTTCAAAGGGCTGATGCATCGTGTGATAAAAATCCTTCACCACATGCCATCCGGTGAGCCCCTCTTCCTTCAAGTACTTGATGGCTTGAATGTATGGGGTGATCCGGTTGAGGTCACTGGGAGTTGAATCCCAGATAGACTTCCTCTCAGCAACTTCCCCTATGAAGGAGAGGTTGTCATCCTTGGCTAGCTCCCAGTAGAACCACTTCTTCTTCCACCCAGTCCACGACGACCAGGCGAACATCTGAATGTATTCCTCGACTTTCCATCATGGAGCTTCAGACCATAACTTCCCACGATTCCAGCTTGTCGGTCCATCCTGTAATAGTACTGAAAGAGCTTGAGGTCCGCTGGAATCCCCACGTAGACCTCGCATAGGTACATGAATACACTTAGCATTGTGATGGAATTGGGAACAAGATTCACCAATTCCACCTCAAAGTGTTCGAGTACGAGCTTGAGAAAGGGGTGAGCAGGCAATCAAAGGCCACACTCACAGTACACCTAGAACATTGGGATCTGGCCAAACTCCCCTGACGACCAATGTTGCCCAGAAGCTTCGATCCACCTAACGAGTTCCTTCTTTGGGATCTTCTCGGTGGCGGCCAGCGCTTTCAACTTCGCCTCATGCATCTCCGATTTAGCCCACTTGGAAACAGTTCTGGCCATCTTTTCTAAGTGAGGTGGATTTGAGTTTGGAAAGATTTCAACAACGAACGATTGGGTTGGCGGTGGAGAGAACAAAAGCTCGAAGAATAGTTAAAGCGAATGGGGAAAAATAAGAAGCCTAAGATCACACCGTGGTAAGCTTTGGATTAGAGATCGTGGGTACTAAACAGTTGTCACCTCTTCATGAACTGCTCCAACGGACAAGTATGTGAGAGTTGATTAAGATTCTTAAATTTGTCCGTTCAAAACGAGTATGGTTTTACAACTCAAGCGAAATTACCTTCTTGACCAAGCTTATTTCTGGTCAAATAAAATACCGGTCGAAAAGACTTTACTTTCAACTACCATTATTCTACGACTACCCTGTAGTCATAAGATTTTCTATGATCTCTTTTCCAAGTAATTCATTTTTACTTGAAGTTGGGGGCTAGATGACGAGGATATAATAATCCTCATTCAATTGTTATTTATCTATAATTTTTATTATAGATATTAATATTTTTATGTTGGTCTTAAGTATACCCCTCATTACTCATAAGGGAGAAACCGGGCTATATGGTCGTAAACCTTTTTATGACCACCCAATAGTCGTAAGTCTTTTCACGATCATGGCCTAGTCGTAAGCCTTTCTACGACCACCTAGTAGTCGTAAGATCTTCTACGACTTGTCCAGCTTTAACCGGACCGCTTTGATGACCCTATAGTTAGTAAAACTTGCTGTCATGTAGGCCTAATTAAGTAGGGAGTCGTATGCATCGTGTCTGATACACACGATAGTTAGCACACACAGTTATCCTCAGGAATAACTGCACGTTCTCTTCTCTGTCTTCGACAATAACCGCTTGGCGACATGAGGAACTTGTCTCTCTAACAATAACATCCATTAGTAGTTCATTACTTGAAACGTTAAGACGTCTCTTGGATTGGAGGAACTGCCACCTCCTCGTGCGCTATATAAAGGTTGAAGTCAGAAGGCAGAAGGAACGGAACAGAACAAGACAGTCCAAAGCACAAGACATTAGACTTTAGTCTTCCTCTTGATTGTAATTAGCACTCTCAATACAACACAACAGAGTATGAGTATGGTTGTTATTTTCTCCGGAGAAGGCTTGACCTGTATAAAATCCTATGTCTTTTCTATGCATAGTTCCAATCGTATGAGACCATGTGATACAAATAATCATACGTAAGATCAGTTTTAGATCATCGACAAGGGTGCTTTCATGTATAATGGAAAACTGATAGCTTGCAAAATTTCTTTCGCTTGTTTTTATAAAGCTTTTTGTCCCTATAAATGTTTTTTTGTCACAATAATTCCAATTGACGTGAAGTGCGTACATAAGGAGCAAGAGAAAAACAGTTCCAGCATGTAGATCCACGTATGCGAAGGTTACGTAAGCACAATTTCTGTTATTCCATTTTAGATCTCTTTACCTTCTACCTCTTTAGTCAATAATTGTTTCTTGCAGAGTGTTACTGAGGTAGTAGGATGCTTTAATTAGCCAAATTATACATTCCTCCTGTTAGATAGTCACATTTGTTTGTTTGTTTGTTTTGTAGATCCTTTCCCATAAATATGTTTTATTCAATATTTGAATCATATTGGATTTTGTAGCGTACCAATGAGCCAAACTGTTACTGCTTCATCTAACTTGAATAGCATATGAACAAATTTTGCCATGGATTCTGGTGACTCGACAAGTTTTGATTTGGTTATGATCCAAACAGAAGAAAAAACTTTTACAAGACATGAGAAAAAATAGGGTAAAGTAACCATACGTTCTGTTTGCATAACGTATATGCGCCACTCCAACGGCTAGCAATGTGAGCATTTATGGTTGTGAGCTTGTGACACTATTGTTTAACTTGTTAAAAGACTACTTTTACTTGCAATTGGTTCATAAAATGGTCTGGTGTTGTAGAGTGTCTGGCCCCACAATTACTTAAGATCCGGTGTAGTTCTAAAGTCTAAACCAAGAAGCAAACAAAGAATTATATGTAGCTAGCAGTTCTGTTTTTTAGAAGAGTACTTCCTTATATGGACATTCTAGACATTTGTTATCAGGAAAAGTTAGGTAATGAATAAATAAAAGTGATTAACCTAATGAACATTCTTGGATCCTTGGTTTGTCAGCGATTTTGGATTTTTATGGCCATTACCTTTGATACATTTATGCATGTTTTGTTGCTCGCTGTAGTGGTCGTGTTTGTAGCAGTACATCTAAGTGCCCTCATGATGTGCTAACTGGAGAGTAAGGTTATATGTGCAATCAACCTTTGGAACAACATTTATTGGCCTGTGCTATTTTACACAATCTTTTTTTATGGAATTATAAAAGATTTCTATACAAAAAGTACGAA
This sequence comes from Ampelocalamus luodianensis, assembly GCA_036346255.1. NCBI lineage: Eukaryota > Viridiplantae > Streptophyta > Magnoliopsida > Poales > Poaceae > Ampelocalamus > Ampelocalamus luodianensis. The sequence continues at coordinate 62,177,732 of CM070633.1, read as the reverse complement.
TAGTTTGTTTTCATATATAATGGAAAACTGATCACTTCAAACGTTTCGATAATTATTTGTATGAAACCTTTTTTGCCAATGTGGTTTGATGAAAAGGGCCGCAGGCTGCGCATGCCACACCACTTCGATGTGATTTGGTTATTTATGGCTCTTTGTAGTTTTTTATTGGATTTGATGGATGATGAATGTTGAGTTCATTTATTGTGAGCAGAGGTGAGGCTTTGTGGGATTAAGATATCCGAAAAAGTTCATTGTGAACATCTCTAATCCTCCTTCTCCTTGCATTGTAAAATGGATGTTACTTGACTACCTGTTTTCATTATTGTAGGATGACCCTTTTTTGTTTGGATATATTGTGATCTGCTTTTGCACAAGAATACAAGATTATCATGATGATGGATCTACAGGCTTAGGTGCTCACGTTTTCAATTTTCTTTAACGTACATTTTATTTTTGGTTCCTATTCGTTACACTTATATACTGCTAATTTATACGCGTTGCAGATTAAGATTTAGATACTTATATACTGCTAGGTCATCTATTGTTAGTATGAAACTCATGTGGGGAGGGACAATAATCTAATATGAACTTATCTACGTCATTGCACCTGATGATGGTCCGCGTCAGTGTCTATGAAAAACACAAAAAATATATATGGGTATGTACCCCCGCCTACATGCCCACGTAGAACAACAACATTCAGGCCATTTGGCGTAGGTTAACTTCTAGTAGTTATGGTCATTCTAGAAGAACAAAGACCATAGTGTCGTTGGGAAGTACAGTCTAGCACAAAAAGACACATTTTATAACTAAACTACTAAAGGGACAATTTCAGTAAACACAAACAACTGTTGCAAATATATATTAACTTAATGTCAATGTATCAACAGTAGGATATGCAGTGATAGGTAAATATCACTGTAGGTGGAATTCATTTCACCACGAACAACAGTTACAACAGATACTACATGTGCCGGTCCGAGCATTCTCATCCTCGTAATAGCGGGCCTAGTTAAATAGATGGCAAGGTTAAGGTAGTTGGTGGTGCAACAGAGTGGAGTGTGATTGCACGAAGAAGGGAAAACATTCTGTTAGACAAAAAAATCGCTTTTTTGCACTATGTTTAAATAAGAGTTGTACATGTACATAATTATGCTCTAAAAGGAAACTTATAGCCTATGTCAACGCCAGCAGCTTGTGATTTTTTCATCTCCTTACCAAACTTGTCCTTCCAAATGCAAGCCATGTAACTTGTTACACTGGGAATTTGAAGCATCCACTGAAAAAGCAATCATGGTTGTATTAAGTGTTGAACATATGATAAACAATCAGAATTGGTAATAGGCTAACAACTTTAGACTGTTATGATTTAGTTTCTTCTGAGTTTACTTGGGGAACCCTAATAGAGTTGTGAGTGTCTCCTACAAGAATCAAACACAATAAACATATACTACGAGAAAATAAACCATGAAACAACAATTCACTGCATTGACTTCATAAATTAACATAGATCGTGCAAATATTATTACCTTCAGCAATGTATTCAACATTACCCTTGCTGGCCAATTCATCGTACCTAGCAGCATAACACACAAATCCACATTATTTAGTTACTATCAGTCTTCACTGATAAATATACACTGCTCGTCTATTTCAACTATATTATGTCTTTGTATATTGCAAGTTCACAACTATATAAACACATTCTCTGTTATAACGTCTGAACCAAGCAATTTGGAATTTTGGATACTAACTTCAAGACCTGTATATACCTGACCATACAAAATTAAAACCATAACATGCTTTTCTTTTCTTCTCATGCCTAATGAGATAGTAGTTAACCTTTAGTTTCTGCTCTCAGTTCACAACAAGCTAGCAACAACATTCAATAATGTGGGAAGAAAGAAACTTACAACGACAAGTGCTTTTCTTCTGCGAAAACGGCATTGCCGGTTTGATATCATACGTAGAACACAGGTCTAGAGAAAAACATGTCAATTAGCTCGTGATAACTACACAGATAACCTGATTCTCCATACATGCAACCGAGAAAGCTTGGCCCAAGCCATTAGAAATATTATGACTAACGACAGATATCATTTTCTGGAACACGAGCTTACAGCTTAGCTATTTTTGCAAATGAAAAGAAATTCAAAAAGGAGACAAACGAATGAGCCTAAATGCACTGGATGAGAATGATATTATTCTATTTGATCAACTATGCAGTTTGGCATAAGTGTACTGCATACTGTTCGTTCGGCTGCATGTTACGAAGGTTATATGCATATTCTGCATATTGTTTACAATTGCAAGGTACCACCTCTGAAACTCGCGCTCCAAAGTGCAAACAAATATGGCACATATGTGATGCCCAACCTCGTATCGTAGCACCCCCAACAAAATTATACCAAAGGGATTTTGGGGAATAGGCACAGTGAGTCTAGAGATGATGAGGTCATAACATTGATTGGCAAAAAAGATAGTCTAGGGATAACAAGGAATAGAAGAGATCGAGGAGGAGCAAATTTCTTAGCTATGAAGGCCTCGTCGATGACGATGGAGATGTCTGAAGGGATATGGGTAGGTTACATTAGCTGGCAATTCAAAAAATTTACCACATAAATCATGAAGCTATATAAGCAAGAGATCATAGATCGTTAGCATTAGACGCGCAGTGCAGCGGAAGAAGAGTGAGAGCAGTCTGATCCAATGTCGAGCGCGTCGATGAAGTGGACATAGTCGATCGTCCAATATCCTCGACACCGATCGTCTTCTCCAACAACATATGAAGTTTTTGCGTAGGTCGTGAATCGTCATCGATCAGCGCATCCACACGTCTAGAGGTGCTAGCACCAATGCGCACAGTAGGACCTTCGAGAAAGATGGCAGCGATGGTTTTGGTGGAGCAACTCACGTATGTTCCAATAGCCCTATGCACCCCCTTATAAGAGAGTCCATAATGTATCCTATCTGAACTCGTTTGTTCTAACCCGTTAAGTGTACGACCCTGTAGGTTCATGCATAATCAGTTGCAACTCAAAAACTCTTTTTTGATCACGAGTCGTTAGCGGTTCCTAGCATAACATAACAATTACCGGATACACATAAATATTATATCGGATAAACCTTATGCAATATGATATGCGACCATGCCCTTATCACCTACGACCAGTTCGTATCTCTATACGACCAGTTCGTAACTCCTTACGACAAGTTAGTGATCATGTCCGACCAGTTCGTATCTGGTCGGACTGAACGACCTGCTTGCGTATTCTCCTTTTGCCTCACGATATCTAGTTGAACTCTAGGTGAGATATTTTATCATCTATAGATTTTCAATGCTTTATCGATCAAGTGACGGATAACTTCATGTGGCCGACTCTTCGACCACTAGTGGTACGGACATGCACTTTTTTTATTCGACCACATTGAGGGGCCCAACGATATCTCTCCTGTTATGTTAGGAGGGGCAAATCCCATATCTGACTAGTCACATCCCTCCGCATGTTTCATAGTATACCTAAAAGCTACCTTTATGACTACCCAGTTATGGAATAGCGTTTGACAACCCCTAAGTGTACTAATATACATATAGAAAATCATGTTGATATCAGGTCTAAGAATCATACATCATCATTGGTTGAGACCAACTGATGACACATAAAATCATAACAATCTCAATAATATCTCAAGGTGGGTCAATCCAACACCATGTTCTCTAACATGTGTTCATATTATTGATTCGATATCCTCATATCTATGACCGGTGAAATATGGTCATCAATCAATACATATATTGATCGATAAGTCACTAGTGTTCCGACTAGTGATATCCGATGAGAGATACATTTAGAATGACATCATACAGGTTAAAGAACTTCACCAGTAAGTCACATACTTGTTAATCTTTATAAATGATAATTCATCCAATAAATATAATAATATTTATTTTAACTCATAAACATAGATGTGATACAATCATCTCTATGATTGCCTTAGGAGAACACCCTCGTAGTTGCTGCTCGCCATATTTTCCTCTAGAGCCGAGACGATGAGCTTCCTTCGCCTCCCTCCTTCCTGGTGTGTATAACATAGTGGAAAGGGTTGGGGAAGAGGGGAAGGAGGAGGCAAGGAAAACTCATCTGGAGAGCAGATGGAGTGGCAACGGCGGCGACGACGATGATGACACCTAGAGCGAGAGTGAGGAAGGGACAGTGCTCAGGCATCCTCGAGGGCCAACCTCGCGGCGACGGCGTGATGTACGACAATCTAGGGTGTACGGCTACCCAGGACGATGACAGCGGTGCGGAAGGAAAGAGGGAGCGGTGGCGACGGGGGAGGAGACGGGGAGGATGCAGTACAACTGACTGATGGAGTGACGACGTGGGAGAGAGAGGAAGAGAGCAGGATAGGAGTGGGCGGCGGCGGCGCGGGCAAGGGGGAGGAGGTGGGCGGCACAGACAAAGGGGAGAGGTGGGTGGCGTGGGTAAGAACAGGGTTGAAGGGGAGGAGGTGGGTGGAGCCCTCTACGTGGGGAACGGTATGAGCTAGGGCATGGGGTCTAGGATGCGTAGGCGGAGGCTGGATCAGCACCCTCCGTGACATCGGATGGTCACAAGCGCGTAGGATCTCAACACAATTTCATAAAACAACAAGGGCCTTTATGCAAATAGGCGAACACAAAAATTATGATGTCTTGTTCGGCTAGGACTTTGATGCGATTTTGAAAACTATATATTTTTTCTCGCAAAACCGGCGGCGTGGATATTCCCGAGCTCATGGATTCCTCTCGCTTTAAGATAGAGTATATTGGGCACAATTTCAAAATTGAGTATTTTCTATCCAAAACCATTTTCGAGTATGCTCTACATTGAGGAGATCATAATAAAAAAATTTAACCAATAAGTCAGCACGAGGTGTTTATCATATTTTTCTTTTATTTTTCACATTTGCTCATTGCCATGCACGATTTAATTACTGGAAATAATTCGTCAGGAAAACCGGAAAAACCGAACAAGAGAAAAACACTATCCAGTAGCCTCGCGCGTACATCGTACTGCCGTCACGACCCAAGATGGCGGCGGCGGCGGCGAGGTGCGCCACTAGCTTCCTCCCCCTCCTCTCATCCCCGTCCCAAGCTCGCCTACCCCACCGCCAAGCCCTAACCCTGACCCCTCTGCTTAGGCCCCACCGCCTCCTCTCCCACCCCGCCAAGCCCTTCTCCTCCGCCGCCTTTTCCGCCTCCGCCTCGAATGGTGCGGCCGCGGAGAGAACCCGCGAGCTTCACCTGTACAACACCAAGTCGCGGAGGAAGGAGCAGTTCCGGCCGCGGGCGCCCGGCGGAGAGGTGGGCATGTACGTCTGCGGCGTCACGCCCTACGACGACAGCGACATCGGCCACGCCCGCGCCTACGTCGCCTTCGACGTCCTCTTCAGGTTCGTCCATTAGAGCTTCAAAGTCTCTTAACTCCCCCACGTAAGTTTGCCATGTCTAGAGATGTAACTCTGCAGCTAATTTACTCGGTGGCGGCGTTATATTAGTTGTATTGAAGTGTTATAAACTTACAGAGGCCTAAAGAGCAACATTTTATATGGAGAAAACAATGGAGACATGTTTGTAGCTGTAAATGCAAAGTTAAAATTGAACATTGTACATTCACATTGTGAGCTATCATTTGGTTGTTATTTGTTAATATACAGCAAGACTTTTGTAATTTTCACTAGCTCAGTTTAGGACATTCCCAAATTAACGCTGTAGTAGACTGTGCTATAATGGTTCGGTTATTTGTAAACTTGGGCCTGCAAGCAAAATTTGACCACATATCAATGGTCTGGTCTTATAAAAGAAAATGTATGTAATGCCACGTTACAACATTTAGTCTTATCTTATTTTCTTCCATTATGTTGTTCCTGATAGGAAGTACGACATATGCTTTTCTCTGGTATCATGACATGTACTTATGGCATGTACTTGCGCTATTTGGATTATGAAGTACGCTATGTTCGGAACTTTACCGATATTGACGATAAGGTGATTGGTGGGTTAAATTTATTTGCAAATAAGTGTAGCTGGCTTCTGAACTCCTATAACTAATTTTAATAATGAATGATACTATTATAACTTATGCTTGTAGTTATTCTTTTCGTCCCTTGCACCCTCTCTATTTAGAAGTCGTCATAAGTTATACCTTTACTACGGGGAAGAATGTTTTGTTGACCTGAATTGAAGTAGAGAAGGCAGAGATCTTATCTGAATGCTCACGCAATATGAGCTGATGTCATGTTTGCTTCGGACTAATCCCTAAATTTAACTAGCTAACTTCAAGTTCATTGCACTGTATTTTCTGCTTAAATTGTATTAAGCAATTTTACATGAAAACTTAGAAAGAAAATTTAAATGCCAATTGCTAATCTGCACAGGAAACCTGAGTTGCACTTCTGGAATTCTGTAGATAATTGCAAGAGCTAATCAATTGAGGGAAGATCCTTTTAGCTTAAGCAAAAGATACTCTGATGATTTCCTATCAGACATGGCCCATCTTCAATGTTTACGACCATCTATGGAGCCCTGTGTTTCAGATCACATCGATCAGATTGTAAATATCATTAAACAGGTAAGGTGTACTTGCAGTATAGCTCCTTGGTGTTTTCTGTGGAGTACTTAATTTTATACTTATGCAGTTCCTTTTTGTTCTCTTGTAACAAAAAAAAATTATGCTCTCTATAATAGACTCATTAGGTGGGTTTGATATCGCATTTGGGTGACAGTTCCTTGTTTTGACATACTCTAATCCAGAAAGAAAAGTTTCATCACGCGTTTGTTAGCATGATAATGTGTTGCTTTCATCTGGTTGTCAATGCATGATAAGGTCCATGTACAAAGATATCCAGTTTCAAAGTGTGGTTGTTAGCAATAGCATGGCAACTTGGTCATTTGCTATCCCATTCGATGAACTCAAATCCTCTTCATTTTTATTAAAAAAGTAGCAAAGTTGCACTAAGTTCTGTCCATGTGAGTATGGCAATGTTGGATCTGATATGTTAGATATACTCCGCTGTGCACATGAAGGACAACATTTTGTGTTTGTGCTCTTGATGTTTAGTATTTTCACTGTTGATAAGTTTTTGGTTTTTGTATACTATTCTTACCTACAAATCAAGAATAAATGACAGATGTTAACAGTTTTTTTCGTTTTTAGTTGCCTAACTAATTACACTTCAAAGTGCAACATTGTCATAAATGAGTCTTGCTCTTTTGATTTAATGGTTTTATGCACTGCAACAGCTTGATTTTCCTTTTTTATGCTAGTTTTCTTGGAACAGATCCTTGATAATGGTTGCGCATATGTAGGGGGTGGGGATGTATATTTCTCTGTCGACAATTTTCCTGAATATGGGGAGTTATTTGGTCGAAAGCTAGATGATAATAGAGCTGGTGAAAGGGTCACAGTTGATGAGAGGAAGAAAAACCCAGCTGACTTCACTCTATGGAAGGTAATAGATGTCCCAATTCCCAATATGTAGATTTTTATGTGTTATGCTTTCTGAAGAGATGATTTCAACATGAGATTAGTTAAGCATCAAGTTAGTTGATTCTATGTTAACTGTGGGCTGCAAAAGATGGGGAGCCATGGTGGGATAGCCCTTGGGGCCCTGTAAGGCCAGGATGGCACATAGAATGCAGTGCCATGAGTGCACATTACTTGGGACATTCTTTTGACATACGCGGTGGTGGGGAGGACCTGATATTTCCTCACCATGAGAATGAAATTGCTCAGAGCCGTGCAGCATGCTGTGACAACAGTATAAATTACTGGATACACAATGGTTTTGTCAATGTAAATAGCCAGAAAATGTCAAAATCGCTCGGTAACTTTGTCACTATATGCAAGGTAAAGACATGATTTGTTGATTACTTCCTTTTCCTGATTACTGTACCTCTACTTTCTCAAAGATTGCTAATTTTCTCAGGTTATAGAGCTGTACCACCCGCTTGCTTTGAGGATGTTCTTACTTGGTACACACTACAGGTCCCCGATCAACTACACAATAGAACAACTTAATGTTGCATCAGATAGATTGTACTGCAATTATCAGGTATATTATTTCCTTATATGTTCATGCTAGTGCTATATTCTGCTACAACTTTGTTAGCATAAACTGCTTACTTGCTTAGTACCAGCTTACACATATTGCTATGCCATATTTTTGGGAAAGCAAAGGGGTGGGTCACTGGGTTGAGGGTTCGGGTAGTGGAAACAGTAATGTTGGAACAACATCGAGCTAGTTTGAAGTAATGCTTTTCTGAATCATATGGTGGCTGGTGGATATCAGGAGGAAACACAGGATGAACATGTTTGTTAAAGATTATCCAACTATTTATTGCTTTCGTGGCTGCCAGGACTCTTTCAAGCCTTTATATTTTGGCTTGTCTTATTACAAGCATGTGTGAATACATATTCTAAAAGTGGCCATGCTACTGAAAAAAGTAATGCCAGTGAACCTTAAATTGTCATGCATGAACAATAGTAGCATTGCTTAAGTTGTTTGATGAATGATTGAAAAAAAATGCAGTCGTTGTTCTTAAGCCTTGGTACTTACAGATCTAGAGGCAAATTAAGTGAATTCACAAGTTATTAGATGCACTATGTTTTTTGTCCTTTTTTTAAATGGAAACATAGCATTCTTCAAAATGGACTGGCAGCACAATTCACTGCTAATTCTGCCATACAACATGTGGGAATACTCGATGCTCAACCCGGATTAGCCTATGAGATTGTTGCTGGACCTTGTTGTTCCCCCCTCATAGAACTGGCCATCTGAAACTTCACCTGGCCTAGGCTGCCTTAATCCAAAGAACTGTTGGTTTGCCTAAACTGAATCATCTCTTTTTATATTGAACTACTTGTTTATCCTAGCTGATTTAAAAGTGTGCACATATTAGCCCAAAATCTGGAATCATTTTTCAGCGATGGTCTTGTTCCTCCCACATGGTGTCACTTGATCGTGTAGGTTTAGATGGGACTACAGCAGTAGCTGCATAGTTGGTCTGACATGGTTAGATTGCTCCCTGCCATTCTCTGGCTGAAGTTAGTTTGTTTACAAAAGCCAGCAACGGATAGCTTCTAATTCATGCCTTGAGACTGGCAAGTTGTTTTGTCTGCCTGACCAATCAGAACTTTTTGACTTGTGTGGTGCTGAGTGACATTTTGCCGTTCTTTCTGTTCCATCAGGGGAGATTTCAATGCCATTACTTTTAATCAAAGGGCTCGTGTGGATTATTTCCTGTTTACAGACATTACGGGATTGTGAAGAAAGTTGCCAGCAGCACCAAAGCAACAGTGGAGATTCGTTGCCTGCTACTACCACAAATTGCATTGAGAAACTTCATGGTGAATTTGAGACTTCAATGTCTGATGATCTTCATACTTCAGTGGCACTGGCTGCTATTTCCGAGTCATTAAAAGTTATGAATGATTTAATGCACACTCGTAAGGTAAATTTAATGATAATGCACACTCGATGGCACGATGTTGTAGTTAGAGTATGTTAAGTTTGGTAAACAGTTGGCTGACTGTTTCACTAAAGAGTTGGGTTTTAACGAGGGTGCTACAATATATAACAAGATATGCATAATTGATATCTTCGGCTCATCTTGTGGGGGAGTGTTGGTGAGTTAGTATTAGGATCTAATAACCAGTCGTGTTAGAGTCGGATCTAGCATTGTATTAGAGTCGGATTCAACTTTTAGATTATAAATAAAGGGTGAGGAGATCCTACGGGATAGACACAATTATTCCCCTAAATTCTACAGTAATTGATGTTACCTATTGCTTGTTTCTCAGAACAAAATTGCACTGTATTTTGGTTGTACAACTGTTCAACTCAGGGTTCACATAACCGCTCCCGGCATATTTCCCGCTCCCTGGCCGGTACCGGTAACCGGCCGGTTACCGGTCAAACCGGATTTTATTCGGACGAAATTTACTCAAATTTGATTAAAAACCATCCGAAATTCAAAATTCAAAATTTGAATTTGCAAACCCGGCCGGGATTTGAGATCCCGCCACCCCGCCGGTAAGCGGTTACCGGCCGGTAACCGGCGGTTACCGGCCGGGATTTTAATCCCTGGTTCAACTTAAGTAACATAGATAATGTTGTGGTTGCCAGATAGTTAATTCCTTGTCCACTGTATAACATTACAGACTTCTGTTCGCCCTTCCCATTATTCAGAACCTTGGTTGGAGTCCGTGTTTTACATATTTGGTCTTCTTGGAATTATTTGGTAAGCAAACATTTCTAAGAAGCAGGTAACACATTATTTCTTCTGCCTTAGTTTTATTTTCTGCTGTGTCCATAGGTGTCTAGGGTTTGAATATCTTGAAGAACAGCAGTTACGTGACAATGAAGACATATCAAGTAAGTGGACATGTATCTTTGTGATTCTGAGCCACCATGATAGAAACTTACCCTTGGAAATCACAATGGACAATAATTATATATTTATATTTATATCTTTTTTTAGGTTTTTAAAAATCTTATTTTGTTTAAGAAATAAAGTGAACTATAGCATGAAGGTTTAGGTGAAGGAATCATGGTGTAGCCTTAATGATATTCTATGTGTGAATACTTGGCTTTTTTTCATGTGGAAATAACACATCTAGTACAAACCATTCCTCAGATGCAATCATGCAAACCATTTTGGTTTGAACATCGAAGTAACTTGAAAAGCTTTTTAAAAAAGGACCAGATAATCACCCACTATTAGAATTTCATTAGAACTCGATTTGTGTTGGGAGCATGGATAGAAATCCCGGTGGTTACCGGTTGATACCGGGATTTAGAAAACCGGACGGTTTTTTTTCCCGGTTTAACAAATTCAAATTTCAGTTTTTGAATTTGGCGGTTTTAAGCAAATTCGAAACCAGCCGAAATTCTAAATTGGAATTTGAACTAAACCGGAAAACCGGCGGTTTTTTTGGTTCCGGTTACCACCAAGAATTTGGTTACCGCGTAACCGCCGAGTTTTTCTTCCCTGGTGTTGACTTCACAAAAGTAAAGCATTGACTTTTTCTTAATTCACCTTGAATATAAAAATTCTGCTTGTTCTTATCTTCATTGATCTTCCCTTTACACGAGGTAGTTATACAAACCCTCCTAGAGCTCACTTGTAAAGGTTTGAATAGACATCATTGGCAATTGTCAGGAGTGCACACAAAATATGTTGTATCATAATGGGAATTTTCAATTTACTTGTGTAAAGTATGACACTTGTTGCTGAGCAATTAAAAAAGTGAGTGTATGTTGCTTTTTTTTTTCTGTAGGTAAGAAAAATATGTCAAACAATTGCCTTTCTGTCACCTGCGACTTTCATGATGCTTTCCTCTGTGGATCTTGGACTACCTCCATGGGAAATCGTTGCTTCTCATACAAGTGGTTTGGCACTCTCCAGCTTTGCATTGTCGGGTCATGGTGTTAAGCTTATCGTCAACTTTCCATTTTGCCATGTTTTCAAGATCCAAATCTAAATATTTTGGTTGATAAACAGGTCTTTATTGCACCCATCAAGATATCTCTCGTGAATATGCAAGCATTCTCCTGGTAAGGCATGCCATTCCTATCTGTCTCATCAAATTTTCTTCATTGGTCTTCTAAGAAAGGAATGATAAAAAGAGCATTCCTTCACTAGAGTGCTTAAAAGGATGACAGACACCACAATACCACATACTCATTATGACTCATATGACTGCTATTTCCCCTTTTTGTTTCTAGTGGATATTGGATCTTTGTTACCCTGTAGCATTTTTATTTTTGTTCATCGAAGTGCATAGCTCTAACGAGCAGGGAAGAAAAAACCATCCGGTTACCGGCGGTAACGGAACGGAAAAACCGTCCGGTTTTTCTGGGTTTTGCAAGTTCAAATTCCATTTTTGGATTTCGGCTGGTTTTTAAGCAAATTCAAGCGAAATCCGTCCGGATTTTTTTCCGGGAAATCCGGTAACCGGCCGGTTTTTTTCTCGGCCGCCTGGCGGGATTCCCACCGGAAACGGGTTTTGAATCCTTGCTAACGAGTCTGTACAATTCATCAAATTATTGTTGTTTTTTTAAGGCAACAGTGGAAGTTTATATTGTTATTGTCACGTGGTAGATGTTGTGACTTGTTGCTTTTGCATTTAAGGGAAACACAAACACCGTAGGCGCTGTGGCTGGAATTGTTGGCACTGCACTTACTGGCTATCTTCTTGATAAAACTCATTCTTAGAGTGTATGCAACCATTATCAATCTAATCTATCTTCGACTCTTCGTGGACTATATTTTATATTCTGATTGTTTCTAATTCCCTGTAATTGCTTCTTTTATTTCCAGATATCACTCTTCGCACCTTCTATCTTCTTTTACTTAACTGGTACTGCTGTCTGGTTAGCATTTGCCAGCAGTGAGCCCCAGGGATTTACCAAGTCAGAATTGGAGTCGTGACACGGAGGGTAATTAGTACGTAAGGTTCCCGTTGCACAGAAAGGATCATTCAAAAGGAAATTTAGACACAGTTTAGTCCCTGCCCAGCAAATTTATGGAGCTCCTGGGCGCTGAATACATAATGTTCATTTTCAGTGATCCGATAAGAGGATGCCACTCATAGTTAAAAATGTAGTCTGTAGATAACATGCCACATGGGCATTTTCCACCATATATTGTATGGTCCATATTGTATAGGCTTTTCTGTAGTGATTTTTGCTTTACGTTCTGACACGATTTTGGATTTTGGAATGGAAGTGTCTGTCACCGTTTTCCATTATGGGCAGTTGTATTTGGACTTCGCAGTAATGTCCCGTTTTAAAACAGTCACACAGGAGATGCAAGTTTGTAGAACAGTATGACATCTTTGGCTAACAAAGACAATGGAGTTCATTTTTGTTGGATTTTCATCGCCACTGCGACCATACAATCGTATTTTGATATTATTATTAATTTATACTTCAATCCAGAAGGTAGTTACATGACTTTTTATCTTGTTCGGTAGCTGCTAGCTAAATGCATGAGTCTCCACATTGGAATATTTTTTCAGTAGAACGATCTGTAAAGGCCTGTTACCATGCTTATTTTCTTTATAATCCAATCACCGACGTCCCCACAGTTGACAGTCCCCGAAACTCAGCATGTGTTTTTCTAGTCTCACCATCGGCATAAATCATGGATTTGGAGTTTTGGACAACAGAATCCATAAGCCAACTGGAGGCTTGAAACATCACATGACATTTGCAGTATCAGCATGCCAACGATACAATGGCCGGTTAGGCCTGAGTAACAAGAATTAGATTGAATGCGTAACAGAATCACAGTTCCAATAACATAACATAGCATTTTACGACTACACGCACAAAGGAGAAAACACAAGATAACAACTTAACATCGAAGTCAATGTTTTCCTACTCTATGAGACCCAACAACCCAAGCCACAAGCTACATAGGTCCCAAACCTGTTCCATCATCTAAACACAACAGACTGAAGCAAGCTGAGGAAGGTGGATGCAGGATGCTAGATCATTTCTTCTTCTTGGAAGGCGGCTGGTCCTCATCATCATCCTCCTCCTCGTTGTCGTCATCCTCATCGTCATCTTCTTCACCATCATCATCGCCATCATCGTCGTCGTCATCATCTTCATCATCGCTACCTCCTTCACCATTCGCCTCAGGGTCATCATCATCTGCATCATCCTCACCCCCTTCTTCTCCTGAGAAATCCTCCTCAGCATCATCATCATCACCACCTTCATCATCCTCATCTTCATCGTCGTCGTCGTCGTCATCATCCGACCCGCCAGCATCCTTGTTCTCAGGAGCAGTTTCGGATTTGATTCTGCCAAATTGCCTTTAAATGTTGCAACAACAAACCAGTCTTAGAACATTAAATTACAGGAAAAACCTTACAAAATGAAATAAGGAATTTACTTGTAAATTGCTTGCTGGTCCTCATTAATTATCTCTGCTCCACCGTTTACAGCTTCCATCTAAGAAAGATTACGGTTGCATCAGCAAAGGCCAACAGGAAAAGAATTAACAAATAAAGAAAGCATTATTCCCATCGCATCACATAAAACAAATGGAAAGATCTCAAACAATTCAATAAGAGAAAATATCTGTATAAAACTCATTCAACCGTAAGAAAGAATTCATGCAACATAGATCAATAAGTAACCCACAAGTAAAGCTAGTAGGGACCAATAGAAAGAGCAATTACATAGCCACATTTTATTATTTTGATATAGATACAACATTTAGTTCAAGAGCCGCATTATAGGAGTTTACACTAAATTGGTTTTGGGGGCTTCCCTAATAAGCTGCTTCTTGAGAGTTACAAGTCCAACCTATACTTTCCTAAAAAGTGACAATTATTATGGAGCTTGATAAGACTACTCAAAACCTAATGTACTTTTCCATACAAAGTCAGGATTAAACGCATCGGATATTTTGAGAAGAAACACAAATTGAACAATTAGTTTCCAACCATTCAGATAATCAGAATAGTTTCATTTAAGCAGCTTATCTTTATATTGTTCAAATACATTGTCTAGCATCATCAGCTGGTCCATATAACAACGGTGACAGAACAAATGTCACTTACAGTTATTTAAAACGGTAACTAATATTCGTTCGGACACCCATCTAGCAGTGCCTAACATACTCGTTTTTAGAATTACAGTACCTGTTCACAGGATATGACTGCTCTAGCAAGCGTGGCCAATCAAACAGTCATTGATAAGAAATTAGCATCCGGTGTCCCCAATGTCACTTGGAAACTAGCATTTGCACCCGTGATGTGTCATGAATGGTATAGGTCTGTCGGATGGTCAACCACGTGTCCAGTGCCAAAATTTTCAGTTTATCATAGTCTACAACTGGCATAATTCACGATGTAATGTTTCTGCTCTGTTTCCCATTGTACTTTCCTATCATTGCACCTTCAACCAAAACTTCCCCAATTCAACCACTCAGATCTGCTCCTTAGATCTATTTGCAAGTTCTAACCCAGGCAAGAAAACGACAAAGTTTCCCCATGACAAATTCCAAAATCGTCTTAAACAACAGATGACATGAGCTTATATATCCAGATCTGCAGACTGAATATACTTAAGAATTTTCAGTCAAAACACAGAGGCACAAAATACACCATGTTTCGTCAAGAATTAGCGCCACTAGCAGCAAAATCGCAAGCTTATCCCGGTGAATAAGCATAACACCCAATCCAGCAATCAGACATCAACAATACACAGACAGAGGACAGGAACGGATGGTAAAACCACTCACCGCGAGAGCGAGCAGAGCCAGCCACCTCTGCGCGGCAGCAGCGACGGCCACCACGGCCGCCGCCGCAGCTATCCTCTCGGTTCCACGCACCGCCGCCGCCATCTCTGCACCAAACGATTTAAAAAACCAAAAGAAACCAGTAAGGACCCAAACTTCTCGCCAAGAAACGAGGATTATGAGGCAGAAACGTCCAAATCTGAGCCCGAAACCCTAGGGAGGGAGGAGGGAGAAGGCGAACCCTACCTCTTGCCTATGCGCGAGGAGTGGAGGGAGGGGTCGAGATGCGTGCGTGCGTGCGTGCGCGTAGTCACAGTGGGTTTCTCGGGAAGGAGGCTTTAATAGGGGAGGCGGGAGGATGGGAGGTTAGGGTTTTGGGCTCGGTGGGTGGTGCGCCGGGTGCTAGGGTTTTTGGTGCGGGGTGTGGCTGGCGGGCGGGGGCCGCCGGGAGGTGACAGTGGCGTCCTCCTCTCCTCCAATGGTTGGGGAGGATTCAAAAACGGTGGGAGATGTGGGGCTGATCCGCTACGCGTCGCGCCCCGTGAGTCGTGAGTCGTGCAGGGCTCGTTCAAGCGAGCTGAGCCAGTGACTGGACTGTTTTTGCCTTTGGACTTTTCCGGTGGTGGGTTGGACTGCGCACGGACAATCTCACCTTTTTCTTAGGGATCAATCTAGAATAAGTCATTCAATAGAATTGTGTTCTATATTTTATCATCATGTAGAATACAATTTATGATTTATTATTATGTATAAAATACGGTCATTGTTTGACAATTTCACCATTTCTCCCCCCTTTCCCCCTTTTTTAGCCACGCGAAATAACCACACTACCCCTCTTCTCTTTTTCTTTTTCTTTCTTCCTGCCCCCATGTTCATTCTATCGAGCAGTTCAACTTTGTTCTGCATCTTCTTCCTTCCATTCTGTTCTATATCCATCCATTTCCTCCACAGTGCCGACGATTTCTACGTAAGCAACGACTCAGTGACGCCCGGATAAGCAGCCAAGGACTCGAGCAGTGAGTGACAACAGCAAGCAAGGGGAGGAGGAGAAGCTATAGGAGCCAACTAGCTACGAGCTGCTAGCCAATGCCGTCGCTGCACTCACGGGCACAGGGATAGGGAGGATATATGGAGGGAGGGGCGCGCTCATCGACGGCTTCCGCCGCTGGTTCCACCGTCGCATGGCATTCGACTCCAACTCCAACCAGTCGTTGGCCGACGATGAGTCGTTCGAGCTTGAGGCCGTCGAGGACCCGGATCTCGTTGGACTCCGCGCCATCTGCGTGCCCAAGCACAAGATGCCTCTGCCCGTCGAGAGCCACAAGAAAGTGAGGGCATGTCCGGAGTCTGAAACTCTCGAGTGGTTATCTTTGATGCTTGCTTTGCTTGATTTTAGTTGGAGGCAAAAGTTTCTAGCTTCCTCGTGATCCTTGATTCGTCGTCACGTGAAGCTTTTAGCCAAGATTAGATCTTTGTGGCAGTTGCTTACTTAGATATTGTACAATACTAGTGTTCTTTTTTGTTAGATATAATCTTAATTGTTTTGCATTAGTGTTTTGCATTAGTGGATTAGTGGGTCATTATCTAGTGCATGTAGTGGAGCTAGTGCATGTAATGGAAGTAGTGAGCTACTTGAATGTGTTAGTGGGGAGGTTACATGTCATATTGTAGCTATAAAAAGCATTGTAACCAGTTTTGAAAAGAAAAAAATAGAGGAAAATGTAGCCCACAAGTGTGTATCTTCTTCCTTCATGTGACATCTTGCGTGTGTACACGAGAGAGAAGAAGAGAGATGGGAGTTGAGAGATTCAATCCTAACAATTGGTATCAGAGCGAGGTGCGAGGAGAAGCTGTTTGGCGATGACTCGTCGGCTCGGGCATGTGGCGTCGCGAGCCATGCATGCAGAGGCGAGGCGGCGTGGTCGCTAGCCGGGCTCCCAAGCGTGCGTGCGGCGCGGCCAGCGCATGAGGCGCGCGCGCGGCCAGCGCGGAGTGTGCGGGCAACCAGGAGAAGGCACATGCGCATGGCGCGGCCGGGAGTGCTGCCCAGTTGTGCGCAGGCACGGGAGCACGCATGAGGCGCGTAGCGACGTGGTGTGCGTAGGCGAGCGAGCGTACGCGGGTGTGCACATGTGAGGGCCAGCTTGCGGTGCAGCGTCACGCAGGGGTGCTGGCGCACGTAGGGGGCACCGACGACATGGCGACATCGAGGCTTGCGGCGAGAGGCCGCGGCGACGTCAAGGTACTGCGTTGATGCGGTGGAGACCACGAACGGTGGTGGGAGGCCGCGTTCGTAGAGGTGGCCTTGCGAGGCCGCTATGAGAAGACAGTCGGCGTGATACCGATGGTGTTGTGCAAGGCCACGAGGAGGTGGCTATGCGCAAGAGCCGCATGGAGGTGGCATGACACGGAGGAGGGATCTGTTGGTGGCGTGAGGCCACAACGGTGTCTCGCTCACGCTTGAAGTTGTGTACGGTGACGACGTGTGGTCGCCAGCAGACGTGCATGAAAGGCGGTGTGAGGCCGCCAGGAGAAGTCGGTGTGATGCCGACGGTGATGGTGTGCGGTCGGCACGCGGAAGCACGCGCATTGGTGGCGTGAGAAAGTCGGTGTGATGCCGACGGTGATGGTGTGCGGTCGGCACGCGGAAGCACGCGCATTGGTGGCGTGGCGCGGCACACGGCGCGAAGCGCAACAGCGGTGTGAAACCGTTGTGAGGATTCGGCGTGAAGCCAAAGACGGTGGTGTGAAGCCATTGTTGCTAGAGGCTTCGGTGTGAAGCCGACAAGCACGCCTCGGTGTGAAACCGAGTGGTAGCGGTGTGATGCTGCTGCGAGGAGGTAGTGGTGTGAGGCCGCTACAAGGTGGATATCGGCGTTGGAAAGACGTCGTCCACAAGATCAAGATGCCACGGTGCGTGGTAAGAGGTTGCGAGCGATCCGCAACAGTGGGTCAGCATATCAAGATTAGGGGGGAAATTGTTAGATATAATCTTGATTGTTTTGCATTAGTGGATTAGTGGGTCATTATCTAGTGCATGTAGTGGAGCTAGCGCATGTAGTGGAAGTAGTGGGCTACTTGAATGTGTTAGTGGGGAGGTTACATGTCATATTGTAGCTATAAAAAGCATTGTAACCAGTTTTGAAAAGAAAAAAAATAGAGGAAAATGTAGCACACAAGTGTGTATCTTCTTCCTTCATATGACATCTTGTGTGTGTACACGAGAGAGAAGAAGAGAGATGGGAGTTGAGAGATTCAATCCCAACACTTTTTCCCCTTTTATGAATAGTGCATACAACAGTTGGGCAGGTAAAGCACTGCCCACAGTGCTCCGTGCCGCTATCCTCGCCGCTCCTCTACTTCTACAAGCCGCCTTCGCCGCGCCTCCAAGAGCACGAGCCACGGCACCCCAAGATGACCCAGAACACACCCTGCCTCGGCGAGCTCCCGGGCTACTACGGCTAGCCGGTGAAAGGCCACCCCTCGTGTCGGGAGTCCAGCAGCCTACGGTACATGGTGGACACAGCCTCCTCCATGGCGTGCATGTGGTACCAGAGCACTCCGAGGCAGCGATGGCATTGCCTTGCTGTCCGAGCCGAGGCCCAGCTCTCGGAGCTCTTCTCCCTCCCCGCCGCCGCGTGCCGTGGTCTGGTCCTTGTTGTTAAACGATGATTGCGCCGGTTTCATCCGACTATTGCACAAGGCTTAGCAGCCTATTTATAGTTGGCATTGGCCATAATGGAAAGTAATCTCGTGAGCTCCAATCACGTTTTCATGGTATTAGACTAACCACCGATCCACTCTTCTCTCCCACCTTCCTCTGCCTCACACCGATGGGTGACCAGCACGCTCCGACCACGCAGCACTCGGCGTGCGCCATCAGCGTCGCCAACGTTGTCTCCCAAGTCCCCAAGCTAGAGATCCACGACAACTACTCCTTTTGGCGTGAGCTTTTTCTCGTTGCACTCGGCAAATACAACTTGAAGAAGCACGTTGATGGCAGCCCCCAAGATCCCGTCGACGCCGCCTGGACACAGAACGACTGTTATGTCCTCACGTAGTTTCCTTGTATTAGCTGATTGATTAGCTGCCTTATAAGATCGGTTTCATCCGACTGTTGTACAAGGCTTAGTAGCCTATTTATAGTTGGCATTTGCCACAATGAAAAGTTATCTTGTGAGCTCCAATCATGTTTTCACTCGTGAAGTGGCGGTGGAGGAGCAAGAGAGGGTGAGGCGAGGTGGCGACACGGAGATAACACGGTGGGGGCGGCAGCCCAGTTGACAAAGACAGTTGGAGCGACGCCGAGGGGACCGGAGGGAGAAAGGCAATAAGTTCCGGAGGAAGAAAGAAAAGAGGAAAAGAGGGGTAGTGTGGTCATTTCGTGTGGCTAAAAAAGGGGGAATGATGAAAACAGAAAAAAATAATGATTGCATTTTCTACATAAATGGCAAATCGTGAATTGCATTTTACATGATAGCAAAATGTAGAACGTGGTTCTATTGAGTGATATATTCTAGATTGTTCCTTTCTTTACTGTTGGATCGGAAAACAACAATCTAAATCTACCAAGCTGACGATAAAATCTTCTTATTAGAGTTCTTTTGGTGTTCTGCATACATACAAATCATGGTGAGTTCTGAGTTCGTGGTTCCCTGAAGAATGCTCCTGACTTCACTGTCATGGTTAGTTGGTAACAACAAGAAGACAAGTTATCTCACTCACATGGTACCTGTAAATTCAGCTTCATTTCTCTCTTATTGTCTGATATGCTATGCAGCACTGGCGAGTGCTTCTTCGGGAGAAGGACCATGCCAATATTGATGGAGCCATGCAGATGATGAAGACATGGCTACGAGATTTCAGAAGCAGGGGAAAAGGATAAGCAGCTACAGTGTTGGTCCCTGATTTTTTTGGAACTTTACAATTGTCGATGTGTGATGCTGTGCCATCCTAGCGTTTGTGTGTTTTGAATTCTGGCTGAGGTAGTTTTCGTGTTCGTTTAATGTTGTGCTGGTAAACCCCAGCCTGCCCGGCTAACTTGTTATTAGCTTTCAATTAAAAGCTAGGTGATCCTGTCGTCTAAAAAAATAAATTCAGTTTCAGTAGAACAGGAAACCTATGCAGTGGCATGCATTTGACGGCTATAAGAAATAACCTCAAGATGAAATCTCTAAACAAGCTTAATTAGAACGTTTTTTATATCAAGATTATAAACTCAGAATGGTCCAGAATATCTGGATCAGTTTGGCAAAAAAGTCCAACAAGTTTTTGGCAAATGGGCACTTCACGAGTTTTGGGCTCATTTAACACGTTTTTAAAGCGAAACAGCAAAAATAACACCCATGCGAATGAAATGTCAAAAATAGCACCCCTATCGTGCAAAAACAACGCGGCATGGAGTCTGCGCACCCAGTCCACGGCAAGACACATGACGACCTCCCAGCCAGCGACTGTTGGCCTGCCGCGCACCTAGATCGCAGCAGGTGTTGTGTGCAGGCAGGGGTGCCATTTGACTTGCCGCGACGTTTTCGTGCAGCAGGGGTGCTATTTTTTGCTATTTTAGATTTTAGGGTTATTTTTGCTATTTTACTTCAAAAAAGGTTGTTTGGTTTGTTACCCATATTTACCTTACCAAAATTTAACTATGCCTCCAAAATTTGGCCAATGTTTGCTTCACTTCCAAAATTTGGCAAGCCCTTGAAAATTTGGTAAGGCCTAGGTCATACTTGCCAAATTCCTAGGCGATTTCATGTTTGAAATGACTATATTTTCTAAACCGTGTATCTGATTTATGATCCGTTTGAACCGTTGTATTTCTTGTGATTTAATCAACAAAACAAGACCTATATTACATATATTTTGGTACCAAAAAAAGATGACATGTGGGGCCCACATGCCATACTGACAATTTTGACAAGTGTTAGCATGGTTGCAATCTAAACACATTAAATTTCAGCATTGTCCGCGAATGGTATGGCTACAATCCAAATACCATTTTTTGCCTAGTTTTTGATAATGCCAAAATTTTGATCTAGCCACTTGGGGTCATAAACGAGACAGACCTAAATGATCCAAAAGCTCGGAACTTCACTTGCCTTCCTCATTTCAAGATATGCCGCAAGTCAGATGGAAATAAATTCTAAGAGGGGTCTCTGAGGCCCCTCTCCCTGCGCCGTTTGATCTAGGAGAGAGAGGAGAGACCGACGGGGGTGAGGGGATCCAACGGTGCCGGGAGGGCGTCGCGGATGTACCCACAAATCTTAATGTTGCAGGAGACAGGAGTAACCTTTGGAGTAATGGCTCATTATTGAAGCTACTGAAGAAATCTCTTTCAGTGCAGAAAACACATGCATGTTCTGTTGCGCAAGTGAAGCAATCTGCAACAAGTTTTAATTTTCTGAATAGCTCCGATCTGTTCTCATGATATTCCTGATAAAACAATAAATAAAATTTTGAAACAAAAATTGTTCAACTGAAACAGCCACCGGTTACAATGCCTTCTTTAAAACCTTTTTATTTCTTTCGAATTTAAATAACAAATTATAAATGTAATCAAATTACAAGCCTAATTGAGTTTACAAAACAGACACGTAGACAAAATACCACAAAACAAAAGGAGGATGCCACCAGTCCATCCTCCAACGATGGATTACCAGCTCACAAACAAATGAAGCTCTAATCCAATAACAAAGCACAGCTTCCTGTGCATGACAAACAAAACAGACCAAAACAAGAACTAAGGTATGCAAATTGCGGAGGGGCTCCAGCCCTGTGCAAAGAATAGGTTTCTATGAATAGCTTCAGAACCGATAAGCAAACTCTTCAATGTGTCAAAAAGGGAAGCAGAAGAAATCCATGTACTTTATCCCATGCAGTATTTGACCTGCAGGGAGATATGAAGCCAAATTCAGTATCACAAGGATGATAAACAATTCGATGAACCAATTTAGTATACTATTAGTCTAATGATTGCTCAAAATAGAAATTGTAAAGCATTAAACAGGGACACGTTATCTGTCTTGCAATGCTGAAATCTGACCAAGATGAAACTCTGAAGAAGAGTAGTATCAGAGGATCATTCACTTCAAGTAGTAGTATCAGAGGATCTCACATAGAGCTTCACCTAAAAATGTATTGAGAGCCCATCTGAGGAACTGAGTTTATGCTTAAACTCCCATTAACCCATGTAACATAGGGGGAGAGCTTGAATCTCTCGACACAATGGTGCCTGAACTTATTTTAAAAATCACATCACAAAGAGTTTGTTTGGAGGAGCTCCAGACCACGGTAAATTACTAAATACTTAAGTTCAAGCCCCTCTAAACAGACCATGAAAAACTAAACAATGGTATAGCCATTGTTCACATAATATGTTAGGGTTAAACTCTATATAGTAGCAACCTTGTCCGTGTGAAGATCTAATGAATTCATGATATGGTATAATATGTCCATTGAATGCTAAACAAGCTATTGTGGTTCAATATCTTATTAGTAAAATATCTCATCTACCTTGCTTTATTGAGTTGTAAATGACAAATATTTTCATCAAATTTATTTTACAGAATCATCAAGACCAATCAGTGCAAGAAATTGGACTTGTAAATAGTCAGTAGAGCTAAAATCAGATAGATCATACATGCAAAGGTGTACAAAAGGTATTTTCCTTTTTCATATGCCATCTAAGAACCCATAACACAAGGACAAAACAATGATAATCATTCAACTGCAGAAGTGTGTTAGAAGAACTACATGAGTCCAGAAAAACTGGTGTACTGCAAAACTCAAACACCATTTTTGTTGCTACATGGACAAATTCAGAACTGTGTATAATCTTTTTAACCTTTTTACAATTAGACCAAGGCAGCCTGTGATAACCAGGATAAAAAGAAACACGCAACCAACAGCCTAGAGTCAATTCAAATTTCTCATGTGCAAATGAAATAAAGTTCTTACACAAA
This sequence comes from Ampelocalamus luodianensis, assembly GCA_036346255.1. NCBI lineage: Eukaryota > Viridiplantae > Streptophyta > Magnoliopsida > Poales > Poaceae > Ampelocalamus > Ampelocalamus luodianensis. The sequence continues at coordinate 62,154,467 of CM070633.1, read as the reverse complement.
TGAATAGCTCATGTGCAAAGAAGAGGCATATGGTATTTGTTTGTGCTCACCTAAAAGAGAAAATTGGTGTTCATAACAATGCCCCGAAATAAAATATGTGTCTGAGCAACTTCATGCATACTATATATGCTCCAGTGCAGTATGCAATTGCGGAACTCTCCGCCTAAATAATGGCTCAAGACGGAAGGATGGAACACCACGCAGCCACCGTTTAATGTCATACATTTCATTCCAGGCTTGCACAATTTCATCAATCTTGAAGCCCAAACCTAAGAAGCAAAGGGGGTAATCTTAGAAACAAGTGTTCCAATGTTTTTGAGCATTCAATGATATATTTGAAACATAAGATTGGAAAGATCAGCATATTAAACAAGGTAAATAACAGCATTTGCGGATCACTGTCTCATCACACTAATGACACCAAAGGCACACTATGAAACTCAACCACAAGCAACTAGTGAATGCCATGTACTCATATGTAATAGATCAGTTTTTTTTACACATTTTTATTAGAAATTATCTCTAATACTAGAAAAATATTTAAAAAGATTTAATGACAATAGCAATAATACTAGGTGAACTTCCCTAAAAATATGTCCAAATAATCAGTTTAAGGTTATCAACAGGATCACCAGCAAATGCAAATTCAGAATATCAACTGTACAAGGGTTCACAGAGCAAATAGTAACCATCTTGCATATTATTTTAGTATTCTCCAACAAAATCAACAATATAATACCCTCAGGAGGACATGATGAAATAAAAAGGTTAAAATTCTCTTACCATCTTTGGCAGTTTCATTGGCACAATGGTTTTTTACCAACACAGCAATGTCTGTAGCTGAAGCTCCTCCAAGTTTAAACTTTTCAATAGCCGCCATCAGACAATCCTCCCACATTGGAAGGCCTAATTTAAATTCCACAACTGAACGCTCATAGAGTAACATACCCCATAAAATGTTTATTTGAGACCTCATATCGGAAGCCTGTTCAGCCGCATCATCAGTGGATACATCTTTGATATACTCCTCCAAGCCCATCCTCTCTAGCACAATATTTTCCTGGGTAGGTTTGGATCGATTCTTTAGACGCTGTTCTTCCATTTCCTCCCACATTTCTGTACCCCTCTCCATGTTATCCTCAGCTTTATTGAAGAGCTCCAAGACTTCGGATGAAGGCCACGTGTCCAGATCTGTGTTACTACCAATTGCGTAATACCATGACAGTTTGGCTTGCTCAAACTCCTGGTGTGCAAGTGCAAGAAAACCTTCAAAAAAGTTCGGCTTGGCCTTCACGGCCTCTTCATATCTCCTCCCAGCCTTGTTGTACTCTTCCCTTGCCCACTCGTACGCTTCCTTCACTTGCTCAAGCACCAATTCCCTTGGAGAGTCTCCTGACAATAACAACCTCTTCCTGGCTCGAGACATATGAACATTACCCCAGTGAAAAAAAGCAAGTGCTGCCATCTCCTGGAAGTTACCCTCGGCAAGCTGAAACACCTCCTGGGCTTCATCAGTAGTAATTATGTCCTCAATGGCCTCAGTGTACAGCTTCATACTGACCTCATGGAGGTCCAAATACTCATCAGAGCTGACCCCAGCATGGTTCTTGAAAAGCCGAGCAAATTGCACAATCCAATCATCTATGCAAGTCACCGTGCTCCTTTCCTCATCCTGCCTATTGCTTCTGGTACTTCCACTATCCGAAGTGCTGTTCATATTTCTCTCCAAAGGCCCGCTATTGGCATCATGAATGTAAGGTTCATGCTCCGGGTTGGCCTCAGTGACATAGAGCCGAAGTGAGCTCCCTGGCTCAGCCAAATCCTGAGCCCATTTCAACTCATCCTGGTTGGTGATTGTCACAAGGTCACCCTCCCTGTCCTTGTACTTGACGAGAACAGCCTTCAGCCCGGGGAACTTGCCCCGGACAGCTTCGCGCAGCTGTGCCATGCTGCAGCTCGCCGGCACCTGTGCCCACCGTATGTCCTCACCAAACACAAGCTTCACCTGCCTCGGTGGCTCCTCCACCTCCTTAACGGCTTCCCCTGACTTCTCCTCCTCCTCCTCCACAGCAGCTGCGGCTGCCTTGGCCGCCGCCTTCCGGCCCCTCTTCTTGCGGGGTTTCTGCTTCGGCGCAGCAGCAACCACCTCCTCCGGCGTGGGCATGACCTCCTTGTCATCCAACACAATCCCCTTCTCCTCCATGACTTTCTTGACCCTGTCGGCCACATCGAGCGCCGTGAGGTTGTTGGGCTCGACGGTGAGCACCTTGTTGACGTCCCGGCACGCGAGGTCGACCCTCCCGAGCGCCTCGAAGCAGCGCGCCCGCTTGAGCAGCGCCTTGCTGTACTTGGGTGAGGCCTCGAGGGCCATGTTACACTCGTTGATGGCGCGGTAGTGGTCGGGGGGGCTCATCTGCATGTAGCATGCGGCGAGGTTGCTGCGGAGGTAGGCGACGTCCGTGTGGCCCCTGGGGAGCAGCTTGATGGCCTTCTCGTAGTTGAGGAGCGCGCGCTCGTAGTCCCGGCGCTGGAAGAGCTTGTTGCCTTCCTCCTTGAGCTCCTCCGCCATGTCGGTGAAGATGGTCTCGTCGCCGTCGAGGACCTTGGAGCCGGAACGCTCCAGCGCCGGCTTGCCGCCGTGGTCGCCGGGCTTGCCGCCGTGGTCGCCGGGCTTGCCGCCGCCGCCGGAGGCCCTCTTCTTCTTCAACGACGGCTTGCCCATCTCAATTCGTTTGTTCTTGGGCAAATCTTCCAATCCGGTGGAACCAAGGTGGAATTAGCTAAAAATCCCGCCTTTCTCCCCGCAAATCCCCAATTCAAAGCAAGGATTCGAAGCTGCGGCGGCTCTCCTCAAAACCCAAGGAATCCCCAAGAAGGGAGGAGGAGGAGACGAAGAAACCAAGTCAAAGCTGGGAGGACAAGAACGGAAACAAACAAGGCAAAGACGTGTCCGGAACAGGGAATAATCTCGGGTTGGGAAGTGGGGGAATTGTTAGGATGCGTGGAACCAAATAAACGAACAAACTGCAGCCGTGCTTCCCCTCTGTCTTTACGCAAGCAACCAAAACGAACTGAACTTGCAGGACAATATTCTAGCCTAGTGCGGTGTGGCGAGACGCGAGCGTGGCGTGGAACAGCTGCTAAAGAAGAAGAAAGGAAATGGCTGGTATTTTTTGGTGGTTTTTTTGGGTTGTTTAGCGTGTGTTTGGGGTTGGTTGGTCTGCGGCTGCGGGTATACGGCATCGGGTCGGCGTCGGCGGGCGCGCGAGCGTGTGGTGACATTGACAGCCGAGACGCGGGCGCCGCCAGGGTGGCCAATGCGCTGGACGGATGCGAAGTGGCGCCGATTGTTACATGCCCAAATGGGTCTTCCCGCGGCATGACCTGGTCCTGGTAAAAGTAAAACCAGCGCTAAGCCGCGCGCGACCGCCGCCGCGCTGCATTAGATTAGGGTTTCTTCCGCGCTGTCCCTTGCTTTCGCTAGCCGCTTCGGTTAGGCTGGGCAAGCAAACTTACCGGCATCAATTGGGCCCGATAAAGCCCATGGGTCAGTTCTGTACGGTTTGAGAGCGATGGGCCTTCTCCAACGATCCATACACAATCAGTTGGCCGAGGCTACTGGCTATTTTTGAAAGTAAAGAGGCTACTGGCTATTTTTGAAAGTAAAGAGGCTACTGGCTATCGTGATAAGCATATGAACTGGAACTTTTTTTATTAATTATTTTTTTTAAAAAAATTATTTTAATGTTAATTTTAGCGTACTTTATTTCTAATTCTGACTTTTTGGATCATGTCACGGGTGATGAAATAACATTATCACGCCATAGAATAAAACCGCTAAAAACACACTTTTTGTCACGTCATGCGTGACCAAAATAGTTAGAATTGAAAATAAAGTGTGATAAGTTAACTTAAAAATAAAATTTTAAAAGGGTTAATTAATAAAAAAAAGTTCCATAAGATACGTTTAACTAGAAGGCCCAGACAAACTATGGGCCTAAAATATCCCGGCCCGGAGGGTATCTGTCTGAGCCGTGCATATATGATGGGTCGGTCTAGATAATACTCCCCAGCGACGTTTCTCGGGCTGGCCCACTTGCACGCGGAGTTATTACCATAGTTCTTCTCCGTGACGTGCTGGGACCAATCAGCGCCTGCCAAGTCAGGCTCCCCACCCTCTCCGACGTGCGGGTCCCAATCCGTCACGGGAACCCAGCACGACTTTACTTCCCCGTTCCTCTCCCATGAACGCGACTAAACAGTGCGAAAAGGGGAAAAAAAGGGGGAACTGAACTGAAGTCGCCGGCGCCGCCGCGGCAGGAGCGGGAGCATCAGCAGCGAGTCCCGGCGATCTCGGCGACGCAGAGGGGAAACAGGGCGGGAGGAGAGGCCACAGGATGCATTCGTTCGGGCACCGCGCGAACGCGGTGGCGACGTTCGCGGTGACGATCCTCGCCGCGATGTGCTTCGCAGCCTCCTTCTCCGACCACTTCAACTCCCCCTCCCCCACTGCCTCCGTCAAGGTATCTTCACCTTTAAACCCCTCCTCTCCCCTGCCCCGTACTTGATCCCTGTCGCCTTGCTAGGCTTAATTCGTCGTCAGGAGCGTGGGCTGCTCGATCTGCCTGTAGACTCTAGTTGATTAGCTCGCCCGATCTCTCGCGAATTCATCTGTTGTGCTCATGCGTTCTGTACCGTTTGAACTGCGCAGATCTTGAACATAAACTGGTTCCAGAAAGAGGCCAATGGCAACGACGAGGTGATTGTCTAAATTGGTGAAAACAGCTTGAGATTTCGTTCAGAGACATGTCATGGACTCTTACAATTGTTCGTTCTATGATCTGTTTAGGTTAGCATGACGCTGAACATTTCGGCCGACCTTTCATCTCTGTTCACGTGGAACACAAAACAGGTAATGTGTATTTCTGGTGCCTTATGCCCTTTTCCGTCAATGTCCACTGTTTCTATATTATTACCAAATCAAACAAAGGTGCCACTGTTCCTATATTATTACAAAATCAAACAAAGGTGGTGACTATTCTAGAAAGTAAGGTGTTAGCTTAAGGTAGAAGGTCTCTACCTTCTTTCCCTACAAGGAAACGATGTAAGATAGTGATAGAAGGATCAAGTCAGTTTGCAACCATAGTGAAATAGGCTACACTGAAAAAATGGAAAGGAAGGCAAGTCCTCCGCCGCATGAGAAGTATCTTTAGTGGGTGAAATGAAGTGAATTTTTTTATCTCTATGTTTTGGCAGACCATGATTTACATTTTATAGTGACTCTTGGGTGTTCCACAATGATCCCGTGGCAAGTAGATTGGAGATTTATTGTCTAAAAATCTGTATATAGTTTTATGATTTTACAGTGCCACTGAAGTTCTAATTCACCTGATCTCTTAATTCAATGCAAAACTTCAGAAGTTTCTATTGCTTCTAGCATGCTTAATGTTACTTCTCTTGGATTGTTGTAGGTGTTTGTTTTTGTGGCGGCTGAGTATGAGACTCCACAGAACGCCTTGAATCAAGTAAGTTCATCGATGATTATTCTTGTATTGATACTATTATTTCAAATATGTTTATGCCCTTTTCTTCTGTATGAAAATCAAAACGCTGACAATCATATATCAAGCATCACTTTTTGTATAGGAGGAACGAGTATAAAATGTTGACATATTGAACCTTTTAGGTCTGATGTTTGTTATTTAATAAAGATTGCATGCCTGAATTATAGTGCCTCTAGAAAAGTGGTACATCCTGTTGAAGAAAACCCACCCAACCACAATAGAACCAAGAGGTTTTTGCTTCAGTACACACTGCTATGATGCTTGCACTAGTATCTCACATAATCCTGTGGGCCAGTATGGGTGCTCATGTGATTATCATTTACTACAAGGCTCTGCGACAGCTACCCATACGAGCATGAATCTTTGACTGGTGATGGTAGCTCAATTTCAGGCAATTGGCATATACTTGTGGCTTGCAGTAATGGCACACACCTTTTTTCTTTGTCTTCTCGTCAACATAGATTAGGAGCACCATAGATTAGGAGCACCGGCAGATGCATACACCAAATGTTTGTTGCTTTGTTTAGATACAATAAGAGATTGGTCCAAGCTATATTTGGGGGGTGAGGTGGACATGTTAGTTTCCCCTCCACTTACCTAAGTGGACTGACCACTTTGTAAGGCAGAAATGCTTGTATTAGATGATCAAATTTCAATTTCGGGCCTGGTTACTGCTAAGCAGCTGTTAGGGTGGTAGTACCACCAGTTCATCACAAAAGCTCAACAATGAGGGTAGTAAAAAAACTCAAAACCAATCAAATTCAGCTAAAATTTAGTTTATTTCTCTTATCCTCTGTTATGATGCTTCATTTTGAACAGTTTCATTAAACTGTTATAATGTGCTCACTCAAACTCATCCTAAATGAAATAAACTAAGGCACCCAGTTTAACCTATTCTGCTGGTCTGCCTTTTGCCTGCATCGTTGATTTGCCATTTCCTTCTGAATTTTCGAACCCTATACATCTTTTTTGACGAGAAACAGTAAGGGAGGCCCCTGAACCCTGTACATCTTAGTATGACTTAGTGGAAGACCTGTTATTTTAACCTATTTGAGCCAATGGTATTAATTTCTTGTATCAGCTGGCTATTGAGGCATTTCCCGTGTCTGCAGCCACTATCTTTTGTAATTCACGTTTTGTTATCTTATAATTATTATGGTAATGATGACATTGGGTTTATATCACAGGTTTCCCTTTGGGATGGCATTATACCAGCAAAGGAGCACGCCAAGTTTTTGATCCATACCACCAATAAGTACAGGTTTATTGACCAGGCAAGCACATTACTTTGTTTGCATGTTAATTTAGTGCAATTCATCAAATGTGATTACTGTCACTGTGATTTGTCTTTTCGCATTTCAAAGATTTTTATAAGGACTTATGCTTGGAGTAGATCTATAAATCTTTTTGCTTGATAATTGTAATGTGTTTATTTTGAAATCTGAAGGGATGAAGACTTTTTCCCTTTTCCGCATGTGGTTTTTGAGATAGGGTACTACAATTGGTCCAGCACCATGTGTTATCAATGTTTTTTACTCAATAAAAATTCTGAACTACGTAGGCTCTATGATGTTTGAGATAGAGTACAATGATTTGTCCTGAGCATACATCATCCATTTGTACCTGACCATCAGCTTTTGGTGGCCACTGCTGCTATCCCTTAACTGCATTAATCTTGCTCGTGTAATGTACATCCAATCTTCAAGTTGATGACAAAAATTCTCCCTTTTCATTGTTGGAGAACCATGCCATGTTCTGTTCTTTGATCATTGCATACTTGCTGTAAGTTGCAACCGTTTATCCAATTATTTTGTACTACCACACATTATTCTTCTGAAATTGCATTCTTGTCCCCTTTTTATCTGGATACAGGGAAGCGATCTAAAAGGCAAGGATTTCAACTTGACAATGCACTGGCATATTATGCCAAAGACCGGCAAGATGCTTGCAGATAAGATAGTCATGACAGGTTATCGGCTCCCTGAGCAGTACAGATAGACCCTGAGCAAGCTGATGGACGCTGTGCTATGCAAATGCAATGGTTATTACAGGGAGCAGGCCTGCATGAAGGTTTAGTAGCAGTGACATAGCTGATGCTGAACTTTTTGTTCTAATCTTAGCCGAACAAGTAATCTTATGAGCTTGTATTTTAGCTGAAACCAGGCGAAACAAAGTTACATTGTTGAAGAGATACTGCATTTTTCAACTTTGATTCGTCCGTTCAGAAGTTGAGAAAGAGAACTTGATAGAAGCAACTGTCTAGAGCCCTTTAATCAAGCCCATGCGCTGCAAAGCACGTTGATTTTCATGTTTGCAGTACCCAATCCATATAGTTGCAAAATGATAAGTTTTTGTAGCATGAAGCATGCCTTTGATTTGCCGCTTGCTTGCAAAAAAAAAAAAAAAATCAACTTGCAAGGAAGGTATTTTGATTTGAGTAGAGTGCCCGACTCAATCGACGACGTCCTCCCACCCGATGTTGTTAAAAACTTAAAATTGGTGGTGTTATGCGAAAAGATCGTTTACATCGCGTGTTTTGTACAACTCATGACAAAGTAGGTGATGTAATGTTCAATTTACTTTTATTGAAAAAAAAGTTGTTGCAACGAGGTTAAGTACATCTGTAACTGCCACAGCCAGACCGAGCAAGCAAGCAGAGCGTGGCTCCGGTGTTCATGACCATCCGTAGCGATGACGACCGTGAAAAGATAATTCCCTGTCCCATCTCAGGGGGGATTTTGTTTTATTATTTAATCTTTTTTTAGTAATATTTTAAAGTTAACTCGCTAACTTTATTTTCAATTATGACCTCTTTGGTCATACCATAATACGCGACGTGATTAAACCGTTCTGTCACGTCATTTACCACGGTGTGATCAAACCTACCACGCAAACTGTCATGTGCACGACGTGCCAACGTGGAGGATTTGCGTGGCCCAGGCCTTGTCACGCTAGTATTCACGGCATAGCAGGACCCTTTGCCACACCGTATTTAATGGCCTGAGTAAACTGTGTCGATGTCCTGCCACGTCACGTCCATTAGCGTGGCAAACCTGCATGTGATGCTCTATGGTGCATTTGATTACCTGCAAATTTGTCTGCTTCATATCATGTGGGCTGGCCTGCATATATATCACTGGTGTGTACGTTTGAAAATGTAAACCTGATTCTAAACATAGCATTGTAATCCTTTCACAAGTTCACTGTCTTCTGTGTCTATATACATCGTATTTAACATTTGATTTTACATGAAAAATTGGTCAAAATGGTAAACTTGATTTGAGCTAGCAAGAAATGAAGAGTGCTAACTGAATGCCCAACCCTCGACAGTAGTTCCTTTTTCAAACCTGCGTTATTCCTATTTTGAATTAAGAGATAGATGAATAGCCAGCCACATCCCATTGCATGGATTGGTGGTGCTCTTCATGACTTAGGGGTCGAAGACTATTAAGTGGTTTTTTTTTTCTTTCAAAATACGTCTTTTGGACCTTTATATTATGGTGTGTCCCGTCTTTTGTTTGACGCTGTTAAGCATGCCTTGCCACGCCAAGAATTAAATAGAAAATCCGCCCTCCTCTTGAAAATATTTGGGTTTAGGGTACGCACAAGCGCGCTGTTGTCACGGTTGTAGTGTTTGCTGAACCGATTCCATTCAAAAAAGAAAAAGAAATTTGAAATAAACTTTATAATGTAGTTGCGAATTACATGACGCGCAGGATTTGGTTATGTGTATCAGAAACGGCAGCATGTACGAATCAACAAACTGAAATACACCTATGATACGTGTGCGCCTTTTTGGAATAGAAAAAGGTCGATCGCAACGAAGTTAATTAGTTTTGGCAGCCCATCGCTCCCTTCTCCTTATCTCCTGACTACCCGCGGTGGCGGCCAGTCTCGATGTCAGCCATGTTCTGTGAGACGGTTTGGACGATTGAATGATGTTAAGATAACACAACGCATGGCTAAATTAATAATTAGGATACAAATTGAACATAACTTAGCTCTTCGATCTGGATTGCATGCATCTGCTTTCTCTCGGAAGTTTGCTAACTAAGGCACCTCAGGTACATTTCAGTGCCTTTCCAGAGGGAGAATGTGCGACATGTTTAAGCTCTATCACCTGGTCTTTGATACTTGCAATGATCTAACAGAACCGAAGCAGTTCAAAGGTTTAGGCAACCTAACTCGCGGTATGTGAACTTTGGCATTGGATTTCAGTTCCCTATTGGCAGACTAACTTCCCTTCAGGAAGTACATGCATTCTGGGTGCAACCAAAGAAAGGTTATCGAATCAGAGAGCTAAGGGATTTACAAAGTATCCGCAGTATCAAATTGCTAGGTCTTGAGAACATCACGAGCCCTGAAGAAGCTGCAGAAGCCAAACTATGCGAGGAAAAACACCTCGACTCATTGTTGTTAGAATGGTCCAATCTTAGTCATGGGAGACAAGGGACACGAGACCTGGTACTCGATCAGCTGCAACCAAACACAAATATTCAAATATCTCAGTATTGTTGGGTACCATGGTGCAAGACTTCCTGGATACTAATCTATCTCTTGTAAATCTTGTGCGCCTCAAACTTAAGTGCTGCGTGAATTGGGAGACCCTCCTTTCACTTTGGGAGCTGCATTTGCTCAAGCAAATTAAGTTGCAGTATCTTTTGAGATTGAGGCACATTGGCAATATATCCGATAGTAATAAGATGAGACATATCTCAGCTTCAGAGGAGACGAATGAATTTGTCGACAAATGCCTGCCTCCTTTTCTTGATACTTGGCAATTGAAGGCTGTCCAGAACTTAGTGAACTACCTCTTCTACCTCCTACTGTGACACAGTTGAAGATAGATCGTGTTGGGTTAATGACTCTCCCAAGAATTGCTGTGTTACATGACAATGAGCGAAGGGGGTCACCATCAATGCTCTCTCGTCTCCTTTCACTCCACATCAGGAATTGTGCATTACTAACTTCTTTGGCACAAGGCCTTTTCAAGCAGGAAGAACATTAGCAAGTTCTTGAAGTACTGACAATTGAACGTTGTGAAAATTTGGAGCATGTGCCATGGGGATTTGCAAGAATGATTTCACTTAGAATCTGGACTATCGAAAAATGTCAAATTTTGGCACTAGCAAACGAGGTAAGTAGTATACTTCTACCAATGTCACTTGAGAAGCTCTCTGTTATTCGTTGCGGCGGCCTTGTGCTCCCACTACTTGCATCTCTTCAAGGCCTCAGCAAACTTACCAAGTTGGAGCTGTCGCATTGTTCATGTCTTGAGTCTCTTCCAGCAGCAACAGTCTTCAAGACTTTGACAGCACTGCAGGAGTTCCGGATACGAGGGTGCGAAAACTTGGCGTCCTTGGGTGGCCTCGGAGCCCTTCCATATGTCAGAGCTGGAAATCAGGGACTGCACCAAGCTCATAGATGTTGCATTGGCACAACCTCCATATCTGGCCAATGGCGGGGAAGGTGAACATTGTGTGGGTTGCTATCTCTCACCACCCCCTACTGCTGGTGAACATGTGCCAGAGCAATGTTGAATAATCCTTAATGCTGTTTAAGTTTCAGTTTTCTTTCAGTTTTGTTTGCATGACAAGAGAGTGACTGACCCAGTCAATGGGGCGGATCCTCTTTGGTTCATGGGTGTTTAGCTGAACACCCAAAAATTTTGAGGAAAAAATCAGTATATATGATGTAGAATATAAGTATATACTGAAAATTGAATTCGTTCGTTCTTCAGTTGCCTGTCGGGAGCGTGTGGCCACTCCAGGCGCACCGCGCACCCTGTCCACTCACAGGCGCGCTGAGGGCACAGCCCACAGGCCGACAGGAGGAATCAAAGGCCCAACCCCCAAGCCTATTTCCTCATTCCTCAAGACCTCAAAGTTCAAACCCTAACTTGCTAAATCCCAATCGGCTCCAGTACTGCGATCCATCCTTGCTCTCTTGCTCGACGGCACCGGCGCCGGCGGCGGGCGGGCGCAGGCGCCGCCGCGTCGGAGACCACCAGGCGGGTGCCGGAAGGGGCGCGGCGAGCACCGCCGCGCGGCGCAGGCATGGCGCGGCGCCGATCGCAGAGGCGGGCGCCGGCGGGAGGCCGAGGCGGGCGTCGGGGCTCGGGCCACCGGCCGGCGCGAGCGAGGGCGAGGCGGGTGTCGGGGCTCGGGGCCACCGGGCAGTCTTGGCGAGGCGCGGCGGGCGCCGGGAGGCGAGGCACCGAGGCGTGGCGGTGGCGGTGGCTCGTGGTCGGTCGCTCGGGGCTGCGGGCTGCGCCATTTCTTGATTTCTTCAATCGCCGAGCCAGCAAGCCGGGAGTTCCAGTGCCACCGGCGAGCATGTATAACCCCATGGTCTATGGAGAGAAAATATTGTATTTATGCTTATTGTAGATAACCCAAATGAATTGTGGTCTGATTCACGAGTCTTCAATCTTGTATTTGTGTGTATTGTAGATAACTAGATATTATAGCTTTGAAAAATGGAGAAGAAGTCAGGCGATTTGAAATCTTTGTGGTCCGAGCCGTTAAGAGACATAAGAAACCATCCACCTCGACGCTTGAATCGAAATATATTGAAAGCAATGTTAAGAACCAGATAGAATGTCCTTCCAATGAGTTGCAATTGGCAGTGTATACACATAATGATAGTGACACCCTAAGGACAGAATCGGTCCAACCGGAGATAGGCGCAATTAGTACTTCCATTATTTTCTTAATTATTTTATAATTTCTTTAAATTATTTGAGAATTGAAATGTTATCTCCCATACAAACAATTAGTACTTCCATTATCTATTATTACTATTGTGGATCTTTATGTTCTATATTGATCAATATTTTTGTAACTTCGAACACACATCTTAAATATCCTGGATCCGCCCCTGCAGTCATGCTGCCTTGAAGTTTCCGTTTCTTTGCATGGGGCGTTACTTGGTTGAGGCACGTTGGTGTGCAAAAAGTTTATGGCCATAATGGTGTAGGCAGTGACTGCATTGTAACAGCATCAATTAGTAGTTAGTGACTGTATTTGTAAACGCATAGTGTGTCTTTTGATTAGAATAAAAGGAGAAGAAAACCAAAGAAAAGCTACGGCAGTTGAGTAGCACCAAAATCAGTTTGTGTGTTCTGTTTGCTGTCCACGCTAGTGTGTGTGTTCTCGTGTCCAGGCATTTGAGCGTTCATGTGCGTAGACACTGGCGGGTTAACAAGCAATGGCTGCTGCAGAACGGTGTCTCGCTCAAGTCGATAAACATATGGGGCGCCATGTTCCTGGAATCAATGCCCTCGGGCATGAGAGACCTCCCACAGGAGCAGTGGGGGTGACGCCCGTCTACAGTCAGTTCCAATCCTCCCCTCCTCTGTGTGGAAACTGGAAGTCTTGCGCTCTGATATTTCACTGAAGAAGCGGTGAACATGTCCTGGAGGTGACAGCAGAATCAACACCTGCAAATATCCTACTATGTCATCGGCCTGATTCCTCGGAAGCGATGGTACGTGCTATTTTTGTGTTGAGCATACTGAATGTTGTTGCATCCTCTGCAATTGGACTAACCATTTTAAGTTTTGCAGAATCGACTTTGCCTGAATAATTTCCTATTCTCGTCTTATGGCCGAAGATCAAGTGAAGACGCTCACTGAAGAATTGATGAGAAAATTCTGGCGCCTTATCTTCCTTCTTTCCTTCGAAGTTTCCGGTATATGCTTTAGACAGTCATCCAATTTTACAGAGACACATCGCATCTGACAATGCTCATTACTTGTCTGCATGATCACCGCAGCGCCGGCAGGGACGACACGGCTAATTAAAACGGGAGACGCTGAGCATTGGCGACCGTCACGACACTGACGACGGCCCAGCCTCCGCCCGTGTTATATTCCGTGTTATACTCTGATACCTTTCTTATGTGTAACAATTTTTGTATCGGATTAAAGTTTGTGAGATACGACATGAGCGTGCACGGTATCAAGAACGAAGTAGATGAATCTCGTAGAGAATCAAGATAACGGCGACAAAACAACCACGACGAGAGAGAAAAATTTGGTGAAGCCGACCGCAAATTCGTTAAGTACGACTTCAAACGAGTACAAAGGATTATAGCTCTCTCACAACTCTAACCTTTTAGGACTATCGGATAGTTACTGCTAGAAACTACTCGAAGTCCGTATGATTTAAATGTATCCGGCCTGGTCCATGAGCGTAAGCCGAAGGACGGACGCATTCTATTCCCCACTCCGGCCTCCACGTCGTCGAAAAGTACTCAACTCAAACATTTGAAAAGCGTACGAAGCCAAGCTTTCTTCGTTGCAGTTTGCGTTTCATGTGTCAGATCTGGACGTGTGAGCTCCTCTTGGCTGTAAAACTTTATTGTTTTTGAAAGTGGTGGCTGTAATTTTTTTTTGAGAACTGCTATACATCTTTCAATTTTAGTGCTCTGTGATTGGTAAGAGAGAGGGAGAGAGGGTGGAAAGTGAGATTAGATTAGGGATATAGGGGTGGGGGTGATATCTGGAGCATTGGATCTCCATCTGATGACTCAAAAAGTGACTGATTTCCAAGAAAAAATCAGTCGCATGTTGTATAGGCACTCCCTTTTTTTTTATCAGTTTCTTTCGTATAATAGAAAGGAACTGTGGATCCTTGTTGGTCCTTGGCTCTAGATCTTGCGATTGTCTCAAAAACAGCGGGCCTTCCTTTTCGTTTTGCATCCCGATAGCTGAAACGCTGCTGTAAATTCCAAACCATTTCCATTTACGCAGAATTTTCCATATGGACTGACTGCTAGACCACGCAAAGAAACACCAAATGAAAAGGTGAAAGGGATTAACGCTAGCTTTTTAAGTCCTTATTAACGATAGCCTTTTAAGTTTTAACCCTTTCTTTCCTGGACATTGCGAGACCTTAATTACACAAATACGGCGCAATTAAACTCGCGCATGCTACATTGACCAGCGCACCAAAGCTATCTTTCTTCGGTACACTAGACCACCAGTGACTAACTAACGAATTCAAGCTCGACAGGAAGAGAAGAAGAAAAGTCACTGCTCAACGTGGTCTTTGATATCATTCCAAGAAAATGCAACCTCGCAAAACTTTCCAAAACCTCCACCAACCTGGAACGGACTCGATCGGCCGGCCAACGTAAGTTAGAGGACTAGGAGCGGTCCAACCGGTGCGGCATCCAATCGGGTTTTTAGCAAAAGATTAGTGTAAACTAGAGCTCCATTGCCACCAACTATGCTACGTCGTTGTGTTATTCTAGCAAGTTTAAGGACGGAGAGTCCGCACCGAATATATGAGAGATGGAATACACTCATTACGATAGTAGAGATATTTTTCACGCTGTACGGTGCCAAGTTTTACCGGGGAGACTGACCGGGGATCAATCGCGCGCGTAGCTTTCCGCCTGCCGGCCGGTGGACGTGCACGTACGTACGTTGAATCGTCGGTCGTTCTTGACTTCTTGCATGCATGCATGCATGCTGCTGGATTGGTTGGTGTGAATCGCGATAGTCCTGGGAGCCGGGCGTGCTTTTCTGGGCCGAGGCCGGCCGGCACGGCACGCCCCCCGAGCAAGGCATGAACGACCGGTCTGTGCCGGGCCTAGTGCTAGCATTTTTCTACTAATGTCATCTTCAATAGTATATTTATTGTCGTCTCTTAGCTATGCCACGTCAACAAAATCCTACATGGAGAAAAAAGGGGAAGAAGAGAGAGAACATGTCGTCTCTTCATGAAGAGACGATCGTGCACTCGAAACAAGACATAATACATTAATTTTTTCTAGTTGACATGTAGGCTCGTTTTAAAAAATAATTACAAAATATAAGTGTTGAAGAGTGTACTAGAGAGTGTCTATTGAAGATGTTGTCTCTAAAGATGATGTAACATATGTTAGAGACAATGTTGTCTCTAACTATTGGAGATGCCCTAAATGCATGTTTTGTGAAAGGATTTCAAATTGATGTATTAGGATGCTTTCCCAAGACAAATGCAGTAACATAAAGGAGTAAATACAGTAAAACTCCATGTACTGCCGAGACCGGCGACGGCGAGCTCGAATCGAGCGTGCGATGGGGCTGAGCGGTGTCGGGGAAGAAGGTCCCCTCCTCTGATCATAGGTAGTCTAAATGCAATTAATAGGCTAGTTCTCCACCAGATTATTTGACTTTGTTGTTGCCTTCTCGTTTTCCAAAACAACGCACAACACAACACCTCCTAATTTCACAGAACCAGTTGAACACGCACGCACACACTTTCTTTTCCCCTCTTCTCCATCCCTAGGCACCAGATCCGTCTGCCCCTACCTCAATCCCCTCCGTCACCCTCCTTCCCATGGCTTGGAAAAGCGTGGCAGCGACCATTGCCACGGCAGGCAAGCGCAGCAGCAACAACGACCATGGCCTGGCGGTGGTAGTAGGTAGGCGCGGCAACAGCAGCAGTGGCGGGCATGCGCGGCAACGATGACGACCATGGCTTGGCAGACAAGCGCCGCGGCAGCCTAGATATGCATACAACACCGTATGCCGTACCCATGCCAGCACGATCCGATTGCAGCTGGTGTGCCCACGTGTCGTGCCGTGGTCCACGGCCCATCTTGCCCGTGCCGGCATCGCGGCACGGCCCGGCTCCCAGGTCTATCACGACGCACTTCTCTCACGCATGTGAAGTGCTCGTTCTGATCGATCTCCTGGTCCCCCGGGGTGCTAGCGCTTGGGGCACTACTTGACAATGACTGTCTCTTTGTTTTCGCGGTCAAGTCGCCAGGAAAGAGCAGCTAAGAGTGCACGGTGTTTTACTTTAACCGATCGATCGATCGAACTGCTGAGACTGACTGGGCTCGAGTTGCCAGGTTAGAACGAAGAAATTCAGGAAAATTCAGTCGCGTCGTAACTCCCGGCCGGTGATCTGCCTCCGCCGACGTAAACGTTGAATTGTCAGTCGTACCATGCTGCTGCGCGTTGGTTGGTGCGAGCTAGCCGTCGCAGATCAGTTTCAGTGTACTGGACGTCATACAACAATTAAGTTCCATCTGCAGGATCCCAGGATATATCGATGAATCTTTCGTGTTGCCTCGCAGCCATGAATTATTTTAGCTTCTTTTTTCGTTGTCGCCGTCCCTTGGGGGTGCGTAGTTGCTATTGCCAGTTTGCCACTGCGGCCGATAGACTGCAAACCATCTTGGGGTTTTCGATTGAGATTTCGACGCTTCAGATTAAAACTCCAATCAGAAGAAACTTTTTTGCCCCTATCTTTTCCAGAGGGTCCGATCCATACCATTCATACTTGATTCCTTGATCCAACGGTATGTATGCGCTAACCCGTTATTATCTATGTAATGTATTCTATAGATCGCAGCTCAACTCATGTTTTCACAAAAGCCAAAGGAAAAGTACAGCACGGTATATTTATGATTTATGTTTTCTTTCGCACTGTATCTATCAAATCTGTGTGATTAAGAAACACACACACGTTGAACAAAACATACGTGTGTGTTGAACAAAATACACACATCTAAATCCAACGCCAACATGCTCGCACAATAGTATACGCTGCTGACTAGCTGTGAGCACGCCACGTACTGTACTTACGCCACGTACTGTACTTGGTGGGTCCCACAACATGTGCATGCACACTAGTTAAAATTTTAAAACAAGCTAGAGTGTTTATGCCAAATAATCGTGTCTTTGTATGTTCAATCGTCACATACAATGAGCTTCTACATCTAGTTAGAGACAATTCTACTACGGCAACAAGAGCAAAACAGCGGGACAAATGTGAATTGATTAGTGTATGAAATTCAATAACAAATGTTTAGAATTATACTATTGACTATCAGTGAAAAGTTAACCGTAGGCATGCATGCAGTAGATACTCCATGGACAGACAAGATAAGCTCTACCGCACTGCACATATTAATTTGTAGATGGCTTGTCGTGTGCCTTCTCATCCCACAGATCTTTTTTAGGCCTAAACAATTAGGAGACGTGCGAGAGTTACGATGCTGAGACGTGGCGGATAAAGCTGGGTTGCACCTTTAAACTGATTTAAAATCTATTTAAACTATTGCGGTCCATACAAGTGCCACAGTTTCCGTTTGCCGCCACATAATACTGACCAATATTCTGTCCAACGTACGTCCGTGCAGCCCAAAATCCAAAGCAAATGGTAAATTGGCAGCATGCATCGCCTAATTTTCCACCACATAATTCGAAATTCAAACTCGACTCAACCCAGCCTGGCACTTTGCACGGTTGCAAAGTTGCATTGCAACCAGTACGTACGTATCTTCAACATGGGCACACGCCTCCATAAGTACGCCATGGCGATCGATCTCACACCTACTATATATAAGCACAGCCTTGCACCTCCTCACCTTCGCACACAAACACAACGTACGTAGCTAAGTTAGCCTTGCACGCCCTGATCGATCTCCACGGCCGTACGTGCTGCCTAACTACAGATCAGGTATATATCTGTAGGTTGCTACTTAAGCTTAGCTAACCCATGGATAGCCTGCCTAAGCGCGATGCTAACTACGTTCCTCTGAGCCCCATCACCTTCCTGCCGAGGGCCGCGTCCGTCTACGCCGACCGCACCTCCGTCGTGTACGGCAACACCAGCTTCACATGGCGGCAGACGTACCAGCGCTGCTGCCGCCTCGCCGCCGCGCTCCAGGCGCTCAACGTCTCCAAGAACGACGTCGTGAGCACCTTAAACAACTGCCGATCGATCAGACTAAATTACGTTGATGGCCCGATCTGTCACCCTGCACGTCACGTGTTTTTGTCACTGTCTAACTTTTTTTTGTATGTTATGTACATGTAGGTGTCAGTCCTTGCGCCAAACACGCCGGCACTGTACGAGATGCACTTCGCCGTGCCGATGGCCGGCGCGGTGCTCAACGCCATCAACACTCGCCTGGATGCGGCCAACGTGGCCACCATCGTCAAGCACGCCGAGCCCAAGGTGCTATTCGTCGACTACCAGTGCATCCGCGTCGCCACCGAGGCGCTTAAGGGCATCATGGGTCAGGCGGCTGGCGGGGGCGGCAGCACAAGCGCGGCCCGGACCTTGCCGCTGCTTGTCGTCATCGACGACATCGACAAGCCAACGGGCGCGCGCGTGGGCGAGCTCGAGTACGAGCAGCTGGTTGCTCGGGGCGACCCGGCGCGGTACCCGCCCCGCCCGGTTGAGGACGAGTGGGACGCCATCGCGCTCAACTACACCTCCGGCACGACGTCGGCGCCCAAGGGCGTCGTGTACAGCCACCGCGGCGCCTACCTGAGCACCATGGGACTGCTGCTCCAGTGGGGCGTCGGCCGCGAGCCCGTCTACCTGTGGTCGCTCCCCATGTTCCACTGCAATGGGTGGACCTTCACGTGGGGCGTAGCAGCGCGCGGGGGCGCCAATGTCTGCATCCGTGCACCGACCGCCGACGACATGTACGCCGCCTTCGCTGCCCATGGCATCACCCACATGTGCGCGGCGCCGGTGCTGTTCAACATCCTTCTCGAGGCCTGCCGAGATCCGCTGCCCCGCCCCGTCGAGGTGCTCACCGGCGGCGCGCCGCCACCCGCGGCGCTCCTCCATCGCGTCGAGCAGCTCGGCTTCCACGTCACGCACGCCTACGGCATGACGGAGGCCACCGGCGCGGCCATGGTCTGCGAGTGGAGCGAGCAGTGGGACGGCCTGCCGGCTGCCGAGCGCGCGCGCCTCAAGGCCCGGCAGGGCGTGAGTGCGCTCTCGCTCGCGGAAGCCGACGTGAAGGACCTCAAGACCATGCAGAGCGTTCCCCGCGACGGCGCCACCCTCGGCGAGATCGTGCTCCGCGGCAGCAACGTCATGAAGGGCTACTTCAAGAACACCGGCGCCACGGCTGGCGCGTTCCGTGGCGGGTGGTTCCTGACGGGCGACGTGGGCGTGGTCCACCCGGACGGGTACGTGGAGATCAAGGACCGGTCCAAGGACGTGATCATCTCCGGCGGCGAGAACATTAGCAGCGTGGAGGTGGAGGCGGCTCTGTACCAGCACCCGGCGGTGCGGGAGGCGGCGGCAGTGGCCATGCCGCACCCGCACTGGGGCGAGACGCCGTGCGCGTTCGTGGCGCTGAAGCGGGAGTTCTCCGGCGCCGGCGAGGTGAGCGAGGAGGAGATGGTTTCGTTCTGCCGGAACAGGATGGCGCACTTCATGGTGCCCAGGAAGGTTGTCTTCGTCGACGAGCTGCCCAAGAACTCCACCGGCAAGGTGCAGAAGCTTGTGCTGCGCGAGAGGGCGCGCGGGCTCAGGCTCAGGGCCCCCGACAAGAGTAGACCCGGCCCGGCCCGGCCCGCCTCGTTGACTGCAGGAGCCAGGCTTTGACTTCTCGCTGAGGTGGCCTGGAGGCATACGTGGCAGGGTCCTAGTGGCCTCCGGAGAATAAGGAAATAAAAGACGATGGATCGTATGTTCGTTATTTCGACTTCGATGTTGTGGAAACGTACCAGCTCGATCGAAATGGCACAAACAACACAGAACAAAGTGAAAAAACCCTTCTACTCTGTACGTACAGATCAGGTTAGCGTCTAATCAAGAGGAGATTGCTAACCTGCTTGATTTCACAGTGAGATGATACGCTAGTGGCCTCTTCCTTGGCGAAAGAGCATTGGATCCTGCATGTTTTACGTCGTTTTCCATCGTATATTTCAACTTCTGCCTGGTGCAAAAATATATATGTAGAAAACAGATATTGCACCCCGTTTGGCTCTTGGCTCTGTGACTGTGGAATTGGAATTCAATGTCAAGAATGTACCTAGAATTGAATTATTGATTCCAAAGCCAATTCCAAGAGACATGATTGAGCTGGAAGAAATTATTAACTTACAACCTGCCATTTATATGGAATTCAATCTACAAAATTAAGTGAAAGTTCGATATTTGTAATTTCAACCTCGCGCCGAGTGAAATTTATTAGAAATGATTCAATGTGTAGAGCGTGTAGAGAAGTTAATTTGTGCACATTGATGGGCCTAGGTGCACAGGTGTCCCCGCGGCCTTGTAGAGAATGATTTCGTACAAGTTCAATATTTGGAATTTCAATATCGCATTCACATTATAATTTTTTCACAAAATTGTTTGAAATTTATCGGAGATGGTTTAGCACGTACAGAAGCTACTTTGTGCACATTGGCGGACTTAGGTGCACAGGTGGGTCCCAAAGTCTTGTAGAACGCCAAATGACACCCAAATAAAAAAAAATGGATTTTGAATTGGCTTGAATCAAATTCAAATTTAGCAAGAGTAAGATTTGCAATCCAATTGGATAGTTAAATTAAATTCTAGGCAGCCAAACGGGGTGCCGTATGATTTCATTTCACTGAGAGTACTGGTACATGTCACATGTGGAGCAGGAGAATCTAGAGTCTCCCGAAAGAAGAATATAATTTGTACCATGATAAAAATCGAAAACCTTCTTGCCGCCCACGATCAAATCGACAGCACGCTGAGCGCATGCTTATTTCTTTGCTGCCCACGTTCCGAGTTCCTTACAAGTTAAAAGCTTCCAAAAAAGAATGATAACCCATTAAAAACAACAAATTAGACGACTGGTGCAGGCATTTTATTATTATTATTTTTGCCAAAAAAATACATTTTATTTATGTTTGTAGAAATATAAATTGGTTAGACAGATGCCTCATTTAGAATGCACGAATTTTTCCCAGTTTACGTGGAAGTCAAACTATTTCCAATGAAATCCATGCTTTCCAAATGACCCTGAACATTTTAAGACAAATAACGAAGAAAGGTCGACAGAGCTGGCAAGACAGTTTTTTATTTAACAATTAACTTCCTTAAATAACCTTCCTCGGGATTTATCGTGGACAGTTTTGTAATAATGGAACTGTCAAGGCCGGTTTCGTAATTTATAGTTCAAACGAATATTTCCATATTCCATTTCAATCAGATAGGGGAAAACAGAATTAACAAAATTGCCGCGTGCTTTCGTGAACAAAAGTTTCTTACATGATGGACCGCATATTCAAGTTTCTTCTTCTGGTCGATTATCTATTATGCAATTAAAAAAAAAAATCATGTGGGGGATGCACATCTTGTGCAAGAAATATTTGTATCTATTTCGAGACACGAAAAAGATTTGTGCGCATTTCACTAAGGGAGAATTAGAGTTTACAACGACGCCCGGAGAGGTTAGCTCTCGGGCAAGAATTACTTGTTTCAGCGGATGGATTTATTTAAGGTAGCTGTTTGGACTTGCGTGAACTTTGTTCCTACGTGTATATATAACGTCCACGTATTCTCAAATTCGAAATTAAGCTCAAATCCTACTATTCTTTTTTTTTAAAAGGAAATAAACCCTCACTCATAGCTAGCACCTGCACAATAGGGTTTCCTTTCCTTTTTTCCCACCTTTTTTA
This sequence comes from Ampelocalamus luodianensis, assembly GCA_036346255.1. Taxonomy (NCBI): domain Eukaryota; kingdom Viridiplantae; phylum Streptophyta; class Magnoliopsida; order Poales; family Poaceae; genus Ampelocalamus; species Ampelocalamus luodianensis. The sequence goes on along the minus strand of CM070633.1, from coordinate 62,132,495 downwards.
AATGGAATTATTGGTCGTTACTGTTCAAGTAGCCGTTCTTTCTGTCAGGATAACACTGACAGCATTAGCTTCTGGCCGAAAATGGCGTTCTTTGCGCCCGACCAATCCAAATCCAATTTATTGTTTCTAGGCACTGTTGTGGAATCCAAATTTGCATCAGACTTGGAATCTCTACTCCAGCTGTTGCTAATACTATCCACTGAATCATTGATTGTATGCCTGTCTTGAGAACTATTTTTTTATTAATGAATCCTTTTTCAAATTTAACTTTATTTCTAATTCTGATCTATTTGGTCACGTCACCAACTATGGCGTGACAAAATAACATTGTCACGTCATAGGATAAGTATGCAAAAACGCATTTTTTGTCACGCCACTGGTGGTGGTGTGACCAAACAACACTGTCACGCCACCACCCATAGCGTGACAAGAGTTGACCTAGAAACAGGCTGACGTGGCAGTGTTATTTGATCACGCCACGGATGGTGGTGTGACCAAAGGGATTAGAATTAGAAATAAAATGCGCCGGGTTGACTTTAAAATTAAATTTGAAAAAAGATTAATTAATAGAAAAATTCCTGTCTTGATCACATAGCTAGGAGGCAAAAACAAGCCCTGACATTTCAGCATTCAGAGATGAGAGGATGAGATAATAATATGGGCAAAGGCTAGATCGATTGGGTTGGGTTTTGAACATTGTCGCCTGAATGACCTGATGCTGCCAACAAAGATGGATTATAATGTATATGGAGTTAGTATAGTATGGAGTTATGGGCTACTGACTCTGAACAAGACGGGTTGTTTCTTCAGGCCATTGGTGAGCTTGGCATCACTCTGCAGCAATGCCAATGCTGCACCACATCTGATCTCCTGTGAAAATAACAGAGCTTAAGTGTGGAACAGCTACTTTAAGTTGAAGCATGGATGAAGTCTGCGAAACAAGAGAGAACGAGAGGAGAGACACGCCACACAAATCGGAGCGACCACATTCCATTGCTTATGTAGATTACATGGGCACCGGACTTGCACGGCAAGGAACTAACAAATCATATCAAAACAAGATTACAATCTGTTAGAGATAATCACAAAATCAGGAGAGAATCATCCGGTGATATGTTTCCGTTAACAAAGTCGAAGGCCAGAAAGCTACATGTTTCACGTGCCTTCGTCTTGAATCTTGATCACCTATCGATTGGCTCTTCACCTAAACTGCACTCATGCGACGTCAGTCAGAGTTCGCCTTGACGTATCAAGAAATCACTCGCAGGATGCGTTTAGCTTACTTGATTTATGCAGGGAACAGAGCACTCTGCATTTCCTTGTGCCCGCTGCTCTCTTCGTGTCTGAAGCACTCAGCGAAATCTTTCTCACATTACTAGGTAGTATAGTAAGAGTTCTTCTGAACCCTTGACCACTATCTGAAAACTGCTGCTCTAGTCTCTTTTGAGGATGTAGGATGTCTTCCTATTTTTGCTGAACGGTGATGATGTTTCAGGCAGATGTAATGGTGGTGAGACATGTGTAATATCTCCTTGATCCAACAACAACAATAATATGTCTGGAATTGTATTCCAAAAGCATATCTGCATGCTCAATGAACCAGCAGACTACGGCAACTACAACAAATTGCTCAAGTGTGATGGACTGATCCTCCCAAAAAGAGAGCATGAAAAGAGCAAGAGTGATATATGAGATGGGCCCCGCAGTCATTTTGACGGGCCTAACAAGGAGTATTCGTATGTAATGGACTAGTCCAACTTATTCGGCCATTAATTGGACTCTTTTATATCCCACAGCTAGCCCATGAAAAACGATGTTGCTGAATTTCCTTGGGCCATAATCAAGTAGGAAGCCATGCTTATATCTATGGGCTGGCTAAACCTTAGTAGAGGCCCACTTTCTTGAACTCGTAAGCCAGAGAAAGGAATTAATTTGGCATTCGCCATCCGTAGACATACATGCGTGCGTGCGTGCGTGCGTGAGATCCGTAGTCTTAAACCAAAATTGGAGCAAAGCTTTCACATTCAAACAACAAAACTTGAGGAAGTATCATGCTAGCTACCATGAGGTGTCATTAAATTTCTGCAAATCTTCACTTTGGACGGATCTTACCGCAATAACCCGTAGCAGACGATAGACCATCAAAGAAACTGTCAATAATTAATGACGGAACGAACAGGCACTGAGAACAATTGCCAGGATAGAACATGGGCTAGCGCCGAGAGAGAGTCGAAGTGCGGAACGAAATCAAGACGAGTCGAAATCGCCGAGTCGAGACTACTGAAGTATCTCGGTAGTCGGTACGATTTCTTTTGTGGACGTAGCAAAATGTCGAATCTTTGGTACACTTCTCCGTGTGCACCAAGCAAAATCCTCCGAATTGAATTCTTTTGATGACTGCTCCTCGGGTTTTGATGCGTGCTGGTCGGCTACAACTTGCGATCTCCTTTTTTTTTTTTTTCACTCTCTTGGGAATTTGATGTCGACTGGACTGCTGGCTCTTCGACTTTTATGGATGCAGTCCACGACTTGCGACGCGCGGACGAATTTGCTTCGGATTTGACGACAGGCTTAGCTTCGGACTTGAAGACGCAGGCAGAGGCGCCGAGTCGCCAAATCGTCGACGCGACGGTGGTACGTCACAATGTCGTGCGGGTGCCGCCTCCTCTCAGGGGCAGCGGCTTGGATTTCTAAGCCTGAGCTCTGATACCGTTTTGTTATAAAACGTACATCAAAATAGTATTAACAAAAGAACAAGGGATACAGATTTTATGTGAAAAACTCATGTGGGAAAAAAAATCACGGACGCATAAAGACGGAATCACTATTTGAAGAAGAAATTACAAGCACGAGGAACTTTGGCGTATCTAACTGTGCGACTACAAGGGTACATATATGGACTGTGAAATAAAAGTCTCTAACAGAGAAGGAAATCGAGTCAGAGTCCATTGCGTCACTCGACGCCACGTTTGGCGCTAGTCGGCCCATGTGGCGCGTCCAGCACAGACACGATGATGAAATCAGATCACACTTTAACAATCTCCGCCTTGAGACGAATTTGCTCCTGTAGCCGAAATATCAAATCTCCTCCAAATAAGTATTCATCAATAGATCTTGTGTCTTGAAAGTCCATAGGATTAATCTCAACGAGTAAGACTGGAATAGTCTTATCCAAACATTTCTCATGAAGTCAAATTGAGCAAACCGCCAACAAATCCAAACAAACAACTATCAACAAAGCAGACGAACAAATCTGGATCTTTAATAATTCATAACCCCAACAAAGTCTGAGTATGTGCAACTGACCTCCTGAAATAAATACTCAATCATCAAACTGCATAAGCCAAAACATCACATGTGACGCTGGATAGATAATAACTCATCTCATGGATATTTGACATGCTCCATCTGGAACACAAAACTTGGTAAACAATGCTCGCTGAAAGGGCAACTTACATACATGACCATCACGTGCATCAAACTGGCAACTTCAAAGGTAATTGAAATCCATAATATAGCTAAAACTGCTCCTGTAAAATTGTTCAAATGAAATGAACTCTTGTGCCGTCAATGATTAGAAATTGCACTAGACCCCTCATATCGAACGAAGACATTCGAACAAACGTTATAGAGAGTAATTTTGGACGTAACAAATGAAAGTTTTTTTTTTAAAAAAAACATAGCTATGAAACATGTTTGCAGTAAAAATTTGGACAACGTAAAACTTCTGCAAGTTTTGAGTTGAAATGCAGACCACAGAATGTAAAAGCAAAGACTACAGAATGCATGCATGATGTTTAATTTCCAGCTGGACGATATATCTCGGCCGTAGAAGAATCTATCATGATGAACCAATCAGCGCAGGCGTGAGAAGCGTGGAATCATCATCCGCACGAGCAGTTTCCTCTTGTTCGGAGACGAGTGGAATCACATCTGTGCTTGGATGCTGAACCTGCTGCATGCATCGTCTAGATTCTAGACCTTGGATTCTGCAGTCAAACCATTCATGATTTCCCTCTGTGCAGGCATGCCGCCAAATATCGATCAATTCCATCTCCATTGCATGCTAGACTAACTTAGTATAGTAACTGCTAGCATATATTCTCTTTCTTAAAGTGGAAGAGACATGTCGGCATTTTTAGGAAAAGGCCCCTGGGTTTCCGAAATCAAGGCCATGTCCTCCACGTCAGTATTTTTTTTTGCGAAAAGCCCCTGTTGCGAAAAGCCCCAAGAGTGAAGAGTTTTTGGCTAAATTGATATGTTTTCAATTTGCAATAGCAAAAATAGCCATCGCTTGTACGTACGAAATTGTAAAAATAGTACTACGGTAGGCCTCTACGGTGCTCCCAGTACGCGGAAGCCACCTGCTGCGCTCCCAGTCCGCGGCAGGATATGCCTGCCTGCGGTGCCCACATGCGCATGCCATCCCGCCACGGACTAGGAGCGCGGTAGGGGGCACATGTCGCTTGACTAGCCTACCTCTGTGCCAATTTTGTTATTTCGAACACAGAATGTTATATTTGCTATTTTGTTTCAAAAAGAGGTTAAATTAGCCAAAAACTCCGAGGGTGAACTAGGTCTCACGATTGGAGTAATTCCCTTCGGGGACTAATTGAGCCTAGATAGATACACACGAGGGGAAATACATGTTGAAGGATAAGCAGTTGGATCGACAACCTTTTCTCAATTAATAGCTTAACCTTTTTGCGGGGGAATAGTTTAACATTTTATGTGAACTAAAAACTGATTGGTGCATATGGCACATGTACAGCATTTTCCAAAAATCATCGATTAACTTAGATTAAGGTGCTATATATATATATTCGAGTACGCGATCGATGGACGAAGAGGCTGGGCGGCCGGGAATCGAAGGGAATCCACGGTGGCGCGTGGGGATAGGTGGGCGAGGACAAGGCTCGCGGGCCCGTGCTGCGTGTGCATGCAGGAGTCGCTCTTTCCTTTTCGCGCCAATCGAAGCGGGGAAAGGAGCGAGCATGTGAGCCCAAGCGGTTAAGTCCAAGCGAGACAACAAGAAGAACATCCCGTCCTACTGGGCAATCTCCCCGACCTTTCTGAGCGCAAAAAAGGTCACTCCCTTTTAGTTCCCCTCCGTCCACTACTGTCGATCCCCTACTCCTACATATCTTCTTCCTTGCACTCATTTATTGCGAGCTGTCTCCTAAGTCCCAAGTGTACCCCTTTTGATATTCTTTCCCCTTTTTTTGAACATACGAGGTACTTTAGCTGATCCTTGTCTTTCAAGTGTTGGATGTATTCGAATGCCTGTGTTCAAAATTTTAACTGAGAATACATGATAGGTGCTATATATGTACCTTTAGTTTTACAAAGGGGAATGTGGTGCGCTTCGAACCTATATGGACCAACCACCACGACCTTCTACTCTACCACTAGGCTGGCCCTTGCATTTTCGATTGTTATGGCATGCCATGTGCGTCTCTCTCTATACATATACATATACATATACATATACATATACATATACATATACATATACATATACATATACATATACATATACATATACATATACATATATGTATGTATGTGGTTGTAGATCTGGATAAGCTCTTCGTAGGGTAAAGAAACATTGAGCGTGACAAGATATGAATTATTATAACACCGAGATGGCACTAGTTTGACGTGTCAATTTATAGGACTATTGACAGAGAGGTTTCAGCAAAATATTGGTTGTTGGTCTAAGCTATGTTTCTGAATGAACTCAAAAGTATCTTTTGAGCTACATTATTGTTGAGTGTTGACACATCTTGATTTTATCTTGGTACGAATGATGCTTGATGTCCACGTCAAATATATATGAACTTCTTTACCATGGCTCTCGTCTGTATGACATTGAAGCAAGATAGTCTATGTGTATACTTAGATAGAAATTTGTGTAAATCATGACAAACAAAAATAAAATGCACGATTTTGAAAAGACATTATGCCACAAGAGATGCATCATTTTGCGGTGGACAATTAACACACTTTAAGATTCAAATTCCCCTGGGCTTTCATGAAATAATATTTAGGATACTTGTTATTGGGTGTGCTTAGCAATTCGTAGAACTTATTGATGAGGACATGGACATCTTTTTGGTGGCAGAAAGCCGAGGAGAGGCGGAAAGTTGTAGTTGATTAGACTTTGGTGGTCCTTTTCATCTTTTGAGTCATCTTCGGGTTCTTCTCCCGCATCACCAAGCTCAATCATCACTCCCATTCGACCCTTTTCCCATTTATTATTTAGTAAGTACTTTATCTTGTTTCGATTGTTCTCTGCGCTTAGCCTTTTGGAGCATTAATATGAAAAAAACTTGGAGATGGTATCTCTGTCACTGTGTGTTTTGACCGCAGAGGTTCCATCCGTACATGCACTGGAGAAGCTGCTTGAAATTAAGAGAAGAGCCATCAATCATGCTTGCATGCATGCATGGTGCATGCCTCAATATTCCCCAAAATATAGTCCCTCGATTATTACATATGATTACACCAGGAATGTGAATATGATGGAGCTTTGCGGCACGTAGATTAGTAGGAGTGTTAAAAGTTCGTGATTTTCCACTAAGTATCCCACGTTTGTGTAGATTCCATGGACAGCTCACATGGAGAGAACCTGAACTACAACCTTTTCGATATGTAGCCAGTTCTCACTTCACTAAATAACCAAATGCTTCACAACATATCACTCATTATGAGGCTAACACGTCGGCAATCATGGGGCCTTAATCGGTGTACAGATTATCCCACACAAAGTACTCCTAACAGAATAGGCTTAATCAGGGTACATGTGATAATACCCCCTTCTCCTTCATCCCGATTGCAATAACCCGTGCGTGTATCATGTAATGCTTGTAACACATGAAATGTTATCAATTTTATGTATGAAAAGTTACATTGCACTTCATTGGAAATGTCGACACTCCTTGTCTCAAAATGCTATGCCAGGATATGATTAAGCCTATTCTGTTAGGAGTATTTTGTGTGGGAATTCATGAAACCTTAATTTCCGAAACCTACAATCTAAATTTTCGAGACTTAAACCCTAAATTTCCGAGACAATTTCATAACACATATAAAGTTTTGGAAATATTACACAATCAAGTCCACCGTGTGAGGAGCCTTCAAAACAAAATTCATAATTTTTTGAGCTTATTTTCTATATTTAGAAATTCCTACAAACAGTATACTTAAATAAAATTGTGAGAAAAATTCAAAACAAGTAAAATTATGAAAAAATTACACAAGCGAGTACACTATGTTAGGAGGCTCCACAAAAAATTTCATATTTTTTTGAGCTCATTTGCTATATTTAAAAATTCTTACAAATATCACTATTCACAAGGAGAGAGAAATTGCTAATTACAACGCTAATTAAACACTAATAATTGAAGTCCGCAGGCTGGCTGTGCGGTGGCGTATCCGCATGGTGGCCGTGCGGCGTTGTCTCCGCACAGTGGCCGTGCGTTTCAATAAGCCTCGGGCACAAAACTAAAGGGCTCCCCTTGAATTTTACTTGAATTGCATTGATTCATTCACTGCCTTCAGGGAAAAAAATGAAAAGCCTTTAATTGATGCACATCTTGCTCATTTAACATTTGGATGCAGGATACTTGCTTCAATGCATCCTTTACTTCTCTTTTGTTTATTAAATATATAAATGTAGCAGCAATTGTGGTTACATTAGTAGAATACACATTTTGGTAGACTTAGTCGATCGATTATGGTTTCTAGTCAAGTTTTGTCACTCCTTGGCATACCACCCTGTCAATTTGTCTCCCCACCCCCCACCTAATATCATTTATGGTAGTTTACACATTACTAGTTGGTTAACTATCTTTTTAGCCCGTAATGCATAAACTGCAATAAGGTTCCTCTACAGATGGAATGATGATACTTGCTGTTTATATAGTCTGAACACACTGAATAATTGATTAAGTGCTTTGTACCAATTTCTCATTCCATTTGGAGGAAAAGGAAGACATCTTAGATTTTAGAATATTGGTTTATGATTTAGCTTATCTCGTAACTTGATGAAGTAGGGACAAGAACTATCTGAAAGCAAACTGGAGGGCAATGTGTGCAGAAATAAAAACGATAGGATTGTACATGGTTCAAAGTGATAATGGACCAATGTTTATCTATCAATCCAATGCCGAAGTGCTGAGGAGGAGCTCACCGGGAGCCGACACCGGCGGTGAGGCGAGGAGCTGAGGACTAAGGAGGGCGGAGCAGGGGCCAGGAGGCGCTGGCCGCTGGGCATTGCCACTGGTGGGAGCGGGAGGGCGGACCGGCCGTGTGGTGGGGGGTGGGGAGGCGGTGGGGTGGAGCATGAGCAGGCGGGCTTGATCGCTCGAGGAGTTGCTGCTGGCCGGGGGGTGTCGGGAGGGCGGCTGGGTGGCGGTGGAGCGGTGCACCGTGGAGTGGAGAGGAGGCGGGGGGGTGGCGCCGGCCTCCAGGCTCCAGGTGACCCGTGAGGAGAGGAGGCGTTGGACACTGGGCGGCGTCGCGGTGGTGGTGCGGCTGGTGGCGGAGAGGAGGAGGACTGGACTCTGGAGGAGTGCTCGGGCGCCTCGAGGAATTGCTAGGGGAGGAAGAGTGAAGACCGAAGGCGGCTTGGGGAAGACCGAAGGGAGAAGGCGGATAGGGCTCCCCGCCTCCCCCTGGGCGCTGGTTCCTCACGCGGCGGGCCGCTCGGTTGGGCCAACTTGGAGCTGGGCTGGCCGGCCGGGCCAGTAAATATCGGGTCTAACACTGTGTATTGATTTTTTTTGTATATATACTAACAAAGCTCCACTACTATTTTCTCTAGGTCTCGGGCCGTTGCCCAACTAGTCCGAGGCCCATCTCCGCCCCTGGGTGGCCCTGACGTGTTGCCCTCGTGTTGTCTCCTTACGGTGGCCTTGACATGTCGCCCCCACGTTAATTCCGCACGGTGGTCATGCGGTAGCGCGTGATATTTTTGCAAATACCGTGCACCGGGTGCCATTTCCGCAAATGCGATGTCCAAACGTGCCAATACGGCCAAAAAATCGTCGTTCACACACATATTGTTAAATGAAGTGCATGGTATAATATATCTTGCATCGAATGCATGAGCCATACGTGTTTGGAAATCAGAAACAGCCAACTTTGGTGTGGGAGCTAAGAAACATACTAGTACTATATATAGCATCCTGGTAATGAACACATATATACCATTCAGGGAAGAAGAGGATAATCCACTTTCTTACTTTATGATTGAAGTAGCTCCGAATCTGGTATGCCGCCATGCATCTGGTATGTACACATGCGTCCAGCATGCACATGTTATTGCCGAGTCACTACTGTAACCGGCAAAAGCCCATGTAGCCTGGTCTCACATGTACTGACCTCTCTGATCTCTGACCCCAGCATGGCATTGCATGCATGCATGCCAATTGATTAACCAGTGATGGGATGCCACATCGACCATGCATGCATGTGTGGATGTTTTAATTACTTTGAGCTCACATATCTAGGAACGCATGTAGGTGCGGAGCTGGGCTGGGGCCTCTGAGGCAATAACCCAAGTGCAGGATCAAAAGTATGAGCGAGTCTACCGTGGGTGCTAGCGGATGCTCGAACACCCCCTCCCCCACCACTGGACCCCTAGTACCTATTGAGCATTGGCGGGCAGCAAGAGCTAGGTGCTCTGCGAGTTTGCGGTAGACGGAGATGGAGGTCGAAGAAACTAGAAAGTCCAGTCGGAGGTTGAAGAAACTAGAAAGTCCAGCTGGAGGTTGAAGACACTTTGGTCGGGCCAGCCGTGTGGACTTGGATTCATGGAGATGGTTCCATGGAGGTAGTGGCAGAGTGGCTTAAGGGCTTAAGGCCCAGTTAACAGCCGGTCTAGATCCAATCAGAGAACAGCTGAACAGATAAGGTCTCTCACTCTCATCCAGACGCCCAGATCGACAACCCAGGTTTGAGACTCGAGAGACTCACTCGACGTCCTGGCGCAAAGGCCAGAGGGGGAGGCTGGAGGCGGTCGACGTGTCGGCGACCCAGCGCGGAGGGGGTGGCGATCCACGATCGGCGACTCGGTGGCCAGGCAGCGCCGCGCAGCCACGCAGTCAGCCAGTAGGGCACCGTCGCAGCGGCTAGTGCCACAGCGGGCGCGGGCACGGCCACGGTGGCTGGCGCCTGGCGGCTTTGCGGGCTCACGGCGACTCGGGGGGGGGGGGAGACGGCAATGGCAGTGCACCAGTGAAGTGAGGCAGTGATTTGTGAAGTGAGGTAGTGCGCCAGTGCCTGCCGCAGTGGCTAGTGAGGTGAGGGTGAGGCACAGAGGCAACGAGTTTGTTTCTCTCCCAAATTTCCAATTTTCTTGTCTGTTGCAAATGTAGGTAGACTTGAAGATTGATGAATTGATTATTGATACAAATGTTTAATTGGTGGTTGTTGTTTAATTTGTGATTGATGAATTGATGCAAATTATTGTTTAATTGATTAGTGAACATCACGTCAATAGCCATTAGTCATTAGCCAATTTGTTTAATTAGTGGTTGGCTTGTTGTTGTTTAATTTTTTTTAGATTTACAAAAATAGAGAAGCGAACTTTGCACAATTATTTCTCAAATAATGCAACTAGCAGTAACCCTCCAACTATAGAGACCAGAACTGAAGCAAAAAAGGTTCGGCATGAATTTAATCCAGATTATATTATTGCCGATTCAACATACCGCAAACCAATTGAAGATTATCCTAATGAGATTAGAGATCAAGTTAGGAGAGCATATTTGTTGATATTTCTTATCTTCAGATCGGTACTCACATATTTATGGACATTTTGGGTGCACATTATCCATTAGCGATGTATTAAATTTATTATATTGTATATTTTCAAATTGTTCTATTTCTATTTATGTATGAATTTAAGATTCCATCGACAAAAGACCAGTAGATATAGCTTTGGTATGCTTATATTGTACTGTAACCTCAACAGTAAAGCTCTCCCTCTATTTTCATCTTGGATTCACCTCAGGTCAAAAGCCCATGTATAATTTCTTGAGAAATCAATAAAGTACAACTTTAAGCAAAAACAGCTGGCCGGTCCGAGACTTACCCGTCCGTGGCCAGCTCCGCCCTAAACGCATGGACAAGACGTCGGGATGTACCGGCCGGGAGTGGGTCACTTGCATTGCCGCAGCATGCATATGTGCATGTGCTCGCCTGTGATCGATGAGCGTCCCAAATAATATATAATTGGTTACTGGTTTGGAGCTAGCGATCGATCGAGAGGGATAGGCATTAGGAACAGCTCATGCATGCAGGATGCCTCCGCCCAATAGCCGTCAAACTAGTTCTGATACTTCTCCATGTTCCATGTTTCTTGCTAGTGCATGTGTTTATATAGACACACAAGCCCTAAAACCCATCCTATATATATATCTTCCTCTCGTGAATAGCATCGCCGACGTCACAGATATGCATGCATGCAGCCGGTCGGTGTCAGGGGCGGACCCTTGGGTTCCCACTAACACCACACCTATTACCGAGGTAAGTACGTTCTACATTCATCATGCGCCAGCTTTTCTTATATTAGCTTTGTCCTATGAGCACCCTTAAATTTTAGTTCGACGAGTATTGCCACGGGTCGATGCCAACTATGGAAGAAATACTATGTTTATGTAAATGCGTTGCTGACAAAGGTATGAAACGTATAAACTTGCTTGATTAGTACGATCGAACAGGTGCAAATTGCAAAGTAACATGCATGCAAGATATATATATATATATATGCGTAACATATGGATGGGCAGCTCGGTTATTAACCGGCTATAGCTAGCTAGGGTACAAAACCAAAGGAGCTGAATCCGGAAAGAGGGGGGTCAGTCAGTACGTCGGCATCTCAAGACAATCGAAATCCAAGGCCCTACACAAGTTTACGCTATTGTGCGCGTACGTACCATGTCACTATGACACAACAGTCGGCCGTGTTTGCGCCTTTACACGGGCACGCCGTACATGCCTGAATAGCAAAGCTGACCCGGCCGGCCATGAAAAACGAGCACGAATATCCTTGATTATCGCCACGACGGCAGAACGGACCGACTGATCTGATGCTTCACTTTGTGGCTGCCGCTGAACACATCGGCCGCGGCCGTACAATCAAAGATCGATCGATATGCCATGGATCCACAAGGATCATATCTTCTTAAAGCTCTCGCACAGTAGATTTGCCCCCCTTTTGTCCTGTTGGGACCGAGCAGGATCTACATGAGGTTGATGAAAAGGAGACGTCGTCGTTACAGCTGATTTACTGCGTCTGATCAGAGGTAGGTTGGTAGCTAGCTCTAGATATACGGGAGAGGAAGAAGCGTGACAACGATCGATCGATCCGATGGATGGATGGATGGGGTGGGTAGCTGTCGCGTGGCTGCCGCGGGCTGCAGCGCAGGGGCGCGGCAATGGCGGCAGGCAGGTAAGCAGGACGGGAAAGGTGCCTTGTCACTGTCGTCCCGTCCCCGTTGGACGCTGCTGGCACGAACGCTGTCGTCCTTGGATTCTCTCCGCCCTGCTGGCTCCACGCACGGCCAGCCGGTTCGATCCATGCATCATATCTGTGCGCCTCCGCCCTCCGGCCACCGCGTGCAGAGTGTGCACATTCAAATGAAAGCGCCAACTGAGTGGTTTGGCCATGGCGCCAATTAGCTGGTGGACAATATGCGAGTATTGGAAAACTGTGAGGGGTTTCTATTTTTTAGCTAGCACTTGAATTAATGCGAGGCGGCCAACGGTTGCATAGCCCAACGGTATATGACCATGTCTCTCTCGACGATAACTAGAGTTCAATCTCCACACGCTCCTGCAACGCTAGCTAACTACATCGCACTTAATTTGAAGTGGAGGGTTGCGATGTTCTTGACCTAGGTAGGTGGCGCAAGGATGTACTACCACCTTTCGGAATTCGGAAGCTGGCAAGCGCATTAATGAGAGGTGTACTTGAGTTATTATTGCAACGAGGATTACGGGGTGGAGTGATGCAGGTACGATCATGTCCTAAAACCGATCCATACAGAAATCCAAATAAGGGATGTACGTAGTTGTACCTGTATACGAATTGAGGTCCCCGAGCTGATTTTTTTAAATAATATTTATTTAAAAGATAATTATTAAAAAATAGTCAATTTTTATTTTTTACGATTAGATCTGCTGCTCCGTCTATCTCTCATCTGCTAGGAATCAGCAGGGCTTTGCTATGTCTCTTGTCCCCTCTCCTCTCTCTTCTCTTCCAGAATTAAAATGATTTTTCTACCGAATTTTGGGGGTATATATAGCTGAACCTTGTCGCCGATTGAATTGGCTTGCACTCTTCAATACAAACCCCTAGTTGAAATGGCAACACGCAGTTGGAACGACGACCGACCGGTAAAAAATAAAAATCAGCTCATTTTGCAGGTAAATATTCTTCCAATTTTGTACATAAATTCGAAACCTTGTAGGTTAGCAAATAAAAATAGTGACATAGAATTCAACAGATTAGATAATTTTAGCTGTATTTCTGTTTGATGTAGGTACATCATTTTAGCTCTGTATAGTTTAATTTATCATATAGATATAATTTATATTGCAATACTCGAATGATTTGAATAATTCTGCAAAAATACTAAGAAAACTTTGTAGGTTTTTATTTTTACACGGTAAATACTTTGTTAATGTTGAAAATACTTTTTAAACTAGGAAAATAGCAAGACATCACTAAAAATTCTATAAGAAATCTAGAGTAGGTACATAGGGTATTTAGAGCTGAATTTAAATATTATAAACTTAATTTTTGTTCTATTTGTACATGATAAATATTTTATAAATAATGGAGATACTTTTTAAACAAGAAAAATACCAAGATACCTATTAAAAATCTATAAAAACTGCAGAGTAGCTAAATAGTGTATGTAGATCTTAATCAAAATAATTTCAACTTAATTTTAGTTTCCATTTGTGCATAGCAAATATTTAGTGAATGCCAAAAATACTTTTTAAACTAGAAAATAGCAAGACACCTCTAAAATTTGTAAAAAAAAAATCTAGAGATGCTACATAGGGTATGTCGAGCTAACCTAAAATATTGTGAACCTAATATTTATTTCCATTTGTATAGGTCAATATTTTGTAAATGCTAGAGACACTTTTCAAATAAGGAAAGTAGCAAGATACCTATTAAAAAATATATAAATTACATAGTAGCTGAATAGGGTATGTAGAGATTAATCAAAATAATCTTAACTTAATTTTGGTTTCCATGTGTGCACGGTAAATATTTTATGTTAATACCAAAAATAATTTTTAAACTAGAAAAATAGCAAGACACCTTTAAAAATTGTAAAACAAATCCAGAGTTGCTACATAGGGTATGTAGAGCTGAACTAAAACATTGTGAACCTATTTTTTGTTGCCATTCATGGTAAATATTTCGTAAATACTGGAGATATTTTTCAAACATGAAAAGTAGCAAGATACCTATAAAAAATCTATAAAAATTGCAGAGTAGCTAAATAGGGTATGTGGAGCTTAATCAAAATAATCCCAACTTAATTTTGGTTTCCATTTGTGCATAGTAAATATTCTGTTAATGTCGTATCTTATTACTTTTTGTATATGTTTCATAGTATTTACAATGTATGTACTGAATTTTCAGGTATGGTGGACCCAGGAGATGTTGCGTCGTGATCGTACGAGTTGCTTGACCCGACCATTGACGCACATCATCATAGCCGCCTCAGTACCATCCTCCCCTAGGAGGGCGAGGCGGTGATTGAGCTTGCGCGTTGCAGTTGCGCACACCCATGAGGGCTTGTAAGGTGGACCAACGTTGGTTTCCGAGCTACGTGTAGTTGTGACCTTTGTGTACTCAATTGCAATCTGACTACTTTGAGTGGACTCACATTTGTTCTTCATCCTTTCGACGCAAGTTGAGAGCGGCAGACCTCCTTCTAATAGTGAGTATTGTGGAGGCGATGTGGGATGACAACCAGGACTGCGCAGCCGGTGGTCGTACGTCGAGGCACTTTCCGTATGACAGTGCCTCCTGATGGCACTGGTTGACCGGTGGAGGTCGGAGACGCACGCATTCCACCTCCCATACAAGGAGATGGCGCTGAGGCTTCAGGACATAACCTTCCTAACGTGGTGCATGAAGTTCCTCGCGAGGTTCCAAGGGGTGCTGCTGCCCAACACCGGCTACAGGGAGTCAAGCAGCACCCACAGGCCATCGCTGAAGTGGATCTGCCAGTTCTATTTAAGTTTTTGTAACTCTTGACCTTCCGCTTCAATTGCTTTGTGCAACTTAGCGATGTGTCTCTGTCTTCTTGCAGTCGGAGTGTATGGCAGAGCACGCACCTGAGTACATGGTGAGAAGGCACTTCGAGGCCTACTTTGATGAGGACATGACCTCTATGGATACAACCATATTTCCTATGCTTGGTGTTCCAATTACAAGAGCTCGTACGCTTTACTTAAATTATGAGGTGAGCTCATTTTTAAGAGTGTCTTTATATTATATGAAGTATATGATGCTATCTAATGATAAAAATATATATTTATGCAACACAATATCACTTTTGGTCCAAGACGAGCAAGAGTTCGAGCTGGACCCATATTGGAATCCAATTCGGCCCCCGGAGACAGCACCGACTTCAAACGTGCATAACTTTCACATACGGGGTCTGTTTGAGTTCCATGAGTATTTGATTGAAAGCTTATCTCATCCTATTTCCAACAGATCCAGCCCACCTCCAAATTCATTCGTAGCACTTCGGAATCATCGAAAGAAGATGCTGCATCACCTGTTTGGGCCGTGGGCCATGTAATTCGGATAGAAAGCTCGGGTCTGCACTTATCACTCATGAGCAGTACCACCACCCCTCCTTCTTCCTCCCATACATAGTGGACGCCACTCTTAGGGTTTGTTGGATTTCGTTTAGTTAAAAGTTAGCTACATTGTAACTTCGTGTATTCGCTTGTGTCGACTAGATCAACCGTCAATACCACTTTGGAATCCCACCTTATTGAATATATTTAATCCGATTTGTAATTTTAGATTGCTTATTATTTTGTTCTTACGTGTTCTTCGATTGCACACGAATAGACCTTCGTGGTCAGGTCGATTGTACTTCTAGCAATGTCGATAACGATCTCGGAGTTGGTTAAGCGATTGCTGGGCATATTGGTCGTGTACGATTGGTAGCTAAATCATGAGAGTCATCTCTACCAAATCGAATTATCCTTTTCATCTAAAGATTGGGACACCCTTTGTCGTACCAGGTGGTATCAGAGCCAGGTTGACCGGTGAGAATTTTTGTTTTTACCTACAGTCCACGAAAATCACAACAAAGGGTTAGTTCATCCCTGTCCGAGCCCCTTTGTGCTTTGCAATTTTCTTTTCGGTAATTTACTTGTTGAATTTTTGGTTGCCTTGTCGTGTCAAGTGCTGATTTCTAGTTCTAGTTATTATCTAGTTAGTCTTTGTCTAGTCGCATCTCGTGTTTCCTTCGCGTCGCTTGATTGTTCTTTTGAGGTTCTAAGTTTTGCATCTAAAATAGAAAATTTGTGAGTTAGAACCCCTCTAATCCGCACAAAAATAGTATTCGTTCCACTTCATCTAATCTGAATTGCTTGCTGGAGTTCAAGCCAATTTCACCATGAAACCGAGAGGATTGCTATGATATTTTGGGAGAGTTGGTGTCCGAGTCCAGCATCTAAACTTTGCTGTTATTTGTGACGTGCGGAAAATCCTAGAGCCGGTCAAATAATAGAAGGAGATAGAGGCAGCTGCATAAACAAAAGCCGTGGTAGATAAAAAAAGGGATGAAAGAAAAGTGTGCGAAAATTGATGGAGACCTTCTACATATAGTCACAAGCTTCCACAAAAAAAATTGAGCAAGTTTGGCCCACGTGTTTGAAAGATATAGTAGTTTCAAATTGGAATCCGAGTCGGTTTCGAGTCCGAGTACGATTCTGTTTCTGAGAAACTTTTAGTAAAACAGACATAACTTTTGCATACGATGTCCATTTTCAACGTTCTTGGGCTCGTTTGAAATCTAACGACGAGGCGCATTCAATAAAACAAACTAGATTAATCTAGTTGTCGTCCAGGGGCCCCAAAATTGGCCATCTTTTGCCCTAAATTCGTGTCGCAAGTTTTCAGTTTATGTTTTTGCTGGTTCTTTCAGTCTTCCCTTCAGAATTTGGGGTTCGCCTCAACAAAAAAGTTGTAATTCTCGTTGAAACCTTTCAATAAGAATATATAATCGATATAAAACTTTACTATGTTGTCTTTGAGACTAGCTGTTGTTTTCGGCTTAAACTTGAGGGCTATATATCTACATTGCACGTTATTTTGTTTTTTTGTGCTCTACGTCGTGTGAACAATCTTTTGCCCCTGCGTCGAAGTTTGAGTAGTTGGCTAGCGTCTCTCCTAGCACCTGGTGTGAGATTTTCCTTTGCTTACATCCGATCACATTGATCTTTGCGTGTGCTTTCATACACTTCTCTTGATAGGTTTTGATTAGCAGACCTTTATTTAATAGCGCAACAAGCGAGATGGTCTGTATTCACTTTAAAGTTGAGAAACTGTCTAGGGAACCAAAGAGTCCTGTGTCCATTGGACATTGAAAATATTTGTGTCCGTTGGTCTTTTGGGTAACTTCTCTTTGCAGTTAAGGAAATGCAGCTATATAAAGCCCCATTGTGCACGGCTTTTGGGTTTTTACGCTCTCAAGCTTTCCTTGAATTCCCTTGTTGAAGATTTTCTTTCGACCTCCTTTATTTCTCTTGCTCAAAGCCTCCTCCGATCACTTGTTCATTCACCAAAAACCCGCACAATGTCGGATTCGATTACCAAGTGGTTGGTCTTTGATCTGAGCGGGAAGAAGCTTAAGGCTCTGGAGGAGGTCGGGATCCTCTCTGATAGAAATCTAATTAAGTGGAGGTCAGCGGCCGGTGAGCACTTTCCCCGACGAGGGAAAAATCACCGTCTTTCTCGCCTACATTGAGAGCGGGCTCAGGTTCCCGGCTCACAAATTCCTTTCCAAGATCCTTGAGCATTACGAGGTTGAATTGGTGAACCTGGCCCTGAACTCGATCGCCAATCTCAGCATCTTCATCTACCTTTGTGAAACATACCTGGGGATCCAACCAAATCTGAGGATCTTCAAGTATTTTTACAAGATGACCAGGTCGGGGAAGTCGGCGTCCGGTCCTGGAGAATGCTCGCTGCGTCTCCATGACGGGAAGGCCGATGAGTACATTCGGATGTACCCAAAGTCCTCGTGGTCATCATGGAAGAAGAGCTGGTTCTACATGACGGTCACAAAGGAGGACGACCTCTACTTCACCGGCAAGAAGACGAGTGAGAATCCCAACTGGCGGTCGGCCGTGAAGGAGGGACGGGTCGGAAGGTGTGTCGAGGCCATCCAGGACCTCAGTGCCAAGGGTTTGACCGCTTGGCATGTGATGAGGGATTTCTCCATGCGCTAGGTAAGTTCCTTGAGGCTCCAATCATGTCCTCTACTCTTTTTCATTGGTCGTGACGAAGCGACCAAGGACTCCAGGGGACGTAAGTCTAAAAAACTTCTGACCTGTTTGGTTTATTTAGTTGATTATTTTGTAACTTCAAAACTTCTCTCTTTTTGAAGCCCTTTCTCCTGAGGAAATTGGAGTGGATCAAAATAATCTACGCTAGGGAGCCTGATATTAAGGCTGCTTTCTCCAATATTTTGGTTGTAGTCTCTATGGAAGAGAGAATTGAGAGACTC
Organism: Ampelocalamus luodianensis; assembly: GCA_036346255.1. NCBI lineage: Eukaryota > Viridiplantae > Streptophyta > Magnoliopsida > Poales > Poaceae > Ampelocalamus > Ampelocalamus luodianensis. The sequence goes on along the minus strand of CM070633.1, from coordinate 62,113,704 downwards.
AAGGTAAATAACAAACGTTTTCCTCATCTTTTATATACTCTCTGATCACTTTATGACCATGTTCTTATATGCAGGCGGTTGGGTTGAGGATAAAGAAGTCCGATGAGGGCTCTACTTCAATCGCAATTCCGACCAAGTCCTGCTCCGCGACCACACCAGAGGATGGTCTTCTGGAGGTAAAAAGAACATTTGTGTAGGAGTATACATTTTAGATGAAAAAAGTTTCTTCACCTAATTAAATTTGATTTATGATTTAGGTGGGAGAGAAGGGGAACCTGCAGCCCAAAACTGCAGAGGTTGTAGGCCCCAGAACGATCATTCATGACGTGATAGTTGCTACCGAAGCGACTGTTCTAGAGGTCGACGAGACCACACCCTCTGACCAGATGAATTACTTTCCCATGCATATCAACGCATCCATTTTTTCTAAAGGGGTTGTCTAGACATTAATTACTTGCCTATTATTTTTCAAAACAAAAGTCTGTTTTCAATGGTTAAGATTGCTCCAGGATTTGTGCAACCATCCAACCCTAAAACAATATTCTCCTTTTCCTCTCCCTTTCCACTTCCACTTCGACCGCCACCACCTCCCTCTCCAGCGAGGCTCCTTCTTAACTAGCCCACGATAGGCTAAATATCACTGCCGCCACCTCCTTCCCATCCTCCTACAATGCCGATATGCAAACACCCTACCTCCACTGCACCAACGGCCTCTCAATCTATGCCAGCATCGCAGCCTTGGCCACCACAAACCCTTGTAGTGTCGTCGTTGACACATCTTCTCTTGTGTGCCACCGCCTCCTCTTTTGTGTGGCCACCGCCCATTTTTCATCATCAATCCGCCACCTTTGTGTAACTAATAGTCACAGTATTGATGTTCTCATGATAAGCCCACCATCCACGCTTGTCATGTTGGAAAATTTTCATCTTCGCCGATTAATTGATTCTTTGTGAATGCTTTCAAGTCATATTGACGCTGCTCATAATACAAAGTCATCAATAGTTTATTCGGTCGAAAAGTGTTACGTCCGATGGAGAATACTTTTTTTTAATGTAGATGGAGGATATAATTCAAAGTACTAGTCATCAACCCGTGGATCACACGAGCTAGGAGTAACTTCAATTTTTTTTTTGTTATTGAAGAAATTATACAAATCCAAATCAAATTAGGATCAATATCATATAGTTTGAGCAGTTATATTTCTTTAATTGGCATGGCGGACTTCCAACATAGTGCTAAAGTAATCTATAATTTTAAACATTCTTTCGATAACTTTTAACTTTAAAAAAGCTCCATAATATTCTTATCTATACAGTAATTGACATCAATTCAAATCAGTGCATATGACTTCAAAGCTCAAGTATTTTTTTAGAATTTTTATTCAAAATTTATACAAATTAGATAGAATTTTATTTATGAATTTAATTTGATATATGATAAATTCCTAATTTTATTTTTATTTTTTTGAGCTAATTCTCTGTACGCATACTATGAAGGTGAGTTTTCACTCCATCTTTGCGAACACCCAAGCACCACATAGTTGTGCACTTGTGCATATATGCTAAAAACATAGTTGAGTATGTGTAATTTTAACTAATGTCCAAGCCAAATTATTTAAGCATTTGTTTAGTTGGTTTTCCATCAGGGCTTGATTAAATTTGTGTCTAAGCTATTTACGGCTACATGCATGTATGTTGTAACTCACCGAAGAGGACTTGTGTTTGGCAGGCTATTAGCATAAGGGCATGTTATTTAAATAGAACACTTCTTATTTTCTCACCGATGTATGACACCTAGCAGATAAATCTAAGATGAGGGTTGCATATGTTACATAAATCAGACGATCAAGATATTTTCTCTTTCTTCGATTAATGTGGGAATTTCTAGTTTTTTTTTCCTTTTTTCTGATTAATGTGGGAATTTCTAGCCTTTTACCTCTTAGGATTAACATGATGGCTTCTATAGGAGCCTCTAATTAGTAATAGTAAAGATACATGTGTCCGATACTCTGATCCAACCAATTCAGGGCGTGGCACATGTAAGCATATGTTTCCCATACATATATCAAAACATCCATTTTCTCTAAGTGGTTGTCTATTGCACAATTGCCTGAAATTTTCTTAAGTTTCGGTCAATTTGTCCGGCCATTGGTTCTAGATCCAACCATCCCTATTCCCTCCCCTATCTCATATAAACCACACACACACCCACCCACCTAACCCTAATCCCCACCCACCCTCACTCGCCTCTATCACTCTCCCAGGCCTACTGGCCATCGCCTCGGCTCCGACGACACCCACCTCTTCCTCTTCTCTACCTCCTCTAGTGTTCCTTGTCGTCACCTTTGGCACATCCTCTTAATATCAAAAAGAAAGGGGGCATTTCGCATCCAGCGCAATTAGCGGTGGCCACCGACTTCGTAGGAGCATGATGCACGATGCCTATGACTAGTGGCTTCACTGGAGTGCTTGGCCTCGTGGGAGATGAAGAAGAAGGTGGGCGACACACGAATCTCCATGTTGATCCAAGGGTGAGCAAAATCAACTGAACTTAAGGAAATTTTAGGTGATAGTGCATTAGCAAATCCGTTTATCTGAAGGGGTTGTCTAGCCATTAATTAAGAATTAATTAGTGCCTGATTTCCTAAAAAAAACCAATCTTTTCAATGGTTAAGATTGCTCCAAGATTCACGCAACCATCAAACCCTAAAACAATCTTCACATCTCCCTTTCCACTTCCACTTCCACTTCAACCACCGCCACCTCCCCCCTCCAACGAGGCTCCTTTTTAACTAGCCCACCAAAGGCTAAACATCTTCGCTACCGCCTCCTTCCCATCCTTCTACATCGTCGATCTGTTGCCACTATGCCTCCACTACACCTACTGCCTCTCAATCTCCGCCGACATCTTCGCCTTGGCCTCCATAGACCCTCACAGTGTCATCGTTGACATGTCTTCTGTTGTGTGCCACCACCTCCTCTTCAATTGCCCCTCCACCTTTGTGTGGCCACCACCCATTCGTCAATGTCAATCCACCACCTCCCATCGCTGGATCTACTGCCCGCTATAACAAACATCCTTGTCGCCTTGCATGGCACCTCGTTGTCCTCGTCGATCCCAGGCAATGCCACCGTACTACCAGTCACAGGGTCCCACCTTGCCACACTGGTCCGCCACCGCTCACCTTGATTCGACGGTTGGGGGCTTGGGTGGGTGAACTTCAAAACCCTATTTGGAGCACAAATCTCGAGGTATGATATCATAGCACAATTTTCATTTTGTTTGTGTGGAATAAATAGGCGAGTTATTTTTTCTTGCAAATCCCTTCCTTTAGTTTGTATATGCACGAATTTTCGTAGATAGGATGTATTGATGATTTTTTTTGCGAAGATGTATTTGATGAATTAATCATATTCTCTAGGTAATACATCATCCCTGTGATTGAATCATGGTTTTGATGCCACCTAACCTCCCAAGTCCAACAAAGATAGGATGAAACATATTATTTTGTGTATTGAATTAGTATCGAATGTACAACACCAACAACTAAAGCAGAGCCGGCTTATAAATGATTTATTTATCTGGTATAGGTGCATGATGCACTCCCTAGATTGGATTAATAACATAGTTTCCCTTCCTACCAAAAACGAGAAAGAATGCACTTCTATCTAAGCAAATTGCCAATATACTGTGTTCTGCTCCTAGCCAGCTATAGCTCCTCTTGCGAATAATCTACTGCTACTCTGTTAGTCGTGGTCAGATTTGACCGGGAGGTAATGATAGTATCCAATTTTCAAACATTTGCAAATAAATGCTAGCTAGTGCTTTTTGAGTGTGTCATGTAGACATGCACGCATCTGTACATGCTAGGATAGTAGTTTTGCAGTGATTTGTTTACTTGTTCCTGTGATGAACATGTTGGAGGCAGCTATGAGAACACTGTTATTCATACTATAGCCTCGTGACAGGGAGCTGGTATAAACTACACGTTGCTCATTTTTTACAGTCCATACTTTGTCTGCGTGCAAAATCAACTCCCATATAGTTCCAGTTTTCAACATGCCCTCGCGCCTCGACATTTCTACTCTTCCCGTTGTTGTCGTCGATCCAGAGGGCTACGAATGTAGAAACACAAAGATTGTAGATACATAAGAGATTGTAGATACATAAGAGATTGTAGATACATAAGAGATTGTAGATAGACCTCATCTTCATAATCGGCAAAGCATCGACTCCGTCATCTACTTCTTGATTGTTGTCATCACCTTCGACTTGGGCACCTTGTAAGGCGCCATTGTTGATAATATCCATGATGGCATCGTCCATGTTGTCATTCGGTCGACCATTTCGCAAATATATCGCGAATATAAAACTTATCATTCAAGAATATAAAATTGTTCTTCGAAAGAAGCACATATCCACACGCTGCGATAAATGTGATTTCGCCGAATAGGAATTTCATTTGAAACGATAAAAACAAGAAAAATATGATAGAAACATCCAAGTTACAATTATTACATAAAATCTCTAATACACACTATTTATTAAACATCACTATATATCAAGCGGCACATGGTGAACTTCTTCTTGACGTATGACCCTTGGTTATGATCATGCCGTAACCATGGAGTGTCCTCGGCATTTAGCGGGATGCTTGGGTCTTTGGTCACACCGAAGGCGGGATTCGATCATCCCTTTCATAATCTTCGACATGTCGACTTGTCCTCAATTCCCACGATGTTTCTTTTCCCGAAAGAACTATGTGGCGTTTGGCTCATTGGTTGATTTGTCGTTATTTTTCCCTCTCTTGGGTTTTGTAGACATGTCTTTCACATAGAACACCGATTCACATCGCAGCAAGGACGAATGGTTCGTCTTTGTACCCAATATTGTTGAGGTCCACCGTTGTCATTCCATACTCCTTGTCGATTGTTACCCGCCTCAGGTCATCTTCACCCATTGGCACTTTGGAACAAAGGGACTTTAAAATTAGGTGCGTAGTCTAGTTCCCAAATCTCCTCTATGCGGCCATAATATGTTTGCCTCTTTCCATTTGGGTCTGTGGCATCTACGCGACACCACTGTTTTGGTTCGTGCTCCTTTTATCTTGGGCTCGGTGTAAAATGTATTTCCATTTATCTCGCACTTTGTACGTGAGGATGTGCCACGACGGTTGCCTAACCAACAAATACAGATTGCTCATCAATATTGTCATCACTCGACATTCTTTTCGCAACCAACCGCTGAAAGTTTCCATGTGATGACGCCTAATCCAAGCTTCATTCTTCCCCCGAAACCGATCGTAGGAATTCCTGTGTACCTCGACATACGGCTCCACCACGGAGGAGTTTTGAAGAACCGTAGTGCGCTTTATTGAAATAATCGCCCCCGTATCGATATATGTTTTATTCCCTAGTGTTCCCTTTCCACTAAGTCTCCCTCGTGTCGCGATTCAGAACACCAATCGGGTCAAGGTCGGGAATGAAGTCAACACAGAACTCAATGACCTCCTCTGCCCCGTAGCCCTTGGCGATGCTTCCTTCTCGCCGAGCACGCTGGTGAACATATTTCTTCAGACTCCCATGAACCTCTCAAAGGGAACATGTTGTGTAGGAACACAGGACCGAGAATATTAATCTCCTTGACCGGTGAACTAGGAGGTGTGTCATGATATTAAAGAAGGATGGAGGGAACACCAACTCAAAGTGACAAGACATTGAACCACATCATTCTCAGAGTAGCTAGTTCCATTGGATTGATTGCCTTTCGAGAAATTGCATTGAGGAATGCACATAGCTTCACGGTGGCGACGTACATGTGGAGGTAGAATTCCTCTTAAAGCAACCGGAAGCAATTGCGTCATAAGCACGTGGCGCTCATGGGACTTTAAGTGTAGGAATTTCTTCTCCGGCATTTTTATTATACGCTTTATATTGGAGGAGAATCCGGATGGGACCTTGATGTTTAGGCATTCAAACATGCTTTCCTTCTCTTCTTTGCTAAGAGTGAAGCTAGTGTCTTAAGTAATGGCGTCCATCGTCGTCTTCTCTGGATGCAGTTGTCTCGTTCTTTCATGTCTTTGCAAGTCCTGTCGTGCTTCGAGTGAATCCTTAGACTTTCCATACACATCCATGAATCCTAGCAGTTCACACAAAGATTCTTTGTCGTGCATCACGTCGATCGCGCATGGACCTCTAGGACTTGCCAATAGGGTAGCTCCCAAAATATGGACTTCTTCTTCCACATGGGTGCGTGTCCCTTAGCATCTTTTGGAAGCAGTTCGCCGCCTTGTCCCTTTCCAAAGACTACTTGCACATCCTGACCATATCAAGTACATCCTCCCGATTCGGTAAGAGGCTTGGTTCGGTGGTCTGCCTTACCTTTAAAATGCTTGCCTTTCTTTCTTAGTTGGTGATTCATAGGAAGAAAACGACGATGGCCAAGGTACACGACCTTTCGACATTTTTTCAAATATATACTGTCAATGTCATCAAAACAGTGTGTGCATGCATTGTATCCCTTGTTTGTCCGTCTCCAAAGATTACTTAGAGCAGGCCAATCATTGATTGTTACGAACAACAATGCTCGCAGGTCGAAGTGTTCCTGTTTGTACTCATCCCACACACGTACACCTGGTTTGCTCCATAAAAGCAGGAGTTCCTCAACTAATGGCCTCAGGTAGACATCGATGTCGTTGCCAGGTTGCTCGGGCCTTGGATGAGCACCGGCATCATAATGAACTTCCGCTTCATGCATAACCATGGAGGAAGGTTGTAGATACATAGAGTAACAAAGCCAAGTGCTATGACTAGTGCTCGTCCCCAAAGGATTCATACCATCCGCACTAAAGCGAACCTTAGGTTTCTTGCGTCATCTGCAAACTCCGGGAATTCTCTGTCTATTGCTCTCCACTGGGACCCATCAGCAGGGTGTCTCAACATGTTGTCTACCTTACGGTCTTCTTTGTGCCATCGCAACAACTTTGCATGGTCCTTGTTTCTGAACAGACGTTTCAGGCGTGGTATTATAGGAGCATACCACATAACCTTGGCGAGGATTTTCTTCTGGGACGTTCTTCGCCTCAACATCGCCAGGTCATCTCGCCGATCTTATATCGCGACGCTTTGCATACGGGCATTCATCCAAATTCTCGTAGTCCTTGCCATGATACAGGATGCGATCACACGACATGCATGTATCTTCCGGATTTCTAATCCCAAAGGCGCGACGACTGCTTTGCTTGCGTAGTGGCGGGCAATTCGTTAGGCTTGGAAGCATCTTTTTGGATCTTGATAATTGCCCAAATGCCTTGTTGGATACACCATTACATGCCTTCCATTGTAGCAACTCCGTTGTTGTACCCAACTTTTTGCCCATCTTCTACGGACGGGTATAGTAATTTCTTGTGATCGTCTAGCATGCGGTCAAACTTAGCCTTCTCCTTTTCACTTTCGCAATCTCTTTGTGCATCACGAATGACATCACCAAGAGCATCATCTTCAGCGAGCTCTTCTTCGCCGCCCATTGCAGATCATCAAGTCACCGTATTGAACAATAATGTCGTCGGGGTCCAATTGCGATCTTAGGTACGTGCATGGCAGCATGGGGGAGAATATTAAGATCCCCCGGTTCCTCCCCTCTTGGGTAGTTTTTGCTCGCGAGATGTAGTCGCATGCATGTATTTGAGTGACAATAGATCACAATGGAATTTACAAAAATAATATGTTATTTGTTATGGTCCGATGACACATGACAAACAGACTACAAGACAACAAGGAATGTCGTGGATGCTCGGCGCCCGCACCTCACCTCTTCTTTAATGCAGCCAGTTGGCCACTGAAAAACAACGAATGTCTCGGCACACACAGATACGATATGTCTTAAACACATAAAGGAACTTGCAAAGTAATATATTCTTTTGTTATGGCCCGATAACACATGGCAAATTGGAGTATAATACAAAGAAGAATGTATTGCACACAAACACATACGGCATGTCTTAATGAACAGTGTTGGATGTACCTATACAAACTGTAGTATTGATCGATTGGATACATTGCAACCAATTTTCATAGGATGCAATTCCTTTTTTTGGCATCTGTCTTGCACGTGACATTTTTAATTTAGAATGAACAAATACTTTTGTTTCCTGTTTGCGTGTTGAGTTATTATTCAAATTTTTGGAAGACACGCTAGATTACTTCAATACCCACTTTTCATTGACTTTCTAGGAATCTTACATATTTTTTTCTGAGGGTGGGTATCTTAAATATTAACAATAGCAATCCTATTATATAAACATAAACATAAACAAAAATACAAATACAAATAAATTACCAAGTGCAAGAAGTCTTGGGCATATCTATCTCAGAGTCAAACTCTGAGATATCAACAAGAACAAGGCGCTTGTGTGTCCCACAATTGGGATCCTTGTATTGTAGTTCTATATTAGAATGTGATCTTGTGTGATGTGCCACCCCTAAAAATCACGTTAAATAAATTGATCATCCTCATTTAATGTTCCCAAAATATTTCTGATTTTGCCTGAAGATATGCTCCTTCCTTTCTCCCCAACGATCACAAAGCCACCCCAATGGTCATAAAGCCACCCTCCCGTTCCTATAAAACCCCATCTCGACTTCCCTACCAACATCTTCCAAACAGAAGTTTTCTCTCCTCTCTCTCTCTCTCTACCACCATTAGTGCTATTCGTTCTATAGGTTGACAAACCAAAAAATTATGCCATTGAAATCGAACAAGCCAACCACGGGTGAGGATCCATTAATAGAGTGTATTGAAGTTGATAGTAAAGATAACAACCATAACTAGGAAAGGAACGAGGGGAAATCCAAAGAGGTACATGAACATGCCCCCACTCAAGACACTCCTCTATTGGCACCTCATATGTACGATCATCTCACTCGGTTTCTGTGACATACTTCTTTGATACGTCAACATGAAAAATGGATAGTTCTTAAGGTGCTAGTGGAGAGAGAGCAGAGGTGAAAGCTTGTGTTTGGAAGAATGTTTATAGGGTAAGCAAAGGAGGATATATTTTGCGACAATGTCTATGAATCAATGAAAATTGATTTGGAGAGACAACAAGATAGTTGTGCACAATATCCACTTTTCGTTGACTTTTTCGGTATCTTACATATTGATATTAACAATCTTATTTTAGAAATATCTAAGAAAATGCAAAAAAATTGCTGAGAGTGCCTTGAGTGCAAGAAGTCTTTGGCATATCTATCTCAGAGTCAAACTCAGAGAGATCAACAAGAAAAAGGCACTTGCGTGTCCCACACATGGGATACTGGTATGGTAGTTCTATATTAGAATGTGATCTTGTGTGATGTGCCACTCCTAAAAATTGTGTAAAACAGTTTGATCATCCTTATTCCGTGTCCACAATCAATGCAAAATATTTGCTCCAAAAATATTTTCAATTTTGCTAGAATATGTTCTCTCTCTTCCTTTCTCCTCAACGGTCACAAAGTCACCCCAACAGTCACAAAGCCACCCTCTCATTCCTATAAAACCTCATCTCGGCTTCCTATCAACATCTTCCAAACAAAAGTTTTTCCTCCGCCCCTGCTCTCTCTCCCTCTACTAGCATTAGCACTATCTGTTCTGTAGGTTAACAAATCGAAGAATGATGTCATTGAAATCAAATGAGCTAACCATAGGTAAGTAGCCATTAAAAGAGTGTATTGAAGTTGATAGTAATGATAACAACCGTAATGAGGAAAGTGACGAGGAGAAATCCGAAGGGGTATAGGAATATGCCATGCTCAAGGTACTCCTCTATTGACACCTCATATGTGGTCATCCTACTCGGTTTATGTGACATACTTCTTTGGTATGTCAATTTGAAAAAGAATAGTTCTTATTGTGCTAATGGAGAGAGTTGAGGTGAAAGTACCATGAGTACAACAAGTCTTGGGTTTATCTATCTCTGAGTCAAACTCTGAGATATCAACAAAAACAAGGTGCTTGAGTGCCCCATGCGTTGGGTCCTTGTATGGTAGTTCTATATTAGAATGTGTGATCTTGAGTGATGTGCCACTTCTAAACATGGCTTAAAATGCTTGAACATCCTTATTATGTGTCCACAGTTAATGCAAAAGATTTGCTCCCAAAATATTTATGATTTTTCCAAAAGATATGCTCCCTCTTCCTTTCTCCCGAGTGGCCACAAAACCACCCCAATGGTCACAAAGCCACACTCTTGTCCTATAAAACATCATCTCGGATTCCCTTGTCAACATCTTTCAAACATAAGTTTTCTCTCTCTCTACCACCATTAGCGCTATATGTTCTATAGGTTGACAAAACGAAAAACTATGTCATAGAAATCGAACGAGCTAACCACATGTGAGAAGCAAATAAAGGAGTGTAATGAAGTTCATAGTAAAGATAACAACGATAATGAGGAAAGGGACAAGGAGAAATCCGAAGTGGTATAGGAAGATGTAACATTCCAAAGTTCTGTTACCAAAAATAAAATTAATAAATTTATTATTCTATTGGATTTTTTGAATTTTAAAATGGGTTTATTGAATTTTCTAGATTTTAAAAGTAAAAAATAAAATATATTAAGTTTTCTAGGTTTTCTTATATTTAAAGTGAAAAAGGATAATTTAATTAATTTATGGAATTTTTTGGATTTCAAAAAGGTTTTTCCAATTTTACAGAAAAATAAAAATAATTTATGTGCAATAATAAAAGCCAACTTTAAGTTGGAAATAATTTTATTAAGTTAAAAATTAACATCCCAAATTTAGAGTCTTTTTTAAGCTTTTAAAATAAAAGGGCCCATTTGCAATTTATTGGATTAATTTTAAGCTTAATTTGAAATTTTAGAAAATGAAAAACATTTTCATTGATTAAAATAAAGTTCAATTAAATTCAAAATTATTTTATTCAATCTTTTCAGGTTCCAAGGATTTTTGTGGATTTTTTTGCATTTTTCAAAATTATTTTATTTTTGGAATTTTCTGGATTTTCTTTCTTTCTCTCTCTCCTCTGTTGTCTTCTTCCTCTGAACGATGTTTCTCTGATTCCTTCTCTGTTCAACCGAAGCCACCAACAGAGCAACAACTTCATTCCCCAATCTTTGCACTCGGAGCTCCGTTTCCAATTCTGTCTGAAGCGTTACGAGCCCCTCATCATCACCCACGAGATGCTACCATCAATTGCACGCCTCCTCCACTCCTTGCAATCAATTTTGCCATTTTCTGTTGGTGTTCTTTGCGACTGAAAAGTGCCCTTTTAATTCTCAAGTGTTTCCCGTCGATTCGAGCACCACATTTACATTATAAAAGGAGCACCGCATGTTCCCAACTCCCATCTTCAATTCGCTCCAAGCACCATTGTCTAATTCCTCACCATTTGTCCGAAACGCCTGACGCCATCCACTCTCTTCTCCAAGTCCGGCGACATCATTTTCTCATCGATCTCCTTCCTCGGTGAGAATTAAGTTGAAACAACCATGTCACATCGGGTTCCCGGTATCACTCTTCCAACCCCCACCTCAATTTCAGAATTCCTTCGCCGTGGAGCTTTGGCACTGTCGTCACCATTTTTGTGCCGTCGGCCGCCGTGGCTGCACCTCCTCGACCACTCCCGAGTCGAACCAACCATGCCATCATAATCCCCATGCTTACCCGTGCTTGTGCTCACCTCCTCCCTCGCTGGCCATCACCAGACCGCCACCGCCCCATGTGCCCCGCCGTCGCCATGTGCCATTCTCGCCGCCGGCACCATCGGCCACCGGACCTCTCCTTGCTGGTGCCGCCAACCAGCCCAAGTTCCCCTACGTTCTGCCTTCTATTGTGTCTTCCTCTCTGTTTTGCCTCTTTCTTTCTTCCTTAAGACACTAGCAAATGGGGCCCACATGTCATACACTGATTCTTTCATTCCTTTTCTCTTTATTTCTCTACCAAATGGGTTTACATATCATTCACACCATTTCTTTGCTCCATAAAACATTTGAAACAACAATTTTAGGAACAATCCATTTTCAGAAATTTTCTATCATTTCATATGATTACAATCTTTTGGATGTTCGTTCTCCTTCATACGAACTCCAATTCCGTTGATTCTTATTCCTAAATTCATTTAAATTTAATATCTATCTCCCAGAACCAAAATTATTTAATTTTGAGTTTATTTGAATTTTTTTAATTTGTCTTATTTTCGCGTAAAGATTTCGACGATTTTGAATAATCAGATTTCGATGCCGTTTCAGAGCAACAATTAATTGAGCAAGGTAAATTACATCATTGATCATGTTTGATCCTAATATTTTAAATTATTATTGCATGCTTATTTATATTCAAGTTAATTTAAATTTCTATTTTAAATTTATAGTTATTCCCAATTCCATTGTACATTCAATGTTGATGTTGAATCAAACATACATTTTCACCTCAGAAAATATCTAGTTGATGCAATGGTATGAACTAGAACATTTTGGGAAAAATTAGGCTTAGCCATGCTTAGACCCGAACTATTTAATTTGGGAATTTTCAGCCAAAAACCAAATATGGTTTAAATTGTATCCATAGCACTGGTGTGCCATGAAAGTTTACAAATTATTTGAAAAATAAAATAAAAATTGGTTTAGACTTAGGCAAAATAGATGTTTTGATGGTGTAAGTTGACAAACGGGATTGATTCATTTCTATGATCGAGACTAGGGTTATTTTGGAAGTTGCCCAAGTTGGTTAAGGACCGGTCTTCGATCCACACCTTGCAAAGCTCCACCGTACTACCACGAGTCTGGTATGGGACAGACCTGGCCAAATAATTTGCAACATTCCTCTGCTAGTTGTGCCATTTGGATGTGCGGGTGTCAATTAGACAGAAATTCCCACCCGGTGCAAGAGGGAGACTTTCGGCGGGCTAGTGGCCCATTGGAGGTGATACCTTAGTGGGCATAACTGCTTTGGGTTGAAGCATTGTAAAGGCCTTGTGATAATTACTTTGTCGCACACCTACGGAAGTGTGTGAAGTAGATATTAAAAGTTGATTATCTCTTGTGAGTAAAGTTGTACAACCTCTGCAGAGTATAAAACTATTCGAATAGCTGTGTCCACGGTCATGGACATGCTGAGCAAGGCTACTCAAAGTTAGACTTTGATTTTATTTTCAAAATATTTTGTAAACAGCTTATGGCATGGATGGGTGTCCATCAGAAAAATTATGGGTTGAAGCCCAGGGTTGGTGCCCGTATTTAAGTTAGTGTTAGGTTGGTGCCTACACTAGCTTTATTAATTCATTTAAAAACTCAATTTTAGATATCATAAAACTTAAGCTTTTCACCTTAGCTATTGTATTTAAAATTATTAAATGCTGCTTTTGCACAAACAACCCTATAAGCCTTCCTTTGATAATATCCATGCATACATTAACTCTATTATGGGTGTAACTTGCAGAGTACATTTTTGTGCTCACCCTTGCTTAATAAAATATTGTCAAGAGGAGAAGAATTTCGCTACCGGTGTGGATGTCGACGACTAGGCCGCTACCCAAGTCGATTGCCTGTGGTAGATTTGGGCTCTACTATTTCTTCTTCGTCTTCCGCCGTGTTTGTTTATTGTTGAATTGTAAGCCTTTCTTGTAATAAACTCTAATAAATATTAATAAAATTGTGCGAATTATGAATGTTACCATATTTTTTTACTGTGTGAACAAGCTACTGATCATGGGACAGTTCAGAAATACATAAAGGATTTGGAGGTGTTACTCCCGGGTCCGACAGAACATGCCCTGCTCAAGACACTCCTGTATTGACACCTCATATGTGGTCATCTCGCTCGGTTTATGTGACATACTTCTTTCGTATGTGGACCAAAAAAAAAAGAATGGTTCTTATTGTGCTAGTGAGAGAGAGCAGGGGTGAAAGTATCATGAGTGCAAGAAGTCTTGAGCTTATCTATCTACGAGTCAAAAAAGAATAGTTTTTATTGTGCTTGCGTGCCCCACACTTGGGATCCTTGTATGGTAGTCCTATATTAAAATGTGTGAACTTGTGTGATGTGTAACTTCTACCAACATTAGCTCTATTTATTCTTTAGGTTGATAAACGAAAAAATGATGTCATTGAAATCGAACGAGCAAACCACAGGTGAGGAGCCATTAAAAGAGTGTATTGAAGTTGATTGTAAAGATAACAACCGTAATGAAGGAAAGTGATGAGGAGAAATCCGACGGGGTATAGGAACATGGCCTGCTCAAGACACTCCTCTATTGGCACCTCATATGTGCTCATCTCGCTCGGTTTATGTGACATACATCTTTGGTATGTCAACCCAAAAAAGAATAGTTCTTATTGTGCTAGTGGAGAGAGAGCATCGGTGAAAGTACCATGAGTGCAACAAGTCCTGGGCTTATCTATCTCTGAGTCAAACTCTAAGATATCAACCAGAACAAGGTGCTCGCGTGCCCCACGCTTGGGATCCTTGTATGGTTGTTCCATATTAGAATGTGTGATCTTGTGTGATGTGCCACTTCTAAAAATGGCGTAAAATGCTTCGATCATCCTCATTCCATGTCCACAATTAATGCAAAAGATTTGCTGCCAAAACATTTCTGATTTTTTCAAAAATACAGCTACCTCTTTATTTCACCCCAGCGGCCACAAAGCCACCCCAACGGTCAAAAAGCCACACTCTTGTTCACATAAAACCTTATCTCGACTTCCCCTATCAACATCTACCAAACATAAGTTTTCTCTCTTCCCACTCTCTATCTACCACAATTAGCGCTATTTGTTCTATAGGTTGACAAAACAAAAATTATGCTAGAGAAATCGAACGAGCTAACCACATGTGAGAAGCAAATAAAGGAGCGTAATGAAGTTGATAGTAAAGATAACAACGATAATTTGGAAATGGCGAGGAGAAATCCGAAGGGGTGTAGGAACTTGCCCTGCTCAAGACACTCTTCTATTGGCACCTCATATGTGGTCATCTCGCTCGATTTTTGTGACATACTTCTTTGGTATGTGGACCTGAAAAAGAATAGTTCTTGTTGTTCTAGTGGAGAGAGAGCAAAGGTGAAAGTACCATCCCCTACAATACCGGCCATTACTCCTGTTGGGTTAGAAAATCAAACTGGTTTATCCGTATCCTATTCTTTCTATCTGGGGGTGGGCCATTAGTATCGAAGTTGTCGTTCTTCAGTTCGTTGTCGAATTTGGCTTAATTTTGGCCATAAGGCAAAAATCTGTTTCGAAAAAATCAGAGACTTATCTGGAAGGTTGTTTCACCGAGCAATAGATTGGGCTGGCCTAGGAAAACCTCGATAATCACACCACTAGGGACTCCACGCCTTCCTTTGAGGCTTGTACTACTTCTTCGCCACTCTCAATTCCTTCTTCCCTTTTGGCTCTCAATCCTCCTCTTCTCCTTCTTCCCCCCTCATGGTGGAATTCAACATTGTGAGCCCTCAACACTTCATCCCTCATGGCCTCGATATCGTTGTTGGTGATAATATAAGTTTGCAGCGGGTTGACGTGGTTTTTTTATGGAAATCCACTAAAGGAGCATGAAAATTATGCTCTAGCACTCGTGGAACCAGAGATTCCAATGAATCAATTGCTCAAGCTCTTGAAAGGATTAGAGACTACATTTAGAATGTGCTCAGGGTACGTGTGCTCAGTTTCTCTCTGCACTGTCTTGGCCTTGGTCTCTTTCAGTTCAATTTTAAGAAGAGATACTACTATTTTTGGAAATCACCATCAACTCGACAATCTACACACACTTAGATTTTAGAAGCAGGATGAAGGCATTAACCGAAGAACTTCAGTTTTTACAGGAATTGGTTGGGTAATGATGCTAGGGTTCCCCCTAGATTATCTCCATGTCCATTATGTAGCACAAGAAGTTTCCTCTTATGGAAAGTTCTTACATTGCCATGACAATGGTACTATGAAGGGTAGAGTTCTTGTCAAAGTTCTCATTCAGGATGGGCAAGGGCTCTCCTGGATTGTTCATGTTTTTGTTCTAAACACAGATTTCCCAGATATTTTCCCTATCGAAGGGGAACCTTGGTTTCAGGCAAACCATAATTAAGTCAATGAGCAACATCATGAACCAGCTCCACCAATCTTTGATCTTCCTCCACAAGATCAATACCCGGTTTAGGACAATTGGGTCAACCAATCAAACAATATAGCTAATTGGGGACAGAATGTGGCCCTGGTTGTTGCTGAGCCGGCCCAACAACATCATATTTCTCATTCCTACTCTCAGGGGTCTTCATCCGAAAATTCTTCAGTTAATTTTATGCCTGCTCTAGGAAATGATTTAGTCATTGAGTTTCCAGAAATACAATGACCAGCATTGCTTGAGTAGTTGGTGCATGGGCTAGAACCTTCACCTTCAATAATTGTTGAGAATATTTACCATGGTCTATTTCAGGAGATGTCTCAGCTCCTCATAATCTACAAATTAGTCAAAGAATTGTTGTCTTTACCACCTCTTCCCATTCAACCGGAGCCTATTTTGTCTTCTCCAAAAACAAAGAGATCACTGGTCATTGACTCTAGAGCTCATCCCATTGAGCTAACAAGAACTGTTCCAGAACTATCCCCTTGCAAAAAAAAGTGGCTACAAAATTGGTCTTCTCTGAGGCACAGTCAGGGCTAGAAAAAGTTGCTAAAGACTTAAATTTAGTCCCACATAAGCCTAACATCTCTCTTTTGATGCTTCACTTCTTGGCATAGTAGCACAAGTGAAGACACCTCAAGGTTTGAGCACCTTAATTTCTTCTCACATTGGTCTTCCTCCTTTGCCCCCGAAGAAGAAAAGGGGAAGGAAAAATGCCTACTCCAATTGTTGACACAGATCTCAGGAGAGGTCCTCGACCCAATATCCCGAAGAATGGTTATCAACATTCTCAATTTTTCAGTACTTCTAGATGAAGCAAATCAAATCCAGCCATGAATGTGATGACAGTTGTTCTTGTCTTGGTTGTTGCTTCAAGCTCTCTTGATGTCAATCTCTTTGCTTAGCAACGAGATTCACCTTCAGGTATTTCTTCCTCTTCTGATTCGGTGTTTTTTTAAGATGGCGTCAGAATTGACAATCCCAATGATGCAGTCAATGGGACAAGGATGTGAGGTGCCCTTGGCGGACATCGCTACCGAGAAGCTCATGTAGAATCCTCGAGATGCAGAAGTGCCCATTGTCGAATAGCTACCAGTGTCGTGGGGTTGATGGCTGCCAGATTTTGTTTCCATATGGTGGGGGTGATTATAGCTTTCTTCTGTTCCTTGTGAAACAATGAGCACTATTGGTCGGTTCAGAACTTGGCACTTGATGTGTTTTGGTTCTTTTATTGTAAACATGATGCTTGTGTGGTGGCTCTACTGGTTGAATTCATCTTATTATTCTTAGGTTCTCGAGCTTCTTTGCTGCTACTTTCTAATCTTCTAGTCCTCATTAGATTTGTGCATAAATCTGGTTTCTAGCATGTTCATATGTCTTCCTAGTACTGCTTTGCATATTAGGTCTCCTATTCATCTTGTTGGGTTTTAATGGCAAACACAAAAAAGAACTAGAATGTGTTGTGTTGGAATATAAGAGGCATAAATTCTAAAGACAAATGGTTTGCTTTGAGAGAGAATTGAGGAAATTGCTTGTTCGGTCATCTATCTACAAGAAACTAAAAGAATCCATTTTGATCACTCATACATCAAATGCTTTGCCCCTAAACATTTTGATAGGTTTGCTTTTATTCCCTCTGTTGGTCGAATTTGTGCTATTATTGTGATTTGGAATAGTTCAATATTCGAAGGTACAATCATAGAGCAACGGAGTTTCTTTGTTAGGATATCCTTTGCCTCGAAACATTCAGCAGACTTTTGGGCTCTAATTACAATTTATGGGCCATGTGATGGGCCAGCTAGAGATGATTTTGTAACTTGGTTTAATGCTCTCCAAATTCCACCACATGAAAATTGGATGCTTCTAGGAGACTTCAGTTTTTATAGATCTCTTGAGAACAAAAATCGGTTAGGATTAGTGGAGTTGCCAATAAAAGGAAGAAATTATACTTGGAGTAATATGCATGAAGATCCACTGCTTCAACAACTTGATTGGTTTTTTACCTCTAACAATTGGACCTTATCTTACCCGAAAACCTTGGTGCGACCTTTGGCAACATATACTTTGGATCATCTTCCTTGTGTGCTTTCAATAGAGACAAAAAATTCCTAAGACAAACATATTCCGGTTAGAATTATTGGGTAGGACACCTAGGTTTTCTATCAGTGGTCACTACCTCTTGGGAAGCACCTTGTAAAGCTACAGACAATACAATTTGAGCAACTGCCAAATTGAAAAGACTCGGGAAGGCTCTCAAAATTTGGAGTAAGAGTCTTTCGCACCTCACGATTTTAGTCAGCAACTGCAACATTGTGGTAATATAATGGATGGACTTGAAGAACAAAGACCCTTAAGTAGACCAAAATGGAATTTCAAGATTATCATCAAATGACATATTCTGTGATTACTATGTTACAAACAACTTTATTGGAAAAAAAAGATGTAACATCTTGTGGGTGAAGTTTGGTGATAAGAATACTAAAATTTTTCATGTTGTAGCAATGGAGCAAATATAGAAGGAATAATATTGTAATTCTTACAGCTCTAGATGGCAGAATTTTGGACGATCGTAATGAAAAGGCAGTTGTTATCTGGCAAACTTTCAAGGGCCAAATGCCTGTCACTTCAAACCCCACTACGCACTTTAATCAAGATAATTTGATTGAGAGAGCAAGTAATCTAGATTTCATTGGCGAGCCTTTCTTGACCACGAAAATTGAGGACATCATCAAAAAAATTCCTTTGGAAAAATCTCCTGGATCAGATGGATTCGATGACCTTTTTTATTAAGAAGTGTTGGCACACCATTTCAAGGCATGTCCTTTTGTTCTGTGATGATTTTAGCAGGGTTGTCATCAGCTTGCAAAGTTTGAATTCTTCATACATTACTCGAGTGCCTAAGAAGCATAGAACAATCAATGACTTCAGACCAATCTCTTTGCTCAATTCAAATCTTAAAATTCTTACTAAAATGATGGCGGATAGACTCTAGGAAGTGATAATTGGTTTGGTGCATGAGAATCACTATGGTTTCATCGAGACTAGAACCATTCAAGATTGTCTTGCTTAGGCTTTTGAATACTTACATCAATGCCATCCCTCGAAAAGGGAAATAATTATTCTTAAGCTCGACTTTGAAAAATCTTTTGACACAGTGGAACATAGTGACAATCTTCAGATGTTTGAGAAAAAAAGGTTTTAGTGATATCTGGATTCGTTGGGTTGAAGAAAATTTAATTTCTTGCTCATCCTCAGTGTTGCTAAATGGAGTTCCTGGTAAACAATTTCACTGTAAGAGAGGAGTAATACCAAGAGACCCTTTATCATAGTTGTTTTTTTGTTCTAGAAACATATTTATTGTAAACTATTGTAAATGGGACTTTATAAAGAGTCTGCTTCATATGCCTATTCCCAAGGAAAATCAATTGAATTTCCCGATTCTTCAATATGCAAATGATAGTCTTTTAATCATGCAAGCTGATGTAACACAATTTATTTGTCTCAAAGGACTTTTAGAAGCTTTTGCTCAATCAACAGGGCTTAAAGTAAATTATTAGAAGTCTTGCATGATACCTATATATCTCTCTAAAGACAGAATCAATCATCTTGCAGTAGTTTTTGGATGCCAAGTTGGAACATTACTATTCACTTATTTGGGATTACCTCTGGGTACCACCAAGCCAAGAGTGTAAGAATTTGCGTCCCCCCCTCATTGATAGAATTGATATACGATTGATGGCATGTGCGACTTTCGTTTCATATGGGGGTAGATTGATAATGATTAATGTAATTCTTTCTCTTCTGCCAACCTATTATATGTGTATTATGATGCTTCCTGTTATTGCAATTGAGTGTATTGATTGTGCTGAAAGGTATTGTCTTTGGATGGGATATGATATGAATTTAAAGAAACAATCTTTGGCGGCTTGGACTAAGATCTGCAAACCAAAAAATAAAGGAGGCTTAGGAGTCATCAACTTAAGAATTCAGAATGAGGTGCTTACCATGAACCATCTACATAATTTTTTCAATAAAAAGGAGATTCCTTGGGTACATTTAATCTAGTCAACATACTATCAACACAGATTACCTCAAGCATCAAAAGAAGAAGGCTCTTTTTGGTGGAAAGATATTTTCGGCTGCACGAGTAATTTTGGAATATCTCAAATTGTGTTATAGGAGCAGGAACAACCCCCACCCCTATTTTGGCATGATACTTGGAATGGGCACCTTCTTTCTCAATCAAACTCAAGACTATACTCTTTTGCAAAAGAAAAGGATAATTCAGTCCAGTCACATTTGTATAAATGAAGTAGAGGAATTATTCAATATTGCTCTAACAATGAAGGCCTATTAGGAGTATATTCAACTACAAGATTGGCTTCAACACATAACAATTTCATTGAATGAGAAAGATGTCTGGATTTACTTATGGGGAAATGGACACTATTCTTCCCAAAAGTACTACAAGCTTCATTTTCAGCATATGCAACCACCAGCCTCGTTCATTTGGAACTGGAAAAGTAAATGCATGCATTATGAAGATAAAGGTTTTTGCTTGGTTGCTACTTTCTGATCGACTCAATACAAAGGAAAATGTTGCAACAGAGATATTTCAATGTTCAGAGAGGCCCTCATTGTGTTCTTTGTTGCGACAGATCTGAAGAAACAATGGAACACCTATTTTTTTTCTTGTTTGTTCAGTAAATCCTATTGGTGCTTCCTTAAAATAGTTTGGCCTAATCTACAGATGTTCACAATAGACTTGGCCTAATCTACAGTTGTTCACAACAGACTTCATAATGCAAGGCTATCTTTTCGGCAGTCATTCTTTATGGATATTTTTATCATTGCAACTTGGCATATTTGGAAGCAACGGAATGGCAAAATCTTTGAACTGAAATGTCCAAGTTTGACAGTTGGAAGAATCATTTCATGAATGATATCTCCCTTCATTTATTTAGAATGGAGGATTCAGTGTAATCTGGTATTAGGAACTGGCTAGAGTCTCAATCTTAATTCTTTCCCATCAAGGGTTTTAATTTTTTATTTTTCTTGTACATATTCTTTTTTCCATTTAATATATGTTGTTGGGGCCTCCCCTACAATTTAAAAAAGCTCTGACATATCAACAAGAACCAGGTACTTGTGTGTCCCACACACTTGGGATCCTTGTATGGTAGTTCTCTCTGTTCTCTCTCTCTCTCTCTCTCTCTCTCTCTCTCTCTCTATATATATATATATATATATATATATATATATATATATATATATATATATATATATATATATATATATATATATATATCGTTATTCATATTCATGAATTGCTATTGCTCATGAGTGAAATTTGAATCAGGCGTGAGTTGGCAGCCCACGCTTCCCCCGCGCTACGCGTGGTTAGCTAGCACCCCGCCTCCCACTCAAGATCGGCAACAAAACCCTCATGTGAGCATCCAAAATGGTAGTAATCCGTCACACGCATGTCAAAACGATAGTAAAAAAACCTCACGCGCGCCAGCGCCCCGCCTCCCGCTCGAGATCAGCAGTAAAACCCACATGCGTGCATCCAAAATGGCATTAAACCCCTCACACGTGCATCAAAATGGCAGTAAAAACCTCACGCATGCTAGCCCCCCACACTGCTCAAGATCGATAGTAAAACCCGCGTGCACATCGAATAAAGCCATAAAAATTGTTACTCGATAAAAATGACCGCGTGTCACTACGTGCTGTTATCTAAACTATTTTACTGTCGTTACGACGAGGAAGAGAGGGCCGTAAAATTTGTATGCTACTTTTACTGTGGGAAAATGACATTATTAACTGTTTTATTGATCCAGTAAAATATTATCATTTACTGTTACTGATACCTGCTATTACTTTGAAAAGGCATGTCGTGTTACTGTTGTAACAAGTTTGCTCTTTATGTTTTTTGGTTGTTACTGGAAGTTTGAAAAACGATATTACTGTAAAATGTAACACCTATTACTGTTTAATAGCATGCATTTACTATCTGTTACGCAAAAGTTCTTTTCGGTAATCATACATTTTAGGAATAAGTCCACTTTACACCCTTGAACAATGGCTCGAGTCCAAAAAACATCTTCAACTACAAAACCGTCCACTTTACACCCCCCTAATTATTGAAATCGGAGCAAATCACCCTCTCACCCTAAACCACCCCGGTTTTGGATGACATGGCGTCCACGTGTACATGTTTAGCTGATGTGCCATAGCTGAGGTGCACGGAGAATCGGGTGGACCGAGTCCACGCATGGGCGCGCGTGGACCAAGCCATGGCCGAGCCCACTTGGCAGTCAAAGGATGGGGAATTAAAAGGGGCTACAGGGAGATCTAAAACCGGGCTAGGCAGGGGAGGCAATGGCCACGCACGGCTCGGGCTCGCCGCCGGTGGAGGAAGGCACGGCGGCGCTGGCAAGGGCAGGGGCGGGATGCCCAGAGGGTGGTGGCCTCAAGGCCACCAACAACGGGGACGACAACGCTGTGGAGCGGCGGGACGGGGCGAAAAGGCGACGACATGGGCGCTCGGGCCATGTGCGGCGTCGGCGGTGGAGTGGCGCCGGGAGGAGAGCGGCATGCGCATGAGCTATGCCCGGGGGGTGAGGAGGCCGACGGTGGGGTCGGGGGAGTCTGGGGGTGGCCGAATCGGCGGGGCGGCCGTGGTCGGAGGTAAGGGAGAAGAGGTGGCAGCAGTGGAAGTCCTTGGCGGTAGGGAGGACCAATGGAGGTGGGGAGGGCTTCCTCGTGCCTTGGGGCACCTCATAACGGGGTCGGCCGGGGCAGCGACTCACCGGAGCGGCCGAACTGCGGCGCGACGAAGGCGGCACGACCGAAAATGGGGCTTCGGCTTTGGCTCTGTGGAGGTGAAGAGGAATGGTGGGGGATCGAAGAAGCAAGGGCAGGCGCCGTGGCTTCTTATAGTCGAGGGAGGAGCAAGGTGTTGTTTGTCGCTGTCCGGCCCCTGCGCTTGTTCGCCCTAGATGTTGCTGCCTCCCACTCGGTGCTGCCTTGGCTGTGACGCCGCCTCCCTCGGCCTCCTCCCCACCCCGACGTCTCATTTTGCTGCTCCCTACCGCCAGCAAGCACTGCTGCCTTGTGCCCCCCTGGCACCCCTATTCTTTCCCATCTCCTGTGTTGCTCTCTGTCAGCGTGCTGACGAGGCGAAATTGTGCCAGTGTGGATGCCACGTAAGCCAAAAACCAGCTGGTTTCAGCTCGAGGGGGTCGGCTTAGATGGTATTGGGAGTTTGAGGGTGTAAACCAAACGGTTTTGGAGTTGAGTGGGATTTTGGATTCGCCGCAAAGTCCAGGGGTGTAATATGGACTTTTTCATATATTTTATTGTAAAATGTAACACCTATTACAGTCAGTTATAAATGCATTTACTTGATATTAGTCATAAACACAAAAAAACTACTTCGATTTGTTGAATGTCATATACTCTCCGTGCTTCAGGGAGGGGCTTGACAATGTTGCCCTTGCGGAACAACAGAAAGGACATCATCTGGGCCCTGTACTCGTCTCCCTTCTCCTACATACCCATGGTAAGAAAAAAAAGCTGTGCGTGAAATGCTATACATTTGTAAAAAATACTGCGTGTTGCGGGCGGTGGAAAATTCTTACCGACACTATTGATGTTGCCAGCGTCGACCTTTCACCGTCCCAGAACTCCAAGTACTTCATAATGAATAAATTGCAGTCATTCTCTAGGACCTGCTTCGGCGTTGCCATGCTGTGCACCCTTCACGATGATGGGGAATTTCCCACTGGTCACGGCTTGCAGAGCTGCACACAGGTGAGGGATGGTCCTCTTCCTTATTGGGTCATGATGGTCCATTACTTTTGTGCCTTTCTGCTTGTAATCGTTGGAGTCCAGCTTTTCAACGTGCTTCTGCGCTATGTTGAAGTAGTAAACGGACCAGTAATGATTGTGTAAAATTGGGAGGAAGAGCTGCAAAATGAGTACAAAAACCCATAAAAAGATTACTTATCAGCTTTATTGTAATGAAAAAAATATAATTTACAAGATCATGAAAGATAATTTACTGGATACGCGTTAGATAGATAGTAAATTACTTACCAGTGTTACGTGTGTGATATCTACCGCTGCCACGTCCTCCTTCAGCATGTTCACGACCTATTCACTATTGTACTTCTTGGTTTTTATGTACTCCTCTACATTTAGCAGTTTTTGTCGACGGGCGAAATACACATTTAGCAGTTTTTGTCGACGTGCGAAATACGTTAGTGTAAAACTTACTAAGGGCGATGAGTAAATTTACTGCTACACGAATGACTATTTATTATAAAAAAGAGGCTTTGCGACAAAACCATCTTACTGATAGTTCGATGGGGAGGAATGCCCTGTACCCATGCTTCGTGGCCTCAGGTCAGCGTCATCTTGGTGCAAACACTCGATGAACAAAGAGATGAAAATGTTTTCAGTTAGCTGTTCATCCTTGAACGACTCTGTCATGTCTTTTCCAGTGGCCTCTATAAATCCATCGCTGGACTTGAGCAAAGCAAGGCTGCAGTAAGAATGTCGCGCGTGTTAGTACTAAAACATAAGAGAACCCTCGGTAAAACATAAGTGGAACCTCAATAAAACAAAAAGTTGGTCGATCTAGTAAACTCACTAATGGCAGTGTAGTAACAAAACATACACGTATCGGTCAAATGTGTGGCAATATTCTCCCTACCTTTCGAGGCTCCTCTCGTTGCATATCAGCTCCCTCACCTCAAGGGCTATGGCCACGGGAACTTTTGGCCGCCTTTTGTATGGCTTGAAGGGTGACACCAGCTTGCTGGGAGCTTTTGTTAGCCTCTTCCCCAACACACCAACGTCGCTCTGGGCTGGGAGACGTCTCTTACCTAGAGTTGTCTTCTCCACAGGTGCCCCTTTTTTGGTCGTCACTGTGCCCATTGTCTTTGTCAGCCTAGGATCGGCGAGTTTTATCTTGAGCTTTGGCTTGGCGATGGCATCCTGCGGAAAATAGACTCATGTCTCTTATTTTACTGTCATGTGTCCAACAAATTATTGTATATGTCACGCATATTATTGTCAGCGGCCCTCTAGTATGTACCTTTGGCACACTGACACTAGCTATTTGAGCCTCCTTGACTTTGCTCACGGCAGTAGGGGCCATCTCTACCCTCTTTACTGGCGGGGGCCCCTTTAGTGTGATGATTTTGGTCTCCTTTATTGGCACCTGCAAAAAGGAATAAAAAATAGAACGTGTTGCTATAAAAAAAATAAGTAAAATTACTTCTTTCCCCTTAGTGGTTTACTTTGTCGTTACCTCGTGTGCTCCTTTAATGTTGGGGGCTCCGATGGGACGTTGTTGGACCCCTCGTTTACTGTCTCCTGCGATAAAAAAGAAATCAGATATGAATTACTGTAAGAACAACCAACATTAATTGACCATGCATACGCATTTTACTACATTCGTACCTCGGTTTGCTCTGGGATAGTAGGTAGTGACTCGTGGTCCGCCACAACTGCCGGTACGATTCAGGCCTGTGTTGTGTATGCGGTAAGATGTAAGCCTGACATCGCGTCGGTTTTGATCGAGTCTATTATGTTGTCGATGCTTGACTCAACGTCACCTGCATGAGAACAATACACTTAATTAGTAAATTATTGTGTTTTGCTTTAATGATTACTGTGCTGAGAAAAACATAATTGCTGCGTGCACCTTGCTCGCTCTATTACATAAACTTTGTCAGTTTACTGTGTATGCAGTTGTTTCCTATGTATAATGTATTATGTATTGCTCATGTTACAATGTTTTACTATGATGCGGTGCGTACCTTGAGGTCTGTTGCCCTCCCCTCTTCTTGCTAGGACGTAGACAAAACCTCCTGGATGCACCGGGGGACTGCGAAGCTAGTGCCGGCGCCATTGGAGCCGGGGTGGCGGGCTCAAGTGTCCTCCTCACCTAGCCCACGCAAGAACATATATGCTTAATCAGTAAATTACTATGTGTTGCTTTAATGATTACTGTATTGTGAACACAAAATTACAACATGCACCTTACTCGTTCTCTTATGTTCGCGTTGTATGTTTATTGTGTTTGTTGTTGTTTACTATGCATACTATGTCTATTTACAGTATATATTACAATGTTTTACTGTTATATGGTGCATACCTTGAGATCCGTCGCCCTCCGCTACTTCTTGGGTCGGATGGAACATCGACGACACTGGGAAGTAGACAGTAACTCCTGGATGCACCAGGGGAGGCAACGATGCTTGTGTCGGCGCCGTTGCAGCTAGGGTGGCGGGCTCAACCAACGTTTGGGTCACAGGATATTCTGTACACGCTGGGGCGGGACTGTCATCTCCAAAGCCGGGCAAACGGCGATGCTGCTGCCTGGACTACATTATCAGTGGGCATGGGGCCTACCATGACCTCGACCGATGACGATGACACTGCTGCGGACAGTATTGCAGTCTCCTCCTGTGCCAGCTGCACAGTAGAGTCTAAGAACACTGCATGTCGATGTGGGGGTTGTGCCCACACGCTCCTCACCTTTTTTGCCCCACCTGCGCGAGACACTGATCCAAATGCATCTGCCGCCCCAACCAGCTTCCTGATGACATTGACTACCTTCGTCTGCGCCGTTGTGATTTTGTCCTACGCCCTCTAGATCTGCGCCATGGACTTCTCTGTCTGCCTCATCGCCCAACCAACCTCATCGTCGAACTTCTCCAGCGCCTCCATTGCCAGGCAACACTTTCCCTTGCCCAACAATCCAATAGCATCACCGAGAAGCGCGCACAAGCTCAAGAAATGCCCCTCGACGTGTTGTGTAGGTAACTTTGGTGGGTGCGGCATTGTCGTCGCCCCGTTCAAACGACACGAATGAATTACTTTGTACATTAATCACATTACTAAAATGAGCAACGTATTTTACTACTTCCGGGCAAACATTAGTAACTCATGCTGAGCTTGCCGAACGTGTCAACACCATCTGGTGTTTTCGTCCTGTCGGCCGCAGCTATCTTGGCGATGAGAGCAGACGTGAAGTATATGATGTGTGGAGTCTCGCGGCTTCGATGCTGTGGACATACCTCAGGTTGTCGAAGCAGTATATTTGGCATGTACAATTTACTGCTTGTTAAAATACGTATTACTAAATGTTGTTCATGTGGTACTGCATACGATACGTGCGAACACTATTTCTGGTTAGTATTCATTTTACTAAAGTTGAAACATATTGTTACTACGTGTGAAATACTACATTTTGTGTGCGATAAAAATTACTGATGTGTGCGATCTGTTTACTGGAATCTAAGGTTAATAATTATAGTGATCCTACTCTACACATTTTACTACTTATTGATGTGTAAAAATACTAAATGCAATGAATAAGATTACTGAGTAACTTACAAGCATGAAAGCGGCGCATCCGCTGATAGACTTGGTGGTGCTATCCTTCTTGTTCCAGTTGCGCACGGACTCCCAAAGGTCATCAACGATAATGTTGCACCAGTTGACGTCGGCTAATTTGTCCTTTTCCTTTGTCATCACAACATTCTTCCCAGTTATGTTGATGTTGGTGGTTGGAAAAAGGAGCTTGCTGAACAACTCATCGTGATAACGTCTGTGCTTTCGATCTTAATTTGCACGATCAGCCTCGATGCCTTGATGTTGAGTTCTATTGTACCCCCAGCAGATGCTTCAGCTTGGCCAGCCGTGAGGTCCCTACTACTTGGGTCATCATCAGCGTGTTACTGACACTACAAGGGATCCCGAGGACGTACTTAACAGCGTGAGGCGTGATTGGGATGCTCCTTCCGCCGCCGGTGCTGATGACCATCTCGATGCTCCTCCGTCGCCGATGTTGATGACCATCTCAAGGTTGAACTTCAGCAGACCGTCGAACCCCATTCTCTTGACCTCATTCCCTTGCTCTATCGTCATTTCGTCGATGGTTGCAACAACGAGTGCGGGATCGCACCTAATGCACATCGTCCAAGGTCCCTTCCTCCCATCACACGGAGCCTGCATTCGATGTAACAACATTTTTATTGACGATATATTTACTAATTACTGCAGGCATGACTCGTGTTTACTGTTGATGGGGGAAAAGATAACAATCTATAATTTTATCGAATTACTATAGCAAATGTTGCACGTTTACTGCTATATGTGCATAAACGTACCGTTGCAATCTCATGGGCGTGCTCATCGCGAGGCAATAGCGTGACGACATCCTCTGTCGTGGGCACCGCTGCCTTCCTCTTCTTGCTCTGTTGTTTCTTCCGACAAACACTCGTGCGATCGTCTACGACAGATGCGACCGCTGCTCTTGAGGCGATGGGTTTGGGTTGGGAGGGGTCGTAGTAAATCTCCAACGCCGATTGGCTTCCCTCGATGGTGATATTCCTCACCTTGGAGGGTGCATCGTTGGTTGCCCTTATTTTACTACCCGGAGCGGGGATACAAAAAAGCGAAGAAGATAAACAAAAAAGTAGATCCTACAAATTACTGCTTGTGAGGAGTTGTTTTACTTAAAATCTGGATATGAAAAACTAAAAAAAATGCTCCAAAAAATATGGAGGAAGAAATCACCACAATATAGCGAGAAATTATATAAAAAAATTAGGGGTAAATTACTGTGTGGAACCCTAGAAAACTCCACTTCGCGAGAGAGGAAGCAATCCAAAACAAAAGAAACAACCACATTCCCTAACCTTCGGGGTGCAAGTGGGTCAAAGGGTGTTGAAACGAAGATCGCCTCTGCTCCGGAAGAGAATGTGGGCTAGTATAGCTCGCCGGGGACATTGCTTTTTTCATTCCTTTAAGGGTTGAGTGCGCCGCTTTTTTCATTCCTGTGAGGGTTGAGTGCGCCGCCGGATAGAGAAAATACGATTTGCTGTAGTGCAGAGAAACCACCCCACACACGTAATATACGCAACTTCCACGCCCGTTCAAAAAAAACCCTAAGCGGTTATACGCAATAAACACTGGTATCAATTACTGCATATTACGTTCATATTACTGCATCATACTTTTACTGCAATGGTTTAATGCGTTTACTATATGGTGCTAGCAATGTTACTATTACACATATGGTTTTCTTAATTACTATATGGCCAACTAGGTTTACTAAGTTGTGAGTACATTTTTACTGTCAACGTTGCGTGTGAGCGGAAGGTTCTTTTAAGCGTCGACCAAACGATGCCTTAAGTGCATCAATGCTGCTTCGGCTCCCGATGCGTTTCTTCGTCTCGCGTGCTGATGTTACTCCTTGTTTTATAAGAATGATCATCCACTACCAGAAGATAGATTATCACACCGCTCTACTCCCTTTCGCACACTCCATCAACAAACTAGAAGAGTTAAAAAAAATGGCTCCCCACTCTTCTCCCTTGACGCTTGCGTTGATGGCCTACTTGGCCATTCTGTACGAGCACCGCTCTAGCCGTGCACTGGCAGAAGCAGTGGAGGGACACTATACTAATAGTGTCCTACCTCCTCCGCCGGACGTTATGCTGAGGCATGTGTCGGTGACGTTTCGCCGTCTGGACGTCCTCCTCCACCTCGTCTTTCGTGTCATCTCCAGCTTCCAGTGAGCTAACCTCGCCATCGACGTGGTCCTCCATAATAACGTTGCACATCTCATTGAGGATTATCATCGCTTCGTCTGCTTCATCAAGACAGCAGGCGACCGAGTCTACCTTGCCGAGACCCACCGAGCAAGGGAAGAGAGTATATGGGTAGAATTCGACTTGATTCTTTAGTCGGGAACGTCTTTGGGTGACACTCGAATGGGCGCATCAGCGGGTGGACGCATTTTGGGCTTCATTCGTTGATCCTGAACTGTCTGATGCCGACGACGTCGTCTACGAAGTTTTAAAAATGGAGATAGTAAGCTACCTCTGCCACTAGAAAAACTTTGATTATTTAGGTTTCTATTTTTTTAAATCTTTGTACAAAGCGACTGACCACGTTGTTTGTCCATATATAAATGCAAAAATCAAAAATCCAATCGAATTTGTATTTACTGTCTATGATGAAATCATTTACTGTGTAGCATGTTTTATATTACTGCCTTCTCGATATATCCGGTTTGAATTGGTGTTTACCGTCTACGGTGAAACCGTTTACTGTCTACGATGAAACCATTTACTGTTCTACAAATGTATATTTACTTCATTGGACCTACTCAGTACTCCCCAACGTAATCACGACACTAACTTTTTACTGTAAAAAAAAAGAAATTGCAAAAAAGCTGTGGTAAAAAAGGGAAGCGATTAATGTGTACGACGTTAAAGTTTTACTATATGTTCCCCCGAAACATTCAATAAAAGGGTACGCGTATTACTGTTACAACACCTGATCTTTACCGCCGGATCAACACCTAGCCTAGATCGCGCATTGTGGGCTACCTAGGCGTAGAATATTCACGCAATCCCCATACGGTCGACCCACCAACTACAGTCGGCGGGCCAGAAATGCCTGTACCCGTGCGGGACTCAATTCGACGGTAATCAATATGAGATGTGACGGTAATTCGTGAATCGTTTGTGCTGCCTATTTTGCGGCATGCGACTTTTTCGAGCTCATATGTTTGATAGTAAAACATAACGGGTATGACAGTAAAGTTGTAATGTGTTTTACTGCTGAATCACATACATTTTTTTTATCGTGTCATATATGCTCCCACTATCTCCCCCACCCCCCTTCCCAGGCACGTTTCCCCATTCGGTAGTAACTTGCAGAGCATACCATAGTAATTCCGTCGAGCATGGCTTCAAGCATCATCATCATGTCACAACGAACTTCGTGTGTAGTTAGTGGTAAGGACCCTCGATACCCCCCTGCCGCCGAAGACGCCATACGTCATGTCTAACATTAATAAAATGGACTGCCAACGACCACACACAACCATCATACGATTTTGTTTGCTGCACCTGTCATATGTTTATACTGTTACAAATGTTTACTTTTTGCACAGACCATTAGCGCTATTTGTTCTATAGGTTGACAAAAAGAAAAACGGTGTCATTGAAATCGAACGACCTAACCACAGGTGAGGAGCCAATAAAAGAGTGTACTGAAGTTGGCAGTAATGATAACAACCATAACGAGGAAAGTGATGGGGAGAAATCCAAAGAGGTAAAGGAACATGCCCTATTCAAGACACTCCTCTATCAGCACCTCATATGTGGTAATCTTGCCCGGTTTCTGTGACATACTTCTTTTGTAATCTCTCCACAATTAGCGCTATTTGTTCTATTGGTTGACAAACCGAAAATTTATGTCATAGAAATCGAATGAGCTAACCACAAGTGATGAGCCAATATAAGAGTGTATTGGAGTTGACAGTAAAGATAACAACGATAATGAGGAAAGGGATGGGGAGAAAGCCGAAGGGGTAAATGAACATTCATCTGGACGGACAACCAGGGGCGGAACTAAAATGAAAATGATCGGGGTTCACTACTTCACCATACATATAACAACATATATAATTTTGAAGTAACAATGTATTAAATAGTAAT
Source organism: Ampelocalamus luodianensis (assembly GCA_036346255.1). Taxonomy (NCBI): domain Eukaryota; kingdom Viridiplantae; phylum Streptophyta; class Magnoliopsida; order Poales; family Poaceae; genus Ampelocalamus; species Ampelocalamus luodianensis. Next base: position 62,082,052 of record CM070633.1, on the reverse strand, counting down.
TTATGTGACAAACATCGGCAAAATGCATCATGTGACCGGAGGTTGGACTAAACTAGGTGCACAACTTTTAGACCAGGGGGTGCACACGTAGTATATATGAGCTAATCTCTGCTAAAATTTTTTTGACCTTTTCTTTGATTCTTGAATATCTTAAGTATTGACATTAACAATCCTATTTTAGAAATATCAAAGAAAATGCAAAAAAAAAAAACACGAAAAGTACCATGAGTGCAACATGTCTTTGGCATATCTATCTCGGACTCGAACTCCGAGATATCAGCATGAACAAGGCGCTTGCGTGTCCCACGCTTGGGATCCTAGTATGTAGTTCTATATTATAATGTGATCTTGCGTAATTAACCATGTTCTCCACCTTCATGTGGCGACGACGTAGCTTCTGTGGCCGTTCGATCCGAGTACGACGTGTTGGGTTAGCTCGTGCGAGAAATTGAGGGCCATAGAAATTCTCTCAACAAATTTACATAGATATATTCAATCCGTCCAAAGATTGATCCGATAGCGTGCCCAACGGCACATTACAACCCATTGACATGTGAGACAAGCGTATTAAATTAGTTTGTGTGAGAAATATATATATATATATATATATATATATATATATATATATATATATATATATATATATATATATATATATATATATATATATATATATATATATGAAGTTTTTTCCTACTATAGTGTGTAGTTACTCCTATTTTGTATCTCACAACGTAGGGAGTATCTTTTGCAACCAAGAGTATGTATGTGTAGTATCACAGTATATAAGACCACTTAGGTGGTATTCACACCTTTTCAGGGGTGGTATGTACAATTTTTTAGATATACTCCTTTTTATGTGCGAATATAAAGGTATTTACAAAATATGCTAAAAATTATACTCTCTTGCAATTTTTTCGTATGATTCACATTGGAGTATCTTATAATTAGTATATGAGTATACCCAAAGTGATAAAGGAGTATGTCAAGTTCTTTTAGGTGGTATATCAAAAGTGTAGTAGAAAGTATATATTTTCCTATATATATATATATATATATATATATATATATATATATATATATATATATATATATATATATATCCGAGTGTGCCCATGACACCTATATTACTGTAGCCCCTTACCGTTGTCATGTGACAGAAGAGGATATGATTCCCCATCCATGCATGCGTAAGAACATCTTGCATAAGATCCATGATTCCCTGTCCGCGCGCCTCATGACCACACCCAAAAAACGCCAGTAAGCGCATATGTGGGAATATGGCGCAGCTTGCGTGGATGCTCTATTGAGTTAGCTCCGATGTATTGAGTTAGCTCGTGAATTGAGGCCCTAACTAACATCGATCGATCTCTCACGTACGGTAAATCCAGATTCTCTTGTCTACCTAGATTCGACCCGCCCAAAAATTGATCCGGCAGCTCGGAGCGTGCGCCCAATGGCACATTACTATGCCCTTTTTCATTGACATGTGACAAAAGAGGATACGATTCCCTATCCATGCGTACATCCCGTGTGATTCACCACCACACCAAAAAAGGCTAGCAAATACACGCATGTAAGTGTATACGCCACACAGATAACCGCACAGCCGAGACGAGGCCAGGGTGCATGAAAGGGGTGTGTGTGTGTGACCCAGGCCACATTCTCACACGTCAATTCCTACGGTTCAAGGCATTCGGACGCCGCACCAACCATCGGATCAGTGAACCGACGGCCTAGATTAACCCACGCGTATGCATCAAGATAGATACATGGGAATCTTTTTTTTCCTTTTTCTGCTAGGGGTGTGCGACTTGCGGGTCTCGTGGACCCACACCCCCGTGTGAGCCACGTGAACCCTCCTCTCTCTCTTTCTCTCAAAAGGCACGAACGGCACGACAGTGTGGGCCATTGGGTTCCGATTGGAGGCTCTAGATCAACATGTAAGATATTTTTTGGAGGATCTCAATTTCTCGCGAGGAAATCCGACCTTGTCTTCGATTTCAATCATTGCCATCCATAGCTTGATCCTGTGGTTGAGGGGACCGAACGGCAGCTCTCTGCCTTTCCCTCGAAAGACCGAGGATACGATTCCCCCTCTCTCCACACGTCCTCTGTTGTGTCGTTCAAAAGGCACGAACGGCACGACAGTGTGGATCATTGGATTCCGATTGAAGGCTCTAGATCAACATGTACGATATTTTTGGGGATCTCAATTTCTCACGAGGAAATCATATTTTCTCTTCCATTTCAATCATAGCCATCCATAGCTTGACCTTGTGGTTGGGGGGAACCGAATGATAGCTCTTTGCCTTTCCCCTGAAAGACCGAGGATAAGGTTGCTCTCTCTCTCTCTCTCTCCACACGTCCTATGTTGTGTCGTTCAAAAGGCACACGAACAGCACGACAGTGTGGGTCATTGGATTCCGATTGAAGGCTCTGGATCCACATGTACGATATTTTTGAGGATCTCAATTTCTCGCAAGGAAATCAGATTTTCTCTTCCATTTCAATCATAGCCATCCATAGCATGATCTTGTGGCATAGCATGATCTTGTGGTTGAGGGGGGCCAAACGGTAGCTCTCTGCCTTTCCCCCGAAAGACCGAGGATACGTCTCTCTCTCCCTGTGGAGAGGCCATATATTGGCGAGAGACAGCCAGCGTTTGCAACCACTCCCACCAATACTATTCCCCGGCCGGGAGATATCCTAAACTCCAAAGAGGGGAGAGTTCAGAAGAGGCGAAAGGGAAAGCAACAAGCGGTAGGGTTCCCCTGGTTAGTGTTTGCTAGCTTCTCACATAAATTCCTTGCCTTTTCCTTGAATCATGCATCTTATTTTAATCCCTTTGCTCGTTTGGTGTGTTGCTCCTGTTGTTTTAAGGGTTTGGTTGGGTCAGTCATCTCCTCCGATTCCAATCTGCCTTTCCCCAACCTTTCTTTCTTTCCTTCTTTCTCTCTCTTTCTCGTTTGAGCCATTTCTCTCCGGCCTCTTCTCCAAGGTTGGCACGGTGCATGCTTCTCCTCTTTTTGATTCCTTCCTTGTGTGCGCGTGTGAGTGCAACCTGTTTGTCATCTCCCTTGCTTTGTTCTTTTGCACAAGTCTGGGGTTTTAGTTTGGTTTGGTTTGTCCTGTGGCATATATGGCATATACGCAGATCCGTTGCTAGCTTACTGCTAAATATTGGTCATATTTATCTCTTTCTCACACAGCTTTTTCCCCCTCTCTTGCTTGCTCCTCTTGTCCTTTAGATCAGATCGTTCAGAAGAGGCCGGAAGGGAGGCAGATAGATACACAGTGCCATGTCGCCTCTCTGTGACTTGGACTGGTTGGTGAAGCCCACTCTCACCTGAAGCCAACAAAGAAGGTAGCTGTAGCGCTGGTATCTGTTGTTTTGCGGCGATGGCGGCCGCCTCGTCCGCACCCTTCTTTGGGCTCGGCGACACGCAGATGCAGCCACAGCCTTCTAATTCTCTGCAGCCAAACTCCGCACCCGCTCCCGCCGCCGCGCCTGCGCCGAAGAAGAAGAGGAATCAGCCGGGCAATCCAAGCAAGTCCCCTCTTTCGTATCAATAACCCTAGATAACGATTCCATTCCATCAAGTACTTGATGAGCTTGTTTGTTCAATCGGATAATTAATTATTTCTTGATTTCTGTTTGATGTGCCGTGCAGATCCAGATGCGGAGGTGATCGCGCTGTCGCCGCGGACGCTGCTGGCGACGAACCGGTTCGTGTGCGAGGTGTGCAACAAGGGGTTCCAGCGTGAGCAGAACCTGCAGCTGCACCGGCGCGGCCACAACCTGCCGTGGAAGCTGAAGCAGAAGAACCCCAAGGAGACGCGGCGCCGCGTGTACCTCTGCCCGGAGCCGACCTGCGTCCATCACGACCCGTCCCGCGCGCTCGGCGACCTGACGGGGATCAAGAAGCACTACTGCCGCAAGCACGGCGAGAAGAAGTGGAAGTGCGACAAGTGCTCCAAGCGCTACGCCGTGCAGTCCGACTGGAAGGCGCACTCCAAGACCTGCGGCACCCGCGAGTACCGCTGCGACTGCGGCACCCTCTTCTCCAGGTCCGTTCCGAATTTCCCATTAATTCTTGAGGAAAAAAAGATCTAAGAAATATGGTTCTTTCCAAAAAAAATTCGGAAATTGTTTGTTTTGGGGTGTACGCATGATTGGGTCATGATGAAATCTTTGATGAGGAGGTGATTTGATGGGTCGTATATGTGTGTTAGGGTTAGGTTTGTTACTAGCTAGCAAAGGCAGCGTGTGCGCGCGTGTGTAGCTTTGGTTGAATTGGATTCCTTGGAGAGAGAGAGGGATAGTGTGTGTGTGTGTGGAAAGGGAGAGAACAGCTACTCACACGTGAATCGCTCTTGTCGGGAGGGGACTGGAGATATGCACACAGACACAGGCAACACACCTCCTGACATGGTCATTTGTTGGGCAGTTCCTCCTTTTTCACCTCGAAATCCACGCCTCTCCCTCTCTCTGCATCCCCACCTGTTCACGTGATGACATGCCTCTTGCAAGCGCGCGGCCACGTCCAACCATGGCAACAGCAGGCTTCCTTGCTTCTCATGTGATGCATGGCAACTGGCAAGTACTACTGCTGAGCATGCGCTGCTAGCTAGCATTGCTTTAACCCATCCGATTATCCCTTTGCACCTCTCATTTGTTTTAATACATGTCAATAATTAGCCACCACAAGCCTCCAGAATTGCTGCATGTGCTAGCTGTATTTGTCTTATGTTACTCTTGATAGTATCTTTAGAATGGTAATGTCAATACAATACTTGGGCTAATTCTACTCCTTTGTGTAATTTTTGCATTTATTTGGTTTGCCAGCTAGTCTCTGTACAATTTACAGCTTGTAGATTCGATCAAAAGTTTTTACAGTGAAATAAATGAGTGGTTAATCGCATGCGCCCCCTCTTGCCATAGAGTTTGTTCACACTGGTAGTGAGTTGTTGCTTCTGTAATTAGTTAGTGCATTTAAGTGTATTGGATTCACTAATTAAATAACACCTGTGAGATCCTTCCACTCCATAAATAAGTAGACATCAATAAAATCCACAATACTTGTTTTAATTTTTACACACCCGAGATGCTGTATGTAGTAGTATGGTTTTCAATAAATGGATTAGCAATGCTGATTAATATGATATGCATGCATAGGACTGCTGGATTAATTTGCACAACAATCGCATTGAAATTTGTTTTATTATTCATAAACATGTGTATAATATCTGTTTAACTAATTTAAATTACACCCTAGAAAAATGAGGAAAATGTATATATCTGTTCGTCAAAATATATATAACTTCATTGCTCTAGTGAAGAGCTAGCTAGCTGGATCACATTAAATATTATAGCACCATATATACATGACTAGTACAATATATATGAACTCGTTCTATAATTTTTTAGACTAAATTGTTCTTTAATTTGCTTACCATTCATATGTTATGAAATAATTTAGCCTTTTTCATGTATGTACTAAGCAGAAGGGACAGCTTCATCACCCACCGCGCGTTCTGCGACGCGCTGGCTCAAGAGAGCGCGCGGATGCCGCCCATCGGCGCCGGCCTATACGGCAGCTCTGGTAACATGACCCTTGGGTTCTCCGGCATGGCACCCCAAATGTCTGGCTTCCCAGACCAAGCCGGCCAGTCCTCGGCATCGGCCGCCCAGTTCGAGCACATCACGCCGTCGTCCTCGGGGCCCTCCATGTTTCGCTCACAGGCGTCCTCCTCCTCCTCGTTCTACCTCGGCGGCGCCGCTCATCCCACCGCCCAGGACTTCCCCGAGGACGGCCAGTCCCAGGTCGGCCAGGGTTCGCTTCTCCACGGCAAACCGGCAGCCTTCCACAGCCTAATGCAACTCCCCGAGCAGCACCAGCCGAGCAGCAACGGTAACCTCCTGAACCTTGGCTTCTTCTCAGGCAACAGCGGTGGCACGACTGGCGGCCAGGACGCGCGCCTTGTCTTCCGAGATCAATTCAACAGCAATGCTGGAAACGGCAGCGGCGGCAATAGCACTGCCGATCAGGGCAGCATCGTCACGTCCGGCAGCCTCGTCAGCAATCACCTAGGTGGCGCCGGTGCCGGCTTCCCTTCCCTGTACAACTCGTCTGAATCGGCTCAACCGCCGCAGATGTCGGCGACGGCGCTCTTGCAGAAGGCGGCTCAGATGGGTGCAACGACGAGCAGCCACAACGTAGGTGGTGGTGCGAGCTCGCTGTTTCGTGGCCCGGGGATTAGGGCTGGGGAAGGGCCGGCGAACGAAAGGCAGTTCCAGAACCTCATCATGAACTCACTGGCGAGCGGGAGCGGTGGCGCGGCGTTCGGAGGCAGCTTGTCCGGCGCCACATGGTTCGGGAGCGTCGACGACGGCAAGCTGAACACGAGGGACTTCCTCGGCGTCGGCGGCGTGGTTCAAGCTGGCATGAGCGGCTCAGGGGCAATGGGGCCACCCCGGCATGGCTCCGCCGGGCTCCACATAGGCTCGCTGGACCCGACCGAGATGAAGTAATCACGGTACAACAAACCAAACAAGAACATGCAAGAAGTGAATGATGTTTCATCACAGCAAGAGATCAAGAAGTTAAGGGAGTAAGAATCAAAAGAGAGCATTAGAACAAGGTTTCTGGAGTAGTCAAGATCTGTATGTTGCTGCATTCATGTTAATTGCTGTGTTCTTGTGGGCAGTACTGTACTTAGTTTATAGCTAGGGCTGAAACTGGAAGCAATAGCATCCGGAGAGGCCTGCAGAACTTTAATTTTGTTATTGGTACAACTGGTAGTAATGTTTTCATGTACTTTTGGCTGGAAACGGGGTCGGTCTCCCTTGATGTGGAGTCATCATGTGAAGGCCGGACCAGACCAGACCAGAATTTAAGATGGATTTGGAGTTTTATTGCTTGTTTGGTGCATCCGTGCATGCTGCACTGGCTGGATCTCTGTGCTGTGTTTGTTGTTTCTGGTTATATTTCATGTTGGTTTCTTCTCTGGGTGGTGCTGCTTTCAAAGTTGAAAGGTCTACTCGAGCAAAAGTATGCATTAATTGTGGGCTTTGATCAGTCAGGACTCAGGCCAGACAGCACAGGACAGAACAGGAAACTACAAACAGATCGACCAAAGCACGCATCCCACTGCCTAATACGGCTGCTTGCTCCCGTAATTATTCCCCTTACCTTCTTGACTTCGCTGCCTATCTGCAACAATTCTGCACTGTTCTGAGCTTATGTTTTGCATCTCTCTCTCTCATGTTGAAGCACACAAGATAGGAGCACACATAGGGATGGATTGACATATACATATGTAGGCACACAAAAAGGTAGCTACGACACATTTGGAAGTAGCTAAATGCTACAGAACAAGTAAGGGTGAAGGTTTGTCCCCGTGAAGAGAGAGATGATAGAGGCTTCAGAAAGAGAGACGGGTGCATGCAAGTCTGTGCAGGGTCCAGAACTAGCCAGGTCTGTGTGTACTGTGTACTGTTACATACAAGCGGCTTTCACACAGTGTTGCGGTAACTAGCTGGGTATATATAGATGTACATTATTGTACGTGGCTTCAATTTAGCTAGCTTATGCATGTGTGCATCGATTATTGTACATATATGTAAACTGTTGTAGGTACAGAAGAAGACAGGTCTAGTTAACTAATTAAGTGATCGATTGCACGTCTACAACTAACATTTAGGGAACAAAATGTACACTAAATCGAGATGAATACACTTGTGTAAACATGAAAAACACAACACGCTAACAGAAGGTTTGGAGGGTAGTGTCGGTAGTTGGAAAGTAACCTTAACCAAGGTAGTTTTCTCCCTAATTTTAATTGCTCCCTCAGTTTCTTTGATTCTAACTTTCAAATTTTATTTCCAATTACACGGCATTCTACAATTTTGAGATACCTTTTAACTATTTTTTTTCCTTTACATACCTCAACCATTCATTATTCCCAATGTTATTTACTTCTATGGATTAGAGTAGCACACACCACCCAAGAGTAATAAGTGAGCTAATGAAGGAGGATAATTTGGTCATTTCTTCTTATGCCTTGGTTAAAATGCAAAATCCTAAATCGTCGTCCATTCAGGAACGGAGTGAGTAGTTTTATGTCAGTACTCCTACTAACTGGTTTGACATTGTTCTTTTCGATTGAAGTGCATTGTGCTTTCCTCATTTCTTTTCGACTATCTATGCATGGTTCATATCTACCAAGAAGTCAAGTTCACACAAATACGAATTCAGAAAATTAGCAGAACTGCAGAACCCATGTACAATGTTAGGAGGTTATAATTTGAGTCGCCTATGAATAGGGGTGGAAAAAAACTTATTAGTAGGGCTCGTTAGCTCGGTTCAAAATTACTCTAATTACACTCATTAATTCTTTAAACGTTGAAATGAGTCAATTTCTAATAAGCTCGCGGCTCGGCTCGGCTTATTAGTTCGATTTATAAAGATACTTTCAAACTATAAATAAAATAATATTAAATTAAACTATATCAAATTCGAGAAAAGATTGATAAGACGAGGACTTGGCTCGGTATTCACCCCTACCTATGAGTACCTCAGCATGCGGGTGGTGGGGACAAGGTGTTTTCTGGCTTACACACAGAGGATACAAAATTTACTGTTCTTATTTTGTCTGAAGAGTATTCTTCAAAATTTTATCTGAAGGGTGCACAAAAAATTCCCATTAACATACCTATCCTTTTCGACTAGCATTAAAAATAAAAATAAAAATGCTATATATATAACTCTAAAAAAAATAATTTCAGCATAATTTATTACTTTTGTATGTGCTTGAAGATTCGAGCGCCTCCATCCTCCTCCTTTGGCTCCGGTTCACTGGCGCCTTGAGACGTTGTGTTTGTTGAATGTCTCCCTTTGACGAGCAGCCACTCAGTCCAATGCGCCCCTCCTCCCCTCTTCTCTCTTTTCCTTACATTAAGGAGGAGTTGTCATTAACCTCTCCTTGTCCCCTAGCATTAAAAATACAGAAATGCTATATAACACTAAAAATATAATTTCAATCGAATTTCTTACCACTGTATGTGCTTGAAGATTCGAGCACCACCATCCTCCTCCTTTGGCTCCGCTTCGCTGGCGCCTCAAGATGTTGTGCCTGCCGAATTCCTCAGCCCCCACCCCTCTTTTCTTTACATGGAGGAGTCGCCAGAGGTGGCGATCATCTAATTTCTCCTAGCAGCAGCAAGAGTAGGTGTGTGGGGCGCGGGGAGGAGGAGGCGCATGGAAGGAGTACTAGGTGTGTGGGGTGGGAGGCGCATGTAAGGACAAGGAAGAGGTGATGAAGGAAGTTTGGACAGTATTGGCCCCCTCTGTATCCAAATTTCCGAAAGTAGCCTTTTTACTATCGAAATTCCAAAAGTAGCCCCGCTGGCCCGCGTGCTGCGTCCCTCTGCATCGCGAAGCAAAGCTGCTGCGCTCGCGAGCACAACGACGCTTTGCCGCGCACAGACCGCAGTAGGCACATGCTGCGCCTCCCGGCCGCAGCAGGTACCGCCAAGGGCACATGCCGCGCCTCCGACGCCGCAAAGACGCCCTCGCGATTCCCGCGCGCGCCCGATCTCGCCCGCCTGCGCGTGAGACCGCGCGCTGCAGCAGCTGCTGCGCCATGCGTTGCTTCGCCCGGCCGGCCCCTCGCGCGCTTGCACTAAATTCCAACCGGTGACGACGACAGAGCAAACAACGCAGCAATAAAACGAGGAATGCCCTGGTTCTTCGTGATTCTCTTCCTCCTCTCCACTCCATTCGGTGTGGTAGTTTTCTCATTGAGACAGAGAAGTGGAGAGAAAGCGAAGCAGAGAGGAAGAGAAGGTAGCAGCGAAGCGGTCCGTAGTTGCAACTCTCGCAGTTGCAGAAGTTGTTCATCGTGTTTGCACTCCAAGATAAGGTAATTATGATCAACACGCAGCATTCCTATAGATTTAGCAATGTGATTACGTAGTTTGATATTGTAGCAAAACAGTAGTTTTGGTTGGTAGTCAGTGTATGCCCTTGGTTGACTTAGAAAAATTAGTATTGTTAGTGTTGTAAATTTGTACTAAGTGTGGAACCTGTTGTAGCAAAGCTGAATGGTAGATTCGAAATATTGAACAATTTCTTACCTGACGTCATAACAATTTTAATGGAAACAATGGCTAGTACAATGATAGCTTCAAAATATTGAACAATTTCTTACCTGACTTCATAACAATTTTAATGAAAACAATGGCTAGTACAATGGTTGCTTCAAAATGTTCATGATACGCGATAGAAATACAATTGAAAAGATATTGTACAGTGGAATTTACAAAATACAGATTTCCTATTTTTTTTAAGAAAAATGTAGAGTACCTTAAATTACGAAGAAATTACATGGTGGCTTGCACTGTGTCATGAAACCTAAAATTTAAAAATATTCGAGGTCAGAAACGGTGATTGAAATGCGCATGATACGTGGTTGCAAGATGGTACAAGCATTGCATATAAGTTGTTTCATTCTCCATATGCACCTGTGTTAGGTACTTCATGGCGGAGATTCAAGATCTGTTTATGTTCCAAGGGAACGCTCTCGTACGCAACGGACCGTACGGGGCGGACCTGTCGAATTGCGACCGAACAGTGATCCGGGCACCAGGTTTGAAGGACATGAGCCTCTCGGAGCTAAGGCGGTGCGTGCGGTCCGTGTTCGATCGCGCCACTGCAAGGATGAAGCTGCGCATCGAGGCGTTGTATCTCTCGGTGGTGGGTGATGGAGGGGAAACCGTTTGGCAACTTATGAAGGTGACAAGTGACGCTTCATGGACCAATTACATGGAGGTTGTTTGCAACCATGCTGCTGCGATATATGCGCGGCCGATGGTCTATGTTCAGTTCGTTGAGAGGACGGGGACATCCGGCGTGGGTGGTTCCGGTGAGGCTGCTGATGAGGAGGAGCCTGCGTTGGTCTCCGGTGTTGGAGGATACGCGGGCGAGGAAGTGGGAGATGCAGACCTGAGGAGGCGTGCTGAAAATTTTGAGCCCAACGAAGGAGTGGAGAAATGGTGGGCAGCCCGTATTGATTGCCAGAAGTACCTAGCGGACCAGCCGGAAGGGGTGCAAAGCGAGGAGGAGGAGGAGGACGTGGAAACATCAAGTTCCGAAGACAAGGAAGACGAAGAAGATGGTACGGGAGGTGTAGTTGGTGGTCTTGTGACCACCGACAATGCTTACGTCCCCTCAAGATTGGACGACGTCGCAGCGGCATCGCTGGTTCTGCCACAGCCGGAAGGGGGCGAGTGGGGGTTCAATGAAGACACCCTGCTCCTTGGGCAGCGCTTTCCTAACAAGAGAGCCGCCCAGCATGCTATAGCCAGATACGCCGTTAACATTGGACGAACGTATCGGGTGCAGAGGTCCAACCCCGACACCTACATCGTTAGGTGTGTTGATGAATCCTGCGCTGGAAAGGTCTGTGCGCAGCGGTTCACGGCCGCGGCCACAGGCTTTCGGATAACCGTCCTGAAGGACCACACATGCGAGCTAGCTGAGCCGCTTTATAGGCACCGCAATATGACGTCCTCGTATGTTGCTAGCCTGATAAGCCACCTCGTTGCTGCAGATGTTTCCATTGCGCCAAAGCTTCTAATGGCGGATGTTGCCAACATAGTGGGGTTCGAGGTCAGCTACAAGAAGGTATGGCGGGCGAAACGGAAGGTCATGGAGCAAATGTTCGGGACATTCGAAGAGGGTTACAACCTAGTTCCAAGAATGCTGCATCAAATCGCAGAATCAAATCCTGGGACTTACATAAGCAAGTTTGACCGGGTGCATCCGACGAAGGGGCCCAATTGTTTTATTCTTGACAGGGTCTTCTGGGCCTTCAGTCAGGCAATAGAAGGTTTCAAGCACTGTCGTCCCATGCTAACGATGGACGGCACCTTCCTATCTGGGAAGTATAAGGGTACCATCCTTGCCGCGGTCGCAGCCGATGCAAACGACCAGTTACTCCCTGTGGCCTTCGCAATTGTTGAGAGCGAGAACACCGACAGTTGGTTGTGGTTCCTGTCCAAAGTGAAGCACGCGGTGGTCCAAGACCGCCTAGATGTGTGTGTCATCTCTGACCGCAATGCTGGGTTGCTGTCCGCATTGAGCACGATGCAAAATGGGACGCAGACGTTGTTCCAGTGGAACGATGTCAAGAGCCGTTGGTGCATGCGGCATCTCGCGGTGAACTTCCACATATGGTTTCGAAGCAAGGACCTGATGAAGATGTTCGAGAAGCTCTGCATGCAGAACCAAAGGCGGAAATTCGATGCGGTGTGGAGACAGCTCGACGAGGAGACCGGGAAGCATTTAAGGAACTCGGCGGACGCCGAGGCAAGGGCAGCGGCAGGAGGGTCCGCGAGAGTTGGGGAGTTCACGTAGTGGGTTAACTCGCACGCACCTGACTTGGAGAAATGGTCCCTGCTACACGACACCGGTGGTGCAAGGTATGGGATCATGACGACCAACATGTCCGAGGTATACAACCTTACAACGGTGTACTCAAGGGTGTCCGATCGCTGCCGATTACTACGATCGTGGAGGAGAGCTGGAACCGTACCGTCGGGTACTTCGTTAACAGAGCCATGATGGCCAAGAAGCATCTGGAGGATGGCAAGCAATTCTCGGAAGTAATGCACGCGTACATGGAGAAGAAGATCGACAAGGCTCGTTCGCGACGCTGCTCGTACCATGGATGGCGCCGCGCGGTTCGAGATCGGCCAGCGTATAATGCGTGATGGGCCACGCTAGAGGGGATCGGAAGCAGGTCTGCACAATTGGTTACGAAGCGTTGTGCACCTACAACAAGCCGCGGCTTCTGCACAAACCATGCTCCCATGTGTATGCGGCGTGCGCGGCGTGGCGCCAAGCCTCGGAGCGTTACATCTCCAAGTACTACGATATCCACCACCTGTATGGCACTTGGAGTGCTGAGTTCCATTCGTATGGCCTGGACATGCACTACAGGGACCTCTAGCCGGGGCAGGTGAAGTGGGTGCCGAACGACGCACTAAAACAGCCCGGCCGTGGAAGACGCCAGTCACGACGCATCCGGAACGACATGGACGACAGCCAGCGCGGCCAACGGGTTCGCCACTCCAGATGTAGACTTTGCAAGACGGTTGGGCACTCCATCAGGCGCTGCCCAAATAGACCTAGCACAAGCAATGCACCGTAGCGACTGAGTTATAATTACGTTGTCGTGATGTTGCATGCTTATTTTAATGTCTCCTGTGAGTTCTATTGTTGTATGAGTTGCATTGTGTATGGCCCTAATGTTATGTTGTATGGGTCATATGTAAACGCATTATGGTCATATGTACTATTATGTTGTACGGGTGTGCGTATGGTGTTAATCACGACCGTACTACTAGTTGTATTGTTGCATTGTGTACGACTGTACTGTTATGTTGTCTGGGGCATGTGTTAACGCATTATGGTTATATGACGACCCTACTTTGTTTACATTTCAATTAAAATTGAGAATGGTCATGTTTTTCTTGCAGACTAACATGTTGTTTCACTCTCAGCAGGAGATGGCGCAGCCTCCAGTTGATGACGCGTACGAGCTACTCGACACACGCTAAGATGGGCGACACCGATGTCGGGCGTGGTCGTCCGGCGTCGGGCCTCCGAAGTCCGCCTCGAGCCGCCCCAGAGCGCGGCCTCGGATGAGCGGTATGTCCCGAGACTGCGAGACACTGGTCTCCTGCCCATTGCCCGCATGTTGGACATACCGCACGCTGCTTCGGCTTGACGCGCACTCCTATCTCGCGCGTGGACCGTTGAGACCGAGACTCACACCTTCCACTTCATGTGGGGGGAGATGACCGTGACTCTGGAGGACGTAGCTATGCTTACAGGTTTGCCATTGCACGGTCTTGCAGTAGTGCCACCTCCTAGGAGAGTAGACTGGAAGGTGCGTATGGCCGACAGATTTGGTCACCCGATCCCTGATAACATTTCGGGTGTGCCACATTCGTGGCTACGCGAGTACATGACCTGCCCCGCCAATGCGACTGAGGAGGCAGTGAGGACACACTTAGTCGCATACCTTATGTTCCTGTTCGGATGGATATTATTTCCTACGACTCAGGGAGATTGTGTGTACCCTAGCTACATCCATCTCACAGAGTCTTTGGTGGACGCTTGGCGCGACGAGGTGCCACAGTACAGTTGGGGGTCCGCGGTGCTTTGTGCCACTTATCGAGGGTTGTGCGATGCCTCTCAGCGCAGTACAGGCGTGGAGCTAGTCCTCGTGGTATGCAACACCCTGCTGCAGTTATGGTCGTGGGAGCACTTCCCGGTTGGCCGGCCATATTTTCGGAGCACCGTGCACCCTTTCCAGTTGTGCGCCCAGCTTTACGGTCCTGGTGGAGGAGACGACCCCGTCGACGGGCCTACGATGGGTACGCGTTGGACACGTGGTACACTAGGGTGGGCCAGGGAGAGACCGAGGCGTGTGTGTAGGGAAACAGGTAGGCTACACTAGCGCAAATTAAAAAATTCTACCCGTAAACCAAGATCACTGCAGTTATAGATCACGGTCTTACCACTAGACGCGCAGGTGCGGAAGTTGATGCAAAGACGCGTCGGGCGGTGTAGTCGCACTCGCTGATGCAAGACGTCGGGCGAGTAGTCGTACTACTTCCTCGCCCTCGCCGCGGCCCCACGCATGCCTCCTTTCTTGCGGTTCGTCCCAACGCCACAGATGCGGCGCCCAAAGGTATCCACATGTACGGAGGAAGCGACGCACACGGACTACTAGATCCGCGCGAGCGACTAGGGCGTGGGAGGGTGGCGCCGTGGTTTGAGGATGTCACAAAAACTCAACCTCAACCCGCGCCGCCCTCCTTTTATAGACGCCCTTATAATGGGCTTCTACGAACAGAGGCCCATTAGGACTCAATGCCGACCTAATTCGGATCCAATCCGACTAGGCTTCACTTATAAGTGTGTGACCATATGGTTCACATATGTTTAGACATGACGCGAGTACACATACTTGGTCAATAGTTGGTAGCGCCTCTAGCAAGACGTGCCAACTCCTAAACATACGTAAAGATCATATCGGACGAACCATCACAACGTTATGTACATGCCAATCCCTTTGCCTCACGATATTGGTCGAGCTCCAAGTGACCACTCTTTCTCGATCCTGTGATCCTAATCCCTTACTAGGTTAACTCTTAACCTTAAGTAGCATGGCCATGCATTTCGGATCCGATCACCGAGGCCCGAGATATCTCTCTCGGTAGAGAGGGCAAATCCCATCTCGACCGACCATGCCTCGCAAAGATGCTTCATGACAAACCCGAAAGCTACCTTTATAACTACCCGCCATTTGAGTAGCGCTTGATAGCCCCTAAGTAGGTCGATTCACATCTCAAGTACATGTGACAATCTCAGTCTAAGGACAAGGCGACGCATTGTGTAGAGAGAACCATAAGAATAATTACTATGTCTCATGTTGGGTCGGTCCAACCCCATGTTCTAAACATGTGTCCACATTATTGGTTTGACATCTCCATGTCTATGACCTGTGAAACATGGTCATCAACCGATACATGTGCTAATCCATCATTCACGTGTGTCCTCACATGAACTCCGACTAGGGACAACTTTAGAATAACCATACAAGTAAAGAGTTTCACAAACAAGTCACATACTTGTTAATCAACACAAAGGCAATATTCAAGGAACATTTATTAAATCATGGATACAATGAAATATCATCATCAATATGATTGCCTCTAGGGCATATCTCCAACAGTGTGTACCCTGAGTTTCATAACCTATTCGAGACTCTACACGAGGACGAGGTCATCTGGTGGCCATGGACTGCACAGTTCCTTGCGGACACAACCCCGTACGGATTGTCCTCGCAGTGCACTGAGGATGAGTCGTACTGGTTGACGACCTGCCACCTGGTCTTCTCCCACATGGTCGAGCCGTACAACCCCTAGCGGGTCATGAGACAGTTTGGCCTTTACCAGCAGGTGCCACCCGCGCCAGGACGACCGCTTCCAGCGAAGGCCCATGGGTATGCCGTTTTCTGTATCATCGTTGTACCTATTAGCCACATGTATGACTTTGATTTCCTGACATCCAAAATAATTGCAGGCAAACGAGGAAAGGCCGAAAGAGCGACGACTGGAGGCAGGCACAACAGCCGTGGACGTTGCTGTGGGCATCGACCGCGGCGACGGACGTGGTGCACGAGTTACGAGGCTATGACATGGAGACATATGCTACATACTTGGGGTGGTACGTTCCGCGCACGAGGTGCAGGCTTACTGGGCCGACGCCACAGCGTCCAGGGGAGGTCATGCACGGTGACGTTGTACTAGCAGGTCCGGACGGTCACCGTGCGGCACGGCACGACGAGACGGTAAAACATTCATCGTAAGACTTTCGTCCCGCAACACATTTGTAACTGACTATCATTTTCGTTGCAGTACTACCACCTTGATCGTATCCAGCGAGAGGGTGCTGACGCCCTACGCCGTGGGAACAATAGCACCTTTGATCGCATACTACGCGCAGTGCGGGCCATGACCCACGACGCGAGGGCTGCAATGAGGACCATAACTTGTGGTCGCCACACCGACGTTCACGCACAGCATCGTGGACACCGTGGGCACCCTCCACCCATGCCACCACCTTCGGCACCTCCCTCGGCACCGCCCTCCGCACGCCCGTCGCACTCCGGGAGTCGTCGCAGCTACCGTCGCTCAACCTCGACGCGCCTGGGGCAACAGGTATGTCAGCTGCGAGTTGTTGTCGTCATTATTTATCCATGCACTCCTTTCGAGCATATCGGACATTACCGTTTGTTCATGCAGCACATGCGAGGGGACAACACTCTGCTTCAGCCGTAGTCATCACGGAGGGAGGCGCACGACAGGACTTCGTTGCCATCGGGGCC
Source organism: Ampelocalamus luodianensis (assembly GCA_036346255.1). NCBI lineage: Eukaryota > Viridiplantae > Streptophyta > Magnoliopsida > Poales > Poaceae > Ampelocalamus > Ampelocalamus luodianensis. The sequence continues at coordinate 62,065,084 of CM070633.1, read as the reverse complement.
ACGTTGTTCCACTGCAGACAGTGACCCTGACTCGCCGCAGTGCCAGGACGATGGGATCGGCTCGTTGCCACACGGCGTTCAGTCTCACATGCGTCAACGCGACCACTGGTTCGACGAGACGTACCAATGGTACATGCGGCAAGACACGGCATGATCGCCAGAGGATCCTCGCCCGCAACCACATACCCAGGCACGCTTTAACGTAGTTACAATAATTTTTCTGTTGCACTAAACCAAGGACTAACTCACCCACTACCTTTCCTGCAGGATGAGAACCAGTGGGTCGACGATATATATGCTCAGGTGTACCCGGAGATCACCGTAGCGACGCCTCCCACGCAGCGTCCCTACTACAGCTTTTGAGATGTACGGCACTCCCCTGACAGGCTCACTTTCCCTGAGGATCAGCTACGCCGTCGAGGCAAGCGGCTGGGGGATGTACCATAAGTAATGTCATGTCCGTGTAATGCATGTTATGTAATGTCAGTGTGCATTATGACATTGTGATTTATGTAATGTCCGTGTGCATTATGATTTGTGTCCACACCAAAAGTTCTACCTCCCGTTTTGAATGTAATAAACCTCCTCGTGAGCTTCAAACGGATAGTGCTTCAAATGGTTCAGCTTTGCGCAGCGGCGACATCACCCGACGAGTACGCTTTGGGCAGCGACGTGACCCGACGAGTCAGCAACTTTTCAGAGAGATAAGACAACACTCTGCCACGCCAGAAACTTTTCAGAAAGATTAGACAACACTCGCCGCGTAAACTTTTCGTAAAGAAAAGACAAAGACACCGCCTCACGAAACTTTTCAGAAAGATAAGACAATACACTGCTTCGGCAGAAACTTTTCAGAAAGATTAGACAGCACACTGCATCGCCAGAAACTTTTCAGAAAGACAACACAATACACTACCTCGCTAGAAACTTTTCACAAAGAGAAGACAGCACACTGCCTCACCAGAAACTTTTAACAAAGACATGACAATACACTGCCTCACCTGAATTTAACCATACCGTGACCAGCCTGGGGGCTTATAAAAGGAGGTGACCTGCTCTGGGAGAGAACACTACACAACCAAACCAAACACTACACCAGAGATTCCTTCACCACGTCGGGATGGACAAGAGACAGAAGAAGCAATGGGACAAGATGACGAAGCAATGGGATGAGATCCGCGGACTAGCAAGGGCTGCTGGGGAGCGGGACGACCAAGCAAGGGTCGCTGCGCCGGTCCAAAGAAGAGGCGCTTGCTAGGATGGCGCTCTCCGCAGGTGAGGCCCCGTAGCAAAGAACCCCATCCGAACGTTCCAACCGAAGCGTTCGCGCAAAGACCGCCGGAGGGGGAGACGCCGCCCCTTTGCTGGTGCATGGACCCATGCAAGTTCTTCAAGTCCAAGCACCAGCTAAGCCTGGGGATGCGTTATTGGGGTTGTGCGAACTACTCCTGTGACTATCCCGACCGCCGTTGGGACACGCGCAGCTATCGGCAGCCGGTAAGGTCTAAGTACAGTATGTTCTTGTACCCTTTCTCTTTCGAAGTATGCACTAACAACCTTTCCCATCTACTCGTAGTCCCCGGATCCGCTATGTGGCTACCGTAAGTGGATCGACCACGAGATCCACCCACATGACCAGTGGACTCTCGACTTCGAGGAGTGGGATGTCAACAGGGCCCGCGAGATCCGGGAGGACGAGCGCCGCAACGACGAGCAAAACGAGCGTACACGTCGGGAGACAAAAGCTCATCTCGAGGCGTGCAATCGCAGGCAGCGCGAGAAAAAAAGGGAAATAGCGGCCAAGGCCAAAGAGGCCAGCGAGGAGCTCAACGCCGAGCTCACAAGGAAGGGAAAATGGTCCCGATCCTCGCAGTAGGTCGGCCCATTCCGTACTACTCCTACGTCCTACCCGTCATGTTTTTTACTATCCCCTAAAGGCATGTATACTTACATGGTGCGGATGTTTGTGTCCCAGTGTACCGTAGTAGTAGCAAGGATGACTCAAGCAATTAGTCGAACCAACATGCCATGTGACCACGTGTAATGTGCTTCTGTCTTCGGACTCTAATGTAGTTCTGGTTCCGTGCAAGCCTATATTGCAAGTAACCATTCACACCGACATTGAATCCTCCATGTTTTAGGGCATCTTCATAATCTCCTCTACACAAAAAAATACCTTGCTATCAAGACATTATATAACCAAAATGTAACCCAACAAATCTCAAATACATTCCAAGTAACATCTTTGCGCTGCGACGTGACCCAACGAGTCAGCTTTTGCGCAGTGATGTGACCCGACGAGTCGACTTTATGCAGTTGATGTGACCCGACGAGTCGACTTTTATCTGATGATGTGACCGACGAGTCGGGACAAAATCTAAAAGACATCACGCAACACTATCAAACGATTCCTCCTCAAAGCGGCTACCTCGCGACGCCGAATATCCTTGAACCCACTGCAATTTAGCCACGGGCTATATATGGATGCTTTGGCTGCCATTCACCTCACTCTTCACTTCCTCTTCTCCTTTCTTCCATTCTATCACAGGATGTCTTCGGCCTCATCTAACTTTCGTGTGAGCAGACAATTAGAATCGCGCGGCAAAGACTCGTGTGCCCTCGTTGCGTGGATCCCAAATGTGTTCACCTCGCATACGCCAACGAATCCATCCCGAGTGTTCATGAAGTGTTCAAATCTTACGGTAAGTAGTGCCTAATCATCCCAAATGAATTCCATTCGAAATATCACGTTCTTTTTCTCACTTGAAGCTGTAATTCTTTTTCAAAACACAACATGTCGGTTTTGGCAGTGGGCTGATGAAGCTGCCCCAGTAGTTTGAGATATTGCAATGCAAATTGCTGCCTTACAAGAAGACCGTGGTGTTGCTGCATTTCGTCCAGTGGCTCGACCCTCCGATCAACCAATGCAAAATGAAGCTAACAGACTTAAAAGACTGGATGAAAGGATGGAAAGGGTTGAGAAAATGCTTTAGAAATTACTTCACATAGTTAGTTTTGCGGTATTTCTTCTATTATTTCTTATTCTTGCCAAGTAGAAGTCCAGTTGTAATAAGATTGTAATATCCACTCTTTATCTATGTATTGTAGTCCTTCATGAATAGATCAACTGTCGTGTTTGTCTGCATTACATGACGTATGCCTTTGCGACGTTGTTGTTCTCCGACGACACGACGTTCACAAAATGTTATTCCGAGTCTAACAGATAGTTTTCCAAAAGTAGGGAAAAAATATAGCATATTTGGAATATCCCACAGCCTCCTCTAAACCGCAAATATACCTTGCTATCAAGACATAGATATCACCAAAACGTAACTCAGCAAATCTCAAATACATTTCAAGTCACATTGAATCATGAAATCCTAATTTTCGTAACCTACAATCCGTACAAACAGAACACGTTTATGAAATTGGGGGAGAGAGTACGTGGCGGTTCAGGATGAATAAAATTATGGCAAATTTACACAAGCAAGTGCACTATGTCGGGGTTGCTTCACGTAAAATTTCATAATTTTTTGAAGTCACCTCTTTTTATTTTATGTATGCATACACAAGTACAATTTATATTTTAATGGATTGATTAAAAGCTTAATTGACAAATTCGGCAAAATAAAAAATAGTTTAAATGAGCAAAACTAACTTCATTTAAATTCAAAATTATTTTATTAAATCTATTCGTGTTCCAATGATTTTATTGAATTTTCTATAAATTTCTTAATTTTTTCCGATTTTTTTCTCTTTTCTTCTTCTTTTCTCCTCTCTCTCCCATCATTTCTCTCCTGTTTGAGCTGTTGCGGCCGTGCAGCTCCTCTTGCTGCGTGTGGGAGGCGCAGCAGCCTCTTCTTTGCGTGTGGGAGGCAGCAGCTCCTGCCTGCGCTCGGTGAGCAGAAGCATGGCTGCGTTGCCGGCCGCATGATGTGGGGTCTTGTGGTTCCCGGCCGCAGCACGCAGGACCATGGGGCCAAAAACGGAATTTCGTACCTAGGGAGGCCACATTTGGAATTACATTGCACTGGAGGGCTAATAGTGTCCAAACTTCGTGATGAAGTGAGCCTCAATGGCGCCGATGAGGAGTTGGGCGGCGGCGCACGATCAATCTATTGAGCGCAACGGGCACGAAGAGAGGAGGTTAGGGTTGGGGGATTGTATAGGGAGAGAGGAGAGAGAACCATATCATCCATTTTAGATCCAATGGCTAAAATATTGAGTGATTTTTCTAGAGAACTGGCTTGAGTTATATATAGGCAATCCCTTAAAAGGTATCTATGGCTGATTTTTTTACCATTAAACAAATCCAAAACTTGGAATATAATTTAAAGTTACGTGTTCACCGGTCTGACATTTTTTACTATTATACAACTCCAAATCTTGGTATATAATTAAAAGGTATATGTGATTTTTTTTTTTTAAAAAAAGTGTGCACTCCATAAGAAGGTCGTGTCAATTGTCAACTAAGAAGTTTGGTAGGAAGAGTGGCCTCACTAATATGGATAAGAGTAGTTTAGTGTAGAGTATGGTTGATGGATGCATGATAAAAGGCATGTTGATGACCAACTGGAACTAAATGTAGTACATGTAGATGAAGATTGTTATTACAGGCCTGATCATGCGACATTTGCCTACTTGGTCGTTGCATGACAACAAAATGCATGACAACAATATATATATATATATATATATATATATATATATATATATATATATATATATATATATATATATATATATAAAACTAACACCGGCTCATGCAAAAAGTGAATTAAATTGTGTGAATTGTCAGCGCATGTTGTGACGACTCAGACAGACTTCAGTAAGGGCATTGGTCCTTGTTCGTTACAGCTGACGACAAAATAACTGGTCCTCTACGCCGGAATACTTGCCGGCGCTCATGCGAGATGTCCAGGGTCCCGACCCGTCGGGCCGTCCTATCTGTCACTGTTGCTCTCTCCGTCTTTATCTATACACAGTAGATGTGATCTTGAACAATATATTAGTTTTTTTTGAAAAAATCCATAAAAACTCCCATAAATCCTATGCAGTTTCAATTTGCCTCACATATCTCATTTTCGTTTACTTGTCCCCCCCATAAGTTAAGTTGTCATACAAATAACCCTAGTCCACATGGTAGCACTATTTCTTGTGGTTTTCATTATCTTTTGCACTTGTTTCAATGATTAAATGTTTGTTTCAACGATTTAAATACGTATTTCAATGATTTGAGTGGTTTTGGTACTTGTAATCCATGATTTCATCAGTAATGTTTCGATGTTGAAATTGTGTATTAAAAATATCGAAATCACTCAAACCATTGAAACAAGTATTGAAGTCACTTATCACACATCACAGTGTAGAAACTAATAGTGATCCCAAATGGAGCCTTTAACTAAGATGAATACACTTTTTTTTCTCCAAGAGATGAATACACAATTTAATCGCTAGCTCCAACATTTGCAACAACACATCCACCCACGCTGCAGTATTTAGATAGCCGCATCTGATGTACATAATCGATCCTCAATTCACAATAGCCATATCAATCCTATTTTCTCATTTTTCTCTCCTCTGTTGGCCATCTGCATGACGTCGACGACAAGTCGATATGAACCACTGTGGCGTACTGGCGTACGTACGTGTACGGCACCAGACTCCGTCGTTCTCTTGCCAAGTTTTAACCTACCTTGTGGTCGGTTTTCAACCCTTCTCTTTCCTCTTCCTGACGACTGTTGCGTCCACCTCCGATCGAATCTTGGAAAGAAGAGCGAAAGAGAGAGGCCTCTGGTCTCTGGCCGTCTGACTGCTCGGTCGCGAGCCAGCGAGCAGCGATTCACACGGCGCGTCGCAGACGACGACGACGCGCGCAGCGCTTCTTCAGCTCGTTCGGTAAACTCAGCAATAACGAGCTTTCCTGTTGAGTTTTCTACTGTTCCGGCATTCTTGCACTGCAGCTCCCCTGCATGGACAGGCTACCGTAGGAATTTGCTGCCTGTATCGGCGCCGGGTAAACATATGTATGCATGATGGGCTCCACTGCTGTCTAGTATTGCATGCTGCATGCGTACGTGGGTTTAGTGAGATGACCTTCTTGTCCTTGTATCTAGTTCAATGTCAAGTCCCGCATGCTTGGCGGTTGCACAAGGTTTCACTCAAAGACCAGAGTCGATTATGAAGAAACCTATTCCCGGTCATGGGCGAACTACCTTTAGATACTTAATCTCAATGGCGAGAATCTGAATTTAGAAATGAAATTGATGGATGTGGTAATCGTGATATCTTTATGGGAACTTGATTCGAAATTTATATGAAGGTACCAAGGTATCCCCTGCTCAACCAAGACAGAGCAAATAGAAATCTATACGATGTGCAACTTCGTAAAGTCACCGTATGGATCAAGCAATCAGCAGATGTGGTATAATCGCCTAAGCGACTTTCTCTGCAAGAAAGACTATACGAACAAAGTGAGGATTGTCCTGTGTTTTTATACGGCGATCCTGGGATGGATTTCAGATAATCTCAAGTATATGTAGATGATCCGAATATCATCGGGACCTTGGAAGATATTGGAAAAGCAAGCTCTTACCGAGTCGATTAAATGAAAGATTTGGGTAAAACCAAATATTGCTTAGGCTTGCGCTTGAGCATACCCCAAGGGATTTTAGTACATCACCAACCTACACTCGGAAGGTGTTGGAAAGGTTCGGCTTTGAAAAGACATATCCTTCAAAGTGCCAATGATCGGAGATCCTTGCAAAGAAGACAAGGACCCGCTCGACCTAAAGAAGAGGAGGAAGTCCTGGGACCGAATTCCCATACTTGAGCGCAGCTTGGAGCACTCATGTATTTAGCAAACCGCACTAGACAGGACATTGCTTGCAGAGTGAATCTTTTAGCAAGGTATAGTGCGTAACCTACCAAAAGGCATCGCGTGGAATAAAGGACGTCTTCCGATACCTCCAAGGAAGTAAAGATCTTGGCCTGTTCTACTGAAAGAACCAGACCTTACAATGATCGGCTATGCAGATGCCGTACTCGCCGACCGCATACAACTAAGTCGCAAAGCAAGCTATGTATTTTCATGTGGTGGAACCGCAATTTCATGGAAATCATCTAAACAAAGTATGGTATCAACTTCGACGAACCATTCAGAAATCATAGCACTGTACGAGGCCGCACGTGAATGTTCTTGGCTTCGGCGGATGATTCACCATATCCGTGATCATGTGGATTGAATACCGCACAAACCCCACTATTATCTATGAAGATAATGCAACTTGTGTTGCACAAGTGCGGATGGGTTATGTGAAGAGTCCTCTCACAAAGCATATCAACCCCAAGTTCTTCTATGCTCATGAAATGCAAAAGATGGACGAAATTAAGGTATTGCATACTAAGTCATGTGAAAATCTTGCGATTTGTTCACTAAATCACTTCCAAAGATCTAGCTTTGAAAGGTGCGTACGTGGAATTGGAATGATGAGACTTAGAGAAGTGCAGAATTCAGGGGGAGAACCTTCACAAACTCATTACTAAAGCTTGATCACGAAGATCGAGTACCCAAAGAGCAAATCCTGGAGATTAAATAAAATTGGGTTAATTGTACTCTTTTTCCCTTGACGAGTTTTCCTGAAGTTTCTCGATTAAGGTTTTTAATGAGGCAATTCGTAGAATATGATTAATGTACTCTTTCTCCTAAATTTTTCCCACTGGGTTTTATGGAGTTTTAGCGAGGTATGGACATGAAGGATGAGAGCCCAAGGGGGAGTATTAGGAAACCGGGCCCGGCCAGGAGTCCGGGTCCGGTGGATGCAAATACGACGTATCCACTTCCTCCTTTCTCCTGCCAACTTTCTTCAGTCTGCAGCCTTGCATGCATGCAAAGCTCGCTAAACAGATCTGCGCACTCGTCCTCGTCTGCAGTCGATGCTTTGTTAAAAGCCCTGGGACAAAAAGAACTGCTTTTTCTCGGAATTATTGGCGGCATGCATGGCGTCCAATCCGAATCTTCAGATCCCATCTGTTGTCCAACCCATCGATCGTCCATCCATCCCCCCAAAATTACACAAAATCTTGCACATCCCACATATGCTTCTGAAAAAGGGAATTCCGATCCGTATGCTGCGCCACACAGTGCCGGTGCCGGCCGCCTCGCGCGCCGGGGCTAGCTAGCTTTCAACGCCTACTTTACCCCGCCGTCCTCGCCGCTTACTACAGCTAGCTGCCTCCCGAACGATCTTACATGTCACATGCGGTACGGTGGAGCGAGGCGTCTGTTTCGTTATGCGGCTGGCACAGCCGGCTCGGCTCGGCTCGGCTCGGCGCGCGGTGCTGTGGTGTGGTGTGTAATATGCGCGCGCATCGCGCATCAACCACACATGGGCCTTGTCTTTGGCACTGGCCCGGCGCTGTTGGCGCCTTGCACCGGGAAGCATATCGATCGGCGTATGGGCGGATTAGTTGGTACGGTCTCGCGTGCTCTTGCTAGCTTGGCCTGTCCGTCTCTGAGAGGCTCGCTATCCTTCCCAGGGGTGATGGAGTTGTTGGCTTGCTCACAGGATCGAATCTGTGTCGTCCTTGAGATCAGATTAAATATTCGGAATGATATGCTAATGTACTTGAGAGTCGATGTTAGGTCGTTGATTGATGGTGCATCTTTCAAAATGACGATGATTTGACTGATCACACTAATGCATACGGATGCTGTGAGAGTTTTTTTTAAAGGGTCTGTCTATTGATAAGGTGATTGGAATTTTCTTAAGTATAAGTTACCTTTTTTATCCATTGAATCAATATACAATCATACGATGCATCAATCTCTACCTGTGGTACACCGCCCACAACATAGACACCACTACCTCCGCGTCGCCCATCCCTCCCTTCATCATCTTAGACAACACCGTCAGGATCGCCGCCTCCGCCTTCTCGCATATTGAGGTGCGCTCATTGACGCAGTCGCCGGCGATCTCAAGCATGCGGAGGGCTTGGGGGGGGGGGGTGTTTGTGGCCAACACGTGCATGACCGCCGGGACAACGCTCAGTCGGACCATCTCGGAGCGCGTGCGCCGCGTCCCAGTGATGGCCGCGAGGTAGGAGAGGTTGACGTCCACGGCCTGCTTGTCCATGCTGCCCTTCTCGTCGACAGGCCCGACGAGACGGGTCAGCTCTTGGACCAATTCCTCCGCCTCGGCGACCGTCGCCTTCATGCCCGGCGTCGGATTACAGAGCAATGCCTCCGGCAGCCTCGCCACGCCCCATGCCTCCAGCCCGCTCCCGCTCCGCAGCACACGTGACAAGGACGCAATCGAGGACGCGGCAAGGGACACGGCGGACCGCTTCTTGTTGTCCTCCTCGATGCAGTCGAACACGGCGAGCACACGACAAGCACCCGCACGACCTCCTCGATGGACTCGACGGCGGCATCCGCCTCCCTCCGATGGAGCACGGACGCCACGGTCTTGTCGAGAGGAAGGCAGCGAGCTTGTGGAGCACCGCTGAGATTAGCGCATAGGTTCAAGACTCGGGTGAGGGCATCCCAGTCATTTCATGTGGCTAAAATGGGAAAAACATACTGGATATTAATAAAATATTGTAAACGGGGTATTTAATTAAGAATCCATCTAAGTAGAGGGTATATTGCCAATTACATCGGGAATAAAAGTATATGCTCGAAAGCCATATAAGTGGAGGTTACATTATCAATTTCCTTTTTTAAGGTAAGGGTCGATCGATCCTTTTTTACCGGAGAATTGCATGGTCCAGCTTTCATATACTTTAGAACATTTCATAACGAAGTTTTCTAACGGGTACTCTAGGTTTTCCGGGCAGCCTCACTTGGCTGAGGAAATAATAAGGGTATGTTTGGTTGCTTTCTAAACTTTGCCACATTTTTGTGTCACAAGCATGATAAGCCATAGTTTCTGTAGCGATCAGGATGGACGCCGCACTTGTGGCATGATTTGGCCAGCGGATGAATTCTATAACAGGTGGGCCAAGGAGTTAAAAAAGTGTGGCACACCACTTCGGCCACGTTTGCCATTGAAAGTTAAACTTGGCTAGTTTGGCACAAATTGTATACTTGTGATGTACTCTCCACGTTAGCTCGTCATATGGGCTCGTTCGTCATATTTTTTAGAGGAATATGGGCTCGTCAGTTGTGACTTGCGAGCGGCCCGTTCTACTGGCGAAGCAGTTGGCCCAACATGCCTAGTATGTTTGGGCTTTTTCGTGTTGTCGTTCGACGACTGTGGTGCCAGTCTGCCAGCGAACTAGACGGGCTAAAGATAGTCTTGAAAAAAAGAATTGTCAAAATTGGATTCACATGAAGGCCCAATACTGCATCACTAGGCCCATTGGCACACTGCTATTTCAGGCAACCTTCCGTTACAGTGTACGGCCTTAAAACCCACCACCACCCACGCATCCTTGGTCGTTGTCCATGGCGGCCTCCGTCCGAGGCCTCCCGCACTCGCCGCCACTCGCTTCCTCCTGCGCATCCGCGCGCCGCCTCGCCTCGTCCCCGCGGAGGCGTAGCTGCCGCCGCGTATCTGGAGTCCGCGCGGCGACGGCGGCGGAGGGTTCTCCGCGGCCGCCGGAGCCCGTCGAGGTGGTCGGCGTCGGGAGCCGGAAGGACGCCGTCATCGACTTCTGCTTGGGCTCCCGCACCCTCTCCTCCACCCCGATTCGCTTCTGGTACCTCACTGGAACCCTCGCTTAGCAACTCTAGGCCGCAGTAGTTTCGGCCTCCGTGCCGCAACGCAATGTAGTTCGGGAAGTTGTGGTTTGTAATTCTATCCGGAAGCAATGCCGGTGTTAATGAAGTGTGTGGCTTCGGTTTCCACTAGTGGAATTTTCAAATGTGGAATCGTCGAATCGAACCCTTTTTGCGTTCTCCCCCAATACTGCCTCGACTGTAGAAATCATCTTGTTAGATCGTAACGTTTGTAATTTACTTTCAATGTAGTGTTTTGGTTCCTTTGTAGTGGCATACAGCATACTACGAGCTTGTCTGTTGTGATGGTGGTGGTTTTGTTAGCACAATGCATGCAGCACAAAATTTGTCATAATGTGTAGATCCTTGTGTTTTTCTAATATATTAGTTATTTGCTGTGGGGAGTAGAAGCTTTTTTGTACATGAGATTATTTTTTTTAGAGAGATATGCATATGAGATTGACTTTGTTAGAGCTTTTGTTTTTGCCGTGCAAAACCAATTCTTTGGCCACAGATGCTAACTTTTTCCTTCAGAGGAAATTGTAAGTAAAATGCCATAGTGAACTATTGCCAAGGCCATTTGCTATCACAATGTTAAGACACTATTTAGGTTAGTGTGATGATGCATTGGTTACTCCTTGTAAAAGTCTCTAGGAGTTGAAGCTGTTTTGCATTCTGACTTGCTTTTTTTTGTGATGTAGCCAAATGGTATAGCTTCCTTATCCGCAAGAAAACATAATAAAAAAATCCAACTGGGGTGTGGGTGATGGATAAGTCTCTGTGTTGGCTTTTGCCGCCCTTCAAGGACAGCATCCTTGACTGGCGGTTAGCATCTCTTTTGGACAGAGCATCTTGGACTAGCTTTAGGACTAGCTTTAGAGGACAGAGCATCTAGGACAGAGCATCTAGGACACAAAGATCTAGGACAGAGCGCCTAGGACACAAAGATCTTAGACTAGCATATGCTTGGCATATGCTTGGTGGTTAGCCCTATAAATATGTATCCCCAACCCTCAAAGTTGGCATGGCATTGTGTGAGAAATAAACCAAGAAAAATTTGCCCCATCTCCAAGTGTCATCCTCTCCATGAGAGTAAGGATCTTGCTATCACCAAGAGCAAGAGTCCAAATGACTAACAAGTGGTATCGAGCTATACTATCCTCGTAGCCCGAGCATCTCCTCGCTCATCTCCTTCTCCACCTCGCAGCAATTTCACCAGAGCAGAAGCAGCCCGGCCGCCCACGCCACTCCTCTCCGGAGACGGCAAGCACTGTCGTCGGCGACCTCTCTCCACGCAACACCCCGAGCGCGCCATGTCCGCAGAGCGCTCTCTGCGGTCGGCCGCCGAGCACGCGGCGTCGGGCCGACGGCCGAGCTCGCCACGCAAGCAGCATGAGCGAAGCGGCAGAGACCGCGCGCAGCCGCGCAAAGCGCCGAGGTCGGCGGCGGCGAGCCGGCAAGCAGCTAGAAGGCGGAGGCGGAAGAAGCAAGCGGCGGCAGATGCAGCGTGCAGGCGGCGCAGCAGAGGTCAAGGTCTCGCGCGCAGCAGCAGCAGATCCATCTCGCTGATGACAGGCCGACGCGACCTTGAGCCGGAGAGGAGGCGGCGCGGGCGAAGCGCGAATGGTAGCCGCGACGCCACGAGCTTGGCGGCAATCCAGACAGCGCGGCCGCGCTGGTGGCGCTCTGGAGGGCGCGCGACGGCGGTGGCGCTCGGAGGAGGCGCTGCGGCGGTGGCGCTCGAAGAGGCGCGCGACGACAACGGCGGCAGACGGTCGATAGAGAGCGCGCCTTCACAGCGGCGTGGCTTTCTCCCGGACCGGCATCGTGGTTACCACGGGTTCCGTGCTATTGTCGTGGACGCCGCCGGCGGTGGGTGGCCTACCTCACCAAGGCCAACCACGCCGAGCGGCCGCGGTGATGAAGGCGAGGCTCGTGCACGGCACACGCGGGAGGCGCCCAGACGGCGACGCCGACCACGACCAGATCGACAGCGCTGGATGCCCTCATCGCCGCAGCCCCGCCCGAGATGCGCTTCGCTCCAACAAGCGATCGCCAGGAGGCTTGGGACGCCATCGCCGCGCAAGACGACGGCAGCCGACCGCGCGCGCAAGTCCACACCGCAGCACTTCGCACGGAGTGGGAGACCCCGCCTTCAAGCCGTGAGGACGTTGATGACTTTGCTCTCCGCCTCAACACTCGCCGCAGGTTGGTAAAGTTCGCGACGACACCTACGGAGAGAGTCGCCGAGAAGCTCTTTCGCCGCCCCCAGAAGTACAAGCGGATGGCTCGGCCGATCCGGTCTCTGCCGGACCCTCCACGATGTCGATCGAGGAGGCGATAGGTCGCCTCAAGGTCGCCAACGATGATGAGCCACGCTCTCTCGGGACCCGCCACCATTGGCGGAAGCTCCTCCTCACTCGGGAGGAGCGGGTCACGGCCAGGTGACAGGAAGAAGGGAGCCTTCTTCCACGACAGCGACGCGATGTGTGATAAGCGCGCAAGCCGCGCAAAGACGTCCAGGCCGGGCGCGAGGACGCCGCCGAGGTGATGACCGTGAGGCGCCAGGCGGCGCGGCTGGCAAACAAGAGCCGCGACGAGACGACTCTTGCTACAATCGCGCAAGCTCGGTCATCGGGCCAAGGATTGTCGATACCACGACGCGCGTGCCCACGCCGCGCAGCGAGGAGGAGGAGCATCCGGCTCGCTCATTGCTCAGCGAGCATCGAACCACCTCCGCCGCACCGCCGCAGCGGCTCTCCTCCACCTTGACGAGCCAAAAGCACACGCCTCTTCGGCGAAAGTTCCGCAGCAAAGAAGACCGACGGTGGTGCTCGACACCGCGACACCCACCACATGACCGGCGGCGGAGTTCTTCTCCGAGCGTGACTCGACGCTCGAGGCTCTGCTGTTTGGGGACGCCCCGCGTTGAAATCAAGGACGACGCTCGCTCTAGGATCGGATGGCTCGATTCCTCACAAGGAGACACACAAGACTTAGGGGGAGATTGATGGATAAGTCTCTGTGTTGGCTTTTGCCGCCCTTCAAGGACAGCATCCTTGACTGGCGGTTAGCATATCTTTTGGACAGAGCATCTTGGACTAGCTTTAGAGGACAGAGCATCTAGGACACAACATCTAGGACAGAGCATCTAGGACAGAGCATCTTAGACTAGCATATGCTTGGCTGGTTAGCCCTATAAATATGTATCCCCAACCCCTCAGGTTGGCATAGCATTGTGTGAGAAATAAACCAAGAAAAATTTGCCCTATCTCCAAGTGTCATCCTCTCCATGAGAGTAAGGATCTTGCTATCACCAAGAGCAAGAGTCCAGCGACTAACAGTGGGGGGAAATCATCAAGGTGGACCTTGCAGTTCCTCTGCATTAAGCCATTAATTCAGTTAGTTCTAGACTTGTAGTTATTTGCTAGTGTTAGAGAGCATGGTTATTAAGGCGAGGCGAGGCGAGGCGCCTCACTACCGCCACACCACCTTAGCGCCTAAGGCGTGCGGCGAGGCGACGCCATACATACATCCTAACATAGTATGGCAGCAAATTTAATGAGCAAGTTAGGAACACTAACATACCTTGATGGTCTTCTCCCATGCATCCCTTGTTAATATTCTCTCCTCTGTGCTCTTGCCCCATCCAGCAGCAAACTGCCATCCAGCAAAAGCAATAATTAGCACTTAGCATAGCAAACTGAAAATGGGACAGCACGTCAGCATCACAGATTGACAGCAATAAGGGAGAACAGAGCTACTAACAGAGCTAGCAGACTAGTGACACATATGGGAGAACAGAGCTAGCAGACTAGCAGAGTACTAGAGGAGGAGGAGAGCTGACCTGAGGATTGAGGAAGCTTCCTGCTGGGGGGGGGATCGGTGGCTCCGGAGGGGATGGTGGCAGCGGTGGCTCTGGAGGGTATGGTGGCAGCGGTGGCTCCGGAGGGGATCGGTGGCTCGGCGCCTCGGCGGCTCCGACGAGGGTTGAAGTAGATGCAGTGGCTCCAAAGGGGATGCAGCGGCTCGGCGGGGGTTGAAGCAAATGCGGCGGCGGCGGCGGAGGAGGAGATAAGCAGTGGCGGCGGCTGCTAGGGCACGAACCACGAAGACAAGCACCTCTCACTCTCTCTCTCTCTCTCTGCTAGGGCACGGAGATAAGCGGAGGAGATAAGCACCTCTCTTTCTCTCTCTCTCTGCTTTTTGAGCCCACAAGCTTATGGCGCCCAACTAATGGCATGGCGACGACACATAGCACTGAGGCCATGCCACGAGAACACCTTGGCCATAAGGCAGACACCATACACTTACATGGCAAGTCGACGGCCGTGGTGTCCATCCTTGACCGCCTCAATGCTTAGGCGACGCCAAAGCGACGACATGGCAACACCTTAATAACCATGTTAGAGAGTTAAATGTATAATTATGTCTGCTAAGATAAACCCTTTTTCTTGCTTTATGTTAAGTAGAAGCCTAATATGAAATCAATGTTTGAGATGGCACACCCGTGTGCCATTTTAAGTACACTTTGTACCTTACCCCCATATTCTTTTCTTTAGAAATTCTGACTTGCATAGAATTTTATTTCAGGACCGTACATGTGATGGATAATTCTAAAGTACAGCTAATACAAAGAAGTCATGGAGCAGGTATCAAACCTTTCTAAGTCTGCATTTCTTGGCTCAATTGTTGATTCTACAGTATCAAAATGTACACCTTTTTCTTGTCTTTATCCTCTCTATCCTATTTTTCAATGAAGATGACAGTTTTTTTATTTTCAGACACCGTGGTCAGAGACTTGGAACCTCCCTTATCTCTTCATCCGTGCCCACCGGCAGTTATTCTTGTTTGTACACTTCTCATCTTTCTGTTTGATACGATTTATTGTATTCATATTTTTTGACAGTACAATATCAAGTATGAAACAAATAATTGACAAGTTCAGATAAACCCGTGTCCCCTGCTTTTAAAATAATAATATAAAAAAAATCTGGCTGTGTCCCTGCTATTCCTGTTGCGTTGGATACCTACATAATAACAAGGTCAGGACAGGAAAAGATACCTAGCTTGGCTTAATATTAACAATCCAACTATCCAGTCCAGCACATGTTTCATGTTTTCATTTGTCTGAGAGAAATGTCATGGTTCATGAGTCAGCTCTTGGTATCACAGTGTTGCTTCAAGAGTGTAATTTGCCCCAAAGATGATAACACCCCAGGGCTAGATCCAGAAATCTTACTTATAGGGAACTCTGAGTGAACTTACCATGTACTGTGCAATGATAGTGCCCACGTATTTCTAACAAAATTTTTAGAGGGAAGCACTTCTAACAAATACCGGAATGTTAAGACTTTTGTGTAAAATTTCAAGGGCTTTGATCAAACTTTTTGGAACCAGAGGGTCACTTGTGTCATTGTGGTGCTAATGTAGGTTTGCCTCTGGAACACACCACACAATAAGTTAACATGCAATTTTGGACACCATATCTTACTTTGATTTTGTCAGCTAGCTAAGACTGATATGTGATCTTCTATCTTACAATGATTGCATTCTGTAGGTTGCAAGTGCAGGACAGGATGCTGATCAAATTGCTGCACTGGAGCTTCTAAGTGCTGTCAAATCTGCTGATAAACTGGCTGCGTCAATATTTTTGAAGCCCTTTTGTTTTGAGGGACAAAGACGGCAAGTAGAGGTGGAGTACTTCTGTAATAATTTTTCCTTCATTTTCTTGAACTGTGAATTTCTGCCTACAGCCTGCTTAAAAAGTGCACAAGTCTAAGATTTATTATTCATTTGGTGTTTGTAGATGTGTTTATCATTAACTATTGTATTGCATGGTTCTGCAGGCATCTGATTTGATTGCTAAACTTCAAATGTGCTCAAACTTTCACATTGGTAATCCATTCTCTGATCTACTTTTTACATCATGCGTTAGCACTTTTGCATTGGAGATAAACTAAACAGACGATGCACAAGGAGGATTTTCACTTCTTTCTATTTGAGCTTTATGATCTTTGTTTTGTTTGGATCTTGATATACTACTCGTCACACCTTTTGCTCCTGGATAGAATCAGGGCAAAAGTAGGTAGACATATTTGAGCTCGTTAAGCGCTTTTATTGATGTCCCTGTATAAGCCTCATGATTCAAAAAAGGTGAGGGATATAAAAGTCTCTTATTTCCAAAACAAACAAACAAACAAAAAAGCTGAGGGAGCATGACCTTTTGGTTCATGAACTTCTCAAGTGTTATTGGACTCTAAATTTGTGGACCCTCCAACCAAACTTTGAAAGGATAACGGACGAAAAAAAAGGATAATGCTTGGACTACAATTTAATAGCACTTGCTGATTTGTATAGGATATGCAATCTAGGATGGAATTAGGAGCGAAGCCGGGGCCCAGGCCCGGCAAAGCTTTTCTACACCAAGCAAATCCTAGGCTTTTGGGCCTTTATTTCCTTGGCAGTCCAGCCCGCCAACTTCTCATGGGCCAGCCCACCAGTGACTACCCCTCTCACCATGGTTATTAAGGCGTCGCTTAAGCGTCGCCTAAGCGGTAAGGCGCCGCCGGAGGCTAAGGCGTCACCCCCGCCTTGCCGTCGCCTGTACGGCGTTGGAGAGCCAGATCCAGGTGGGAGGCGGAGCAGAGGAGGCCTCGTGCGCCGGATCCCGGCAGGAGAGACCTCAAGACAGCTCGGGGCGACGTCGGGGGAGCAGGGGAGGCGGAGCAGAGGAGGCGCCGTGCTCGGGGCAGACCAGAGGATCCGGGCCGGATCCGGGCGGGAGAGAGCTTGGGGCGACGTCGGGGAGCCAGAGCCGGGTAGGAGGGGGGAGCAGGGGAGGCCTCCCCCTCGGAGGGGAGAGCTCTCGGTGAGGATCCACTACCATCGTTGCGGCGGCACAGAGCAAGAGCGAAGAGGCGGCTGGTGGCGCGAGGGCAAGAGGAGCGAGCTAGGGCTCGACGGTGGGAGACAAGGAATATAAAGGCAGCAGCGTGCGGGCTCTAGTGAGCCCCCTGATCACAATGCGAAGCTCCTGGCCGTCCGATCTAAGGTCAGATCCTAAGCCTTTGGGCTGGAATGGGCCTTCCCGAGTTAACAGTGTCTGCACGAGGTCTTCAGACAGCAGACACTATCTCTTCAGACAGCTTCACGAGGTCTTCAGACAGCAAACATAATCTGAATAATTATGTCTTTTTATTCTAATCTAGCCCGGCCCGCCTCGCGCCTTAGGATGTATAAGGCGTCGCCTCGCCTCGCGCCTTATCGCTTAAAAGGTGTGAGGGGGGTGGGTCGCCTCGCCTCGCCTTACCGCCTTAATAACCATGCCTCTCACACACCAATAGAGCAAATGCATTGCAACACATTGCTAGAAGTTCTAGTTGTTGGTGTTGCAATATTTGAACCAAGGACCTAAATCTTGAACCAAACACATCCACAAACCCACAAACCATCTCCTACGGTCCAACCATCCTACTACTTTGCACATGTGAGGTGAAATCAAAACTTATTTAGTTATAGAAGTCAAATATTACTTCATACACCTATAATAAAAAGTTTGTATGGATGCACTTGTTAAGAGTATTGTATATTATCTATTTTCTCTCTCTTCCCATTTGGCCCATGTAGCCCATGAGGCCCATATAACAATATCTATATATACTCTCTCAATTAATGAATAAGTTGCACAGTTGTGAATAGCAAAATTACTCTCCAATTATTGTAACATGGTATCAAAGCAATTCAACCCTAACCCTAGCCTCGTTTCCTAATCCTACCACCGCCGTCTTCTGCTAGTGACATCCTTCGCTCGGGCCGTCGGGCCTAAGCCGCTCTAGCGTCGTCGCCTCGTCTCCTTCCGCCGCCTCCCCGCGTCCTTCTCGCCGATCCATCCTAGTTCATTGCCTGGAAGTCCAAAAAGCAAACTGCAGTGTCACACTCTAGTGCAGAGGCTGAGCTTTGAGCTCTTGCCACTACCACCTCAGAGATCATTTGGCTTCAATGGTTCTTGATTGATCTCGGTGTTCATTGTGACAATCCTACACATCTCTTTTGTGACAATACAAGTGTCATTCAGATTGCTGGTGATCCAGTCAAGTATGAGCTGACAAAGCACATTGGTGTTGATGCATCCTTCACACAATCTCATTGTTAGCAATCGACCGTCACCCTCAAGTATGTTCCCTCAGAGCTTCAAGTTGCAGATTTCTTTACTAAAAGTTGCAGATTTCTTCACTAAAGCTCAGACTCGAGAACATCACCGACTTCATCCACTCAAACTCAGTGCATCAGATCCTCCTGATCCACCTTGAGTTTGAAGGGGGCTTCATCTACAGCTCAGCATCTCCATTCCTCGATGCTATAGTAGTATAGTAGTATGGTGTAATATAGTTCTGTAATATGTTGACTGTTTCTTGTGGTACTGGAGGTAGCGATGATCAGTTTCATTAACTTCTATTGATCTATTTTGGAATCCTATGATGTAGTTATGTTTGTATGTAGTGCAATTTAGCACCACATCTACTACATTTCAATATGCTGTCATTAATCACAGAACAAATGACATGTAGTTAAATATGCATTTCTTCCACCCCAGTTATTGAAGCTGATTCGCTGCTTGAGACAGAAGTGGAAACCCTTGCTGAAGCTTTGGAAAGTGCCAATAATGCTGTCCTGTCAACTATTAGCATGATATCTATCATGATGTCTGTGAGTCTTAAATTCTTATGTGTTGTGTTTGTATCTAAAATATTATACTTTACTGTTCTAATCCTGTACGTCTTGACACTTCAGGGAATTAATCAGATGTTCTGGAGTTCCCTTAATGCGCAAATTAAGGAAGTTGATCCTGAGGAAGTAGGCAAAGTAATCTATTGAATTTGCTTACTACTGAGTTGTATGACCTGCACATGAATTTTTTTCCCCGGATTCTTACAGTGTACAACTCTAACAGCTACTCAAAAGCTATGGGGAAGCTAGAGTTGGATTTGGTGCTGGTTATAACATCCAGTCAGCAATTAAGCAGGCTGTCCTCCACTGTCCATTTCTTCGTGGCGGCATAAAGGTGCATATGATTGTCTATTTAAACCACGATTTTTTTTAATCCTCATGTACTCTTTGTACCAAGAGTAAATGTTGGTATCCTCAGTTCTTCACAAAGAAGAAAGCACCTATGCAAAAAGTCACTATCTATTGCACATTTATACCCCTGCAAAAGTTGTATAATCAAGGAAGTTTGATCAATGACATGTTGAGATTCACGCTAATCTGCACAGCATTCTTACCTATACCTATTTTGTTATTAAATGTAGGTTATCGAGATATTCACTTTTTTTTAACCTGCACAGCTGCCGATTTACCAAATAAACCTAAAAGGGGTTCAGTTTTAAACAGCATAACCAGACAGTCTAGCGGTGTTATTGTTCCTTCCACGTTGAAGGAAAGCAAGCAACAGTGTTGCAACAGGTTTTAACTGCTAAACACAAGAAACATACCCATAAATACAGCAAAAAGCAAGATCCCAGGCGTATATCCTTGAAGGTTCATGACAGTTTCTCTTTCACTAGCAGTTGTTTCTTGAGATATTCACATATGCACGTGACATAGTAAGCCTATAGAAAAATCATTAAGAATCCTTTTGACTGGCATTGATTCCAAATTTTAAATACTAGCTCTAGGTCAGATACTTAAATATTCCACAATGCCTGGTAAGTATGGTTTCTTCATTAGAAGTTAGAGTAAGGTTGAACATAATTGTTTAACTGAGCACCTTCATCTTTTTCGGCACAATTTAGTTCTGTAATTTCTTTTGGCTATGATGTTGGAAGTTCTGTATGCGAGAATAGGAGAGCATTAATAACTTCAGATTTTTCGCAACTTTATCTTCATGTCCTAGGTCGAGTTTATACTGTCGAGTGGGCAGATTTTTTTCAAATTCAAGATTTGGTAGTAGATAGAATCAGTTAATAAAGAGGTGCTGCTTGCCATAAGCCATGAAGGCTCCACATTTTTTTTGTACTTAATTACTGTTTTATCTCTTATGGTACTGTTCATGTTGGCAGTTGGTGTACACAATGATAACAATAAATATGCTGAACAAACAGCTCATGTTCTTGTTCACATTTGCAATCTTACTTTGCAATAGTTAATTTATCCCAATCATGCAGGAACCGGTTGTTCGAGCTCTTATCACTTTAGAATGATTAGGACCATGCATTATTTGTATTTGTTATGCACTTATCCTCCTTGTAACTTTAATGGGTTTCTATTGTAGGAAAACCCATTCCTGCTCATGATGTAATCTATTTGTGCAACCATGTTCCCTGCTCATGATGTAATCTATTTGTGCAACCATGTTCTGTTTTTACAGCACTTATCTGTGTGTATACATTATTTTCATGTAGGACTTGAACAATGTGGTTTTTCTCTCCCTTACAAGTTCTCGGGTATTGGCTGAGAGTGACATGATCTCTACTCTACACATCTTTCGCCGAGTTACTGGGTTCACCAAAGATATTATATTTTCTAGAAATTCTGAACCTGATTTAGAGCCAAAACTGATAGTAGTTTCTCTTCTAACTGTTCGGTAAGGCCTTGCATGGCACATTGAGACCTGATTGAGAAAATTCAAATTATTGTTTTGCTGACTTTTAATGCCTCGTTTATTCATCATATCTAATAGTCTCACTACTTGAGCATGTGCATTAGATCAGATCGTGCTCTGTTTATGTTATACTGTTCAATACTTCAGTTGATCTTTTAAGTTAAATATATTTCACTACAATTGAACTATACTATTACTACTTGTCATAACTTTCTAATGGACATAGGAATAGCAATCTGAACATGTGAGTTCAAAGTAAACAAACCACAGTTAATATTGTTTTAATCAGTCATTTTTGTAGCAGACTAGGAGCACCCCTTGAATTTCTTATCCTCTCTATGTCATACTTAGTACCCCTTCCCTTTCAACTTCTTATCATGTTCTTAGTATGAAGTGGCCTGGTATATGTGCTAGGTAATAGATAGTAGATACTTCTAATTGATTCATGGATTGTGTCCTTTAGCTTTTTCATAATTAGGGTCACTATTTTGGTCCAGCCTTTTATTATTATCAGTGAGGTCCGTTATGATTCAGAAGCTTACTGCACAAACAGTCAAACATTGTGTAGTATCTGGTGCTCTTTCCAGTTTTGGTGGTTAAAAGGATGCCTTTCTATCTTTTCTTGGAGAAGGACCTTCAGAAACAGGGCTTTCAATTTCCAATGTTTCCTTGAATGGGGACACCTTTGAGAGAACCATTGAAATTTGTGTAGTATCTTTTTTCATAGGGTGTACTTGTTGTTTCTACACTTAGTATGGTTGCCATTTCTTTTTGTACTCATACTGCTATATGTTCTTATTATGATCCGAATTACAGTTCTCTGTATGATGTTCATGTAAAGTAACAAGTGCATGTCTGTTGAGTCTAAAGCTTATGGACTATCACTCTGCATTATGGACGATGTAGGTTTTCCATTAGATTAGATCGTATCAGACTATTATACATAGAAAGTCAAATAAGTTACGACTTCTGCTGTTGTTGTGCCTTGCTCACCAACTGGTGCGGACATTAGTGGATGATAAATGTGCTTAATGTTTGTTTCCAGAAACAGCCGTGATGAAAACACTGCATCGGTAAAGGAGGGGTTTCTTTCGAGCTTGGCTTTGCATTTTCCTTTTATATCCTCTCTTATGGGAGGAGATATTCCAGAGTTTAAACAAGCTTGGTCGAAGCATTCATTTAGTCAATTGCCTGACAGTGTATTGAGTTCGGTGGAACAAGGATTGTCACAACTTTCCAATGCTTTTACTGATGTTTCTGTTTCTAACTTATTTTCTGAAGAAATAGAAAATGTGAAATCTGAGAGGTAATATACATACCAATCTTCTTTTTCCCAGGAGATATTTCCCCTTTTTTAATTTAGTTTTACATTATTACGAACCAACCAATGTTCATTGCATTTTTTCTTAGAGAATGTAATAAAGGAGATGGGAGAATGCAGCCAGAGTTCCAAGAAGCTAATTTTGAATCTGATGGAGAAATTAGCATATATGATGGCAGAGGTAAAATTGCAACCCCCCTCCCCACACAACTTGCCACCGTTTTGGTGGATTATTTAACTTCGTACTTCATTGCCAGAGGATTCAAGTTCACAGCAGGAGCGTAATTTCTGGAGCAACGCCCCTGGTTTTGCCATTGCACAATTGTGGGCTAAAGAGCGTACAACAGATGGAAGCAGCCAAAACAAAGAGCTTGATATTATCACTCTGCCTGTTGGTGTAAAATCTCCTGAAGTTCAGTATGATCATTCTCCAAGTACACAGTCTGAAACTCCTAATGCTACCTATAGCACATCAATAGCTACTGGACATGCTGCCTTTGGAGTATCACTTTCTGATGTTGGTTTGGAGAAAGTGATGGAGATATGTAGTTCTGCAGCGGCATTTCTGAAGGGTAGAACAGATAAATCTCGAAAACGTGGCTCCATTGCCAGCCGGGCTGCATTGATGCTCGTTAGTCTCTCTCTCTCTCTCTCTCTCTCTCTCTCTCTCTCTCTCTCTCAAATGGGCTTTCCATTTAAGTCATTTGTGCACTGTGGAGCTAGACTGGCAAGGGCATTTGTGCTACAACTTGGTTATTTTATTTGGTTCATGAGGTGTTCAGCAACCTGATGTCTTCTTTTTCGGCCATGTTTCTGTGATAAAATCTCAATTTGAAACCAATACACTAAACTTCTTTTTAACTGTCTTTGGAAATGTTGTCCATCTGTTAGGAAAAAACTTTTCATTTTCAGCCCAATCTGGGGTGCAGTGGTGTGTCTTAGCTAGGATTGTGCATGGTCTAATATTTTGGTAGATAGTGTGCAAGAGCCTTAACATCTATGGACTGTGCTTCCCATTCTAAATTCATCAGCATGCTTGGGTTGCTGTATGATAACTGTAATCTATTATATTCCTTGTAGGATGCAGAAAGAGAGCCAGAAAAGACATGGAGCCCTATAGTTGAAATACAGTTCGGAGGAGGAACTTACAGAGGGAGATGCCAAGAAGGTGTCCCTGAAGGAAAGGTGAAACTCTTTACAGTACTTGCTCTTCCAGTTGGCTTGATGGCTTGACACGAAGTGTAACTTCTTAATCAATCTTATTTTGTTAATCATTACAGGGGCGTTTAACCTACAGTGATGGGAGCTTTTATGATGGACTCTGGAGGTATGGCAAGAGATCCGGTTTGGGGACGCTTTATTACAGCAACGGTGATGTATTCCATGGAACATGGAGGGACGACCTTATTCATGGAAAGGTATGGCACACTCGGTTGCTATCTTGTACATGGCAATTATGAAATGGTCACATTAGAAATGACCTCCATCTCTACTAAAAAAAGGATTTGGTCAAGCCCTCTCTTTGTTATGTTAGATTATGGTGATTGTCATCTCATGTCCTATTTGATTATTCTCATTGTTATTTTATGATAAATATCTTATTCAGATCGTAAGAGCCTATCAGTATACTTTGATCAAATACGGCTGTGTCAATCTGGATATTGGAGATATATTTGCTACCAAGAATCTATTATTGCTTTTCAGTTTCATTTGCATAGCTATTCTTTGTGTGTGCATTTTTTTCCTTCCGTTTTCAAGTACCAAAATTCTGTCTCAAGGCTCATTCAAATGCCTCCAAATTTTGATTTTGATTGCTTACTATAACTAAAAAATGTGCTCAGTGCTATACTATTCAAACTGCTGTTTTATTTCTTGCTGCTCAGTTCGATAAGGTGACTATAGATGTACCGGTTTGGCTGTCATGAGGTATTAATATGCATTATGCTGGGTGAAGTTTACAATTCTGTGTTGATTGATTTTGCTCCTTCATTTACACATTAATTCGGTTGCCAAGAGGACACTTTGACTGGACTATGAAGACAAAATGAAATAGAAAACAAGGAGAGTCTGTTATGCAGTTGAAAATTAATTTATGTGCCTATTCATTGCTCATTACCATATGCTTAGTGGTTGTTACCTTCAGGATTTGTTTATTATGCATTTTTCATGTTAAAGCCACTTATCTTTATTGTGAAATATCCAGCCATAAAATATCGAAGCACCACTCACACCTACCCAAGATGCAAATTTGAGTTTTTTTGTTCTCCTTTAAAGTTACTTGGTAAAGATCTAATGGCAACATCTGGTATGACATTAAATTTTGAACAAGTATTTTGCGTGTTGGATTGAATATTGCCACCCTCTTTCACATTCCTTGTGAAGTTTTGAGTTTTTTCCCTTTTCTTTAGGGTTGGTACTATTTTCACAGTGGTGACCGTTGGTTTGCGAACTTTTGGAAGGGGAAAGCTAATGGCGAGGGGAGATTTTATTCCAAGGATGGGAGCATCTTCTTTGGCCATTTTCAAAATGGATGGCGCCATGGGGAGAGCCTGTTGATTGATGCAAATGGATCAAGGTGGCTCTCGTCTATTTTCCGTTTAAATGTGCTCCAAAAAGAGTTTATCTGCATTTTCTTTTGAACAAGAAGGGAATTAACTTTAATATGGATTGTGGCTACAGGTGGCTTGATGTTTGGGACGAGGGTCTACTTATCAGCCAGACTAAATTGGAAAAATAGGGTCCTGATCTAACTGATTTTTCTGAACGTTGTTGGCAAAGTTTTGCTGCTCAGAAGCTGGAGGACTGCGTTTCCAAATTGTAAATGCTTCCAAGACAGTCTGGTACGAGCTTCCGTTACACTGAATTGCTTCTATATTGACTGATTCATAGACTTTAGCCGCTTCTAATTTAACTATACGAACAATGCTCCTTGTGCATATCCAAAATGTTATTTTAGTCTTGCCCAATCGTAAATAGGTGTGCCTGTTGGTAACGCTGTTGAAGTGTTTATGGTTAATTTTCCAAAGCTGTGCGCTGTATTGATTGCTGGATATAGCCCTGGAAGGCTGGAAGTATGGGAGAAGGCTTTCTTCAATCTTCATACTGCTGATGTTCAAAGTAGGGAACAGCATCACAAGCACAACTGCACCAAACAAGAAGTACGTTTGGTTAATTTCCTTGATAGCTGCTAGATATTTTCTTCTTTGATTAGGCTCTGTACATGGATGAACAAGCTCTCATGGCCCTGTCTACACATTTCCAATCGAACACGTGAGTTTCCACAAAAGTGGACCGCAGCGACCCCTGCCCTTTTTTCTGTTTCCCGTCAATATCACCTGTACATAGTGTTTCTATGACGCTGTGCATCTTACTTTATATTTATTCCCACATGGTTCAATCAGTAGGTGCCCAATAATTTAAAGATTACTGCAGAAACTATTACGAAAAGATGGAACGACAAGAGGTCAAAGAGAAGTTATCCATGGGGTGGATATAGTGCTTAGTGTTTCTGTTTCAATTTGAGCAGTCGATTCTACGCTTGGATGACCGGATTGTCACAGATGGGATTGTCAAATTCTTCACTAGTGGACTACATCTGCTTTTTTTTTGTTAATGGTCCAGATGAATGAAATCAGCTGATACCTAGCAGGATTTGGAGAAGTCTGGGCGTTTGAATGAGCATAAGTTATTGCTTCATCAAGTAATTTCAGTTCCTAATGCCTACCCTAGTGTACAAGTGTATCAGTACAGAAAACGACACTTGCTCTCTTAGGTTTAAATAAAGACTTTTGAAGGATGATCAAGTTTATTCTGGGAATGGAAGCTAAGGAGCCCTAGTGCTACTCGCCTTCTTGGTTAGATCGTATCAGCACCTACCAGGCCTACCAGTCTCCGTCACTTATTTGCTGTGATGTTTGAATATGCAAAAGAAGGTTGGGTTCTTGCCGAATTTCCGAGATATGCCTCCTCTGGGGACTAGCGTCAAGTGATTCTAGGTCTCTCTTGCATGCTATTGCGTCCTGAAGTCGATTGATTGCTTTATCATACTGGATGCAAGATATTACAGGTTAAAGTCAGATAACAACTTGCCAACCGTGAGCCTACGGACATGCTCTTTGTTCCCCCATCCCAACAATGCGGGGACTCACACCTAGGGTGAAAAAGGGCTGGATACAGGAGGGCGGATATTGCATGTCTCATATTCTATCTTATATATTTTTTTTTCTCAAATCCAGAGCCAGATACGGGCAAGTTGGATACAAATACGAATTCGGGTTATTCGTGGTACGGATATGGACCGGATACGTGATAGAATCGGGTTTGAAACGGATAAAAATAGGCAGATAGTACGCATATATAGAAAAGAACATATGTTGAACCAAATCACCGTCACTTCAATTATTCAACATGAGTATATACATAATTATCACACTATCACATGACATAATATTGGTCGCTTCAATTATTCAACATGAGTACATACACAACCGTAGATGTTCAACTAGTGTGTAAGATCATTCTACGGAGAAAACGGAACTCCAGAGGGTTAGAACAAAAAGAAACCAGGGGAAAAATTGTTTCATAATTACTAGAAATGCAGGTTACTAAAATGTAAAAACACTAATACACATCTTAAGCTTCGCACCCTAGTCGCTAGGCGCAACAAACTGAGCTTGCCTTTTTCTTTTATTTTTCTCTCCTTTCATACCTTTCTCCTTCCCGATCTACACACAAGGGCAGTAAATTGAGCTCGTTTTTTACTTTTCTCCTCCTATGCCTCTCCTTCCCAATCTTCGGCACTAAGGTCGGGTCGTGCCTCGCCGAATGTCCCCGCTCCTCTGCCTCCTCACCGCACCATCGCATACATATTGCCAACCACGTGCTCTCACCAAATCGCCCTGGCCCCAAACACCACCTCCTCTGTGTGGTCCAGGCCCCACTGTCTTCGACGTCGCCTCCGTCGTAGAGCAGATCTGGTGAGGCGGTCGATGGCTGCGACCCTAGCCGGCCAACGGCTGCACGGCTAGAGAGGCGACGAGGTAGGTGGCTTGGTTTGTGACTGTTGTGCTGTAGACTAGTGTCATACTGTTGTGTGTGTGTGCAGCTAGGGTATTACTAGGAGTGATGCTTAGATGGGCTGGCGGCTGGCCGTTGCTGGATATCCAGTTATAAAACACGGGATAGTGTCTGGGGAAATACAAGAAATGATTGGATCCGACGGTAGCATCTACTCTGAATCCGGTCTCAGATCCGGATTTAACTATCTGGTTTTGGTATTGGATCCAACCAGATCGTCAACTTGCATTGAGGTTCCAGTTCCGATTGGATCAAACGGGAAATATCCGCCCGGATTTCACCCCTGCTCACACCTCCATGGTTCAATGGCATTCTCTGCAGGTGTATACCGGTTGAAATTAGAGGTTATGCCGATCTGCAATGCATACTACCAAGGTTTACACCCAAAACAAGCAGTTCCTGCGGTAAATGAAACTCTCGTGTCTCCCGCGCGCCTTAGTTCTAATCAGTTGACTTGCAGCAAGATCAGTTGATCTTAAAAAAATGGACTTTTTGTGGAATTGTGGTTGCTTCATGCGTCATACGTGGGCGGTGGCAGATGATCCCGACCTGCGTCAACGCACCCGTTCATCGTGCTTACTGATTCCGTTTAAGCAAATGACACGTGAATTGGCTGAATGAACGGTGCACTATAATGCGACCATCCAATAGCAAGTCGACGCATGCACCCTTTTTTTTTTTGTTGTTGTTGAAGTGGAGAAATTGTTGCGAGCAAATGTCAGCTTGCTATTGTTCAATACCAGTACAGCTACATTTTCTAGCATGATCCATCTATTCCATCTCCAGGCTCAAGTGCGGTGCTGCATAGCATAAACCACTAAAACCACCATTTCATATCATGCATGCCTCGGAAAGTTGCAGTCCCACTCACGTCACGTTATCCTGCCGCCGAGTGGAGAGGGAAGGCCATCGATCCGTGTCACCGCCCCGCCGTCCAAGTGGAGATCGATACGTGGAAAAGCGCTCCTCCAAACAACTGGTCGCTCCTCTCGCTCGCTCACGTATACCGTGCGCGTGGTGCGCGCCGCGCGCGCCGCGCGGGGGGGTCCCCGCCCCGGCGATGGCTGCGCGCGGCGCGGCTGGGCGGTGGTCGTCCTTCCCATCCGACGCGGACTCCAGCACGCTCGCTCGCTCCTGCGTGCGTTACGTAGGGGAGCTAGCCCGCGACGACGCCAACCAGCTACAGCGGAAACGCAACAACGGGAATCGTCAGCGGATGGGATCCACCAATCATGGCACGGGGGAAGTAACGGCGAACGAACAACGGGTGAGTGACACTGACACCGACGCCGCTCCCGGCCAGAAACGAGCGGGCGGCACGAGGGCCCACCAGGTGCTACCTCGTCCCTCTCGCTCCGTTCCCACATGCCGACAGGGGGGCCCACGCGCGGAGACCACGACACGACCTCGGGTCGCCCCCACCACGTGTCCCTCCGGTACCGGCCTCCATCTGCCCGTGGGCGCTCCCTCCACGTATCCCGTCCTGCTGGCCGGGGACAGGTGGTCGGTGGGATACATGAATCCATCCTCGAATTGATCCAAGGATCGGGGGTGCATGGCATGATGTTAACTGATGCCAGTACATGAATCTATACAATCTTTGGGGTGGCGAAGCTCGATGTTTGACAAACCTAACGTGCAACACACGCTGCCTGTCAAGCGACTCGCCAAAGTAAAAACGAGAAGAAGAAGAACACCCTGAGCGGAGCATCGGAAGCGAGTCGAAGTAATCTGGTTGGGATTTCACACTACGGCTTGGAGTTGGGTTGGGGTTGCTCGAGTCACCCTACTCCATGGGTGCCGCTTCCTTTTTAGAAAAACAGGTGCTCGCTTCTCAGAAGTGATAGCAGGACGGTCATGTTGGTGGATCAAATCTCTCGTCCAGATGTATGTGGCGTTCGACGTCAGCCCATGTTCCATCATTGGTCTACGCATCTGACATCATCCCCAACAAACAACGGTCGGAAACAAATCACGGAAACCATCCGATCGCAGACACGTCTGGCAAGATAGAAAAATGGGCATCTGACATCTCCGTCGATACAAATAGGGTGGGCATATTTATACCAAAACCGAAATACCAAACCGAACCAAAAATACCAAAATTTGTGGTTTATGTATTCGATGTGGTAGGATTTTTTTTTGTGTTATTTGGTATTTGGTGTACGATACGGTTTTCATGCCTCAGAAACCGAATGAGGCGAAAATACCGAAATATTAGTAACCATCACTCCCTTAGTCCCTACCGAAGCACATAGGCCATAGCCCAAGGGCCATTCGTGCTGCCCCATCCCTCCTAAGTCCTAACCCAATAAGTCTAGCCCTAGGTCTCCTTACTCCTTAGTCCTTACTCTTGGGCACTCGACCCCGCCACCACCGCTCGTCCCATTCGTGCCGCCGTCGCCCATTTCCCACTCGACCCGACTCTATCTCAGCAGTCGACACTCGGCATGGGCGCACAACCATTCCCCAATCCCCACAATGCGCGAGCCGGCGACTCGACGGGTTCTCCTTGTCCTGCTTCTACTAGCCGAGAGCATGCCAGCGCTAGTTGCCTAGGGCGCTAGGCCGCCGACGAGGCGGGCGACACTGCGATGCCGCAACAGGTGGTGATGGTGGATGACTGTAGGTTCAAGCGCCACCACGCTAACGTAGGTAAGGATTGCCTCTTGGTCTCGGTTCAATCACTTTGATGTGTCACCAAGTGGCAAGAGCTACCCCTGTGATCTCTGCTTACTCCACCGCGTCCTCCTCCTCTCACTCCTCTCCGCCGCCCCGCCATTCTCCGCATCTCCCTCCTCCTCCATTCCTCCCGCTACAATTCGATGACCACTTCTCAAAAACTGAAATATATTTTTTATCGAATAAACCGAACCGACTTATCCGAATAAACCGAATGCTCACCCCTAAATACAACAGTACAACAACCGAGCTTTCCCATGCCGTTTGTCTTGTTGGAAATGGAAGGCACCATCGGCTTCTGCCTGTTAGTGGGCAGTGGTGCCCAAAGTTTCTGCCATCTTCGCTTCTGTTCCTCCCGCCAGTGGCGAAGCTAGGGACGGCCTAAGGCTTGGGCTGGATCAATATTTTTTAGATCGGATCTGTATTTTTAGTGATTTACTAAGACAATCTTTATGAATTTTTGATCTTAGATCTCAGTCCATTGCCCCGGGATCCGATGCCTAGCTCCTCCCCTGCCTCCCGCAGAGCAATATAGCAGAGCCCATCCTGGGTTCCCTGGCTAAGTGGTAGCCTTGGAATAAAACCTCCCTGCCAACCTGCCACGCGGCCTCACGACTCAACATTACAAAAGGCCGCCACGGAGTAGCGAGTGCGAGCACTGAGGCACACACAGCAACAGCTGCATCCACCACAGTACCACAAACCACTGAAGCTAGCTGAAGTCGTGGGCCTCTCTGGGTTCCATGCATCAGAAGAGCCATCACTCGTCGGGAATCGCGATTTGGAGCTTCCTGGGTTGTTAATTGTTGAAACCAGCAGCCACCTGCCACAGAAGAGAGAAAGAAACTAAACAAAAGCTCGATCGTTTTGTGCTGCGCTACTGATCGTTTTGTGCGGCCACCTGTCTTATACTAACCTGTGCCAAGCGGAGCACGCACGCGCGACTCGGCTGTTTTTCGCGTTTCAGACCAGCTCTGCCTGCAGCAAACCAAGGTCCGTTTCTTGCTTCACTCTGTCATCGTGCCTTTTGCCTGTGCTCTGCCGATCACTGCCTGTAATAACACCATATATGCTGTAAATACCACCAGCTTCTGATTTCATTAGCTACATCCGCCCGTCCATTGTGGCCGATCTCTCCGAGGACGTTCTCGCCGTGCGTCGGCCATGCTATCCACCAACCGCGCGGTGAAGTCGGCGGTGTGCTCTCAGCGGCAGCACGGCCGGTTCTTGGACGTGCCGAGACACACGGTGAAGTTCTTGGCCAAAGACGGGAGGCGAGGGAGCCTGGCGCCGTGCTCCATGCGCGCCGGTTCCAACCCCATTGGCTGCCTCGAAGTCGAGCCGTGGAGCGGCCTCGCGCCCGCGCCAGCGCTGCCGAGCCTGGTCGCGGCCCCGGCGCCAGGGGACGCGCTTGCTGTGCCGTCCGAGCAGAGGGTGCACGAAGTCGTGCTGAAACAGGCGGCGCTCGCGGCGGCGCCTCGGACGCCGAGGGCGGTACAGCTCGCCGAGCGGGAGCGGGTGGCCGGCGGGCTGGAGGCCGCCTTCGATCGTTGCGGCGAGGTTTGCAAGGAGTACGCCAAGACATTCTACTTGGGTAAGCGAGACAAACATTTTCTACGAGTCCTTTTTGTTGATTTGAATACTCCAGCGGCTTATGGTTTTGATATTGTTCATGGACAACTTAACTTTGTTCGAGGTACATGTGTACTAGTGCGATCTGCGTTTTATTTATCTCACCAGTAGTACTGTTGTCGCCAACTCGCCACTCTGAGACGAAAGTAAAAGACGATAGTACCAGGAATATTCTTTGCACAAGCGTCAATTATCCAACACCCATTTCCCATTTGTTCCCATGGTATGATAGTAGGGGGTAGCTGTGCAAGTATTTGATCATTGTAAAATGATAGCGTGTTCATCAGGGTAAAAATGACTTCGCATGAATATGCGATATATGATTGTAAAGTGATGACGTGTCAGGGTATAAACTCAGATGCAACAGTAGTAGACCACACTACTTTGTCAGTAGTTTTGATCACCACATGCTTACCGAGCAGTCAGGTTAATTCCTTATTCATTCAAATTCAACGACGCATGCATGTGTAAGTTGTGGCCGTTGATTTCTTGCAGCGACGCAGCTGATGACCCCGGAGAGGAGAAGGGCAATCTGGGCAATATACGGTAAGCCCCACAGCCTCTGTACATTGATGTATGCGAGCTATAATTCGTAGCCTTCTGTTTGTGTCCGTCGAACCTCGCAGTCGTCGCAGCGCCGGTTCCTTTCATTTTCCACTCTGGCAAACGACATGGCACAAGATGACGAAGACATGTAGCAGCAATGCATGGAACATGCTGATGTTGTCATCCAAATCCAATGCCTACCATGACATGCAACATGTTCATTTTACCATCATCCGGTTGCGTATTGTGGCCAATTAACACTGTAAATTTTAGCTTGTGTTCATTATAATCAACAGGAGATGGCACCAGGGGCCAACCCTCTGGGAAGGGTGGGCACTTGCCCATGCTTCGACCTAGCTAACCCCTAGACCCCATGGTCCCATGGATTGATGATCCATGGCTGTTTAGCCTGAGCGGTAGCAGTTCTGGAGGTTGAAGACGACTACAGCGACGATTTGGCCGCACTCATGGGCCTGTGCAGCACGCGAAGAGTTGTGATTTCATTTTGGCCGCCTAATAAACACATATAGGCAGTGTGATGTGGGATGTGGCATGTGCAAGTCAAGTTATTCTTTGCATATGGTCCGAATTATTTGCATAAGTTGATAAGTGTGTTGTGCGCTTCAACTCCTCCCATTCCCATCGCTCCCAATCTCGTGCGACTCAGTGACTGGATGCACTCTAGGCGTCGACAGCAGTTTGACGAGCAACGGCGAGGCAGCAGCGACCGACGGTGCAAGGCATATGTAGTCAGACGTGATGGACTCATGGACAGAGTTGGGCTTGTGGAGGAGCCGATGAGGAGGCCGCGGCGTGCAAGCCCTATGTTGTTGCGCATGCGCCCCTGGGAGCGGGTGGTTGGCCATTGGCCGCGCCGCCGTGGCCAAGCGTCTAAGGCCTAGATTTCTTTTTCTGGCTCCGTCACTGGATGGCACTGATCATTAATGTGATCCCACGCATGTTCAGTGTGGTGCAGGAGAACGGACGAGCTAGTGGATGGTCCGAACGCCTCCCACATGTCGGCCTTGGCGTTGGACCGATGGGGATCGAGGCTTGAGGACATCTTCGCCGGGCGCCCGTACGACATGCTCGACGCCGCCCTGTCCGACACCGTCGGCAGGTTCCCCGTCGACATCCAGGCATGTCCATGCATGAACTTGTCAAAATCACATCTCTAATTATTATGCGCTTTCTGTATGAACAATATTTTTTTCTCCTGCTGCGTGCAGCCGTTCAGGGACATGATTGAGGGGATGCGCATGGACCTGAAGAAGTCCCGGTACAGGAGCTTCGACGAGCTCTACCTATACTGTTACTATGTCGCCGGAACCGTCGGGCTGATGACGGTGCCGGTCATGGGCATCTCGCCGGACTCCAAGGCGAAGACCGAGATAGTCTACAAGGGGGCGCTGGCTCTGGGCCTTGCAAACCAGCTCACCAACATACTCAGGGATGTCGGGGAGGAGTAAGTATTTGATAAATCCTATCGTTCGTGTTGTTTCAGATGTCACTGTAATTTCTGATGTCAGTATCATTATGTGTTGTGTTGCTTGTTAACAGTGTAAGAAGGGGCAGGATCTATCTCCCACAGGACGAGCTCGAGATGGCCGGCCTCTCTGAAGATGACATCTTCAACGGCCGTGTCACCGACAAATGGAGAAGCTTCATGAAATGTCAGATCACCAGAGCAAGAGCGTTCTTCCGACAGGCGGAAGAAGGCGCGACCGAGCTCAATCAAGAGAGCCGATGGCCAGTGAGACATGCCTATCTTTATTTGATCATTTTTCAGTGTCACGCAACATCGTTTCAGATTAACATGTAAAATTAAGTCGATGACTGAATTGCTGTTACAGGTCTGGGCTTCTCTACTTCTGTACCGGCAAATTCTTGACGAAATCGAGGCGAACGATTACAACAACTTCACCAAGAGGGCCTATGTTCCTAAGGCAAAGAAGCTGGTGGCATTGCCTAAGGCTTACTGCAGATCACTGATGCTTCCCTCTTCTCAGCAGCACTACTCCAGCCTAACAGAGAGTGGTGGCCACTAGGTCAGCCTGACTTAGTCGCAGGGTTACGTACATAGCAGTGATGTACAGTACAAATTTCTGATCAGGCCACATGATCTGCATGTGGTATTGTTGTTAGAACCTTGTACTACTCAAGTTTTACCATATACAAAGTACTGCAAATATGTATACTAAAATGTGTAGAGTAAAAGTGAAATAAAACAGAGAAGTACTGCAGATGCATCATGCTTTCTTGTTTGGGTAGGTAGGTGTCTTGCATGTTGCATCATGCTTTCACTCATTGCTTCAACTAGTAAGCTAGCTAGCTACTGAAAGTAGCAACTGATCTATAATTCTATATGAAAACTATCCTTAGCAGCGTAAGAGTTAAAATAAGTGTTTTGCATAGAAGTACAGACAGCATCCTCTGCTATTGCTATGATCATAACATGAGCTCACCAAAATATTGAACTGTATTACCTAATTAGCTAGTGATTAGCTGGATGATGCAGGTGCTCTCACCCTAAAATATCGGAACAGAAAGCCATGTTAATGAGGGTGTTGAAATTGATGGTGGTGTCCTATTCATCTGTTATACACTTTTACTGTAATCTGAGCATATGGAAACGAAACACCCCTTATACATAGTAGGAGTAGTGTAGAGCTAGTCATTAACCCGTACATGAGCGGTGGCTATATCATAGTTCATATATTTGTAAGATTAACAAGGGGGAGATGAATGACCATAATTTAGAAGTCAGAACAAATTGACAATTGAGCTTGTTAGAATTGTCTTTTGTCATCAAAATGCCAGCTTACAAGTTGCATGAGCTCAGATGAACCTTCGAAAGCTTGCGTGCTTCTTTCAAGTTTTTATTAGTTTATTCGATGGGGAGAGAGTGGATGGAGGAAGCAAATGGGCTAATGCAAAGGAGCACATTGACATACATTAGAGAGAAGACCAAGTGCTATAGTACCAAGAGCACAGTAAAATCACTACAGTGAATCTCGCTGCTGTAGACAGTTCATTGTTTATGCAATATTTGCTACCGTACTGTTGCCAAGCACCGTTCAAATCACCGTTCGAACCGTGCTTATCTACAGTAAGCTTCTCCGAAAAGGAACTGGAAATTCTTTCTTTTTTTTTGTGGTTGATAGCAACTGAGTCTTTTGCCCGTCTTTTTTTTTTTTTTTCTGAAATTGTGCTAGGAGCTCTAGCTTTCAGTTAAGAGAGTAGCATGCTCCTCTAACCGAGCAAGCGCTCGGTCCCTTTGCCCGTCGTCCTCTTCAAACAATATAATATACATTATCTGAGATACGAAGGGCATTGGCTGTACGTGATTAGAATGTACAGCGTGCACCACCACTATGCCGTCGGCCCGACATAGTTCAAGGACCGAAGAATATGGGCAGGAAGGAAGCTTGTATGTGTGCAGCACGGGGGTGGTACGTAGTTAGGAAGGAAGCAGCAGGCAACAGCGATGATTTTTAGTCCTTGTTGACGGAATATTTTACAGAAGAGAACCTTTGGAAGGGGCGGCTCACACTTGATATGCTCCCGCAGCTCCGATTGCATGTTAAAGACAGCCGCAAAACGTTCGTGTCCGCGCATCGCAAGATGTTGGTGGGAATTGGGATTTGGGAGAGGAACATGTGCTGCTATGCTATGAGAATGTCTAGTGGTGCCAACTGTTTATTAAAAAATAAACAGCACAGGAATCACCCTCACGTACTTGGTAACCATTTCTGGGATTTCATGGTCTCACCACAAATTTTCTGAGATGTTCGCGGGACAAATCAATACCACGTGTACCGCGATTTTTGCAAAACAACCGTCCTACATTTTCGTATTCAAGAAACCCCTCTCCCTCTCCCTCTCCCTCTCCCTCATCCTCTCTCCTGATCTCCTCTCCTCTCCTCCCCTCGCCGCCCGCCCACACCGTTCCCCAGCGTAATGGTTCCTCGCAGTTTCGCCGCTTTGGCGCGCGGTTTGGCCCCGCGCGTGTGGCTGAGCTGCACGCTGCCGCGCCTCCTGCCTTAGTTACACACCGCAAGCCCAAGTCCCACCCGCACAGAACCAGGCGCGCTTCGATGTTCCTCGCCAAGCCGTCATTAATGTTAACCAACGCATACAATCATACATTGCACGGGGCGAGCGTGTGAATTCTCGTTAATCCAATCACGATGTCATCCGTGAACCGTGGGTAGAAAAAGGAAACAGTTTGTGTGCCTACTATCGAGCCTAAGTTGAACAGCGTTGAGTATTCGAACAGTAATCGAAACCACCGGCGGAATAAGGCCAGAATTTTGGCCGTTCTCCGCCATGGGCTTCATCAAGCTTACATGGGAGAAAGGAAAGACTTTGGACCCTCATAACTGTACTCTTTATAGACCCAACTAAAGCTTTACATAAACATTTACAAACACTCGAGTCCTCCGGGAAATAACGTCGAACACATGGCGCGCACCCGCTTGGTCTCCACCCCAGCACAAACGGGGGCAACTTAATTCCCTTTTCGCTGATCTTATCGCAGACGAATACACACTTAAACCAGCACATCGGGGGGTAAATTAAGCATATGCAGCGCTGATTTTTTTTTTTTGTCCTAATGCCTCTTGGAGTTGATATAGTCCTGGAGGGCTTCCATTTGCTCCTTCGTCGGCGGCTGCTCGTTGTTCTTGATCGACCGGTGCACGTCGTACGTCGTCGCCCCGAAGAACACAAGCCTACCAAACATACACACACACACAGAACACCGCATCATGTTATTGCCGAGGAAAATTGATACGAGAAACACGGCAGCGTCTGACGGTGTGTACCCTGCGGCGAACAGAGCGACCTGCCTCGGGAAGACGTGCTTGCCGAACAGCTTCATTCTACCTTCTGCCTGTGTTGCTAGCTACAGCCTGTGAAGGCTTTCTCCGTGAACACCGCAACGATTATGTAAAGCCCATGGGCGGAGCTGAACCTGAGATGGTGGGCCGTTTCTATTCCAAGTAATTTACCTTTTAATCATACGCTGCTGCTGCCTCAAAAAATAAAAAAAAAAAACATATGCTGCTGCTATGTCTTAACCGGATGCAGCTTCACTTGTTGCTGTAGCTGTGTTCCCATCTGTTCCCTCTACGCGTCCCTTTCTTTTCCTTTTACTGGTTGGCCCCACCTTTCTTCAATGAGTAGGACATACGTTCCTGTTACAGTGAACAGTATCATAACATAGTTTTGTAATTGTTGGATTAAAAAACAGTGGGATTGAGATCTGGCACTGTGGAAGAATACTGTAGCAAAACACTGTATAATACCGGAGGATGTGAATCCCTTAATTTCTTGATTCAGTTAAGAAAAATCCAATTGCATCCCTTCTCGTCCCGACTCAATCTTCCTCACAGCGTCTCTATAGTCTTTATCGCAGTGGTCACCACCAGACTATGTTCGGCTTGTTCATCGCATTTCGGTCGCGCGGCGCCGTCGACGACCTTCTGTTGTGTGATTGAACGCCAATGGACACAACCTCATCGAGGAAGGACTTTAATAGTTTGGACAACAAGACAGTTATATGTGTTGTCATATTGTATATCGACATCTCCAATGGAGTTACAATGCAGCGTTTTTTTCTATACATTCCAAGTCACATAAAATCATGAAACCTTATTTACAATATATTTAAATGAATTTTTTAGAAAAATTCATAATGGATAAAATTTTAAAAATATTACACAAGCAAGTACACTGTGTCAGAAGGCTCCACAAAAAAAGTTATAATTTTTTGACCTTATTTACTATATTTAAAAATTCTTACAAAAAATGCATAAATTATTTTTTTAAAAAAAACAAAAAACACTACAGTGGCGGGCGCAAGGTAAAAATACAGTTATTGAAAAAAACTTACTTTTTTTTAAAAAAAGAATAAAATGCTAAGTGGTAGCGAGGTGAGCAAGCTCTGCCATCGCAAAGAAAAAAATTTATTTATTTATTCATCCAAAAATAATTTTTCATTCTAAAGAAGAGCACGCTAGTCGATGCCGGAGCGAGCGAGCCAGCGGCATACCGATTTCGCGGTATCGAGACCGTGAGGTCATATTTGTAAATTATGGTGAACGAAAGTTAATTTTGAAATTCGACCGAGCTACGGTGCCCAGAATGAAAAAATTTCACGAAGGGGGTTGCGTGGGGCCACCAGTAAAACGGAAGCGAACGGACGCGTGCCACGTAGACAAGGAAGCCGCATCCGTCCGTCTTAACCCACCTAGTCTTCGATGCTTACACCTGCAGCCGTTGTCGCCTCCGGCCATGTTCAGAAACTCCTACGCCAGTGCCACTCCATCCAACATCTCAACCAGCTCCACGCCCACCTCGTCGTCCACGGTTCCTTCGCCGTTTCCGCCGTCGCCTCCCAGCTCCTCACCTCCTACTGCGCTCTCTCGGTTGGCGCCAGCCATGGCGGACTCTGTTATGCCCGCTACCTATTCGACAGAATTCCTGACCCGGACAGGCTCATGTACAACAGCCTTATCAGGGCGTACTCCAATAGCCATTGCCTCCAAGAAGCGCTCTGCCTCCACCGTCGCATGCTTCGACGAGGCATCCTGCCCAATGAGTTCACCCTGCCGTTTGTCCTCAAGGCGTGCTCGAGGGCGCAGGCGTGGGTGCACGCGCTGGCTACCCATGGTGTGGTTGTTAAGCTGGGATTTGTGCGGCAGATGTTTGTGGGTAATGCACTTCTGCACTCTTACGCGTCGGCGGGGTCACTGTGGGACTCTCGGTGGTTCTTTGGTGAGATGGCGGACAGGAATGTCGTGTCATGGAACACGATGATAGGAGGATATGCGCAGGCTGGGAGGACTAGAGAGGCGCGCGCTTTGTTTGACGAGATGAGGTGCCAAGGGTTGTTGGCAGATGAGTTCACGCTGGTCAGCCTGATTTACGCCTGCTCAGTTGAAGGAAATCTCGAATTTGGTAGGCTTGTGCACTGTCATATGTTGGTTAGTGGATCCCGGGTTGATCTGATTCTTGGCAATGCTTTGGTGGACATGTATGGTAAGTGTGGAGATTTGTGGATGGCTCGTAGATGCTTTGACATGATGCCCATAAAGAATGTCGTTTCATGGACGTCCATGCTTTGCGCTCAGGCAAAACATGGGTCAGTTGACGCTGCAAGAGATTGGTTTGAGCAGATGCCAGAGAGGAACATAGTCTCTTGGAATGCCATGATCTCTTGCTATGTTCAAGGTGGCCGATGTCGTGAAGCATTGGATCTTTATAACCGTATGAAATCCCTAGGTCTCACTCCAGATGAGGTTACCTTGGCGGGTGTCCTCTCTGCCTGCGGGCAAAATGGCGATTTGGCTTCTGGAAAGATGTTACACCGCTATAT
Organism: Ampelocalamus luodianensis; assembly: GCA_036346255.1. Taxonomy (NCBI): domain Eukaryota; kingdom Viridiplantae; phylum Streptophyta; class Magnoliopsida; order Poales; family Poaceae; genus Ampelocalamus; species Ampelocalamus luodianensis. Next base: position 62,025,123 of record CM070633.1, on the reverse strand, counting down.
CAGAGGTAGTTTCAACAATCCTGGTATCACTCTAGTTAACTCACTTCTTGACATGTATGCAAGATGTGGTCAGGTAGACACGGCCATAGGCTTATTCAGTGAAATGCCTAATAAAAATGTTATATCATGGAATGTGATTATTGGGGCGCTAGCAATGCATGGCGTGGACAGGACGCAGCCATGTTGTTCAGCTCTATGGTATCTGACGCCTTCTCCCCTGATGAGATTACCTTTGTCGGTCTTCTTTCTGCATGTAGTCATGCGGGTCTATTAGAAGCTGGACAGTGTTACTTTCAAGCCATGGGATGTGTTTACAATGTCAAGCGTGAAGTTGAGCATTATGCTTGCATGGTTGATCTGCTAGGTCGCCGTGGTCATCTCACAAAAGCTGTTGATCTAATAAAAGATATGCCAATGAAGCCTGACGTTGTGGTTTGGGGCGCATTACTGGGAGCCTGCAGGATCCATGGGAATGTGGAGATCGGCAAGCAAGTGATCAAACAGCTGCTTGAGCTGGAGGGAATCAGTGGAGGCTTGTTTGTCCTAATTTCGAACTTGTTATATGAAACTCACCAGTGGGAAGACATGAAAAAGCTCAGGAAGCTAATGAGAGAGTGTGGAACACAAAAGGATATGGGCGTTAGTTCAATTGAAGTAAACAACAACATCCATGAATTTGGAGTACAAGACACTAGACATGAAAGCTCAAACGAGATATATGCAGCAGTTGATCAGTTGTCATATCATTTGGTGTCTCTGCATGTCTTGGCTGTGCAACCAGAAGAACTAATTGCAGAAGAGTGAAACAATCTATTTAGGACTCCTCCCATAGTCAATCAGAAGCTGATGTTATAGAGGCTGGCATATACAAAATGAAGATAGATGCTGCGCATTAGCTGCACAGGCTAATGTTCATCGTCAAGCGGCTTGTCTGTTGAAGCCTGAAGGTAGGTCATGGTGAAGAACCTCATCCCTGAAAAGTGCATTCAGGTTCATTTGAATTTTGAACCGTGGATTAAATAATTGTAGGCATTTAATTTAAGATGCACCTTTCACTTGTATGGAAAATACTGCAAAGGACTACTTATTATTTGCCCTTTGACATAAATCTACTTAGCCTGCTAAGTGGTTCAGTTTCAGGCTTTCTACAGATATCATGGTTCAGTCGGCAATCCACTCAACCAACTGTACAGATAGTTTGGTGAGCGGCATTACATCTACATCACTCAGTAGTCGGCTAGTCGCTGCCTTTGCTGTGATGTTTCAACAATATCTCGAGAAACTAAAACTCTGAAACAGTCTATTCATCAGATTGGCAGGACCACAGGGGAGCATTTGGACTGTCAACCGGTATGGAGCCAAACTATTAACTTCTCTGGAGATTGAATTGTCTACTTACATCATTTTTCTTGTTCTTTTAGCTGAACATCAGTTTGATTGTGCCGTGATGATAGAGAGTCAATACTCCACATATGAACTGATCAAAGGTAGAGGTATTTGCACCTTTACACTCTACAAGCCCTAATCTTTTTTAGTAGAAAGAATGTTTGATCGGACAATTGCAGGATGGGATCCATGATCACATTCATCAGCTCGTGACGCTTGTCACATGTTTTCTTATTGGTGCAGAGTGTTACATGGTACAGCAGTTAAACGGGGGCCTGCACTTTGCCGCTTGCCGGTTGAACGTAATAAAGGAGTGCCCATGTGTTGTGCTTTGGCAGTTAAGCGCCGAATCGTTATGAGTTGCCACCGGCGCCACGCACACATTATTGGCCATTGACTCGAGGGTGCCCACATCTCCCCAACAGATCTTGGTTAACAGCTTACTACTGTCCATTAGTTCACAAGCATGTTGTTATCTTTTTCTTGTCATGCTGTTGCAAGGTGTAAGATGATGCTTTTGTTCTGGATAAAGGGAATAGATGCTTTTGGAACCTGCTCTGTTTTTCTGAGTTCTAATCTTGAATACCATCTTCTTTTGAATGCACTCTACTAGAACTGTCGGCTCTCGCTTAATTGTGAGTAGCATAATGGCATTTGGTCTTAATTCACAAGTGGTATTTGTCGTAGCAGGGCAAGGTGCTCCGCACTCTAGGGTCGTCAGGAATGCCGATGTACCTTCAGAGATGTTGTACATACGTAGATCAAGTCTATATGGTATATTTAGACAAATATACTTAAATGCCTTTGCTCTCTATATATTGTGAGGGCAAAAATGTAAATATCCCTTCTTACTTCCTATAAATGAAGGCTTAAGGGCATGTAAGAGGAGGATTTCTCTTTATTTTTCTTATTTACACATTCAATACAATACGAACACATCTTGTATCTTTGGCTCCTCTCCTTCGATCTTCAGTCACAGACAAAGGATAACTATATATGCCTTTTTTACAACGAAAGTATTACCTTCCCTGCGAGACCTAGAAAAAGAGGACCGGGTACCAACCGGAATGATCAAGATTCCTTCTTACTCCTTTTCAAGGATAAACTACTACGGTTGTTCAGAAAGAGAGAGAGAGAGAATGGAGTAAACTATTAGACAGATCAGCACAAGCGTACAATTTGCACGAGTGGCTGATCTGTCCTTCAGACAACCTCTCTTCTCTCTCTTTGGATTTGGTTTGGATATTTGTCAGATTTGAGCCGCCGGATCGGAAAGAATGACTCACGCTAATCACCACAGTATCTGTAAACAGCAAAAATGATACAGGTTTTTGCTAAGTATTTCTGCCACAGTAAAAACACGATCTTAGCCATCCCTCCCCCCAATTCGGGTATCCTAACATCTTTTCCGATCATGGCACTTGCAATATGAGGCTATGAGCACAATTGCTCACTGAACAAAAGAAGCCTACAAGTAAACCTTCGCCCGTAGATAGCAACTGTTTTGTGACATGGTAAATTTCTTAGACATGTCATGGTAAATTTCTTAGACATGTCAGAATGCCTCCCCAAGGACACACGCAGAGCATGAAACAATTTGACGCCCGTACGGTACCCACAACATCCAAAAGCCAACAGCTGAATCTATACAGCCTGCAAGTCCAAGATTGCGATAATTTAGTCACAATGTTCATGCTCGACGCTTTAAAAGAAACCCACGGCCTCGCTGGAGCTGTACCAACCGAATGGAGTGATGATGCTACTACAATCACCTAGGCAAGATTGTAATAGTTGTACAATCGAAAGGGATTTGACAACCAGCCCACATTAAAAAGGTGTACAAGTCCAGCGAAGCTGGTTAGTTCAGCTCTGGACAAGAGCAATCGACAAGAACAATGGGTCATTAGCTAAAAGCATATAGGGTGGAGGTCACATATTCTTGGCATTTTGAAAATAGTTGTAACTAGAAAGTCGGCACTAAAATACAGATGCACGGAATATGAGTCTGATCAGTATCACAAAATGATCACATCTTCTATTAACCAAGCTGAAAAAACACGAGTACGAATAGTCACAGCAATCACTACAAGCAATGGAATGGCTGTACTAAGCTGCGTGGCTGCTCAGAGAAACAACAAATCACAATCAGTGCAGAGAGACGATGCCAATTACAAGTAGCAGAGAGGGAGGGAGATGAAAGAATCACCAGGCTATGTAAAAGCTAAGCGGTAATTAGAGGCGCAGCACAGCCATGGATTTTAGCCTGCAAGACATGGCGTCGACCTCCGCGGCTACGTTTTTTCGGGCAACCCGGCTCCACTTCTGCTCGGTGTCAGAAACCCGGCACGCCGTCACGAAGTCGAGGACCTTGCCGAAAATCTTGAACATCTCCACGGCGTAGATCCTGTCCTGGCCGACGGCGAACGTCGCGTTGGGATCCATCGGCGCGTCCGGGTGCCCGGAAGCCTCGCTCCACTGGAGCGAGCCGAAGTCAAGCTCGAACAGCTTCCGCACCACCTTCTCCCTCCGGTTCACCGGCCCATCGCGGTCGCACCACGAGACGCAGAGCATGAACAGCCGACACGCGCAGCACACCAGCGTCGGCGCGTAGTCGCGGAGCCGCGGGGGCGGGCGGGACGTCTGGATGACCACCCAGAAGCCCTTGTCGAGATGGTACGCGACGAGCGTGTCGGACTCGCAGTAGACGTAGAACATCTGGCCGCAGACGGCGCCGGAGCACGCCAGCCCGACGTCGGTGGGGAACCCGGCAATTTCAACCCACTTGTCTGTCACCGGATCGTAGATCTCCCCGGACACCAGTGGCTCGTCCCACAACCCACGGCCACCGACGGCGATAAGGGCGAGCCTTGGCTGTGCTCGCTTCTCCTCTTGTTCGGCAACCTTGTCGTGAGACGGAGCGAGGCCAATGGAATCAGTGTCCTCATTCAGCGCGTCCCGAAGCCGGAGGCGGCGGAGCGAAAGCCGGTGCGGGTCCTCGTACACCGCGGAGGTGCCTCCCAGCCGAAACTTGCCGCCGGCATTGGCGTTCCGGACATGCTTCTCGGCACGGGCGTGGAGAATGCTGCGGCTGATGGACATCTCAAACACCCCCATCACCGGCCGAGACCGCGCGTTCCGCATCGGGGCCGCCTTCCGCCATGCGCCCGTGAGAGGGCTGTACACCAAGACTCCCTTGTGCGTCTTGGTCTTCACGGAGCCGGCATCCAAGCCTCCGGACCGGCCACCGACGACGTAGAGCTCGTCCCCAACGCCGGCGATGGAGAACAAGAACCTGCCTTTCAGCCCGCCCGTCCCAACCCGGCGCCACCGGTGCGCGGCTACGTCAAGCGCGTGCACGGCCGTGGCGGCAGCGGCGCCCCAGCCGTCTCCCTCGACCCCGAAGAGGAACAGCCACGGCGTCCGGTGCGGCCCCTCGCGGCGCATCCGCAGGAACTGCGGCGCGACGGTGATGTCCCTCCACCGCTTGCACACGCACCGCGCGGCCATGAGCGAGGCCAGCGGGAGCCGGCACAGCACCATCTCCATCACGTCGTCCGGGAGCACCGACAGGGACGCCGCCTCCTCCGCTACCACCACATCATCGCCAGCTCCCGACGGCTGGTGGTGCGCAGTGGCGGCCCCCTTCTTCCACGAGAAGCACTGGAGCGCGGACGGGACGGACTGCTCGTCGTCGTCGTCGTCCACCGGCGGGCGTCGACCCGGGGCAGCGGCGGGGTCCATCTCGTCGCAGGCGCAGACGCGGCATCCGCCGGCGCCGAGAGGCAGGCTGAGGTAGCTCCTCCTCCGGCGGCGGCCGCGCCGCTTGGTAGTGTCGGGGGCATTGGGCGGCTCGGCGCGCAGCAAGGAGGAAAGGCTGTTGCTGCCAGATCTCTGGAGAGCTCTCGGCATGACAGAGCAAAAGGGGCAAGGCAAACGCAGCTGTTAGGTGGAGAAGAAGTGGTGCGTCGAGGCGAGGGTCGGGGTGTGGAGGTGGAGGTGGAGGAGGATTCCGCGGAGGAGGGTGAGGATTAGCTTGGCGAGGGAGTTGATAGAGAGCATCGCGCCGGGGTGGGGAGGCGATGTGGGATTATGTGGGGGAGAGGAGCAGGAGCCCCGCGGTAGTTGGACTCGTTGTAGGAGTTGGGGAAAGGGAACGGGGAGAAACGGCCCCGGCGAACTGATGGAGTGCGTCCGAGAAAAATGGGCGCTGAGATCGGCACGATTTACAACGGTATTGATATGATAAATAGGCTAAAACATGTAGGCCACAAAATTATACTTTATTATTAATCATCAAGAATCATGCACACTTGTAGCAATTAAAGTTTTAAACATAAGCTCAAGAAACAATCCATTAGAAGACTTATTTCTTTTTATTAGATTGAGTACTCTCTCTCCTCTTAGTAACAAACTAAGAAACAAACTATTGCAGATGCTCTCACGGGGTTTTGGGATAGCGTCGGGCGCAACTCTGCTGGTATTGGGGCTGGGCCGGCCGGCATGTGTGTGAGCGTCAGCGTGACAGTGACGGTGTGGGCACTGGATCTAGCACGGTGCGTGTGCTTACTACACATGAGCAGTATTAGAAAGAATACGAATACAGTTTAGATTTTTTATTTTTTTAACAATTTCTCTCCTATTCGTATTTTTACTCATATTCGTATAAAAAAATATAGATACGAATATGGTATGGATTTTTGTGATCCGAAATGTTATTTTATCCGCACTATTCGTATTTGTATTTGGTAAATAATATACATATTTTATTGTAGTATGACTAATTAGTTGGATGAGTATTTTTAGTTTAATGTGAATTCATATTTTTAAGTGAAATAGGTAAACTAGAATGGTTAAGTGTGCTATGTACGAGAATAAAGTATCATAAATATCTTATCACTATACGCAAGTTATGCGGATATTCGAATTTGACCGAATTGATCAGGTATTTGATTCGTAATTGTATTCATTGCAACTTCTGATTCATATTTGTATTTGATAATATTCATATTTATTTTAAAAAATACGAATACAAATATAAAAAAACTACTTCGATTCGTGTTCGATCCATTGCCACCTAGCTGGAGCTTATGCCGGAAGTTGTAACAAGCTCGATGTCAAGTGACGGGTTTGACTATTCAGGTGATTGATTTCGAGTAACAGGCCCAGAACCATTCCAAGAGAACCTTTGAAAATGATCTCAAGAGAATTATGGACAGTATGATTAGTAGAGTTCGTATTTTCTCTTCTTATATCTGCCTAGCGAGTCCTTGTTCTCTTTAGATAGTTCAAAAAAAAAATGTCATTTCACTCTATTTTCTCAGTAGCCATCACTGAAATGAAAATTGTGCTTTGAATTTTTTTTTAAGTCTACAATTTTAGCAGCATTCTGTACTACATGTATCTCGATAACAGATGAAACTTATAATGGATATGCTTCAACGCTGACGTGATCTTGAATTATGAGTTAGTTTGGAAAATTCTTTATTGCGATAGTCTAGTTTTTTCTCATAGAAAACTACTCCTTATTTATAAATAAGGGTGGAAAAAAAAGCTCAAAACTCTCGAACCAGCCCGGCTTGTTAAGGACTCGGCTTGAACTCGATCCCTTAACGAGCCGAGCTCAAGCAATTTAGCTCAATTTCTTAATGAGCTGAGCCGAGCTGGCTCGCAAGTTACTCGTTTAGTTCGGTAAGAAAATCAGGCTCTACCCACTGTGCGCAATGCCGTGGTGCGCTCTGCTGTACCAACCCTAATCCCTAATCCCCAATCCCCGCGGTACCACACGGCCGCATTCGTTTGAATAATTTCAGTCAAATTTCAGCCAGATTTTGTTTAAAAATTCAAAGTCATGGAAATGAAATTGCTACTTTTGTTGTATTTTTATTCCGAAATTTATTTTTGATGTACTTGACATGAACTGTTTCTTTTAATCTAGCCCGTTATAATCTGAATCCACCACGATCGACGATGTATATTTTTTTTTTCACCGATTAATTTAGGAATTTCTGGTCTTTGAGAGCCAATGTTGTGACTTTTTTTTAACTCTACTTTAATAAGATAATAATAGATAGATATATTTGTACTGAAAATAGTACAAATTAAATGGACCAAAATTTCTAGGATACAGAAAGAATCGCATGTCCTATATATACGGCATAAATTTTCTGTACTACAGGTAGCATACACGAACAAGTCTCATTTCGATCGATTCTTTTGAGTGGCGTATCGTATTTTTAGCCTTTCCTTGCTTTCCCTAAGCTGAAATGCTGAATCATTACGAATCACAGGGCTGATCGTCTTCACTCCTTACTTTCCCTAAGCTGAAATGCTTCAGGATAGAATGGACATGAAGATCGTCGACCATGTCGTGAGTGCAATCGCGGCAATCAGGTACGTCCACAGAAAGATTACAGAGCATTCCTCCTGGCCAACATCAAATAGCTGAGCCATGGTTCCTGAATTGGAGCACAAAGATGCATGGTGAGCCTTGTTGGAAACAGAAGCAGACACCTCTGGAAAGAAGTTGCCGTACAGGTTTTGTTGGAATTTCAGTACTTACCAATGTTCATTGCAGGAGGTAGAGCGAATTGCATCATTAGCACATAGCGGTACAATGGGTCGTGAGGCAAGAACCCTACTCCATATGCCGCATGAACCACGGCGATTCCGATCAGTGGGAGGATCACGTAGCGTATGCAGACGATTGTGATGATCACCACACGCTTGAGGACCGACTTCCGTAGCCCTGCATGCATATTCAGAGTAAGTTCAGAAAAAATGTTTTGGACGACATGCTTAACTGCTAATGATCTCATCTAAATAGTGATATAAAGATCGGTTAAACCCCACCTTGTGTCAGGTTTCCACCTAGGATAAGGGTGATGCAAGGTATTGTGCCATTGCTGCAAGAGAAACAAACCTAGAGTGAGACTGAATGAACACTGAAAATATGTTATTGCAGGTAGACAGAAGTTAGTAAATACTGACCCCATTAGTTGGAGGGAATCCTGGATGACTCTGAGAGGGGCACCATCTCCGATGACTAGCGATTTCAACCATGGCACTAGGCCAACAACAAATCCAATTATCTGGCACAAGGTAACACCAAATTTAGTCCAATCTTTTTGAACGGAACAAATTTAGTCCAATCATGTGCCATTGTGAAGTGGGGTGTGAAAGTTGACATGATAAAATGCTGTAACTAGTTAGGCAGAAACATACTGCAGATACAGTTGGTGGTGCCATCAGCTCCTCAATAACCTGGTGGACGGTTTCCTTCAGATTTGTCCAGAAGCCTTTGTTAGCAATCTCGCTATCGCAGGACAGAAGTGGAGCTTCCTGCATTTCTGACAAGTCAGTTTGTCTGAAGATGTCAACGGAACGAACCAACCATGTATACCATGGACAATTCTGAACTCACAATTTGGTTCTCATCCTTGTGTTCAGCAGGTCTAACTGACGTCGGGAGAGGCGCTTCCTCATCAGCGTAGGCAGCTTCACTATCTGCTTTGGCTTGCTCCGCGTATTGCGCAGAATGCTCTTCGTCGCTGTCGGCAGGGCACTGAATACTTTTCGACTGCATCTTGTGATACAGTTTACCTGACTTCTGCATGAGGCTGTACGTATACGTCCATATGAACAGGCCACCAAGCTGCAGACACGGAGTAAAATAGTTCTCTCAGCGTCAGAGAGCAGATAACCAACTAGCTTAATCCTTCAGGCAATGTGATCTAGCAAATTTTGCTTACAGCCATGGACAATGATGAGTACGAGAGTCCACGTGAGCGGCAACGGCTCCGATCTTTTCCAAACGGGTTGCCATCTTCGTCGCACACAGCTGGAACAATGATCAAGAGCAAGTTGCCGAGATTTCCTGCATTTGTCGGTTTAGGACACTGTTAATATCAGCATCAGCGAAGTATGAAAGAAAGTGAAACATGCAATCCACTGGGGAAACTGAACCTGCTGAGCAGAAGGCAATGATCAAGCCTCGGAAATGTTGTGGTGGTTTCAAGATCTTACATGCTATCCAACCTAGAATGCTACCAGCCAAGAATGTGATTGCTATATTAACTGGCATAAACCACCTGTATGTTACAAAGCTTGTGTTAGTGCCCTTGAGTTCGAGTTACCAACGAACGAAACTGCAGATAGATATTCTATACTCTGCCATATATTAATACTGTTTACTGGATATATCCTCTGAACAAAAAGTCTGGTTATGTAAGATTGTTTACTAGTCAGATAAGTATGTCTCTTCAAACCAAAACTCTTTAAAATTCAGAGAAGTCTGACTGAGACGTTCTGTTAATTCTGGCAGTCAGAATGTCAAGTGACATTTGGGCTGACTTGTAACTTTATTTGCATTGTGGCATTCCTCTAAACTCTGAAAATCTGATGATTCTACTCACCAAGAAATTACATCCGAAAGTGTGACCGTCTTCGCCAGGCTAGCAAACATCAGAGAAGGGATGAAGACGGTAAAAACAACCTGTCAGAAATTTCAGTGGGATTAGGCATAACAATAGCAAGCTAAGGGGGCAAATGTTCTGTGCTAATGAAAGCTCACCTTGTTCATATCCCTTAGAGCGCTTGCCGTCAGAACTTTGCTGTAACCAGAGGCAAGGAAAGCTCCAATGACACCTATGAGTAGGACCTGGACGATGGGCATAGAAGCCACTACAAGCAATGACAAGAAGCCCATCTTTCCCTGATGTAGGATTAGGCTTTCCTCTTGGTACGCCTACTTAGTCCCTTGTTGATCAGCTTTCTGTACGATGTCAATGATGATTTCCAGACGTCTTCTGATTATCTGAGAAGAGATGGTTCAAATTATGTACAAGCTTTTCCACCCTGCTAAGATAATTAAACAATGAATATGAGTGTTCAAAGAAACCTGAAAGAGAACAGACAATAGCTAGTACTGTGAGAATTGCATAAGAAGTTCAGGGAAATGAATGATTGAACGGTACAAATGTACAATTATTAGCTTTGTTAATGGGTAGCAATATAACAGCTTTTGTTAATGAAATCTTTCATAATTTCGAGAAAAAAAAATAAAATGCTTCCTGCTTTCTAGCATATGCGGGAGAAGCTAGTTGAAATTTGAAAAGGACAGCTCCTCATTGCGTGCATTGTTTTGTCAACATACAAGAGGTGAAGGCGTGAAGCACTTGCGCGCCTAGCAAGTAATAATGTGAAAACAAGTCAATACTAACAGACACTAGTTCTCCTTTCGAAATTATTGCAACAAAAAATAAAATAAAAGAGGGAGCTTAATTATCAGGGGAAAAAATGTCCATACAAACTATGAAGAGGCATAGAAGTTTGTATGTACTTCGTTCGTGAGAGTAGCCTAATTATATACACTATTCCTAATCACTTTTAAAGGCGAAATAGAAGTTAAATGTATGCAATCATTTTAGCAGGAACCTAAGAATAATCTATAAATTTTGCAGCTGTATAAGACCAAGAAGTTCCAAACAAAACGGGTATGCTAATATAAACTTCCATTGCCCCAAAATGCTTTATCCAGAAGTATGGAACCAGCCTTAATTTAACTCAGCAGAACCACAGAACAGAAAGTGGGGGAAAAGAAAACGGAAAGAACCCTAATTCAGTTCCAAAAAAAAAAAAAAAACTAATTCAAAGCCAGCTTTTATCGTCGTAATTTGTCAGAGCAGTTACCAGAAACTGCACCCTCGGCAGCTAGCAACATCATGCAACTCAAAATGATCATCTCATATTGCATCAATCTTTTCCATGTCGAGCAAATAATCAAATTCTTGCAAAACTACGCGAAACAAGTCTACAAAACAAAGCAAAAGGGAAATGCACAACGTCCACATGGGCTGTGCCTGTGCTTCCATTCCAAGAAGCAGAAGAACACAAATCCTAACGAATGCAATTCCATACAAACGCAAAGCAAGATCACTAGCACTGCAGAGTGCAGACCACAGAGGTCCATGTTTTGATCTGGTGAGGACTGCTCCGAAACATATACCCTAGATCTCCATGTGGCAACCAAAGTCCCCAAAAGAGAGATACTAACCACGAAACAAAAGTTTATTTTTAGACCAACCATGGAACAGAAGTTGTGTATGTGCAGAAGCTGACCTGCAGAAGAATGTGCAAATTAACGGCGGAGGAGAAGAGGGCAAGGATCCACCGGAATTTGCACTTGGCGTTGGGACTTTGGGAGGGAGGTGGGGAGAGCCTTGGGCCTTGGCCCTCTATATACAAGGGTGGGTTTAAAACGCAGCCGCGGCGAAGAGCGGGGCTGGGAGATGCCACCCGCACCGCATCCACCCGGGCGCCAACGCAGCAACGCCATCAGCCATCTGTCCGTCGCTAGTCGCCAGTTTCTGCTGCCATCTCCTTAATTATTACTACTACTGATTCTTAAGCCGTTCAACACTTCGCTACTTCCTTCCTAATTCCGTGCGCTTGTCGCTAGCTAATCGCCACGAGCCTAATTGCTTCCATCATTCCATTAAGGAGATGGCAGTAATTATTACTTACATCCCCTTAATTATTACTATTACTGATTCTTCAGCCGTTCAACGCTTCGCTACTTCCTAATTCCGTGCGCTTATCGCTAGCTAGTCGCCACGAGTTTTAAGGACATGTGTAATGGTATAAATAACTACTGTCTATAGACAATATTAAAGATAACTTCTACAATAAGTTATTTTTTTTACGTGTCTTGTTTCTCGTGTTACAGTTGACTATTGTACGAGAGACGGTCTAATTCTTTATGCTCCCCTCTCTTATTCACATCATATAATATTCTATATAACAAATTTTACAGATAGCTCACGTCATACTATTGTATATACTCTTATACCTATTTGGCCTTCCCTTCCATTCCGTGCAAGCAAAATAACGCACATGGCATGCTTATCTGCTCGTCTCCTCTTATATTTCTATTGACCACGCATATCCCTATCCTCCCCACACCCCCACTGTTTCATTCCAGCATTCCATGACGTGGAGCTCTATGGGATCCCCATGCTCGCAATGGACTTGTCCTTTCGCCTCATCATCTTATAGTAGTGGTATTAGCAGTGACATCCTGATGCATTTTCCGCAGTGAACCCTGCACTTGGCAATTTTTTAAGGGTTCTACACCGGCTTTGTCTAGCCCTTTTACGTGAAAGCATTTGATTTACGCCTGGAATCCTAGTTCAATGTACAAAAATTGGACTCAAACTCACCTTTGGACAAGAACATACCACGTTTTAGATATCGGCACGGTCTCCAATATCCAACTTTGACTATTACTTTTTATATGATTATGTTAGTAAAAAATATATATATTATAAAATATTTATCATGACAAATCTAATGATATTAATCTCTTATGACCAATCTAAATAATATTTCATATATTATTAGTCAAAGTTAAAAAGTTTGACTGCATGTTTTCTAAAAGGTCGTAAGTTTCCGAACGGAGGGAGTACATATTTACATGTCAGCCATGTGTATCTGCAAATTGAAATTTGTTACATGCATGCTGATTGTGACGCAGATAGCTCTGGAATCAAATCTCACTTGATCACCTCGCCCAAAAACACCTACTTGATCCCTCGAAAAAAAAAACTACTTGATCAACAACAACCAAGATTATGTGCTACAGGACTAGTCATCGTGTACTGTAATAACTCCAACGTAAAAGTATTGTTCTAGAAAAACCAACCTAATGTTAGTACATCTGAATGGGAAAATTGGTCATACCCATATGAGTAACCCAGCCATGAGCATGATATATATGTTAGCAAGGAAATTGCCGTTCCCTCTGTTGGCTGAGTGGTGCATATATATATATATATATATATATGTCTAGCACGTTCATGTAAATTTTGAGGTAATATGATCAATACTGAATGACACTGAAATGGATATAGGATAGTCAAAGCACAAATGCCAGTTTCCAACAAACTTTTCTCATCTGGGTGGACTAGTTATTTTTTTAAAAAATATATATATTTTTTAATGGCCAGGAGCTCTTGGCTCTGGCTGCCTTAAAGAGGGGAGTGAGCACCCGGGTGAATCTGAGGATTCGAACCCAGGCAGGGGAGGGACGACGTCCGCTCTTTCCCAACCGAGCTACGCTCGGTTCTCAAGGGTGAACTAGTTATACACTTCCGTTCAGAGCCTAATTCTCTCTTCAGATCGTAGTGTTCAGTCAAAGCCCTAAGCAACTCTGATTGATTATGGCCCTGTTTGGGGCCTTAAAGCCAGCTCCTCGCGGCCGCCGCCCCCGACACTATCGACCACGTCCCAGCCCAAGCCGCAGCCGCTGCCTAATCCCTCCCCGTCCCAAATTTGTCGTTAGTGATCCATATTGATATTGCCTCTCAATCTTTGTTAGTGCATTTGGATCAATGAATTAGTTGTATGCATTTTTCGGACAGAAGATTCATGAGTTCATGTGTGTTGGATGCATCATGCATCCATATGTGGTCATGTGTGTTCATGTGTATCTGGTCTGGAGTTAATTACTTGATTTTTTATTGCCGATTCATGAGTTCAATTACAAACAATTGACAAACCATTTCCTCCGATTGATGCGCTGGATAGGGGATCGGAGAGGAAGCTGCATGAATTCTTTTCTATTCAACATTGGAGAGGAAGCTGCAGCTCATGAATTCTTTTCTATACAACATTGTTTTTTATTGGAATAAGTCTATTTTACGTCCCTGAACTTTACGCCGAGTCCAAATTACCTCCTGAACTCCAAAACCGTCTGATTTGCACACTCGAACTCATAATACCATGTGAATCCACCCCCTCGGACCGAAAACAAGTGGTTTTGGGCCATACTAGCATCCACGTAGGGCGATTTCGCCACGTTGTCTTCTTCTACATCCACACGCAAGCAGTGCAGGCATCGAAGCACTTCTTGGTTTCTTTGTTGGGCAAGATGGGGGAGGGGGTAAAGGCGATGCTGGCGTGACCGATCTAGTTGGTCGACGAGGTCGCCAAGCAGTGCGGCGCCGCGCGCTGCTTCCGGGCCGAGTGCGCCGACAAGCTCGCCGCGCTGCTCCGCCAGCGGCGCGGGCCGACCTCTACACCACGCAGTTTGCTCCTTTTATTAAGCGAAAGCTGCCGCTGTTTACCTTCCCTTCCATCCCCTTCTCTGTCTACTTTGTCCGGACTCAAGCGGCGAGGCAGGCTTGGCCGGATTAGCGAGCGAGCGAGGAGGTGGTGGTGGTGGGAAATGGAGGGGAGGGTGTTGCGGCGCAGCGTGACACTGGCCGACCAGCTCGTAGTGGTGGGGCCTACCCCTGTGGTGGGTCTGGCAGGGTCAGGCAACCTTCGCGACCTGCTCAAGCTGCGTGACGAGGACGACCTCGTTGCTGGTTGTCGGGCGGCGGTCAACCTCTATTGCTTGTGTCGCCTCTTCTGCTCTATCTACCGGTGTTACTCCTTATATAGCGTCTGAGGGGTTAGCAGTTGCGCATGCTAGGAGACGCCTTAACAGTTGATGAATTACACATATTGATGGCAGTTATTGTCAGAGAGATTACTCCCTACCTTCACCTTGCGGTTATGCCAGAGACAGATATCAATACATGCAATTATACTAGAGAATAATGGCACATATTCACTATTGCGTTTAATTAAACACAGTGTATAAGATCCCTAGTTGATTGGATCCACATATTTGTGGTCTTTATCGATCATAGGGTGGTCGTGATTGACCTGATCGTAGTAAATCTTACGATCATAATATGAACATAGTAGAACTTACGATTAGTAGATGGTCGTAAAATATCTTACGACCACAAGATGGTAATAGAACGATTTACGATCATATATGTTTGTCGTAGAATAGCTTACGACCACTAGGTAATTATAATCTCCATCATTATTGACGATGAGGAGTACCTCTAAAGGTTGTACGAAGACATTATTATTACAGATAAATAGTTTAATTAATTAAAGATTATTAGATCCTCGTCGAAGCCCTATACATAATAGTTGCATGTTAACCAGATTGTGTGCAAATAAACAAGCAATAATAGGGCTCCAGTGTACGAATCATGTTGAGCTTTTCTCTTTTGTTTTCTCAAGTCCACTCCTACTCGGCAAAACGAAATGAAACGCCTAATCAGCTTGGGTTGTCCTTCTCGAAGTGAACACTTTTGTCTCTTCCAGTATCTTCCAGCATTTTCTTTTCTTGGTTCTGATCACTCCCGATTCACTGACAGTGATGAGTATAATTAAAGATGAAAAGTAAACATTGAGGGGAACATGTATGGAGGACATTGCAAGCACACGAAATTCCTACCCCACCCTATGGGGAATTTCTCTCTTACAAATACAACTGGGATTCACTTATCGCCGCTTTTATAAATTTCAACTTCATGTGATTTGAGGCGCATGGACAGATACTTTTCATGTGATTTGAGCGCATGGACAGATACTTTGCATGTGATTTGAGGCGCATGGACAGATACTTTTTCATGTGAGCTAGAAATTAAGCATCTAGGTTAGGAGTTAGGCCTCATTTGGGAAAGCTTTAAGCTGGTTTCGGCTCTGAAAAAACCGGAAGCCCTCTAAACAGACTAGTTTCGCAGCTTACAAAGTGATCTAAAGCCGAGACATGACCAAAAGCTGAAAGCCAAAAAAACAATTTTTGACAAAAGCTCCCGCTCCACAAACATAGCCTTATACGCATATATCGCCCATCAAAGCAGCCAGGGAAGGTAGTAAATAATTGCGCAGCGGTGCGTTATTCTCTGGCCATGGTCGCTGCCACTAGGAATCTTACATGCAAAAAGAATGCGTCAATGCACAGCTACGCAGACGTACACTTCAGAATTAATTTACACTGATAATGTTGTGCAAGTTCTGGCCGCGGAGATCTCATCAACTCCACAGTTGAAAGCTGGGCATGGTTATTCTGCGTATTGGATTGGAGCCACGGATACGCACATGATGAGTTAGAGCCCCCTTGCACACGTAGTCCAAGTCGATCGCTACATTTCTGGACGAGGCAGCAGCAAGCCAGCAATAATGCAAGGAGAGTATCGCGCAGTCGATCGCTACATTTCCGGACGACGCAGCAGCAAGCCAGCAATAGCGCAAGGAGAGTATCGCGCGGCCGACGCGGGATCACGATGGAAAGCGTGAAATGAGTTCACCCGATGTGATACTATTCGCACATGACATATTCAAGTACCGGCAGAAACTACGCATTCGTTACCGCGGGGGGCGGCGGTCAGGTCCAGGGACCAAGCACGTGACGGATTACGCCCTTTGGACTCTGCTGATCTTGACACGGTCTGCCGGGAGGGAAGAAGGCAAAAGGTGCCAAACTTTTCGGGCCCAGCATTCGCGGATGCACCGTTCGTGCATGTCAATTCGGACAGCTCTTCCTAGGAGGCGTGCTCATTGCGGTCGGCATGGCATGCCTCTGCCTGCAAATTGGGCCCTCCAATCATCGGCTGTCTCTGTCTCTTCTGTTGAGTCAGCCATGACGACTGCCCGCCTGTTTTATATTACTCTCCTTATAGCGTCTCGGAATGGCGCTCTTTCCGCGTTCCCGGCGATTTTCTTCCGACGTGTGTCGTCCAGTCCACCAGCGTGCACATGAGCATCGATGCCGCGGGAGGCCATCGAATCGCGACACACGCCCTTCCACAGGGCATAGCCCTAGTCACCTCAGATCTCGCTCTCGCGTCGTCGTCTTCTGTATGAACAAGTTTCAGCCGTTTGAATTTAGTGATGTCGCAAGAGTTCGAATTCGAATTCAAAATGAGTCCAACTCGAACTCTTGGTTAGCTCGGACCCAAAGTGACATGGTGACCTCTATTATGCCTTCCATGCATGTTCATGACTCCACACACCTCTTCTTGGTCTTTTCCCATATTCCTAAACACAATTAAATCACTTGCATTAGGTAGCGGTCTATTCTCAGTAATATATAAATCTAGGAACGAATTCACCTGATAATTAAGTTGGCAAGCACGAGCTCGAGTAAGTAGTCCTTGTGACACTTGTTGCGCATGAGTTGTGTGTAGGTACGGTTGTATGCATGGTAGAGATGTCCTCATCATTCTCCCCTTCTTGCATTTGAGTCGTCCTCGACTCAAGCTCATCATTCTCTCCCAAGTATGACTTCAAATCTGCAATGTTAAATACGGGACTAACATAAAAATATGCAGGTAGTTTAAGTTTGTATATATTATCATTAATCTTTTCTAACACTTTGAAAGGACCATCAGCTCTAGGCATCAATTTTGACTTTCTCAATTCAAGGAACTTATCTTTTTCTCAAGTGCAACCAAACAAGATCTCCAGGTTTAAAAGTTAAATATTTTCTCCCCTGACTACCAGTAAGTTTATATTTAGCATTTATGCGCTCTATATTCTCCTTAGTTGTCTCATGCATTTTTAAAATATATTCAGCACGTTATTTAGCATCAAAGTTCAATTTATCCGAAGATGGAAGAAGCATTAAATTGATATAAGCACGAGGCACAAAACCATAAATAACCTCAAAAGGGCATATCTTTGTAGTAGAATGTAAGGAACGATTATAAGCAAACTCAATATGAGGCAAGCATTCTTCCCATATTTTTAAATTCTTTTTCAACACAGCCCTAAACATGGTAGATAAAGTTCTATTCACAATTTTAGTTTGTCCATCAGTTTGGGGGTGACAAGTAGTCGAAAATAACAGCTTAGTCCCCAATTTAGCCCATAAAATTCTCCAAAAGTGGCTAACAAATTTGGCATCACGATCTGAAACTATAGTATTAGGCACACCATGCAAGCGAACAACTTCATAAAAGAATAAATCAGCAATATTGGTAGCATCATTGCTCTTATGACATGGTATAAAGTGGGCTATCTTAGAAAATCTATTAACAACCATGAATATACTATCACTCCCCTTCTTTGTTCTAGGTAATCCGAAAATAAAGTCTATCGAAATATCTTCCCAGAAATGCTAGGAACAGGGAGAGACATAAATAAACCATGATGATTAAGTCGTGACTTAGCTCTTTGACATGTAGTGCAGCGAGCAACGTAGCGCTCGACGTCCCGTCTCATCTTTGGCCAAAAGAAATGATCAGTAAGTATATCCTCTGTTTTCTTCACGCCAAAGTGTCCCATCAGCCTACCTTCATGCGCTTCCTGTAACAACAACAAACGAACAGAGCTAACTAGAATGCATAGCTTGTTAGCTCTAAACACAAACCCATCATTGATGACGGATTTGTTTCATGTTTTCCTTCTTTACAATTCAACAATATATATGTAAAATCAACATCATACACATATTGCTCTTTAATAGTCTGTAATCCAAAATTTTTGAAGTCAAGTTGTGACAGCATGGTATATCGCCTAGAAAAAGCATCAACAATAACATTCTTCTTTCCCTTCTTGTGTTTTATGACATAAAGAAAAGACTAAATAAATTCAACCCACTTTACTTGTCTACGGTTCAGTTTACCTTAACTTCGAATATACTTTAAAGGTTCATGATCTGAATGTATAACAAATTCTTTGGGCCATAAATAATGTTGCCAAGTTTCTAAGGTTCGAAACAGTGCATATAATTTGTTATAAGTATAATTGTTCAAACTAGGCCCACTCAATTTCTCACTGAAGTATGCGATGGGTTTACCTTCTTGTAACAACACGCCACCTAAACCAATTTCACTAGCATCACATTCTAGTTCAAAAGTTTTATTAAAATCAGAGAGTTAGAGTAGTGGTGCATGTGTTAACTTATCTTTCAATGTGGTGAAAGCGTTCTCCTGTGCAGCGCTCCAAACAAACAGCATGCCCTTCTTGGTGAGCTCATTCAATGGTGCAGCGATGGTACCGAAATCCTTCACGAAGCGGCGGTAGAATCCAGTAAGTCCTAAAAAGTTTTGTACCTATGTGACCGTGTTAGGAGTCGGCCAACTCTGTATGGCTTCAACCTTGGCTTGATCAACTTCAATTCCTTGTGGAGTAACAACATAGCCAAGAAACGTGACTCGATCGGTGCAAAAGGTGCACTTCTCAAGGTTACCAAATAAACGTGCACCACATAAAGCATTAAAAATAACACGTAAATGCCCAAGATGTTTGTCTAATGATTTGCTATATATCAATATATCATCAAAATAAACCACAACAAATCTACCAATGAAAGCACGCAAAACTTTGTTCATTAGTCTCATGAAGGTGCTAGGTGCATTAGTTAAACCAAAAGGCATTACTAACAACTCATATAAACCGAACTTAGTTTTAAATGTTGTTTCACATTCATCGCCTAATTTCATACGAATTTGATGATATCCACTACTCAAATCAACCTTCGAGAAAACAACAGAGTCACTCAATTCATCAAGCATATCATCTAACCTAGGAATAGGATGATGATACCTAATGGTGATATTATTGATTGCTCTATAATCTACACACATGCGCCATGATCCATCCCTCTTAGGCATTAAAATGACCGGAACAGCACAAGGACTAAGAGATTCACGCACATACCCTTTAGCAAGTAATTCTTAAACTTGGCGTTGAATTTTTTTAGTTTCTTCCGGATTGGTCCTGTATGGTGCGGGGTTGGGCAATGATGCATTAGAAATTAAATCAATTTGATGCTTAATCCCTCGAAGCGGTGTCAACCCCGGCGGTATGTCCTTCAGAAAGATGTCTTTGTATTTTTTGCAAAATGTTAGTTGGAGCAAGGAAGGCAAGCGAGGGGACTCAGTCCCATTTATCAGTTGTAAATTACTACTTGTAATGTAGACCATAGCCTTGTGTGGCTAAATACTGGAATAAAATACAGTTTCTATCTTATTGTTATGCTGCGTAGACTTTGGTAAGACTTACTATTCGTCGGAGCGGTGTCCTACCGTACAGACGAATAGTAATCCGTATGCTTAAATGTGATTACCCTCTAGGGTAATGACACGGGGCGCCACAGCTCGGTCCAAATGGTCTAGAGTCTAGACACCAACAAGTGGTCAGAGCATTGTATAAGATGACTACATGTGGACGACGGATAGGAGCGTCCGGGTCTAACCGTTCGCTCCGAACGTCCTCGTCCTATCAATTTCCTTAAGAAATAGAGAAGCAATGAGACCAAGACACAAAAAAAAATCCATAAAGAATTGTTGGAAAGTGACGCTCCACTTATGAGCTTAATTACGAATTTTGCCCCTATCCTGCACTTTCACCGTCTCGTCACACTATAAAAACGCAGCCCCGGCGCCCAACTCTTGCCTCCTCCAATTCACTAGCTCCCACTATACACTGACCTAAATTGGCCCCTAAACTGGCCCCTCCTTTCCACAGTGGCCTCTGTCCCACTTAGAATGCGTCACTTGCAATCCGTCGAGCACTGGCTGCGATAGCCACGCCTCCTCCGGCGTCACGGTGGCGCCCACACGGACACGTTCCTCATCCTCGCCGCCGTACTCGCTTCGCTCTGCGTCGTCGGGCTCGCCGTCGTCGCGCGGTGCTCATGGCCAGGTAACCTCGGCCTTCTCCGTCGAGGCGAGCCGCGGAGGCAACACGCCGGCGGCGTGCAAGGGGCTCAAGAAGAAGGCGCTGCAGTCTCTGCCGACCGTGTCGTTCGAGGAGGCGGAGAACAGGGGCGGAGCTACAGGGTATGCCGGGTATGCACCGGCATACCCTGCAATTCCATGTACAGAGAAGCAATGCAAGGAGGGAGAGAACAACATGGCTACTGATACTTGGCGCAAGAAAATATTCATGGGTATTAATTTGCGCAAAGAAGAGAAGCAAGCAAGGAAGGAGCTCACAGTTCAGATTGGGTCTGTGACAGTCCGAATTGCAATCTGAAATTTTTATTTTTGCTAGATATGAGTCCTATTTTTTTTACGTGGTAGCTAGAATCAGGCTTGTTTAATTAGGAAAGTTAAACTAGGAGTATTAGCGAGTGGACGCATTATTTTAATATTTTTTGTTAGCTATTAGTCCAAGTCCTTTTGTTAGATCAGTTTTCTATTTGGTTGAGTCCGACTAGAATCGATGGTTCCGTCTTGTGTTCGAGTCGGAGTTTGAAGTGGTGGCTGGCCTGCGTGCCTTATTGCCTAGGGTCGGCGCCCATGTATGGCAGACTTGTTTTATCGTGTGTTTTCTCGACGAGGGTTTCCTCCGAAGAACAGACAAGATGGCGATTCCATCTTGAGTACCCTGCTGATCCAATATTAGATTGTTGGAGTGCGTGATCAGGATTTGGTGTCCTGGGTGCGCTGCTTGATTCCTGCGGAATCCACCCTCTCTGATCGTGGCCTTCCTTGGCGCACGGGTGGAGAGTCTCATCTTGGGTTTGGACTACAATTCGTAGTTTCGATCCCTTCCATATCTTGCTACTTCCAGTGTTGGAGATTAATCAATCAGATTTGCCTTGTCCTGTCGAGTTATACTGCTATTGCTATGGTCTGCGTTGATCTGGAGATACATACCTATGCAAACTGTTATTCTGGTTCACGCTTATCCTGTGGTTGATTGCTAGCTGCACAAAACACTAGTACTGCTTTGGCCGAGATCAATCAACTAGTTATCCGTTGGTACTGTATTTCTTTGAGGAAGTCTTACCAATCACTGATCTATTTCCTACTGGTTTGAGTGGTGATCTCTGGCCGACAAGTACTTGATTTATTTAAGGTTGAGACTGTTAATCTACAAGCTGCTAGCTGTTGTCTTGTTTGCTATTGCTTGCTGTCTTGTTTGCTATTGCCGAGTTCATTGCACAATTACAGATCTGATTATAGGAGCCTTTGGTTATGTAATCTCGTTTACCTTCCGCAATAGAGATAACAATTGGTTCAAGAGACAATACTAGTTGCTGTTAGTTATATCTTTGATTGAAAATTCAGAACAAAGTTTGTTCTTACTTTTAGTACCGTGAAAGATCGGGACAAAATCTGGGCATCGCAGTCGTGTGCTCACTACCATCGGTTCTGACACTTCGACTTCGAGTCTTCGCCCTGCCCGACACCGACGCCAAATCGCCAATAGTGATCGTTCATGCCGCCGGCGATCGGCCGTTGTTCGCCCATCGTTGTGCGATCGCCCCGTCCTCGTGATCTAGGTTAATTTTTTTATCGATTCTTTGTTATGCCAATTCGTGTGTACTTTAATTGCTAATTGCTTTGCTTAACGCTAAAATTATAGAATCATCTATCACGCAGCGAGGCGGAGGATTTTTTCGCAACATCACAGTCGATCTAGATTGATCTTTTGTTCAGCACTCCGTATCATGTGAGTGATCCATAATCGCATATGTGACAGTTCAATCGTGCAAGCGTAATTTATTTAATTATTTGGCAATGTGTTCTTTGTAATATTTATGCATTCGCGATTATGAAGAGAAGCGGGATATTGCATCTCTTTTCGAAGCATGAAGCAAAGAAGAAGGCGTGCGCACGCTATTACTTCTAATCGCTCCCGATCCGGTTGAACCTGTGGTGGAAGAGCAAACTCATGAGAGAGTAGTTGAGGAAATTGTAGATCCTATGTCGCCGCCGCCACAACCGTCTTCACTACCACCAGTTTATGACATCAATCGCCTTCCACATGATCCAGTGAAAGACGCCCTATTCTAAAATATCCGTTAATGATCAAGATGCAATTCGAAGAGCATATATTACTAAAGGTCCATTCAAACCTTTTGCACATGATTTTCCAAAAAGAAAGATTTCAGATAGGGATCGGGGATTCAACTATTGTTGGATTTACAATCATGATTGGATTGAGTATAGTATTAAGAAGGATGCTGTGTTTTGCTTCATATGCTATTTGTTCAAGAAGGGTACTGGGTCAGACACATTTACTATTGATGGCTGGAAGAATTGGAATATAGGAGAGAAAGCACTGCGCAAGCATATGGGTTCTAAGGCACATATTGCAGCTGAAGAGAGATACATTGAACTTAATCCATGAATTTAAGCCCTTATTGTGTTATTCAGTGCATATATACCGAATCATGTTGTCAATTTTACAATTATTACCGATTTACTAAAATGAATTTACCGAATTGTATATGAAAATTTTTGGATGGCATACCCTTAGACAAAATCCTAGATTCGCCACTGGCGGAGAAGGGGGGGCAGGGGGAGGAGCGGTCGGAGTGCGCCATCTGCCTCGCCGAGTTCGCGCGCGGCGACAAGGTCCGCGTGCTGCCGCCGTGCGGGCACGGCTTCCACGTGGCGTGCGTCGACGTGTGGCTCCTGTCCATCTCGACGTGCCCCTCCTGCCGCCGCCCCCTCGTGGTGGCGGCAGCGGCGCCGGCAGCCACGGACCCTCCGCCGTGCTGTGCCGACGCAGCGCAGGCCTCGACCCAGGCAGAGGCCACCGGCGCGGCCAGCGCGGCGGTTGCCGGACGTCGGTACCGTAGGCCGGCCGGCGAGCGTCCATGTGCACTTTCTTGGTTTGTTCATTCCTTGGGTCCTCTATCCAGAGAAACCCACATACGTATACATATACGCGTAGTCACGTACATACGTGTTCCTTAATCTCCTTGTGTGCTACAATGCAACTGTACAGTATGCGATGGTGCATCACTTCTTGCGTGTGTATGTAACATTTTGATCTGTAAATACATGTACAGCTAGCTCTTGTTACAATTTGTTAGTTTCTTGTTGCTGTTTCTCGCGATGTGTACGTACGCAAACTTTCTGGCTTTGCTTCGTGGTTACAGACAGAGGCGGAACCAGTAATTTTAGACACCCGAGGCAAACTTTTTTAAAAAAAAAGAAAAGAAATATTCCAGCTTTTATAGGAAGTTCACCCGAGACAAATTTTGAATGCAAGTAAAGATTGTATGACTTGATCCAACAAAATAACATGACTAATCGTGGAAAATATGTTCTAACTAATACAATTACTAAGTCTGTATCGACTCATTCTTCTTATAAAGTTCCAAAAATATCAAAATTAAAATGATATCGATGTACGAGGAAGAGGAGGGACTTTCTCCGGAAGGACCAGGGCAGCTGCCCCGGCTCGCCGCTGCCGCTGGATACAGATGTATGTTACTAAAACACACTTTAGAAAAGGAGCATCAAGATGTGTGTCGCTTTTGTGTAGGGGAAGTGGAGCGGTCGATCATGGCGGCGGCGTGCCGGTCGCGTCACTCGCATCCCATCGTGGCCGGCATGGTGTCATGGGATATTTCAGGCACTGTTTGCCAAGTTAGGCCGTGATGTACATGTACGCACGCACGAACGCGCGTACGGACATCGCTGTGAGCAGCTCTCGATTCGGCAAGGCGACAGCCGTGAACCGTATATGGAGTACGTACTTCCCGTACACGTCGGCATACTCGCGTGGCCCAACTTCGTTTCTGTTTCTTCCATGGCTGTTGGTTCAGTCGTACTAGCCGGGAGATTTTACATGCATGGTTAATTGAACATTGGAACTGATGATTGACCAAGGTAAGTAGTGTCCTTGTCCATTGGCGCGATCACGCTGACATAGTGAATTGCTACTAGAGCTTGCTAAAATCACGAGGCAACACGTGTTACCGTCTGTTGATTTGATCGCAATCCTTTCGGTGTCTGGGTGTGACGGAGATGGGTAAAATCGTGACGAAGAAGAACCCTGGCGAACGGAAGAAAAGTCGCATCTAGGAGACCGGCCTAATCTTCAGAATAGACGCCCATCCTCGCGCGTGCTTTGCCTGAAGCGTATACTGCACTCCATCCATCTTTAGATAACTGCCGCATTAGTACGCGGATGACCGAACTTTTCAAAGGCCCTTTGCATACATCCCTGCGTAACTCTGCTTATGTTAGATTTACCATCAATTTTTGCCTTACTGAGAAAAGTGAAAAGATGAAACGCTGAGTTAGGATTGGCGACTGCAACGCGTAGCCGACGAGCCCATTCCCAGCCCATACGGCCACAATGCACAGACCACGTTCCACTTCCACCTCCATCCCGCGAAAACCAAACTCCCTTGCATGGGCCCATCCGACTCTATAAAAACGCAGCCCCGGCGCCCAACTCTTGCCTCCTCCAATTCACTAGCTCCCACTACATACACTGACCTAAACTGGCCCCTAAACTGGCCCCTCCTTTCCACAGTGGCCTCCTGTCCCACTTAGAATGCGTCACTTGCAATCCGTCGAGCACCTGGCTGCGATAGCCACGCCTCCTCCGGCGTCCGCCGGTGGCGTCCACACGGACACGTTCCTCATCCTCGCCGCCGTACTCTGCTTCCTGCTCTGCGTCGTCGGGCTCGCCGTCGTCGCGCGGTGCTCGCGGCTGTGCAACCCCTCGGCCTTCTCCGTCGAGGCGGAGCCCGCGGAGGCAATGCCGCCGGCGACGTGCAAGGGGCTCAAGAAGAAGGCGCTGCAGTCTCTGCCGACCGTGTCGTTCGAGGAGGCGGAGAAGGGGGGGCAGGGGGAGGAGCGGCCGGAGTGCGCCATCTGCCTCGCCGAGTTCGCGCGCGGCGACGAGGTCCGCGTGCTGCCGCCGTGCGGGCACGGCTTCCACGCGGCGTGCGTCGACGTGTGGCTCCTGTCCATCTCGACGTGCCCCTCCTGCCGCCGCCCCCTCGTGGTGGCGGCAGCGGCGCCGGCAGCCACGGACCCTCCGCCGTGCTGTGCCGACGCAGCGCAGGCCTCGACCCAGGCAGAGGCCACCGGCGCCGGCCAGCGCGGCGGTTGCCGGACGTCGGTACCGTAGGCCGGACGGCGAGCGTCCATGTGCACCTTTCTTGGTTTGTTCATTCCTTGGGTCCTCTATCCAGAGAAACCCACATACGTATACATATACGCGTAGTCACGTACATACGTGTTCCTTAATCTCCTTGTGTGCTACAATGCAACTGTACAGTATGCGATGGTGCATCACTTCTTGCGTGTGTATGTAACATTTTGATCTGTAAATACATGTACAGCTAGCTCTTGTTACAATTTGTTAGTTTCTTGTTGCTGTTTCTCGCGATCTGTACGTACAGACAGAGGCGGAACCAGTAATTTTAGACACCCGAGGCAAACCTTTTAAAAAAAACGGAAATATTCCAGCTTTTATAGGAAGTTCATCCGGGACAAATTTTGAATGCAAGCAAAGAGTGTATGACTTGATCCAACAAAATAACATGACTAATCGTGGAAAACATGTTCTAACTAATACAATTACTAAGTCTGTATCGGCTCATTCTTCTTATAAAGTTCCAAAAATATCAAAATTAAAATGATATCGATGTATGAGGAGGAGGGACTTTCTCCGGAAGGACCAGGGCAGCTGCCCCGGCTCGCCGCTGCCGCTGGATACAGATGTATGTTACTAAAACACACTTTAGAAAAGGAGCATCAGATGTGTGTCGCTTTTGTGTAGGGGAAGTGGAGCGGTCGATCATGGTGGCGGCGTGCCGGTCGCGTCACTCGCATCCCATCGTGGCCGGCATGGTGTCATGGGATATTTCAGGCACTGTTTGCCAAGTTAGGCCGTGATGTACATGTACGCACGCACGAACGCGCGTACGGACATCGCTGTGAGCAGCTCTCGATTCGGCAAGGCGACAGCCGTGAACCGTATATGGAGTACGTACTTCCCGTACACGTCGCATACTCGCGTGGCCCAACTTTGTTTCTGTTTCTTCCATGGCTGTTGGTTCAGTCGTACTAGCCGGGAGATTTTACATGCATGGTTAATTGAACATTGGAACTGATGATTGGCCAAGGTAAGTAGTGTCCTTGTCCATTGGCGCGATCACGCTGACATAGTGAATTGCTACTAGAGCTTGCTAAAATCACGAGGCAACACGTGTTACCGTCTGGTGATTTGATCGCAATCCTTTCGGTGTCTGGGTGTGACGGAGATGGGTAAAATCGTGACGAAGAAGAACCCTGGCGAACGGAAGAAAAGTCGCATCTAGGAGACCGGCCTAATCTTCAGAATAGACGCCCATCCTCGCGCGTGCTTTGCCTGAAGCGTATACTGCACTCCATCCATCTTTAGATAACTGCCGCATTAGTACGCGGATGACCGAACTTTTCAAAGGCCCTTTGCATACATCCCTGCGTAACTCTGCTTATGTTAGATTTACCATCAATTTTTGCCTTACTGAGAAAAGTGAAAAGATGAAACGCTGAGTTAGGATTGGAGACAGCAACGTGTAGCCCACGAGCCCATTCCCAGCCCATAAGGCCACAATGCACAGACCACGTTCCACTTCCACCTCCATCCCGCGAAAACCAACTCCCTTGCATGGGCCCATCCGACAGCCCACCACGCACGCCGATCGCACAGCAGTCCGCAGTGCGCAGTCCGCTACTCATCCTGCAAGAGTGGGGAGAAGTTGCAAAATCGTGGAAGAAACATTTTGTTGCTACACAGTGTTTGCACAACAGCGATCCCTGATACTGAATATGGACATTGGATATACATAGCCGTATAGGACATACGTTGGTAAATATTTACTTTCGATCAATTAGGCTTGATATGGACATACTGAATATGGACATTGAATAAGTGCAGACACACCATCGTTTTCAAATTGAAACATATGTTGTGGAGATTGTTGTATATTTCTCATACTCAACTTGGGAGATTCAAATGGCATCTCCTCTGTTATCTTGAACTTTTTGAGTCCTATCAACCAATATCAGAAATATACAACTGAATATATTGTTTCTTTATAACAACAGAAGGCTATCTCTATGTGTACAGGATAGCACCAAATCATATCTCCACTATATAACAGCCCCCCTCAATCACAGCTGGTAGATACCATATTGAGATTGTGTCGATACTTGATAAATCCTAGTTTGGCCTAAGCTTTGGTGAATATATGTGCAATCTGATCTTCAGAAGAAATAAACCGAACATCTAGAGCTTTGATTGCAACTCTTTCTCTGACAAAATGGAAATCAACCTCTATATGCTTAGTTCGCGCATGGAACATAGGATTTGCATATAAGTAGGTTGCCCCTAAATTGTCACACCAGAGTACAGGTGTTTTCGACTAGAAAATATGCAATTCTTTCATCAATGAATGAACCCAAATGAGCTCAGCTGTAGCATTGGCAATTGTTTTATATTCAGCCTCTGTGCTTGATCCTGAGATAGTTGGCTGCTTTCTAGAACTCCAAGAAATGATATTAGATCCAAGATACACCGCGAAGCCACTAGTTGATCTTCGATCGTCATGGCACCCGACCCAGTCTGCATTTGTGAATACACTAAGCATATTTAAATGTGACTTCTGAATTTTCAGTCCAACATCTGGTGTAGACTTTATATATCTTAGAATTCACTTTCACTGTAGCCCAGTGCACATCAGTGGGTATCTGTAAAAACTGGCACGCCTTGTTTACTGCAAAGGCTATATCTGGCCGAGTTAGGGTGAGATATTTTAATGCACCAACTGTGCTTCTATATAGAAAAGTTTCATACTCCTTGAGCTGTACTCCTTATTCTGTTGACAGTTTCTCCGACGAGACCATGGGAGTCGTGATTGGTTTACATGACTGCATGTTAGTCTTCTGAAGAAGATCCATTATATACTTCTGTTGAGTGAGTGTAACTCCATTCTTTCTGAAATTAGTTTCAATGCCCAGGAAATAGCTGAGATTACCCAAGTCCTTGATTGCAAACTCACTTTCAAGCTTCTGAATAAGAATTTCAGTGGCCTTTTCAGAGGAACTGATTTTGATGATATCGTCTACGTACATAAGCATGTACAACACAATTTCTGACCTGCTGAATATGAACACGGAGGTATCAGTCTTGGAGGACACAAATCCAAGCTGGTACAATTTTGTACTTAGCCATGAGTACCATGCTCTAGGCGCCTGTTTCAGTCCATAGAGGGCCTTATCGAGTTTGTAGACATACTGTGGCTGCTTTGGATCCTCGTATCCAGGGGGTTGACGTATAAAAACTTTTTCCTCGAGAACGCCATGCAAGAAGGCATTCTACACATCTATTTGCCGCATGTTCTAACCACATGAGACAACAATTGACATGACCAGTCAGATAATCGCCGGTTTCACCACCGGACTGAAGGTATCAGCGTAGTCGATGCCATATCGTTGCTTAAACCCCTTTGCAACCAACCTATCCTTGTACCTGTCTATAGTGCCGTCGACTCTCTGCTTGAATTTAAACACCCGTTTGCAGTCGATCAGATTACGGCCATATCTTGGTGGAACTAGATGCCACATCTTATTCTTAGGATTGTTTTATATTCATTGTCCATTGTTGCTTTCCACTCTGGCTGCTCCAAGGCTTGATGATGCGACGTCGGTTCAGCAGCAAAGAAAGCACGCCGGTTTATAGGATAACGAACAGTACCGTCCTTGTACTCTTTTGCAACAACGACATTGTTCTTGAGCCGAGTTGTCATGTAGTGCTGCCCCCGGGTAGTGGCAATCGGTATTGCCGATATTGCTACTTCTGGCGCTGCTGGTGGAGACAGAGCCTGGTGATGTCCCCCCTACCTTGGACTGTCGCCAGAGAGTCAGAGGAACCTGCAGTAGTATCAGACATGCTTGCACCACTTGTATTAGTAGTAGATTAATAATTATCTCTTATTGGCATGTTTTGAATTGCTGGTTCAGAAGTTGGTGACAACAAAGGACACAAAGATGGTGCAAGAGCAGGAAGAGAAAGAGAGTCAGAGATGGTAGAAGGACCATGATGTGCTTGTGGTTGGACATTAGCAAAGGGGGAAATTGATTCATCAAATATAACATCTCGAGAGATGTAGATACGACCAGTGGAACGATCAAAGCATTTGTATCCTTTGTGGGCACTACTGTATCCTAAGAAGATGCATTGTTTACTGTGAAATGCAAGTTTCATTGCATTGTATGGCCGCAGGTTAGGCCAGCACGCACACCCAAAAACTTTGAGCAAGGAGTAGTCAGGTGTGACATTGAGTAAACAAGTGATAGGAGTCAAATTTCCAATGACACGATTAGGCAATCGATTGATCAAATATGTAGCAGTAAGGAAAGCTTCATCCCAAAATCGTATGGGAATAGAGGCTTGAGCAAGCAAAGCCAGCCCCCGTTTCAACAATGTGAAGGTGCTTTCTTTTGGCCGATCCATTTTGTTGATGTGTGTGAGGACAAGACAACCGATGGAAGATGCCAATCATGCCAAAAAAAACTTGTTCAATTTGTTAGGCTGGAGTCCCTCCACATGGAGAAGAAGCCCAAAATCAGCCCATAAACTTGGAAGCTTGTGAACCGTTGATTGCTCTATTGATCAACGGTTGAGATGTCTCCTCCTTGGTGAGGGGAAGAAAAAAACCCTAGCTATTTCTTTGAGCTGCTGCTGGAAGGAGAGGAAGAGAGAGTGAGAAGCATATGCACACAACAAACAAGAGATGAGAGGGGAAAGAAGAAGAGAAGCTCTGTTCCATCTCGGGTGATCCTGTGCAGTCTTCATCAAGACGTCGATCGGGGCATCAAACGTCATCCGATCTGGCTCAAACTTGGTCAGTATGTTCTTGACTTGATGCTCTTAGATTTGTACGGTTGGCTTGCTGATTGGTTGAGAGGAGCACCTGATTTGAGAGGGGTTTTGTCAGTTTGGGTAGCAGCAGATTCAGCACTAAGCAGATTTGATAGAAGTTCAGTTTGAGTGGTGAAACCTTGTCCGATTTAGCTGAAATTTGGACAGTATGTTAGGAACTCGTGGATCTACATTCCTGTCAAGTTTTATGCAGTTTGGATCTGTGGTTTATGAGATATGAGCTGATAACCGAAGGGGACAGAAACTGTGTCTTCTCTGTTTGGCTGTTAGTGTAACTCTTGTTAGTTGTGTATGGTTGTTGTTGATGATACCAAGATTATATCTTGATGATGTTGTTGCTTCTGTGATGTACCTCTAGATGTTCTAGAGAAGACTCCTTGTACCCATTGTTGATTATAGTGGAAAATTTAGGAGTAGGCTTTGCAAGCCCTATGGTTTTTACTCCTCACATTGAGGAGGTTTTTCACGTAAATCGCTGTGTCACTTTGTGCATGTTATTGTTGTTAATTCCGCTGCTTATTTGTTGGTTGAAGTTATCCTCATTGGTTCACTACAAGTAGAGGTGTTGAACTTTTGTTAATTGCAATGTTTAGCCCCAACACAATTTGCGATATTCCCCACCCCAATCTGTTCGGATTGAGGTGATTTTTTTATCAAGCAAATGTTCAACATGATTTTGAAATTGCAGAAAGACATTATCAACTTCAAACTTATTTTTCAAGAGGTAAATCCATGTGAACTTGCTGAAATCATCTAAAAAGCTTACATAATAACTTTTAGTCATTGACTAAGGGGCATGCAGGACCCCATACGTCAGAATATATGAGTTCAAGAGGAAAAGTAGAAATACGTGATGACACATTGTATGGCAGCTGATGTATCTTAGCTTGCTGACAAGCATCACAGACATGACTAATTTATTTGGAACAAAGGAAATTTTATTTGACTGTGGAACGGTTTTGGTGACAGCAGAGGCTGGGTGGTTGAGCCTTCTATGCCATTGATCTGCAGAGATCTGAGCCACTGCAAGGGACTGACGAATGGATCTAGAAGTAGGAACTGGATAGAGGCCTCCTCTACATGTGCCGTGGAGCATAATTTTCCTCGTGAGTCGATCCTTAACAAGGAAGTGGTTAGGATGAAATTCAATAAATGCATTATTGTCAGATGCAATCTTATGAACTGAAAGGAGGTGTTTGCTGGTGTTAGGAACATGTATAATGTTGTTAAGAACAAGAGACCGAGAATAACCAATAATTTTTGAACTACCAATATGAGATATCATCATACCTGCTCCATTTGCAGTATGGATCTGATCACCTCCTTTGTACTTGTCATGTACTATCAATCTGTCCAGATCATTTGTAAGATGATCGGTTGCACCTGTGTCCATGTACCAATTGCCATCTACCTGGTAGGATGGAGTTGATGCTGTTGCTGCCACTCGTGATTCTTTGCCTAATAACTATGATCGAAGTGGTGGTAGCACCGAAGAGCATTGTTCCCCCACCTTACCACAGACATGGCAGGTGGGTTTGTTGCCAGATCCTCCTGATCCACGTCCAGAGTTGTGGTCGCGTTGACGCCTAAATCGACCACCGCGATTGTTGTGGCTGGAATTGTTGTTGTTGGATCATACTACGTTGTTGACAGAGGAACCACTATGGGGCAAAGAGTTGTTGTGTTCAACTCTGAGCTCAAAACTCAACAGATGAGCGTAGAGATCGCTCGCAGTCATTGCTTCAGCATGGGTGGTCACTAAGGCAACCAACAAATCATAGTCCGATCCAAGGCCGGCAAGAACATAGCAGATAATCTCCTCATCTGGGAGCAGCTTCCTAATGGATTCAAGATTATCAGTGAGAACCTTAGCCTTCTGGAAGTAGTCTACTATGCTCATCTCATTCTTGCTCAGGTTAGCCAACTGCATACGAATTTGCATGATACACGCTTTGGAACGAGATGCAGACATGCTTCCAGAGCAATCCACACCTCAGCTGATGTAGACATGAACAGGACATGTGCCAAGACTTCCTTACTCAATGAGGAGAGCAATGCGCTGAGGACAAATTGATCCTGCTGTATCCATTGAAAGTACTCAGGATTTGCAATTTGTTGGGCACCTTCAGACGTTGTCTAGGTGATCAACACCCTGGGCTGCTTGCACGATCCATCTATGAAGCCAAGTAGCTACTGTCCTCGAAGGTAGGGGGTCAACTGAGCTTTCCAGAGGAGAAAATTCTCCCTGGTTAACTTCACAGTGACAAAGTGGTTGAGAGAAGGGGCGGAAAGGATGCTAGCACTGCTAGATTGGCGAGCATCGGTGGTGGCAGAGATTTGGGAGTTTGTGGTGGATATTGTTTTTTTCGCAACAAGGCTCGATACCATGTGAAGAATCAGGTATTCACCACAAGAATCCTCAAAGGGATTGTTCTGTATTTATAGGCGGAAGCATACAAGAAATCGAACAGAGTTCGCGCGTGTGGGACGCGCTACAGTAGCCGACAAATCACAACAAAAGGCTATCTCTATGTGTACGGGATAACGCCAAATCATACCTCCAATATACAAGTTGTTTAACAGTTTATAATTGTCACTTCAGTCTTTGGAAGAAATGCAACCTATCAAGCTACTTGGAACTTATCGCAGACTGTTTCTACTTGGTATGAAGTGTTGGGGGCGAGGTGAGTGGAAGGTCATTTCCGAGGTTTTCCTCCCCAACAGGACTTAGCAGAGCCAGCAAGTAGGAGTGAAAACGGATCGGATAGTTCCTTGAATTATTTTTAAATTAATAAAATTAATTCCAACTTAAAGTTTGTTTTTATTTTTTGTATATAATTTATTTTTAATTTATGAAAAATAGGGAAACCCTTTTTAAAATCCAAAAAATTCAATAAATTAATTAAATTTTTAATTTTTCACTTAAATCTAATAAATCCTAGAAAACTAAATAAATTTTATTTTTGACATTAAAAACTAGGAAATTAAATAATTAACTTTATATTATTATTATTTTCTTTTATCCAATAAAACTCTTTTAAATCTCAGAAAATCCTATAAAATAATAACTTTATTAATATTATTTTTGGTAACATACTTTGAGATGTTAGAACCATTTGTGTATAGATTAACCATCCAACCTAATTGATGTTAGTGTGAACTAAGTTTATGTATGTGATGAACTAAGTGTGAATGTGTGATAGCTTGTGACTTTGTGAGTTATGACTTATAAGCTAAATATGATAAACTAAGTATTATGTTTGTGATGAACTAGTTAATGCAGCTGATAGTGTCAATGTTATGTGTGGTTGCTGAAAATATGAACAATTCGTGAATATTTGCATCAAAAAAACTAGTTATATGTTTTCGTTAATTTTTGGCATACAATTTAAGGGATTTTCAAGTTCTGGAAAATATCCGCGATCGTATTTGTTTCGATTCTTATTCACTCCGTATTCGTATTCGATATTATTCATATTCGTATCCGGGGTATTCGGATTCGTATTCGAATCTGAAAAAATATAAAAATAAATATAGCAGAACCATTATCCAACCCGTTTTCACCCCTACTGGCAAACCATGCTCAAAAGGGGGATTTGATGATTTACTATTATAAGATAGTTGCATTTGAGAATTTACCCCTCGATGTCTCATTAACATATGGCTTCAGGACCCACATGTTAGTGAGGCATCGAGAGGTAAATTCTTAAATGCACCTACTCATAGTGGTAAATCCTCAATAATTCCCGCTCCAAAAAATACTTCAGGAGAGAGGAGCAGAATGAGCTGCACAACAAGAGGCAGAGACATAGCATCAATGACGTCAAACTTGTTGATCACAATCTGAAAGATACTGCTCGCCGTCATACTGCACTGGGGACTGAGGAATCAAAGACCTTAAGCATTCCACCACCAACTCTGCACACAAGGAATGCCTTATTTGGGGCAAGCAAGTAAAAATACAACCAGCCTAGCAAGTCAGATGGCACCCAACAAACTTACCGCCCCGGGGAGTGTGCAAGCAAAACTCTCAACCAGTGCATCACCAGTGCAAAACTCTCAACCAGTGCAGCTGTGGCATGGACGTTATGGAAAATTAGAAATCGAATGGCAATTGAGAAGATCTTACCAAAACATCCATCTGAAGCTATTTTCAAATCTCTATCTTGTTTGCAGAAGTGACGCATTCTGATCAAGGAAGAGGATAGGGGGGAATGGACAAGGTGACTAACCGTTTGGAAGATTGGATGAGAAGTTTCTGTGCTATGCAGGAAGGCTGATTTACTGCTCTTTTGATTTTGCTGTATGGAGCTCTCTATGGAGTAGACGAGATGACTTTTGTAGTACACTCTGTTTGGTTGTTGTAGACAGTTGGTTAGCTTTCTGGTTATATTAGCTTGACTGCTCTTTGATCCCTGGCTGCGATCTTTCTGAGATCACTATGCATCACTATGTTGTTAGTTCCTTTGATGTAAGCTGGTAATCTCAGTTTGTAGGTCAGAAATGATCTGTACGAACTCTTTTGTTTGGCTTTCTATAAAAGCTGGGCTTAGCCTTTTTTTTAAAAAAAAAAAAAGAGAGAGAGAGGAAGAGAATTTTATGCTTGGTCTGACACAAAGAATTAGGGCAGCAAATAGGACTCTACCTGCCAGGAAAGAATCCTCTCTGGTGCCCTTGCTGCCCCAACCCCACTGTATTATGGGCAAGGAGGCAACAACACAACCAACTCAACAAGG
Organism: Ampelocalamus luodianensis; assembly: GCA_036346255.1. Taxonomy (NCBI): domain Eukaryota; kingdom Viridiplantae; phylum Streptophyta; class Magnoliopsida; order Poales; family Poaceae; genus Ampelocalamus; species Ampelocalamus luodianensis. Next base: position 61,989,517 of record CM070633.1, on the reverse strand, counting down.
CAGATGGCGCCCAACAATCGGTACAATATACACCAAAGCATGCCGCTGTTCTGAAGCATGGTAGAACCCTTGTTAGACCAAATGCGCCTTGACCTGCTCGTGTATGGACTGGTTATGTAAGGCTATCGGTGGGTAAGTGCTTGCCCTCAGAATAAGGAAGCCATTATTGGCTTCACCAGCATCTGGCTCATGATGTGGTATGTGGAACCAGCTAATATTTGTTCTATGATACAATGATATTATGTAAACCTAATAGCCTATCTATCTATTTAATTTGAGAAATAGTTAACTTATATTTGGCTATTATTTTTGTTTCTCCCTATACTTTCTTAGCACTGCAGTTTGCTTGAAAATCGACTGATTCTGAAACACAAGGTTCGCAGGGAACTTTAAGCCCTTTCTGTCAGCCCGAATACTAACTTGGAGTCAAGCTTGCTGCCTGCCGATTAGAGTTCAGAAGAATGTTGCAAAAAGGAGTGCTGAAGGAGGTAGAATTTTCAGTGTGGGAAGCTTGACAGAATGGCAATCATTGTTCTGCCTTCCTCTTTTGATGTAACAAGTGTTGTTTTACTATGTGCTGTGTACTTCTACTGTCCTAGTAAGGAAGGAAGGGCTCAGCTGTCGCTGTGGTTGTGGTCGTGGACGCAAAGAACTGCTGGTTATCAGGAACCAGCATGCAGGCGCAGCTGAGCCCGGTGGTTCAACTTAATCTCTTTCCCTTCCTTCTCTTCTTCTTTTGAGATGATCAGTGAAAATTGTGCCATCATTTCCTTTTATAACCCATTACAACGTCCCGGCCCAACTTTAGCCCATCAGACGGCCCAGGGAGATATCCTCGGCCGTGTCCTACCACCACGCTCACTGACATGTGGGCCACACTACTGGGGTTTTAGGCCCTCTCGTTTTCGTCTTGACAAGTCAACCGCTCAACCCCCAGAGCCAGAGGGAAGGCCCGCAGCCTCACTACGTGGTCCATCTCCGGTCCAGTCTCCAAAAACACCGGAGCGAACGAAACTAAAGAACCTGCGCGAGAAGCCATCCTCGTTGCCTTCTTTCCCCTCCCGCTTCCGATCCGCGCGGCGCAAATGGGCGAAACGGAGGGCGCGAAGATGGCGAAGAGTGGAGGGGGAGGGGGAGGGGGAGGGATGAGGCTGTTCTCGCCGGAGTACTACGCGCTATGCGCCGGCGGCGGGATGCTGGCCGCCGGCGCCACCCACCTCGCCATCACCCCGCTCGACGTCCTCAAGGTCAACATGCAGGTACGACGGTGGTCTGAAATGGTTTGCGATCTTGCAGGGAAATTTTGGTGCGTTTGGTAATTAGGATTGTAGCTAGTGAGAGGGAGAAATAGTTCTTGACTACAGCTGTTCTTTCTTTGTGCTACATTATCCCGATGCCCAGTTAAATTATAGCGTGGTTGGTGTGTGCTTGCTCTGGGGTCTTCTAATCTTGTCTGTGCAAGTGGGGATTCTACTTGTAGGAATGATCTCGTGTAAGCCCCAACGTTGAGCGTAATAGGTTATATATGGGTCATATAAGCTTTTGAGTTCCTTGCTCAAATGTTCTTGTGGAGAATTCTTTTAGCTCATTTCAGCATCAAGAACTTGATAACGACTAAATAAATAGAATCAGAAGCAGTGTGTTTGTCTTTGGAAATGAACAAAAAAAAATGGTTGGAATTGATGACATGTTCCTTATTTGTATACTTGTAATGGAGATATATCCACTAGAACTTACATCACTAATTAATAAATTATCCATAAAGGTTTCTTTAATTTTATAATCATTTTTGTTCTTTCTTTGTCAGGTGAATCCCATGAAGTATAACAGTATTTTTTCAGGACTGAACGTTCTTGTAAAAGAAGAGGGTGCTTCGTCGCTTTGGAGAGGTTGGGGAGGAAAACTTTTTGGCTACGGTGTTCAGGGTGGCTGCAAGTTTGGTCTCTACGAGTATTTCAAGAAGAAATATTCTGATGTGCTAGTGGACAGAAATAAGAGCACCATTTACTTTCTTAGCAGTGCCTCTGCTCAAATCATAGCTGATGTTGCCCTCTGCCCCTTTGAATCGGTGAAAGTCCGTGTGCAGACACAGCCCATGTTTGCAAAAGGTTTGGTTGATGGCTTTCCAAGGGTGTATGCCACTGAAGGCTTGTCTGGGTAAGCTTCCTTGAGTAAGATATTACATATTCTTAGCTTCATTAGATGCACTATTGGTATGCCTGGATATATCCCTAGTCCTCCCACCTGTAAGGAAAGTATATTTCTTGTTTATTGCAGCTTTTACAGGGGGCTTTTACCTCTTTGGGGGCGGAATCTTCCATGTAATAACACCCCCCCTCGTTTTATATATGCTTTGTTACCAAAATGTTTATGGGTCATTTAAAGTAATTTATGAGATAAGTTCATCAGTTTATTACTTTATTTTGCGCCTAGAAGATCAATCTGGTTAAATATATGATATAAGCATGTTTTTTTTCTTCCAAAAAATGGTTTCAGCTATGTAGTGTAAGAATGAGTTTGATTCCCGCTTGGCTTCACAGATTTTTATCAGAGTGAATTAAAAGGTACTTGTTACTTGAACAAAAAAAAAACTCTTGGAATTAAATGTGAGAGGAAAACACTGGCTGCATTGATATCTGTATTGTCCACCTTTTGTCTTGTGGGGATCATGTTCTTTCTGCTCGGAGAACTAGGAACTTTTAAATTAGCACCCACAAGACCACAAGCAGTCTATGTTTCTGATATTTGTAAAGTTATCTCTCTGCTATATTTGAACCCTTTCCCCAACTTTCCCTTAAGTTTGTCAGCTCATTAACATGTCTTTTGGTTTCGAAACATGGAATCTTTTTATCAGTTTAGGCTTATCTTATCCCTCCCCATGTTTTGTTCTTCGTGCAGTTTCTATGCTAATGTTTTCAACATTTGAGCATACTGTGGACTTCCTATATCAAAGAGTCATTCAAATGAAAAAGGAGGATTGTTCAACAGTGCAGCAGCTTGGTGCTACTTGTCTAGCTGGCTATATCTCTGGTGCTGTTGGTACTGTTGTTTCAAATCCGGCAGATAACATTGTCTCATCTCTGTACAACAAAAAGGCTAAGAATATCATACATGTAAGCATAGAACTGTACCTTTCCAGCTTAGGAATTAATTAATTTCAAGTCTCACCATCCCATTGATCTAGATCTAATTATCAGATCTTACTCTTTCAGGCTGTGAAAAGCATTGGATTTCGTGGTCTGTTCACAAGAAGCCTACCTATTCGGATCACCCTTGTTGGACCCGTCATAACCATGCAATGGTTCTTCTATGATACAATTAAGATATTGACCGGATTGTAAGTATGCAGTTTAATTGCTCAAGGATGTTCTTGGTTATTATTTATTCAATGAACGTGGTCTAAAATTGTTGAAAGCTCTTATCTTGACACTAGGTTTTCAATTGTAGAATGCTGATCTATTTCATGGAGTACACCAAACTTGATAACACACTATGTAATCATATAATTGCCTAGTTATCTTGTAGAGTGGAGCACAGGCATAGGTGAAAAAAATCATGGCAGTGGTATTAAAATTAGGAAAAAGTTCACTTTACTCCCCTAAAGTTTAGCGTTCGACTGGTTAACCCCATGATGTTTTATTTGGTCTATTGAACCCCCTGAAGTTTCAATACCGGATCACTTCACCCCGTAAGGACGGTTTTGAGAGTGGTTTTGCCACCGTGGCAGCCACATGATCCGGTTTTGCCACTGTGGCAGCGACTTCATTTCTCAATATTGCAAAGCCCCTCCGATTTTGCCACATTATCATGTCCTCTGTTATGAATAGCGCTTGTGTTCATCATGAGACCAATAGGCCAATATATATACAAGTACATGTATAATATATATGCAGGTAACCCCTCATACAACAGGGAAAATACACAGATAATAGTACACATCTAACACCCCCATCAAACTTATGGTGGATCAACAATATGAAATTTGGAGAGATAAAAGCTGTGCTGGGTTCTGGTCTGTGCCTTTGTGAATAAGTCTGTCAACGGAAGCTCGAAAGGCATATACTGAAGAGCAACAACACGGCCCTACACCTGTGTCCGCATGTAGGGAGCATCAATACCAATATGCTTTGTAAACTCATGCTTCATTGGATCTTTAGCAATGCTAATAACACCTGTACTGTCAGACAAAAGAGGATTTGTTGTAGAAACAGAAACACCAAAATCCTCAAGTAACCACCGTAGCCAAGTAACCTCGCGGTCAACAAAGCCATAGCTTGCAACTCAGCTTCAGCACTCGAACGAGAAACCGCTGTCTGCTTCTTAGTCTTCCAAGCAATGAGAGAACTACCAAGAAAAACAAAATAGGCAGAGAGACCGACAATCAGAGTGATCACTAGCCCAGGTGGCATCAGAATATGCCTGGAGCTGTAAAGAGCTGGAGCAAGGAAAAAAGAGACGAGTGATGGTTCTACGAAGATATCGTAGAACACGAAGAAGATGACTATAGTGGAGCTGATAGGAGCAGAAACAAACTAACTCAAGATATGTGCAAGGTATGAAATGTCAGGACAAGTGATACCCAGATAAACAATACTCCCAATAAGGTGACGATAGCGAGTAGGATCGATAAGAGGCTCACCATCAGTGGACCGAAAATGAACATTAAGCTCCATGGGAGTCTCAGCTATGCGCTGATCATTAAGAGAAGCACGATCAAGAAGATCCTGGATATATTTTTCTTGGGACAGGTAGAAGCACTTAGGCGTAGAAATAACCTCAACCCCAAGAAAGTAGCGAAGAGGACCCAGATCAGATATGAGAAACTGCTCACTAAAATGCTCCTTGACAAAAGTGATGTACTGATAATCATCTCCAGTAATGATCATATCATCAACATATAAAAAAAGAAATGTCCGACCGCGAGGCGGAGTGTGAATAAAAATAGCAGGATCATGAGCACTGGCAGAAAAACCAGCCGCAATGATAGGAGTAACACGCGCGGGAAGAGGGACAAGATCCCACTTGCTAGTACGCTCAAAGGCAGCAATCTCCTTTGCCATCGCATGCTGCGACTCCTGATGAACAACAGCATCACGATAAGAGGTCCGTTCGGCAAGAGCAGTAACAGCAAAACCAAAGCACGCAGGAGGCCAAATAGACTGACGATCATGAAGAGCGTATTGAGGAGGAGAGGCCAAAGAAGATGACCCATCAGAAGAATCCTCAACTTGCGGACAACGAGTGTAGTAGAGGGAATAAGAAGGAACAAAGCCAGGAGGAACCTCTGGAGAGGGTATCAGTGGCGAAGGAGGCGCTGGCGGTGAAGGAGCCGTTGACAGGGAAGGAGGCACAGGAGGGACCAAAGGCTGTAGTGGAGGTGTGGTGGCTATGGAGTTGGTAGGAAAAATCAGAAAAGAAAGTGGCTCGACCAGAGATGCCGGAGTGCTGGAAGGAGAAGGACGAGGGTAGAAAGGACGAGACTCATTAAAAGTGATGTCCCGAGAAATCCTCATCCGTCGGCCAACAGGATCTTAACAACGATATCCCTTATGCTCATGGCTATAGCCCAGAAAAACACCCTAGATGAACTGAGTGGTCAGCTTGGTGCACTCACGAGGTGCAAGAAGAACATAGCACGCACACCTAAAGAGGCGAAGGCCAAAATAATTATGAGTCTTGCCACAGAGACATTCAACTGGGATCCCTCCCTGAAGAGCAGAAGAGGGCTGAATATTGATCAGGAAAGTGGCAGTAGAAACAGCCTTAGCCCAGAAATATGGTGGAACAGCAGAAGCAAGCATAAGAGCACGGGCTGTCTCAAGAAGATGATGCTTTCGTTCAGCCATACCGTTCTGGACATGAACACTAGGGCAAGAAAACTAAGAGAGTTTGTCCTGCTCAGCAAGAAAACTATGAAGAACTCCTGACAAGTACTCCCCAGCAGAATCAGCACAAAAAACACAAATAGGCGAGTCGAACTGAGTACGGATCATGGTGGCAAAATTCTTGTAAATAGATAGAACCTCACTACGAGATGACATAAAGTATATCCATATGTGTCGAGAAAAGTCATCAATAAAAATTATATAATATCGATGACCTACTTTCAAAACGAAAGGAGCCGGACCCCATACATCAGAATGAACAAGATCAAAAGAACGCTATGACACTGACTCACTGGAAGGATAGAGGAGTTGTAGCTGTTTACCAAGCTTACAATCCTGACAATTTATTAGAGAAGCATCATCAGACACAGACCCTAAAAGACCACAACGAACTAAAGAAGATAGACGCGACCCGCAAAGATGTCCTAAACGATGATGCCACTGAGCAAAAGATGCAGTGGAGGATGCAGCAGAAGCGGTGGTGGAGGTGACAAAACTAACGGGGGCAACAGAAGAAAAATGAAGCTAGTCAAGCTCCTAGAGACGCCATGAGTCACAACGGCGAGGGCCAGTACCAACTAGAGTCCCCGTGTGTCGATCCCGAACACAACAAGAATCAAAATCGATAGTAACATGACAACCATGATCAGTGAGCTGACTGGCAGATATGAGCTGTATGGTTAGTTTGGGAACATAAGAAACAGCAGGAACATGAAAAGAGAAATTCGAAAGAGTACCTCGTCCTGCAACATAAAGAGAGGTACTATCTGCTGTCTGAACAGTGATAGGAGCAGCTAAAGGATCAATGGAAGTGAGATTGGTGGAATCAGATGTCATATGAAAGGAAGCACGAGAGTTAAGAATCTAAGGTGATATACCTGAGGAGGATGAAGTAGAAGGTGATCTCTCACTAGAAGACTGTGCAGCAGAACCAGTAGAACCGGGCGGTGCAAAGGCAGCTATGCGACGCAACAGTGTGAGAAGCTCCTGAGTATCAGAAGCGCCAAAGCTTCTCGGAGAGGAGGAACCGTCAGTGCCCTTTGGAGGACGGCCACCACAACGTAAATCCTTCTTCTTCCTGTAGCAGAACTGCTCCACATGTCCATCCTTGTTATAATAGGTGCAGTGGAGTCCCCTACCAACAGTAGAAGTCACTGGTGATGGAGTTGCTAGAGACATAGTGGGTGTAGAAGCTGGAGGAGCTGCCAAAATCAAAGGAAACGACGGTGACAGCAGTAGACCCACAGCACGAACAGATGCAAGGGCCACCAACAAAGTCACACGAGGGTGGCGCGCCAGCAACTGAGCACGAGCTTGTTCATACTCAGCCTGAAGGTGTGTTAAGAGGTCGTAGATGTGACTAAGCTCTAGGTGAGACTGCTGATGCTAACAACATTGATAAGTGTGGCAAACATCCGGTCCCAAAGAGTCAATCTGACACCATACTGCGGACAATTGGGCATAGAACTCGTCTATAGTGGCATCTCATTGCTGCAATGACTGCTCCTGACACACAATAACAAGATACAAGGAATCACCAGACGGCTCGTAGCGGTTGCGCAGATGCGCCCACATCAACTGTGCTGAAGCCAAGCCAACCACATCCCCAGTGAGATGCACTTCCATGCTAGGAACCAGAATAGCAGAGGCACGGGCATCCTCATCAATCCATGTCTTGTAGGCAGCATACTGAGTCTGAAAAGTCTCCATGGCATCCTCAAAAACATCAGATGCCTCTTTACGAGTGTCTTCGGAAGCATCATTTGGGAGCACGAGCTCAACAGGTGGAACAGGTCGAGGTGGACAAGGCAGCTCACCAGTGAGAAAATCCCAAAGACGCTGGCTACGCATGTGGAGGCGCATGTGCTGAAACCAGTCCCGATAACTGAGACCATCGAAGATCACTGGGCAATGAGGAATAGAAACACTTTTGAAGAGGACGACATTTTTTTACTTGAACCAAATACTTCTTAACCAAACCGTATCAGAAAGAGAGGGTCGGCCCCGAGCGACTCCTTCCTCGGCTTACTCACAACGGAAGACGAAGCTGCGACTCTGGATCATGAGTCTGCCGCACGACGGAAGACAAAGCAGCGGAAGACGAAGCGGCAACTCTGGATCAGGAGGCGGCCTCACAGCAGAAGAGGAGGCAGCCTCACTCCGGATCGAGGCAACGCCGGGCGAAGAGAAGTCCAGCAGATCCGACGCCAATCGGGACGACGAATCAAGGCACCGATCGGGGCAACGCTCCTATAGCAGCAGGCTTGGGTGCGCTCTGGGCGACGCGAAGCAAAATCGCAAGGCAGGAGGGCTCGGGCAGCAGCAGCGTGAAGAAGCGCAGATCCGGCGACGGGCGGCCCGGATCCGCCAGCGGCGCCTGGGATCCGGCAACGGAAGACTGGCGACAGCATGAAGCCGACGCAGAGCTCGCACGAGTGGGCGACAGCGGCGGTAGAAAAAACAGAGGACACGAAGGAGGGTGGCGACAGCGGCGATGGCCGGCGGCAACAGTAAAACCCTAACCCTAGCCTTGTTCTGATACCTTGTTATGAATAGCTCTTGTATTCATCATGAGGCCAATGGGCCAATATATATACAAGTACAGGTATAACATATATGCAGGTAACCCCGTATACAACAACATGGAAAATACACGTGTAATAGTACACATCTAACATCCTCTTCCTATCGCTCTGTACATAGAGAATTTAGGCAGCAACGGAGGCTAGATAGGAGAACTGCGAAGGAGGGGTGGCAAGGTCCCGGGAATGGGGAAAATGGATTGCTTGAGACGATGTAGATCATATGGTGGTGGTGGTTCGGGGAGTGGGACAGCGAGGAGGTGCCGGTGGCAAGTGGCGAGGGGAAGCTCTGGTAAGTTAATTGGACGGAAGCTCCTTGTAGACGACGAACGGTGATTGCGAAACCCAAACGGAGGCGGGGGAGAAGAAACTCGATTGCTGACCCCTGTGAGGAAAATAATCAAATTAATATAGGGGATTGGATTAGAAGATGGTGGAACACAAAGTGACGCAAACGAGCGTCGAGGTAGCTCACCGATTCGAGAGCTCAAGCTTCGGTGCCCGGCGGTAATGGCGGCTTGGTTCGACCACGGCTTGGGGCTTCACGTGGGTGGGTAGGCGGGCCGATGTCCTCATCGTGCCCAACTTGCATGTGTTCTGCAACACTCTACTCGTCGTGCCCAACCTGCACACGTTGCGCGAGCGCTATCCTCATCGCATAGGCTCCACTTGCCGCGCGCATGCGTTCTCTATTCGCCGTACCGCACAAGCTCCGCCTGCGTGCGTTCACTGCGATGGCCACTCTGCCTTTTCCTGTGCCCTCTCCTCGTCAGTCGACAAACACCCCTCTAAGGCGTCGCCTCTGCAAGCGTGCGTTGGGAGAGAGATGATGATGATGATGAAGTACGCCCATGTGTGATGCCATATGGCAAAACCGAATGATGTGGCTGCCATTGTGGCAAAACCACTATCAATACCGTCTTTAGGGGGTGAAGTAATCCGGTATTGGAACTTCAAGGGGTTAAATGGACCAAACAAAACTTTAGGGGGGTTAACCAGACAAACGCAAAACTGCAGGGGAGTAAAGTTGACTTTTCCTTAAATTATAACAAGATGAATGTGTTTAAATGAAGAAATTGAATGTAATATAATAAAGATTGTAGGCAGATGTTTATTTTTCCTACATATGAACACTGTTTTCTAGTACGTTTAGCCATGTCACAATCATGGTGACAAAGAAATCCATGTTGCCTTCATACAACTGTTATTTCAATGGTACCGTGTTGAGTCTTGCTTCCAATGTCCACTGATGCTAAAATTGTTCTGAAGGCTTCTCTTGTGGAAATTGTGAGCACAGGCATGTTTATCTATGCATTTGATTCTGTTGATAACAACAAACAAATAATTCACTGTTTTCTTTGTAGTTTTCGTAACTGGTACTTATGTGGCACTGCCTTGGCTTTTTTTTATAAAAAAAATGCGATTGTCTTTGCAATGATGTTTTGACTTTACATTAATAGTTAATGCCCATCTATGTTAAAATTTACATGAAAACATAATATTTCATTTCGTATTTGTGTAGATTCCTGGTAGATTTATTGTGTATAGTTGTGACGAGTGTCGATCTGTTTATTTCAGGCCAACGAGTGGAGGGCTTCCTCGTGAACTGGAGGAAGTTAACATATAATCTAACTAGATTTCCAAAAGTTAATTGATACATTTTGGGTACCACACTGAAGCATTTTGCACACGGTTCTGACTGATTATGGGAAGAGTATGATTGATATTTTCAGGGAACAACCAACTGAGCCAAATACATTACGTACAAGATTTCTGTAATTGCGTATGAATGATATCTATCTCACATTGTACGTTCTACACACATCTTAAACAACCAATAAACTTCAGCAACCCTGAAGTTACAGCCGTTTTGGCCAGGTGGTGTTACTGTTGTATTCAGGACGCTTTGTACTAGCTCCATTTTGAAGATTGTTGTATGAGAAAATGCACTTCTATCATGTATAAACACGATCTCCCGCTGTAAATAATCTTTTGAAGAATGAAAACTGAAGTCCTAAAATTCTGTGTCATGTTACTTTTCTTGATTTTTTTATCAAATGGTTGATTCTTCCTGTAGGGATTCATCTTACAGTTACATGGTAGTTGTGTGCAGCAGCAATGGTAATAGTTTCCTTGCAGCTCACAAGTAGCCTTATACAGTATTTTTGGACCAAACTTTCGCTCACTCACTGCAACAGCAATATTCTTGATCCAGTACATGAATACTTACAAATACAATATTGCCAAAAGAAAAAAAAAGAAATAAGATGTGGAAGAAAGACAGTCCCATTTTCTTATTACAAAGACAGTCCCATTTTCTTATTACAGTGATAGGAATCAGATAGATTACAATCTTGAGTTTTAAAAAGGGCGCCATAAAAGACGCTATTCTGAAAGCTGGAATGGAAATCTTCAGCTGCAGGGAGGTCTCCCAGCGGTAGATACTACTGCGGGATCTTCACATCCGGGTTGCGCATCGGCTTGAGCCACATGTCAGCCATCACCCTCGACGACATGCTCCACAGCGCGTCGTGCCCAGCCTTTGCCGCCGCCGCCCGCCCCTTCCTGCCGGCCTTGCCCAGCCCGTACGCGACAAGCCAGTGCATCGCCGTGAACCGCTGCTTCTCGCCGTCCCACACGTTACGCCGGTCGGCGGACCTCAACCGCAGGCCCCCGACGTGCATGTTCGCCACCTTGAACCTCGGCTCGTCGTCCTCGCCACCACCGGTTCGTCCGGCCTGAATGATCACGATGGACGGCGCGCCGACCGCCTCGTACCGGCGCAAGGGATCCCTCAGCTGCACCACCACCAGCATGGTCACCGCGTCCGCGCCAATGCTGGCGCTCGCCCACTCCTCCGGTGGCACGGCGGTGTCCAGGAGGTGCCCGGCGCTCGGCTTCTCGTTGACGGGGACGTCGAATGGGGCCTGCTCGTCGGCCATGTCGGCCTGGACCCTGAGCGCCTCGATGGTCGTCGTCTCTATCTTCTGCAGCGAGAACGCTAGGATCTCGTCGACGGTGACCGTCGCCTCCCGGGCGTTCCAGATGCCGGTGGCGATCCTCTCCTTGCGCCCATCGCTCATTGCCGCGGACATTGTCCGGAGCAAAGAGACGGACTGAGCCGCGCTGGAGCTCGCGCCGAGTGATCGCCGACGCCATGCCCTCGAAGGCGATCTGCTCTGCTGTCTTGCCGACCACATCTTCCGCGGCAATGAGCACGCCCAGCTTTGCGAACAGGGCTTCGCACCCGCCTGCGCACAGCCGCTGGAACACCTCGGCGCCGCCGCCGGGAAGCTTCTGGTCGCGGAGAATGAACGGCTTGGACAGCTGCATGGCGAGCTTGGGGAACTCCTTCCTCGCCACCGGGATGTCGAACGGGTTCATCGCGGCCAAGTAGCCGCCGTCCCGGGTTTGCACGATGGGGCCGAGCCCCTTGCCGAGGTCGGAGATGTAGCAGGACGCGTCGGCGCCGGAGCCCCGCTTCGCGCCGGACTTGAGCGACGACACCTGAGGAGCGGCCGATGACTTAGCGGTCGCGTCCTTATCCTCTCCCTGCTCCAGCAGCTGCAAGAACTCTCTGGTTACTTCCTCGTCCTCGGCGTCCAGCCCTGCCGCCTCGTCCTCCTGCGGCTCCGCTGACTTGGCGGCCGCGTCCGGCACGTCGCCGAGCATCATTGACTCGAGGGCCTTGATCTGGTTGGTGATCGCCTCGAGCTCGTTGAGTCGCCACGTGTGCGCGCTGTCGTGCACCACCTCCTTGACCACCTCGTCGCCGGCTGCCGACGAAGCTTCCTCCTCCTCCTCCTCCTCCTCCTCCTCCTCCTCCTTCTCCTCCTCCTCCTCCTCCTCCTTGGCTTCTTGCTTGACGTCCTCTTCTTCTTTCGTTTCATCCTTCTGTTCTTGCCCCTCCACGCCTCTGTCGACGACGTCGAACTCCGGGAACTCCGAGTCATCGGCTTTCGCCTCCGGCTCGGGCTCCTGCTCTTTCTGCTGCTCGGAGTTGACCTGCTCCTGCTTGGCCTCGGGCACTGGACTGGGCTCGTCGAGCTTGAAGTCATCAATGCCCCTCAAGTCCGGGGACGGCGAGCCCTTCGTCAGCGTCAGTGACGGCTCCGATCGCGTCACCTTCGGGCTCGTGATGCTAAAGGACGACTTGCTCTGCTTCCGTGCAAACAAAGATGAGGACGAGGATGAGGAGCTTGTCTTGCTGACTGGCTGACTGTACAGACCGACGCCCCCGTCCTCCATGATCTGGAACGCCAGCTTGACGACGACATCGCCGCCCTTCGCCTTCCCGGCGAGCGGGAACGCCATGTCCCATTGCCGGACGCGCTCCCCTTGCTGGCTCTTGTCCGTGGACTCCTTCACGAGAAGGCTCAAATCCACGGCGCTTCGGCCAAAGTCGAGCTCCGGAGCGTCCACGGCAACTGCAGATAGGAGGAACGGCCGGGGCTCGAACTTGATCGGCTTACCCGTGCCGGCGCCGCCGCTGCAGTAGAGATGGCACCGGACGAAGAGCGTCTCCTCGAAGTCGACTGCGCCCTGCTGCACGCGGGACGGCGTGGTCTGCACGGCGCCATCGCGCGTCTCCTTCTTGCGCACTGCCACCGCGAGGCGCAGCCCGTTCATGGACGGCGGCAGGCCCTGCGCCGCTACCACCTCCACCGAGAAGAGACAACCCAGCCGGTTCATGCCGATGTGCGACAGCACGCGTATCGGCTTCCAGCCCCATATCCCCTTCTTCTCGCCGCCCGCGGCCGGCGCCGTGGTCACCGCAGCGAAGCTCTGGCTCTTGGATGGCGCCGCGCCCACGCGGCGGAGCCCCGCGTCGTCGTCGTCGTCGTCGTTCTCGTTCTTATCCAGCTTAGGCCTCGATCGGAACGGCGACAACGACATGCGCCGGGACCGCGGGCGCTCCTCGGCCCGCATGGCATCGGCGCCACCGCCATTGGCATCACCGGCCGAGCGAGGGAGCGCGAGGGAGGCGTGGCGGCGGTTGGTGTGCGCCTGGTACAGTGTGTGGCTGAGCGCGTCGAGCTCCTGGAGGGTTTGCTCGTTGGACTTGCCGTCGTCGGCCATGGCTGAAGCTGCAGTAGTGCCCGACCTCACCGGCAGCTAGCCAAGCTAGTAGTGGCTCGTGAAGAAGCAAGTAAAGGCCGTGGCGAACAGAGAGTGGATAAGAGGGGGAGAGGAGGGGGATGGTGAAGTGTATGGTGTGGGACGGGAGGGCGCTGATGGCGCCATGGTTGGCGACAGTTTTGGCGCGAATTGGAGGGAGCGAATGGAGGAGGAGGAGATACGGGCAGCTTGTGTTGTTCGTGCGGTCGTTGGTTTGGTGCCAAAGGAGGTCTCGGTGGTGGTACGGATTACCGGAATGGATAATTCGACTCCTGAATTGTTGAGGAACCGTCAAGTCAGGTCCGGCATTACCGACAAAGAATCGTAGAACAATGCATGAACACGCAGAATAAGAGATTGAACACGAGAGATGTAGGGACGTCTTGCTTCTCTTTATTCTTTCATCAATCCATCATCGTTTACAATGAATACGTGGCTCACCACCTTGGGCGGGACTCAGGTCAGGCCCGTTCTTAACACTCCCCTTGGGCACTCATCCTTCATGTCCATGTCTCATCAAAACTCCATAAAAACCCAGTGGGAAAAATTTGGAGAAAAGTACATGAATCATGTTACTCATTATCTTTGCACGAATTGCCTCATTAAAAACCTTAGCCGAGAAACTTGGAGAAAACTCGTCAAGGAAAAAGAGTACAATCCACCCAATTTCATTTATTCTCAGGATTTACCTTTTGGGTACTCGATCTTCGTGATCAAGCTTTAGTAATGAGTTTGTGAAGATTCTCCCCAGATCTGCACTTCTCTAAGTCTCATCATTCTAATTCCACGTATGCACCTTTCAAAGCTAGATCTTTGGAAGTGACTTAGTGAATAAATCGCAAGATTATCACATGACTTAGTATGCGGTGCTTTGATTACGTTCATCTTTTGCAATTCACGAGCATAGAAGAACTTGGGGTTGATATGCCTTGTGAGAGGATACTTCACATAACCCATATGTACTTATGCAACACAAGTCGCATTTATCTTCATAGATAATAGTGGGGTTAGTGCGGCATTCAATCCACATGATTCTTTGGATGTGGTGAATCATCCGCGAAGCCAAGCACATTCTCGTGAGGCCTCATACTGATGCTATCATTTCCGAGTGGTTCGTCAAGTCGGTACAAGACTCGCTTAGGCGTTTTCCATGGAATTGTAGTTCCACCACATAGGAGTTCATAGCTTTGTTTGCAATTTGGTGTATCGGATCCTACAAGTACCCAGTCATCAGTATTGCCATTCATAGTTAAGTCTTGGTTCTTTAGTAGAAACAGACTAAATTCTTTGCTTCTTTGGAGGTATTGAAAGATGTCCTTCATTCTCTACCAATGCCTTTGGTAGGTTACGTACTATACCTTGCTAATAGGTTCACGGCAAATGCAATATCCGTTCTAGTACAGTTTGCTAAATACATTAGTGCTTCTATTGCACTTGGTGTAGAATTCGGTCCCAGGACTTCCTCCTCTTCTTTAGGTGCATGCGGGTCTTTGTCTTGCTGCAAAGATCTCCGACCATTGGCACTTTCAAAGGGTATGCCTTCGCAAAGTCGAACCTTTCTAACACCTTCGAGTGTAGGTGGTGATGCACTAATATCCCTTGAGGGCATGCTCAAGCCGCAAGCCTAAGCAATATTTGGTTTTACCCAAACCTTTCTTTTCGTAAAGCTTGCTTTCTTAATATCCTTGGGTTCGATGATATTGATTATCTTCATACACCGAGATTATACAAAAACCATTCAGGATCGTCGTATAAATACACGAGATTATTCTCGTTGTTCGTGTAGCCTTTCTTGCATAGAAAGTCGCCTGCGATTATACCACATTCTCGCTGATTGCTTAAGTTCGTACAATGACTTTCTCGAGTTTCACATCGTACATATTTCTATTTGCTCTGTTTTGGTTGGACGGTGATACATTCGGTATCTTCATATAAATGTCGAATCCAATATTTCATAAAGGTATCTTGGTACCCATCCATCAATTTCACTTCTAACTTCAAGTTCACCGCCATTGAGATAAATATTTAAAGGAGTTCCGCCATGACCGGGAATAGGTTTCTTCATAATCATCTTACGGATGTCCAATGAAAACTTGTACAACGAGCCTTGCTTCTTTTCATTTCTCTTTCGAACAAATACCCACTTATACCCTTCGGGTGCACAAGGGAGGCGTGCGACTTACTGCCCAAACGTCTTTTTTATTTGGAGAGAATAATTGAGTTTCTATTGCCTTCTCCCAATCTTCTTAATCGATATTTTCTTTCATTGTTGAGCGATGCGGGCTCTAAATCAAGATTGATGATTGCGACAAGTTTCTTTGCAAAGTAAATGTCGACCTTGGTCGTTGTCATATTCAAAGATTCTCCCAGGTCATAAAGTTTATAGCTATTTCTTCAAAGGGCGATTCTTCTAATGCTTTACTTGCTCACCTCGCTTCCAATTGCGGGCAAGTCCCTTTAGTTTTTCAGCTCCGATGTGTGCGCACACATCCATACTGATGTCTCCCTTCATGGGGATGTTCAATTCTGGTATGCCTTTTCTGAAGGTTCCATACCGATGCAGTCTCAAGCGGCTCCCTTACAGTTCGGGCACTTCGGTGATCGGTGTGTCAAGTCCTTCTTATCCTTTTCACGGCGTCCCGGTTGCCAGTTCGAGGGACCGGAGTTCTCGTCCTTTATTCTGAGGCCTCTGGACGGAATTAGGGATACCTTCATTGGTATTTCAACCCTCTCCGGTGCATTGCTTGCAGGCAAATGCAACTTGGTCACGCTCTTCAAATCATTAAAGTGATCTGGCAATTGATTCGCTAATGCTTGCAAATCAATTATCTTCTGGACTTCAATTGTCTTCTAGACTTCAATTATCTTCTGGACTTCTCTATTTGCTTCACTAGTGTGCGGGTCATATGCATAGATTTCAATTATCTTCTGGACTTCAAATGTCTTCTAGACTTCAATTATTTCCCGACATTATTATCAAGGGTTGATTTCCTCCCCCTAATGACGGGAAACTAATCTCATCTATTGTACTATCAGCGAATCGGGCATTATGCAAATCTCCAGTCATAGGGTCCAAATACTTGATTATGGATGTTGTCTCATAACCAACGTATATCCCAGACTTTCGGAGGAGACCCATTGCAGTTCGCTGCGGTGGTGGTATAGGTATATAACCCTTGCAACCAAAACTGCGAAGATGAGAAGTTTTCGATGCTAACCCTTACGCTAGTTGCATAGGTGGATGGATGTTATAGGTGACGGTCTAAAATTGATGAGAGTTCTTTGCGGGCGGAATGCGTGTCCGAACATGTAGTTGATAAATTACAATTCTTCAAAGTTACGCTAGTCCATTCAGGTGCGAACATGCATGCATGAATGCTCAACTTTTAAGTCTCATTTTCATGCAATAATCATCAAATGCTTTGGAGTAAGTTCTCGGCGTTGTCCATTCGGTGGACTTCTCATGATGATCGGGAAAATATTTCTAATTTAATTATCTACAGATTTAGCTATGCAAAAGCATGATTTCTGTAGACAATAAACATCACGCGACCATTCCGAGGAAGCATCGATGAGCACTATGAAATACCTAAATGACCCTTACGGGGTGTATAGGACCGCAAATGTCTCCTGGATACGGTCCAGGAATGCAGGGACTTCATCCTTCGCTTTCAGAGCAAAAAGGTCTAATAATTAATTTCCCGGTGGCACATGCGGGGCACACAAAATCTTCCTGATTCGGGAAATTCTTTTTATTCATATTATGTCCCTGTGAATTGTTAATTATATCTCTCATTATCCTAAGACCTAGGCGGCATAATCTATCATGCCAGAGATAGAAAAGTTCAGAGCTTCTAAATTCGATTTTCAAGGCGTATAAAGGTCGCAGTGCCTTAAAATTAGTGTAGTATAGCCCGATTTCATATGAAGGAAGACATTCTAATGCTATTTTTCACTTTCTTCACACTTTGTAATGAGCGGTATTACGCACCATACTCTTCATCAGTCTCTACACGGAAACTGTTAGCGCAAATACCCTTGAGAGTTCTAGTCGATTCTGGGTACAACAAGTCTTCTTCAATGACCAAAGTTGTGCCCATTGGGAGTATAATTGTGGCCCTTCCTAAGCCTATTATACAAGTATCATTTGCTGCGATTGTCGTAAGACTATCGGCATTCTTGCTAATTGGTGGAAAAATTTCCATTTCTCTTAGGATGGTTTTCATTGTCTTTGCTACATGCTAAGCACACTTCCTCCATAGGGCACCACACGCGTTCCAATATAATGTACTTTATTAATATGTAGCGAAAGCAAGCAACACATAAATAAAATACTTGGATATCGAGCGTAACTTGCCATTATAAGGACGGAAAATAAGTCTTTGGGACTCATAATAAGAATTTAATGCTTTGCTCTCCTAGAGCTTGCAACCATTATTCAATAATTCAAAATTCTGCTTTAATTACAAACTGCAAGTTTCTATAAAAGATCCAAGTGCACTGCGTGCACTAGATCGAATGGGCGAAGTATTCAGAACCGCCTCAATCGCTCCATGGCGATCTTTTCCTCTTAGGCAACTACGGCTGCGGCCGCTGCGATGTCCAAAGGAGGGGTGATGGGGGCTGCTACTGGGCTGTTCACATTCATAAGTGCAGGTAATGGATGTGAATCCTCTGTGCCCTTCTTGTTCCTCTCATTCGTGAGAGGCTTCATCACCTTGTAACTGCTAGCAGTGGCTTCATGACCAACATTTCTACTAGGTGGTTGCGAGATGAAGTTCTTTCTTAGAATATCATCTTGAGTTTCTGTAACTTGCATGATGTCAATTAATTCGGCATACTTCATGTAGCCGTCTTGACGATAGTTGCTTGCGGATTGCACCGCGTTCGGGTGAAAGGTAGAGAGTCTTCTCAATCTTATGCTCATCCGTGATTACATTACCACAGAATTGAAGACTGTTATAAATTCTGTACAAATTCTGACCATGCTGGGTCAGTACTTTGAACTACTAGTTCGTGATGCTAGTCATCTTCATACAAAAGTTCATAAGATTGCTGCTAGTTATCTGCATAAAATGGTTGCAAAATTCTCATAATGGTTATCGAACTCCAGGTTCGTATTCCCGTATTTTCTATGCATTTTTCATGATTTACTGCTATTTTCAGTGATTAAAAGCAATATAAACAATTACGAGATAATCAAAACAAGAATCTGAAAATAAATTGCATAAAAATAATAATAACAAGAATAAACATGCTTCAAAAGTTCAAAATATGCAAAAATTTGGATTCCCGAGGCCATTTTTTGCTGGAAAAATGATTTTCGGTAAATTCTACAACTTTCAGGGGGTAACACGCAAAATTTCATTACAGAGAAAAATTTACGCGTAATATCCAAATTTCTGAGGGGTTATTCTGCAATATTTCCAAATCATAAAGAATTTCGTAATTTTCAAAACTACGAGGGCTTTCATGCAAAATTTCCTCACCCACGTAATTATCCTTGTAATTTTCGAATTACGAGGTCTCTTTTGCAAATTCTCCTTTTCTTTTTAGTTTATCCCCCTTTTTTCAGGATTTTCATCCGGCCATGCCCCAATGGGCCGGTCATTTCTTTCTTGTTTTGGCCCGTGCCCTTCCTTTCTTTTCGTTTGGCCCAAGACTTCACAGTCGGCCTTTATTGGGCCTATGCTGCGAAGCCGTAGGGACCTTAGGGTTTCCCTTCCCCATTTTCAAGGAGGGCGGCGGGCTCACACAGGTGGGAGGCGGCGGCGAGCATGCGAGGCAGCGTGGGGCGCTTGGCGGCGGCTCGGCCGGGTAAGACACGCGACGGGCGTGAGCGGCCGGTTCAACGGCAGTGACTCCGGGCCACGGGTGCGCGACTACAGCGCGCGCGGCACCGAGGCCCGAGTGGCGGTCGGCGCGCTCCCAAAACCCGAGCGGCCGGCCGTCGCCTTGGCGGCAGGCTGCGCGGTGGTCGATTCGAGCAATGGCGAGGAGGTTTCATGGGCGTCCGGCGGCTCCTAGCCGCGTCGTGCAAGGCGGCTACGGGCCGGCCTTCAAGTCGTGCGGCGCCGACAGTGGCTTCCGCGGCCTCATGCGGCGAGGTGGCGGCGGTTCCAAGGGAGGGCTCCGGCGACGCATGTCCGGCAGGACCGGAGGTGGCCTTCTGGCGGTGAGGTGGCGCAAACCCTTCAAGCTTAGGGATGCGGCCGTGCGGCTGGGGCGGCGACTCTTGCAACCGGCGCGGGTGGCCATGTGAGGCTACGCCGCTACATGCGAACGTGCAGGCTTCGGGTGGCTTCTAGCCGGCCATGGCGGTGGGGTAGGCCACGCTTCAACAAGCCCAGATGGAGGCGGTGATCCCATGGCCGGGCGGTGCGGCCGCCGCCGGCGGCGTGGCGGCGTCACGGGTGGCCGTGCAATGTGGCGTGCCATGCGGTCGATAGCAAGTTAGCGTCGTGCGGCTCTACAGGCCGTCGGCGCCCCACACCACTTTTTTGTTCATGTATGCGATGCAATTCGATAGAATGTAGTGCAAAGTGCAATTAACATCGGTTCTTTCATGCAAACACCGATCGGTTTTGCTTGGCGACTTCAAGTCACTCGCGGTAGGTTAGAACATTTGCAATTTCAATCTACGGTACAATCGACATCCGCTCTTTCATGCAATCTGCCGATCGGCATTGTCTGGCGACTCCAAGTCGACTCGCTGACGATTAGAGCAAATTTGCACCGTGAAAAACAATCTAGAAAGCCAAATTTGCGAATTGAAAGCAATCTAGAAAAGCGATTCAATCTACGAGTGTCGTTCATCGGCGGTTACCTTTTCGATACGAGGAGAGTCGATCGTCGCGATAACGTGTTGAGGAACCGTCATTTGGCGAGTCGGTCGGCGATTACCTCGTGACAAATACAGAATCGTAAGAACAATGCATGAACACAAGAGCAGAATAAGAGATTGAACACGAGAGATGTAGGGGCGTCTTGCTTCTCTTTATTCTTTCATCAATCCATCAGTCGTTTACAATGAATAGCACTCCCTATTTATAGGCTACACCCTGCTAGGGTTTGGGATGAGGAGCCCACCTTGGGCCAGGACTCCTGGTCCTGGGCCCAGTTTCTTAACACGAATAACACAGCCGAGCTCTAAAAATGTGCGCAGGATATGTGGCAGTACACGTGGCTCACCAGATTAATAGACGTGGCCACTGATGTCGTTTTCATTCGTGTTCCAAGAAACTCATGACAGGACAAGACAATCACGCAATCCAATGATAAGTCTTAAGCTTACAGACAGTATGCCAGTTCCAATCATTCAATCAACATCAAACATAGCATATACTGATATGCTCTATATGCTGCAACCTTGCTGCATTGTAGTTGCTAGCTACAGACATGCGCTGATGTGCAGGACTGCAGGTGCAGCTTTTAAACTGAAGAAATATCAACCTAAAAACCTGGAAGTTGATAAAACAAGACCAACACAAGGCTTGGCAGTTACAGATTTATTATCTCAAGCATCTCATCAATTAGTGTACACGAACAACATATGTGTCTATTCTCTGTTTTGTCAAAAAAAAAACTTTTGATACATAGCAGTGGTGAAGAATCTGGAGATACTCAAGTAGATGCACATGTAGAAGGCTGGCACAAGATTTCAGTCCATGTGCCAGCTATTATTTGGACTTCTCTTGCTCTTCCTGGCTGCTTTCACCGCTTGTTGCCGCAAACCCCCGTCTTTCATCCGCAGATGCAGTGATGACCGGCATCCAGATATCAGCAGTGCTACTCAGAAGAGATTTCACCTCTGGATCTGACGCCATGGCAGAAGATATCATCTTGTCGACATTCTCGAGCCTTGCTGACAGTTTGTCCAACTCTGCAGCTATCTCTAACTAAAGAGAGTGTTGAACAAAGGCTAATGAGTAATGAGAATAAGTCATAGGTTCATGGAAAGGGGAACAGTTAGATGTGACATGGGTGTTGTAGTCACCTCATCAAGATGCTTGGGTGTCTGCTCTGGTACCTTAGTGACTTCTAGGCCTAGTGCTTCAATCTTAGCACGCAATTCTACTTCTTCCTGATTGCTCATGGACTCCACCTATATATTTTTGCAATTAAATACCCATTAGTTTATTGTGATTCAATCATCAAACGACAAGTGCCCCCTTATCATAAATTAATAGAACTGATCTTGAATAGTAAAAACTCAGAAATATCCTTAAAAAAAGATATAAGACAGCAAAATAAGAGCCTTAATATGATGAAGGTCCAATATGCCAAAGATAGAATCAACGAAATATACAAATTCTGACATGGCCATGGTAACAAAACAATATACATTAACATGCTATGCAAATATGTAGGATACAGCTAGAAACAGGACAGTAAATAAATAGGAGAACCGAGGTAAAACATACTCCAAACCATCATCGTACAAATAATAATAATAATAATAATAATAATGTTATTACAGAGAGGGCTAACATGCAATTAATCCCATCTGCCATATCTCACAACTTGCCATGACAGAAGTACTTAACTAAAACAGTTATCAATGGTGCAGAAATCTGCCTGCCAATGGTATCTCAATATGCATTCTTGTTGTCCCAACCATTGTTTTCATGGTTACACACCCATGCTATCTACAATCAAATAGGCATTCTGAAAAGAGGGGCACAACATTACACTGCTTGGACTAGAAATCAAAACAAAAGAGGGTATTAATTAAACCAGGGTTTCATATCATGCTCCTCCTCTCCTAGGGTAAACTATCGAATTGCTGGCACTGTTCCCGAGTTGTTTCCAAATGGATAGGGTTTTTGGCCTAAAAACGCAAAAAATAGCTAGTTTTGTCTGGTCTCTGATGAAAACAAGAGAAACAGCAAACAAACATTCTGGTCATCCCTATTTCGCTTTACTATTCCATGGAGAGAAGAAAGTGCTTATGTGGAAGAAAATTGTGACACCAGGCTACATTAGTTGCAAACTACTCAGCAAAATTTCAGGTTGATTCACCTAATTCCTGTCAGCACAAAACTGAAACCTAGCTTTAACCTTGTTTGAACCTTCTTAAGGAAATTGCATGGCATTAGCAAGGAATATGGCAGCGGTGATCCAGCAGTAACCACCGCACCACTCCACCAGAAACAGCACCAAGATTATACTTCGAACAGATGAACATGTAATTAGCAGGTTACCCACGTCAACCACAAACTAGTCATGCAGCAAAGAAGCATGCCCTTCTTTTCTTAATCATACTCCAGTGCTAATTCGTGTCCTTCAAGCTACGTGGCTGAGGTGCTATCTATCGCCACAGCCAATTGGCACCACCGAGATACCGATGGCACCTGATTGTCCAAGCCTAATGAACAACACCACCCAATAACTTAACCATTAGCAGCTTTCGGCTGGTGGAAACAATTAGGTTATATGTTCGTTCCCCTAACACGGATCCGGAAACGGAAAACTCTCGAACGACGAGACAAATTGATGCCCCGGATCGGCGGGATTACAAGGGCGGTATCACGAATCTCCCCAAATCGGCGGCAAGGAACAGCCAGATCGGGACGGTGGAGGTGTGTGTACCTGCTGGAGAAGGTCGGAGAGGAGCTGGAACAGCTGCGCGTCCGGCTTCGCCTCCTCCGCCATCAAGACTTGCCTGCTTTGCTCTCTAAAGCTTCGAGTTTTCGATTGGGAGGTCTTCTGCCCGCAGCTGTCGGCTTTCTTCGTCGCTGTTCTTGCGTGCTGCAGCGGTTGGCTTGGCAGCACCCGCGATTCGTTTAGAAGGCGTGAGGCGTCAATGCCTCAAGAGCTTTGGACCGAATTCTAGCTGGGCCGCCCAGATTAACAATCACACCATCGACCGCTACGACAATTCCGATATGTATACCCACTACGCTAGGCCGAACTTGTTTTGTGGGCCTTTAGTCTTGCCTCCGGCCCGCAGGCCGCGGCACGGCACGGTCTCGGCGGCACACGGTTCTTGCCCGCGCCGCGCGGCCGCAACTTGAGCCAGCCGCCCATGGACGCGCACGGTGCGGATGTCCGGTTGCGCCCACGGCTCGACACGTCCACCCGGCCAGGACGTGATCGAACGGGTGGGCGGTCGGTGGTGCCGAGGCCTCGAGAGCTTTGTGCACGCGCACGGCCGGCGCCACGGGCTTGCCATGGTGGGCTGGCTTCAGTTGGGTTGTGCGCGTGCATTGCCCGTGAGGAGGACCGGGCGGACGAGCGTCGAGCCCGTGCGAGACGGGACGCACGGCTGGGTTGGTTCGCGCGAGAGCCGAGAGGAGACCGTGCACACGCGGAAGCTGCCAGCCATCGCGTTGCCTAGTAGGCAGGAGTTTGTTCGCCACGAGTCAGAAAGACTGTGATGACCGGCGGATCGAGTGGGGCGTCTAAGGATTCTTTTCTTTGACTCACCGGTGAACGTGTTCCTGTTTTCTGTGTTTCTTCTTTGTTGTTCAAGTCAAAACCAAAGTTCTGTGCGGTTTAGTTTTTTTTTCCTTTTGGTATGATCGAATCGCACTATGTGTTATACAAGACCTTCCGTTTATCAACGGCTGTGATCTGGATCTTTGTTTTGCAAATTGATTAACACCTTTTTCATAAGTCAACTTATGTGGCGTCCTAGTTATCGATTCTTCTTCTACCTTTTTTAAGATAAGGTAGATAAAATTTTGTTGTTTAGTATTAGTAACTTCACGAGAACGTGGTTGTCACAGCTAGATGCATTACCTCCTGGAGAGAGATTCATACAAGACGAACCGCCTTGGCGCAATATTTTAAAGTAAATACATCGAATAAGCATCTTTTATACAGCAGGCGGGGTTAATTAACACATTTTTTCATAAACTTAACTTACATGGTAATTAATAACTTACTTCACTTCACTTGGCTAGAGTTATGAATTGATTCGCGGCATCAATCCTCTTCCAACCAGACTTAGATTCAGTCTGTATATTCCTTCTTAGTTCCACTCTTACCTCGCTGGTTGAACCAAAGGAAAGGGAACTAGAAACATGAAGTAATTACTCTGTTAAACATTCTCAAAACAGATCGGTAGGATGAAGCAGAAAGGCCAAGTGAAGCAAGTCAAAACCGTGGTTGTGCTCATGCCGCACTGACAAATTTGATAGGCGAGGAACAACCTCACCTCGGGAGGCATGGAACGACTGATTGCATGGAGGTCTGATCCGCTGCTAGAAGGTATGGGGCGCGGCGTAAGCTTGGGTAGGGGCATGCGTCGTGGGCAGCTGGGCGTTCCTCTGTTTCTTTCGTCTTTCCCCCTTCCTGAGAAAGAGCTCGATGGAGAAGATGGCTAGTTCTGGGTTGTTTAAATCTTACCCGTTCGCTCCAAACGAAGGGTCGAGATTGAACAACGGCAGAGTGCCGTAGATACAGCAAACAGCAGGGAATACGATTCCGAACCTACCCAACCCGAGCCCGAAGCATAGTTATAAAACTCGGATCGGACCGACGATTAAACCAAAAAATCCAGACCGAGAGGTTTTGTCGGACTGAGCACACTCGTGAGACCGGAGATGCAATTAACCCAGAAAAATCCGATCGACCCGGCTGGGTTTTCATCGAACCTGCCGATCCGGCGGTTTACTTGACTCAGCAGGGTTTGCTCATGAGGAAAATTTTCAAGAAGCCCCTCAAATGAAAGAGATTTTCAAGACAAAACTGAAGAGCATGTTCATACTTTGGATACTGCCAGGTTTTAGTAGGAATCCTCTTGTGAAATTGGCAGCTGCATATAAATAATTTTCATATTTCTCACTTTCACTCCGGTTTGTGGCTCCTCTCCATTCTATGCTCAACTTCACCTCTATCCGCAAGATATGATGCATTTCCCTACTTATTTGCTTTGCTTGTCTCTACTCTGGTCTTTGTTAAGATGTAAGCGTTATATTTTTACCTTTCTATTTTCTAATCAAAGTAATATATAGTTAGATCTAATACATATATAGTAAGATGTAAGTTGGCAATTCATGTATTAAACCAAACATGTAGTGCATCTGGATATGAGAGGAATTAGAGCATATTTAACATATCCATTCAAAGAAGTAAAATAGACTAGAACACAACTGTTTGAAGGTGGCATATCTTGTGCACATATCCCATTTGGTGGACATGTGCACATGGAACATCCCAGCCATTCCTTCCGAATCATGTGCAACATCCCAGCCATTCCTTCCAAATCCCACGGCCTCAGCCCCCAGCTACACTTCACGATTTGCGGAAAACCCCCTGGCGCATACCTCCTTCTTCCTTCCGAGCCCTCGCATCCCCCCATTCTCCTGCACAAGCATAGCTAGGGTTGGTCCTCCACCCGCACGCCCCCTGCGTTGGGCCTGCACCGAGCCCTCCGCACCAAGCCAGAGCCCTAGGCCGCCGCCCTGTCCTGCACCTCCCTGCGTCGAACCCTCCTGCACCTCCCCCTGCGCCTCCGCCCTCGCGCCTCCCTCTACGCCGCCGCCTCCCGCGCCTCCCCCTGCGCCTCCGCCCCCGCGCCTCCCGCGTACGCTGAGCTGACGCCCCGCCCCTCTGTTCTCTAGACCATCTTGCGCGATGGCGAGGCCCTGTGTGAGGTAAGCACTCGAATCATACTTGTGCTTTCTTGATTTTTCCAGTTCAGCTGAGAGATTGTCAGAGAGAAGGATTTGTGATATGTGCTTGATTTTCTGGTTGATTTTCCGGTTGGGAGGCAGTGCAGTTTTGGCGGTACTAAGTTGATAGAGAAGAAGGAAGTGTCATTGCAAAGAATGTCATTTAAATGTGTTTGTGAATTGTACTGTGTCATATATCCGTGAACTGTAATTCGTCATGTAGTATTGACGGACAAATAATGTATGATTTCAAATCTTGTATGAGTGATTTAGTGTTGTATGGATGATCCAAATGTATGTGCATGTTTTGTGTTGTATGTGTGAACTACAAATCACGGCACTGCATGTTTTGCAAGAAGCACTGCCTGTTTTGTGTGGCTGATGAATGCAAAAATAGTTATGGCATGGAACTAACTTAGAACTGTATGCATTGAGACACATCTGTGCCATCATTTCTCACTACCCAGAATCTGCTGTCCCTTTGGGTGCTCTGTGCTCCTTGCCCAGAGTATTGTGAAGGCATGCATTGAATTGCTCTGTGCTGTCTCAATTCTCACTGTGTAACTGGTTAAATGTTCCTTTGGTTGCTAAGCCAAATGTATGTGCATGGAGGTAACATATTCAATAACTGGAGATGAGCCAAATGTATGTGCATGGAGGCAATGGAAGTGAGATTGAGATAAAACTCAGCCGAGCAATGGCGGAGCTAGGATTTTAACGATGGGAGTGCGAACTTAAGACACATCCGTTCCAACACAAGTTCAAATGACATAGTATATAAGTTCAAATGTATCAAATTATATATTTGCACTATATTCAACATTACAAAATATTTTAGAAAATTACTTAATTATAACTTAATACAGTGTTCCTTTATGCTTTGAAAGCGATTGATGCATCATCACTAACTTCTAGAAAAAATTCACGCTCAATGTACGTAACTAAACAATCATTCAAGTATTATTCACCTATACTATTTTTTAGCTTGTTTTTCACATGATTCATTGTCGAAAATACCATCTCTACATTTGCGGTAGCCACAGGAAGGATCAATACCAATTTGAGCAGCAAATAAATAATTTTATAGCGATCATACTTCTTTGTCTCAACAAGTTTAATAGAAAGCTCATTGAGATTCTTCACTTCCCGAAACCTTGTATCTTGATACATGTCAGTGATAAATATATTAAGTTGCAAAGAAAGTTGGATTAAATCTGTGTTCGAGAAATCTTTAGGATAAAACTTGGCAAGTTTAAAAATTTTATTCTTGTCATATGAAGCAAATGAATCAGCAGGATGCAAAGATGCCATGCAAATGAATCAGCAGACAAGCAGCAAGGGGTATAAGGAAAGGAACGCGGAGATCAAGCCAACACTAGACCTTGAAGGAGCCTGGAGCTAAGGAGGGGAGCGGGCGGATGGGCGGTCCTTGGGGTCAAGATTCGACGGGCGCGTCCGGTCATCGGCGCGTCGAGGCCGAGATCATCAGCGTAGAAGCCAGAAGCGGTGCTAGAGCGCCGCGATGAGCTATCGGCAGTAGTGTTGTGCTCATGCGCTCATGCGCTGCTGCTAGAGCGTCTGGATAGGCAGATAACACTTAGGCCTGACACCTCCTTGACTAGTTGACTTGGGCTTGATTCTCAGATTCTGCTGGGCTTAATGCTAAATGGGCTGTCAGGAGTTGAGGAGTATGTATGTTAGTATGTGTAGTGTATACTAGTGTATACTTTATGTATTAAGGGGAGTATATACCAGATTTTTGTGTAAAAATTTTAGGGGTGCAACTGTACCCCGTGCATCAACATTGGCTTCGCCACTGCAGAGAGAGAGCACTGAACCTGATACTGTACTTAAATGAAATGAATGACACTTAAGTGAACTGAGACTGATATTGTAGCTATCATTCCAGAAATATATTCAGGATTCCAAAAATCTGAACAATGTCATTCAAATGGTGTACTTAACAATTGAGCGACATTTAGCAAATAAAAGAGAGGCTTATTCAACCAGGGAAACAAAAAAAAAACTGACACTCAGCAAATATTCCATGTCCATACAACATGTCCATGTCCAGGATTCCAGAAATCTGAACAATGTCATTTAA
This sequence comes from Ampelocalamus luodianensis, assembly GCA_036346255.1. Classification (NCBI taxonomy): domain Eukaryota; kingdom Viridiplantae; phylum Streptophyta; class Magnoliopsida; order Poales; family Poaceae; genus Ampelocalamus; species Ampelocalamus luodianensis. The sequence goes on along the minus strand of CM070633.1, from coordinate 61,961,208 downwards.
ATGGTGTAGCCATGGATTGTATCTCATGAGCTCGCTCAACTACGTAACGCCATCAACCATTCTATAGTCATGGTATTGCTCCATGAGATACTGATTCACCGCTCGCATCCCAAACCCCAAACTTGGCCTCGAGTGCATCCCACATATCTTTCCCATTTGTAATCACCATGTATGCATCAACTAACTTCTCACCAAACGCGATCACGGCACCTTTAAAGGTTATCGACCTCGAACGCTTGCTCTGCTCAGAGTAAGTGTTCCTTCGAGCTTGCCTTTTGCCACATGAAACGTTCATGGCGATTAGCCAAAGCACCATCTTGGTGCGCCACCTCTTATAATTCGCACCATCGAATTGAGAGGGCTTAAGCGCAAGCAAAGAAAGCCGCTTGTTGAAAAATGCCTATTACAATAAGGTTTTTGGATTGTTGAGAATAATAGCATTTTTGAATTACTTTAATCCGAAATATAGTAGATAAAACATGATGAATATTCTAGCCACTTTCATAAAGCAAGTAAGCAAGAACACTATAGACATACTAATATCCGCATCAACGAAACTAGCATATCTATCACGGTGTTCAAGGTAACAACTAGTAATATTACTAACCAAGAAGTACATATGAAATAGACATACCCGGATCCGGTGGAAGGAGCAAAAGAGTAGTAAGAAGCGGCGGTGAGTCTTTGTGAGATCGTCGTTTGTCATGGCGTAGTGGTAAGTAGTCGTGCGATGGACGTCGCGGTAGTAGTCGTGCGGTTGGCGTAGCGAGAGTCGAATGGAGAGGAAGCGGCAGCCGCGCGAACGCTCCCAAAACCTTATTCGCCCTTGCTCGTGCAAGCCTTCAAGGACGAGGGTTCCGAGGCTCGCTCTCCGGTGCGATCGACACGCGCCTTTGCCGGATGGAGATCGCCGAGACAACAACAAAGAACTGTGGTGTCTTTCGTGGAGAGAATTGGAGAACATGACTGCTCCGGATAATGACTATATATAACAACGGACGAAACACCACCATCACTCACTAGTAAACGGCGGTAATTCTCGCCTAGTCAAGAGGCGAAACGGTCACCATTATTCACTAGTAACGGCAGAATTCATCGCCTAGTCAAGAGGCGAAACGGTCGCCATTACTCACTAGTAACAAGAACCGCATCGCCACCATTATTTGAATCGGTGCAATCGTTCTTTCAATTTGCAAAAATGAAGAGACCGTAAGCGATCGCAATTATTGCCAACCGTTTATTGCGAGTCGGTGCGTTTGATTTTCGAATAGATAAAGAAAACGCGCGACGCACCGACACGCCTGCGGTATCGCACGCGCGACACGCACACGCTGCGCACACGCACACGCACCGCACCGCCGCGACGGCACGGCACGACACGGCTCGCTCGGCTCGACGGCTCGCGAGGCGGCGGCGCGCGTGTATTGGCTCTCCAATTCCACAAGAGGACTCCACGTTCCACCTTATAAATTGGTGTAACTCCTTTAACTCTCCATGTGGGACTAAAAGGTTTAGCACATGCACATGGGCCTTTGGGATTTTCCAGGATTTAATTAGAATTAAAGTTTGGGCCTAGCCCATATTAAATCCAACAGTGTACTTAACAGTTGAGCAACATTTAGCAAATAAAAGAGAAGGCTTATTCAACCAGGGAAACCAAAAAAAAAAAATCTGACACTCAGCAAATATTACAAGTCCATACAACATGACCAAACATTCAGGGCACTTCAACAAAGCAGTTCTCCCGATCTGAAATAAACCATACAGTATTATGCTATAAGTGATAACTCCAGGATCAATTCCCTTGCTCAACATTTCTCTGAAAAGAGCTAATGCATCCTCTGTCCAAGCATCTTTACACGTCAGAAGGAGATGAACAAAATGCATATTGTTGATTCATTCAACTTTATACCAACAAATCAACTACACAGTTTGCAAAAAAAAGCTGAGTAGACATCTCAATGCTGATTCAACGAAAAAAAATTCCTGCAGATGATCAACTTCAAAAACTGGGAAATCTTGACAAAAATCACGAATACATGACACATTACATATCACAACCACATTTAATTGACATTCTTAAATGATGTTCTGGGCATCTTCATTACAACAGAATAGTGCATCTTATTACAACAGAATAGTAAAAACAAGATCTATTACATTGCGATCACATTCACTGCTATAAAGAAGGAGAAAATTCTGGAGAATGAGAACTATAAATTTGATAATGTTTACTACTAACATTCACTACCAACCCTCTCAGCTACTTCACAAAAACAGGGACTTCAGTGTACTAACTGAAACATAACACTGCACTCCAAAATTTTCATTCAATATTACAGAATACTACATTCAATAATAGTTTTGATTCTAGAATACTACATTCATGAACATAATTTTGACTCCAGAATAATACATTCAAGAACAAAACAAGCTTCAATATTTGACTTCAGCAAAATGGAACCATCAAGGACTGTAGTATCGAAGCAAAATGCAACCTTCAGTACTGCAGTGTCCTGCTTAGCCACCTTGGAGGCCCTACAAAGCAAATATGAGAACGTCAACATGTCAATTGGAAACATGATATTGTACCGAGCATGTTTTTAATCAGAACTTCGAAACATGCACATGAAAAAATATATTTTGAAACAGATCATCAAATTGCAAGTCATACCAGAACAAGTTTCTCAATGCGGCAACATTGCTAATAAATCACGAACTAAAGATTGACAATTATACAATAAATCAATAAATTGCTAAGAGATCAAGAACTACATATTTTTCAATGCAGCAACATTTATCAACAAGTAGGAGGAATTACCTCAACTGGCTCGAGCAAGGGGAGGGGGCGGCGTAGCCGAGCAGGGGGCGCGCAGGGGGAGGGTCGTGGTGCAAGGGGGTGCCGCCGAGCAGAGGAGGCACGACAGCTGGGGAGAGGCTCGATGTGGCAGAGAGGGTCGGCGACTGGGGAGGGGCTCAACGCCGCACAAGGGGGCACGGCGCAGACGGGGGGCGACGATTGGTGAGGGGCTCGACGCGGCGCAGGGTGGCAGCGTGGCGCTGGGGATGATTGAAACCCTATTAAGGGTCGAGGGGAATGGAAGAGGGAGGGCTGGGGGCAAACTGAGTGTGTCTCAATCGGGCGGGGGGGGTCGCAAAAGTGCGTTTAAGTGGAAGGTGGGATTGCCTCACTTGGTCTCGCACATGGATTTTGTATCGGGCGGATAAGATTGTCCATGTCCATATGTGCATAGTTGAAGCCATGTCCACCTGATATGTCATGTTTGAATGATCTCGTTATTTGTGAGTCTATGATGTCCCTCTTTGACTGGCTTAATTTGTTGTTCATAATTTAGATTCTTTAATTTTTATTGTTTTTTGTGTAACATTGATTTTCCTCATGTTTTTTGTTAGGGGTGTGTGTGTGTGTGTGTATAAAAAATACTTTATACTCCTGGGAGTAGTTACTCCCACCTCTGATATACCACCTAAAAGAACTTGACATACTCCATTATCACTTTGGATATACTCATATACTAATTATAAGATACTCCAATGTGAACCACACGAAAAATTTGCAAGAGAGTCTATAATTTTTAGCATATTTTGTAAATACCTTCATATTCGCGCATAAAAAAGAGTATGTCTAAAAAATTGTACATACCACCTCTGAAAATATGTAAATACCACCTATATGGTCTTATATACTCGTATACTACATATACATACTCTCGGTTGCGCAAGATACTCCCTACGTTGTGAGGCATGTGAGATACGGAATAGAGAGTAACTACTCCCGGGAGTAGGAAAATGCATGTGATATATATATATATATAGGACACCCGTTTCGTACTCCTGAGAGTATATACTCCCACTTTGAATATACCACTTAAACGAATATATCATACTTCTTTATCATTCTCAGTATACTTAAATACCAATTATAATATACTCTATCGTGACTTGATTGAAAATTTTTCATTGGAGCCCTTTATTTTTGCTATATACCCTTTTCACATATAAAACGAAGTATGTACACAAATATTGCAATAAAAAGTGGACTTTTATGATTTTTTTCATGAAACTCACTTTGGGGTATCTTATAATCATTATTGAAGTATACTCAAATAGATAAAGAGGTATCACCATACAATTTAAGTGGTATATGAGAAGGGAGTACGTACTCCCAGGAGTACAATACCATTCACACACACGATCCAACAGTTGACTTACTGATTCGATTATTGGGCCAGTAACCCAAGACCTCGAATGGATCAATGACCAATCCGGATTTTATAACAGTGACCTAAAAAGTCTAATCAACGGAAGCAAATTCTACAGAGAATGGTCTCTCCAAAAGACACTTGCCCACCCTCTCGTGCTGTAGCCGATGCTGAGACCCATACCTATAAAATTTATTTTCCTATTCAACGGTGGCACAACCCCGTGCCATCCGTCCGATACACGCAACGCAACCGCTCGTACGCCATCCCACGCAATCTCGACCGTCCGTACCCCGGAACTCCCGATCCAGCCGTCCACCCCTTACCCACCACCCTTTATATACCCTCGTGCCCCCTCCTCCCCCCGCAGCTTCCCAGGCTACCCCATCTCGTCTCCTCCCCCTCTCTCCCCCAATTCGGATCAAACAAATTTCGTTAAATAATCTCTAAAAACTCGCAGCAAACGGAATCGAAGAGATTAAAACGAAACGTTTCGATCCCATTGTTGGGGCTCAGATAATCGTGTGTTCTTTGGGGCTGTTTGGGTTCTAATTTAGGGTTAGGGTTTCGGATCTGCACGGTTAGCCCCAAATCCACCCATGAACGAGCGGCCGCTGCCGTACCATGTGTGGGTGGCGCCGGCTCCGCCTCCACCGGCGATGGAGCCGCCGGTGGGGTTCGTAGGGGGGATGCCGGCGAGGCCGGCGTGGAAGCGGGTGGCCCGGTCGGGGTGGAAACGGAAGGCGCCGGCGGGGGCGAGGTGGGGCGGCGCGGCGGCGCCGCGCAACACGACGTCCTACCTGATCCGGGCCAAGCGGGCTGGGGGCGTGGCGTCGCTGGTGTCGCCGTGCCCCGTCACGCCGGCCGTGCTGCCGACGCCGCGACTGTCGCCGGCGCGGGAGGTGCTGGTGGAGATGGCCAAGGAGGCCTGGGGAGTTGACGGGTATGGGTCCATGAAGGGTCTAATCCGCCTCCGCTCCCAGGCTGCCGACGCCGGGGGCCCCCCCGGGGAGGACTCCGGCTCCGGCGAGAGCGACGTGGAGGAGCACGTCGAGGTGGAGCGCCGCCTCGACCACGACCTCAGCCGCTTCGAGATGGTGCAGCTCCCGGCCGCGGCCGCCGACGGCGAGGACAAAGACGACGACTACGAAGCGGACGAAGCGCGCACGGCGAGGCTGGAGGAGGAGAACCTGACCCTGCGGGAGCGGCTCTACCTGGTGGAGAGCGACATGGCCAACCTCCGCTGCCGTCTCCTTGCCGTCGAGACGCTCTGCCGGGACCGCCACCGCGACGGCTGCATCGTGGACGCCGCCGCCGCCGCAGGCGCCGCCGAGGAGGCGGTGGTTTCGGAGAGCGTGGCTGGGGTTGACCTCGCCGGAGCCGTCGACGAGGCGGACACGGCGGACGCCATGAAAGAGTGAAGGAGACATGACCAAGCTTTGTTCGATGTACTGAGCTGTACATAGGTTCCCCGTTTCTCTGTGCAGATGTTGATGTTAAGAGTAGCCAAAACCAGTTTAGCTTAGAATTACTCATCTTTGCATCCCGTGCTTTATCTCGATTTCTTCCTAGTTTGATGATCTCTTCTAGTAGTAGTTGAATTCCATTTCTTGTTCTTGTAGAATGAACCAATGAATTGGATGATGAAATGGGCAGGCTAAGAACACAAGATGTGGGTGTTCTGCTGCTCCTGTAGATCCATCTACTACTTACCAGTAATATGTTATTTGTTTGTTACGATTCCGAAATGTTCCTTATTCATCGCTATTCTGTGCCATTCTCACGGATTGATTGGTGATTGGTATTAGAAGACGGTGGCTACGATCAGACTGATGAATCCAATCCAATCGTAAAACTTTTTTTTTTTTGGTGTGCGTGTGTTTGCGTGTTTGGTGTGCCGCTTGTCGAAATGTTGCGTGACCGACTCCTGTTGGGTGATGCCGTTCTGCCAAATTGTGCCGTGCGGGGTGGCAGTTTGCGAGTTGGGGGCATAGCCGGGTGTAGACAGAGGAGTTGGCCGTGTTATTCTGGGCCGATACGGTCCGGTCTAAGCACAGTATGTACATCACATGACGGGCCATGTTGGCACAGTATAAATAGGCAGGTCGGGTCAGGCCTGCGGGCGTGGCACGACGGACGGCACGGCACTGCCAATGGGTCGTGCTCGGGTTGGTCCGGCACGACTGTAGCACAGTGGCGCGCCAAGCCCGCCCGCATCGTGACCCTTGCACCGCATCTACGTTAGTGTCGCCAACTCGCCATCTTCGTCAACCAAGGACGTGCTCGGCATGCCATCTTCGCCACGTCTGCTCGGTGCACCCTTCGTCGTCGCCACCGTCTCCAAAGACATCCCTACCACCACCGTCTCTGGTTAGCTCGCCACTTCCACCTTGTCCGCCATCGGCTCTAGTGAGCTCGCCGCCACCACCACCGGGAGAAGGGGAGAAGAGGGAGGTGGAGGAGGTGGCAAGGGGGAGTCGCCGAGGTGGGGCAGAGGGGAGAGGGAGGTGGGGAGGCGAGGGGTTGTTGCGGGGTGGGAATGGGGAGAAGGGGAGGTGGCGGGGAGTCGCGAAGGTAGGGAGAGGGAGGTGGAGGTGGGGAGGCTGGAGGTGGTAGGGGGACGCGGGAGGCGCGCGCCGGAGTGGACCGTGGGGGGGTATTAGAGATTGGGGAGGTCGGATCGTAGGTAGGGGTCCTGGGGGAGATGGGGGTGCCAGCCTGCGGAGTGGGGGAGATGGAATGGGAGTATGGGACTATGGAGAGAGAGAGAGAGAGAGAGAGACCAAGATACCAAAGAGTAGAGACAGTGACACAGATAGATAGAATGGCTCTTGCAGTTTTTTGTCGGCGCACCTTGTGGCTGTACATGTGACTAGGAATAGAATTGCTCTCACATGGTGTAGACTGCATTCAGTCACGTTATTACTTTGTACTTCCTATTTTTCGAAAGAAGGCAACAACACTAGCTTCTGGGTTGTCACACCGGCACAATGATACAAACACAAAGCTAAGAGGCAACGAGCAAGACCATGAGACAACGGCTCTCGTGAGTCACGAGACATGATAGGACACAATTTGACACGATAAGATATGATGAGGGAGAGAAGCAACGGGCAAAACAACGGCTCTACGCGAGATTCTTTCTCTCCGACGCTCCGTGCCTATAAAAATGAATGTTTGCAACTTATTTCTTCACCACACGAAGCTCATCTTGTCTTTTGCTCTAATGATTGTCTTTTGCTCATTTTATTCACTACCGAACGAAGCACATTTTCAATTTTCTAATTCTCTCTTTGCTCTAGTTCTCTGTACAATAGAAACCATGCTACCAAGTAGTCAAACATAAAGCCAGCAGAGAGAGCGGCGGAGCTTGGTAGCGCTATGCTACCAAGGAGTGATAGCACGAAAACAGTAGCAGGGAAAGGGAGACACTGAGTCTCACGTTGCTCAATCTCCTGCCGATCCCCTAGTCCTCCTTCTCCCACCTCTCCCATCGATGATCGTCAGCTATCCACAGGCATGGAGGACTACGGCGTGGATGACCATCATATGGACAGTACGGAGGGATACAAGGAGTACCAACGCGGTCTGGACCCAATGGAGATGCCAGACTTCGGTACCCCGTCCACATATGGCAATATTGGTGGGTCCGCGCCCGGCAACAGCAGCGCCGGGCAAAGGGCGGAGTGTTGGAAGCACATGACTTGAAGCAAAAAATTCAAGACGGTCAAACGGTAGAGATCGCAACTTGCAATTATTGAAAAACTTAATTAACTGTTGGTACAGATGGAGAGACGGGGCACTTGAACCGATACTACAAAGCATGCTTGAAAAATATGGAGGCGCACACGCGAGGTGGAGGAGTCCAAACGCAGCTCAACTTCGAGGCTAATGGCTCTGTAAGTACTTGGACATACAATCCTCATTATGCCTATGAGGAAATTGCTAGATACATTGTTTCCGATGATCGACCGATTATAACAGGTGAAAGTCGCTCGTTCAAAAGAATGAACCAACACAGCTTTTGTTCACAGTACCAACATGTTAGCAGGAGAATGATATTGTGTGATATTTTAGGGATGTATAGTAGAGAGCTAGCAGCACTAAAAGGAATTTTTTAAAAGTTTAGTACTCTTTTGCTTTAACTTCGGATATTTGAACATCATCATACCAGAGAACTGTCTACCTTAGTATTGTAGCTCATTATTTAGATGATGAGTATAAGCTAAACAAGAGAGTCATAGGGTTGAAGTTGATCACTGAATCACACGAGAGATGCCATTGCTGAGCTCATACTAGGGATAATTGAGGATTTTCAAATAGAAAAAAGATTGTTTCTATAACTCTTGATAATGCATCGGTGAATACGACGACTATGAACATCCTTACCCCAATGTTGCAAATATATATCGGTGGATATGTTCTCCACCAGAGATGCGTATGTCATATTGTTGTAGTAATGAAAGAAAAAATTATTAAATATTTTGGATCTATTTTACACCTATATTGCTTTGTTATCATTTTGGATTCTAAAAAAAATAGCAGGTTTGCAGATGGCTATAGAGGAAATAGATGAGTGCATCGGTTTTGATTTCTCTAAAGCTTTTGAACATGTTAAAAAGAAATTTGTTCGTATTTTTCGCTTATACCACGGTAAGCTTGGTAGCCAACACAAGATCGAACGCATCCCACTCGGTGGGTGACTCCGAAGAGAATCGGGAGGAGAACTCGTCAGGCTCGGAGCCGATGCGTTTGGCTTTGGCCCTGCCAAAGTGACGAGAGAATATAGCATCCGGAAAAGCGTGGTTTGAGGAAGATGCTGAAAGCTCTGACCGATCTAGGAGCCATCCTTCCTTGCTGCGCTCTCTTTCTTTTCCGATTGGAATTTTCATTTAAAGGAAAACCTTTGAATATTCCTCTTCTCCTTTTTCCAGCTCTGCCCTTTATATTCGGCGTGAAGATGATTCTCGAATGGTTCACCCGTCCGATGCCAATACATTCGACGAGAAAGAGGAGAGCACAACCGTGAGGCCGTAGATTTTGCCCCGAAACGAGTTGACCGCCCAGGATAGCGGTAGAGTGGCACAAGGTGTGACCAAATAGTTTAGTCCGGAAACACAGTGTACCCAACGAATGAACGAAAAGTCTTTAACCCAATGAACGAACGAGATCTCCCAACTATTATACTCCCTCCGTTCGGAATTAGTTGTCGTTTTGGCCACTACTCCCCAGAACAAGGTGGTGTTTAATTGTGTCATCTGTGATTCTGTGACATGTTCACCCCTCCCTCTTCAATGGAACCCCAATTACTCCACCGGTCCAGCCCAGCCGTGCCCCTCGTTCAATCCTAATCCTCAAGCTCAAGGATCGCCTCGAGCGGTGTGCCGAGCAATACGGCACCTACGACCGGGCGCGTCAATGAGGAGGAACACCATGGCTGCCATGAATTCAGATACAGAGGTGGGATGGTCTTCTAGCTTTGCCGTGTCAGTGTATTGGAGTCTGAGGTTACCTACAATGATATAAATAATTGTTTGGACTGGTCTTCTAGCTCTGCCGTGTTGGTGTACTGGAGCCTAAGGTCACAGATAATGTTATAAATAATTGTTGTCCATAGTTTGTCTCTACGTCATCTATAGACAACGCTAAAGACAATTTCCACAATAAATTATCTTTTTATATGTCTTTATAGACAGTTACTCCATGCATAAGAAACGGTCACTCATCCACATCATCGTATGTCCTACGTGACAAGTTGTACAGACAATCAACGTCACATTATTGTATATGCCCTAATATATTTGAGCCTAATGCAAGCACATGGATGAGTATTAAAGCCTAATAATGCAAGCATATGGTTGTGTAGTGGAACGGGGGAGATGGTGGGGAATCTAAAAACTTTTTGGGTGGAGAGAAATTTGTATTAACTCATCTTGTAAGCATAACAATGTAGAATTATAACATTTATACCAGTCAGCTTCAATAGAGGTGATGCCTTGGAGGAGAAGCGGCGGTGCCGAGGAAGATAGGGGAGGCAGCGACGGCGTACAAGGAAGAGGAAGAAATGAAGGGATCCTTTTCTCACCGTGCCACTATCTCGAGTTCACCGCACTGCGTCTTCTTCATCCTAATCATCCCCTGGGCCGCTGCCGCCTCCTGCTCTGTGCCGTCCGAGCAAGCATCGCCGCCTCCTCCTCGCTTACCACCACGACGCCGCCACCGCCTCCTCCCCTGGCGTCCCACCTCTTCGCCGCGATGTGACTGGCGATGGCTGCAGAGGTTAATGGTCATGAGAACCGAGTTGTGACTGGGGTTCAGGACGGAAGAAGATGGCCATCGACGCGTAGCCTTCTTCCTTGTCAGCTGACAATGGCTGAAAATGAGCAGCACGTCGGGGAGGGAAATCGACATCAACTTCAACTTCTAAAGATAGACAATCTATGAGCTAAGAATTTTAATTTTTGGGTAGTAATAGTAGATGATGCAATAAACAGAGTTAATATTTATGTTTATATATGTGTGAAAAAATTAATATTTATTATACGATTTATAATTCCGTCCGATATGTACCACTCTTTTTAGAGATTTTATTCGTACGAGCATCCAATGACGTCTAAAAAGAACGAAACGAGGGGGTCGAGCGTGGCAGTTGGTACGATCCTAACAAATGAGGCGCACGGCGGACGACGCGTGAATGCGACCGCACTAGGAGTTTCGAGTTCGGCGTTGCCCTTGCGCCGCTGCGGTCTAGCCTAGGTCCAGTAATGTGAGCCTACTTGAACGAATAGCCTAACCTGACTGATCGGTGGTAGCCCCACAGCCACCTTCCAATTGGTTTGATTAATTCGGTTGTCGATTCGAAAGTTGGTTTGATTAATTCGGTTGTCCATTCGGAAGAGCGTGACGTAGCATCTTGACAAAACGTGGGCTGCGCCACCTCGTCCTTACGGATAGAGATCCATTCTTTTCTTCCTCCTGAGAACTGCAGTATGGCGTACGTGGGGTCGTAAACCAAACATTGATAGGGTCACATTTTGCATGCACCAGCAAGTTTCGCTGCAGGCGTACATAAGCTCAGTCCCATCTTCCTCGCCATTTTTTTTTATAAAAAAAACAAATCTCGAGGAGGGTCAAATTATGCAGCAATACGAAAATTCGCTGGAGGATTCAGATGCAGTGAGGTTGGCCGCAAAATCTCTAGATGCAGTACCTAGCAATCCATTGTATGTACCCTGCAGGACCGCAGAACGCGGTACTCGTGGCCAAATTGACCAGATAGGCTTTCAAAGGGCGTGCCCACGGGGGCAGCAAGACGGAGGAATGGGACTTTCTTTTTAAGTGGGATAAGATTTGAGAACGGGAAATGGATATGGAGCACATGGGAATAAGAAGAATACATTGCGTTCGTAAAAAAAAAAAAAGAGAGAGAGAAAAGAATACATTGCCAGGAGTAGGATTGGTACAGTGAAATGAGAACGTTAAGGCAATGTTTGGTTTGAGGGGTCATCCCAAGTTCGTCTGATCCTATTCCGCTTTTTAAGAGGGAAGAGGTGTGCATTCTCAAACCAAACAAAAACACGAGGAACTGGTTGGTGCTGGGACAACCCCATTCCTCAAACCATACCGTTAATGGATCAGAAAGTACACAGCTGACCCTTTTTTGCCAAACAAGTGTGACCATTTTATTCTCACTCTTGCCAAACAAGTGTGGTTACAAGTTCAATGCCACATCCCATTTACAGCTTCCACCTGTCAAGGCTGTCAATTCTCTTAACTGAGCGCAAGAAGACTTAAAAGACCTACCTAATAGTGGTAGGTTTAAACAGGGGCCTCGGTAAAATTCGGTAACTTCCGCGAGCTGCAGCTCTGCAACGTTTGGATCATCCAGCAACCAGGTACAGTGTTAGAAGATATGAGAGGTGCAAGTTGAGCGTTGAGGCTATTATTCTGTTATATATTGTGGTGTTGGTCCAAACAGGATAAATGTGAAAAAATGTGTCCTTTATTATAACAGTAAAAACTTGCAGCTTCACGAGCATGACATGGGTTGATAAATTGATAAGCCACGCCACAGAAACATCCTGATGACTCCAAAGAGTTAGCTTAGAGACGTAGGAAAATAAAGGTCAAGTTACACAAGGGAAATAGAACTTACATGTAGATCTAGCAAGGTCTAAAAAAGTGCTGTAGAGTCAGGCACGATTTGTACGCCTGCCAACTTGAAAAGCGAGTTCAGTGTCTATCTTCAGAGATATATCGAGCGCCTTGACAGAATGCGTTAATGCTCCACTGAAACAAATCAAGAAATTGTTGAAATAGTTGTTCAATGATTGGAGCACAGGCACACGGCGTTGTACAGTGATTTGAAAAATCAAGATATTTGACGATTTGATCATGTGAAATTTCATCTATAAATCAGAGATCAAAACAGCAAACAATACAAGAGCTGCCCATTAAGCCCATGTTAAAAAGTTTCTCTGAAAAGCAAACAACTTTTAGATCAAACACAAGGCAGTGCAAAATCACTTAACAAATGAAAATAATTAGTGGATTGTTAATAGAAAGAAGATATTGATACCTTGAAATATAGGTAACCCCTGTTTCTCCGATTTTCTTAACTGTATCGATCGTCACATTTCCAGATGCCTGCAGTTAAAAAAAAAAACTATTACTCACGTTCAGCACCACTCACACAGAAACCAATTGCTTCCAACAAAACAGCATTGCAACTAGCACACGTTATTATACAACCTATCAATGTAACTCGTTGGTTTATCTCACAAAAAAGGTTATTTGTCAGCTATTGCTAGGAAGTTAACCAAGAAATGAAGTTCTTTGCTTACTTGTACATCGTACTTATCCTAATTTGAAAAATGAAAGTATACAAGACCAGAAAAGAGCAATACCAAGATATAGTCAAGTTGAAAAGATCAACGGAAGTAATTGTGAATGCCCACACTACAAAAACATTTCCAAAGAGGGGGAGGGAAACAGCACTACAGACATGATGGAAATGTTATGCTTTGCAAAGTTTCATACCTCAGTCTCAAATCTACCATTTATCAACTGAACTGCATCTTTGAGCATTGATACATCTATATCCCCGTTTGGAAGAGGGACAACCATATTATCCAACATTATACGGGTTAATGAAGTCTTGTTCCCATTAGTATACTTCAATAAATCTTTAACTTCCTCAAGTGTCCTTGTCTCAACCTGGTTCAGAAAATATATTCGATGTCAAGACTTAGGCACGTTGATTTCTCTTTATTTTGTTTTTTTCAAGAACATTCGCATAATGCTAAATAAATGCCTTTTCTTCAAGTAAATAGGTAGAGCAAATAAATCACACTGAAGGAAAAAGAGTGAACCACTGGAATATGAGTAAATACACACAGAATTACATCTTTTAGATGGTATTGTAATCACTAAATAGTACCTCAACGGGAAGTGTAAGATTTTCCTTCTCCAAGAACTGATCAACAGATTTCATTGCATTTGTAATGCCTCCAGCAACAGAAATATGATTATCCTTTATCATAACCATGTCAAATAAACCAAGCCTGTGATTCTTTCCACCACCAATTAGTACCTATATGTGTACCAAGAATGAGCAAAACTGCAACGAAAAGGAGGAGGAAGCCAAAAGTGATGAAACGGCAAAAAGTAATCAAAGCCAAGTACGCTTACTGCCCACTTGTCAACCAGACGTAAACCTGGAGCGGTTTTCCTTGTTTCCAATATGCATGCTGGACGAGCAGCATCAGCCATGGCCTGAATGGAATTAGGGAGCAAAGCCATTATCACATAAGCAACATACAAGCAGGTATAATCATATAAATAAATTGATCTGGGAGGAGCCGATGACAAGGACATGATCTAGAACAAATAAGAAGGTTTACTGAAATTTCATATCTGAGAATCAGCCTTTGCCAATTATCATCAGATCTGAAATTGATGTGTGTGTGCTGTACATATCAGGAAAAATATGTAAGGGGCACATAGAGTGATTTTTCAAATATCGTGACATAGCCAGGACCCTAAGGCAAACAAGAAGCAAATTTTGAGTTCATCTAGAAAAAGGAGGGGCGTCCTTAGCTACGAAATAAGGACACAAATCACCTTTGTCATTGTCGCAATTCCACTCATTCTTTGCATGAAATTGAGCACAACCCTTTCAGCAACAATAATGCTCCGAGCACACCCTTAATACAAAGAATGAAAATGGGATCAATATGTTTAGATTTACGGAGTTAACACAACTTCAAAATCTAACTACTACCAAATACAACAGTTGTTTAGGCACTTTCCCTTGTGGACATAATTTCCATCATTTTCAAACCATTCAACCTGCAAAGTCGGCCAAGAAAGAACAATAGGTACAGTCAATATCACCTATAATACCTATAGAATCATACCCTGCCAAAACATCAAATGGGGAAACTATGCAATGGAAATACCTTCAACGACGGATCAATTTGGTTAAATATAATATCTGCTAGGCTTATTCCGGCGATGACACCATTCTCCTTAGCAATGAAGGTGGCTTCAGCTTTCACATCGGTTGGTATTGTGGCCAAACAAGACACATCCCCTGAAGGTGTTAACAAACAGTTACAACATTCTCATACTGACATATGTACATCCATCAAAAAACAGACAATAGTTTCAATATCAAAAATTAAGAAACCTCAAACTGCATAGAAACTTGTAAAGAACTTATTTAGCTAATATGGCCCCATTGTCTATACTGTTAGGGTGAGAAGGCTCGTGAGTAGGTTAAGAAGACAGCACATGACATGATTGGATCAAAATTTGGACCCAAGATGAAAGTAAATAAATGGAATTTCCAGTACTGCTGGGGAGTGAAGATCATAGAGAACTGGATATAAATTGATCTGATCCATTCTATTTCTTCATTCGCCTTCATAAATTACATTTTTCTATGGCAGACAACAACAACAATAACGACTCATCAAGACACTTGATCTCTGAATCCACTTGCAGAAAATTGGACAAGAAAAATGAGGACTCATCTCACAATCAATCAATCTTAGGGTGAGAGACAGTAAATTATTATCTCGGAGAAAACAAACTAGCTTTTCGTACCAACTCTTAAACGGCAAGGACCGATCCTAGCACTGCCACTGCACTCCTTAAACTGTGAGATATAAGTGCGGTCCGTGAGACCAATTGTGATCACGGCATACAAACAAACACTTCGAAACCAAAGAGGTAGTACGGATGAATGCAGCAAGCAAACAAACTTTCCCTCTACACCATTTGAACACTCGGGCAGGTGACACTGGCATAGCTAAGTTAGGTTGCGGCTGTGAAAACCGAATTGCATGGGACGAATACGAACAATCGGCGAGCACTCCGCATCATTTCAGCGATGAAGTACATGAGTACGTACCTCGGTCGCCGGCGTCCTCGGAGAGGGCGAGCGCTATGACGGCCTTGAGATCGTAGGTGGGGTGCTCCGGCGGCGGCACGGGCGACGCGGGCGCCTGCGCCTCGGCGGACATGGAGGCCGCGCGGCGTCGAGTAGGCAGGCGTAGGCGGGTAGGGAGGCGCGGGTGGTTGGAGCACGCCGACGAGGAGGAGGGGATGGGGAGGAGGCGTTGGCGGCGGGCGAGGAGGAGGTCGGAGCTGGGCGCGGCTGTGGTGGGAATCGCGGGCATCGCCGCCGGCTGCGGAGTGGGGTCGGGATGGGAGAGGTGTGGAGTGCGAAACGCGGTGGAATGGAAGGAGAGAGCCGCCTCTTTCTGTGTGCGCGGCGCGGTGCTCGACAACGACAACGCGTGCCTTTTGGTGGTGCGCGGCGGGGTCGGCGTGTGCCGTGCCGCGTCCCGTGTGGCACAGCACCGCACCTGGCACCTGGCGCCGGCGCGCCCGTCTTTTCGTTAGAAGCTGAGCCCTGTGGTCCATCGGATGCTCAGGTATGGCCGGGACGCTGGTTGAGGCTTGCGCGTTGTGCCGTGGCGGATCGGCGCCGGTGGTACATGTTTTTTTAGAGGAGTCCCGGCGGTACATGTTGACCTCAAGATGTGCGACAGATCGAACGGGCTCTAATCTAGTGGCGTGGCTCCGACAGTTTGGATCAATTTCTGAATGTAAGATTTGGCCTCGAGCGTAAAAAGCACAAACAACAGCTAGTCATGTAAAATTCCACGGTAAAAATGAGGCAACCCTACAGCCCAACAAAGATTAAAAGAACCTTGGCCATACGTAGAGCGTAGGGAATTCAGCAGGAACTTTAAAAGAAACAAAGCATGGGCTCAACTCTTACTAAATACTTACTGCGCTTCACAATATTTGCTCGTAGCCCGCCGTGCGCATAGGACAAGGGTGCACTAAATCTAACAGAAAAAGCTCGAGAAATGACATATATACTCTTATTAAATTAGATATTGTAATCACTTAATCTCCTCCAAAGCAATTAAGTAAAGGCATAGAGTGATAACATTGCAAAAAACTACACTTATGATTTCTTGATTGGACAAACATTTTGAAAACGGAGACTCTCGATGCTATAGACAAAAATTGTGAAACAGAGGGAGTATAAGGTTTCTACAAAACTTACGTAAGAATCTTGCATTCTAAATAGGGTTATAATTATTTGTTCAGATGAATTACACATAAAAATTAACATGAAACACTGCAAATCCTCTAAGTTCTTGTTTAGAATGTCTGAATTTTATCGGATTCTTATAAATTGAACTACTGTGTTCCAAACAAATAGACCCTAGATTTCCAATCAAGAGTCTATCATTTAAACGGCACCAACACCAACTCCTCTGTTCCTTAACCTTTTGGATCCAAAGAAGATAAGTAAGCTAATACAGTAGCTGCGGAGCAATCAGCAATGATCTTTTTTTCAAAAGGAATAAGTCTATTTTACCCCCCACATAAAACTTTCTAAAAAATCCACTTAACCCCTCAACTACAAAACCAAGTTAAATAACATTCTGAGGTGGTTTGACTAATGTGAGTCAATTTTAGAGCTATCTTGGTCACATGGATATCCACGTCCTCTTTTAGTCCCACTCACCTGTACAAGTCAACAGAGGAGACAACGCGCTCAACTTCGAAGGTGGCGGAGACGGCGAGCGGTGGCCTAGAAGGTGGCACCAGCGGCCAAAGTGGGCTCCTGGGACCGTGGGGAGTCAAGGGGTGGCGGCGGCGCTCATAGAGATGGCCCATGGCTACGGGGGTACAAGGCGGGGCGGCGATCAGTGCTAGGGAAGAAGAGGGGCGACACCGGCGACGAAGAAGGAGAGGGACAAAAGGGAGGTGACCACATGCACTTAGGGAGTGAGGGGAACGCACCGGAGTGGTCGGTGGGGGCGGGGATGAACTGAGGAGGGCCTGCGACGAGGACTCGAGTGATGTGGAAAGATTGAGGAGGGTGTGGGGGATGCTTTGAGTGAGAGGGATCGACAAGGAACTCATCGGGTGAGGAATGGCCGGCGATGGTGGCGGCTTTGGGTGGCGAGGGGAAGGTGTCGGGGTTGTCGGCGACGATGCATGTGTAAGAGAGGATGAGTCCCCGGAGGTGGGCGATGGAGGCGGCAAGGCGCGCGCGGAGGGTGGTGTCGCGGATGGTGGGGATCTTGTGCACCTTGTCGGTGACGCGGTGGAAGACGACGACGAGGAAGGCGAAGGGGAAGAGGGAGGCAATGGGCAGGTCCGGGAGGGACAGGTGATCGATGGGGAGGCGCTCGGAGGTGTCGCATAGAGCGAGGAATGGGCGCAACTCCGAGAGGAGCTCGGCGACGGTGAGCTCGAGGTAGGCAACGAATGATGTCGGTACCGGCTGGTGGCGGGCTACTGGGTGGCGGCAGTGGCAGTGCAGAAGGGGGAGGAGCCATGGCGCAGGGGGTGGCGAGGCAGAGGAGGTGGAGGTGACGGCGATTGAGCACGAGTGAAGAAGATGGGAGGAGAGATAATAGAAAGAAAGAGATGACGAAGAAGAAGGGTGATGTAGGTGTCACATGGGCAAAATATTGTCACGTGTAGTGTTGACATGAACAAACATTGTCAGGTATACAAAATTGCCTGAAGAGGTGAAGTGACATGATATTGAAAGATTAGAAGGTAAAAACCATGTTTTGTAGTTGAGTAGGTTAAACAGACTTTTTTGAAAGCTCGGCGGTAAAAGGACTTATTCCATTTCGAAATCAAGGATAAACCTGACGCGCCCATCCTGATTCGTTTTTCTCCCATAAACCACCGGTGGCGACCCACCATGGCAACCAATAGCGCGGGCCAACGTGTTGGGCGGCCGACCTCACCCGGTACCCTCCCCGCCCCGAGTCGCCGTTCTGCTCTCATCCCCAACCCAGCACCACCAACCCCCGCCTCCCCTCCTCCCTACTAAAACCAACCCACCACGCCACCATGCTCCTCCTCAGATCCCACCACCTCCTCCTCCACCACGCCACCCGCCTCTCCCCGCGCACCCGCCTCCTCCGCCGCGCCGCCGCTCCGCTCCCACGCGCCGCCCGATTCCACCCGCCCCGCATGTCGACCTCCTCCGCCTCCTCCAACTCCAACGCCAGCTCCCCCGCCCCGTCGCCGCCGCCCCCCGTGGTGAGTCTGTGTTCCTCCCCAATATCACTCTATCCGTCCGTATCTGTGCTGCAATCAGGCGGCTAATGGTATTGGTAGGAGCTGAGATGCTTGGGCGGTGCAGCTGTGTCAAGCACCTAGGGCGTTGACTCAAATTCAGGAGCCCTACTATTTGCCAAATGAGGAGGGCTTTCTTTGCAAATCTTAATCTATAATTTGGACACCCTCTACGTAGTAAAATTGCGGTGTTTTCTAGTACAATCATGTACCATGTTGTGTGTATGATGTGGAGTCCGTTGCACAGCACAGTTATTGTGTTAGCTCCAATAAGCTTTGTAAGGTGAAAGCGTTGATAGTATAGTGCGACTGTGTGAGGGAGTGAGCGAGAGTACTCAGCGTGGAGCTTAGATGCTGCCTTTCGTGCTCAGCCTGCCTTTTTGTTTGGTCAATCAGCTAGTGTCTATCAATTCAAATGCAATAGTGCAGATCGTACTCATTGCTCTAGTTCTGAAGACATGTACCGAATATACGCTTAATCACGCTAACCGTCCCTTCCACAGGTGCCCAAGTCAAAGATCCGCTTTTGCCCAGCATGTGGAAGTCCGACGAAATTGGCGGTACCAGATGGGGATGAGAAGATGAGGGCTGTCTGTTCGTCTTGTGGAAGAGTTCACTATGAAAACCCCAAAATGGTATGTACTGAATAAAAAAAATAGGAACAAATACCATCTTTAGAGTTCAGATAATATGTGCATATATGCAAGAACTGAGTCACTGCAAATTGCTTGATTCAGATAGAGTCTCAACTGCTTCTGAGTTCTGATGTACATACCTGCTCTTTTTTTTCATATATTTGTTACATCATTGTTGAACTACAGAAATACATGTAGCAAATATCATTTATATATGAATTTGCTTTCGCTTTTTGGTTTTGTCATTAGTCTGTATCATCTTGATAGGTTGTTGGTTGCCTTGTGGAGCACGATAACAAGGTCCTGCTTTGCAGAAGAAAGATTGAACCAGCTTATGGCCTTTGGTAAGCTGCTTTTGACGACTCGATTTATTGGCTGTAAACAGGCTTTCTGATGTTGTTCTGTATCATACTGGAGAACTACACAGTTGTACTATGTTTTGAACTTTTGATGTAATTGTCTAAGTTTTTGTTTTCTTGTCTACATATATTGTAATCAAAATCAATTTTATATCTACATACATGGTGAAGTATGTACAACGGATATGTAAATATGGTAAACACGCCAACCAAAACTATCTGCCTATACTATTTAGTATTTACAGTGTGAAACTATTGAATTCTTTATGCTATAATGTTGGTGTTTGTTTTGTTCTTGTTATTTTGTTCTTCAGTTTAGGAATGCTCCTTTTTCTGTTTAACAAACCTCTTGCTGATAGGACTCCGAAAAGTAAAATTGCAGTGTTCCTTTTCCTTTCTATTAATGCAATACTCATTATTACCATTTTTCCAATTGCTTTCTGCCACATTCTTCCCTAGTCATTTGCCAAGCATCGCCAAATTTTCCTGTTTCTTTAAAAACATAGTGACTTTGGTGCTGGTCCATCATTCTAATCAAGGTTACATTAACAGGACTCTTCCTGCTGGCTATTTGGAGGTTGGAGAGTCTGCAGCAGAAGGAGCCTCCAGGGAAACATTGGAAGAAGCTTGTGCCGATGTAGAGATACTCTCACCTTTTGCTCAGTTGGATATTCCGCTGATTGGCCAAGTGAGTGAAAAGTAGCCTAGTCAGAGTGTTCATGCTTAACTCCATACACTACAACTCCATACACTACTAAGTTGATTCTTCTTGTGTATTGTGATGACATGCAGTAGAGTTACATTATTTTCCGAGCACGATTGAAGACCCCCAACTTCTCACCTGGACCTGAGTCGCTAGAATGTGCACTTTTTGCTCTGGATGATATACCATTCGATTCGCTAGCATTTTCTTCAATCGTCGTCACCTTGAGGATGGTATCCCTCCTTCCCGTTCTCCCTCTGTTTGTGCCATGTTTGCTCTTGCAAGTTCTAGTTTTGACTTTTGACATCATAAGCTTCTGACATGTATACGAACTGTTGCAGTATATTGAAGATGTCAAGTCTGGAAACATCAAATTCCATTATTGCACTATAAACAAAAGGTACTTCACTTCATTGTACCCTCTGGTCATTGTCATGGTTAATATCCTTGATGGCTATTATAAGTTGCTGCAATCGAGAACCTTGCTCTAGTTTTCTATTTGCTCTCATAATTCACCTGCCATCTTTCGACAGTATCATGCATGCAACACTATAGTTGTACCCGTCGTGCTATCAACTGTTATCAGATTATTATAGTTATTTTTGTACTTAATTACTTATAGCATAACTTGTGCTACTTGCCCACTTTATATTTGCAGTCTCGGAGCCAGCCCGTCAGATCTTCGCAGTTTCGATATCCATAACCATCTATCTGTGTGAGCTTGGCCAGGCTCGAGACCTGTTGTGATAGATGATGAGATTAATTTCGGCATGCAGCAGTCATAAGACACCGACACAACAATCACATTGATTATGGATTCAACTGGTATCGAGTGTTGACCCTGCATTGGTGCCTTGCATGGCATCTCGCTACAGATTGGGATAGATTGTTAAGTAGGTGCTGGAATTGTAAATGCTTCGATTTCTTGAAGTCTGTTTTTAGCCGTTTAGGAGATGCTGCATTTTGATTTTGTGGGTGGACCAAAGGTTGTATCATGGCGTGGTTAAGTTTCTTATGTAGGATTGAGTAATCCTGCGTGGCGTGGGTGGTTTTGATGTGATGTGGACGTCATGTTATTTGGTGACAACTGAATTATGTAGAAGTTTTCTCCAACTGTTGTTGCGATTATTCAATCACAAAGCGAGTGTTTGCATCCTGGCGCAGCCTGCTCCATTTTGATTATGTTCTTCGCCCTACTCACATAAGAGTAACTTGCTACCATGCTCTGCGCAAAACAGAAGATGCAAAGCAACTACTAGAAAGTACTAACCACATCGTTCTAGCAATTGTGTAATTTACACTCTTCGAAGCATGGGCTACTCTCTGTGTTTGGTGAAACACGGGGAAAAGCAGCTGCTAGCCTGCTGGTTCTACTTCAGTACTTCCTACGCGCCAAGGAAATAGTCCTAAAGTGGAAGACCGACCGTGTTGGGCTTGCAAACTGAAATTGCGTTGTTTGTGACTGACTCTGTGCCGCTACATTCAATAGTGGAACATATTGCGTGGTTTGTGACTTGATTTTGTGCAGCTACATTCAATAGCGTAACATGGTGCATGGCCATGGCACATCAACCGGCATGGTGACAATAAAACACCACCTAGACTCTACAGCGAGGCACAAAAAAAAGCTTGCCACGTACCGCGCACGCAAAGCTGCAAAACTATGGTATCATCTGAGCAAATGAAATATACGTCCGTGGCACAGCACGAAACAGAAGTACAGATGCGCCAAGAGGATTACAATTATTCTGTAATGGGCTCACGAGATCCCCACTGCGGAATGCACACGAAAACTACAAGACATTTAACTCGGCGAAAGAGATCCGGAAGGTTTCTGCAAATATGTCCTCAGAAAAACTGGTGGTGGTAAGCATTGCTCAGAGATCCTCCGGACCATTGATATCCTGGAGAAATAACAAAAATCCACGTGTCAGACCGTGCATCACAACACAGCGCAGGCACAATTACAAATTTCGGATTGATTAGAGAGATAGGAATATGAATGTTACCTTGTTCTCAAGCACAGCTCCATCTGGAATCTCCAACTTCACACCAGACTTGGCAGTGATGGTCACCTTGCCCTGCAGATAGCACCAATAATGAGTCTGGAGGCACTTTTCAACAAGTGTCTCTCTTAACAAGAGGAAAATACAGAGTGGGATGTGCAGATAGAGACCAAAATGGACAACTGGCAATTTAGCGCTATATCCATTCACCTTTGATACAGTGACTAAGCACCACAAATGGCATCCAAGGAGAAATAAGAATAATCCAATAACTATAAGTTTTACCTTGAGTGTAACTCCAGAGCCAAACCAGACATCGCCAGAGACCTTCAAGCTATCAAGCTCGACAATGCTGGGGATGGATTTAAATCGGGCCAGGAAATTGGCAACCTACAATTATCAAGAAAAAGGAAGTCATGACTCATGACCACATTCGACTTTTCACCATTCACTGCTTTCTTCAATATCCATTCTTTCTCCTCTAACTGATGAACTTCTCATAATTGAATGATTAAAATGTCTCAAATGTTTTGAACAAAAACTGCTTTACCTTTTTGAACTCAGGACCAAGCTCAATTGAAGGGTTTGATGGGCTCGCTCTAGCTGGGTTGCGGATGACAAAGCCATCGACCAAGGTATAAAGATCAGACTGTAAAACAAAAATGAGCTCAGCATTAGTCTTATCATGATATCAAACCAACAAAACATGGAGGACTTCAGATATACCTGCACAAGCAACAAATCAGATGTAGCCTTCACTGGCAGGAACCTCGAGCGGGGTACGTTAATGCCAATTGCTTTTTCGAAGAACTAGATTGAGGAAGGAATAGCATTAGAGCACAGCATTAAAAAAAATTAACAAAAAAAGAGCAGCAAAACCTCATGTTTAGACGAGTGTTTTATACCCGTATCGCTGCTCCAGCTGCGGTTTCTAGTTGCAGGACTTTCACACCATCAACTTCCTGTAAACACAAGCTGCTTAGATAAATGCAAATGAAAAGAATAGAACAGAAGATTCACGCAGATGATGTACCTTAGGATTTGGAATGATTTCCATCTTAAGTGCTTCAGCTTCTACCAGCCTCTTGATGGCCTTCAAGTTCACCCACCTGATGCCAAAAGCTGTTAGCGAGGGCCGAAATTCTTTATCAAAGACAGACAGCTTAGGTTTCTTACAAGTTGTTGGTGTTGAATATCTTGAACTTCTCAATTGACTTGAATTCATTCACCTGAACAAATACACAAAAGGAAAGTATTCATCAGCTCTTACTACTCATGACTTGGAACGGTATAATTCAGTAGAGGCATAGAAGGTACTTACATGCTCATCAGGGACTTGGGCAATCTCCAAGAGCTGCATACAATAATATGGAAAATTATTTAAAGCTTGATGTCATATATGACTGGAATTAACAGAAACAAGTAACATGGTGATCTGTTTTAAATTTAACATTGCAATTTGCAGGTTACATCATATTCATTCTTTTATGTTACAACCAGCAACAAGTAATTAAGTGCTGACAACCAAGTTGAGAGCAAACAATCAGTATACCTGAACCCTTCCTTCATAAGAGATGAGGGTACCACCTTTAACATCAGCCAATGTTTTTGGAGTAACCTAGCATAAATACAGGAGTTTTGTTATGTATTGTGCAAATTCAATAACAAAAGTAGCTATTGTTTAATACCTCCATGCAGTACTCGTTCTGGTTATGGATCAGGTGGTTTAAGATCTCTGTGATGGTTAAGGATTCAATTTCTGACGCAGGGCACGAAACACTAGTAAAAAAGTAAAAGAGAAGAAAATGAAAATGAACAAATTTGATCTCCATATTTGGATACTGATGTCAACTATAGCGCCCAAGTTGTCTGAGTTCGCAACAAAGACATACTCCTTGCCCTGAAAAAAGATGGGGAAAATAGCTAAGCACAAGAATATCAAGAAGCAATACAGAACTCACAGATATATCTTTAGTCCCTAAAGATGATTTTAGAAGTTGCATACTAACTTCGGTTACCATTTCTTTGCAAAATGAGACATTTTCAGTTTCTCAATTGTCTTGAGCAACGATATTAATGTTTTTAGCAAACACTGAAAACTCCATTTACACAAGTATCGAAGACTTTGTCATTGGATCATGGTTTATGAAAAGCATAAGTGTAAACTACACAGAAATATAAAAAATGCTAAAAATCTACCATGTTTCTTTGTTATGGAAGAGAGTTGTTTCTCATGTTATAAACATGTGGGGGAAAATAAATAAAAAACATGTGAGCATATGGGAAACATATACCACGATATAAACCATCTAAGTGAGATCTAACTCTAACTACGTTAAAAAAAAAATCTGGAAACTACAGCTATATGCAACCAATCAACCAAATGTACCAATCCTGCTGCCTACATAAAAGGTTAAGGCACTTTTGCTCACCTGTGACAACAAGGTATCAAGTTTTCCACTGTTATTCAAAGAGGGGAACACATCACCGTGGCCTGGGGGATACCTTCACATTCAAAAATCACAATATTTGAATGGTCAGGTTTGAGGAAGTTGAATATGTTAACTATAATTAGTTTGAATTATATCTATAGGCAAATCCAGTATTTGAAATGTATTCATAAAGCAAGATGACCGCCATTCATTGGTACTGCAAGAATATAACAACTTTAGAATGGTTGGAGAAAACTAACCAGCCATCCTTGTCAGTCTTCCCTTTGCTTGGAAGCGGCAAGAAGTCTTCAGTAACAATGCGGGGATATTGGCTCTGTGGAGAACATATTTCTATTAATTGACACAACTAGTAGTGCAAAAAACGTGAAATAATTCAAGAAAAAATGAACAAAAAAGCAAATTTATACCTGGTTGAAAGTGTGAATTTCAATGTTGGAGTTGGAGTACTTCTCAACAATCTTCAAAAAGAAAGGCCATTAGCAAGTATGTTAGTCCCAATGCTAAAAAACTATCTGTAAAATAAAAAAGTAAAGGGAAATATAAACCTTATGTGTATCATCATGAGTGTTGAAAGAGTTCATTAGAAGCAAAGGGACATTGCATCCATACTTCTTGTTCAGGGACTGCAGACAGGTGAAACTTGTAAGGCACAAACCATTACACATGGCATCCAGTCATTGAAGAAAAAGGATCAGTAAAAATTAGGAATACCTCAATTTGAATCACAATAAGGTCAAGAAATGTAAATCCATTGCGAACTTCAATGACAGACCTGCAGGACACAGTGAGCTATTTTATTATTTGCTACAGGTGGTAAAATCTAAAATATAGAGCCTGAATATAAGATTCCTAGTCTGCCCAATGTTGGCACATTGCATTAAACAGATACTGAAGTAAACCATGTTTTGCATTCAATCACAACAACATTTTCAAATGATCAATATTTCATCGGCCCCCTTAGAACAGACTGCAGAAACTAAGTGTAGGATCATGTGTAGCAGTGCAAGTTTGCAGAGTCAGAGTAGATTAACTAAGCACGCGGAGTGGTTAGTTCTAGAGTGTTCAATGAATCAATGTAACTCAACAAGCAACAGTGCATTTTCCTGTAAGCTTAATGGTGCCTAAAATACAAATAGGAATGTGAATCTCAAGATCAATGTCATAAATGGTTTGCTAGATTAAATAAAAACAGTGAGTGGTTAGTTCTAGTCTTCTAGAGCATCCAATGTAGCTCAACAAGCAACAATGCATATGCCTGTAAGCTTTATGGTGCCTAAAATACAATTATAAATGTGAATCTCGATATCAATGTTTGAGGTGGTCAAATCACTAAATAAGAAAAACATAACACAGCTGCAGGGTATCACAAACTGATCAGAGAACCAGTTTAATTGAATTATCAATTATGTCAAATAATGAAGATATCACAGCAAGAATGAACATGCATATCCAATAGCAATTTTATCCATTCATTAGTGCATTTTTTTTAGATGATTCATTAGTGCATTTGGAAGCAGAGGAAAAGATCTATATGTATTGGAACCACAATGCAGCAAGAAAAGGGACAGAAAAGTAAGAGTCTCGGAAGCAACAAGAAGAATATTCTATTTCCATGTCCTTCCGGATAATGAACATTGAGAACTCCACTAACAGATACAAACGGAACAAGCATACCTACAATAGCATATGGAGCTAAAAAAGACAAGTGGCAATAAAATCAACACAAATATGGGTAACTCATACTATGCCATAACAGGCGATAAGTTATATAATCACATCTGACCAAGCACAATAAGTACCAACTTTGAAACGGTGTTTACTTATTCATTTGTAGGCGTGAGAAAGACCTAGGTTTATTAAACCCACAGAACAACCAGAAGACTAACGTACAAAAGTAACATCACTAAAAAGAAGACAGTTGTAATATAATTTCACTAGTGCTCTTCGACATCATAAACACAGTAAGCAGGAAGGATATCTAGTTTGCTTTGCAATTCTAGTGTTCTACAACTCTTTACGCACGAATCTATCAATAAACGGCATGATCCACACACACAACAGCTAATTACACTGATAAGATGTTCTGGAGAAGAGTTGTGCTTACTTGGGACCAGTGCAGCCCATGGTCGTCCCGAGCCCTCCGTTGAGCTTGAGCACCACGAGTTTGTCGAGCAGCTTCTTCGTCGCGTCGAGATCTGCACCACATGCACACGATCCAGTGTTCACACACACACACACACACTGAACATCGGATCGGATCCAAAACCGCAACACACACACACCCCTCAGATCATCAAATCGGAACGAGGCACCGTACCTTCGGGAGCCGGCGCGAGGGTGTCGTACGGCACCACCACCTCATCGGTCGGGGTCTGGATCTTACTCCACTCGATCTGCTCCGCCTCCCCGCTGCAAACATCACCAGAACCATCAAAAACCCGCGCGCATGTGACAAATCGTCGGAAACAAGCGTACACAGCGAATCTACAGGATCTACCTGAGGTAGCGCGACACGAGGCTGATGAACCCGGCCTTCTCGTTCTCGCTGCACGGGAAAACCCACAGAAACATCAGCAAAATGGGCGCAAACGATCAGCAACTTAGATCTGGCCAAGGGAGTGCGGGGGCTCGCCTGATCTGGTCGAGCTGGGCGACGGCGGAGCGGAGCTTTTCGAGCTTCTCGTCGGCGGCAGCGACAGCGGCGGCCATCTGGCTGGACGATGCGATGCGAGAGGCTTCGAAAGGACGGGAGGAGATGTCAGACGAGAGGAGGGAGTGCGAGCGGAGTAGTTTCCTTGAGCCCGCGATTCCTTTTAATGCGGTGGATAAAGGAAAATAAAAGGGACGTTGCCTATAATTTTATAGTCGGTTATCAGAAATAAAAAAACGTTAAAAAATTGTACATTCTATAAAGATAATTAAAAAAACAGCTGCCTATACTATTATATGAACTATTTTTAGTGTTATTTACAGGTAATATAAAGAATTGTTATAGACAGTAGCTAGAGATGCACACACTCAAAATCGTCTAAAAGAGAACTAGAACGTGGGTAGTAAATGTACATCCACATTTTTCCATCAACTGAGTTAAATTTAATTTTTTAGACAACAGCCGTTTGTACATGGTACATATTCATATACACCTTGACACGTGGCGGGCGGTAGCGGGTCGGCCGTGAACGTCTGGTATTCTCGAACCTCGATGTGCGCGGCCGCGGATAGATGCGCCTCTATGTGCGGGCACCGCACCGTCGGCGTCGAGATCAGGAAAGGGACAGCGCCGGTTGTTACGGACAGCGTGTCATTAGGTTCATTATTCGCTTTCGGCAACTAATCGTGATTACGCTCACGCTTCGAAGGCAGAGCAGCAAGGAAAATCGAATTTCTGATGCTTGTATTATCGTGGGTCTTAGTCTAAGTCTGTGTGCTAGCTGAGAAACATTAGGCATTGCTTTAAGCTACCGTCAATGTGTCTTACGACACGATTGAATCTTTACATTATAAGAATTAGCAGAGTGACACATTTACACAGCTAGCTAGATTTGCTAATATCTTTTATATAATATTGGGGATGTATATATAGGTTTTTATGATAACATTTGGAAGGATGATAAAATTTCAAAGCCAAAACACATATTGAGGAAACATAATCGTGCAATTATTTGGTTACAATATTAATTTGAGCCCAATATATTATATTACCTTAGAATATAATATTCAAATACACTTTCACGAGGAAATAGTTGTACTCACACCTTATAAGCTCAACACTGATCCCAAGGTAGCAGTCTCTCTAGTAACTCCTAAATACTCTAAATGTTGACCAGGCTACTAATTAATATAACAACAAAATACTAATTGCCGTATCTCACTCTATTTCTAAGTTCGCCTTTTCCGAATCCAATGGGTATGTGAGAAATCTACTGTTTTTATCATAGGCCCCATTTGGAATGTGTAAATTTTCCCAATTAGTAGGAGAAATAGACTGTTTTATGTGAAATTCCTATGAATTTTATAGGATTTTTCCATGAAGTTCACATGAAACAATTGTCCTATATTATTGACACCTCGATCTTTAAACAAAATGGACTCCTCTATTAGGATTTCGCCATAGTTCACGGGAGGTACCAATGTACCATCTTTTCTGGCTATAGGTCGAGCTCTGCTTTGATAGCCAATGTGCTTGCTTCTTGTAGCTTGATTGTAATACCCCATTTATTTAAAGTGAATCTATCTATCATCTTGCAATATGATTTTCGCGATAGAAATAGTTTCAAATGGAAAACCTCACAACTACAAAGTTGTAGATCTTTTCACATAGTCAAATTTAGAGTCCTTATTGACCTAACTTGGAGTTCTGACGTGTGAGATATGGGGCCTGCAAGGCAGGCTGCACAAAAAAATCAAAATCCACAACTGAGTGAACTTCCAAATCAAATTTGGCAATAAAGACAGCATTTTCATAAAATATCCACAAATAGAAAGTTTAATTACTCCGAGTTAGCTAAATGTGAAAAAAAAAAAGAATCACTGAATTTCGGGTCCGGGAGATAAAGTTATGACCTCTGGAATGTTCGCTACACAGAAGGAAAATGGAAACCGACTAGAATTCAAAGTGTATTCTGAATCAAATTCAATATCGGTTGTTTATAACCCTACCACGTTCAAACCATGACCCACCAGCCCATTGGACTTTAAATAGGCCCCTAGGGGTGCCCTGTTTCGCTCCCAAAACCCTGGCCGCCACCCCATCTCCCCCTAGTTGCACGTCCTTGGCCTAGCCAATAGCCTGTCGTGGTTGCGCCCCACCACCTAGCCTTGGTGGCTGCCCCTGCTGAACCTTGTGGGGGCAATTAAGGGCATTTACGTTCAGATTTAGGGTTTCGTCTAGTGGGGAAAATGTGGGGAATTTCGCTAGCTTTTCAGGAAGATCTAGAACACTAAATTTGGAGTTACGAGCGAAAAGTTATGGCCTCAAGAAGTCTGATGTCTAGAAAATGGTCATCAATGACAATTGTCGTGTAGATGAGCTAGTTACACCTAGTAAATGGAGTAATTTAAGTATATACGCACCTCCTGCACGTTTGGTATGCCGTTTGCACAGAAACCAAAGTCATCAACAATGTTTTTGTGCTGTTTGATCTCAACAACTACAGGGAAATGCATCATCTCCTGGCTAGTGTCGGATCAATAAATTTTTATGTTAGCATCGGATGCTTACCAATGAATACGTGATTCCATGGCTAGTTGTAGACGCATATGAACAATGGTGCGTTTCATTTTTTCTTTTCTTTTTTCGTGAGAAGAATAATGATGGGTTTCGGACTCTCATGGATGGATCAGATTGATTTAGTGTTGCATGTGTATGTGTTAGCAAAAGGGTGTTGCATATGGAGACTAACCAAATTATGCCAATTGGAGAGAGTATATGTAATATGGTAGGATTCGTAGATCATAGCTAGACTTGAAAGTTTGCATCCGGATGGGTATCCGTAAAGCTATAGATGAAATATACACTATTATAATTTGGATCCATCACAATCAACGGTGTAGATTTTTTCTTTTTATTCTGATTAACGTGGTAATTTCTAGGCATTGAGAGTGAAGACAATGTCTTCTTTTTATATTGTTTTAATAATACAAAATAGAATATCTATCCGGTACATCCCACCTTTCAGGTGCTCCCATCCAAATGGCTATGAAATATTTTAAAAATCAATTATATTGATGAAAAAATCTATCACGCCACAAAAAAAACTAAATTCGATCTACATGCAGAGGAGAAAAGGTCGAATTCTATTGGAAAGAGTATCATAAAATTAAAAGGTAAAAAGGATAAAGATAAAGCTACTATTTACTAGAATATTTATTACTCTCCTAATATAAGTCGCGTTTTCAATTGAATTTTGCAGGATAATTCATAATATCATGACCTATCTAACCAAATTTTCCAGAAGCTTTTATAACATGTGCACCGTGTTTTGAGTAAGGATGTGTGGGAGCACTCAGAGGGTGGATGCGCCTGATACGCCTTGGTAATCATTGTATGTCCTTTTTTTGCGAGGAGATCTTTGTATGTCATTAGCATCGTCGTGCTCATCCTCACGATGCCACTTTAGGGTGCGTTAGTTGGGTGAACTAGGGTGAATGGGATGGGATAGTACAGGATGGATGGGATGATCCTAGATGGTATAGTATAACTTGTGTGTTTGGTTAGTGGGATGAGATAATTAAAGATTTTGTTTGGTTGCATGAATGGGATGATACCATACGGTTCGAAATCGTGTTTGCTTCGAGGGATGAAGTTGAATGAGTAAGCAGTAAGCACAGAGAGAAGAAAAACAGATGAGGCAAAGGCGGCGTCAGCAAGCGATGTCCCAGGAAGGCGGCGGTGGTAGAAAAATGGGTTCCCTAGAGCACATAGAGAGGCGACGACGCAGCATGGGCGGCGCTTAGGCGGCCAGGGCGCAACGCACGGCGGCATCAGCATGCAAGATGGCGAGTGCGTGAGCACCTGTGTGGCACGGAAACCCGCCAGAGCTGTCCATGGCGGCGGGGAGGGGCCGAGGCGACTTGGCGATGGGAGCTCGAGGTGACACGGGCGGCTCGCCATGGGGACGGCGGTGTGGTGCCGTGGAGAGGGGGAGCCGAAGCGGGTGGCGAGGGGGAGGGACGTGTAGAGATGCTCCGATAAGAAGGAATTGACCGGATATGCATCGTGTGAAGAGGGGCGGCCGAGACGGCGGTTTTGGCCAAACACGAGGAAGAAGGTGGGGCGTCGGTGCTTTGGTGGGGGAATCCCGAAATTGATTGAGGGAAAAGATGGAGGGAGGTCTGAAACACATCGTGACGCAAGTCAGCAGGATAGGAGCTTACTGGAGTAGCCGAAACGGCGAGGAGGGGGAGGCGGCATTGCGCGATGTGGACGCCCGAGCCGTGGGGAGGACGAAGCCAGGGTGGATAGGGGTAGTGGAGGTGCACAAGGGGAGGATGAAGCTGAGGCGGTGCTGGAGGGCATGACAGCGGCGCGTGAGAGGCCAGACATGAGCTCGAGGGGACGTGCCCGTCTTGGTACCATGTGGTTCGCATGTTTTTTTGGAACCGTTCGATATAACATATTAGGAAAATATTATCAGAATCTATACGACTCCACCTAGGACAAGTTGGTTTAGTTCACTCAACCAGATACAAGTACAATTGTCCTCTTGCCTAGCCTAGTACTGAGCTTTAACTTCTAATAAATCAACTCCGAAAGCTCCTAGCTGAGCTTTGATAGTCCGAGCATCAAAGGACCTCAGTACCCCTAACTGGACTGGCAAAGCCACTTCTCAACTTCAGTCATCATATATCTCGCTTGAGGAAATCTCAAAGAGTGTTAATCTTACTATAACATCATGCAGGAACATCTACTCCTTGAGGTCTTTGAAGTGCGATGCAGGGATCTCAATCGGAGGTAGCAATGCTAATACACCCTTAAACTATTCCAGAGATGCTTGCAACATTAGACCAGCAGCAGAATAATGTCAATGATCTGACAGGAAATTATGTGACTGCTAAGATCTATGCTTACCCTGTGTTGCTTGTATTTGTCCCGGGTCGCCATAAAAGATTATCCTTTCATGTTTAGCTGCAAGTCAGGTATGCAAGTAATGCTATCGTTAAACTCAGATGCCCTGTAGCCCGTCACTATCTGCAACTTCTTGCTCTGTGACCACAGGACAAAATTAGTTGCCATTTCATAAGAGATTAGATGATTCAAAATGAGTTGTCGATCAGATGGCAAGGTGCAGTTTCAAATTTCTAGACAATATTTGCTTGTTAACAACAATTGCGGTCGTCGTCCGAGGGGAGGTGGCAGCGGTGGGCTGAGGGGGCGACGACGTTGGGGGAGGGGAGCAGCGGCCGTGGAGGGGAGGCGGCGCCATTAGGAACCGAAGGGAAAGGGGAAAAGCGGGTGGAGAGGAGGGAGGAAGAGGAAAAAAACGAAATGATTATACATAACGTTTTGTGGGTAATTTCAGCGAACTTCAGTGGCAAAGGGTTATTTCATTCCGCAAATGCCCAAAAACACATCTTCCATGGCTTATGACTTCTAGGCTTAAAATGACTAATGCCTTTTATAAGCTAGATGGAAAGGCCATCTCTTTATTTAGGGCATGTTTGTTTTGGCTTCGGCTTCCGGCTTTTGGTCGGAAAAGCCGGAAGCCGAACCAAACGGTCGGCTTTTGGCAACAGCTTTTCTCGAAGCCAAAAGCCGCATGAACGTCAAAAAGAGAAAAGCCGAAAGCCGGTCGGGAGGGGCTTCCCGCCGCTTCCCACGCTCTGCGTTCCGAAAGTACCCCCAAACTTCCAGGTTATTTACCCGCCCCATACCTACTACTTAATCCCCAGTCTCATCGCCCCCTCGTGTTCCCCTCCCCAGTCACGCCCCTCCCAGAGCGCGAGGCGTAACCCTAGCGGCCGTTCCCCTCTCGATTGCACCTCCCTCGGCCGCAGGCCGGGGGAATCTGGCCTCCACACGGCGTCCGGTCGCCCGCCCGCACCTCCCGCCGGTCTCGTCACCCTCCCGCACGGCCGTACCTCCCCCGACCGCCCTCCCGCCCGCGGCGCCTCTTGGCCGCCTCCCGCCCGACGCGGCCCGCCGCGCCGCGCCGCCGCCGCCGCACTGCGGCCACCTCGATGAAGCAGCCCACCGTCGCCTCCTTCCTCGATTCGAAGGTACAACCTCCTCTGCCCCACCTTGTCCTCTCCACGAGGCGCCACCCGTCCTCTCCCTCGAGCTGCCGGTGGCCTCCGCCCTCTCCCCCGAGCCTCCTCCTCCTCCTCCTAGCTCCCTCCCCGTTGGCCGAAGCCGCCTCCACGCCTCTCCGTCTCCCCCAACTCCGGGTCTCCTGACGCCCCAGGCCACCCCGACGCCACCCCAACTCTCCCCAAGGCTGACACCCTCTCGGACTTTGTGTGTTTGGTAGCCCAAGATTTTGCAATTTTGTGTGAATGATATCTTGATGCTTGTTTGGTAGTACACTGATGTAGTTCTAGTTCAAGAACAGATAGTTTTGTGTTCAGTTACATGTAGTTACATATTGTTATTGACTGAAATTTGAACTAGCACAAACTATATGGCAGTTGTATGTTGTAGTTACATATTTCCTTACATGCATGCCACTTATAGATGGATAAAGCACAAGCCGCACACACTGCTATATGGGATGCATTCACAAATGAAGTATTCATTGACATCTGCGTGGAAGAGGTGCTTGCAAAAAATAGACCCCTGCAATGTTTGAATAACAAAGGGTATCACAACCTTATGACCAAGTTTAAAGAATGCACTAATAAAGAGTACACCTGTAAGCAACTAAAGAACCATTGGGACAGCTTGAAAAAGGACTATTCCAATTGGAAGACATTGAAGCTCCATGCATGGCATCGATCCTAAGACTGGATCCATTCAAGCAAGTGATGAGTGGTGGGCTGAACAGATTAAGGTATGCAATCTTTAATTTTGTTGCATGTGTATGAGAGTTCAATTGTTTGAACTGTTTTATGGATTCTTGCATTTCTTTAATCGTAGGCCATGCCACAATGTAGCAAGTCAAATAAAGCACCCCTGCAGCATGAGGACAGGCTTGACATTATTTTTGATGGAGCTAGTTGTACGAATCAGTCCTCTCTTGTACCTAGAGCAGATGGTGCCGCCCATGTCAATCTTGAGGATGATGAGGGTGAGGGTGAGGGTGATGAGCCTCAGGCTAAGGAGGCACCCCATGTGGACAAGGGCAAGAAGAGAGCTAGCCATGGCACACCAAGTGGGAAGAGGCCGAAGAAGACGTTCAAAGATGTGCAACTAAAGCGTTTGGTGGATATTGTGGAGAGGTCGTATGGTAGCAAGAATTCTGTGACCAATGAACCCGGTCCAGTGGTTGATCCTGTTAGGCAAGAGATCTCTGAGATGATTGATTTGGTTATTGAGGCTAGGGCCAAAGAAGGGAGTGATGAGCATTTCTATGCCACACAACTCCTCATCAAGAAGGAGTATCAAATGTCTTTCATACACTAAAGACACCTCAAGGGAGGCTAACATGGTTTACAATGACATGAGAGGAGAAGAAGACGTGTTCGATAGTTTGAAATGTGTTCCTGAGAGTTGAACCTATTTATCCCTTTTGTCATGTGTCATGTAATGTACTGTGTGATAGCCGCTGTCAGTTATGTACTATGTGAGTTCATGGTATCTTATTAATTGTGTCGTTTGTTTATGCTATGTGAGTTCATGGTATCTTATTAATTGTGTCATTTGTTTATGCTATGTGAGTTCATGGTATCTTATTAATTGTGTCATTTGTTTATGTCCAGTGGTGGTTACTTCTTAATTATGTTATTTGTCTACGGCAGATGAGCTCTTCAAGTTCGTATGATTCAAGTGATGACGAATCAACTCATAAAGGTGTTTTGGATGAGGGAAGACCGGATATGTTCTTGCTGCTAGTCGCGATTGCCGCTTTTACATGTTTGGGTGGCGATGGTGGCTCCAGGACCAAGAGGCCAAGGAAAATACCGACAATGATGGGGATCCAATGGGTTGAGGATACACTTAGTAGCGCACAAGAGTGTTATAACATGTTCAGAATGCGAAGGTCAGTTTTTCTTAGACTCCATGATACTCTTGTTAATAACTATGGCTTGAAATCAACCAGAGAGGTCAACTAAAAGGAAGCATTCGCATTGTTCGTATGGACTTGTGGAGCTCCTCAACCGAACCGCCAAGCCAAGAACCGGTTTGGCCATTCCAAAGAAACCATTAGTAGGAAGTTTGAGCAGGTTTTGGAATGTGTGTACTGTCTTGGTGTTGACAATATAAAGCCCAAAAATCCAGAATTCTCAACAGTACATCAAAGACTTAAAGAGGCTAGGTTTTCCCCTCACTTTCATAATTGCATAGGTGCTATAGATGGGACACATGTACCTGTGACGGTGCCATGCGAAAAACAACCTGTGCATTTCAACCGGGATGGATATACTAGTCAGAATGTTATGGCTGTTTGTGATTTCGACATGAGGTTCACTTTTGTTTGCACTGGTTGGCCAGGGTCTGCACACGATACGCGCATCTTCCTTGATACCTTGGTAACTTACAAGGAATGTTTCCACACCCTCCAGAAGGTACTTTACTTGTTACCATTTTCCGATAAGATACTTTCCTATGTGGGTGAAAATTATATTCCATTTGAATTGTAGGAAAGTACTATCTTGTGGATTCTGGATATCCGAACCGCAAAGGTTATCTAGCTCCCTACAAGAACCAGAGGTATCATGTACCTAAATTCCAAATTGGTGGTGCACCAGTTGGACTGAAAGAGGTGTTCAATTATCACCACTCTTCCCTTCGAAATGTTATTGAGCGTACATTTGGCATTTGGAAGATGAAGTGGCGTATTCTACTGAAGATTCCAAGTTATCATGAAGACAAGCAAAAGAAAATCATCGTTGCAACAATGACTTTGCATAATTTTATTCGAGATAGTGATTTGGTTGATAATGATTTTGCTTGTGCACAGAGGAATGAAGATTACATGTCCACTAACCTCAGTGCACATGATGTTACAGCTGCTATGGATGATGTTGACATGATCGACCTCCGTGACGCTATTGCAACATCTTTGGTAGCATCACGATAGGATAGATGGAACATATATCTAGCATTTTGTATGTATTACTTACCAAATTACGGCTTTGGTAACATGCAGCTGGGATATGTAGAAGAAATATATAGCATTTTGTATGTAGTACTTGCCAAATTACGGCTTTGGTAGCATGCCGCTAGGATATATAGAAGAAATATGTAGCATTTTGTATGTGGTACTTGCAATGCTCTTTTCCATACTAGGGTATAATCTGTGTTCTTTCCATGGGAATTGAACTTCAATGTAGGGGCCTTGTCAAATTATTATTTTGTTTATGAACTGAGAATGGATGCAATGATTCTGTGTTCTTTCCATGGGAATTGTATGTAGGGCCTTGTCACGAGAATGGAGCTAGTGGGAAGGTGGTTATTGTCCCTGTCTACCATGTCACCTGACAGGATTGAGCGTCAAATGAATCAATCTGCAGCTGATATTTGTACTTACTGATTTGTAACCCGTTTTGTTGGGGAGAGATTTATTTATTTCATTTTATTGTTAACTTGTCCGTCCATCTGTGACAATTTGAACAAATTTGCAATTTTTAGATGCTCAAATGAGATAACAGTGTTGCATGCTTGTACCATTGCAAAAAATGAGTACTCAAGTGATTGCATCCTGATTCATTGTGAAATATTTGGCTGGTGGCAAGCATTTTGATGTTGTTAATTGTAGTTAAATATCATTAAATGTTCTTAAATGCTATTAAATGTTGTTAATTGCATTAAACGACATCAAACAAGCCATTATTGTCCTCAGGGGCATTTCAGACATTTTATATCTCAGAAACTACAATCAGCCTACCTAAAAGCCACACAGCCAAACACCAAATCAGAAAAGCCCAACCGTTCAGCCTGCAGCCAGAAAGCCTTGCAGCACAACCGTAAGTCGCTTTTCAGAAAACACAGTCGAAACAAACAGGCCCTTAGGCTTAGGATTTTTTTGCTTATAAACCAAAGAAAAAGCTTAAATAATCAGGGCCAAAGGCACGCCATGTACCGATACATGTTAACAAATATTATAGAGAAAAAGTGAGTGAGAGCGGACATTGCATTTTTTTTATAGAACTCTCATAAGATTTATGTGTTCCAAACTGGTTTTTACAAGATTCATATACTTCGTAGACAATTCATATGAACTAGAATTTAGCACCAAACCATATATTAATTTGCACCTTTTGTTTCGCTTAATTAATGACATGCATTTAGTGAACCCATAGTGATTACAAATTAAAATGGAGAATTTGTACCCACAAACTTAACCATGGCCTTTTGCAGTTTTAAGTGCTAATCCTTTCTTGTGAGACACTATGTTGTTAAACTTTGCAAGACTTGTTTTTTCTCCTTAATTGAAAGGTACGCAATGCTTTTACGTGTCTTTGCAAAAAGTCTAACATCATGTAGGTGTACGTATCCAGTTTATATTGCAAACTGGTTTGTCTCTAGCAGTTGCTTCGCTGATGGGCCCAATGAGGGGGGCATTGTCCCTCAGTTCTTACCAACCTTAGGTGTGTAATCGACATCTAACTTATTATCTTCTTTTTTTCATGCAAGCCTGACCTTAGCTGTCCATTTCTTATTCATTCAAGGCGCCCCTGGTGGACTTGGTGATGTGGCCAAGAGTGCCATTACCATCACTTTGCCTGGTGCTACACCAATCCAATATGCAAATACAAGGTCAAGTGATGTTGATCGGGTACATGGAGACAAGCTAAAGCTACGTGTAAGCCGAGCCGGAAGGAAGCGAGGTCCACAACCAGTTCAGCAAGGTCTACGACCAGCTCCTGGGGGTTTACGACCAGATCCCTAAGGTCTACGACCAGTTCCTAGGGGTCTACGACCTGTTCACCAAGGTCTACAACCACTTCCATAGGGTCTACGACTACTTCAAGAAGGTTTATGACCAGTTTCACCAGCTCTATGACCAGTACTCGTCGAAAATAGTACTCGTCAGGAACAGTAACCGACGGGAGGAGCACGCGTCGTGAACAGTACTCGATGGGAACAATATTTGATGGGAGTAATACTCGACGGGAACAATACTCGACGAGCACAGTACTCGGCAGACACAGCCTACGACTAGGTTTTCGACAAGGTCTAAAACCAGGTGGCCTACGACGACCACCAGGTGGCCTACGACCACATCTAGGTGATCTACGACCACATCCAGATGGTCCACTATCACGTACGACCACATCCAGGCGGCTAAATCATGAAAGGGTTTCTTTGGACTGAGATATTTTTATTTGTAGATAAGTTTTGGTATATATCTCTTAGTTTTATTCAGTTGTAATCTTTCGATAACTGTATTAGGAAAGAATATCGGTTACGACGAGGATCTAATAATCCTTATTTTACTATTTATCTATAATTAATATTATGAGTAAATATGACGTCATACGGCTATTAGGTATACCCCTTATAGTCTTAAGAGAGAAGCCAACCAGGTGGTCGTAAGTACTTCTACGACCACCCCCATAGTCGTAAGTCCTTCTACGACTACCTCATGATTGAAGTTCTTCTACGATCATCTCTGGTCGTAAGTTCTTCTACGATTAGTATCCAGTCATAAGGTTTTCTACGACTATGTCATGATCGTAAGTGTTTCTATGATGATCCCTGGTCGTAAGTTCTTCTACGATCAGTACCCAGTCGCAAGTCCTTCTATGATTGCCCCCTGGTCGTAAGTTTTACTATTACCAGTTCTGCTACGACTCCCCCGTAAGTAATTGGGCCCATTTATCTGTAGACTCTATTGATTACGAAATCTAAGCAGTTAATATACGCTGTTATTCTCTGGAGTAACTATACGTAACGCCATTATCTCTGACAAGTAACTGCCAGGCGACGTGGAGGGGTTACTTCTCCGATGATTATTACCATTATTACGTCCGTTATATGGAATAATGAGATGCCTCTTGACCTGGAGGAACGACTACCTCTCTGCGCACTATAAAAGGGCTTCAGTCAGAGATAATAGGGGGCAAAGACAATCAGGAGCACATGCATTAGACTTTACCTTGATTGTAATCAGCGTATCCAATACAATACACACAGAGTAGAGTTGTTATTATCTCCGGAGAAGGCTTGAATCTGTATAAAAATCCTCGTGTCTTTCTGTCTGTGTGATCAATTGTGAAGTACCCGAATCAAATAATCTTTACGTAAGATCGGTTCTAAAACATCGACAGGTTATAATCTTTCCATAACTTAGAAAAAAAGCTTTGTATGCTATGAGAGTTAGAGATGGAATTGGCCGCATCCTTAGGTGCTAATATAAGGCCAGTGCATCCCTCATTGTAGAGGGAGTAATTCTAGAAAGAAATACAGAAAAGTCACGACGACTTTGTGACACAATATCTTACGTGTTTTGTTGAGGTTTTTCCATCTAGGGTTTGTTGAGGTCCGAGCAAGGTAAGAACGTGACGTTTTTGAGATTGCCTACCAAATCTATACGATTCAACTCGTCTAATTCATGAACTTTGCTGCTCACGGTTTAGAGAGACTTCGAGTTTATGTTTCTAATCATACTTGTTATTGATTAGTGCGTGAATATTTTGATACCCATCTACATAGCTACGGTAAGAAGAAGTTGCTGCTGACTTCGTCATCGCCAGGGTCCGAAGGGAAGAACCCTAGCTGCAAGAAGAAGACAAACTCCATCGTTTGTACCGCGAAAGATCAGATCACCCTTGTGCATTAGCTAGTTTACTAGTTGATTCATATGACTTGCGGTGCTTTTTTCTCAAAACAGAACAACTATGAACGTTTGGAAAAATAAGGAAGACCACCTGAGCGAACCGACCGTAAACTTGTTGAAGACTTCGGATTTGCATACTTGCTTAATTGCAGAACACCGCCTTCACAGTTAAGTTGTGTACAATTTGAAGACACTTTCTAAACGTGCTACGAACAAACAACTTTACGCCTTCAAATCTGCTTCATCAGAGGCACCGAACCCACGGGCCCACTGTCCCAGTCAAAACCATCCGAAATTTCGCGACGGCGAACACCCCGCGCAACCCCACCCAGTCAAAACCATCAGGACCCACCTGCCATACACCCACACCGAGGCCACGGACCACGGCCCCCTGAACCCCTCGAATTCCCGCACCCGGCCACTTCATCACAAAAGAAACACACCTCCCGCTCCCCCCCCATCCGCCACGTCACCGATCCGCGCACTCCACTTCCCCACTCCCCACCACCCATCTCCCATCCAACGGCATAAACCCCGCATCACGCGGATCGCGCCCCTCGCCTCCCCCAAAACCCCGTCCCCTATAAAACCCCGCCACACACGCCACCACCACCGACCGCAGCCACCGATCACAAGTCGATCTCCTCGGGGAAGAAGAAGAGAGAGTAGCGAAGCGAAGCGGCGGCGGCGATGTCGGGGAGGGGCAAGGGCGGCAAGGGGCTCGGGAAGGGCGGCGCGAAGCGGCACAGGAAGGTGCTGCGCGACAACATCCAGGGGATCACGAAGCCGGCGATCCGCAGGCTGGCGAGGAGGGGCGGCGTGAAGCGCATCTCGGGGCTCATCTACGAGGAGACCCGCGGCGTGCTCAAGATCTTCCTGGAGAACGTCATCCGCGACGCCGTCACCTACACGGAGCACGCCCGCCGCAAGACCGTCACCGCCATGGACGTCGTCTACGCGCTCAAGCGCCAGGGCCGCACCCTCTACGGCTTCGGCGGCTAGGCTAGCGCCAGTGCGCCACAGGGTTAGGGTTAGGGGATTGAATTGGTGACTTGTCACGTCTCTGTAGCTGTTGTTTGGTCTGGTTCTGTGTGATGCATCCATGTTGTAAGAACTACTGGTTCGTTGGAATGGAATGGGGAGTAGAAAATCTGCAGTGATTTGCCCTCGAATTTACTGCAGATCTGTTGATGTGATGTGAATGTTTGCACGATGTACTTCAATTGGCCAATGATATTCTGGTCCGTGCCTGAGTGCGCATTTGCTTCGAAAAGCAGTTTGAAAGTATCGAACTGCCCCCTTTCGGACGGTTTGGTCCAATTTAAAGCGTTGGACGTGCGATTCAAACTATCCCGGCATTGGTGTATGTAAACAATCAAACTTCCACTCCAAGCGCTAATTTTCTGATTTGCGGCTACGATTTGGCACTCCAAACTTCCACTCCAAGGGCAGAGTTGCGAAACTATATTCGGAATCCCTCTAAGCAAGACGATGGTTTTGCAAGGGCTGAGTTTTCAAAAGGGGAAGGAATGGCAACTGCAGGTGCCGATCCACTGACCGCAGAACAAAGGGGAGGGGAAGGGAGCAGCGCAACGGGGAGGTCCCAGTGGGTTCGACAATCGTATACGGCATCCGGCGACGGGGCGCAGCCGCGCAGCGGCGCAGGTACGAGCCCGAAACCACTTCCGATTAGCGAATTTCGTCGAGCACCTTAGGGGCATCGCTGCCTCTGCTGTGGAATGCCACTCAATTCGTTCTCATGTCCCCTGCTTCTGCTTCCGATTTCAGCGAGCACCTTAGCTGGGAGGCGATGCTGGAGCCCTGGACGATTGGTGCGATGTCTTGGACGGGACGGGGCTACGGCGAAGCACAATCTTGAATTGGTTTCCCCCCCTGGGGCCGGAATTCGCTTTGCTGCTCCATCGGTATTGATCTGCTTTACCTGCCTATGTGGTATTCTTACGCCAGTTTCGCATTTTTCAAAAGCTGTTATGATTAGTGTTGCTCATGGTTCTTGTTACGCATCCATCTAGAGAATCAAACTACACTCACAAAGTAGTTACCACTTTCATGGGTTATCACATAAACATCTGAGTTGCCGATTGAATCAAGTTTCGACGTACTTTAAATGAGGTATATGCAGTTACGCGCTACCGATTGGACTTTTGACTCTTCAGAGTTTACACCAACTTTGTGGAATCAGCTGCAATCTCTTGAATGGTTACTTAGCTTGACAACCTGACCAAACATCTGGAATTGCGATAAGCAGCAGCCGATTTCATTGGTTGAATACAAATGTTAAGGGAGTATATATATTCAGAAGCAGATGATTAAAAAACTTAACACATCGTTCAGCTAAAGGTGCAAAGGTTTAGTTTATAGATCTGGGTTTATACCTGTGGTCATATATTACAGAATTTTATAATTGCCTGAGTTCTGAGGTTACAGTTTTGTGCTGAAAAGGCTCAAGCTAGTACTATGACATAAACAGCTAGGTACAACTTACAACTAAAAAATATTCTGCAAATTGTATCGAGCTTAGGCTGTTGATGAGCAAGAATGCTAAGGTACTAGCAGCCTAGCACAACTGTCAGAATGCTAGCACAATAGCAGCACTCTTATACTATTTTTGCAACTCAGGGATCTTTAAACATTAATTGTGACGACTATGCTAGCACAATAGCAGCACTCTTATACTATTTTTGCAACTCAGGGATCTTTAAACATTAATTGTGACGACTCACTATCATATTCGTGCCATAGCACTTCAAATCTAAAATCAAGAGTTGGAATTTGACTAGTTCGAAACCATTCCATTTTCCAAAATTGAATTGTACTGGACCATTTTTATTATTGATGGTAATTGATTGCCTAAGGGGATCCATAACTTGGATCACTTTACATTGTAAAATGATATTATGACTATGTTTCAGAGTTACCAAAGAAGATACACCAAATTAGATTTTTGCTGTTGTATTTTATCGTTTCATTATAGATCATTGCATCGGATGATAAATACAGGTAAATTGAAGGTTGAAGTACAAAGTAGCACATTTGTATATAGTATAGTACCAAAAGAGGAAAAATATAAACCTAAAGTAAGAATCAGAGTCCAAACTTAAGTGGTCATCCTGTCCAAAGTGAGAATTGTTCTTATCCAACATATACAAAGATACACAGTGTAACTAATACCGAAGTTTCTGGTTAGATGAAGTTAAACAAGCTTTCTTCTCTAGTTCATTACTT
Organism: Ampelocalamus luodianensis; assembly: GCA_036346255.1. Lineage (NCBI taxonomy): Eukaryota > Viridiplantae > Streptophyta > Magnoliopsida > Poales > Poaceae > Ampelocalamus > Ampelocalamus luodianensis. Next base: position 61,917,572 of record CM070633.1, on the reverse strand, counting down.
TGTTTTGTTGGTGCACCACAGATCATCAGATATGAAATGCATCCATGAATTATCTTTATCATTCTCATTTGCACCTGAAGACTGTCCAGCGTCCCTGAAGTTTGTAACTTGTTCTTCATTTCCTTTAGCCTGTGATGAGCTGCACTCCCCTTGCTTCTCAAATTCACCAAACGGCACATTTTTCTTGAAAACCCGACATAGTCCATACGAGTCCTGTAAACGAACAATAGAACTTCATTTTTTTTTTCCTTCAGAGTTCAGATGGGGACATATCATGGGAAGATTTCAAGTTCAACCATGTGGATGAGGAATTAATGAAATGCATAATTGAATCGAAGTAAGGTGCTTTTTAAGCTTTCTATTTCCTTTGCTGACAATATACAACTGTATACTTGAAAAAATGTGTAGATCGTTCTTCTCCATTCTGTTTGAAACTTTTGCTGAAGTACATGTGCTATGTGTTCAAATTACCTTTCATGTTTATTACCAGTCTACATAAAAGTTGGAGTAGATCTCCAGAGAATTCTGCATCGAGTGCAGCAGAAAATAACATGCAAATTCAAAGTTGAAATCCTGCTGCCATCGAAGAATTCTCTTAGAACATGAGCAATCATCCATACTTTTGAACAGTTTTACTATGGTAATTGCTATTTTAAAATTGGACTAATTTGAACCAAATGAAGTTGTCATGATTGGTTTTAGTTGAACCCCCGTTTAGTTCATAGAAACGTCAACTAATTCACTGTCTTTGAACGAAGCTAATGTACATTTCAGAGTGGATAACATAATAATTACAATTCTAGATAGCAACTGTAGTTTGTACTTCGATCTAATCTACAATAAGCATGGGATCGGTAGTTATGTTCAGTTCTGGTTTCATTTCTTTTACTACTAAGTAAAGTAGGAGTGGGCAGGCAGAATAAAGTGTAAAGCCACCGACACATCACTGGGCCACACTGAAGGATGTCTAAGCTTCAAGGTAGCATCAACATGCAACTGACCTAGATTATGTATACTCTGCATCATAGGCGATGACGGCACCTAACCCGTGTACAATCATGTAGTACGATTTCATATCATCAACCAGGAATTGGATGTTACATTTGTCTTATCAAGAGCACTGAAAAAAGTGTACCATAGAGAACTGAGAAAAGCTTCTGCTGTACTTTGTAAAGTAGCTATGGTCCATGGAAGCAAGGAATACTTTATGGCTACCACCGATGGATATGGGGAAAAAAGAAACAAGAGCCCTAACTTTTCATGCAATCCATGCATAGACAACGTAGGTTCCCTGCACTAACAATGCCCTAATATTTTCTTCTATACGTTTGACCGTCAATTTCTTTTAGCAATACACTTCTCTAAAATCTTGCATATTTTAAGATATGATTACTACAGCATAATATGAATAGAACACAAACCCTTTGATCTGAGAAGATTCGCTAGGTTTTAGATACTCTGAAATGCAGCCTCAGCTCACTAAATGCAACAGAAACAACTCACAATGATTTAATTGATACTGATACGGTGATACTTAGGAAGATGAATGAGTAACCTGAATCCCCATGGTGTTCTCGCATTCGCTTTCCTCGATGCGGTACTCATGCATCACCCAGCTGGTCCTGATCCCTTGAGGAGCTCGACCTTTGTGGTAGACTAATGTCTTCTTCATACCAATTGACCTGTTTTGATAGTTGATCCGCCGATCTTTGCCAGTCGATTTCCAGTATCCAGCTCGGGTTGCCCGGTTTGTGCGGCATCCATTTGGATACTTCCTATCCCTTGGCCCAAAGAAGTACCACTCAGGGTCTCTACTAGGCAGGAATGATTTCTCTTTCAAAACAAAGAAGATATCTCAAGTTGAATCAGGAGTGACGAGGGGATGAGATCTCTGGATGAGAAATGCAATGGACTTCAATTTCATCTTACCTGCCAACTCCCAAGGCTCACATTTGTAGAGGTCTACTTCTGGGATTATGTCGAGCTCGATGCTGCGGCCATGGACCTTCCTCTTGAGGTAATAGTTCACAAGTTCCTCATCAGTTGGATGGAACCTAAAGCCTGGCGGGAGACCAACCGGCGCCATGACCTCCCAGTTCGCCGCCTCCTTTCTTGCCGATCTTTCTCTTTGTCCTTCCCTTCCGCGTTCGGCCACTGTGCTCTTTAGCCCCTCCGTGAAATGATTCAAAGCCTGCCCTACAAGTAGCCGTGTTTCTCTTTTCAAGATTCTCGCACAGGCTCTGGACGTCTTACAGCACCGCAGGATCTTCTTTTCTTTTCTTTTAACGAAACCGACTTTTGCTGTGTTTTTCTGGATAACACACTTTTAGGGTCCTCAATGCTGGTAGACTGTGGAGGGCTGTGTTAGAATGAGAAAGTTGTCACGGCGTTGCCCGCTTGGGCCTTCCATTGGATTATGTTCTTTTGCTCACTGAACTTGTTTTTGTGTTTCACAAGCTTAGTCGCTTTGAAGTGTCATAGAGAAGAAGAGGACTAAAGGTAAGGTCAAGGAGCTGTGGCCACACGTCTCTGTGTCTTGGGATCGGCATTGTAAAACAGAAAGTTTAGGAAGGGAAGAAAGAAAAGGAAAGGTTCATGTAGCCATGAGGCCCTCTAGTGTCAATGAGCTTGCATTGCTAGCTATTTAGCTATCTAGACCAGACAAAACTTTTAGCTTTAGACTCTGATAAAGGAGTAATTGAGTGATATGGATCATCACTTTTTCTAGTCTAACATATATATGCCTCCAGAAGCATAAGCTTGATTATCTTCCGTAGAAAGCTCCTTATGTTTAATAATCAATAGAAATTGATAGCAATGATCTTGATCCTTTTTTTTTTCTTGAAAGACAATTGATGAATAAGATCAAATGATCATAATCTCAATCCAAGAAAGATTGTGTGTGTACTGCAACCTTAGCAGGGGATAAATACGCTGTTCAACCCTTTGTAACTTGCTGTGTTTTCCTCCTTAACTTCTCCAACACTACAATGACAACGGGGCATATAAAGAGGTCTGCAAGTAGTCTTACATAACTCTACAGGACAAGAAGGGCATCTCCTTCAGATGCATGTGGTCTAAAGCATATTTTGTTGCTAAATGTAGATTTGCAAATTACTTTGTAGTTGATACGCCTGTCGAAACGGTGAAATGGTTCAAAGGTGCTGCTAGGGTACTATTGACCTGCTGGGGCATTCTGAAGTCTGAACAATGCAGAGGCAACATGCTTGCAGCAAAGATTCACAATGAAAACGCGTGTAAGGTAAACTGCTGCACTTTAGCTTCGTCTTCTCTGATACCGGTGAAAACCGACGCTTAGAAAGATGATACAACATTACTGTTTTTGCCGAAATCTACATAAAAGTGGTCTTCACCATGTGGTTAAAGGAAATGTTGTTGCATCACTTCTAAGGGTAATAATTTCGTGCAGCACACAGTTTGTGAAAAATTCAGACCTAGACTTGCAAGGCCCCCGAGGGTACAAAGCTGCTCTGGGCTTATATTTATTGACTCGGAATGTATTCTGATTGACATTCTAGGGCTACTGCTAACAGCATGTGGTAACATCTGATCTTGCTTCTAGAATAGTATTCCTTCAACCCTTTGTGAACAAAAAGCGTCTGAGCTTCTTCCTCAGTATTAATGCCTTGCAACTCAAGCATCTAATGGAACGTATCGTATATGCTTTTCCATATTTACAGGATATAGTTCTTTACATGTGATATTGTTAAATTCCAATCTTAATACAACAAGCTTTTCAGCCTTTGCAGATACGCTTGAAATAGCAAAATGCTTTCTTCTGACATATATGTTCAGTGAAAAATGGGCTGTATTAGGTCCCAATGAACATACCTCAGCATGTTCTATGGAACCAACAAGTGAGAAAATTGCTACTTGATATATATGCATATATACAACTTACGATACTTGAGTTGCATTGTGTGTTAAAAAAAGATCATTTTATTGATTGGCAGATGCATGTACTTAGAAAGTCGGAAGCAGAGACACCAAGTTTGGAGCAGATTGATGCAAATCGAGCAGGAAAGTATAATAGTTATACTTTTGTTCAATTTTCACTGATATATAGTCACAAAACAACTATGCAGTGGCTTCACTCAAGAAGCATAATAATACATTTGAAGACCAAGAACAACATGAACAAAAGAGAAAAAAATGGGGAAAAAAAATAAAAACATCAAAATGCTGATTGTTCCTATATATCATCGAAATATGATCCTCCTTGTGAACTCAACTCCAGGAAGGACTCCAACAACCTTCAGGCATTAGTCCTCCAACTCCCAGCAATACGCCGGAAGTTGATAACCGAAAGGATACATTATTATTGCTTAATCTTACACGTTGAACACTCGGTAATTATTAATTAATGGGAGTGTCTATACAACATGCGACTGATTTTTTCTTGGAAATCAGTCACTTTTTGAGCCATCAGATGGAGATCCAATGCTCTAGATATCACCCCCACCCCTATATCCCTAATCTAATCTCACTTCCCACCCTCTCTCCCTCTCTCACACCAATCACATAGTACTAAAATTGAAAGATGTATAGCAGTTCTCTTAATTAATAGCCAGCGGCATCACAAAGAGAGAAAAATAGTTATTAGGAGAATTTCCGTGAACAAAAGCCCCGGCCTCTCAGCCGGCGAGGGCCACGCAGGAAGTGCTCTCCCCGGCGCCATCGGCTGTGCTGGAGCACCAGGCATCGTCGGAGATGAACTGCATCCAGGAGTCGTCCTTGTCCGCGTCGTCGTCGGCGCCGGAGGTGGAGCCGACGGGCACGTCCGGCGACGGGGTCTCGTACTCCTGGCTGCCGCTGGCGAGCAGCTGCTGGCAGGCGCCCTCCAGCAGCGCCATGCTGCACTGCCCTTGAAGCTCTTCCACCTCGGTGCAGATCGCGTTCTTCTTGAAGACTCGGCATAACGCGTAGGTGTCCTGATCATCGTGAGAATGCAAAGCACAGAGGAAATCAAAACAAGGTCCATATCATTTAACATATGATTTCTCAAGTCTTTTGAAAGTTAATTTATGCGCACACTGATGTATGATTGTCTCTGTACATGCATGCTACCTTTCTCGAAATGTATGATACAGATTCATCATGTGCAATCTTTTGGCAATTAATTGGCACTGGGTTGGGTCTGAGCAAGGTCCTTTACTAGACCATAATGGTGTTCTATTCTTGTTATTGGAAAAGAGAGAAGTTAAGAGAGAAAGAAAATGGCAAGGCCAGGGGAGAAGGGAAGGGTGCGGGTATGATGATGGATTCAGCGTGGAATAAAGCGGAAAGCGCGCGACACCGACATGCATGGCCATGAGAAGGGGCGAGCGCCAAGAGATGGTTTGCTTTGCTTTGGCCTTTAATGTCTCATACTCTCATGATCAATGCACAGCCCAATGCCGATCGTGTCTGCTCATCTTAGAATAAAGGAAGGGTTAATACTAGCTGGTACACACCTAAATAACAGATACTAATGCTAAGACCGCGGCTTTTGTTTTTTTGGTCAGCAAGGCTACATATTTGTCTCATTAGAGTAGAGAAAGCAAAGGTATACTACTACTAGTACTTCTACCGCGGTACAGACGCAAGAAAGGCATATTTTAATCCTCGCGGAAATTTTCTTTGTTCAGGACGAAAGGAAGGGACCGAGTTCTCAAGGCCCTAGCTAGCTTTCCATGCAAGGAGAGTGCCCCACGTAAGAAGATATATGTGATGCATGCTTCGCCGCAAGATCACGATCATATAAGAGCGAGAGAGAGGAGAACAAATTAAGCGTAAGTAGCAGCAATGCTCGTGAGTGTACGTACGTAGTGCGTGCTTCAATAATTCAGGTTCAGCTAGTATATAGCTAGTAGCTAGCACGCACCTGGATGGCCATGGTGTCCTCGCAGTCCTTGTCGTCGAGGCGGTACTCGTGCATGACCCAGTCGGTGCGGACGCCCTGCGGCGCGCGGCCGCGGTAGTAGACGAGCGTCTTCTTCATGCCGATGGGGCGGCCGCCGTGGTGCACGACGCGGCGGTCCTTGCCCGTCGACTTCCAGTACCCCGCCCGCGTCGCCCGGTTCGTCCGGAACCCGTTCGGGTACTTGCGGTCCCGGGGCCCGAAGAAGTACCACTCCGGGTCACGGCTCGGCAGAAACGACTTCTCTGCATCATGCGGAATTACACCCGTATTACTCTCACGTCGCACGCAGGATTCATGCATGCACACGACGATCGAATCACAAATCACAAGCGTTTGTGCGTGCGTGAGTACGTACCTGCGAGCTCCCATGGCTCGCACTTGTAGAGATCGACCTCGGGGATGATGTCGAGCTCGATCTTGAGGCCGTGGATCTTGCGCTTCAGGTAGTAGTTGACGAGCTCCTCGTCGGTGGGGTGAAACCGGAAGCCCGGCGGGAGGCCCACCGGCGCCATTAAGGGCGGCGTGCGTGCGTGCGGGCAGCAGCTGGAGCAGGCGATGATCCCTTTGCAGCAGGGCGTCCTCCTCCTCCTCCGCCTTTGGCCAAAGACACCTTGCTTCTCCAGCTCCTCTCTGGGCACTGCTGCTGCCTTTACCAGCCAGCCCACTATAAGTAGGTTTTTCTCGTCGTCAGCTCGGGTAGGAGGCACAGTAGGAGTCGACATAGTCATCCCTCCCTCAAGATTTTGATCGATCGGATGGCCACCTTTAGTTCCTCTTTTCCAGATTCCCTCACCCTCACAAGCTTGAGCCTTTTCCACGGGCTCCATCCTCTCTCTCTCTCTCTCTCTCTCTCTCTCTCTCTCTCTCTCTCTCTCCAACCCCGGCCCTTGAATTGATCAAAATGTACGCGTGACCTGCCCGACCCTCCCTATAACTGCAGTGAACCACCGGGATAAGTATTGGCCCCCTCTGGCTATGTGTCGTCTGAAATATGATACTATGTCCATGTATTGATTCATGAGTGATCAACGGTTCTCTATCTCTTAACAGTTAAAGCACCTCTCTTACCATTTGTGCTACACCTACTGTTTCTGTGTGTACGTTAAGTGTGGACGCTGTTGATGGCCTGATACCAAAAATACGGCAATATGGAGCGTCCACCGTCCAAAAAAAAAGAAGAAGAAGTAACGGAGATATCCGCGTCTCTTGGAATTTGGATGCTTATTGTTTCACTGCTGAAAATATATCCTGACGGTTTTACCCATTTTTCTGACGATTTTTCCCACAGCAATTGGTCCATTCTCTAGTAGTTCTTGTTGAGGAACCGTCGCTGGCGAGTCCAGTCCGAGCGATTACCTCGTAGACAAGCGTAGAATCGTAAGAACAATGCATGAACAACAAGAACAAAATAAGAGATTGAACACAGAGATATAAGGGGACGTCTTGCTTCTCTTTATTCCTTCATCCATCGATCAGTCGTTTACAATGAATAGCACCCCTATTTATAGGCTACACTGCTAGGGTTTGGGATGAGAGCCCACCTTGGGCTGAGACTCACAGTCACAGCGCCCGCTTAACACTCCCCCTTGGGCACTCATCCTTCATGTCCATGTCTCATCAAAACTCCATAAAAACCCAGTGGGAAAAATTTGGAGAAAGAGTACATGAATCATGTTCTGTTATGCTGCACGAATTGCCTCATTAAAAACCTTAGCCGAGAAACTTCAGGAAAACTCGTCAAGGGAAAAAGAGTACAATCCACCTAATTTCATTTAATCTCCGGGATTTACCTTTTGGGTACTCGATCTTCGTGATCAAGCTTTAGTAATGAGTTTGTGAAGATTCTCCCCCTGAATTCTGCACTTCTCTAAGTCTCATCATTCTAATTCCACGTATGCACCTTTCAAAGCTAGATGCTGGAAGTGACTTAGTGAATAAATTTGCAAGATTATCACATGACTTAGTATGCAGTGCTTTGATTATGTTCATCTTTTGCAATTCACGAGCATAGAAGAACTTGGGGTTGATATGCCTTGTGAGAGGATACTTCACATAACCCATATGTACTTATGCAACACAAGCTGCATTTATCTTCATAGATAATAGTGGGGGTTAGTGCGGCATTCAATCCACATGATTGCTGGATGTGGTGAATCATCCGCCGAAGCCAAGCACATTCTCGTGAGGCCTCATACAGTGCTATCATTTCCGAGTGGTTCGTCGAAGTCGGTACAAGACTCTGCTTAGACGTTTTCCATGGAATTGTAGTTCCACCACATAGGAGTTCACAGCCTGTTTGCAATTTGGTTGTATGCGGATCCTACAAGTACCCGTCATCTGTATTGCCATTCATAGTTAAGTCTTGGTTCTTTCGTAGAGCAGACTAAATTCTTTGCTTCTTTGGAGGTATTGAAAGATGTCCTTCATTCTCTACCAATGCCTTTGGTAGGTTACGTACTATACCTTGCTAATAGGTTCACGGCAAATGCAATATCCGTTCTAGTACGGTTTGCTAAATACATTAGTGCTTCTATTGCACTTGGTGTGGGAATTCGGTCCCGGACTTCCTCCCCTCTTCTTTAGGTGCATGCGGGTCTTTGCCTTGCTGCAAAGATCTCCCACCATTGGCACTTTCAAAGGGTATGCCTTCGCAAAGTCGAACCTTTCTAACACCTTCTGAGTGTAGGCTGACTGATGCACTAATATCCCTTCAGGGCATGCTCAAGCCGCAAGCCTAAGCAATATTTGGTTTTACCCAAACCTTTCTTTTCGTAAGAGCTTGCTTTCTTAATATCCTTCGGGTTCGATGATATTCAGATTATCTTCATACACCGAGATTATACAAAACCATTCAGGATCGTCGTATAAATACCGAGATTATTCTCATTGTTCGTGTAGCCTTTCTTGCATAGAAAGTCGCTCTGCGATTATACCACATTCACTGATTGCTTAAGTTCGTACAATGACTTTCTGAGTTTCACACTGTACATGTTTCTATTTGCTCTGTTTTGGTTCGGGACAGTGATACATTCAGGTATCTTCATATAAATGTCCGAATCCAATATTTCATAAAGGTATGTTGGTACCCCATCCATCAATTTCGCTTCTAACTTCAAGTTCACTGCCATTGAGATAAATATTTAAAGGGAGTTCCGTCCATGACCGGGAATAGGTTTCTTCATAATCATCTTCTGGATGTCCAATGAAACCTTGTACAACGAGCCTTGCTTCTTTTCATTTCTCTTTCAAACAAATACCCACTTATGCCCTACTAGGGTGCACAAGGGAGGCGTGCGGCTTCTGTGCCCAAACACCCTTCTTTTATTCGGAGAGAATAATTCAGTTTCTATTGCCTTCTCTCAATCTTCTCAATCTGATATTTTCTTTCATTTAGCGAGCGATGCAGGCTCTGAATCAAGATTGATGATTGTGGCAAGTTTCTTTGCAAAGTAAATGTCGACATTGGTCGTTGTCATATTCAAATATTCTCCTAAGGTCATAAAGCTTATAGCTATTTCTTCAAGGGACGATTCTTTTAATGTTTCTACTTGTTCACATTGCTTCCAATTGCGGGCAAGCCCTTTAGTTTTTCAGCTCCGATGTGTGCGCACACATTCATCGCGATGTCTCCCTTCATGGGGATGTTCAGTGCGGTATGCCTTTTACGAAGGTTCCATACCGATGCAGTCTCAAGCGGCTCCCTTCTAATTCGGGGTACTTGGTGATCGGGTGTGTCAAGTCCTTCTTATCCTTTTTCACCAGCGCCCCGGTTTGCCGGATTCGAGGACCGGAGTTCTCGTCCTTTATTCCGAGGCCTCGGGCGGGATTAGGATACCTTCAATGGTATTTCAACCCTCTCCGGTGCATTGCTTGCAGGCAAATGCTACTTATTCACGCTCTTCAAATCACTAAAGTAGTCTAGCAGTTGATTCGCTAATACTTGCAAATCAATTATCTTCTGGACTTCAATTGTCTTCGAGACTTCAATTCAATTATCTTCTGGACTGCAGTTATCTTCTGGACTTCTCTATTTGCTTTACTAGTGCTCGGGTCATATGCACAGATTTCAAATGTCTTCTGGACTTCAAATGTCTTTTAGACTTCAATTATTTCCCGACATTATTATCAAGGGTTGATTTCCTCCCCCTAATGACGGGAAACTAACCTCATCTAATGTACTATCAGCGAATTGGGCATTTTACAAATCTCCAGTCATATGGTCCAAATACTTGATTATGGATGCTGTCACATAACCAACGTATATCCCAGACTTTCGGAGAAGACCCGTTGCAGTTCGCTGCGGTGGTGGTATAGGTATATAACCCTTGCAAACCATCCTGCGAAGATGAGAAGTTTTTAGTGCTGACCCTTGCGCTAGTTGCATAGGTGGATGGATGTTATAGGCCGATGGTCTAAAATTGATGAGAGTTCTTTGCGGCGGGGTGCGTGTCCCCAACATATAGTTGGTAAATTAGAATTCTTCACGATTACGCTAGTCCATTCAGGTGCGGATGTGCGGTATAGAATGCTCAACTTTAATTCCCATTTTCATACAATAATCATCGATGCCTTGAGTACATTCTCGGCGTTGTCCATTCGGATGGACTTCACGTGATGATCAGGGAAATTATTATTTTTTCAATTGTTAATTATCTGCGAGATTTAGCTTTGCAAAAGCATGGTTTCTCATAGACAATAAACATATGTGCGACCATTCCGAGGAAGCATCGATGAGCACCATAAAATACCTAATTGACCCTTACAGGGGTTGTATAGGACCGCAAAAATCTCCCGGGATACGGTCAAGGAATACAGGACTTCATCCTTTCTTTGTCGAGCAAAAGGTCTAATAATTAATTTCCGGTGGCACATGCGGGCACAAAATCTTCATTCGAGAAATTCTTTATATTCATATTATGTCCTGTGAATTGTTAATTATATCTCTCATTATCCTAAGGCCTAGGCGGCATACTCTATCATGCGAGAGATAGATAAGTTTGAGCTTCTAAATACGGTTTTCAAGGCGTATAGGTGCAGTGCCTTAATATTAGTGTAGTATAGCGATTTCATATGAAGGAAGATATTCTAATGCTATTTTTCACTTTCTTCATGCTTTGTAATGAGCGGTATTCTGCATCAGTACTCTTCTTGATCTCTACATGGAAACCTGTTAGCGCAAATATCCTTGAGAGTTCTAGTCGATTCTAGGTACAACAAGTCTTCTTCATTGACCAAAGTTGTGCCGTTGGGAGTATAATTATGGCCCTTCCGAGCCTATTATACAAGTATCGCTACTGCGATTGTCGTAAGATCGCCAAGATTCTTGCCGATCGATCGAAAAGTTTCCATTTCTCTCGGGATGGTATTCGTTGTGCGCTACATGCTAAGCATACTTCCTCCATAGGCGCCACACGCGTTCTAATATAATGTACTTTATTAATATGTAGCAGAAAGCAAGCAACACATAAATAAAATACTTTAGATATCAGAACGTAACTTGCTATTATAAAAACGGGAAAAATAAGCCTTGCCGGACTCATAATAAGAATTTAATGCTTTGCTCTGCTAGAGCTTGCAACCATTATTCAATAATTCAAGGTTCTGCTTCAATTACAAACTGCAAGTTTCTATAAAAGATCCAATTGCAATGTGTGCACTAGATCTAATAGACGAAGTATTCAGGAACTTCTGCCTCAATCGGCTTCATGCGCGATCTTCTCCACTTGGGCAGCTACAGCTGTGGCCGCTGCGATATCCAAAGGAGGGATGATGGGGGCTGCTACTGGGCTGTCCACATTCATAAGTGCAACTAATGGATGTGAATCCTCTGTGCCTACAATGGCGAGGTGTGCCTCATGCTATCATTTGCCCTTCTTCTTTGATTGGAAAACATCAATAACGTGCGACACACTACCTTACCCTTCTTGCTCCTCTCATTCGTGAGAGGTTTCATCACCTTATAGCTGCTAGTAGTGGCTTCATGACCAACATTGCTATTAGGTGGCTACGAGATGTAGTTCTTTCTTAGAACATCATCTTGAGTTTCCGCAACTTGCATGATGTCAATTAATTCGGCATACTACTTGTAACCGTATTGATGATAGTTGCGTGCGGATTGCACCGCGTTTGGGTGAAAGGTAGAGAGTCTCTCTCGATCTTCTGCTCATCCGTGATTACATTACCACAGAATTGAAGACTGATATAAATTTTTATACAAAATCTGGCCTTGCTGGGTCAGTTCTTCGAACTACTGGTTCGTGATGCTAGTCATATTCATATTCATACAAAAATTTCAAAGGATTACTACTGGTAATCTGCATAAAATGGTTGCAAAATTCTCACAATGTTCTTCGAACTCCATGTTCGTGTTCCCGTATTTTTCTATGCATTTTTCATGATTTACTGCAATTTTCAGTGATTAAAAGCAATATAAACAATCACAGATAATCAAAACAGTAAATGCGGTAAATAAATCGCATAGAAATAATAATAATAACAAAGTTAAACATGCTTCAAAGTTCAAAAATATTCAAAATTTTGGATTCCTGAGGCTTTTTTCTGCTGGAAAAAGACTTTTCGGCGAAATCTGCAACTTTCAGGGGTTAAAACGCGAAAACTCGGTTTCGAGAGAAATTACGTAATTTTCATATTTTCCGAGGGGTTTTCATAAACTTTCATTATCTGCGAAAACTTTGCGCAATTATGAAAAACTTCAAGGCCCTTTTGCGAAAATCACGGAATTTCGCGAGGCCCCCTTTATTTTTCTTTCGCTCGGGCGATTTCCACGGCCCATTCTTGAGCCCCATTCGCCCAATTGCTCGGTTACTAGTTCGGAGCTAGGTTTCCCTTAGCTTTTGCTCCCAAAGGCGGCTTCCTTCATAGCCATCCGTGGCGGGCGGCGGCGGCTAGGTGGTCGCAGAGCCATCGCCAGCGGCAAGACGCGCGACCGGCGGAAGCGTGCGGCAAGGTGGTTGCGGCCATCCGGCGGGCGCATGCGGCGGCCGGCGTTCAAGCCGGCGATCCGAGGCGCGACCGAGCGGGTGCGAGTGAGGCGCTTCAAGGCCCGCGCCGTGCAAGGAGGAGGCGGCGGCGCGCAAGGCCGGTGGCGCTCACGGGCGTGGTTCGGCCGGCGGCGTGGCGACACGACGCGCGCGACGCACGCACGGCGGCCATGCGGGCGCCAAGACCGACGGCGACTTCATGCGATGCGGCGCGGCGGCCATGCGGCGGCTCGGCTCGCTCCGCGGCGACTTCATGCGGGCGCACGGGAGTCCTTGCGGGGCAGCGCGTTCGGGCGGCCGGTGCGGGTGGCGGGCTCCGGTGGCGCTTCAAGCGTGGCGCCCGGCGATGGCTTGCTCATGCAGGGGCCGGCCTCCCCCTATTTTTTTTCTTTGCTTCGGGCTATGTCATGCGGTCGTGACTCGTGCCAACGCGATTGGCGGCGAGCGCTAATTTTTTTCATGCGATTCATCGTTCATGTATGCGATGCAATACGATGTAATACGAGATTGCAACGGAGGCACGGCTTCATGCCGTCATGTGCGTGCTCGCCGCGTGCTAGCGGCGTGGCACTGTCGTTGCCTCCGTGGCGGTACGTGATGGCGGACTATGCCGACCGGTAACGTATCGCGGAGGCGTGGATGACCGCTTGCGGCGGTGCCATTGCACATGGTGCCTTTCATGCGATTGCATCTACTACCTACGGTACAATCATCATCTACTCTTTCATGCAATCCACCGATCGGCTTGGCCGGCGACTTCAAGTCGGCTCGCGGTAGATTAGAGTGGATTTGCACCGTAAGAAACCAATCTAGAAAGCCAAATTTGCAGAATTGAAAGCAATCTAGAAAAACGATTCAATCTACGAGCGTCGTTCATCGACGGTTACCTTTTCGATGCGAGGAGAGTCGATCGTGTTGATAACGTGTTGAGGAACCGTCGCTGGCGAGTCCAGTCCGAGCGATTACCTCGTAGACAAGCGTAGAATCGTAAGAACAATGCATGAACAACAAGAACAAAATAAGAGATTGAACACAGAGATATAAGGGGACGTCTTGCTTCTCTTTATTCCTTCATCCATCGATCGATGCGTTTACAATGAATAGCACCCCCTATTTATAGGCTACGCCCTGCTAGGGTTTGGGATGAGGAGCCCACCTTGGGCCAGGACTCCTGGTCCTGGGCCCAGTTTCTTAACACTCCCCCTTGGGCACTCATCCTTCATGTCCATGTCTCATCAAAACTCCATAAAAACCCAGTGGGAAAAATTTGGAGAAAGAGTACATGAATCATGTTCTGTTATGTTGCACGAATTGCCTCATTAAAAACCTTAGCCGAGAAACTTCAGAAAACTCGTCAAGGGAAAAAGAGTACAATCCACCTAATTTCATTTAATCTCTGGATTTACCTTTTGGGTACTCGATCTTCGTGATCAAGCTTTAGTAATGAGTTTGTGAAGATTCTCCCCGACTCTGCACTTCTCTAAGTCTCATCATTCTAATTCCACGTATGCACCTTTCAAAGCTAGATCTTGGAAGTGACTTAGTGAATAAATTTGCAAGATTATCACATGACTTAGTATGCGATTGCTTTGATTATGTTCATCTTTTGCAATTCACGAGCATAGAAGAACTTGGGGTTGATATGCCTTGTGAGAGGATACTTCACATAACCCATATGTACTTATGCAACACAAGCTGCATTTATCTTCATAGATAATAGTGGGGTTAGTGCGGCATTCAATCCACATGATTCTTTGGATGTGGTGAATCATCCGCCAAGCCAAGCACATTCTCGTGAGGCCTCATACGGTGCTATCATTTCCGAGTGGTTCGTCAAGTCGGTACAAGACTCGCTTAGACGTTTTCCATGGAATTGTAGTTCCACCACATAGGAGTTCACACTGTTTGCAATTTGGTTGTATGCGGATCCTACAAGTACCAGTCATCTGTATTGCCATTCATAGTTAAGTCTTGGTTCTTTCAGAAACAGACTAAATTCTTTGCTTCTTTGGAGGTATTGAAAGATGTCCTTCATTCTCTACCAATGCCTTTGGTAGGTTACGTACTATACCTTGCTAATAGGTTCACGGCAAATGCAATATCCGTTCTAGTGCAGTTTGCTAAATACATTAGTGCTTCTATTGCACTTGGTGGGAATTCGGTCCCAGACTTCCTCCCCTCTTCTTTAGGTGCATGCGGGTCTTTGCCTTGCTGCAAAGATCTCCGACCATTGGCACTTTCAAAGGGTATGCCTTCGCAAAGTCGAACCTTTCTAACACCTTCGAGTGTAGGGTGGTGATGCACTAATATCCCTTCAGGGCATGCTCAAGCCGCAAGCCTAAGCAATATTTGGTTTTACCCAAACCTTTCTTTTCGGTAAGAGCTTGCTTTCTTAATATCCTTGTGGTTAGATGATATTCAGATTATCTTCATACACCGAGATTATACAAAACCATTCAGGATCGTCGTATAAATACACAGAGATTATTCTCATTGTTCGTGTAGCCTTTCTTGCATAGAAAGTCGCTTCAAGCGATTATACCACATTCTGCCTGATTGCTTAAGTTCGTACAATGACTTTCTGAGTTTCACACTGTACATATTTCTATTTGCTCTGTTTTGGTTCGGGACAGTGATACATTCAGGTATCTTCATATAAATGTCCGAATCCAATATTTCATAAAGGTATGCTGGTACCCCATCCATCAATTTCGCTTCTAACTTCAAGTTCACTGCCATTGAGATAAATATTTAAAGGGAGTTCCGCCCATGACCGGGAATAGGTTTCTTCATAATCATCTTCTGGATGTCCAATGAAACCTTGTACAACGAGCCTTGCTTCTTTTCATTTCTCTTTCAAACAAATACCCACTTATGCCCTACGGGGTGCACAAGGGGAGGCGTGCGGCTTACAGGCCCAAACACCCTTCTTTTATTCGGAGAGAATAATTCAGTTTCTATTGCCTTCTCTCAATCTTCTCAATCTGATATTTTCTTTCATTCAGCGAGCGATGCAGGCTCTGAATCAAGATTGATGATTGTGGCAAGTTTCTTTGCAAAGTAAATGTCGACATTGGCTGTTGTCATATTCAAATATTCTCCTAAGGTCATAAAGCTTATAGCTATTTCTTCAAGGGACGATTCTTTTAATGTTTCTACTTGTTCACCGCTGCTTCCAATTGCGGGGCAAGTCCCTTTAGTTTTTCAGCTCCGATGTGTGCGCACACATTCATGCTGATGTCTCCCTTCATGGGGATGTTCAATTCTGGTATGCCTTTTCTGAAGGTTCCATACCGATGCCAGGTCTCAACTGGCTCCCCTTCTAATTCTGGGGTACTTCGGTGATCGGCTGTGTCAAGTCCTTCTTATCCTTTTTCACCAGGCGTCCCCGGTTACTTCGGATTCGAGGGACCGGAGTTCTCCTTTTATTCCGAGGCCTGCGGGCGGGATTAGGGATACCTTCAATGGTATTTCAACCCTCTCCGGTGCATTGCTTGCAGGCAAATGCTACTTATTCACGCTCTTCAAATCACTAAAGTAGTCTAGCAGTTGATTCGCTAATACTTGCAAATCAATTATCTTCCGGACTTCAATTGTCTTGAGACTTCAATTCAATTATCTTACGATTGCGATTATCTTACGGACTTCTCTATTTGCTTTACTAGTGCTCGGGTCATATGCACAGATTTCAAATGTCTTCTGGACTTCAAATGTCTTTTAGACTTCAATTATTTCCCGACATTATTATCAAGGGTTGATTTCCTCCCCCTAATGACGGGAAACTAACCTCATCTAATGTACTATCGCCAATTGGGCATTTTACAAATCTCGATCATATGGTCCAAATACTTGATTATGGATCTTTGTCACATAACCAACGTATCCCGGACTTTCGGAGAAGACCCGTTGCAGTTCGCTGCGGTGGTGGTATAGGTATATAACCCTTGCAAACCATCCTGCGAAGATGAGAAGTTTTTAGTGCTGACCCTTGCGCTAGTTGCATAGGTGGATGGATGTTATAGGCCGATGGTCTAAAATTGATGAGAGTTGCTGCGGGCAGGACTGCGTGTCCCCAACATATAGTTGGTAAATTAGAATTCTTCACGATTACGCTAGTCCATTACGGGTGCGGATGTGCGGTATAGAATGCTCAACTTTAATTCCCATTTTCATACAATAATCATCGATGCCTTGAGTACATTCTCGGCGTTGTCCATTCAGATGGACTTCACGTGATGATCAGGGAAATTATTATTTTTTCAATTGTTAATTATCTGCGAGATTTAGCTTTGCAAAAGCATGGTTTCTCATAGACAATAAACATATGTGCGACCATTCCGAGGAAGCATCGATGAGCACCATAAAATACCTAATTGACCCTTACGGGGTTGTATAGGACATAAAAATCTCGGGATACGGTCAAGGAATACAGGGACTTCATCCTTTGCTGTCAGAGCAAAAGGTCTAATAATTAATTTCCCGGTGGCACATGCGGGGCACAAAATCTTCCAGATTCGAGAAATTCTTTATATTCATATTATGTCCCTGTGAATTGTTAATTATATCTCTCATTATCCTAAGGCCTAGGCGGCATACTCTATCATGCCAGAGATAGATAAGTTCAGAGCTTCTAAATACGGTTTTCAAGGCAGTATAGGCTGCAGGTGCCTTAATATTAGTGTAGTATAGCCCAGTTTCATATGAAGGAAGATATTCTAATGCTATTTTTCACTTTCTTCATGCTTTGTAATGAGCAGGTATTCTGTACCGTACTCTTCTTCAGTCTCTACATGGAAACTGTTAGCGCAAATATCCTTGAGAGTTCTAGTCGATTCTAGGTACAACAAGTCTTCTTCATTGACCAAAGTTGTGCCCGTTGGGAGTATAATTATGGCCCTTCAGAGCCTATTATACAAGTATCATTCACTGCGATTGTCGTAAAGATCGCCAAGACATTCTTGCTGATCGACTGGAAAAGTTTCCATTTCTCTCAGGATGGTATTCGTTGTGCCGCTACATGCTAAGCATACTTCCTCCATAGGGCGCCACACGCGTTCTAATATAATGTACTTTATTAATATGTAGCAGAAAGCAAGCAACACATAAATAAAATACTTTAGATATCAGAACGTAACTTGCTATTATAAAAACGGGAAAAATAAGCCTTGCCGGACTCATAATAAGAATTTAATGCTTTGCTCTGCTAGAGCTTGCAACCATTATTCAATAATTCAAGGTTCTGCTTCAATTACAAACTGCAAGTTTCTATAAAAGATCCAATTGCAATGTGTGCACTAGATCTAATAGACGAAGTATTCAGGAACTTCTGCCTCAATCGGCTTCATGCGCGATCTTCTCCACTTGGGCAGCTACAGCTGTGGCCGCTGCGATATCCAAAGGAGGGATGATGGGGGCTGCTACTGGGCTGTCCACATTCATAAGTGCAACTAATGGATGTGAATCCTCTGTGCCTACAATGGCGAGGTGTGCCTCATGCTATCATTTGCCCTTCTTCTTTGATTGGAAAACATCAATAACGTGCGACACACTACCTTACCCTTCTTGCTCCTCTCATTCGTGAGAGGTTTCATCACCTTATAGCTGCTAGTAGTGGCTTCATGACCAACATTGCTATTAGGTGGCTACGAGATGTAGTTCTTTCTTAGAACATCATCTTGAGTTTCCGCAACTTGCATGATGTCAATTAATTCGGCATACTACTTGTAACCGTATTGATGATAGTTGCGCGCGGATTGCACGCGTTTGGGTGAAAGGTAGAGAGTCTCTCTCGATCTTACGCTCATCCGTGATTACATTACCACGAATTGAAGACCGATATAAATTTTTATACAAAATCGCCTTGTTGGTCGATTCTTGAACTCTCGGTTCGTGATGCTAGTCATATTCATATTCATACAAAAATTTCAAAGGATTACTACTCGTAATCTGCATAAAATGGTTGCAAAATTCTCACAATGTTCTTGAACTCCATGTTCAGTGTTCCGTATTTTCTATGCATTTTTCATGATTTCTTGCAATTTTCGGTGATTAAAAGCAATATAAACAATCACGGATAATCAAAACAGTAAATGCGGTAAATAAATCGCATAGAAATAATAATAATAACAAAGTTAAACATGCTTCAAAGTTCAAAAATATTCAAAATTTTGGATTCCTGAGGCTTTTTTCTGCTGGAAAAAGACTTTTCGGCGAAATCTGCAACTTTCAGGGGTTAAAACGCGAAAACTCAGTTCTGAGAGAAATTACGCGTAATTTTCATATTTTCCGAGGGGGTTTTCATAAACTTTCATTATACGCGAAAACTTGCGCGCAATTATGAAAAACTTCAAGGCCCTTTTTGCGAAAATCCTGGAATTTCGCCCGAGGCCCCCCTTTTATTTTTCTTTCCGCTCGGGCCGATTTCCACGGCCCATTCTTCGGAGCCCCATTCGGCCCAATTGCCTGGTTACTAGTTCTGGAGCTAGGGTTTCCCTTAGCTTTTTGCTCCCACAGGCGGCGGCTTCCTTCATGGCCATCCGGCGGCAGGAGCAGCGCGGCTAGGTGGCTGCAGGCCATCCGGCGGCGGCGCACGCGGCGACCGGCGGGAGCAGCGCGGCAAGGTGGTTCGCGGGCCATCCGGCCGGCGCGCATGCGGCGGCCGGCGTTCGCCGGCGATCCGAGCGCGGACCGGCGGGTGCGGTGAGGCGCTTCAAGGCCCGCGCGTGCAAGCGAGGAGGCGGCGGCGCTTCAAGGCCCGTGGCGCTCACGGGCGTGGTTCGGCCGTGGCGTGGCGACACGACGGCGCCGCGACGGCACGGCGGCCATGCGGGCGGCCGACCGGCGGCGACTTCATGCCGGTCTGGCGCGGCGGCCATGCGAGGCGGCTCGGCTCGCTCGGCGGCGACTTCATGCGGGCGCACGGGAGTCCTTGCGGGGCAGCGCGTTCGGGCGGCCGGTGCGGGTGGCGGGCTCCGGTGGCGCTTCAAGCGTGGCGCCCGGCGATGGCTTGCTCATGCAGGGGCCGGCCTCCCCCTATTTTTTTTCTTTGCTTCGGGCTATGTCATGCGGTCGTGACTCCAGGCCAACGCAGTTGACGGCTTCAGGCCGCTAATTTTTTTTTTCATGCGATTACTGTTCATGTATGCGATGCAATACGATGTAATACGAGATTGCAACGGAGGCACGGCTTCATGCCGTCATGTGCGTGCTCGCCGCGTGCTAGCGGCGTGGCACTGTCGTTGCCTCCGTGGCGGTACGTGATGGCGGACTATGCCGACCGTAGCGATCGCGGAGGCGTGATACCGCTGCGGCGGTGCCATTGCACATGGTGCCTTTCATGCGATTGCATCTACTACCTACGGTACAATCATCATCTACTCTTTCATGCAATCCACCGATCGCTTGGCCGCGACTTCAAGTCGGCTCGCGGTAGATTAGAGTGGATTTGCACCGTAAGAAACCAATCTAGAAAGCCAAATTTGCGTAATTGAAAGCAATCTAGAAAAACGATTCAATCACGAGCGTCGTTCATCGGCGGTTACCTTTTCGATGCGAGGAGAGTCGATCGTGTTGATAACGTGTTGAGGAACCGTCGCTGGCGAGTCCAGTCCGAGCGATTACCTCGTAGACAAGCGTAGAATCGTAAGAACAATGCATGAACAACAAGAACAAAATAAGAGATTGAACACAGAGATATAAGGGGACGTCTTGCTTCTCTTTATTCCTTCATCCATCGATCAGTCGTTTACAATGAATAGCACCCCCTATTTATAGGCTACGCCCTGCTAGGGTTTGGGATGAGGAGCCCACCTTGGGCCAGGACTCCTGGTCCTGGGCCCAGTTTCTTAACACTCCCCCTTGGGCACTCATCCTTCATGTCCATGTCTCATCAAAACTCCATAAAAACCCAGTGGGAAAAATTTGGAGAAAGAGTACATGAATCATGTTCTGTTATGTTGCACGAATTGCCTCATTAAAAACCTTAGCCGAGAAACTTCAGGAAAACTCGTCAAGGGAAAAAGAGTACAATCCACCTAATTTCATTTAATCTCCGGGATTTACCTTTTGGGTACTCGATCTTCGTGATCAAGCTTTAGTAATGAGTTTGTGAAGATTCTCCCCCTGAATTCTGCACTTCTCTAAGTCTCATCATTCTAATTCCACGTATGCACCTTTCAAAGCTAGATCTTTGGAAGTGACTTAGTGAATAAATTTGCAAGATTATCACATGACTTAGTATGCAGTGCTTTGATTATGTTCATCTTTTGCAATTCACGAGCATAGAAGAACTTGGGGTTGATATGCCTTGTGAGAGGATACTTCACATAACCCATATGTACTTATGCAACACAAGCTGCATTTATCTTCATAGATAATAGTGGGGGTTAGTGCGGCATTCAATCCACATGATTGCTGGATGTGGTGAATCATCCGCCGAAGCCAAGCACATTCTCGTGAGGCCTCATACAGTGCTATCATTTCCGAGTGGTTCGTCGAAGTCGGTACAAGACTCTGCTTAGACGTTTTCCATGGAATTGTAGTTCCACCACATAGGAGTTCACAGCCTGTTTGCAATTTGGTTGTATGCGGATCCTACAAGTACCCGTCATCTGTATTGCCATTCATAGTTAAGTCTTGGTTCTTTCTGTAGAACAGACTAAATTCTTTGCTTCTTTGGAGGTATTGAAAGATGTCCTTCATTCTCTACCAATGCCTTTGGTAGGTTACAGACTATACCTTGCTAATAGGTTCACGGCAAATGCAATATCCGTTCTAGTACAGTTTGCTAAATACATTAGTGCTTCTATTGCACTTCAGTGTGGGAATTCCGGTCCCAGGACTTCCTCCCCCTCTTCTTTAGGTCTGTACGGGTCTTTGCCTTGCTGCAAAGATCTCCCGACCATTGGCACTTTCAAAGGGTATGCCTTCGCAAAGTCGAACCTTTCTAACACCTTCTGAGTGTAGGGTGGTGATGCACTAATATCCCTTGAGGGCATGCTCAAGCCGCAAGCCTAAGCAATATTTGGTTTTACCCAAACCTTTCTTTTCGTGTAAGAGCTTGCTTTCTTAATATCCTTGTGGTTCGATGATATTCGATTATCTTCATACACCGAGATTATACAAAAACCATTCGGGATCGTCGTATAAATACACGAGATTATTCTCATTGTTCGTGTAGCCTTTCTTGCATAGAAAGTCGCCAAGCGATTATACCACATTCACGCTCGATTGCTTAAGTTCGTACAATGACTTTACGAGTTTCACTGTACATATTTCTATTTGCTCTGTTTTGGTTGGGACGTTGATACATTGGTATCTTCATATAAATGTCCGAATCCAATATTTCATAAAGGTATCTTTGGTACCCCATCCATCAATTTCGCTTCTAACTTCAAGTTCACCGCCATTGAGATAAATATTTAAAGGAGTTCCGCCATGACCGGAATAGGTTTCTTCATAATCATCTTACGGATGTCCAATGAAACCTTGTACAACGAGCCTTGCTTCTTTTCATTTCTCTTTCAAACAAATACCCACTTATGCCCTACGGGGTGCACAAGGAGGCGTGCGATGCTTACTGCCCAAACACCCTTCTTTTATTCGGAGAGAATAATTCAGTTTCTATTGCCTTCTCTCAATCTTCTCAATCTGATATTTTCTTTCATTTAGCGAGCGATGCAGGCTCTGAATCAAGATTGATGATTGTGGCAAGTTTCTTTGCAAAGTAAATGTCGACATTGGCTGTTGTCATATTCAAATATTCTCCTAAGGTCATAAAGCTTATAGCTATTTCTTCAAGGGACGATTCTTTTAATGTTTCTACTTGTTCACCGCTGCTTCCAATTGCGGGGCAAGCCCCTTTAGTTTTTCAGCTCCGATGTGTGCGCACACATTCATGCTGATGTCTCCCTTCATGGGGATGTTCAATTCTGGTATGCCTTTTCTGAAGGTTCCATACCGATGCCAGGTCTCAACTGGCTCCCCTTCTAATTCTGGGGTACTTCGGTGATCGGCTGTGTCAAGTCCTTCTTATCCTTTTCACCAGCGTCCCGGTTACTTCGGATTCGAGGACCGGAGTTCTCGTCCTTTTATTACGAGGCCTGCGGGCGGGATTAGGGATACCTTCAATGGTATTTCAACCCTCTCCGGTGCATTGCTTGCAGGCAAATGCTACTTATTCACGCTCTTCAAATCACTAAAGTAGTCTAGCAGTTGATTCGCTAATACTTGCAAATCAATTATCTTCTGGACTTCAATTGTCTTCGAGACTTCAATTCAATTATCTTCTGGACTGCAGTTATCTTCTGGACTTCTCTATTTGCTTTACTAGTGCTCGGGTCATATGCACAGATTTCAAATGTCTTCTGGACTTCAAATGTCTTTTAGACTTCAATTATTTCCCGACATTATTATCAAGGGTTGATTTCCTCCCCCTAATGACGGGAAACTAACATCATCTAATGTACTATCAGCGAATTGGGCATTTTACAAATCTCCAGTCATATGGTCCAAATACTTGATTATGGATGCTGTCACATAACCAACGTATATCCCAGACTTTCGGAGAAGACCCGTTGCAGTTCGCTGCGGTGGTGGTATAGGTATATAACCCTTGCAAACCATCCTGCGAAGATGAGAAGTTTTTAGTGCTGACCCTTGCGCTAGTTGCATAGGTGGATGGATGTTATAGGCCGATGGTCTAAAATTGATGAGAGTTGCTGCGGGCAGGACTGCGTGTCCCCAACATATAGTTGGTAAATTAGAATTCTTCACAGTTCTGCTAGTCCATTCTGGGTGCGGATGTGCGGTATAGAATGCTCAACTTTAATTCCCATTTTCATACAATAATCATCAGATGCCTTCAGAGTACATTCTCCGGCGTTGTCCATTCAGATGGACTTCACGTGATGATCAGGGAAATTATTATTTTTTCAATTGTTAATTATCTGCGAGATTTAGCTTTGCAAAAGCATGGTTTCTCATAGACAATAAACATATGTGCGACCATTCCGAGGAAGCATCGATGAGCACCATAAAATACCTAATTGACCCTTACGGGGTTGTATAGGACCGCAAAAATCTCGGGATACGGTCAAGGAATACGAGGACTTCATCCTTTCTTTGTCGAGCAAAGGTCTAATAATTAATTTCCGTTGGCACATGCGGGCACAAAATCTTCAGTTCGAGAAATTCTTTATATTCATATTATGTCCTGTGAATTGTTAATTATATCTCTCATTATCCTAAGGCCTAGCGCATACTCTATCATGCGAGAGATAGATAAGTTGAGCTTCTAAATACGGTTTTCAAGGCAGTATAGGCTGCAGGTGCCTTAATATTAGTGTAGTATAATCATATCACACATGGTTTTGTAGATAAAACAGTCTCTGATACTTTTGTTTTGTTAGGCGGGAAAATAAAAATTTGAACTTAATGGGCGGGCTGCCGAAACTCGCTTTATATTAACTGAGTCTCCTCACACCTCACACCTCCATCTCCTCCTCTGCCATCTCCCCTCTAACAGAATGCCGCCGTTTCACCCTGACCTTGCGCCCCGGTCTCCCCTGAGCTCGTCGCTCGCGGCCTCCACCTAGCCCCGGCCTCGTTGTCGCCGGCCTCCCCCGACCTCATAGCCCATGGGCTCCCCCGACATCGTCACCCTCGCCCCAGCCTTCTCCACCTCGCCCCGGCCTCGTCGTCGCCGGCCTCCCCCAACCTCCCTCGACATTGCCGCCCCCGGCCTCCACCTCAGATCACACACTGTCCGGTAAAACCTCCATAACTATTGCATATGAACTCAAATTGCGATGTTCTTTGGCTCGTTGGAAAGCTAACAAAAAGTTCGATGCAAAAATCCATAATGTCCATATCAGATTCATTCGCGAGGCTCCAGACAAAGTGAAAACCCCCAAAGATCGTTTAGGGCCTCAAAACAGCCTCCGAAGTTCCATATGCAGATACTCGGGTCCAACTGTCCAGCAATTGATTGGTTTGGCTCAAAAGTTGATTTTTTTTGCAATAGAAAAAGCTATCACAGACGGTTATGAGAAAAGCTATCACAGATGGATCGTCTGTGATAGCTTTTCTCACAGACGGTTATTGTTTATAACCGTCGGTTTACATATGGTTATTGTTTAGAACCGTCTGTGATAGCTTTTCCACAGACGGTTCAAAAACTGTCTGTGATGACCCTCTCTGTAGTAGTGAAGGCGGTGGAGAAGAGAAGGGTGGAGGCGACGGAGCCATGCGACAGGGGAGGAGGTGGGGATAGGAGGAAAGGGGTTATTTGGAGAGAACAGCGGGGAGTTGGGGAGGAAGAGGTTAGATTGTATAGAATGTGAGAGGGAGTCTGGACTATTGGATCTAGATCCAGATGTGACCCAATGGTCTAAAAATAACTAATTTTGTGGATTAAATTAGTCAAAAAAATTAATTGGGATATAGTTAGGTCCAAATATATATGTTCGACCATTGGACATGGGAGAACCTGTATGCTGTGGGGGAGAGCCCATTGTTGTGGACTTCCCAATGATAAGCTGGAAATTAAGGAAGGCGGTGTGGCTCTTGGCTAAGCCCCACGGACTACAGAGCTCTCCCTCTATGTATTGACCTGCTGTTTTTTGAACTAAATGCAGGATAACTGCATTTAATTTCATTAAGCGAAGAAGTGTTACAAGCACCCTCCAAGAAGGACTTAAGCACAAAAAAACTAAATAACTTGAGATCACCTTGTCATCTAAAACCAAACACCCAGAAAAAATAAATAAATAACTTGAGAACACCTAAGTCTCCTAAAACACCTACTACACACTTGACATAATTATTCTTTTCTCTCTCTCTCTCTTTTTTTTTTTTTTTGAAAATGGCAGGAGAGCTGCCTTTTCGATTAATAGAGAAGGTCAAAGAAACAAAAGTTGTAGATCTCGTCGAAACCTTTCAAACAAGCATATATATGTCATATAAAACTTTGTTTTTTTCATCGTTTGAGAGTAGCTATTATTTCTGCTCAATCTAAAGGGCTGTTTGCGTGCATCGATATTGCTGTTTTTGTGCTCTACATCACGCGAACAGTCTTGTGCCCTTAGAAAGAAGTTTGAGTAGTTGGCTAGCGTCTCTCCTAGCACTTGTTGTGAGGCTTTCCCTTGCTTGCATCAAGTCATATTGATCGTTGCGTGTGCGTACATACACTTCTCTACATAGGGCTTTGATTAGCTAGTTTTGATTAGGCTAGGATCAACAACATTGGCTAGTACTTTGAACAATCTTTCAACTTGCATTAACTGATTTGATTATTGCTGATCCTTGCTACCATATTGAAGCCTTCCAAGCTCCACTTCCTACTAACTCAGCAGGTGTCGTTCCTCGCAATCGTTGGGCTAATCGCAAGTGAGAGTATCACGAACCAGCCACCGGTTGTACCACTTCCTTGCGGCATTGGTAAGAACTTGTAAGAACTTGGTATAAGCTTGAGTGTGAGTGACTTGATTTGAGCCCCCACCTTCTCGTAGTTGATAGGAACATATACTTGTGATTTGTTTCCTTGTTTTCTACTAACAATGACAAGTTTTTTCAAGTTGGTAGATTACGATGTCATTGTAGGCAGATTTGAACTCAAAGGGAAACAACTGCCTGCATACATATTGCCACTCACCGCTGAGAGTACGTCGTTGGACTACTTTATATGGGTTAATATGTTGGAGTGCTATTTTGAAAGACAGGACCTTGATCCTTATGAGAAGATGACCATGGCAAGGACGGCACTGATCGGTGATGTTCAACATTGGTGGTCGAATCTGGAGTACCACTTCATGTACACATGGGAGCAGATGAAGAAGAAATTGCAACGTCGTTTTGTGCCTCCACCACCCATAGTCACAAGCGAGGTGCAACCTAAGGTAACAAAAAATGCTGATATTATTTTGGCTCCTACCCTATCTCCAGATACCGCCGAGACGCTTGAAGAAATGAACGATGATCTAGCGCACCTTATAGAGGAGAAGCTTGAGGTACGTACAGTATCTGATGAGGACGATAATGACAAATGTAACATCCCGATTTTCAGGATCAGGATATTAATATTTAAGTAGGCGATCTAATAAAAATTTGGCAATATTTTAAAAATTTTCCCATGTTTAATTCAAATGTTGCCTTTAAAATCGAATCGAGTTGTCTAAAAGTTGTATAAAGATAATAATAATAATAGCAAACAATATTAAATTGAATTGGTCGAGAGACTACAAATGAAAGAAAATTATTTTGGTCTCTTGCTTTCACATGCATTTCAAAAATCATACCTTGGTGCATACATTAGACCGCCGCTCTTTTTCAGTCCGACCGACCGCAGGCGAGACGTCTGTGTATCCATTTCTTTTCCCTAACTTCCCTCCTCGCAAACACAACCGAAAACCAAAAATCATGCGACGCATGTTATAGCGTTGCGATCGTCGTCTCGAGGGTGTTCTGTTTCTCCAATCGGTTTTCGAGTGCGAGCTCTTTTGCGTGGCATGCAAGAAGGAGGAAGAATTGCTGCTATTTATTTCACTGTCAATTTTTATTTCCCGATCACCCTTGTGCTAGCCGAGCCACTTTAGTCACTACCATTTCTTTTGTAGTTTTATTCACCCAACCAAAGACCTGAGGTGGTGTCGACACGACGGCGTGATGCATGGGACGGCACCGGGATGAAAGACTGCATTTAAAAATTTAAATTATTTTGACTTCATGTTTTAGCGTGCATATCAAAGATCATAGCATGTCCTTCACTTATATCATCGCTGTCGCTTCCAGTTTGACCGACCACAACCGAAACACCCGCTCATTATTTCCCCCGCCATTTTCTTTTCTCACACTTATATCTGTGCAGTGCTACACACTACTACTACTACTAATACACTACTTGATCCACTTTATATATATATAAATGCAAGCATGCTGTCTTACACATGCACACACAGGGACATGTAGTGGGGAAATGAGTAGAACCTACTAATATGCATGAACTAGCTAGACTAGCGCTGAGCACTCCATGCCTTTTTGCTTTTGCTCCTGCCCACATCAACCCTTGCCCATTTCCTCCCACCCCACCGAAACCATCTCTCCTCTTGGTCATTTTCGGTTCCTTGCCCACCAAAAGTTTCTCAACGCCACACCTTTTCCTTGCATGACTTTATGCCCAGTCAACCCCACCCCTTTCATGCTACCATTTTCTTTTGACTCACCAACCAAAGCACCACACCACCCCTCTCCTGTCACTCTCTTTCTTCTTCAACAGAGCAGCCCTCCATTCTTTCTCACTCAAGAACAAAAGCTCCTCTCTACCTTCTCTCCTCCCAATCTCAATCATAAACCGAAAACTCCAATGCATGTTATGCCACCGATTTCCCCATCACCTAAGCTGTCCATTTATACAAGTAGTGTCCACATGCATGGCCGTTTGATTGATTCGCGAGAGGTGAAGATGTGATGGGGAGGATGGGAAGAGTAGCGGCGGCGGCTCGGAAGGCGGCCGGAACATGCTGCGGCGGGCGGCAAGGCCGAGCCGAGCTCGCTCCAGCGGCCGGGCGCGCGACGGTGGCGAACGCGGCGGCGGTGTCGGCGGCTTCGGCGGCGGCGTTAGCGGTGGCGTGGCGGCGGCTTGCTGCGGCAGCGCAGCGGCAAGGCCGTAGTGGCACGGTAGTCGCATGCACACCGGCGCGGCGTCAAGGCTCGTTGGCGCAACGGCGGGCCCAAGATCTGTTGGCGGCGAGAATGGCATACAGAAGTGCGGCGGGAGCAGCTACATCGCGACCATGCCGGCCTCACGTGCTAGCTTGGCGTCTTGGTCTAACGCGGTGTGACCGGGCGCTAGTGGCGCAGCTCCGGCGGTGGTGAGCATGGCGTGGCGCCTAGGGCGCGTCAACACGGGCATGATGCGCGGCGGCACAAGGAGGCGATGGCTTGATGCCGGAAGCGATGCTAGCGGCAAGCGGCGACACATGCATGTGTGCGTGCATATGGTGGCATTAGCCAACGGCGCGCGACTCGGTGCGAGCAACGAGGCGCATGCATGCGGCGGTGGCCCCGTGGCGTGGCCAAACGGCGGTGTCGAGGCGTCGGCGAGTGGCGTCAACGCGAAGGCGAGACTTCGGTAGCGGCTCGTGGATGCGGGCGAGGCGGAGCCAACTAGAAGCCGGACGCGGACGCCAATGAGTTCGGCGACGACTACGGCGGACACGGACACGGAGCCAAGAAGGCGACGCCTGGTGACGATTCGCACGCCTAGCGTTGCGGTAAAATTCTCAGTGTTATTTATGTTACCGTGTTACTTTATTAGTCGTGCATGTGGCATTTTAGTTATGAGCATGACATCTAATTATGCATGTTTAGGTGTAAAATTGTTTTGGTAGCTTAAGACCGGTATGATTCTCCGGTTAGGTCGTATTTGTGCGTAGACATGATTATGTATTGATTTATTAGTAGATGTGAATAATTAGTTATTGTGGCGAAATGTATGTATCTTCTTGATCGATAGATGCTAGATTAAATGTAGGAGTCGATTATTTGGTCAGTCGATATTGATGTGAGCTCGCTTGGGCGCTAGTGGTGATCTTTGGAGGATAAATTAATTGGAGGTTTCTTCTCACCTTTGAATCAGTAGTTTTAAGAGATAGGACGCATAAGGATTTTTATAATCTATTTGCTTGATGGATGATGTATGTGTTGAGGTTTAAAGATATATCTATTATATATGTGTATGAATTGTTGCTCGGTGGATGTCGGATTTAGTACATTATTGGATTGTTTGATCGGATGCATTAACTGATAAGTTATGTGAATCATATATGCTAGAATGTAGGAGATGGTAGAATGGATTACCTGATTGTGGATACATATTCGATTACTATGTGATTAGTAGATAAGTTATATGTCTTGAGTCAATGGAGTCGTGCCCTCAATTGGAATTAGTAGATAAATGAGTATTTGGTTGATCATAGAGGCACATATGTAATTGGATTGGTAGATGTCGTACATGTCTATTTCGGTAATGTAGATAAGAGTTGATTGATTCGTGAGCTATTAAATATCGGACGTGAATGTGAATATATGTATATTATAAAGCTCATTAGGGTAAGTTAGTCAATTAAGCCTCGGTCGATGGAAATTTTGGTATATGCGAATGTGAATTGCTGAGGAAACACTAGTAGAGCTAGATAGTTCGGATTAGCTTAAATAATATATTGAAAATGATTTATGGTTTTAGTCGTGGTAATATGCTTATCGCTTGGTGGATTTCATATAAGTACTAGATGGATTGCGTAGATAGAAGTCTATGAGTCCAGGGAATTATTTGTTGGATTGACTACTTTGATTGTGCCTTAGTGAAGGTTAGTATGGGATTTAGAGCAAGATATGAGAATATGATCAGCAAGTGTTATGCATGTGATGGGATTCAACACCGAAGAATCGGTTAAGTGTATGATTATGAGAAGATTAGATTTGTCGGTAGATGTTTTCTTTGAGAAATTAAAGGAAAAAGAAAAAGAAAATATGTAGGTCCCATTTGTAATGGCAGAGATTAGGTTAGAATGAGTATAAAAAGTGCATTAGAAAAATTCAGAAAAGAATTATTTTTACACTAGAAATCGAATTAACTTCAAAACTTCATAGAAGGTTCATTTGAACTCCAAATGGAATAATTTTTATACCAAAACTCATCTAAAATCATAATCTAGCTCTTTGTATAAAATTCATGCATTTTTTAGCACTTTTATTTTGGCTTTTCGCAAAGTTTATTCGATATTGTCTTTATATAGTTTTCGAGTTGCTGGAAGTAAGCGAGTACGTAATCAAGAGTGAGCAAGTGAACTCCCTAAAAAGGCAAGCATCCTTTGAACTTTCTTTTTGCATCATATTTGATCCCAGTTTTGCTAGGATAGATGCAATGATAATTGCTTGCATGCTATGTTGATAATATCGCTATTTTTGTGATGAATAGTTAGACACATCCTATTATCTTGTCATTGTGGCTATCCATGAATTATTCCAATACTGAAACGCTTAAGATAGGGCGTGTGACATTATATTGTTCGGGTTTGCTTAGCCATGCAAGTCTAGAACGGTAGTTTGATTGTCGGGAATAACCCGGCAATTTTGGGACAAACACAACTCTCTTTATATCCTTTTGTTTCAGATCTTCGTATCTGTTTTGTGAGTTAAATTTTATCATTTTAAATAAGCTTTTGGTCTGGACAAGTGATGGCTAGTGATGGTGCCTTCGTGCACGAGATTTGGGTATGTGGTTTGGCTTGTCTGGACAATTAAGGACCGAACTTTGGGTACCTGCTGTTCAAGCAACACTCGTGCTATCACACGCGGTATATGGGTGCCGTATGGTTAAGTAGGGGGAAGGTTCTGTTGTGTTGAGTCCCACGGTGGTGAAATTGTGAGGGCATGGGACCGTGAAATCCCATGTTCCTTTTGGGCCGATAGGATGGAGATGTTAACGTCTTGTGTTTCCTAGGAGCCCTGGGTTGGGGGACTTAGCCAATGGAATCGTCTTGCTAAAAACGACCATATCTTGATTTACCCGGTCAGCATACCATAGGAAGTATGCTACATTCGGAGGCATCTGGAGGCTTACGGGCTAATCAAGTCGTGTGGGTAAAGTAGTACACCCCTGCAGGGTATAATCTATTCGAATAGCGGTGTCCACGGTTATGGACGACCGCTTGAAATTTGTGGCTGCTTATTGTTAGACTTGGAATTAAAATTGTGGGTGAACTTGAAAATTGTGGATGTTCATGTGTTTAGTACATTAAAGTGGGCTGCCACTTTGGTCTTTGTATGATTCAATTGTTTATTACTGAAATATTTTACTACATGCTTTACTTCTACTTCAAATCTGATTTTAAAATGGGCACATGAAAACTAGTATGTGTAGGATGTTAATTGTTGCGTCTCTTTCGCAAAACTAAACCAATATGAGCCATCCTTTGAATGACCCTTATGCATAACTATTTTTATTTGTGTAAGACTTGCGAGTACACTTGTACTCACCGGATGTTTCTTGGCCTTTTCGGTGAGGAAGATTATGAGTCGGCGATCTTGTTAGTGTTGACTTGGGTGACACTAACGAGTAGTGTGCTATCATTTAACCCCCAGTCGGTTGCCGATGGGTTATGGGCATACCACTACTGGTCTTTTGCTTTATTTATTTGCTTCCGCTGCTACTTGATAATTTACTTGAATTTGGCCGGTCGACCGTATGTAATAAGCTGTAGACTTTGACTATTATGCAGTATGTCTTTTTATCTCTTGTTGTATGCGTTGTATGGATGTAATCAACGTTGGATGAGGGTATGAGTATATTGGTCGTTGATCTTGGGAGCCAATATAAGTCATACTCATTGTTAATGGATCCCCATTTAACTCACTAAGTGTAGTGCTTCGAATCGAAAGAGAATCGACAATCATGCAGCGCTCGCAAAGGAGCAGCGCGCATGATCGTTGAGGCTCTAGTATTCGGCTGAGTCTCTCACTTGGATAGAGTTAAATTGGAATTTATTTATCGGAGACCCGTAATTATGTCTCTAAGACCTTGTCTAATCTCGGTCTTATGGAGATAATTACCTGGGTCCCCACAACAAAGGTACTAATTTATTGCTACAGCAAGACATAGAGCAACCTTGTGAGTATATCTCTGCTCTAGTAGTGCAATCTTTTGATATTCCTTGTGTTGACTTGAACGAACCATGTGCTGAAATTAATTCTCATAATTTTGCACATGTTGAATTAATTACACATAAGGAAGTACTTGATAGAATATCCCATACTGATGCTTTGTGTTATATCATGCTTAATGATCCAGTTAGTTTGGAATGTGCTATGGAGAAAGTTTCTGAACTTTCATCTCTAAATTCTCCTTCTAGCACCTACGCCTACTATTTTAAATTAATTGGAGATTATGGTGTAGACAATCAATTTCTTGTATATCGAATATGCATAACTTATGATTACATGGATGAATTGAAGCTTGCTATGTTGGACAATAATTTTTGTGTGCTAAATCTTGTTCAATATGAGAGAAAAATAAAATTTAGTGCTCATCCCATGCCTATGTATTCATATTTGATTGCACCATCTGGTATGGACAATCTGAGTAAAGATGTTGAATTATGGAAGAACTTACAAATCTTTTCGCCATTGCTAGATGAATTTGCTATTGCTCGATTGAAATCTGATTATATGGATGAATTTTGCTTGATTCCAAAAGTTGTAGATTTGCCCATATGTGCTACCACTGCAAGTTTACAACTTCAGAGATTGGAATTGCATAAACGCTTCACTTACATTTGCAAAACTAGTTGCAATAATTGTTGTGTGAAAACTTTTGTTTTGATCATTCACATATATGATTACTCTTGGGTTAATAACACAATGATCTTTTCTGATCACTGCTGTCGTCTAACATTAATTGTGCAACAACGAAGAACCGTTAAAACAGATGACATATACATATACCATGCATACACTTTGGCTTCTTTGTTACCCTATTTTCAGCTTATCAAAAGCGAGGGCGGCTCTGTTTTCAAGAAAGGGAGGATGATGAGGACATGACCCTATGGATACAACAATATTTGCTATGCTTCTGTTCCAAGTATAAGAGCTCGTACGCTTCACTTAAATTATCAACGCCATGTCACTTTTGGTCCAAGACAAGCAAGCGATTCAGTGGACGATTTTGGAATCCATTAAATCGATTTTGGAATCGATTCGGCCTCTAGAATCAGCCTGACAACACCAACTTAAAACAGACATAACTTTCACATACGGAGTCCGTTGGAGGTCCACGAGTACTGGATTGAAAGCTTATTTGGTCATCTTTCCAACGGATCTGGCCTCACCTCCAAATTCCTTCTGGTCTGATCGCAATCATCAAAAGAAGACGTTATATCACTTGTTTGGGCCAATTTGGGCTTTGTAATCATACTGAACTTGGCCCATCTGCCGGCGGCCTACTTGAGGGTGTGGTTACTGTTCACATGAACAGTAACCTACGAATTTAGTCCCGCCCCGCTGGTTCTATTAGATGTGCGGCTCCTCCCTATATAAGGAGGCCGCACCTCTAGTTTTTCTTGGATTTTGTTTAGTTAAAGTTAGCTTCATAGCAACCGTGTATTGGCTTGTGTCGACTAGACCAACCATAATACCGCTTGAATCCCAACTCAATTAAATATTTCAATCCTATTTGCAATTCCAGTTGCTTATTATCTTGTTCTTGCGTGCTTCTTGGTGTATGCGAGAATCGTCCTTCGTGGTCGAGTCAGCGGGTATTCGTGCACGGTTGATAACGACTTGTCAATCAGTTTAGCGATTGCGTGGTTTCGA
This sequence comes from Ampelocalamus luodianensis, assembly GCA_036346255.1. Lineage (NCBI taxonomy): Eukaryota > Viridiplantae > Streptophyta > Magnoliopsida > Poales > Poaceae > Ampelocalamus > Ampelocalamus luodianensis. Next base: position 61,883,282 of record CM070633.1, on the reverse strand, counting down.
GCCTTGCGTGTTCGTAGCCAGGATCGTGAGAGTTGAGCGATACCAACCGGACTTATCGTTCTCATCGAAAGATCGGACCAACAATAGGACCTTCGGGTTCATCACCTGGCCAGCACCACCGCAAGGATGCAGGCACTGCTCTGCCACTGCTACTCTTCCCATCCTCGCCCACTACTACATCTTTTCCTCTCTCGCGAATCGATCAAATGGCCATGCATGTGAACACTACTTGTATAAATGGACAGCTTATGTGACGGGGAATACAGTGGCATAACATGCATCAGAGGTTTTTCGGTTCTTGGATGGGGTTGAGAGGAGAGAAGTGAAGGAACTTGAGTTCATGTGTGAGGAAAATGGAGCTGCTGCCTTGGGGAAGAAATGGCGTGAGGAAGTAGCGGAGGGGATGGCTCTTGGCTGGAATAAATAAATGGATGGAGATGGACCAGGCTGGTTCGGCAGGGAGTGTGATTAATAGGGAATGGTCAGTGGATGGAGCTGAGTTCGGCTGGGGCAAGAGAAAAAGTAGCCTGTGTGCTTCTGGTGGTAGTGAAAAGGAAATGGCAGCATGAGGAGAAAAGAAAAGGCAAGGGATGAGGAGATGAAAGGCTGTGTTGGAGAGGGGTGTTCGGCTGGAGACAAAGAAATGACAGTGGGTGCTCTCTGTCTCTCTTGCTGCAACGAGCTATTGTACATTATTGTTCCTTCTCCTTTTCTTCAACTTGTTTAAACAATCTCGCATGTGAGAACCAACCGCGAAAATGGAATACTCTCGAGACGATCAACGCCGCTGCGTAACATGCATTGGATTATATGCGATTCTTGGTGGAGTTTGGAAGAAGAGAAGGTGATGAGATGGACATGTACAAAGCTTTGCTTGGTGACTAGAAGTGGCTGCATGTGCTCTGTTGTAAAGTGAGAAGGCAGTGAGGAGAGATAATAGAGTGGCTGTAGAGTAGTGTTAGTTGGAAGTAGAAAATTTGAATGAATAGTGGTGAGGTTTGGTGTTGGGAATAGAAGATAGCAGGGAGATGTGTGCTTAGCTAGGCAAATAAAAATAAAAAATGTCTGTGAGAGGTTGAAAGGCTGTGGAGGCTTTGATTACTTGTTCAAAATAGTAAATAAAATCTAAAAATTCTGAAAATTTTTGTGTGGCTTCTCTGTTAAGTGTAGTTTCCATTTTGCAAGCCCTCACACACTGATCACTTTTCATTTGAGAGCAGTAATTCAATTTCTATACAACCTTAGGGATGTGTTCAGAATTTTTACAGGGTTAACAGTGCACCTAACAATTTATTAAAATTCATATTTATTCATGATAAATAATATAAGATTTAAATAAATTATTTCCTAGAAACTTTCACATAAACATTTTTCTGGATTGAATTGGAAGCTTGCAATCAAGAAAAAGTTTAATTTCTGAGTGAACTTTATTACAACAACAAAAGTTTAAAATTGTTCCAAAAAATTAGGAAAAAATTATTTACTTATGATTATTATTATAGTATTTGAATGAAATATTTCCAGACGATGATCATAAGTTTTTGTTCCTGTTTTTTTTTGGAAGTTAACTTGAAGTTGTAGGTTTAAACTTTGATTTGGATTTCCCAAGTGCAATAACATATGCAAATGCTTCAAAAATAACATGCATGTTAATGAGATGCGTACAATTATCATTAAATATATTTGGGGATGTTACAGCGCGCGAGTGTGAGTTAAGTGGGTCAGTGCACACCTTTGGATCTTGAGTGAATGGCTCAGATCTAAAGTGAGGTTCGTACTTCCGAAAAGGTGGGGAGATATGGATCGTTGAACTTGGATCCTACGGCCTGCACGTGTTGGTGCATTTAGTTGACTCCACTGAGTCAAGTGGCCGAGTCGGGTTCGAGCCCAATGAATAGTACCGGTCGATTTGGGTTTGGGTTTGACTGAGATTTAAAATAGTTTCTCCACTTTGACCAGAGGATTAAACAAAGAAATAAAATTCCTAAAATCATGAAATAATTCATGGGGGCCCCTGGAAAGGTCTAGTGTCTATAAAAATTATTGAACCCTACTGTTCATGATATAAAGTGTATAATTTAAATTCAAACTTGATGTTGATCTTTAAATTGTGTTTGGATTTTCTTAGGGTTTAATCCAGTCCCAAAAATTTGGGAAAAAATATATTAATTCATGATAATTAATATAGTATTTGAATAAATTATTTCAGAGGAACTTTAGCAACATTTGTTTTAGTTTTTCTTTTGGAGTTCAAATTAAAGTGTATGTTTAATATTTATTTTGAGATTTTCCAAGTGCAATACTTAATGAAAAAGTTTCAAAACATGCTGCATGCTAATGAGATGCATAATAATCCTCTTTATTAACTTGGGGATGTGACACTACCTTGCCAGCCCACTAACCTTTGCCCAACTTTGTCCAGCAGTGGCTGGAAATCAACCTTCCTGGGTTTTTTGTGATGTAGCAGAAGTCCCAGGTACTTGACAGGGAAGTTAGAGCGGTTGGCCGAACAATCTGCGAGGAGCGAGTCGAAGTCAATGTGATCACAGCCTATAGGCACTACCATGCTTTTGTGTATATTAGTCTCGAGGCCCGAGGCATTCCCAAAGAGGTGTAGAATGCTGGCTGTCGATTGCACGTCACTTGCGGTGGGGCAGATGAAAACAGTCGTGTCATCTGCGTATAGCGAAGTCTTGAGCGTGTGCAGATGTCCACGGTTGGGTTCCAAAAGACCCATATCTATTGCTCTTTTAAACAGTTTTTGTAAAGGGTCGATTGCCAGGATGAAAAGAAAAGAGGATAGCGGGTCTCCTTGCCGTAGACCCCTACCATGGGTGATGTTGCCACCGGGAATGCCATTGAGGAGGACTCTTGAGGAGGCTGTCGACCACAAAGCTGCAATCCAGTCTCTCCATCTGGAGGGAAAACCCCTTCTTCTTTGGAGAAGATTTAGAAGGTAGTCCCAGCGTACCGAGTCGAACGCCTTTGCTATGTCTAACTTGAGGAAAAGCGTGGGTGTTTTGGATTTGTGAAGCCTCATTATAAGGTTTTTGGCATACATGAAGTTGTCCTGTATGCTTCTTCTTTTGACAAAAGGGCTTTGATTAATGGATATCAGCGTTTGTAGATGTGGGGCTAGGCGTAATGCCAATGTCTTGGCAATCCACTTTCCTACCCTGTGGATGAGGCTGATGGGTCTGTAGTCTGCCACACTCTCTGCCCCTTCTTTCTTCGAAAGCAGGGAGATGTTTGCTGTGTTAAGCAGGTGGAGGCTCATCGTTCTGAGGCTATAAAAGCTTTGAAAAACCGCCATAATGTCCGCCTTAATGATAGACCAGCAAGTTTTGAAGAACATGAACGTAAAACCATCAGGACCTAGTGCCTTATCGTTCGGCATCTGTGCTAACGCAGATGCGACTTCCTGCTCCGAGAAAGGTCCATCAAGGCTATCCAGGTTTTGCGGGGTGATGTCCAACTCTTCCCAATGCAGGTCGTAGCTTCTTGTAGTTGGTGTGGATAAGATGTCTTGAAAGTGTAGTTGTAGGAATTCCTGTTTCTTGTTGTGCGTGTGCGCCCAACCCTGTTCCCACGCGCAGCCGTTGAATGTGGTTTTTTCGTCTCCTTGAATTAGCTTTAAGGTGGAAGAACTTCATGTTTGCGTCACCTTCTTTTAAGTTTGTGATACGGGAGTTTTGCCTACGCTTGGAGCGTTCTATCACCGCCAGCCCCAACACTCTTTTCTTGAGTCCTGCTCTTAGCCCTCTTTCTGATTATGAAATATTTCTGCTTTCTTGGGCTATATCAAGCCGGAGAATTACTTCTAGGTCCATGATAAGATGTAGCTTTGCCTGCGAGAAGAGCTTCTTACTCCAAGCCCATATCCTCCTCGCCGTTGTGCCCAATTTGTGGTTAAGCCTATGGCACGGCTTCGTATGGTGGGTGTTCAGTGTCCACGCTTGTTGGACTACTTCCTTGAAACCGAGCAGCTTGACCCAGAAATTTTCGAAGCGGATGGTAGCCGGACGCCCTGGGCCAATGCCATTTGCGAGGAGAAGAGGACAGTGGTCCGAAAACGAAGTAGGCAGAGCGTGCAGAATGTGGTTTTCGAAATGCACGTCCCAAGCCGGGTTACAGAAGACTCTATCTGTTGGAACATGCGCGGCCTCAACACACCAGCCAGACGAACGATGGTCCATGAGACTCTTTCATCCACCACTTGTCACCTTGCATGTTTGCAAGAAACGAAGCTGCAAGTAGTGGATCAAGCGTTAGCATTCTATTTGGAAGGACACAGGCTGTACAACTTCGCGTAGAGGCCACCCTCGGGCACTCGTGGCGACATCCTACTTCTGTGGAATGATGACCACATTGCAGTAGAGGATATCCAACTAGAGGAATACAGTTTGTTAGGAACATCTCAAATCAAGGATTGCGGTACAGTTTTCCGCCTTACGGTGGTCTATGGCCCATCCAGAATAGCGAGAAGCCAGCGTTCTTGAAAGAACTAAAATCCCTCCGACCGCCGTCGGCCATCAGATGGCTGGTTCTCGGCGATTCCAACTTGATCTACAAGGCGAGCGACAAGAACAAGGGTAACTTTAACCAAGCAAGGATGGGTCAATTTAAGAGCACCCTAGACGCCTGCGAGCTCAAAGAGATACATCTACAAAACAGAAAGTACACATGGAGCAATTATTCTTTTATAAAACACTTAGCAACGAGATCCCATAGAGCATTATTAGGGCATCCTAACATGAACCCTTGAAGAGCTTCAATGAATTCATCTATGACATTTTCATCTATATTTCCTTCCCAATGATGCCGAAATTCATCATCGATGCATAATTTGTGTTTTCCTCCGCATTGCCTTTTCTCCGTTTTGCTTTTTTTTTGAATCACCCGGTACAACACATAGATGTCTATGGAAGACTGAACGAGCGGAGCTTGATGAAAAAATGACAAAGTCACCACTGACGTCTCGCTTGCGAGGGACACGTCACCTCTCACTTAAAGAAAATTCTCCTAAATAAGATACGTAGAACCAAACTTTGGGTTTAAACCCTGATGAGCTAGGAGTACAATCACCTCCACTAGCCACCCAAGCAAGACTTGGTTCTCTTCTCCGTTTTGCTTTGGTGGCAAGACGGACACTCCTTCGAGGGGTTGGCAAAACTTGAGACAAGCCACCATCAACTAGTGTTAGGGCGGCTGAGGCTGGCAGTAACTTTGATGATTCCTTCGTCGGTGATAGCGTGACTGATGATTTCTCTACTAGTAGCGGGATAATAGAAGATGCACACTCTATGGGTTCGCCTACAAGCTCCTCGCTGGCGACAACATCAAGAGTTGAATCCCTCCTTGTTCAAGCATTTGTCAAATATGGGCTGAGACATCCCAATGTGCTGGAGAGCTCTTAACCGTTCACCAATATTGCAAGGTATCATTGATTGCGACTGTTGCTTGACGCCCCCTAACTTTCTGCCTATAAATTGCGTGGCGTTCTCCCCTTACATCAGCACACTAAGTTAATTTATCTCGAATTCTGGAGAACGTACTTCCATCTTCTTAAGCCTTCAATGTTCAGGTTCTCTCTCTCTCTCTCCCCATGGTCTCCATACTACATGCATGTTACTTGACTATGGACGATCCATTTCTGATCGGGTGCGAAAGAATTGCGCGTGCATTCGAGTACTTGATCAACGTGTAACGTGTGGTCATTTTCGTGCACAGGATATAGGGAAAGATGGCGGCGCCAGACATGTCTGCAAAGCCCGGCAAGGCCGTCGTCCAGTCTGACGCGGGGTCGTACGTCGCATGGTCCGGCGCGGAGCAGCCGGCCGTCGCCGCGGAGAAACTCGGATGCGGCCTGTTCGTTCTGAAGCCCCTCGGCTTCGCCCTGCTGCAATACGCCGACTCCTCCAAGTTCGGGCATGTTATTGAAGGCAGCGCGGTGGTCGGGGTCCTCCCGGCGGGTGGCTCCAAGGAGAGGGTGGTCCGGCTCGAGGTGGGCCGTGGGCGACGTGACCGCCGTGCACTTGGGGGACGTCTCATGGTAATACAACGACGCGGACGCCGACGACCTCTCCATCCATTTCATGGGCGACACGGCCGGTGCCTTCAGCCCAGGGCACATCTCCTACTTCCTCCTCGCCGGCGGGAACAACGTCCTGAACGGCCTCGACGCGGGCCTCCTCGCCAAGGCGTTGGGAGTGACGCGAGAACAGGCGACCACCGCTTTCCGTTGCCAGCCGGCCGCTCTGCTCACGAAGTTAAGCCACAAGCTGCACGACAGCTGCCCACACGAGTTTGAGTCAGAGTCGGTTAGAGTTGTCCGAGTCAGCCTTGTATGAGTATATCCGGTCGTACTCATCGAAAATGAGTCCGAGTCTATTGTTGAGTCCTCTTACTCAGCCTATATAGGTCATCATTGAGTCTTGTAATTGATGAGAAGTCGTGAGTTGAGAAAAGCAATACAAAAGACAAAAAGAGGAGTAATTACTCTCGAAACCAATCGTGAGTTTTTCGTTTCTGAGCACTGTTCATATTGACTACTGTTAACTACACCACTATTCATATCAAGTACTATTCATCTAGAACTGTTTATCCGAGTGCTGCGTGGTCATGGAAGGTTACTACGTGGTCGTGGAGGTTTATCGACCACATGAGGAGTGGTCGTAGAAGGCTTCGATCACACAAGGACTGGTCATAGAAGGCTACGGCTGCATCTGGTCGTAACTGTTCGTGGTCGTAGCGAGAGGAGGATCGACTACATCCTGGTCGAGAAACTTAGACTAGTCGGAAGATCCGACTACCTGGTCGTAGGTGGTACGACTATACATGGTATCAAAGCGGTGTATAAAAATCGGTCCTTCGACTCCAGAGAAGAAGAGACCGATGGCTCCCAACGGATCTTCGTCGACAACGAAGGATGGCCCAAATTCGCTACCGTACCCAGTTCCCACCTCAGAGAACTACCCGGCTTGGGCTATAAAGATGCGAGTCAATATGCGTGCCCAGGGGGTCTGGGATGCAGTGGCCGATCCAGTCGATTCTAAAGGAAAGATCGATCTAAAAGGAAAGGCCGTGGATGTTGACTTGAAGACGGATCAAACAGTATTGGCGCTGATCTATGCTGCGATACCCGACTCGATGCTCAATCAACTTGTCGGGAAAGATACTGCCCGGGAGGCCTAGGTTGCTCTTCGTACTATGCACGAAGGTGTGAATCGAGTGAAGAAAGTTCGTCTGCAAACTCTCCAAGGGGAGTATGAGGCATTGCATATGGGAGAAACTCAATCAGTGGATGAGTTCGCGGGAAAATTGACGGTGGTGGTCAATGAACTTCGAGCTCTTGGCGATAAATTGGAAGAAACTAAGGTGGTCGAGAAATACTGGCGAGTCCTACTTGAGAGGTACGTGCCTGTGGTCACAACTCTTTTGTAGTCCAGTGATCTTGAGAGCATGAAGCTGGAAGAGGTGACTGGGTCTCTTAAAGCACATGATGGGCTACTGAAAGGTTGCAAGGCTCGCAACGATCAAGCCTTGGTTGTGAAAGCTGAGCTGAAGGGAGCGAACAAGCAGACTCAGCGAGATTACTCATCAAATCAAGGTGGTCGTGGATCTGCTTGGTGCGGCTAAGGAGGTCGTAGTCATGGTCGTGGCCGAGGTGGTCGTGGAGATTTTGCCGGACACGGCTACAAGTCTGGTCGTGGCAATGATGAATCCAAGTAAGATAAGTCAAAAATTAAATACTTTGTGATAAATTTGGACATTACGCTTCTGAGTGCTGAAGTCATATTAAATGCTTTGAGTGTCAAAAGTTTGGGCATTATGCTTTTCACCGTGAAACAAGAAAGATAAGGTGGAAGCAAATTTGTCACAAGCCCAAGAGGAGAAAGAACCGGCTCTGTTGCTAACCATCGGCGAAGAGAAATCGTCTGGGCTGGTCATGTTTGAGGAAGGGATTCACCCAAAGCTATTGAGAATTGGTGAAGAGGTGATTGACATAGATGTGTGGTACCTTAACAATGGAGCCTCCAATCACATGACTGGGCAGTTGGGAAAATTCAGAGAACTCAACTAGGAGTTTCATGGATAAGTTAAGTTTGGAGATGGTTATGTTGTATTCATAGAAGGCAAAGGCTCAATTCTACTCCAATGCAAGAATGGAGAGCAAAGACTATTGTCAGATGTTTACTACATCCCAAGACTTTGCAACAATATCATCAGCCTGGGGCAATTGACTAAAGACGATTGTGATGTAGCACCGAAAGACTCTTTACTGCTTTTACATGATTGTGATGGAAAGCTTCTGATGAAAGTTCTCCGTACGCCACACAAGCTATATAATATACAACTGGATATATGCAAATCGATATGTTTGAGTGCAAGTCTTGAAAACCCAGCGTGGCTATGGCATGTGAGATTGGGGCATGTGAATTTTCAGTCTTTGAAACTGATATCAGACAAGAAGATGATCTTTGGTCTGCCACATATTGATCATCCTACTCAAGTTTGTGAAGGTTGTATCATTGCCAAGCAGATGAAGTTACCTTTTCCAGCACATGCGAGTCACAGAGCCTCACGACCACTGAAGTTGATGTACATTGATATATGTGGACCAATTAACCCCTCTACTGATGTTGGAAACATGTATTTCCTTCTCCTGGTTGACGATTATTCAAGAGTAATGTTGGTTTACATGCTTAAGAAAAAGAGTGAAGCCAAAGATGTGTTTCAGAAGTTTGCCAACTTGGCTGAAACTGAGACTGATCACAAGCTAAAGGCTTTGAGATCAGACCGGGGAGGAGAATTCCTATCCAGTGAATTCGAGTCAATTTGTGAGACAAGGGGCATCACCCGATTCTTCACTGCCCCTTACAACCCTAAGAAAAACGGAGTGGTGGAATGGAGAAACAGGATGGTGATTGACATGGCCCGAAGCCTGTTGAAAAGCAAGTCCATGCCATGCAAATTTTGGGCTGAGGCGGTAAGACATGCGATGTATATTCTCAATCGAGTTCTGACAAAAGCATTGGATGGAATCACACCGTATGAAGCATGGAGTGGAAGAAAACCAAACCTAGAGCACTTAAGAGGGTTTGGTTGCTTAGCATATGCTCCGGTGACCACATATTTGAAGAAACTCAACGACAGAAGCCAAAAGTTGATATACTGGGGCGTCAAGCCAAGCATCAAATCTCATCGGTTGTTTAACCCTATTGATAATAAGATTGTTGTATCTAGAGATGTTGTTTTTCAAGAAGATCAACAATGACAGTGAGAAGATAATCAAGAAGCAAATCAAGAAATGTGAAATTGGGTTTCTTTCACTGTCAATGGAGAGGACAATGAGGAACTCGCTTCACCTATTGCCTCTACAACATCAACTGCGTCGCAGTCACCAACTCTGGATACAACTGTTTCAGACACAGACAATGGCCATGAAACAACTACAAGCTCGGCTGAGTCTACACCAGAATCTGTAGCACCTAAATACAGAAGCTTGAGAGAAATATATGACCACACTGAGCTGATGGAACATATAGGAGATCTGTATATGATGGATGTGAAAGAACCTGCTGACTTCCAGGAGGCATCGAAGGGGGAGCACTGGAGAAGTGCAATGAAGGTTGAGTTGGAAGCAATTGAGGAAAATAACACCTGGATGTTGACTTTGAAGGGATACGGGTAGGCTATGCTAGTAGCAAATAAAACAAATTCTACCATGTAAACTAGGAAACCATGCAAGCAAGAGATCATAGGTCGTTACCACCAGACGCGCAATGTAGCGAAAGAAGAGTTGGAGCAGACAGATCCAACATAGAGCACATCGATGAAGTGGTCGTAGTCGATCATCTAACGTCCTCGTAGGCGATCGTCTCCTCCAGCAACCTCCAACGTTCCTTGTGAAGATCACAGATCGTCCTCAAGCACAACAACAACTGTAGTAGCGTCTCTACGGTATTCACACATCCAGGGAAGGAACATCGAACGTCGGTGTGTTAGCACCAAGTCGCACGGGAAGTCTCTCTCGGGAAGATGGCGGCTAGGGTTTCTCGATAGGTGGGCCACATCACACTACCTACCGCTCTAATAACAAACCAAATAACGGTATGCCCACCAAATATGACATATCAACTTTTTGTCACCTATTGTGGCCATGAATCAAACACATTAGCACTGCTAGCACCCGTAAACCCTAGACCCTGCAAACAACATGGAATAACTGGTCATGTACCCACGTACCTTCTGCCCATAGATTCGGCCGAATCTAGCATATAGCTTCGACCCCTGCATCTGCATCTTTTGGTGGTAAGATAGCAATTCTGATGTGCCAGTGGCAATGTCAATGATCTCCAAAAGATGGCCCAAGTCTTCTTGATCCCCATACAAAGGGTCAGAGAAATAGACACAATTCCTCTTGAACCTGGAGACGCTTGTTCCATTGAAGCTCGCCTTGAAATGCTTTGACACGAACATTGTCCGGTTATCGATGTCCTTCACCCTGGACCATACGGGCGCCCATCGAGGAGATCACACTTGTATAGTACACTGTGGTAAGTTAAGCGCCATGCCTTGTGGAACACTCGCACGACGGCGCCGATGAGGTGCAGCTCACCGCTCACTTCCAGGTAATTACGGTGGCAGAGTTGAGCAAGTGGAGCCAATGATGGCATCAGCGTCGCCGTAAGAGTTGCACCAGCGATGTCGCAGATGGAGATCTCTCCGAGACAACCGATTGCCAAGAAGCTCTCTTGGTAGTGGACAAGGGAGTTCACATAGCATTCTAAGTTGGTGTCGAGTAGCATTCATGCACGGTCCCTGACCCGGCAGAACGCGACCTCCGTCGAGTTCGTGAGCACAGCCATGGCCACGCAGTCGCAGCCAGACTCAGATGACATCGAGTAGAGCACGATCTCATGGAAGAACCCATCCCTCATATCATCTAACTTGATGGCAACAACTGCATGGCCATCGTAGTCCTCTAAATGGAGAACCCACCGGTCGTCCACCATCGACACACATATCGCGGAAGCACTACGTGGGTGCCAATGAACGGATTCAGCAGCATCACAGACGCGACCTCATCCATCAGTGCCAACCATCCATGCGACAAGCTGCACAGGACTTTGCCTCGCACATTCGGCAGAACCAAAGAGAAAACCTTCTCGTCCTTCAAGCTATAGAAGCTGACGCTGTCAGACTCTGGATCGAATGGGAGCATCAGGAGCGGTGCAAAGTTCGTGAATGGCAAGGCAACATGCCAGCGGGAGCAGACGGACCGGAAGAAGGTGGCGTCATGGCCAGAAGAGAGTCGTTTACTGAAGCACCCAAGATGCTCCTGTGGAAGACCGGAGCTCCAGTCTTGTCTTGATCTTCTCCAGGGAAGCTGCGCTATGGACATGGTTATCGAACAAGAAATGGTGTCTAAGATGATATAAGACTGCACAGTAGATTGAACTGCAAGGCCATGGATGGATTGGAGGATTGGATTTAAGTGAACAAATCGATGGCCAAGATTGGCAAGAGTTTGCTAGGGAGGCTGTGTGTGTGAAGACGAGTGAAGCAAGGAAGCTTGGAGTTTCTTTCTCCTTTTCCTTCTTCAATAACAGAAAGTTCTTACACAAAGGGGGAATTCATTGAATGCTTTGCTATGAAGATGAGCCATGCAGAATTGGCAGGAGGATCAGGAAGGCTCTAAACTTTGAAGCACTTTGTGTTGGAATGCTCTGGCGATTTTGCATTCTCACAGCCTACGGCAAAGCATGCACGAGGCGTGAGAAACCAGTGGTATAATGGCAGAAACCGACCATATGAGATTTGGACACTTCTACGTCAATATGATGGTAGGTTGGTGTTGGATTACTTGCATGAAAATATTTATTGTAGATATGCACTACTTAGTTTGGAAACGTTTTGTAGCAAAGAGCTGAATATAAGATATATCCCAGCACCTTTATTGCACAAGATAGAGTGACGATGGCCAAAAGGGTTGTTCAATTCTTGTTTTTTCCTAGGAGAAGAGTTATTCACTTTTTGTCCTTTGCCCGTCTGCATTTTTCTTCGACCAAGGGATGACATGCCCTTGACATGGTTTAAAAAGTGAAGGAAACATGCGGCACACAAGCATGCAATAGATAAAGACAGAGCTAGTGTGAGGACCCGTGTTTTTAGACCTAATCTCGTAGCAGTAATCGGTAATTAGCAGCGACTAATCTCGTCATTCATTGCATCCGCATCATTTCAGCATCACAGTAGATTCAGTCGGTAATTAAATTGCATTCTCAATTGCATTAGATAACTAAGTCATCAAAGGCATTGTATGCATTAGTGCAGTTACATCAATCAATCTAGAAGCACATGCATCATTCATTTGAACAACAGCAGATTTAGGTCTAGACAACACCCTTCATTACACAGCAAGCAACCACATTTCGCTACACCGATCCATTCCCCCTGGAGCCATTTCCTTGCCCTCTCCTGTTTGGTCTGCAAAGCTTTCTCTTCTTCCCAGGTGCAACAGCAGCAGCTCAAACACAACAGGCCATTCCTATCCAATCCCAGCCGATACATCCCCCATTCCCCCTTCTCAGTACATAGCAGCAGCAATGCCAGACCACATCTCCATTTTAGCAGTCGCACAAGCACACAGTGCATCCATATCCTCTCCCACAGCAATACATCCCCCTGCCTTCGTAAGCCGAGCAACACCATCCTCATTTCAGCCCCAGTCTCCCATTTCCTCTTCGCAGCCCAGGCACAAGAGTTGGCCACTGGAGACCGAAGGACCAGGCGACCGACATCACCAAGGCCACCCATCCTGCTCTTCGCCGGCAGCCCCACCTCCAACGCCGACCACCCATCCCTACCTCGATCCCAACCCATTTCAGTTTCAATCATCAGGTAAATGCATTGGCACTCTTGAAGCTTTAGGTGAGTACTCATACCTCAGTAGCTGCCTTCTTCTACCTCCAGTAGCCTCTCCTCTCTCAGATCCGTCCCCAAGACCTGCATTCATGCATCATAGCAACCGCATTAGTTGAGCTTTTCGCTAAACCCTAGCTGAGCGTTAGAGGGGGAGCACCTGTGCCATGGTGTCGGCGGCCGGGAGGCCGAGCCGGCCGGGCCGAAGTCCCCAGGACCGGTAGATCTACGCATGGGATGCATGGAGGAGGCTCGGGAGGCAGCCCCGGGTCGGCGGGGGCCGAGCCGGGAGGAGGCGAGCGCAGTGGCGCTGGCCTCTAGCCGCGCCAGGAGGAGCCGCGCGGAGGGGGGAGTCGGCTCGGGCCAAACCGAGCTGGAGGGGTCAGCCCCGGCGGCAGCTTGGGCCGGGTCGAGTCGGGTGCGCCCGGGGAAGATGTAGGCGCGGCGCGCGCTGGTGGTGCCGAGCCGCGGCGGTGGCAGAGAGAGCTGGGAGGCCGGTAGAGTCGGTGGAGGAGGAGGCGACGACCGGAGTTGGGCCGAGCCCGAGGGAAGCGGCGGGGGCGAGTAGATCTGTGGGGGGCGACCATAGATGGAACCGACGGCGGTCGTGGGTGGGAGAGAGAGAGAAGGGAAGGGGGGCTGGCGGTGTCTGTGTGCGTGTGTGGGTTAGGGGAGCGGTGCAGCTAGAAGAGGGGAGGGCTTCGAAGGTCGGCTGGGCCGGCAGGGGAGCCGGGTCGGCGGCGGCAATTGGAAGAAGGAGAGAGAGAGATCTGGGTGAGGAAGAAGGGGATCGGGAGAGGCTGTGTGTGTGCGTGTGTTGAGTTTGGGGGCGGGGTCAGCCGAGTGGAAGTAGGAGAGAGAGAGAGAGAGAGAGAGAGAGAGAGTAGGGTAGAGTTGGAATTAGAGTTGAGTTTAGGGTTGGATTTAGGATTTTAGATTTAGGGGCAGCATTAGGATTAGGTAGATTATATTTATTTGTTGTAGAGTACTGTCTTCTCAGCGGTAGTTGCTAGTAAATTATTTGTCAGCAGCTAAATGCTTGCGACTAATTAGTTACGCGTGAACCTCGGGTGTTCGATCTTAGAGGAAGTAGTCAATAGAACGGCTATTTCGGGAAGTGCTAACTCCGCTTAGGTCTCGAAAAGGTTTCAGTTAATTAAAATGTGCTAACTGGTAGTCGCCTCTAACTTAGGTACTCCTATTATCACTCAAATCAACTAGGTATTTAATTATATTATTATTCGTGCTGTCGATTTGCTCTGAGCGAACTAACCAAGACGGGAGAGCGGTTGACCGAATTTCGTCGACACCCACCTTTCCTACTTCTACGAAGGCAAGCGACCCTCTTGAACATGAATGTAGTTACTTTAAAAATATACCCTATCTTGCACTATTATAAGTATTGCATCAAAATGGTTTATCAAAATCTAAATAAAATGATTGAGATGATTGAGAAAGAAATGAGACTTACTAGGAGGGTAAAAGGGGGCCCTGGCTGGGGAGAAACGACGATGATGACGATGAGGTAAGAGGTGGGCCCCTTTTACATATGGTTATAATATAAGGACCAACAAACTCTTGCTCGGTCGGATGTCAGTAAATTCGGTGTCAACCATTTTCCGTTTGTGAGCGAGAAAATGCTACCTTGTTACGTGACTATGCTCTCCACATCGGGTAAGTAATAGGTGTGAGTGAGTGATACGGAGGAACCCAGGACCGGTGGGGGAAAGTCCGGAAGTGGGGGATCCATTGCGCTATAGCGCTAAGGTGGAGTGTTGAGTGCAGGATAGAAGCTGCCTCAACCAACCTCACCGAACTTCGGTGGATGATGAGGTCAGCATCGTGACTAAATGCGCACCGAGCGGAAGGTGATGGGTGGAGAAATTAATCACGTAACCTGGAAAACGTTCTGTATTCTTATCTCGAACCCGCATCTAAGACAATGCGGTGGACCCTGTTCACGGAGAGTTCAGAATAGCTATGGGTAAAGTGGTACAAAGCCTGCGCAGTGCTAAACTAAATCATGAATTCATGCGGTCTCGGGATTGTAGTCTCACGGAACCACAGGGGGTCTTTCGTCTCTCCGAGTGACTAGTAGAGTTTTTCAGTATTAAAACTTGCCACATAATTGTCGAGATCTATTTTCTAAAGTGAGATGACTTAGAAAGTGTGATAAAGATTAGAGATAGTGCATCATGTGCATCTTTTGCTATTAATGATTGCTGAGTACATTCATTTGTACTCAACCTTGTTAGTATTCTCCTTTGTAGATCCTAGTCCGGCCGGGAACTATCCCGGGTGGGACAAAGGACTTGCATGTACAGAAGCAATAGCTGGAGGAAAAGGCTTTGACTCAGAGGACCAGGGGTGAGTTGGGAGCTATTTTGGCGGGTGGGGTGAATAGGCTGCCGGTACTTCAGGGCAGACAAGAGAGGCGGGGAAATTCCCTGAGGTATTTGTATAAAGCTTGAATTAAGACCTTAGCCCTGCGTGGCTAACTGTTGAAATAAATGTCAGTTTCTATCTTATTGTTCTGCTGCGTAACTCTGATGAAGGCTTACTATTCGTTGGAGCAGTGTTCTACTGAGCAAACGAATAGTAATCCGTGTGCCTAAGTGTTATTACCCCTGGGGTAATGACACGGGGCGTCACAGCTAGCGTAACAAAATAAGAAACAAAGGACGCATCACTTGTGAACCACCAAAGCACCAGAATGCAATGACGATCGAATGGCGTACTTCTGATGTAAAAGCGCATGTTGTCACTTGTCGCCGGCTCAGTAGTAGTTTGAAGTCCTACCCAATAAGGGAGAAAAAGAGAGTTTCATGGTTTATGACTATAGGATCAAGCAAACTTCTATATTCAAAACAGATAGCGTTCCTAGTTGTCCTCAATTACAGCTGCAAAACCTATCAAATGGAAAGAAGTATCACCAGGCAGAACGTATTCAAAACATATTACAAGGATGTTGAGAGCTTGGCGCGCGCGTGGATGTGTGCTCCAAGACCTGCAACACATGTTTCCTTTCAAGATGCATCAGAGAAATATTGGTATGGTTGAACAAAAACATAGGATCAGTGCACAGGGTGGCTGGGTGGGTGTACATAGGGGTGAAAACGAATCAGAAATGGACGGATAATGGCATTGCCATATTTTTTTTCATATTTTTTTTCGGATCCGGATACGAATATGAATACGGAGCGAATACAAATCAAAACGAATACGGTCATAGATATTTTTCGGAATATGAAAACCCCTTAAATTGTATGCCAAAAATTAACAAAAACATATAACTAATTTATTTGATGTAAACATTCATGAATTGTTCATATTTTCAGCAACCACTAGCAAGTTACATTAACTAGTTCATCACAAATATAACATTTAGTTTACCATATTTAGCTCATAAGTCATAACTCACAAAGTCATCACGCATTCACACTTAGTTCATCATATACATAAAATTTAGTTCACACTAACATTGATTAGATTGGATGGTTAATCTATACGCAAATAACTGTAACATCCCAAAGTATGTTACCAAAAATAAAATTAATAAAGTTATTATTTTATTGGATTTTCTGAGATTTAAAAGAGTTTTCCTAGTTAAAAAGGATAAAATAATAAAATAAAGGCAATTATTTAATTTCCTAGTTTTTAATGTAAAAAATAAAATTTATTGAGTTTTTTGGGATTTTATTGGATTTAAAGTGAAAAGAAATTTTAAATTAATTTATTGAATTTTCTGGATTTTAAAAAGAGTTTTCCTATTTTATAAATTTAAAATAATTTATATACAAAAATAAAAACCAAATTTAAGTTGGAATTAATTTTATTAAGTTAAAAATAATTCAACGAATTTCTGTGATTTTTTCTAGGATTTTTGAACTCTATTTGCTATTTTCTAAAAGACTATTTGATTTGTTGCATTTTTTGAAATTCAGAAATCAATTAAAATCCTCTTTTCTCTTCTGGGCCGAAATCCGGATATCCGGACTCTGTATTCGTTTCCGACAAAAAAAATCCGAATTTGTTTCCAATCCGAAAATTATCCGAGGAAAATCCGATCCGAGACATTCCGAATCCGTTTTTGTCCGGATCGGTTGGAAACTATCCGATCCGTTTTCACCCCTAGGTGTACATAGGATCAATCGCGCTTAGTTGTGACTACCCCACCATGATTTTTCAAGCAATTAAGTTGAGCACTGGTGTTGACCCGAAATTCAAAATTTTAAAAAGGGAGCCATGCTTTGAGAGATTTCCTAGCTCTTTGGTGACTGCCAAAACATTTTTTCCCCAAGCAATTAAGACCTTATGGCTATGCGTAGCTTTCCTGTGTATTCTTAAATAGAAAAAAGGTAAGCGCGAGCATTGCTGTTGTAACAGTTGATTCTATGGCAACCATATTTAGAGATTAACGAAACATTAGGTGAGGAAACTCTCCCAACAATAATTCAGTTAAAAATTAAACCGAGCGCCAAAACTTGAAAAGAGGGATTGCTTATATCGTAATCGACCTATTTTTTGGCCGCATTCGTCTCTATGATAGGTGGGCCATGTCACGGTACCTACTGCTCTAATAACAAACCAAATAATGGTATGTCCACCAAATATGGCATATCAACTTTTTGTCGCCTCTTGTGGCCATGAACCAAACACATTAGGACTGCTAGCACCCGTAAACCCTAGACCCCGCAAACAACATGGAATAACCGATGACGTACCCACGTACCTTCTGTCCATAGATTCGGCCGAATCCAGCATATAGCTTCTGACCCCTGCATCTGCATCTTTTGGTGGTAAGGTTTCAATTCTGATGTGCCAGTGGCAATGTCAACGATCTCCAAAAGATGGTCCAAGTCTTCTTGATCCCCATACAAAGGCTCAGAGAAATAGACGCAATTCCTCTTGAACCTGGAGGCGCTTGTTCCATTGAAGCTCGCCTTGAAATGCTTCGACACGAACATTGTTAGGCCGCCGATGTCCTTCACCCTTGACCACGTGGGCGTCCCATCGAGGAGATCACACTTGTATACTACACTGTTGTAAGTGAAGTGTCGTGCCTTGTGGAACGCTCGCATGACGACGTCGACGAGGTGCAACTCGCCGTTCACTTCCAGGTAATTATGGTGGCAGAGCTGAGTAGGTAGAGCCAATGATGGCATCAGCATCACTGTAAGAGTTGCACCAGCGGTGTCACAGATGGAGATCTCTCCAAGGCAACCAATTGCCAAGAACCTCTCTTGGCAGTGGACAAGGGAGTTCACGCAACATTCTAAGTTGGTGTCGAGTAGCGTCCATGCACGCCCTGACCCGGCAGAGCACGATCTCCGTCGAGTTCGCGAGCACAGGCATGGCCACGCAGTCGTGGCCAAAGTCAAACGGTGTCGAGGAGAGCACGATCTCACAGAAAAACACATCCCTCATCTCGTCTAACTTGATGGCAGCAACTGCATGGCTGCCGTAGTCCTCTGAACGGAGAACCCACCGGCCATCCACCATCGACACACATCTCGCGGAGGATGTCGCGATGCGCTCGTCGGCCAGTGGGAGCTCTACGCAGCTGCCGGTGAATGGATTCAGCAGCGTCACGGACACGGCCTCATCCATCAGTGCCAACCATCCATGCGATGAGCCGCACAGGACTTTGCCTCGCATGTCCAGCAGGACCAAAGAGAAAACCTTCTCATCCTTCAAGCTGTAGAAGGTGACGTTGTCAGACTCGGATCAAACGGGAGCATCAGGAGCGGTGCAAAGTTCGCGAATGGCAAGGCGGCATGCCACCGAGAGTAGACGGACCGGAAGGAGGCGGCGTCATGGCCGGAAGAGAGCCGTTTACTGATGTACTCGAGGTTCTCTTGTGGAAGACCAGAGCTCCAGTCCCGTCTTGATCTTCTCCGGGGAAGCTACGCCATGGACATGGTTATCGAACAAGAAATGGTGGCTAAAATGATATGAGATTGCACAGTAGATGCAACTGCAAGGCCATGGATGGATTGGAGGATGGAGAGGGAGATTGGATTTAAGTGAACAGATCTATTATGGCCAAGATTGGCAAGAGTTTGGTAGGGAGGCTGTGTGTGTGAATACAAGTGAAGCGAGGAAGCTTGGAGTTTCTTTCTCCTTTTGCTTCTTCAATAACAGAAAGTTCTTACACACAAGAGGAATTCATTGAATGCTTTGCTATGAAGATGAGCCAGGCACAATTGGCAGGAGGATCAGGAAGGCTCTAAACTTTGAAGCGCTTTGTGCTGGAATGATCTGGCGATTTTGCGTTCTCACAGCCTACGGCAAAGCATGCACGAGGCGTGAGGAACCCGTGGTCTAATGGCAGAAATCGATCATATGAGATTTGGACACTTCTACATCAATACGACGGCAGGTTGGTGTTGGATTACTTGCATGGAAACATTTATTGTAAAGATATGTACTACTTAGTTTGGAAATGTTTTGTAGCGAAGAGCCAAAGAAGATATCTCCATGCACCTTTATTGCACAAAATAGAGTGACGATGGCCCAAAGGTTTGTTCAGTTCTTGTTTTTTCCTAGGAGAAGAGTTATTCACTTTTTGTCCTTTGCCCATCTACATTTTTATTCGACCAAGGGATGACATGCCCTTGATGTGGTTTAAAAAGTGTAGGAAACATGCGGCACACAGGAGAATGCAATGAAGATCGAATGGCATACCTCTGAAGTAAAAAATGCCTCTATGTAGTTTGAAGTCCTACCCAATAAGGGAGAAAAAGAGAGTTTTATGGATTATTAATGTAGGATCAAGCAGACTTCTATGTTCAAAACAGATATCGTTCCTTGTTGTCCTCAATAACCGCTGCAAAACCTATCCAATGGAAAGAAGTATCACCAGGCAAAACCTATTCAAAACACATTACAAGGATGTTGAGAGCTTGGCGCGCCTGGATGTGTGCGCCAAGACCTGCAACACATGTTTCCTTTCCAGATGCATCAGAGAAACATATAAACGAGGAATTAATAGTAGTAAGCAAAGTGAGAAATATCACTCCGCTGACCACTGAGATGAATGTTGGAGGCATCCTCTTTGTTGATTTTGTTCAAGCTGTGTGGCCTGACTAGCCTTAGCTTATGGCGGTCATCTAAAGATTTTCCATATGAACCAGAGGAATTTAGACATGAACTCCCTGTCGGTTTGAGAGGGTAACTGGGCTGTAAGTATGGAAAATTTGGATGCAACATTTGCCATGAAATTGATAACTGGTTCCCACTTCTCAGTCCAAAGACAGAAACCAGATAACTCTCTAGAAACATTGTTGTACTTAAGGTGGCTATAACAAGTATGGGTAACTGAATGGTTGTCATAAATGTGAGTTCTTTATCTTTGCTTCATCCCTATCCTTTTCCTTATGCATCGATGGAATTGCTAAAAACTGAAAAGTGACATATATTATGTTATACTCTGATGTCCCTTCTTATGCGTAGCAGCCCCAGATCGGATCAGAGTTTGTAAGAAATAGCACAAACACGCACGGTATCAAGAACAAAGTAGATAAATCTTGTAGAAAGAACCAAATAACAACAATAAAATAATCACGACGGGAGAGAAAGATTTGGTGAAGCCAACCGTAAATTTCTTAAGCACAACCTCAAAAGAGTACAAGAGATTGTCACTCTCTCACAACCCTCTCAAACCTTTTAGGACCCTTAGATCCTTGTCCTATACAAGAATCTAGTGCTAAAGAATAACCTAGCATCTAATCATCTCGTGTGTCTTTTGCTTTGGATGAGTTGGTTTGTAGCTTGTGTTCTCCAAGATCACCCCTTGTGGGTTTATATAGTTCTCCTAGTTCTTCTCCAAAAGGAAGTAGAAATCCTAATCGGAATCCTTGTAGAACACATCTTCAAGTCCTAATAGGTTAGAATACGAGTCACACATACTCAACAATCTCCACCTTGACTCTTATCCGTTGAAGTTACTGTCTTCCTACAAGAATTCGCTCCAAGGCGACTCCGTCTTTTTTGGTTTTTCCCTATTTTTCCCCCTTCCACCTATGGGAGTGCCCCCCCACCACAGGGGCTCCCGCACATCACCACAATGTGTATATCAATATCCGAGCTTGACTGCCCAGACACTCCACCAGAGAGCTCCTTAGTTGAGTAGTTTGGTTAACCACATCTCTTGTTCCTATAGCCCTCTATATCATAGGTTTGTACCGCTTTCGAGCTCCACCTTCTCATTGGTACCGCGTAATTGGTCCCATCACGTCTTCCTTTGTCTAACAACTCGTACATTCACCTTTGCGACTGCTAGATTTTGCAACCATCTATACAGTTCTGCACATAACTATAAATGAGATCTTAGTACCTACCACTGACGACATGGTTTCCTTCTCTTGATCAGGTTTTTTTTTATCAAACCTCCTATTGGATATCCTCCATTGCTCCAGATACTTTTTATAATTATCTGCCCTTTGTAAGTAACTCGCATGACTCCACCTCAAAGTGATACCTCATAACTTTCGAGTTCAAGCAACCTCACAGATATTAGAGTCTTCTTTAAGCTAGAAACATACCGAATTCCTGTCAATGTGCGATGTGCTCTATTATCTATCTCCAATGTAACTATTCACACCTCAGTAATTGCATACTCCTTGCAATCCACTAATTGAATAGTTCCATGCGCTGGATGTAGAAATCCTTCATCAAGCATTTCCCTCATCGAACATATATGGAAGCAACAATCTTAATCTAATATACATCCATGAGAAATGCCTGATTGATTGATGACTAGTACATCTGAATCATCTTTAGCTATCGCCATTAAGCATGCACCCCTCATTTGCTTCAAACTTGAACAATCTTTATCATACGACCTTTATCGTCACATAGATAGCATACATATGTTCCCTTGTTCTCGCACTTCTTCTTAATGTGACTTTTGCTTTTGCCTGCAGCACCTATGACAGCTAGTGCTTGATCACCAGAGGATGAAGAATCCGATGACTTCTTCGAGGACTCCGCCTCCAATAGATATGTCACTACCTCATTAAAGTTAAGAATGATTTCCTCAACAAGAATATTCATCACCAATTGCTCCCATGATGGTGGTAGAAATGACGCCAATATGACGATATTGTTGTTCTTCTCAATTTTATCATCCACACTAGTCAGCTTTGTGATAAGCTTATAGAAGACATTGAGATGGTCAACGAACCATGTGCCTTCCTCCATGCGCAACCTGAACAGTTGCCGCTTTAACATCCACTAGTTTGTCAGCGACTTTGCCGTATACAATTCTTCTAAGTTACCATATAATTTTTCTAGCGAATTCTCCTTAATCACCAAGTACTTTACCTCATCGGAGATACATAGACTTTGCTATGTACTGACAGTCTTCCGCTCCATCACCTTCCAGTCTTCATCTAACATCTTTTTTGGTCTGTCCCCTTCAAGAGCATCGATTAACATTTACTAGACAAGGATACCATTCACCATGCGTTATCACACGTTGAAATTTCCTCCGTCGTCAAATTTTTCCACTTGATTCCACATCATAGACATCGATTTTGATTTTGTGTCACCTGATGCTTTGTCGACCTTCTCATAAATCTGATTAATTTGGTCTTGGACATGATAACACTTGTTATACCCTGATACCCCTCCTTATGCACATCAGCCTCATATTGGATCAGAGTTTGTGAGAAACGGCACGAGCACGCACGGTATCAAGAACGAAGTAGATGAATCTCGTAGAGAGAACCATATAACAGCGACAAAATTATCACAACGAAAGAAAATTCCTTAAGCACAACATCAAAAGAGTACAAGGGGTTGACACTCTCTCACAACACTCTCGAATCTTTTAGGACACTCGGATCTTTGCTTTATATAAGAATCTAGTGGTAAAGAATAATTTAGTCTCTAATCTTTTCGTGTGTCTCTTGTTTTGAATGAGTTGGTTTGTAGCTTATGTTCTCCATGACCACCCCTCGTGACTTTATATAGTGCCCCTTAGTTCCCCTCCAAAAGAAAGTAAGAATTCTAACTCTAATAGGATTAAGATAGCAATCCTTGTAGAATACATCTCCAAGTTCTAGTAGGTTAGGATATGAATCACCCATACTCAACATATTACTTGAGAAGTGTCGTAGCAGGGCACCAAGGGGTGCCCAGCACCCTAGGGTCATCAGGAATACCGGTAGGCCCTCGGGGATATGTACATATATAGGCCCAGTCTGTATAGTGTATTTTGTGCAAATGTACTTAAATGCCCTCTCTCTTTCTATACATGGTGGGGGGCAAGAAGGTAAATGTCCCTTCTTGCCCCCTATAAATAGATCCTCAAGGGCATGTACAAAGGGGGGCTCTTCCCTCATTCTCTTATTCACACGCATACAAAGCAATACACACATACTTGTGTCTTTGGCTCCTTCCTCCGGTCCTCTCCCAAGACAAAGGGTACGGAGGGTACTCCATACCCACTATCTAGCCTTTTCATGCTACGATAGTTGGCACTGTCCGTACAGACCGAACAAAAAGCTATAAATGAAAGGAGCTAAAGACAAGCCTCCACATTGGCCCAACCGTTCGGCTGCTCACCCGGAGCTCCCCCAGGAAAAAAAAGAGGCTGCCACCCAAGCAACCTCCGGCCCACCTTCGGCCACCACCCGAAGCCCAACCACGGCCGAAGATGTTAGGGGAGAGTAGTCGAAGAAACCTCTGGCCCCGACCCTTCAGCTTTGCCAAACCCGAAGGACCCCTCGGGTTCCCTCTCCACAACAAGCCAAAGACGCCTCCAACGGGCGCCTCCTCCGGCCAAGCCGGAGCCCCCCAACCACAGCTGAAGACGTCAGGGGAGAGTAGTCAAAGCAACCACCGGCCCCGACCCTTCGGCTTCGCCAAACCTGAAGAACCCCTCGGGTTCCCTCTCCACACCAAGCCGAAGACGCCTCCAACGGGCGCCTCCTCCGGCCAAGCCGGAGCCCCCCTCGGAGACTCCTCCGCGGCCTCCTCCAGCCAAGCGTCACCTCCGCCGATGCCGCTTCGCCCATAGAACCCCCCTCAGAGACTCCTCCGTGGCCTCCTCTAGCCAAGCATCACCTCCGCTGGAGCCGCTTCGCCCACAGAACCCCCCTCGCCCCCAACTCCGGAGACCCTTCGGCCTCTTCGCCGGCGCACCTCAACCTCGTCAGTAGTGCCACATCTAGACTCGCCCGCGCCATTCACCTTTCGGAGCAACCTCGGTCGCCTCTTCGAACCACCTCCAAGCCGAAGCATCCGGGCCGAAGCCCATTTTTTTAGCCGAAGCAGCTGGGTCGAAGTCCATTCTTCGACCAAAAGCTTGTTTTTCGGGCGAAGCACACCTGCGGCACAGCCACTTGGAGCCCTCGCTCCGCCACCTTGAGCCCCCGTCTAGCACCTTCGGCCTCCGGAGCCCCCACCTCGGAGTCCCCGCATTGCCCTCCGAGTGCCCGGAGTCCCCGCGTCCGGGGAGCTGAAGACACTTTTTTGGCCGAAGCACCCCCAACCAACCTCGCACACGCCTCTGCATGGGCGAAGTCGCGGGCCTGCGAGGCCTCTCCGTACTCCACCTTTGGCAACGATGATTGCTCGGGTGCCCCACCACCTTGCCGAATTGCCTCCACCTTGGCCCGCGTTCGAAGTGTTGCCTACAGCTCCAGCCCTCTGCGCGCCCACCTCTGGCCCCCTCGGCGTCAACCACCACCTCGGGCCGCCTCGGAGCTTCGCCTCCACCTCTGCTCGCGATCGGAGCGCCGCCTCCGGCTCTGGCCCCCTACGCGCACCCACCTCCAGCCCCTTCGTAGCGCCGCCTATGGCTCCAGCACAGCACTCTTCAGCTACATCCAGCTTCGCTCTGCAACACCCTCCGGCCCCCTCGGTGTCAGCCGCCACCTCAGAGCTTCGCCTCCACCTCGGCCGGCGATCAGAGCGTCGCCTCGCCTGGCCCCTGTGCACGCCCACCTCCGGCCCCTTCGGAGCGCCACCTCTGGCTCCGGCACAGCACCCTTCGGTCATATCCAGCTCCACTTCAACGCCAAAACCAAGCCCCCTCAAGGCTACCCCTTCGGGTCACCGGCCTCCGGAGCATCCCGGGCCCCTTCGGCGTCACCTTGAGCCCCTCCGGTGTCGCCTTGAGCCCCTTCGGCGTCGCCCGGAGCACCTTCGACGTCACCGGCCTCCGGAGCATCCCGGGTAGGGGTGAAACGGATCGGATAGTTTCCGACCGATCCGGACAAAAACGGATTCGGAATGTCTCGGATCGGATTTTCCTTGGATAGTTTTCGGATCGGAAACGAATTCGGATTTTTACGCTTTAAGCGGAAAGCGAATATGGTAGGCATGCTATCCGGCGGATACGGAAACGAATACGGATTATCCGGATAAGACGGAGTCCGGATATCCGGATTTCAGCCCAAAAGAGAAAAGGGTATTTTAATTGATTTTCGAATTTCAGAAAATGCAATAAATCAAATAGTCTTTTAGAAAATAGCAAATAGAGTTCAAAAATCCTAGAAAAAATCACAGAAATTCGTTGAATTATTTTTAACTTAATAAAATTAATTCCAACTTAAAGTTGGTTTTTATTTTTGTATATAAATTATTTTAAATTTGTAAAAATAGGAAAAACCTTTTTAAAATCCAAAAAATTCAATAAATTAATTAAAATTTTCATTTTCACTTTAAATCCAATAAAATCCCAGAAAACTCAATAAATTTTATTTTTACATTAAAAACTAGAAAATTAAATAATTGACTTTATTTTATTATTTTTTCCTTTTTAACCAGGAAAACTCTTTTAACTCTCAGAAAATCCAATAAAATAATAACTTTATTAATTTTATTTTTGGTAACATACTTTGGGATATTACAGTCATTTGCGTATAGATTAAACATCCAATCTAATCGATGTTAGTGTGAATTAAATTTTATGTATATGATGAACTAAGTGTGAGTGCGTGATGACTTTGTGAGTCATGATTTATGAGCTAAATATGGTAAACTAAGTGTTATATTTGTGACGAACTAGTTAATGTAACTTGCTAGTGCCAATGTTATGTGTGGTTGCTGAAAATATGAACAATTCATGAATGTTTACATCAAATAAATTAGTTATATGTTTTCGTTAATTTCTGGCATACAATTTAAGGGGTTTTCATGTTCCGAAAAATATCTGTGACCGTATTCGTTTCGTATTCGTATTCGATACTATTTGTATTCGTATTCGTATCCGGGGTATTCGTATTCGTATCCGGATCCAGAAAAAATATGAAAACAAATATGGCAAAGCCATTATCCGTCCGTTTCCGATCCGTTTTCACCCCTAATCCCGGGCCCCTTCGGCGTCGACGTCACCAGCCTCCAGAGCATCCCGGGCCCCTTCGGCGTCATCGGCCTCTGGAGCACCTCGAGCCCCTTCGGCATCACCTCGAGCCCCTCTGGTGTCACCTCGAGCCCCTCCGGCGTCGCCTTGAGCCCCTTCGGTGTCTCCCGGAGCACCTTCGACGTCACCGGTCTCCGGAGCATTCCGGGCCCTTCGGCGTCGGTGTCACCGGCCTCCGAAGCACCTCGAGCCCCTTCGGCGTCAACAGCCCCCGGAGCTCCTTCAGCTCCGGCCCACCTCGGGCACGCCTCGGCCGTACCTTGCTGCCTAGTGTGAGGGCCTTTCGCCGGCCACCCCGGGCTCCCACGTGCCCGCTCCGGCCACCCCAACACCTCGCGTTTCCCACAGGTCTGTCCAGCCCAAGCACAATAGTTCCATTCCTAGCAAGTTCAGTTGAAGCATGCATTTTTAAGCTTAACGTCAACTGCCATTTTGAACTGGATCGGCTGGGATTAGTCCCGAGCTTTGCACTCCCACCAAACATTGCCCAAAGGCACTGGGATCAGTTCCAAGCGCTTGATTCACCAAGGGACCCAACCCAAGTGCATTAGGGGATTTCACTAAGGCACAAAACCCACTGAAAAGATGGAGCTTTACACTAAAAAGTTCTTGACTGTTTGGTAGATCAGGGCCTAAGTATAAATAAGTTTCCATCATTATCTAGCTCAAGACAGTTCAGTACAGACTGTCATGATCAAGTGTTTAAGTGGATTTTTACATGCTGCAGAGATCAGTTTTCCTTAATCTATTGCATACCAGCCTATCCATATGTTAAGTAGGAGCTTCGCTACCATTTGGATATGTGCATATTTCCTATAAACACACCTCGCATGCTATGGTTTCGGTGTGTAAGCCCACAAGGGTGGCATAAATAAGCCCACCACTGTGGCAACAAGACATCGTGCATGGCCCCCAGCCCCGGCGCACACCGATGCCCTTCGCAGGCATAAGTGTATAAACAAGACGCCGCGCATGGTCCCAAGCCCAGGGTGTGAAGTGTATAAACAAGACGCCGCGCATGGCCCCGAGCCCTGGCGCACACCGATGCCCTCCGCAAGCACGAGTGTATAAACAAGACATCGCGCATGGCCTCAAGCCCCGGTGCACACCGATGCCCTCCGCATGCACCAGTGTATAAACAAGACGCCGCACATGGCCCCGAGCCCCGGCGCACACCGATGCCCTCCGTAGGCATGAGTGTATAAACAATACGCCGTGCATGGCCCCGAGCGCTGGTGCACACTGATGCCCTCCGCAGGCACGAGTGTATAAACAAGACGCCGCGCATGGCCCCGAGCCCCGGTGCACACCGATGCCCTCTGCAAGCACCAGTGGATAAACAAGACGCCGTGCGTGGCCCTAGGCCCCGGTGCACACTAAGTGTATAAGCAATCTCGTGAGGAGCTAAAAACACCACCACACCAAAACCAATCCCTTTAGAGTAAACCCGAAGCATCAAGTACAGTCCTCGCACCTGGCCAAAGGACACACCACTCGACTTGAAGGCCCCTCGAACCCTCGGCCTGCCCTCACTCAGCATCCGAAGGCTCCTTCGCTCGGAGCGAAGGGCGCCACCTCGCTCTGGAGGCCTGCCCACACTGCTTCATCAGCATCGGCGGCCCACCTCCGGAGGCCGCTTCGCCCAAGGTCCGCTCGCTCTCCGGAGACTAAAGTACCCGAGATGAAGACCGGATGAAGGCCCATCACACCGTTGCCCCACCTCCGTTCAGCACCCGAAGGAGTTTCTGCACCGCGCAACCCGCCTCGCCCCGAAGGCCACCTTCGCTTCGGAGGCCCACGGGTGCGCCCCCTCGTGCACACAACTCGGTGGGCAAAAGAAAGACATCGTGTCTCGACGGAGAGACCTCGCATATCGCGCTCAGATGCGCACACCCTAGTCATTCCGGAGGCTCCGCCTCGGCGACTAGGGAGTCTCCCGTCTCGAGGGCCTTCCCTCGACAGAGAGACCTCACAGATCGTGCTCAAACGCGCACACTCTAGTTGTTCCGAAGGCCCCACCTCGGCGACTAGGGAGTCTTCCGCCTCGTGGGCCTTACCTCGGTGGAGAGACCTCACATATCGCACTCAAACGCGCACACCCTAGTCGTTCGGAGGCCCGCGTCGGCGACTAGGGAGTCTCCCGCCTCAAGGGCCTTGTCTCGGTGGAGAGACCTCGCATATCACGCTCAAACGCGCACACCCTAGTCATTCCAGAGGCACCATCTCGGCGACTAGGGAGTCTCCCGTCTCGAGGGCCTTGCCTCGGCGGAGATACCTCGCATATTGCGCTCAAACGCGCACACCCTAGTCGTTCCAGAGGCCCCGCCTCGGCGACTAGGGAGTCTCCCGCCTCGAGGGCCTTGCCTCGGCGGAGAGACCTCGCATATCGCGCTCAAACGCACACACCCTAGTCGTTCCAGAGGCCCCGCCTCGGGACTAGGGAGTCTCTCGTCTTGAGGGCCTTGCCTCAACAGAGAGAACTCACATATCGCGCTCAAACGCGCACACCCTAGTCGTTCTGGAGGCCCTGCCTCAGTGACTAGGAAGTCTCCCGCCTCAAGGGCCTTGCCTCGGCGGAGAGACCTCGCATATCGCGCTCCGTCACGCAGCCCTAGTCGTTTCAGAGGCCCCGCCTCGACGACAAGGCCCCACCTCGACGACTAGGGAGTCTCCCGCCTCGAGAGCCTTGTCTCGGCGGAGAGACCTCGCATATTGCACTCAAACGCGCACACCCTAGTCATTCCGGAGGCCCCGCCTCGGCGACTAGGGAGTCTCCCGCCTCGAGGGCCTTGCCTCGGCGGAGAGACCTCGCATTTTGCGATCAAACGCGCACACCCTAGTTGTTCCAGAGGCCCTGCCTCGGAGATTAGGGAGTCTCTCATCTCGAGGGCCTTGTCTCAGCGGAAAGACCTCGCATATTGCGCTCAAACGCACACACCCTAGTCGTTCCGGAGGCCCCGCCTCGGCGACTAGGGAGTCTCCCGCCTCGAGGGCCTTGTCTCGGCGGAGAGACCTTGCATATCGCGCTCTGTCACGTAGCCCTAGTCGTTCCAGAGGCCCCGCCTCGGCGACTAGGGAGTCTCCCGCCTCGAGGGCCTTACCTCGGCGGAGAGACCTTGCATATTGCACTCAAACACGCACACCCTAGTCGTTCCGGAGGCCCCGCCTCGGCGACTAGGGAGTCTCCCGCCTCGAGGGTCTTGCCTCGGCGGAGATACCTCACATATCGTGCTCAAACGCGCACACCCTAGTCCTTCTGGAGGCCCCGCCTCGGCGACTAGGGAATCTCCCGCCTCGAGGGCCTTGCCTCGGCGGAGAGACCACGCATATCACGGTCAACCGCGCACACCCTAGTCGTTCCGGAGGCCCCGCCTCAGCGACTAGGGAGTCTCCCGCCTCGAGGGCCTTGCCTCGATGGAGAGACCTCGCATATTGCGCTCAAACGCGCATACCCTAGTCGTTCCGGAGGCCCCACCTTGGCGACTAGGGAGTCTCCTGCCTCGAGGGCCTTGCCTCGGCGGAGTGACCTTGCATATCGCGCTCAAACGCGCACACCCTAGTCGTTCCGGAGGCCCCGTCTCCCGCCTCGAGGGATTTGCCTCGGCGGAGAGACCTCGCATATCACGCTCAAACGCGCACACCCTAGTCGTTCCGAAGGCCCCACCTCGACGACTAGGGAGTATCCCGCCTCAAAGGTCTTGCATTGTCCATCGCCCTAGGGTCGCCAAGAATACCAGTGGGCCATCGGGGATATTGTACATATATAGGCCAAGTCTGTATAGTGTATTTTGGATAAATGTACTTAAATGTCCTCTCTCTCTCTCTATACATGGTGAGGGCAAGAAGATAAATGTCACTTCTTGCCCCCTATAAAGAGCCCCAAGGGCATGTACAAAGGGGTCTCTTCCCTCATTCACACACATACGAAGCAATACACACATTGGCTCCCCCCTCCGGTCCTCTCCCAAGACAAAGGGTATGGAGGGTACTCTGTAACCACTGTCTAGCCTTTTCATGCCACGACAAGAAGTTAACATCCAGATGTCTTCAACAATTGTCAATCTTACATAGAGTCATCTTCGTTAGATATACAGAATGTCAAAATTACACGTACAAAGAAAGCATGATCAAGACCATCAATGCCAATCTGCAGCTATTTTCCTTTTCTTTTCTGAAAAAACCGTGGTTCCTAGTTTCTACTGTCAGTGAAGCAATATTATCAATTAGAAATACCAAGAGGAACGTTGTCTACAAGGCATAAACAGGCCATGAAATTGTGTTCCATGACACTTTCATAACCTAGTGATCAAGCCTGTAATAGCGCTCCATGCTTCCGATGGATGAACCTCGTCTTGAGGGACGCTTATCAATGATTTGAGAAAAGACTGTCAGCTTGTCGATGTGCTTCAATGCTGCCTCTGCAATACGTTGTGTTCTGGAATCCCCATGCTGGAAAGCATGAACAAGAGCAGAACCCAAACTGCGGTCACTTGAAGCAGCTTTAGCAATCTCCTCTGCCCGCAAAATCCTCTCCACAGCCCATGTCACCCTCTGCTGAAGGCTGCCTGTCGGGTTTTCCTTCAAGATACCAAATATTGGTTCAATCCCATTTGCCCTCTGGAGCACCAAAACACCTTCGGCGATCTCCACTCCATCCTCAAGTAGGGTGCAAAGGGCAGCCAAAGCAGCATTGACAACCTTCTTGTTACAATGATTCAAACAAAGAATCAACCGCTCCACAGCCTTCCCTTCTAGAATACAAAAATTGTCCCTAATCGAGCAGATTCCAGAGTGAACACGACAAAGTTGAATACTTGGTGGTTTCCTACCAAACAAGCCAAGCATAGACTTCTGTTCAGGTTCATCGAATTTCGGTGTGCCAGTTAGATATTTGGATTGTAACGAGAGATTCACTAATGCCTTTGCAGAGAGAACCTGTACATCGCCCAGCCCATTCAGCCGAAGCAAGCTTGCGAACATTGAGGCAAGATTGTATTCACGAGCAAGGGCAATGCAGCGTGGTTCCTCCTGCAAAACATATGTTATCCTTGCTAGAACTTTTACAAGTGCTTCAAGCAATGTATTATCATAGATGTTATTGCCAGTCTCTCTGCGACAGATACTTAACACCTTACGAGCAACAAACTTGAAAGCCCCTTGCTCCATTAACTCTCTGGTAAGGCGCCTGTCCCTTTTAGGAAGGTTAGCCAGAATTTGAAGTGCAGCATCTTGCTCATCTGAGTTTGCATCATTTAGGAAGGTAATCCTAACTAAGCAGCTAAGCAGAGTAGGACTTGCTCGGAGGGCTTGCGCTATCTCATGGTCCATGTGAAATGAAATTTTGCATAACAACTTTAAAGAAGCAATGCGGCTTTCCTGATGATCACTCTCAACAAATTGAACCAAGTTGGTAATAGCACCAGAAGATTTTATAGCTGAGACAATGGATATAACTGTTGTTGTAGAACTGCTTAGTGTATCAAAAATTTCAAGAAGCTTGCACTGTATTGGAGGTGAGGTATTACTGATCAAATGAAGTAAGCTGTGAACAATTTCTTCCGACACCAGAGTACGGTGACCATCAAGTGGAACTGTCTCAAAGTCAACACCAGAAGCTACCAGATTACATAGAACTGCTGCAGCACCCTCTTGCAACCTTGGTGGAAGGGATTTGATGCCATTGATAGAGAGAACTCGGAAAAGAGGAAGAAGGACATCTTCCTCTATAAGAACCTTGGCACTCTCTGCATTGGCAGATATATGCTCTAACACCTTGAAAGCAACTTTTTTTGACTCCAAGCTACCCTTTTCGACAACACCAGCAAATAACAAACCTACCCTTTGGGCCACTAAGATCTTCAAGTCATTAGATAGAACAATCTTTTCTAGAGATGATGCCATCAACAGCTGCTTTTCTGGAGAACCTGATCAATTTCCAGCACAATACGTATCATTGAGTAAGAAACCAAGTAAAAGAACTTCCACCGAACTAGCAACAAGCAAATTAGTAAACTAACAAATTCATCTCTATTGAAATTGTAGCAAAGTTATAGGAAATCTCAACATAGTGCAAAGGATAAGAAACAAACTTACTAATGATACTGTAAATATCATGGAAGTTAGAACTGAGTCTATTCACGCTAATTAAATAACACAAGGAATTGAATATATTTTGGAGAACAATAAGATATCAGGAAGGAGATGACACCTTCAATAAGCAGGTTAAGTAGAGGTTCCAGTCTGCCATTTTCAGCCATCTGCACAACATTTTTCTCGCACATGTCCAAATTCTTGAGCGTCTTCTCAGCCATCTCGGTGACTGTTGGGTTATCTGCTTTGCTTCCAGCCACCTTGCCCAATATAAGTATCGCTCCATTCAATCCACTTATCTTTTCGCATACCAATTCAGATTTTGAAAGCTCATACAAGGTAGATACAGCTGATTCCCTCTCCTGACAAACCTCGCAATCGATAAACTTCATGATTGTGCGAATGGTGTCCCCTTCCAACACAGCTTCCTACAAAGGATGAAAACATGTTCTGTCAAGACTATCATCTTACAGCACATAAATACTCAATTTCATTGCATCTTCTTTCACCTACTCTGTCTTCATCAGTTTCTCCGGCGAACTCCTGAAGAGCTTCCAGCGCTTTGAGACGCACTCTTGCACTGCCGCTTCTCAGCATGGCACCCACCATCGGTATCATCCCCTCGCTGCGCACCACATGCTTGCCCACCCTCCCTTCGTTCCACCCACGCATCACGTAGCATAACGCGCGCAACGCCTCCTTCTCCGAGGCGTCCTTCGTAAGCCACTGGCAGGCCTTGCGAATATGTGATCTCTCCCACCTGTCCGTCCACTCCTCGATGGCGGCCCGCAGGGCCATGACAGGCTTCAGGTCCGTGCTATATACCTCTCGCATCGTGACCGGGCAGCACGGCCTCCTGCCGTGGTCGACGCACTCCAAGAACCACCTGGCAATCGCCTCCTGCTCGAAGGCGTGGCCGGTCTCTATGAGCACCGGGTCCCTCATCGCCTGCATGGTGATCGGACAGACGAACGCCGAGAGCACCCCGTCCTCGCTTTCTGCGTCGTCAAATCCGTCGCCGCCGCCTTCGTACCCGTCGAGACTCTCTGCAAGTCAAACCAAAGAACAGAAACTCTCATGGGCAATTCGTCGAACACCCCGAGGGCGTGAAAAGGATCTTAGTGAAGCAAGCGTGCATCGTGCGTACCTTGTGCTTGGCCCAGCGATGCTTGTCGGTGCTGCTCCATGTGTTGTGGCGAAGGGAGGAGGAGGAGGCCGTGGCTGGGAAAGCAAGCGGGGGCAGTGGAGTTGACTCGCTGCCATTGGGGTTGCGTAGGTTAAAGAAGAGTTGCGATGGGAGTGGTTGGCCAATGGCGCACAGAGAGAGAGAGAAGGCCGCGGTGGTGATGACGCACGCGCGCGGAAGAGGAAGAGGAAGAGCAGTTTTGTGATGGAAGACGCGGGCGGGCGCGCTGCCATGCTGTGTGGGCTGCTCGTCTGCCGCGCGAGATATAACATTGTTTATTGAGCAGGTTTCTTGCGTAGACACGGTGATAGTTCCTCCATCTCGACGTTGACTCGCTGAAAAGTTCAACCTTTCGGAAGTGCAATCTGTCGTATGCAATTGCAATGAGAGGAAGCGTCGTGATCTCCCCTATAACAAGCTGTAATATCAAAGCTCGACTAACCGTATGGTTCTTGGC
Organism: Ampelocalamus luodianensis; assembly: GCA_036346255.1. NCBI lineage: Eukaryota > Viridiplantae > Streptophyta > Magnoliopsida > Poales > Poaceae > Ampelocalamus > Ampelocalamus luodianensis. Next base: position 61,849,247 of record CM070633.1, on the reverse strand, counting down.
TATCTTCGTCTTCGGAAGATGCTATCGCTGCTCTGGAGTGATTCTTATGGTTTGCTGCCGTTTTTGTCATGAAATCACTGTTGCATTTGCCTGCGACTTCGAGACGTTTCTTCTACTTTGTACGTCAAACTTTTCTTCAGTTGTGATCTTACTAAATTCCAAGCTGAAGAGGAGGTCAATGTCTTGCTCAGAAACTCTACTCGGAGTAGTTTCCCCCTCATCCCAGCGAAGGAAACAGGAAACATGGGTGTTTTCTCATAGGCTGACCTTCGTGGCAGCATTTTGCGGGCACGGCCTGGCCCAAACAATAGAGAACATCCACTAAGGCCCACGTAAACAATGGCGATGAGTAGACGCGTGCCGGTCACCTTCAAGCAAGCTCGTCGGTTCCCGGCCCTCCTCCCAACCATGCAGCCCAACGTCTACGCACGGCTTGCGGCTTGCCCCAACAGTCCGTCTCCTTTTTGCGGGGCCTAGCGCCCATTTTCCTCCGCACGTCCGAGACAGCCGACGGGAGAGCGGCCCATCCCCCTTCCGCGCCTCCCACCGCGCGCAAAGCGACCTGCCTATCTACCGCGCGTCCGAGGACCGAGTGAGCGAGCGGTCGGCCTGGATCGTCCAGCCGTCTCACCTCAACCATTTCGGTGGTCAGAAACGGTACAAATACCGTATATGTTGGTGTATTTAGTGATCAAAATATGTATTTATATTTTATAAGATTTAGTCTTTACTCTAGATTAGACTAGATTAGACGTGTGTTAAAAACGTATCAATATATAAAAACATATGTATAATGTATGGTGTGTATATAACTAAAAGCACGTTCTATCGTGTACTTAAAAAAATCTGCGGCCTAGCACGCCACAGACCACCGTACCCTCACGGCACCCACGCGGCACGGGCTCCCACAGCCCGTTCGCACGCGCACGGCTCCGCTCCACCTCCACGGCACGTCTCCGGACCACGGTTACGGTGGTGCACCTCACGAAACAAACGAGCAGACTCCTACGCGATGGTTATCTTCTTGTACTGCTTGCATGTACGAATTGCACAGAACGGAGCAGCGTCTACCGTCTAGGTAACGAAGGTATGGAGTGTACATCTGCAATGGTTAATCTAATACCGAGCATGCCTTTTTCTCCGGGTGGCGCTGCACCGATAATTCCGTTTCCCCCACATTAACGACGCTGTCCATGTACAGGTCTTAAAAACTCGAGTAGTCGAGTCACCGGGACGTGGTGGGCCCATGGCCCTGTCAGGCACACACGTGCCCGGCCACCTGCACCACCGGCCGTAATGCCGTATCACCTACTCCTAGTGCTGCCGGCCCATCACCAGCCGCCCACTTGGCAGCCCAAGAAAACACGGCCCATCCAAACGCAACCACATACGCACTGCACCGACAAGCAACCCACTACCAGCTGACACATGGACCCACAGGATCCCGTCCCCACACGTCAGTGAAACGGAGGAATTCAAATTAAACCACAGCCAGGCACACCTCTCCATAAAGATAAAGAAGCCATTAGCCAAGAAATAGAATAATTAGAGCGGTAATTAAGCAATCTAATCGAACGTAATTAACCACGGCCCCGGGTGTCTCTCCGGCCTTTCCTTTCTTTCTCGCAGGTGGTGGCTGGCGGAACGGTCACTTCTCCCCGACCGAACAAACGCGACCGAATTTCCTTACTAAAAATCCCCTCGTTTATAAAGGCAGGCCCAGCCTAGCCTCCTGCCTTGCTCCCCGGCCGGAATAATTCGAATCCGGAGGAGGGGGAGCTTGCCGGTGAGCCGGTCGATCGACCGATGGCGTCGTTCGGGGCGGTGTTCGGCAACAACTACTCGTCGGGGTCGGAGGGGGAGGACGAGGACGAGGGGATGGAGGGGTACCGGAAGGGGGGATACCACGCCGCGAGGCCCGGGGACCGCTTCGCCGGCGGGAGGTTCGTCGCGCAGCGGAAGCTCGGGTGGGGCAACTTCTCCACCGTCTGGCTCGCATACGACACCCTACTCAGCGTACGCGCTCGCATCTCCATCTTTTCTTGCTTCTCGTTTTCTGTTTCTTGTCCGTGCTTCTAGCTTCTCTGATGGTTTGTTTCCCTTTTTTTTCTTCTTTTTTGTTCTCTTTGCGTGATCTTTGTGCAACGTTGCCCACTTGTTGTTCGGTTGTTTCTGTTACTTTTGGGTTTTTGGAAACTTCGGTGCAGGTTGTTTGGAAGCATGCTGTTATCCAAAACAGTGCGCCTTGTCATTTTTACCCCTGTTCCATTGCTTGCTTCTGTGCTTGATTTCTGTTCACCTTTGGTTCATAATAGCTCTGTAGCCTCTCTTTTATTTTTCAAAATCGTGCTTTTGATGTAAAGATTACAACTTTATCCTTAAATATGTGCAAATTGAGACCAAAACTGCCTCTTTTTCCCATCAGCAATGGAACTTTGTATGACGCAGTCTGTGCACGATGAGTTATTAATTGGAATATTGCAATTGCAAAATCTGCAGAGATTTGTCGCGCTCAAGATCCAGAAGAGTGCGCGGGATTATGCGCACGCGGCGCTCCACGAAATCGAGCTACTGTCGGCAATAGCCAAAAGTGACCCGACGAATTCCAAGTGTGTTGTGCAATTGCTGGACCATTTCAAGCATGCTGGCCCAAATGGCCAGCACTTTTGCCTGGTCACCGAGTTCCTCGGTGACAGCTTGCTACGGCTGATACGGTACAATCGGAATAAGGGCATTGGGCTGAGCAGGGTGAAGGAAATTTGCCGATCAGTGCTGGTTGGTCTTGATTACTTGCACAGCGAGCTTGGCATCATCCACACGGATTTGAAACCGGAGAATGTTCTTCTTGTGTCGACGATAAACCCATCCAAGGACCCGGTGCGCTCCGGGTTCACCCCAATTCTTGAGAGGCCTGTGGGCAACCAGTACGGTGGGACAGTGATAAGTTTCAGTGAGAAGATGCTTAAGATGCGGGCACGACGCGCCGTGGCAAAGATTTCGCAGAGGCGGGTGTCGCTTGGTGGGGTTGCAGCAGATATGGAGAAGGAGAGGAGCCTGGATAGCATTAGCATGAAGTGCAAGATTGTCGATTTTGGGAATGCCTGCTTTGCTGATCAGCAGCTTGCTGGTGAAATACAGACAAGGCAGTACAGAGCTCCTGAGGTTATCATCGGTGCTGGGTACTCGTATTCTGCTGATATGTGGTCGTTTGCTTGTATGGTCTTTGAGCTTGCAACCGGTGACATGCTGTTTGCTCCCAAGAATTGCCAGGGGTGTAGTGAAGACGAGGTAAGAAAACCATAATTTTTATGTTGTTCTATTTTTAGAATCATTCTGCTTACAGTAGTTTGTTAGTGACGAAGTTTCTCCCATATGTTTTAAAAATCTGCCTTGATTATTATCGTCGCCGCCTTTGTCAAAAAAATTATTACCGCTGTCACTTAAATTTTAGGAACAAGCTAGTCTATTTTTCCTCGTCCTGTTTTTGTGTATTCCTGCTGCTGTGTTGATCGACCAAACAAGGACCCACCAAATACTCCCTTGCAACATTGGACATGTTAAATGTTATACTCGATACCCTTATTATGCGCAATAGCCTCCAGATCATATCAGAGTAGATGAATCTCCTAAAAAACCAAATAACGGCACCAAAACAATCACGACGAGAGAGAGATTTGCCGAAGCTGGCCGCAAATTCTTTAAGCACAACCTCAAAAGAGTATAGGGATTGTAGTTTCTCACAACGCTCTCGGACTTTTAGGACCCTCGGATCCTTACCCTATACAAGAATGTAGTGCTAAAGAATAACATAGCCTCTAATTTTCTCATGCATCCTCTATTTTGAATGAGTTCCTTTTGCTTGGCTTGTTTCTTTTATTGGATTCCTATGGCCACCCTCATGGGTTTTATATAGTCCTCTAAAGTGAGGTAGGAAACCTATTCTAAGAGAAATAGGAGTCATAATCCTATTAAGATTCATCTAGCCTTCCTTGTAGCACACCTCCAAGTTGTAGTAGATTAGGATATGAGTCACCATACTCAACAATTTTCACTTTTACTCTTATCCGCTGAAGTCACTGTGCTCCTCTAAAAACTCGCTCCAAGTCAGCTCTTCCTTTCCTCTTTTTGTTTTTTTCTCTCCCACCTTTGCCCCTACCATAGAGGCTCATGCACATCATCGCAATGTGCATTTCGGTATCCGAGCTTGGCCGTCCGGACACTTCACCTGAGAGCTATTTTCTTTTGTAGTTTGGTTAACCACATCTCCTATTCCTGCAACCCTCCAATCTTTATGCCATAGGTTTGTACCGCCTCTGAACTCTACCTGCTCGCCGATACCGCGTGGTTGGTGCCACCATGTCTTCCTTCTCCCAACAACTCGTACATTCGCATTTGTGACTGCTAAATATTGCAACCATCTTTGCAGTTCTGTACATACTGCAGATGAGATCTGGGTATCTATCGTTGATGACACGGTTTCCTTCTCCTAACCAGATTTTTTATCAAACCTTCCATAGGTTGCCCTTCCTTTAGATTTACCTATCAATTGGTATCCTCCATTGGTCTAAATACTTTTCATGATTACATGTCCTTTGCAAGTAACGCATGATTCCACCTCGAAGTGAAACCTCACGGCCTTTGAGTTCAAGCGACCTCATATATATTAGATTGTTCTTTAAGTTAGGAATATACCGAACTCTCGTCAGTGTGCGATGTGCTCCATCATACATGTGACATGTCCAATGTAACTGTTCCCACCTCAATAATTGCATACCCCTTGTAATCTACCAAGTGAACAATTCCATCTACAAGGCTTAGAGATCCTTCATCGAACATCTCCCTCACTGAATATATATGAAAGCAACAACCTAAATCCAATATCTACCCATGAGAAGTACCTGATTGATTGACGACTAGTATGTCCGAATCATCCTTCGCAACCGCCAATGAGCATGCACCCTTCATTTTCTTCATACTTGGACAGTCTTTTATCATATGACCTTCCTCGTCACATAAATAGTATACACGTGCACCCTTGCTCTTGCTCTTGCTCTTTTTCTTTGTGTGACTTGCTTTTGTCTACAACACCTACACCAGCCAATGCTTGATCACCCGAGGATGAAGTTTCAAACGACTTCTTTAAGGACTCCGCCTCCAATAAATATGCAACTCCCTCATTGAAGTTGAGAGTGCTTTTCCTGACGAACATGGTTCACCAAGACGCGGACGCTAGTCGGCGGCAGGCAGGGGGCTAACCAGCACCTAGCCCACCTAGGCGGCCGACTATAAAACGAGGGAGGGGAGAGGGGGGTGCGACAGTACATGAGGCCATGAGGAGGCGAAATCCGGCAGCGTGGAGGCTTGAAGCGATGAGCCAATGACACAACAGTGGAGAGGAGAGAGCAGGGGAGAGGAGAGGAGCGACAGCGTAGCTCCATCTCTAGGTTGTCGACGGTGTGGAGGCGGGAAAGGCGGCGGTGAAGCGCATGCGGCCGGCGAGGTGGATCATGCCGTTGCGCTTGGCCGCCGTTGCGTTTGCCCTCGTGTGTGAGAGAGAGGACTTAGGTTTGCTTGCTCTCGTGTGCGAGAGGAGAGAACTTAGGTTTGCTTGCCCTCGTGTGCGAGAGAGGAGAGCAAAGGATTCTAACCTTGTTTGGTGCATCCCATCTGGCCCATACGGCCTAGCTACTCCCAGTCGCCCCTTGCCTCTTCCTTCTCCCTCTTCTACCTCCTCAGCAGCATCCTCCTCCTCTGCTTCATGGCAAGCGGTCGGCGGCCTTGCGTTGCGTCACCTCTCCTCAGCTTCACGGACGGCATCGCCGCCACGCTAGCATCACCACTCCCTCCTTCTCCCTCCTCTACCTCCTCAATAGCCTCCGCCTCCTCTGCTTCACGGCTGGTGGCCTGTGCTGGCGCCACCTCCTCGGCTTCATGGACTGCGCCGCCGCTATGTCGGCACCACCACTCCCTACTTCCCCACCTCCACGTCCCCTCCCTCCTTTCCTTGCTGGATAGCACAAATCGGACGCCCAACCTGCCCAGAGCCTAGGGCCGCTGAAGCCGCCCAGGACCGGCTTTCACCACCTAGGCGGCCAACCCTCCTAGCCTACCGATTTTTGGAACACTGCCGACGAGAATATTCATCATCAATTTCTCCCACGATAGTGGAGATGATACCAGTACGACGACCTTGTTGTTCTCCTCAATTTTCTCATCCACACTAGTAGGCTACGTGACAAGCTTGTTAAAGACATTGAGATGGTCAATGTACTGTGTGCCTTCCTCTATGAGCAACCTATACAGTTGTCGCTCATCGAAGAGATATAAACGGATTGTACTGACGGCCTTCCGCCCCATCACCTTTTAGTCTTCATCGAATGTCTTTTCTGGTTTGTCTCCTTCAAGAGCATCTATTAATCTTTGTTGGATGAGAACATCTTGCACCACACATTGCCACACGTTGAAATTTCCTCCGCCATCAAATTTCTCTACTTGACTTCATATCGTTAACATCGATCTTGATTTTGTGTTTCCTAACGTTTTGCCAACTTTCTCGCAAATCAGATTAATCCAGCATTTGCTCTAATACCACTTGTTATACTTTGATATCCTTTATGCGTGAGCCTCCAGATTGGATCTGAGTTGCGAGATACGACACGAGTGTGCACAGTATCAAGAGCGAAGTAGATGAATCCCGCAAAGAAAACCAAATAACGACGTCGAAACAATCACAACGAGTGAGAATGATTTGGCGAAGCCGACCGCAAATTCCTTAAGCACAACCTCAAAAGAGTACAAGGGATTGTCACTCTCTCACAACCCTCTTAAACCTTTTAGGACCTTCGGATCTTTACCCTATACAAGAATTTAGTGCTAAAGAATAACCTAGTCTCTAATCCACTCGTGCGTCATGTTAAAAAAATAGTAAGATACATTTTAAAAAGTATATGCATCAGATCATGGGCCACTTCAAAATTTAAACAAATGTGCGAAGAATTATCATTGAAAGATACACCAAACCTGACAAGTGACAATTCAACTACTAAAATCTTTGTAGAAACGAGATAAGAATTGAACGGGTCCACACACACAGTATTTAAATGAAATTACCAACTTGTGATCTGGAGCATTTGAAGCACATCATGCGATGCTGTTATTTGAACATTTTTTTACAGGTAATATGTATCTGGGTTTCTTTCTTTTATGGTTTTGCAAGTACCTCCATTGCAGCATGCAATTCCAGGGTCAAGAGCTGAACCTGTATAAACACTCCACGTAACAGTTACCAGCAATCATAGGACTGGTGTACAGTTGAAACTTAATGCATTTTATTGAGACTAGGGTAAAAAAGGCCCAAATTCGACAGCTGTTCTGATTGTATTAAGTTATTCTTTTTTAAAAAAATATATATCTAACTGTGTCGTACTGTCATCAAATAATCAGATGTGATGCACTGGCACAAGTCTTGCCAGGTGTGATACACTAGCACAAATTAAAGTACAGATGAACTGATCCTTGGCACTGAAAAAATGAATAACTGCAGCTAAAACTTTTCTTATACTTCCTGCTTGATTCTTCTATTAAAGGTAATTCGATATCATACCTGTGTAAGATTATCTGTCACAGTATCACATATTTTACTCATTAATCAATCAACTTCAGCTGTTGATTCTTTAGCTAGAAAGTCTACTGTCATTTAAGTGCTATCATCAAGCAATCAACTCATCAGTCTACTGCATACCTCTTTGTAGGATCACTTGGCTCTGATGATGGAAACTCTCGGAAAGATGCCTAAGAAGGTCTCTACAATTTTCTCTCATACTCTGTTTCTTGCTGTCTAAAGTCTCTCTAATCCTGTTGTTGTTTTACAGATTGCTAGCTCAGGTACTCGTTCAAAGGATTACTTTGATCGGCATGGAGATTTAAAGAGGATCAGAAGGCTGAAGTTCTGGCCTCTGGACCGTGTACTTGTTGAGAGGTACAATTTCACAGAACCTAACGCCCATGGGTTTGCCGACTTTCTTCGACCAATTCTAGATTTTACTCCGGAAAATAGACCGTCCGCTGCAGAGTGCTTGAAGCACCCATGGCTTAACTGATTCAACAATACAGTGACTTTGGAAGCCTAACCGGTAGAAGCTTATACAAACTAAGTGTGCTGGAGATCGGCTCTGTCAGTTACTTGTTTTTGACTGGGACTGCAAAGAATCACGGCCTTTGTTCTTTGTCCTCATCTTTGACATTACATAGGCTTGGAGAGCTATGTTTTCTGATGCAGCTTGATGAGTTATTCATAGTGCAGACTGCAGACACCTTCACCGTCAGCATAATATTAGCAATGGTGCTGGGGGGCATCATCAGATCGAGGCTTGAGCTCCAGTTTCTTTTTCTTTATAACATCGTGTATTTGGATGTAGCAAGTGTTCCACTGGTGTGTTCTGGTTGCAGAGCTAATGAAATGTTAATCTGCATGTGTGTTGGCCTGAACTCTCAAGTGTGTGTTCGTACTTGGTGGGCCATAATCATGTTGATGTAAGATATTTGGTAATGTGATCTGGCGACCAAGCCTTTCCTTTTAGTTGAGAAAGTGCAGTGTAGTGCAGTATGGTTCAATTCTTTGTTCAATGGATTCTGTGCTGTAAAGCTGCTTATTGGTTCAGAACCAGCGTGCTCCATAGCAGCTTGCCTGACAGTGCTGTTTATCAATGGTTCGAGCTGTTAGCTGACCTGTGGACGCTTTCTGAAGGAATGAGGTGTAAATTTTAACCAGTTCATGCTTGTGCAATTGTGCTGTGTACTCATGAGGAAGATAAATATGGCATCCCTAAGTTGAGCCTATCCAATAAGAGTATAAGCTAATTGTGTAGCGAAGCACAATAATTCTCCAGTAATCTTGTATTATAGAAAACAATTTTCATAATATATACGGAAACCTTTTTTTCCCCCAAATGAGTCCTTGTTTAGTTTGGTTTACCTACAACAAGGTAGGTCAAATGGGACACACGAGTTAGTGAAATATGATTTATATTTATATTCGACGTTTGTTAAATCTACGTTTAGTTAGCTGCAGCTTGCCAGCTTGCAGTTCCTCCAAATTAATGAATGATGTAGTAGTAAATTTGCAAAAAAAGAGGCACTTATGAGTTGTGTGAGAAACAAAATTCAAACATAAGGACTGCACTGAATTATCAACGAATTTTTGAGTTTTTTTTTATGTTGATTGCATGCTCGTTCAAATTCCAACATTTTTTGGACATATGAAATAGGGAAAAATCCATCTGTAGCACTAGACTTAGGAGAAAATATGATACTACTCCCTCTGTCCCGCAATATAAGTCCAATCCACCGTACACATAGATCAAATAAATCAATAAATCTAATAAAAATTTAATGTTATTAGACCATACATACTGTTATTAAATGACATACTATGATTATTTATCCTTTCTTTGCATTAAAACAAGAGTATTGAGTGGGAAAATTGCAGTAACTACACTTTGATTACCTCTATGGACTTATATTGTGCGACGGTGAATCTCAAAAAAATGGATTTATGTTGCAGGACAGGGGGGTAGAAGATACCATTGGTTTGTGACACTGACAAATAGGATTTGGGCATATACTATGTGAAAATTTTCTCCTTCCTTTCAAAAATATATATAGTTTTAGAATGAGCGCAGTAAAACATTTCTAATTTGAACCACTGCTACCACAGAACTATTTAAATTGATCCTGTGAGGATGATATCATTAGATTTATCAAGAAAAGTATACTTCCATACTAATATACTATACCATATAATGTATTTTGCTATAATATTTGATATTGCTAAAAAAAATCTAAAGATCTCATATTTGGTAGCATATGTGAAGATTATTCATATTTGATATTACTAAAAAGATGATATCATTATATTCAAATCGATCTAATTTGAACCACTAATACACATAAAACTATCTTAAATGATCTGTGAAGATGATATCATTGTATTTATCAAGAAAAGTACTTCCATACTATTATGATGTATTTGAATTTTTAGCGGATACGGCCATTTTTCGTGCCGTATTTGCGGATCTGACCACCGTGGGCGCGTATTTGCATATTTGGCACCGCTGGCGCACGGCCACCGTGCGCCAGCGCACGAGAAAAACGGCGCGTGGCGCTGGCGCATGGCCACCGTGCGCCAACGCCGTCGTCGCCAACGCGTGGAGAGGTCGGTCGCCACCCCCCCGCCACGTCATCAGGGCTGGCGCATGGTGGCCATGCGCCCAGCCCTTTGACACATGGCCACCATGCGCCATTCATTAGGTGGTAATTAGGGTAGGTTAATTAGTTAGTTAGGGGTTAGGTTAATTAGTTAGTTATGTTAGTTTAGGCTGGAATTTGGAGAAATTTTAAAATATAGTAAATGGGTTTAACAAATTATGAATTTTTTGTGGAGCCTCTCGATACCGTGTACTTGATTGTGTAATTTTTTTTCATAATTTTATTCGTTCAGAATTGTTATCGCTATTTCGTATAAGTGCCATATTCGTATGAATCAATAAATGTAGAAAATGAGCTCCAAAAATTATGAATTTTATTTAGAAGAGTCCTCACGCAGTGGACTTGATTGTGTAATATTTTGGCAATTTTATATGTGTTCTGGTATTGTCGTGAAAATTTCGATTTTAGGTTCCGAAAATTAGAGTTTCATGATTTTATGTGACTTGGAATGTATAAAAAAAAGCTACATTGCAACTCTATTGGAGATGTCCATATACAATATGGCACTGGAGTACACACGTAACAACCAAAATATGTGTATAAATATGGCAAAACAAAATATGAATACAAATATACTTGTTACGATTTTCACTATACGGTGCACTTACATCATGGAATCGCAGCCTCGCAGGACATGGACGACTTCAACACACCAGCCCGACGTGGAGAGTCCGACGACAAGGGGAAGGGGAAGACTCCTTCGACCGAGACCGGCCGACGTCGAAGCGTATCAGGCTGACCGGGCGCACTCCATATTGAAGACGTGAGTTATATACATTCTGTATCCTTGTTACATTTTTTACTGTACCATCCACTTACATCATGATATCGCAAGACATAGACAACTTCTACACTCACCGCCACTGTGGACAGCCCCGAGACAAGGGACACTCGCTATGGCGCTGCAGAGACTAGTTGCACACATCGTTAAATAGGACACTTTTGTCAAATTATCAGTTTGCCCCTTGTCTCGGCAGGGTGGCCCCGCATCAGCGTCGCTCGCGGCTGCTTCACCTCGACGCGCCGCCCGCCTCGTAGGCTGTGCCTTAGCGGGGCGGCCCCGTGTCGGCCTAGCCCGCACATGCTTCACCTCGACGCGCCGCCCGCCTCGTAGTTCATACAATTACTTCCACGACGCCATAGCGAGTGTCCCTTGTCTCGGGTTGCCCACGGTGATGGTGAGTGTAGAAGTTGTCCATATCCCGCGAACCATGATGTAAGTGGATGGTACAGTAAAAAATATAACAAGGATACAAAATGTATATAACTCACGTCTTCGATATGGAGTGCGCCCGGTCGGCCTGATACGCTGGCCAGTCTCGGTCGAAGGAGCCCTCCCCTTCCCCTTGTCGTCGGACTCTCCACGTTAAGCTGGTGTGTCGAAGTGGTCCATGTCTTGCGATTCCATGATGTAAGTGCACCGTACAGTGAAAATCGTAACAAGTATATTTGTATTCATATTTTGTTTTGCTATATTTATACACGTATTTTGGTTGTTACGTGTATACTCCAACGCCATATTGTATATGGACATCTCTAATAGAGTTGCAATGTAGCTTTTTTTTTTAATACATTCCAAGTCACATGAAATCATGAAACCCTGATTTTCAAAACCTAAAATCGAAATTTCCGCGATAACAACAGAACACATATAAATTGCCAAAATATTACACAATCAAGTCCACTGCGTGAGGACCCTTCAAAATAAAATTCATAATTTTTGGAGCTCATTTTCTACAATTATTGATTCATACGAATAAAACACTTATACGAAATAGCGATAACAATCCTGGAATAAAATTATAAAAAATTTACACAATTAAGTACACAGTATCGGGAGGCTCAAAAAAATCATAATTTTTTGAACCTATTTACTATATTTTAAATTTTCTCCAAATTCCAGCCTAAACTAACATAACTAACTAATTAACCTACCCTAATTACCACCTAATGAATGGCGCATGGTGGCCATGCGTCAAAGGGCTGGGCGCATGACCACCATGCGCCAGCCCTGGTGACGTGGCGGTGGGTGGCGGCCGACCTGTCCACGTGTCGGCGGCGATGGCGACGGCGTTGGCGCACGGTGGCCGTGCGCTAACGGTGCTAAATATGCAAATACACGTCCACGGTGGTTAGATCCGCAAATACGATATGAAAAATGGTAGTATCCGCCAAAAAAATCAATGTATTTTGCTAGCATCTTTGATATTAATAAAAAAATGATAATCCCAACTTATAAAACCATGTCAATATCAGAAACACATTCTCGAACAGATGTAATAGCGTTTTTGGAAATTGTGATAGTAGTATTTCCGTTTTTGGAAATTGTGATAGTAGTATTTCCAAGTGGCACCATGGAATGAAAAACGAAGAGAATAGATTACGGGTTTTGGATCTGGACAAATTCTGCAATCCACTGACTGCTTCAGCCTCGTTTGGACGGGCCGGGTCCACTCTGGCACACTCAAAATTGGGCCCGGCCCATCGAAAACGGGCCGCCCTTCGTGTCCAACTCCGACCCGCCGTTTTCCTGCCGGTCGACACTCCTTCCGGATTTATCCCGCCGACCGCGCGCCCCGTCCCCTCTTCGCTCCAGACGACGGCGATCTCTCTCTCTGCCCCCTCTGCCGTCCTCGCCTCCACCGAAGTCACCCTTCTTCTCGCTGAGGACCGACCGCGAGCCCTTCGGAAACCCGCCGCTCACCGGAGCGGCGAAGCCGCCCCCTCCCCCTCCCCCCGCGTTGGAGATTCGGACCATCTAGGTAAGCCCTAATTCCTCTTCCTGTAGCATTCTGCGCGTTTCCATTTCTGTCCAATCGCATGCTTCGATCAGTTGCGAGTTCGTTGTTACTATGGACTATGGACTGGAGTTCGTGGGCATTTCCCGTAGGAGAGGAGTCGGACCCAGAATGTATCCTCCCCTGGACTTGCAAACTAAGGAATACACGCAGGATCGTGCGGCTCGCTTGTTGCATCCCATGGTTGTTTAAGAACTTCTCCTTTTGGTTTGGTAGTTTGTACGATTTAGAAGGAAAGGAGCGCTAATTTCGTGATGGCATGGGCTGCGTTAGGTGTTTGACTTGGGGAAAAATGGGCTGCGTTTGGGTAAAGTTTATTTTGTATAATTGGTCTGTCTCGTTCCTGTCCCAGAACATTTTCACATTCCTGTATTAAAGTACAAAAGCAAGCTTCTTCCTTTTGGGATTGATTCTCATTCTTATACTAGACTAAAGAACAGAGGCAAATTTGCCCGTGGAAATGACAGTTGTGGTTGGGCAAATTGTCTAAGTTGCAGTTTGCATAATCTGTTACTTACTGTGTTGGTTGGCACCTGCAAATGTCATGTAGTCTATACCTTGAAGATTGAGCCGTCTCTTTAACCTACTTACAAGTGAATTTCTGATGTTTCTGGAAGAATTTTCTGACCTTGCCTAATTATTTTGCTTGGATATGTTTCATTCTCGATTGTTGCTGATTTCAGCTTGTTTTTCCCAGAATGCGTAAATGCAGACCATAAAACGCTTGCCGAAAAGTGTCCACAGCTCCTTGCGCTCAACCATTATTCTATCTGACCTACCAAGGGTTGTTGAGGAGTTGATATACAATAGCATTGATGCAAATGCGAGCAAGGTATTGCTTTCACATTCAAAAATGCAAAATAATCTAAATGTGATATCTTCAATAGATATTGCTTTCACATACAAAAAGGGCAAAATAATCTACATGTAGAGTATTCAATATGTATTGCTTGCAATGCAAAAAAAATAACAAAAAAACAAACTAATCTACATGTAATATCTTCAGTGTCATGTGTTACCATTTTTGATACGTTGGTGCCCATTTCAGATCGATATCTCAGTAAATGTCGGGGCATGTTATGTTAAAGTGGAAGATGATGGTATGTGCTTACCTCATGTTTTTTATTTCTTACTACTGGGTTTTGCTTTTAGAAGAACTTGTTGCCCTGTTGTACTATTGCAGGTTGTGGTATTACTCGAGATGAATTGGTTCTCTTGGGAGAAAAATATGGTAAGTCAGAACTCGGAACTTTTTCTGTTCTTATTTATGCTCTTGCTTTTTCCTCACTCAGCAGTCAGCAGTACTTTTTTTAGGAACACACAAATCTGTTTTGCGTGTCTTTGTATAAAGATAGAGATAAGATAAGAACAGGCCAGGTTTTGTCACTACAAACCCAAAATCGGGCCAGAAGAGAAAGAATAACTAAAAACAAAGAGGAACAACATTAGATGTCTGATTCACTCAGCAATACTGTTGGCTTCATGTTAAACTGCATTATTGCAAGTGATTTTTACATAATGAACTGGGGCTGCTGGATGTTTATCTGATTTCATAGATGTCAGAATGGAATTGTTCTCTTACAAGGGAATGTCTGATTCGCTTATAAAGTAATAATGGAAATGACATCCATTCTGTGATATTTGACCTTGATGATTGATATTGAAAGCAGATGTGCTTATTGTCTCCTATTTTCTTATTGTTACATAAATTGATGATCAGTAAATGAAAGTACTGTTGTTGTTCTGCTGTTGATATCCCAGTGACTTTTGGTCTGTTTTCAGTGATGCTTTATCTTCATTAGAAGAACATGGACATTTATGTAAGTCATCACTACGTGCATATAGATTCCGAGACACCGTGCCTTTTCTTTCTTCACTCATGACATGTTTGTTGCATCAGTACTAGCTCGTGAATTTGTTCTTTTGTTTACTGTGCCTCTTCTCTCTTTCTTCAACAAAGTTTTTATTTTATGTCCTATCATCAAAGTTGGGATTGAATAAAAAAATGGATTCTTTTAGTTGATAGCAAGTAGGAACCCCTTCTACCAGAATCAATTGATTATGCTGTTTGTCTTTCATTAAGTGTAGTCTCACCGCCAGAAATATGTGCAGGTTTCAAAAGAACAAATATACTCGATGATATCACTGGTGGTTTGCAATGTGCTAATGATGTATAACTCCCTTCTGCTATAACAGCAACATCCAAGTTCCATGATGTCATGGGTGATGGGGAACCTAGTTCTAGAAGTTTCGGATTAAATGGAGAAGCACTCGCATCGCTTTCTGATATCTCTGTGGTCGAAGTCAGAACGAAAGCTCGTGGGAGACCGAATTCATACTGCAAGATAATAAAGGCACCACTTACACACTGAACCTATAAAATGCTGTGCATAATCTTGATCTATTGATGTATAGTGTATCTGAATGTCTTCTGGCAACTGCACAGGGATCCAATTGCTCACATCTGGGAATAGATGACCAGAGGGAAGTTGTTGGCACCACAGGTAGTTGTTCGATTTTTCTCCTTCAAACAAACTAGAATCACTCTTATGCATGCATGCACACATGTTCTAGAAGCAAGATGCGCTCTTATAGTCTATATATACTTAATACATGTGAAGAGTGGGATGATGGCATTTTACTCAGTCAAGTGTGTTGTATTTTTGTCATGTTATCAAAGCTATTTATTAGAAAGCTTTCATCTTTGTAGTTATTGTTCGGGAGCTTTTTTACAATCAACCAGTAAGGAGGAAACAAATGCAATCTAGGTACATGTGATCTTTATTGTATTATTCATGTGTAGATGTTTCTTCTAATTCACAGTTATGTTCAAAAAATGATATGATCAATGTATTTCCCAATATTATGTTTTGTAGTCACAAAAGAGAACTATATCATGTGAAGAAGTGTGTCCTGCGAGTTGCACTCATTCATCCACAGGTTTCACTCAGACTTCTTGACCTTGACAGGTAGTCTATCGTGCTATGCTAGGCATTTTAATATTACCTATATATTTACAATTTTACATGTACAGAATATCTATTGACATGTCCTTTTTATGAATTCAGCGAAGATGAGTTGCTATACACAGTTCCTTCGTCAT
This sequence comes from Ampelocalamus luodianensis, assembly GCA_036346255.1. Lineage (NCBI taxonomy): Eukaryota > Viridiplantae > Streptophyta > Magnoliopsida > Poales > Poaceae > Ampelocalamus > Ampelocalamus luodianensis. The sequence goes on along the minus strand of CM070633.1, from coordinate 61,833,080 downwards.
CCTCTTTGCCTCTTATATCAAACAGTTTTGGGGACGATGTCTCCAGTTGTCTTCATGAAATAGCTACCTCTGACCAGAACTGGGTTCTTTCAGGGCACATATCTGGACCAACAGATGTGTTCTGTACTAAGGTAATTTCCATTCTGTAAGTTGTGAGCTGTTCAAACTAAAGTTTGACAAAGTGTCTTCAGCAACGTGCACTTTTCCTTTTCAGGATTTCCAGTACTTGTGTATCCTACTCACCAATTCTCCATTATCTACCTTCATTTACCATTTTTCAAATGCTTGGAGTTGGAGACATCCTTGACTTTCCAAAGATATCAACTCAAGATTTGTCAGTAGAAGCCCAATCCATAATATGCTTAATAATCTGGCAGCTATTTTTCAATCTTCCATGGTAAGGAGGAATGAAGAAATTGATGTTCAGAGCCGGAAGAGGCAGAAAACTGATGTCTACCCTGCATATCTGCTAAACTTGTGCTGTCCTAGATCTAGCTACGATCTACATTTTGAGCCTTCAAAGACTACTGTGGAGTTCATGGTGATTCACCACATTTTGCATGCTTTTGAGTTTCCCTTTTGTCTTTCCTAGTAAAGCTTCATTTGTAACTAACTAATGTACGGAGAGGACAAGCTCTTAGTTAAAAGTGGCTTGGGCCTTTTTGGAAATTTGACGTTGATGTCCTTTATGTTGTTTCATTTTTAAATAAATCTACTTTCTTACAGCTGGACATTTGTCTTTGTTTTTTCTTCTCTCACTGTTCAGGATTGGCGAAGTATCTTGTTTTTCTTTGAACAATCTATCACAAATTACTGGAAGAAGCATGTACCGCAACTGTCAAAGGGTTAGAAACTAAGACCTTTATTTGCCTGATAATGTCTTTATTAACTGAATAATTTTAAAGAGCTGAAGTTCTTGGTATGATGCATTTGTTATTTTACCCTTTTCTATTGGCAGACAATACTATTGATGATAGTACCTGTGTGCCTCTGCAAAGTGATGGTTGGTGACTTGGTGAATATATTTCATTTTTTCCTTTTGATTTGTCTGCCTTCTGAGCTTGTTCATATATATATGGTTGCAGTGAAATCAAATCAGGGCCTCCTAAAGCATCATAATGTGCAGAACAAGGAAGATGTTGCTGACTTATACCAAAGCTCTCTGCAGAAGAATACGGTCAGAGGCAGCAACATTGATATGATTGTCACAACAACACCTAAAGACTTCCACTGTTTTCATTTGGATGTGGAGCCATCCACATGGCATATCTGCTACCCTGACCAGATCAGCAATGAATCACAACATGCTGACGATGTTCTTAGGAATGATCATAAGTTAGGGCATAAGCAAATGCGTTCTCCTGAAGGTGATAGTTATCAGTGGTTAGAGGATGTTCCTTCCCAGTTAGAAGATTGTGATCTTTTAGGTGCTAACCCAACTGTTTGGAAAAATCGAAGGACAGAATGTATGTTCCATGGACATGCATATTCTGGTAATTTTGGAATGTTGGAAGATGTACGAACCAAAGGCCTTTTATCTGATGATCAAGACTCTGAGATAATTGGCCCAGAGATTGAACTCCAAGAACCTTGCTTCGGGGTTCTCAATAGACCAAACAGAATTATGATTGATTTTGTGCAAAATCAAACCAATGTAAAGACAAACACATCGGGCTGTGATGGATTCTATGTCGAATTTGATAAATCAAATGAGGATTGTCTACACAACGAAGTCACAGAGACAATCGCTGATATTTCTCGCCCTGAGATGTCACACTTCAGTGGTGGACCCTATCATGAAGATTGTAGCACCTCCAGGGGCTTCTGTAGTGTCATGAAAAAGTGCAGTACAAGGGAAAAGTTAGGGACTGCAGCGAGATATGTTGAAGGCCTTGAGGCAAATACAATTGCGCAGATGAACTTCCCTGATATCCAAGCAGTGTGGGAAAGTGACTACATGGATGGGTCCTCCATCGAAGATTCTTTCCTTCATTTCCCTCATCCATACTTGTTGGCTGATACACCTCGCAATCGTAGTCATGCAAGGACTGACTTGGAATTACACGGGATATCAAATAACAGTTCTGATTATTGGAACTGTGAAAATATTGACAGCGACTTTAGATTCAGTTTGGACAGATTTAACAGTGATTCATCAATAATATGTGAAGGAACTAAACGTTTCAACAACTTCGACAATGAAACTCAGCCGCCTAATTACTTCAATCATAAGGATTTTTCTGTGGGCCAATTTATTTCCGAAGATGGTCAGAAACCCAAGAAATCAAAAATTGATGCAAGATTGTCATACAATATTCCTCCTGAGAAAAGTGTTACTGGTTGTCATTTGGGCGTTCCTTCTTCCCAAATGGCAAACGACAACATGCTTATTGAAGATCTACCGAATCAACACAATTTTGGATGCCGTTGGAGATCCAGGCTTTCCAAGGGTAGATCCAGGAGTCATTCTGCCCCACCATTTTACAGAGGCAAACGAAAATTCCCTAGATTAAATGAGCCACTGACCAGATTGACAGCAGAAGGTGATAAAGATATCTTCATCAAGGACCCAGAAGGTTCATCTTCTCACAGCCTTTGCCATCCTTTTTAAATTGCATTGTTATGACTTATGAGTGCTAAGTTTGTACTCTTTTAATTAAATGCAGATACTGCACCTGCTCCAGAGGATATATCACATATGAATGCAACACAACTTATTCCTGAGACTAGTAGCAGTGAATTTTCTGACCTAAATTTCAGGTATCTTGCTCTTGCCTGCATCTGCCTTGAATACTGAAAAGGTCTTTTATCGAGCCTGTGGCTATAAACTTGCCTCTCTCGTCTGGGCCAGCTTGAAGGCAAATGGGAAAATGTGTGAAGAGACATGTTCTGACGGGCTTGAAGATTCTACTGCTCAAGTAGCTAAATGGCGAGATGACTCTTACCAGCATACAGTTGAGCATGTGTCAAAGTTTTAGATACTCGCATACAGGCACTTTCATATGGCCTAGTTACTGTGCACCTTTTTTTTTTTTTCTATGCTTACTGTTTCATCTCCTTGTGTAGGCTTTCGAGGTGCCAAATGGTCCTTTTGAATGCTACGATGATGTACTTAGCATTTCTTCTGGGCCCTTACATCTCTCTTGTAGCTCGCTAGTTCCTGAATGTATTGATAAAAATTGCTTTGAGGAGGCAAGAGTTTTGTTGCAACTGGATAAGAAATTTATTCCTGTCATATCTGGAGAAACACTACTCCTTGTTGATCAGGTTCGTAGTCGATTAACATCATTTGTGGATAATGAAACAGCTTCTTTAGCAGTTTATCTATGTCCTGTTGTTGTGCAGTAATAATCATGTTCTGGAAATAAAATTTGTTGTGTTAATTGTTGCATTTGGAGTGGTCAAATCGTGAGTAAATGTTCATGACGTGGGTCTGTTACTTGACTTTATTATTACTGTTTAAACTCAACTACTTATAGGGGATGTTAGCCTTTTGTGTATGTCATGTTTTAACACAGAAAATATTTTTGAATATATGCCCGATATCAGAAAGCATTTGGATCATATTTCTATAGTGAAATGTGAAGCATGCATTTCTTATGTTCATGTACTTTCAAAAGTAAACAGTGCATGCATGTTGATAAAAAGTTCTTTTCTGAAAGATTTTAGTAAGTTATGTCCTCTTTTACTGTTTTACAGCATGCAGCTGATGAAAGGATACGTTTGGAGGAACTCCGTAGCAAGGTTTGTTAGTGTTAAAGTGACCAGGAACCACTCTGCAACATTATTTTTCATCTTTCATACTCATATCCTTTGGGGTTTGGTTTCAGGTTTTATCTGATGTAGGCCGAGGGATCGCTTACTTGGACTCCGAGGAGGACTTAGTACGTCATTTTAATTAGCTGGCATCTGCTGCATTGTGTTAAACTGTTCATAACTAAGATGTGTTTTTCGAGAACTTACACTAAGATGTGTTGTGATCTTTTATGCCCCATTTGTTGGCAGGCTCTCCCTGAGACTGGATTTCAATTGTTCCAGAAGTACACTGAGCAGATTCAGAAATGGGGCTGGATCATCAACAATTCTAGCAATACCTCTCAGTCATTCAAAAAGTAGGTGTTTGACTATCGTGTGGATGAGAACCTTTTTTATCCGCTTAGCCTTACATGCTATTTTTCAGGAGGTTTGCTTGCACGTGTTCTGGTTGTGTTCATTTTAGCTCTTTTTAACAATCTGATACCTGTATTTCTAGTTAACGTTTATCGCACCCTTTAGTTTATCATAATCTGAGAATATCCAGTTCAGAAGGTACATCACTTCCACCAAGAATTCTTCAATTAAGCATTCAGTGATAACATGTTCTTGTTACTAAGTTTTGGATGGCTTGATCCACCATTCTCTACCTATTCTGAAGGAGCAAAAGTTGTTCATCTCCTTTGTATATACTAAATATATGACTGCCATATACCATTTACTTTATATTTTTCAGGAGCATGAACATTCTTAGGAGACAAACCCGTCTCGTTACTCTTGCTGCTGTAAGCAACCTTTTCTAGCATCCATATTTATTCAACATGTGTGTAATACTTGCTGAATGTACAATTGTACATGTTTCCCTTCAAATCTATCTACTGGATGAGGTGGCCTGTTGGTTCGTACTTCTATTGATTATCTGTTTATTTCTTTGGTAAATGGTTATGTTATAAAACCCCAAAAGTTAGTTTGATCCGTAAATTGGGTATAGACTACTTATGGTAAGAAAGCATAGAAAAATCTGAGCTCAGGTTTCTCAAAAGTTTTATTCCTAATGTTTGCAGTGAATAAGAGACATGCTTCAAACATAATATTTCCTTGTAATATTCAGGCTATATCATCTTTATGATATCCTCATGTCTTTTGAAAATTAAGGAATAACTGTTCTCCTTGAATTGGGTAATTTGCAAGAATTTTTGTCTCATGCTATTGGTAGCCCTTAATGCTGTAGGTAATCATTGTGTACGTTGTTGTGTTACTGTCTCTTTCAAGTGCAATTGTTGCATCAAGAATGAGAGTGGAAATGCTCGTGTCTTTTTTGTCTTTAGTTTTACATGTAGTTATTTCCCAAATGGTGTTACAAGTATCTGGTGAAATCTTCTCGGATAAAACTGCAATATTAGTATTCTTGTCTTCTAAACATCATCTACACTACACAGGTTCCATGTATTTTGGGCGTCAATTTAACAGGAAAAGATCTTATGGACTTTATTCAGCAGGTGATTGATTCTGCTACTTCATTCTTTGCGTGTAAGACTTTTCTTGATACTGTAGCTGTACACCATTAGTTGGTAGGTACTAGGTACTAGGTACTCTATCTTAGGAAATGCCGGTCAGGAAGCAGTGAAGAGCCAACTGCAGGGATGGTTTGTTCTTGTCCATGGAGGAACGGGTGTTACCAAACCGGAGCTGAAATCCCGCTGAATTTGAATTGAGTTACACTCGTTATGGTTAATTTTCTCATGTGTCAGTTGATTCTGAAGTCATTTAAAAAACATATCTCATTGTAAAGTTTTGATAACTCAAATAAATATTTTCCATTCAGTGTTTTAGACAATTGTTTTTAACCAGAGATTGGTTGGTGCCAAGCTAAGTTCAACATAGGTTTTGGTTTGGGAACTCTTTAATTGGCCTGGAATTAGTGTGTGCTGGCCAGGAACTGGTAGCAGGCTAGCAGCATCCCAACAAAACCTGGGTCAAAACGGGTTTCGAAGCCTTGTGTTGAGACTTAACTGTGGTGGTTTTCACTATAGGAATTTTAGCTATGCGGATGATACAGGTACTTCATTATCTTTTTGTTTTCTTACCCCATTACTATTTTGTCCAGCTTGATGAGACTGATGGGTCGTCAGCTATCCCCCCCGCGGTTCTACGTATTCTTAATTTCAAAGCTTGCAGAGGTAATTATATCTCTTCTTCTCTATTCGTTCATAATGCTTCTTTTCCCCTTCAAGCGTTTCCGTACGTCTCACTTTTGATCCGAAGTGGTGTATTGATGTTTACTCTTTGTTTGATTTAGGCGCAATCATGTTTGGTGACCCCTTGCTACCATCTGAGTGCTGTCTGATTATCGAAGAACTGAAAGCAACATCCCTATGCTTCCAGGTAAAAAGACACTAGAATCCCCAATTCTTATTTCTGTTGCTACTCTGTGGTCTAGTGAGACGGAAGCTTGGTTCTTCTGCGAATAAAATAAAAAAAGTATTTTTTCTTGCAGTGTGCTCATGGGCGCCCGACCACCGTGCCCATTGTGAACGTTGCATCCCTCCGTGACGAGCTGGCGAGGCTTGAACTGCTGAGCGGAAGGCAAGCAGAGACCTGGCATGGCCTGTCGCACCATGGACCCAGCCTTGAGCGTGCTCGAACGCGTCTCAAACAACTGGCGATGCTACGATGTGGCCTGTAGACTTTAGCTGCAGTAGATGAGGTAAATAACGACGGTGACGTTGTACACTTTTACAGTAGTCATTCGTTGCTGACGAAGAGATAAAGTGGCCACGAGCAGTGTTGTACACTTCACACCTGTAACCATTGTGGTTTGTGAAGACCAATTCTTTTCATGTAAACGTATATACACAACAATTTAACCCGTCTTGTAACCATTATGATTCGTGAAGACCAAGCAGCAACGTGATCAATAAAAAAAATGGGATGGTTGTGTGCTACCTTTTTTGTGAACCCGTCTTGTTTCACTCTGGCCTAGCCATGGGGTCGAGTTTCATGGTGTCTATCTGCAGCCTGAGCATACGATATTTTGATCATCAAATCAAATCCAAAGCATCCTGCTACATGGGCCGAACAGTTCTAACCCACGTCAGCCCACGAGGATGACTTCTCGTGAGATTGTGATTTACTTATGGCGCGCGCCGCGCGGCGACTTTTGGAGCCATTTCCCCCAAATCCTCCCGCCCAAATCACCCAACCCTCGCGCGCCCACCTCTCGGCGGCTCGACTCTCCCCAATTCCCATCTCCCTCGCAGGCGAATCCACAAACACCAAGCCTGCACCACCAATGGGCGCCGAAGCCATGGCCGACGCCGACGACTTCGACTCCCCGACCCCCGCGCGGGCGCCCGGCGGCGGCGGCGTGTACCAGGTGGGCGGCGTGCCGGTGGAGTTCCCCTACAAGCCGTACGGCACGCAGCTGGCCTTCATGGGCCGCGTCATCGCCACGCTGGACCGCGCGAGGCGGCAGGGCCGGTCGCACGCGCTCCTCGAGTCGCCCACCGGCACCGGCAAGTCGCTTTCTCTCCTCTGCTCCGCGCTCGCCTGGCAGCGCCACTACCCGTTCCGCGCGGCCCCGCCGGCCGACCCCTTCCTCCACGGCGGCGGATTCGTCCCCGACGACACCCAGAAGCAAGCGCCGCCCGGTACGCCCGCTCCCTTTCTTTTGCGGCCGGTTCTTGGATCAAGAACCACTCTTCCTTGGTAAAATCGGTGGCGTGTCGATTTGCTCATTTCGCTGCTGCGGTTCTTGATGTTTAGGCGTCCCGGAGAAGGCGACCAAGAAGAAGAATGCTCCGACCATCTATTACGCGACGTAAGATTTCTGCTGCGTGACTTGATTTGATGAGTCGATCTTGATTGATTTCTTGGTTGGTTGTCTTTCTGAAGGAGGACGCACGCGCAGATAACCCAGGTGGTCCGGGAGTACCGCAAGACGTCATACCGAGTGCGCATGGCCATCTTGGTAACCACTGTTCCCATCTGAATTTACTTCTTTCTATTTTTTGGAGGGGTAAAAAGAGAACACATTATCCAACCAAAGTTAAGTAGCAGTGGCCCAAATAACGCTAAGACATCTACTCAATCGTCTTGCAGTAGTAGACAGACTAGCACTGGTAGTAGTTATAATTCCTCTATTGCCACATGTTCAACTGCATGTTGTTTGAACTAGATTTCCAATATAAACTAATGGTAGTTCGGAGGTGACGATAATGTCTGCCCTTTTCTGTTTTTGGTTCCTGTTGATGAGCCAGTAATCTTGCAATGCAGGCCTCAAGGAAGCACTACTGCGTCAATAAGAATGTATGCATGAGTGGCAACATTGACGAGCAATGGTAACGTACATAATGAAACATTTATTTCCAAGCTTTTGCATTTTTCGTTGCTAACCATTAATTGAACCTTTTCCCGTCATCAGCAAGTTGCTCCTAGATGACAATGTTCAAGGCTGTCCAGAATTCAAGTGAGCTTTTCTAGCTTTTCAACGTCCAAACATATAATTGACCGGGAGAACATTTCCCCACTTTTCCTGCTAACGCAATGAGTAAAATGTGTTGGCAGGAACGCACAGAAACTAAGTCGTCATCCATCCCTTCAGATCGGTGGCTGCTATGAAGTTCATGATATTGAGGATCTCCTCGGAGTTGGACGGAAAGTGAAGGGTCCGTTTATCTGTTTGATTACATGGGTTTCCTCCTGAGTCCCGAGGAAAGTATGATGTCACTGCTGAATGCAGATACCTAAACTGCCACTTTTTTTGGTTATCTGCAGGATGTCCATATTTTGCTGCACAGACCATGGCAGAAGCAGCTCAACTGGTTTTCTGCCCATATAACTACATAATTAGTCCAATCGTCAGGAGAGCAATGGACATTGATATCAGTGGCTCAATCGTTATTCTTGATGAAGCACAGTAAGTCCAGACTCATGACTCTTTTTCTGTCACTCAATTACTCGTCGACTTGATTGATACATTCAACTGTTTCCTTAGATAAACTAGTAGTATATATCTTGTGGTACCTTTTCGATGGAATCAACTGTGAAATGTGCTCTTAAGTCCTAAGAGCAGTTGCAGACTTGTAGTAACAAAATGGTGAATTCCAGCTGTTGTGTTCATTTGTTATCCTTGTTTTGCAGCAACATAGAAGACATAGCACGTGATGCTGGAAGTGTTGATGTTGATGAAGAATCACTCCTCTGTAAGTCAATTGCCACTTTTGTTCCGTTAAAGCCTATGTTTCCAAAATCATATTGTTTTGTTAAAACTCATGCTAAGCTAAATTGATTTATGCTGTGATCAAGTGTTGCAGACAGAACTAGCAAGCTTGGCCACTGATGAGGCTGTTGCAATGATATACCAACCCTTGCATGATGTCATTCAGGTACTTCTATGAGAAAGTTCATAGAGTTAACACTTAGTAGCAATATTAGTCTCAGGGATTAAGCTTTTAGTACTTCTGCAGGGGCTTGTCAGTTGGATTGCTGATCGGGAGGACAATCTAAAAAAGGATTTTGAACATCCTGCCTCGATGTATGTACTATGGAATCTTTTATTGTTCTTTACCTGATTTATCTATTTAGTGTTTGTCATTTCATCTTCCTACCCTTAAAAGATGTGAATGCCATTCTATGCAATATATATATGTACTACCTTTTAGTCAACTACGTTGTGACAAATTAAGCCTTATGCAACATAAGTTAGACAATATTGACCTGTTATTGGACATGGCTAATTTTAAATACACTATATCCAGAAAACATTCATTAGAAGGCATTTCGATTAACTTCCACCTGTACAATTCACCAGAAGAACTACATACTTGCAACGAAGCACGGAATAAACATTTTTCTTGCATCCAATTGATTTAACCTTTTGTAATCCTCAGTTGGACTGGTGAAAAGGCTATGAAGGAACTCCAGTGTGCCGGTATTACTCCAGTGTACTTCCCACTACTGCAAGAATGTGCAATGAAGGTGCTTCCTATTTCAAGTATTACAGTGCAGTTACTCTTGCATATATGATCTAGTTCAACGTAGCTGTGGAAATTTTTCTCTCTAATCTTTCTTTTCTGTGGCCTTTGACTTTGCCTTGAGACTTTCAAGTTTCAACTTACATCTTGATATCACCTTCTCGTTTTAGGCAGTTAAGGCTGCTTCAGATACCGAATCAGATGGGGCACACTTAACTGGTGGTGGTGCCATGATACTAGAGAGTAAGCATCATTTTTTGTATTTGATTAATCTTCAGTAATCAGTACATTTAATGACCCAATGATATTTTATTATTTTGCAGGTCTATTCTCCTCTTTGAGCTACTTTTTTGCCAGAAACGGGTGTCACTCGTATGATTACCAACTTGCTTTGCAGCGTTTTGATAAAAGAGAAGGTAGTAATATATATATAGTCTTATCTTTTACGAGAAAGCATGCTTAGTCCCTGAAAAGTTTTCCTGATGATGTGGACGTAGTATGAGAGAACATTTTATGAATATGTATATTGGATCCTCCAGATTGTATACATAAGATTCAGATGTAGCAAGGAAGTCACATTGTTCTTCAAATTACTAGTCTGGTTGCTTGATCTACTATTGAGTCGTTGACATAATTTGATACAGCTCTATGGTATCCTTCCAGTTATTTTCCAATATCTGTAATTTCAACACATAACTTTTGATTTACTCCATTTGCAGGCAATTCTGTGACTACTGTCAATGGATCGAAATGTGTGATGAGTTTGTGGTGTCTCAATCCTGCTATTGTTTTTCAAGACATTGCAGATCTGACCCTTTCAGTAATTCTGACATCTGGGTAAGTCTCCACGTTCAGCTTTTTCCTCAAAAGATTGGCAAAGAGCTTTAATTTAACTGTAGCAGCACATGCCTTTGATGATCCATATATGTGATCAGATGGTGATGTTAGATTAAAAAAACAAATGCCAAAAAAGGATTGAAAAAAACATAGAAGAGAAACTAAGTATATATGCAAGACATAAGGCATGCAGAATAGTACCTACAGTAAATATACGCAAGGCAGATTTATGCTGGCTGGTTTTCAGCCTTATAAACAAGTTCAGACGAATTAACTTTTGAGCTTTTTGTAGGTGCATGTCCCACTGAGATATAGAAATCTTCCAAACTAAGAATAATTAGGTTATGCCAGTTTTGAAGTTTCTAAAATAGCAGGTAATATACAGATGGCTCTTAACTACATATCTCTGCAGCACACTTTCTCCGATGGGCTCCTTTGCATCTGAACTCGGTGTCCAGTTTGAAGCTTGCATGGAAGCTCCTCATGTAATCAATGTTGATTCTCAGGTACGTCTGTTGCAAGTTGGTTCTGCTACCGAGTACTGCATAGCCGCATGGTGATGCATTTTGATTATTGGGTACTGAGTTGAGGAAAGTGGAATCTCTCTGTTATGACCCTGTTGCTCGCCGGATGAGGATCTCTCTGCACGTCACCTTCGATGAGTCCCGGCCTTACTACCTTCGTCCCTCTACTGTCAGTTCAGACTCTCTTGTTGTTGAGTCAATCTCCTTTTGACTTTTCCTGACTCTCAATTTTCCACTTATGTTTCGCTTCCGCATACACCTTCGTTTTCCTCTCCTCCGGTTCCACCTGTTCCTTCTCCGTCGGAGTTTCCTTCCAACTCCTTTGTTGAGGTTCCACCTTTTTCCCTGCATTACTCTTGTCGTCCTCGGCCTACTCCTTCCCCAGTTAAGTCTCCGTCTTTGCTGAGCCATGTTCCCAGCTCTCCTTCCCCGTCCTTGTTGGGTTCAGCTCCGTCTTCTCCTCCCAGATACGATCTTTGTTATCGTCACACTGTTAAGCCTTTTGAGCGCTACGGCTTCATAGACGCTGCTCTTTCTGAGCCTATGACCTACCGTGAGGTTGATTTTCACCCTGAGTGGCAGCTCGCGATGTCTGAGGAGATTGCTACTCTGGAGTGTACTGGCACTTGGGATCTCTTGTGCCCTTACTTGCGTGTGTCACTCCCATTCAAGACTCGCTTGGATGGTTCTCTTGAGTGCTACAAGGCTCGTCTTGTGGTGTGTGGTTTTCAGCAGGAGCATGGTCATGGCTACGATGAGATCTTTGCTCCTATCGTCCACATGATCATTGTTCGTACTCTCCTTGTTGTGGCCTCTGTTCGACAGTGGCCTATCTCTCAGCTGGATGTCAAGAATGCCTACTGTTAAGTTGTCTGATAGCAATTGGTAATGGATTATTCTAATTTGATTAGTTTGCATACTGCTAGTCCTCAATAGAAAAAAGTGCACATACTGCCAAATCTCAAGCCAATGTGTATCAATATGTGATAAAAAAAAAACTAGTTATCTCACCAATTTGAATTCTAGATAAATCTAGTTCTATATAAACTTTGTGAATTGATTCTCATTTCTCATCACTTGAAATACTTGTTCCTCATGCTCCTCATCCGGCCATCATAGAGAAGCTTTTCCCTGATGAGCTCTAACCCTTAATTCATTCGTGACCTGGATAAGATATGGAGCTTGTTTGCATCGACAGATCACTAAAGATAATTTATGTCAGACAATAGCTATTATTTGCATTCTATTGCTCAGTCTATCCTGTAATGCAATGCAGGTTTTTGCAACTGTGCTATCATCTGGCCCGACAACACATCGGTTGAATGCCAGCTATAAAACTGCAAATGCGGAATCTTTCCAGGTAGCTTGTGTTTGATTATTTGTTATATGCTAACATAATCCTATTTTCAAAATTGCTTTTGTTTTTATGTAGGATGAACTTGGAGCTTCGCTAGAAGAAATATGCAGAATAGTGCCTGGCGGCGCTCTAGTGTTTTTTCCTAGCTATAAGTTGTTGGACAAAATGAAAGTGCGCTGGTCTCACACAGGTCAATGGGCACGATTGAATGCTCAAAAGCATTTGTTTACTGGTAAGATTTTGTTAAGGATTCTAAAACGTTGCTTCAAATTCTAAAAGTCAGTTTGTCTACATTTCCAATTTCATGCATTTTGCTAATTTAAGACTTGTTTGTTTCAGAGCCTAGAGGAAGTACTGAGGAACTTGAGCCTGAGTTAAAAGGATACTATAATGCAATCCTCGGTAAGGCTCCCCTCAAGAAAGGCAGAGGTGGTGCAAAACACGTGAAGAATGGAGTGACAAAGAATTCATCACATGAATCTACTAAAGGAGGAGCTGCTTTTCTTGCAGTTTGTCGTGGGAAGGTGCTAATTCTATACATTTGTGTGTATAACTGTATATGAATTTATACACATGCTGAAACCTTGCTTCAAATTTCTTAGTGCAGCATGTGCTTATAACAGCTGTCATTGGCTTATGCTTTGTGGCTGCTGATTTTTATTTTCAGGTATCTGAAGGGATTGACTTCTCTGATGAAAATGCTAGAGTTGTGGTATCCTTTGTTTTCTCCTTATTGTTGTATGTTATTAGGTCCAAGAGAATTTAGTGTCAAACTTTTGGTCCCACTGACCTGTAGCATGATTGGTAGTTGTGAACCGTATAATATTTCTATTCACTACATCTGTTCTCTTGGAATACAATAGTTCGTGCTTTTGATATCCAGCAGTTTCCTTGACCAAGACATAAGGTCATTGTAGGCATTCCATTTCCAAATATGTAAGTCCCTTTTATCTTCTAGAGATAAGTGCAATTTATTGTGCTGTGCTGATTCTGATGTTGATTGAACATGGATCAGAAATGATGTTCAAGTAAAGCTGAAAAAGAGATATAATGATTCATACAAAGCATCAAAGCATCTGTTAAGTGGGAATGAATGGTACTGTCATCAAGCATTTCGTGCTCTGAATCAAGCTGCAGGTAGAATACTTTATTTTAGCTGCTGATTTACCTGCAGAGCATTTGCTGTGGTCAAAATGTTGAAAATGGCTAATTCGGATCCTTGTTTTTTCTAGGTCGTTGTATTCGGCATAAATTTGACTATGGAGGCATAATTTTGATTGGTATGTTTATTCATTCCGAGCGTTGCATGGTTGCACAGAAAAGTTGATCCCTAAAGTTTTCACATTTGATTGATTTGACTATTTCGGTGAATGCAATATGGTGTTCTTTATTCAGAACTACTTGTGAATTGTGATAATCATGCTATTTGTACAGACGAGCGATATCAGGAAGATAAAAATCTTGTGTACATTTCTAAATGGCTTAGGAACTCGATTAAGCATTATGGTAGCTTCCAGGAGACAATGGATGAACTTGAGAAGTTCTTCCAAAATGCTGAGGTATTTGCTGCTGTTACAAATCTAATTTTCATAATGTGGATGGACTATCTAAAATAAATGGTAATCGCTTCAGGAACAAATAAAAATCAAAGCTCGAGACATGTCCCCTAAGGACAGGTTGCATGCTGATGTACTTCCAACGCATGGTGATAAAAGAAAGCTGCCATGGCCAGAACCAAATTTCTCAAACCAGTCAGTACTGCAAAGCAATCAGAAGATAAAGACCGAGTGTGACAGTACGAAGTCTACAAACATTCCTGGTGCGGCAGGAGTAGACAATAAAAAGTTGGGTATGTCTTATACATCATCAGAAGCATGGCAGTTCTCTTCAAAATCTTCTAAATTAGCAAAGATACAAAGCTCTCCCATACCCGAAGGTCTTTCAACAGCATGCCAACTCCCTCCCTCGTGCAAAAATCAATATAACTTGGAAGGTGAAGCAGATACTGGGGCAAATTATGAAGTCAATATAAATGTTATTGATTTGGAAGAGTGTGATTCTAAGCCTCGGTAATCTGTCATCATTCAGGCATGTCTGTTTCCTGAGTATTCTACCATCATTCAGTTTTCGTTTAATTAGCCTTGCTATCATTTGCAGGTATGCAAAGTTAACTATCTTGAGTCCATCAGAAGACAGATCGCAACATCCTATTCTTGTGGAAGAAGCTTCTGCAGAGGCTCCAATAGCTAGTCCCAGCAATCATTCTGACGGAAACACCTCAGCAGCGATGAACAATGATGGAAATCAGATTGTAGACGTGCCCGGTTCACTCTCAACAGCAAACAGAAACCTTTCTTGTGTGTCCACATCAGCAGCTACTCCTGAAAGATCAGCTAACAGAGGTTGTCATTTGGAGTATGAATCTTTAATGAACAAAAGTGTAAATTCCCACTGCCAGAAAAAGAGAAGGTTGAGCTCTCCAATGAGCTGTTGTACTTACACAGAGCATTCTGATTCTCCAAGCAAATCTTTCTGCCTTACTGATTGTGATGTGAGCGTAGTGTCTGGAGATCTGAACAGAACTGACGAGATGTGTTGTAAAAGTGTGAAATTGTCCAAGTGTGGAAATGTTAAGCTTGAAAGCCACAATCTGGTAGAGTTTTCGTCAAAGAAGTCCATGCAGAAAAAGCTCCACATTTGTTGCACCAGATGCAAAACAGCACTTGGACTACAAAAGGATGGCTTGCTTGTTTCATGCTTATTGTCTTCGTCCTCGAAATTTTACTTGGCATATCTTTTGAGACATGGACTATCAACTGTTGGCTTCCCTCAAGAAGATTTTTCGGTGTCACCACCAGTGAAGGTAAAAGTAATGATGTGTGATGCTTCTTCACTCAATCAGAAGATCCTGGGAAAAATTACCAGCGAAGGTTCTGCTCATCATTCTGGTGTTTGGTCGGAAAAGGATGGATGTGTCTACAAGGCAGTAATCTGTCCTTTCTGCCCTTGTGAAAATGCCTGTGCCACAGCCCTCGGAGTGCAAGTTCTTGCAACTGATGCATCAAATCTACAATTATTGAACAAGGTATTTTGCATATTTTGATGCATTTTATAATTTAGTACTATTTGGACACTAATTTAACTGCTCTATCTTCAAACGAAGGTGGTCTTGTTCGCTGATTGTTTGGATGTCAAGCATGAGCCATCGAACGAACAGGTATGCCTTTTCCTTTCCAGACCTGTATCCCTCCAGTCATACAAAAATCAATGTGGTTATCTGTTTCCATGCCAAGGTTGTAAGGAGTCACACAGATGCTGTTTACCCCATGTCACCACCGCCAGTGATTGATCTCGAGGCTTTTGCTTATAAGCCATTGAAGAAGGATCCTGTGCCATTGAACACAAGAAGGTCTAAGGTCAATCACCAGTTGCCACTGCTTTTATCTTTTGCAGTTTTGCTTACGGTCATTTTCCCAGTATTCCAAATATAGTCAGGTTTCACATAATTTTTCGTCTAGCTTGTTTGTACTAAACTTCTCAAATTAGAACACACCCAACTTGTTTGTACCTAACAGTATGGCACTCCCTGGAGATGGTTCAGGGGTATCTGAAGTTCTGAACAATCCCAATCCTACAAACAATGCTTAACTTGGGTTCATTTTTTCGTTCTTTTTGGATCTTGTGTGAGCAGCTTAGGTTACCTAGCATGACCAAATTCACAAGTGGTGCATAATACGGAGGATGCGTAAGATGGGACTCAGGCACTCAGCATCTGCTTTTTGCTCGGAAGCATTGGAAAGTACACGTCCTGCGGCGGACGTCATGTCGGAAGGAGATGCCAATTGCTATGGACATGTCTCCAATGTGGCAATGTTTACATGGATAAGAGCAGTAGGCTTCCTAGTGAGTCGGAGTGAAATGTAAACTGCATGGCAGTGCGATGTATGATGTAAATACGCATATGTATTCATAATGGATAGATACCACCCCAATTCTTGCCCTGCCTCGTGAGTCCCGACTCTTTGGAAGTTGCATAAGGACGAAATTTTCCAATGTCATGGAAATTCGGTGCAGCGCTTAGAAATGTCCGGTAGTGCCTTGTGTGTGCTAACTTGAAGTTGGAACTGCACATATGAACATGCAATTGTGTGAACATATGGACCGTTGGATCCAAAATGGGATGGAGGTGGATGGCTCCCCATCGTACTTACGCCATTTTGCATTTACCACCCATGTGACTTTTGCGAAACCCTCCTCCAGCGCCTTAGCTCCCTCATCCTAATGTCGACGCTCTCCATCCTCTAGCTAGGGTTAGGGGTTTGTTGTTCTCCATCGTCCCCTCCCCCTCCCTCTCTGTCCTTCCTGCGCTGCGCCATGGCTCTACCTCCCTATACTGCCGCCAGAGCTGAGCTGACCCTACGTCGGCCTGCGTTGCCCGCCCATGAGCTAGGGTTCCTCCGACTTCGCCCCCCCTATGCCGCCCCCGCCAGAGCCCCTACGCCGTCGGATCTGAGCCGAGCCTTCGTCGAGCCCCCCCCCGCCTCTGTGCTGAGCCCCCTTGCGCCCGCCCGAGCCCCTGTGCACACGGCCCCTCTCAGTTTCCTTGTTCAGGCTTCGCAGTTTGAAGACAAGCCAGAGCTGAGGAATGAACAATGGTTGAGTGGGTCGTCTCATCATCAGCATCATGAGGAATGAACAAGTCTGGGCCAAGCTGCAAGATCTTGCATGAACGCATAGCACAACAGAGCTGAGGAGGTGAAGATATAGGAATAGGAGAGTTGCTGGAAATCCAAAATTGAAGCCAAAATGAGGCATTTTGCTGTGAATGACCATTGAAAAAAAAATTTGTGAACTTTGTTGTAAGGATGTTACAATTTTACATGTTGTAATCTCTCAATTTATGGATCTTGCAAAGAAGTTATATATCTTGTTCAATTATGTGTCACAATTCAATCCAATTAAGTTGAATTTTACTTGAAGAATGTTTGAATAAAATTGACATATTTGCTTGTTACAATATCCAACTCTGTTGTGCTAAAAGTTTCTCTCAATGTATGTTTGCTAGCTACCTTTAATTATGAATTGACACTAATGTTAAATATTTGTATCATGAAGGAAGATAGTTTCTTGCTAGGCTAATCTTCAATTATGAATTGACACTAATGCTAAATATTTATAACATGAAGGAAGATAGCCGACAAAGTTGCTTTGTCTGGTTACTTTGTTGTGGTGCTCGACAATCCCAACAATCCTGGAATGTGGTTACAGTCACAAGGTTCCTAGCCTTAATTATTTGTTTCAGATAGTGACATCAATCAACTTTGCAGAAATTATAGAAAAAACTTTATGGTCCGAACCTCAAGAATGTTGTGAGCTTGAATGAATATTTTTCAGATATCAACATGAGATGACTATCTAAGCTTTCAGTGGTTTGACATTTCTGTTCAATATCCGAAAGTACTAGTTATAATGCTTTGACTTCTTAGTTCTTACCACTAAGACACTCACACTAATGTGTTGATGATTCCTCTTCTGATCTAAGCATTGCTAACTATCTGTTTTGAATCAAATTTTTTTCTGGAAGCAGTACTCAACATTGATTTGAATACCCTGATTTTATGTTCAAGTATGATAAAATTACAGTTTTTTTAATTAAAATGGCTCTGAATGCCCTCAAATCTGGTTCTCATATTTGCTTTGTAGGGCCTCCAAGGTGGCTAAGCAGTCCAGATGGTTCCATTTTGCTTCTTCAAGTTTGTTTGGATGAAGTGAGTCCAGAAAATAGTATCATAATGTATAATGTAGCTAGACAAAACCACGGATTGCTCAATCACGACTTCAACAGAAACATCCATACATCCATTTCTGAACTACTACATTTCTGAATCCATAATCCATGTACCTACACAAAAGCAAAATCCAAACATTTCTGAACTACTACATTTCTAAATCCATGTACCTACACAAAACCATACATTGTTCAATCATAAAATCAACACTCAATTTAACAATCAAATTCAGACAACGAAATTCAATGTTCAGACAATGAAATCACAATGTCGATCAACTCAGGAATAAGCTTACACATTTCAAGTTCAGACAACGAAATACTACATTTCTGATTTTCATTTCCCACAATTTCTGAATCAACATTATCAATTACCTAGAGGCATTCACATATCAATTCCTCAGATTCTTCTCTCAGATTTATTCTACAACACAACCACGGCACACAAACTGCAAATGTGTCTGCTTACACAAACACTCAACCCTTGGTCATTCCTCAGCTCTGGCTTGTCTTCAAACTGCAAAGCCTGAACAAGGAAGCCGAGAGGGGGCCACGTGCGTAGGGGGGCTCGGCTCAGATCCGACGGCGCAAGGGGGGGGCGGTGCAGGGGGCGCCGCCGGAGGAACCCTATCTTGTTGGTAGGCGGCGCAAGAGCCGGCGCAGGGTTGGCTCGGCTCCGACTGCTGGTGCGGGGAGGCGGAGCCATGGCGCAGCACAGGTGAAAAGCATCTAGGCCCCTAAAAATATGTTTTGGTAATTTATGATAATATGTGAAAATGGGACTTATTGGTTTGTTGAGTTTTACAAGGACTAGTCCCATTGGAAAAGATGATCTTGAAGATGCATGCTAAAAGTTCTATGAAGATCAAGTACAGCTCAAGGATAAGGTACAAGTGGTTTTGAAATTATTTTTACCTGATTCGAGGAGAAATAGATGGAAGACCGGATGATAGGTTAAATGTCGTACTATTAAGAGGATCATGTCCGTAGCTTGAAGACATGTTTTGTGCTTTATGGATCAATTTAGGATCATGCATGCATAAGGATTCTCTCTCAAATCAAATTATGCCTTGTCGGGACAATCGGTAATCTGGCGTTATGCATGCGGTACTACCGCACTCGGTTGTTCGATCGTTAGTTGGCGGTATGTTTTTACAGAGAATCTCCTTTTGGTTTGGTGCCAAAACCTAAGCGCGTAGTACCGCCGGTGTTCATGCGGTATGACCGATATACGGTAATCTGCGCGGTGCTAAGCGAACTACCGCATGCCGGTTATTCGAATGAGAAGCGGTATGTTTTTTCGAGTGCACCCTTTTTCTCTCTTTGGAAACGGTAATACCGCACTCTCCTTATGTATGACCGCTCTGCGATAGTACCTCTTGTCGGTTGGCGGTAGTACCGCTCTCAGCGGTAAAACGGCTATGTCGGTCATTTAATGCGCTGTTCTAGCCGTTCTTTGTAGTGGTTGGAGAAGTGCGGTAGTCGCTTCCTTGCATGGCGGTAGTACCGCATATGGCTGAAAAATAGGTTTTTCTTCTCCAACGGATCTAATTGTTGTTGGGGTATAAATACTTCCCCACTGCTCAAGGGCAGTGCTAGACCACATTTAACATCTTTAGAGCCTTGTGCATTCTTTCAACTCCTCAAGAACTCATTTTGTTCACTCTTTGAGAGGTTGTTGAGCTCATTCAAAGTGCATTCATCATTCTAGTTGATCCTATTGCACTTGAGTGTCGTCAGCGAAGGTCTTGGTTTGTTACTCTTGGAGTTTTGCCGAACTCCTAGGCGGCTTGACGGTGATTGCACGGTGATCTCTTCAAGAAGATTGTGAAGAGGCCGGTGCCCATATTGTGAGTGGTTTGGTGTTCACCATCTCGGAGTGGAGGAAGAACAACCAATAGTGATCGAGAAAGGCTTAATTGGTGGAGCGGCAGTTGGTTCAAGCTCCTCAACGTGGACTAGTGAAGACCGGCAAGTCTTCGATACCACGGAAAACATCGTTGTCTCTTTGTGGTTATTTCTAGTCTTTACTCTTCCGCATTTATATTTCTAGCTTGATCTTTGTGCTTGTATTGCTTAGCTAGGAGTATAACTTGTTTAGATTAAATTGTTAATTAGCCTAACTCTGATTTTTGTGAAAAAGTTTAAAGACCTCCTATTCACCCCCCCTCTAGTCGGTTATCCTTGATCCTACAAGTGGTATCAGAGCTTGGTCTCTCAATTTGTTAGACTTTACCGTCTAAGAGAGAAAGGATGGCTAGTGAGGGTATGCATATAGGAAAGGCTCCCTTGTTTGATGGCTCAAATTATTCTTATTGGAAAATTAGAATGTCTATTTTCTTAAAAGCCATGAGTCCGAACATATGGAAAATTGTAAACGAGGGTTACGTTATGCCTCTTGATCCAACAATTCTCACGGTTCAAGATGAACGTAATGCTCATTTAGATGCCCAAGCTATGAATGCTCTCTTTGGTGCTTTGAACGCGATGAATTCAATAGGGTGAGCAATTTGGAAACCGCTCATGCTATTTGGACTACCCTCTCCGAAATTCATGAGGGCACATCCACGGTCAAAGAAGCCAAATTGCATAGGCCGGATTAAATATGAGACATTCATAATGTTGCCTCATGAAAACATCACCGAGATGTACTCAAGACTCAACAACATTGTGAATGAACTCAAAGGCCTTGATACTAACCTTCTTGATGTTGATGTTGTGCAAAATGCTTAGGGCCCTTCCGGATAAATATGAGACGTTGGTGACATTATTTCTCAACTCTCCGAGTTGCCAAGAATGACACCAACCGGACTTTTGGGCAACCTCATCACTAACGAGCTATACAAGAAGGACAAGGAAGAGCTATTGGAATCATCTTCATCCAAGAAGAAAATTACCGCTTTCAAAGCTAAAGCGGAATCAAGTGATGATGAAGATGAAGAAGAAGACTCGGATGAGGAGTACGCTCTTCTTGTGAGGAAAATGAAGAAATTCATGAGAAGACGCCCACATCGAAACTTCAACTTCAACAAATTCAAGAAAGGACAATCTTCAAGTGACAACAAGCGATATAGCAACATTCGTTGTTATGGATGTGATGAAAAAGGGCACATAATCTCAAATTGCCCCAACAAGAAGGATGACAAAGATAAATCATCAAAGAAGAAAGAATTCGATGGAAAGAAGAAGCTTTTCAAAAGGCTTCACAAAAAGGGCAAAAATGAAGCTCATATTGGAGAATGGGATTCCGACGAAGAATATTCGATTCGATTCGAATCAAGTGATGAAGAGTCTTCTAAGAAAAGAGGACTTGTCGGCATCGCCATAAAGGAAGCTCCATCACTCTTCTCGTCTCCTACATGTCTTATGGCAAAAGGAGATAAGGTAAAATCCTTTGATGATGATGCTCCTTCATATGATGAACTAATGGACATGGTAGAAGATTTAAATGAATATGTTGGAAAGGAGAAATCTAAATTTAAAGTCTTAAAAAGGAGTATATCTCTCTAAAAGACTCTTATGAGGAGCTAAAGGAAGCTCATGATTCTCTCTTTCCAAAGATATAGAAAAATCACATTCACATATTGGTATTACGTGTGATTTAATAAATGAGATGCATAGAGTAGAAATTATACCAAATGCAAAATCCATGTCTAGTACTTCTACTTCTTGTGATGATTTGCTATCCATGCCTTGTTACTCAAATAATAATTCAATTGCAAATACTTGTGATCCTTTGCTAATTGTTGAAAATCATGAGTTAAAAGAGCAAGTCACCAAGCTAAGCAAGAGCTTAGAAAGATGCTTCAAGGGTAAAGCAACCCTTGACAAATTATTGAGTGAGCAAAGGTGCTCATTCAATAAGGAAGGACTTAGGTATGTACCCAAGAAAGGTAAGAAACCGGTTAACAAGCCTCCAAGGTTTGTTAAGCAAAATGGTAAATATTGCAATAAATGTGGTAAGATAGGACACATGTCAAATACTTGTTTAAATATTAATGTTAAAACCTATGGCATTTATGATTCTTGCTACATGCTTAAGAAATCCATTGATGGTAAAATAATTGCAAGATTTATTGGCACTTCGATTTTAGGCGCTAAAAGAATGCTATTTGGGTGCCTAAAACCTTGGTCACTAATCTCCAAGGACCCAAACAAATTTGGGTACCTAAAAGAAATTGATTCTTGTTTTGTAGGTGAACTACAAGACCGGTGGAAAACATTGGGTGCTTGATAGTGGATGCACTCAACACATGACCGGTGATAGAAAAATGTTCACCACATTCGAGAACGTAAAAGGAAGTGACAAGATCACCTTTGGAGATAATAGTAAAGGAAAGGTAATAGGATTGGGTAAAATTGCTATCTCAAATGACCTTTCCATTTCGAATGTATCTTTAGTTGAATCACTTAATTTCAATTTATTATCCGTTGCCCAAATTTGTGATCTTGATTTAATCTGCTCCTTCTCAAATGAAGGTGTGTCAATTTCAAGTGTAAAGGATAATGCTTTAGTTTTCAAAGGCTTTAGATTTGGAAATCTTTACTTGGTTGATTTTTCCACAAATGCTTCATGCTTACAAACTTGTTTAATTGCAAAAACTTCTTTGGGTTGGCTTTGGCATAGAAGGCTAGCTCATGTTGGCATGATTCAACTTAAAAAGCTTTTCAAACATGATCTAGTTGTTGGCTTGAAAGATGTGAAGTTTGAGAAAAATCGACTTTGTAGTGCTTGTCAAGCGGTAAACAAGTCGCAAGCTCTCACCCTTCCAAGAGTATCATGTCAACCTCTAGACCATTGGAACTCTTACATATGGATTTGTTTGGGCCAACAACCTATAAGAGTATCGGAAATAGCTATTGTTTAGTTATCGTAGATGATCACTCTAGATATTCATGGGTGTTCTTTCTAGATGACAAGAGCGAAACCTCCAAATTTTCAAAACTTTGCTAAAAGGGCTCAAAATGAATTTGATTTCAAAATAAAGAAAATCCGTAGTGATAATGGTTCGAGTTCAAAAATACTAAAGTTGAAGACTTTTGTGATGAACTTGGAATAAAGCACAATTTTCCACGACCTACACTCGGAGCAAAATGGAGTTGTAGAAAGGAAAAATCGTACATTAATTGAAATGGCTAGGACAATGCTTGATGAATATAATACCTCAGATAGTTTTTGGCGAAGCAATTAACACCGCTTGTCATGCCATAAATCGTCTCTATTTGCATCGCCTTTTGAAAAAGACTTCCTATGAACTCCTTGTTGGAAGAAACCGAACATCTCTTATTTTCGAGTTTTGGTTGTAAGTGTTACATTTTGAAGAAAGGTGTTCGTCTTTCAAAATTTGATAGTCGTTGCGATGTTGGCTTCTTACTTGGGTATTCATCTAATAGTAAAGCATACCGTGTCGTCAACAAAACTCCGGTTTAGTTGAGGAAAGACATGATGTGCAATTTGATGAAACTAATGGCTCTCAAGAAGAGCATGAGAATTTGGATGATGTAGGTCACGAAGCACTAAGAAAAGCAATGGAATACATGCAAATAGGTGACATCAAGCCCGAAGATAATCCATCATCTTCCACTCAAGTTGAGCCTTCCACCTCTTCCTCAAGTCAAATACAACTAAATGGAGAGGACAATAAGGAAGATGATCAACCATCAAACCTACCACCAAGAATTCACAATGCAATTTCAAAAGATCATCCAATAGATCAAATATTGGGAGATGTAAGTAGGGGTTCAAACTCGATCTCGTGTTGCTTCATTTTGTGAACATTACTCTTTTGTCTCTTCACTTGAGCCAAAGAATATAGATGAAGCACTTGAAGATCCGGATTGGATGATTGCAATGCATGAAGAGCTCAATAATTTCATTCGAAACGAAGTTTGGACATTAGTGGATAGACCCAAAGAACACAATATCATTGGTACAAGATGGGTGTTTAGAAACAAGCAAGATGAAAATGGCATGGTAGTAAGAAACAAAGCAAGATTGGTCGCACAAGGTTTTCACAAGTCGAAGGTTTGGATTTTGGTGAAACTTTTGCTCCGTAGCTAGACTTGAGTCAATTCAGTATACTACTTGCTTTTGCATCATGCTTTGATATTAAATTATTTCAAATGGATGTCAAAAGTGCCTTTTAAATGGAAAAATATCCGAACTTGTGTTTGTTGAACAACCACCCGGTTTGAAGATCCTAAGAATCCTAATCATGTCTATAAACTCTCCAAGGCGCCTATGGTCTTAAACAAGCTCCTAGAGCATGGTATGAACGCCTCGAGAGATTTTCTAGTTTCAAAAGGGTTCAAAATTGGGAAAATTGATTCAACCTTGTTCACCAAAATCTTAGATGATGATTTCTTTGTATGTCAAATTTATGTTGATGATATCATTTTGGATCTACTAATCAAGACTTTTGCAAAGAATTTGGTGATATGATGTCTAGGGAATTTGAAATGTCCATGATTGGAGAGCTTAGCTATTTCCTTGGACTTCAAATCAAGCAACTCAAAGATGGAACTTTTGTAAGTCAAACAAAGTATGCAAAGGACTTGATCAAGAGATTTGGCATGGAAGATGCAAAACCTATCAAGACTCCCATGGCAACCAACGGTCATCTCGACCTTAATGAGGGAGGTAAATCGGTAGATTTAAAGCTTTATAGGTCTATGATTGGTAGTTTACTTTATCTTACCGCATCTAGGCCCGATATCATGTTTAGTGTTTGCATGTGTGCACGGTTTCAAGCATCTCCAAAAGAGTGTCATTTAATGGCCGTAAAAAGAATACTAAGATATTTAAAGCATTCTTCTAGCATTGGCCTATGGTTCCCTAAAGGTGCTAAATTTGATTTAATTGGATACTCGGACTCGATTATGCGGGTTGCAAAGTGGATAGAAAAAGCACCTCGGAAATTGTCAATTCTTAGGAGATCTTTAGTATCATGGTCATCCAAGAAACAAAACTCCATAGCTTTATCCACCAAGCCGAATATGTCTCCGGGTAGTTGTTGTGCTCAATTGCTATGGATGAGGCAAACCCTGATGGAGTGTATCGTCTTTTTCAGCAAGTTGGTCTTCATGATTTTGTGGCTCTCGAAATGACTATGATGAAGAAATCATAAGACAATTCTATGCTACTTTGTATGTATCTCCGACTTTAAGAAAATGAAGTGGATGCGATTACGGTATGTGGAGTGCACTAAGGGTGATTTTGAGCGTGTCACCGAGGATGCACTCGAAATTGGGATAAGCTTTTGTGAGACCAGCTCTACTTGTTCTGCACAGACAGAGTTTTATGATCGAATGTCGTACACTCCGGGGAAAATTCATGGCTTGCTACCTATTCCCGATTTGATTAATAGGATTATTAATCACACTTTTCTTCCCAAGAGTGGTAATTTTGATCTTTGTTCGAGGACATGTTTGGAATATCATTGATAATATTATGCATGGGAGAAAGTTTGATGTTGTGGATGTCATCATCGGGAATTGTCTCTTCTAAGAATGACAGGTAAAGCGGATTTATCATGCTCCTTACATCATGGCCCTAATTCTTAGTAAGATTGAATATCGGGGTGGTTTGGGATCACCTCATAAGTTTTACAAACCCGAGAAAATCCCCATTCGATTTCAGCACGCAGCACAGAAGCATAAAGAAGAAGAAAGCGGCCTGAGGAGGTGCGAGAAAACTCTCACAGTCAAGCTACTCTTGCTCGATTCTTACCACTCGGACTCTCATTCTTAATAATCGATGCGGTTGAAAGTCTCGCGGGAGATGAGGCAGTTCTTACAGACTTTGAATGAGACTAACAACAGACTTGCCGTCCCGGCGAGACGATTGACTCTATGGAGCAGCGTCTTCCACCTCTTCCACGTCCTTCGTCTCCAATACGGTTCAAGCGTCGTCGCCTCATCTGTTTCCCAGTCTCTCCAGCTCAGCGCCAGCTCACACCTTCTCAAGATCCGCGCCTTTTCCCGGTCTCTTGGCTCAGTGGCTTCAACTCGCCCCTCAGATCCAGTGCTTGATGTTTGTTTTTGGTACTTTGATGCCAAAGGGGGAGAAGTAGAAAGTAGCTTTAAGGATTATGGGTGTCAGACTTTATAGTCTTTTGTTGTTTTATTATATGTTTTATATTTGCCTGTAATGACTTCATCCTAATATTACCTTGTTCAGAACTTGTTGGTTGTCTTAATTATCAAATGTGATATTATCTCTACTGAAATTTCGTATATGACAATTCCTTATCATTGCAAATTGTTTCCTCAGTTCCAACAAGTCAAAAGAAACTCTGCCAAAATTTTGTCATAATTCTCTTCATGTGCTCTCAAAATGTTCTATCTATTTCATGCACATGTTTAGGGGGAGCTTTCTTTCTGTTAAGTCATCAAAAGAATATACACTTGTTTCACAATCTTGGATATTTTCAAAACTCCTCTTCTCACACATTAACTAGGTTGTCATCAATTACCAAAAAGGGGGAGATTGAAAAGCATCTAGGCCCCTAAAAATATGTTTTGGTAATTTATGATAATATGTGAAAATGGGACTTATTGGTTTGTTGAGTTTTACAAGGACTAGTCCCATTGGAAAAGATGATCTTGAAGATGCATGCTAAAAGTTCTATGAAGATCAAATACACTCAAGGATAAGGTACAAGTGGTTTTGAAATTATTTTTTTACAGTGCGAGGAGAAATAGATGGAAGACCGGATGATAGGTTAAATGTCGTACTATTAAGAGGATCATGTCCTGTAGCTTGAAGACATGTTTTGTGCTTTATGGATCAATTTAGGATCATGCATGCATAAGGATTCTTTCTCAAATCAAATTATGCCTTTGTCAGGACAATCGGTAGTCTGGCGTTATGCATGCGGTACTCTGCGCTCCGGTTGTTCGATCGTTAGTTGGCGGTATGTTTTTCTGAGAGAATCTCCTTTTGGTTTCGGTGCCAAAACCTAAGCGCGTAGTACGCCGATGTTCATGCGGTATGACCGATATACGGTAGTACCGCGAGTGCTAAGCGAACTACCGCATGCCGTTATTCGAATGAGAAGCGGTATGTTTTTTCCAGAGTGCACCCTTTTTCTCTCTTTGGAAACGGTAATACCGCACTCTCCTTGCGGTATGACCGCTCTGCGGTAGTACCTCTTGTCAGTTGGCGGTAGTACCGCTCTGGCAGTTAAAACGGCTATGTCAGGTCATTTAATGCGCCTGTTCTAGCCGTTCTTTGTAGTGGTTGGAGAAGTGCGGTAGTCTGCTTGCTTGCATGGCGGTAGTACCGCATATGGTGAAAAAATAGGTTTTCTTCTCCAACGGATCTAATTGTTGTTGGGGGGTATAAATACTTCCCCACCTGCTCAAGGACAGGGTGCTAGACCACATTTAACATCTTTAGAGCCTTGTGCATTCTTTCAACTCCTCAAGAACTCATTTTGTTCACTCTTTGAGAGGTTGTTGAGCTCATTCAAAGTGCATTCATCATTCTAGTTGATCCTATTGCACTTGAGTGTCGTCAGCGAAGGTCTTGGTTTGTTACTCTTGGAGTTTTGCCGAACTCCTAGACGGCTTGCGGTGATTGCAGTGATCTCTTCAAGAAGATTGTGAAGAGGCCGGTGCCCATATTGTGAGTGGTTTGGTGTTCACCATCTCGGAGTGGAGGAAGAACAACCAATAGTGATCGAGAAAGGCTTAATTGGTGGAGCCGAGCAGATTGGTTCAAGCTCCTCAACGTGGACTAGTGAAGACCAAGCAAGTCTTCGATACCACTGAAAACATCGTTGTCTCTTTGTGGTTATTTCTAGTCTTTACTCTTCCGCATTTATATTTCTAGCTTGATCTTTGTGCTTGTATTGCTTAGCTAGGAGTTTAACTTGTTTAGATTAAATTGTTAATTAGCCTAACTCTGATTTTTGTGAAAAAGTTTAAAGACCTCCTATTCACCCCCCCCCCCTCTAGTCGGTTATCCTTGATCCTACAACAGGGAGGACGGAGAGGGGGGAGGTGGCGATAGATAGTAAACCCCTAACCCTAGCTGGAGGATGGAGGGCGTCGGCATCGGGATGAGGGAAGAGAGGCGTTGGAGGATGAGGGAGGAGAGGTGCTGGAGGGGGGGTTTCGCAAAAGTCACGCGGGTAGTAAATGCAAAATGACGTACGTGCGATGGGGAGTCGCCCACCTCCATCCAGCCCACCTATTTTGGATCCAACTGTTGGGAATGAGTTTGTCCATATGTTCACATAATTGCTCATGTTCACCAGATATGCTGCCCATATATGTACCATTGAAAGAAAAACCTGGCAGAAGGCCAACACAACAAAATGGGAGATAAAAAAGCTCCCTACGAGTATCGAACTTGCGACCTTTCGCTTACGAAGCGAACGCACTACAACTATGCTACAGAAGCTTACGATGAAAGATAAAAATGAATATTGTTGGTTGTTAATTTGGCTAAAATTGGCAAAAATAAACTATTTCAGTCTTTCAGCGATCGTGTTACAATGGTACAAACAACTACTATCTATAGCAACTCTTTATATCATCTGTAGACAGCACTAAAGTCGGCTCATACAATAAGTTGTCTTTTTTACTTGTCTTTATAAATCACATAATCTTTTTATGTTTTCATAGACTTAAAAAATATGATTAGATGGTCTCCTTAGTTCTAGTGATACAGTCGACTGCAGAATTATACTTTTGTTATTCTTTTTCATCCACATCAGTTTAAATCATACGTAACAAAGACTATAAACTACTAATGTATGCTCATTGTACATGACCTAAGACGACGTGTACAAACCTTTTATCAAATTTATTAACTTCAGCTGTTTGACATGATTCATCTATGCGACATAAAGTTTCACGAGTTACATCGATACTCCACGTTGACGCTGCATCAAATCATAATGGATCTGCACCACGCATCACGAGTTCACGGCGATGGCTTACAATAGTACTAGTAGCAAGGCAACTCTGACTGAATTGAGTCAACAGCACCAGACAACAGATAAGCGAAGGACCTTCTTGTCAAGAAATTTTACTGCAATTCTAGGCAGAACTTGTACAATAGCACATTTCAGATCTCCAACATGTCCTATTGCTGCCAAAACAAAAGAATCAGACGGTCCCTCAAGCCTCACATGAGCAGAGTACAAATCACAAGAGGGGTGCAGAACCGACAAGATAATGCATCTTATCCATCAAGTAACTGTCTGTACCAGCACTTGATCAGAGAGACGCTTGCAGATCAAAACATTCAGAGTGGACCAACGCAAACATTGTAAAGAGATCCGGAAGCAAGAGACTGTATTTTCTTCAGTCTGATTCACCTCACACCACATCACAAGTAGACCAATGCAAACAAGTAACGCAAACATTGTAAAGAGATCCAAAAGCAAGAGACTGTATTTTCTTCAGCAATTAAAAGTTGGCACCATCTGTTGAGATCTGAGATTTTAAAACAGAGACAGATACTTGGGTAAGTACAGACAGACAGAGACAGGCGATGGTAAGTGCCGAAGCGAGCGAACCCTACGAAACTAAGACTGCCTCACTCCAAGGACGACATGAGATGAGAGAGCTACGTTACAGACGAAGGGAGGCATCCATCATAGCGACCTGGAATGGAGGGACTAAGAACTAAACTAAACCAAAAGGCAGCATCCGAACACCAACAAGGAGCAGCAACAGCAACAACGTCCGGTTAGGTAGGCCGACTGACTTACTTCCCTACTGCACCTTGGCGAGAGACTCCATCACTCGTCTCCCTACACAAACAGTTTCAGATATTTACATCAGCGAGGCTGGAATTAGAATTCAGAAATAAGTTGACAGTGAGATGATTGATGCACAGAGGTAGCGGTAGCATTTTGGGGTCTCACCTCCACGCTGCCCTCATCCTCATCGTTCACCTCGGACTTGGACTTGTCCGAGTCGCCAGACGCTGCCGGGCCTCCTGCCTGCAATGCAAATGCCACGAAGAACACAGATCACTCCAATGCCCATCTCGCATGGTTTGATACTGAACACAATGGCAGGTACTGGAGTTGTAGAGAGTGGTATACCTGCTTGTTGTTATAGGCGTCCATCTTCTTGGTGTACTCGGCCTTGTGCTTCTCGGCCTTGGACACATAGGGAGCCTTTTCCTGCGTTTCAACACCCCAAATGTTGGTACAGAAACAGCAGGCACAACTCCATTAACAAGCCATGAATAAACAGCAATAGAGCAAAATGGCAGCGAATCCACATTTTGAACCACCGACCCAAAACTGCAAGAGCATTTCAATCCTTAATTTGAATCATGGACACTATTACCCAAATTTGAAGTGAATTCAAAGCAGCAATCCGTACAAAAGCCAGAATACTATCCCCAATTTTGAACCACCGACCCAACACTACGAGCAAGTAAATCCCCAATTTTAATCATGAACGCTATCCCCAAATTCGAACCACTGGCTCAAAACTGCGAGTACAAGTTAACCACCCAATTTAAATCCAAAACCTGACATGTGAGCAAATTTGAACGCGGAACCGCACATTTGAATAAAACCGTCCAGAATTCGAATTCGCTCGAACACTAACCAAACAAATCAGGATAGCACTAGGCGTCGGCAATTTGTTATAGATCTACAGGGTCAAGACTGGAACAAGTAACCACGAGGCACGCACAACACGTGAAACATTGCATCCGAACAGCAAATCAGATCGAACCAGCTGCATATCGAACGGTTCAAGAGGGGAACGGGAAGGAAGCAACTCACGGCATCAGACAGGGTCTTCCACTTGTCACCACCGGCCTTGCCGATCTGCGACTCACCAAACCACCGGAATCAGGAACGCAAAATTCACAAACCAAATCAGCCGCAACAACTCGAACCATGAGAATGTAGCGGAGGAAACGATGCTCACCACTGAGACTTGCTTGACATTGGGGTGCTTCTCCTTGTAGTCCTTCCTGAACTCCTCCCTGCGGGAAACGAACACGCCGAATCGATCAGAACGCACACCCACAAAACAATGCGGGAAAACCCGGCGTAGACAAAAACGAAACGGATCTAGACACTCACATGAACACGAAGAACGCGCTGGGAGGCCTCTTGGGCTTGTTCGGATCCTTCTCGGCCTTGGTCTTCCTCACCGAGAGCCTGCACGACCATTAAGAACACCCAACCAAATCGAATCAAAACCACCGCAAACAGCAGAAACACTCGAGAAAACCACCAAAAATGGAGCGAGCGAGCGATCGGAATGGATACTAACCTGGAGTCGCCGGTGCTGGACCTCGCCCTAGCCTTCATCTTGAGACCTACGAGACCGACAGATCGAAACAGTTAGAACAACAACGCACACTACAACAGCATCATCGAACCGAATTCGCGAAGAACTAATCTAGATTTCGAACTCCCAATACCTTAGGATTGGCGTACGAGGTGGGGGGATTTGGGCGTTGTGTTCGTGGGTGTGTGCGGGTGCTCGTGTGGGATGCGAGTGGAGAGGAACGGGGGCCCAAGGGGGCGGCTTTTAAAGGCGGGCGCGGGGGAAGTTTGCGCGGGATCTGAAATTTTTCGCCACGTCACCGATCCGGGCGCTCGCCTCCCATTGAACACGCGGCGCGCTGCCTGCTAGTGCTTCCTCTACGCGATCTCTCCCTAGCGCGCGTTTGCTGCTTCGTTGACAAGGCGGTCTGGGTTTGCGGGGCGCGCATGTCATTGATTCTGTGGGTGGGAGTCCGGTTTTTTTGGGGCTGAGGCGGGAGTTTTTACGGTGTGCTTTCTGTAGTGTGCTTCTTGGAGGGGTAGTTTTGGCATTTCGAAAATATACGGATCGTGGTCGAAGTTTCGGGGCCCACGTGTCATGGGTGGCGGATCTTTATCAGAATGTCCTCGACGAATCTGGTACGTACCTGCGATGTGGTATGAATTTGGATAAGAGTTTAGAATCCAAATATACGAATCGTCAAGCGAATTATACTTTTTAAAAATATATATATAAAAGTGAGTTAAAAGTAGTACGGCCCAGGGGTCATGGGTACTTCGGTTGTTCACCTGCGGTTGTATGGGCCTCTACTTCACGCTGCGGCCCAAATTTAGATTCCAGCGCCGAATACTGCTCCAGCATCGAAGGCAAACAAACTCGGGAAACGTTACATAACATCCTGCCGCTCACTCGGCCCAATGGAGAGGCAGGTGCTGCTCCTGAGGCCCAATAGGAAGACGAAGCTGCAGCATTTCTGATTCCCAGTTGCTTCGGTGATCCAAGCGCGCGTGCATCCCAGTTGCCATACCGTCTGTCGATATTTTTTAAATAATCTATTTTTTATTTTGAATTACATAAATAATACTCTATTTTTTTAGTAATAAGCTCATGTCAATACACGGTTGAGCGATTTGGATATTTGTTGCTCAACCGTTCAGCGACTTCGCATCCGTTGAACCGTTGGGCCACTTGCTGTCAAGTCGTCCAACGGTTGAGCGACTAGTCCACGTGTCGCTTAACCGTTGGGGAACTACTTATTGCCAAGTCATCCAACGGTTGAGCGACTAGTCCACGTGTCGCTTAACTGTTAGCCGCTACTTGCTGCCAAGTTGTCCAACGGTTGAGCGACTTAGCAGCCATATACAAAGCCAAACCCGGCCCCCTAACAGTCTCTTTCGCCATTTCTCTCGGTCGTCGAACGGTTAAGAGAATGAGAGGGGAAGTGAAGAGGGGGAGAAGCAAAGGAGCTCGGAAGAGGAAGAGAAGGGGAGGAGAGGAGCTCGGGAGGTATGAGAGAAAGAAGAAGGAAACTCGTTCGTTAGAAGAGAAGGTCTTCGCGTGAAGGTAATAGTCTTGTCCGTTATTGTTCTCGTCCGAATGTAAGCAACGTGTAGCTATTTGTTGGTTTAGCACGTATTTGTAAAAATATGTTGAAAAATCGCTGGTTGCAATGTTCAAAATATTTACAGTGATAAATCAGTCATATCGGAGCCCACAAGATTAAAAGTGTATTATGGTGTTGGTATAGTTCATGAAGGTCCATACGGTGTTGACCTGAGTGGTTTCCCGTAAGTCAGTATGGTACACCCGAACCTGAAGAATGCTCGAATCGGAGATGTCCTTCACTGGCTCACCGGTAGTTTCTCCTTGGACCCCGAGGTGTGCAGTGTCATCGTACATAGCCTTTGGAGTCGGTCTGCCACATACATTCGTGGGAGTTGACTAGACTGATGCGCACATTTCTTAGATGTTTTCTCTCGATTTCCATTTTGGGGCTTTCCAAAAACCAATTCACAAAAAAGGCGAATTTGATCAAGTTTAACATCGACCGAATCCTCATATATATTTTTGTGAAACCATTCTATTCGAATCGGTCCACCTGAAGCAAGCGATGCTGGAGAATCTTCACGTGCGGTGGCCTGGTCACGTGGTCTTAGCTGGGTGCCTGTCCGTGGCATCACTGCCTACCAGGCGAGTGGTGATGGTTGCCATCGAGCAATCTACCCGCCATGTGCTTAGCTAGTCGGAGGCTAAGGCTAATCGCCATGTCCTTCTTGCAACTATGCTAAAAAAGATAATATACAATAATTGATTCATCACCCTATAAAATAATACATACTAGAGGCAATATCGCTTTAAAAAAATTGTACTCCTAATATATTGAATTTGAGAACAGGGTGTGTGGAGGAGAATATATAGTACACGAAACTAGTATTCGCCCAAGATCTTCCTACAACACATGCACTTTAAAGTAAGCAATTGTTGTAATAAGAAATGACTCCATACCCAAAAAAACTACAATTTGTTTCTTCTCTCTAATACACGTCTTAAATTATTATTGTAGACTTTAGACACTCCTTGGTGACATGAGCATTTGATCTCATTCATTAGAACATTTGTTGAAAGGAGGTGGGAATACCTGGCTCATATGGTGTAAGCTACATTTGTGATTGTGGTGGTTACTAGCGCTAACTCTGACATTGACGGCTTTATAGACAGTGCCTTTCCAATGTTAGCGTCAAACATCTTCGATACAAGCTACATTACTTTTCAAGCTATTTTTGTCAACGCGGAATGAGTATGTTGATAGGATAAATATGAACACGATCGAACGCTTTCCTAGGGAGGAGATGGTCCATCATAGTTTCGAACGTGCAGAAGACGGTCCTCACAACTACTACCCCTCTGAATTCTTGAATTCTCTTACACCTAATGGATTGCCTTCGCATGTCCTCAAGCTGAAGGTCAATTGCCCTGCGATTTTGCTACGAAACCTTGATCCAGCTAATGAGTTGGGTAACGTGATGAGGTTGCTAGTACATGCCTTCCAAAGGAATGCCATAGATACTGAAATTGTGCTTGGACAAATTGCTGGAAAGAGGGGGTTTCTGCCTCGCATAACTTTGTGCCCGTTTGATGGCGAACTGTTCCTATTTAGGTTAAAGAGGAAGTAGTTTCCTGTCAGACCGAGTTTTGCAATGGCCATCAATAAGGTACAAGGGCAAATGATCCCGAATGTAGGTGTCTACCTCGTCGATCCGGGTTTTTTCACACAGACAACTATATGTTGCCCTTTCGTGAGCTACTGCTAGGAGTAATCTCGGAATACTTGTTGCATCGAGAAAGGATGGGAGCTTCAATTCTACTGGCACATTTACCAAGAATATTGTCTACAAAGATCTTCTTACGTCCTAGATGTCTTATATTTTTATTTGTACTAATGTTGCACAAGAAACAACATCCACTACTAAATGTGGACATCTGCGGCTTGTACATGTATGTTTCACTATATGTGTTTAAGATAAAATTGATGTTCATGGTACTGTTTAAGATCACATTTGCTGATATGTATCACCCAATTTTAGTATTTCGTTGCAACACACGTTGGCCTTACTAGTATAGACTAAAAGGAGTGAAACCCTTCGTGAGGTATTTTGGTAATTGCCCACCAAGCCAAGGTTTCATAACAGTAATAAGTTTTGATATAGATGGGTAGGGGTGAAAACGGATCAGATAGTTTCCGACAATTCCGGACGAAAACGGATTCGGAATGTCTCGGATCGAAAATGAATTCGTTTTTTTTTTGTTGGAAACGGAAACGAATATGGTAGACATGCTATCTGACGGATACGAATATCCGGATTTCAGCCCAAAAGAGAAAAGGAGATTTTAATTTATTTCTGAATTTCAGAATTTGCAACAAATCAAATAGCCTTTTAGAAAATAGCAAATAGAGCTCAAAAATTCTAGAAAAAAATCATAGAAATTCCTTGAATTATTTTGAACTTAATAAAATTAATTTCAACTTAAAGTTGGTTTTAATTTTTGCACATAAATTATTTTTAATTTTTGAAAATAGTAAAAACCTCTTTAAAATACAGAAAATTCAAGAAATTAATTAATTTTTTCACTTAAAATACAATAAAATTTCAGAAAACTCAATAAATATTATTTTTGACATTAAAAACTAGGAAATAAAATAATTGATTTTATTTTATTATTTTTTTCTTTTTAACCAAGAAAACTCTTTTAAATATCAGAAAATCCAATAAAATAATAACTTTATTAATTTTATTTTTGGTAACATACTTTGGGATGTTATAGTCATTTGCGTATAGATTAACTATCCAACCTGATCGATGTTAGTGTGAATTAAGTTTTATGTATGTGATGAACTAAGTATTGTGAATACGTGATGACTTATGACTTTGTGAGTTATAACTTATGAGCTAAATATGGTAAACTAAGTGTTATTTTTGTAATGAACTAGTTAATGCATCTTGCTAGTGCCAATCTTATGCGTGGTTGCTGAAAAATATGAACAATTCATGAATGTTTGCATCAAATAAACTAGTTATATGTTTTCGTTAATTTCTGGCATACAATTTAAGGGGTTTTCATATTCCGAAAACTATCCGCGGTCGTATTCGTTTCGATATTATTCGTATTCGGGATATTCATATTCGTATTCGAATTTGGGAAAAAAATAAAAACAAATATGGCAGAGCCATTATCCGTACGCATTCGATCCGTTTTCACCCCTATAGATGGGCCTCACTTCTCCCAACATACATGCTAAACGCAACAAAAATGCAAAGCGTGTGCAATATATCAAAAATCTCAGAATCCACACAAACATCTGGAAAAAAGTCATGTTAAAAAAATATTGCAACATCACCGTGAAACGGGATGCAACATTTTTTTCAACAATCGTAACATTTTTTTTCAACGAGTCGCAATATTTTTTCCAACATATCGTAACATCTCAAAGAACAGTATGCAATATTTTTTCAACAGGGTGCAACATTTTTTCCAACATGTAGCAACATCTTAAAGAACAATGTGCAATATTTTTTCAACGGGCAACAATATATCAAAGAAGTTTAAGACATCGCAACAAAAAAATCTTTGTGCAACAAATTCATCCCCGTGTCACTGGTTGAGGCGATCGGGGGATGAGGAGAAGAGCTAGCTAACCTCGCGCTTCCGCTTGCCGGCTCTGGACCAGAGGAGTTGGAGCTTGAACTGCTGAAGGCGGGACGCGTGTAGCGCCTCGAACTCAAGCTCCTCGAGCACATCCTCTGCCATGTGCTCCAGGCCTTGAGCTCCTGCAACCACATTCCCATCTGCGATAAAGGGGTGGCGGCGGCCAAGGGGGAAAGCGGTGAGGGCGATGTGGTCGGAGAGGTGGCCGACGAGGGGCTGCACGAGGAGGCCGGAGAGGGGCCCGTAGATCCAGATGAAGCTGGCAAAGGCGTGCAGGATGCCGAGTTCCTGCACGTAGGGCGTGAGGAGAAAGAGCTGCAGCGCCTGTGATTGTATCAGTCAGGAGTGGGTGAGTGGTTGGAGATGGATAGGAGCTGAAGAGATAAAGTGATTAAGTTGTAGGGGTTAGAACACGTGAAAAAGGTAACGTTTGATTTTTATTCTCGATTTTTGACGTATGCGTTACATCAATTCTCTAATTTATAGAGGTACATCAGTTCTCTAATTTATAGAGGCAACGGCACGCAGTGGACCAGTGGACCGCGCGACGTGCCGTGCGCTCAGACGGATGGACATGGCTTAGGCCGCTTCACACCCTCCCGTCGCGCGGGCGCGCGGTAAGGAGGTGGGTCAAATCGCATGCCAGTGCGGTCAGAGGTGGCTATGCCGCGTGCAAAGGTGGATTTTACTGGGCCACACGCACCCGCGGACGGCTGGGCCGCACTGACTGGAGGCGCTCCTTCCCTTGCCCATTTTTTTATGTGCCTCTCCCACTTCGCAGTACTTGGGCTGGAACTGTGACCGTGTAAGCTTGCAGAGAAACCTCGAAGGCTCAAACCATAGCACACAAAACTGCAACACAAATTTCCTCTCAAGAAGAAACAAAACAAGTGCAACACAAAAAAATTCAGAGTTCATACCACTTTTATCAGATAAAGAACCCACAGCATGGTGTCACCACAGAAAACTGCACGTGCTATTACTTTGAACTGCAAGGGAGAAGATAAAGATCACGCGCGCGCTTATACAGTTCTACAAAGTTTTTGTACCCATATATTACGCCGAAGGCGAAGCAGCATCCGCAGTTTGTTATTTTTAACTGAAAGCTAGGCAGTCGTCGCCGATGGCTGCATGTAGCTAGCATAATTATCCTGCTGGTTTTCTCCTCCTGCGTATGCGTTCCTTAATGTTTCTGTCACTAGTATGGCTCGCAGCAATGACGACGCCATCCTAACTACCGCGCGATCCAACGTGGACAGTTGAAATGTCAACTCCAGCATACTCTCGATCCTGAAACTAGTCTACTGAAATTCCAAAGCTTTGTATTATTTAACCTTGTGCTTCCGTGTATATGGATGTTGGAACGTGTCATTTTGTTTGACTGGAGGCAACATGTCACTTATCTCGGTTGTCCGTTTTTCCCCCCGAGAACTACGTGTTGGGTTTAGGTCGTAATGCGAGTATGCGACAGCATTGCTGTGTTAATTTTTCGGGGTTAGTTTCAGTAAGAAACCGGGAGTTTCTCCCCATTCGTCAAGAAACAAACACATTTGCATTACTGCTTGTAGGCCAAGGATCAAGGCAAGTAACAGCATCATTTATCTAGCTACCTCTCTGGTCTCTGCCCAATAACGAACCCAGCACAAGCACGTTCTTTTCCAGAATTCAGATCACATACTGCAAAAGGAAAAAAGCCTTCTCGATGGATTGGTCAGCTCTCACCCACATCACAGTCGTCCTCGTCCTCCTGCCGTTGAGTGCATCCGACGACCGGCTTGTCCCCGGCAAGCCGCTCTCCCCTGGCTCCACCATTATTTCGGACGGCGGTGGCTTCGCCTTGGGCTTCTTCTCCCCATCCAACTCCAGCCCGGCCAACCTGTACCTTGGCATTTGGTACAGCGACATCCCTCGGCTCACCGTGGTGTGGGTCGCCAACCGAGAAACCCCGGTCACAGACAATACTTCCTCTGCACCGATGCTCTCGCTTACCAACACCTCCAATCTTGTTTTGTCCGACGGTAATGGCCGCATCCTTTGGACGACCAACGTGACCACTGTTCCGACGAGCCCCTCCTCTTCGTCAAGCCCAACCGCGGTGCTTCTGAACACCGGCAACCTCGTCGTCCGGTCACCGAACGGCACCACCTTATGGCAGTGCTTCGAGCACCCGACCGACACGTCCCTCCCCGGTATGAAGATCCGGATCAAGTACAAGACGCGCGCCGGCGAGCGCTTGGTGTCGTGGAAGGGCCCTCATGATCCCTCGCCGGGGAGCTTCACCTACGGCGGGGACCCGGACACGTTCCTCCAAATCTTCCTCTGGAACGGGCCGCGCCCGGTGATGCGCAACGGCCCGTGGACGGGCTACATGGTCGCCAGCCAGTACCAGGCTAACACCAGCGCCATCATCTACCAGGCCGTCGTCAACAATGAGGAGGAGATTTACCTAACCTTCACCCTCTCGGACGGCGCCTCGCACACCAGGTACGTGTTGACTTACTCCGGCAAATACCAACTCCAAAGCTGGAACAACAGCTCGTCGGCGTGGGCTGTTCTCGGGGAGTGGCCAACCTGGGCGTGCAACGACTACGGCTACTGTGGCCCGTACGGTTGCTGCGACAACACGGAGGCTATCCCGACGTGCAAATGCCTTGACGGTTTCGAGCCGACGAGCATGGAAGAGTGGAACAGCGGCAGGTTCTCGCAGGGGTGCCGGCGAAAGGAGGCGCTACGGTGTAGCGATGATTTCTTGGCCTTGCCGGGGATGAAATCACCAGACAAGTTCGTGCTCGTCGCGAACAGAACCTTCGAGGAGTGCGCCGCGGAGTGCAGCCGAAACTGCTCCTGCGTGGCTTACTCTTATGCCAATCTGAGCAGCAGCAGATCCAAGGGAGACGTGACGAGGTGCTTGGTGTGGTTCGGGGAGCTGCTCGACACGGAGAAGATAAGCGCAGTGGCTGGCAGCGACACGCTGTACCTCCGGCTCGCAGGCTTGGATGCTGGTATGATTCCATTTTCTCCATGTATGAAGTAAAAAATCTGGACACTGATTTAACGCCATAAACTTTTCTCTGTTTATGCGTGGATTTTTTTATAGAAATAATTGTGTGTTGTCACATAAGACCCATACATAGTATCAAGACTTACAATCCGACTCTAATCCAACTTTTTATTAGACTTTAATATAACTCACCAACACCCCTCTCAAGATGGGCCAAAGATATCAACCATGCTCATCTTATTACACATTATAGCATCATCTCTAGGACCTAACCTTTTAATGAAATAGTCAGCCAACTGTTCACTAGACATACTCCAATTTCAACATTTTGCCATCGAGCTTCTACTTGACGAAAAACCTATCAATCTCAACGTGTTTGGTATGATCATACTGCACCAGATTGTTAGCAATGCTAATTGCAGATTAATTTCATAATGCAACACCAAAGGATTATTCCTCCATACCCGAAACTTAGACAATAAACCCTTCATCTATATCATTTCACTCACACTCAATGTTATTACTCTGTACTCTGCCTCTGCAGTAGACCGAGCTACAACGTCATACTTTTTGTTCCTCCATAACAAAAGATTACCTCCCACAAAGAATGCAATATCCAACGGCAGACCTACTGACATCCCTGCTACTCGCTTAGTTAGCATCGCAATACCCTTAAACAATTATGTGTTGATTCTTCATGAACCAAAGGCATTTTTCAGGGCTACTCTTTAAATACCACGGGATTCGATA
Organism: Ampelocalamus luodianensis; assembly: GCA_036346255.1. Taxonomy (NCBI): domain Eukaryota; kingdom Viridiplantae; phylum Streptophyta; class Magnoliopsida; order Poales; family Poaceae; genus Ampelocalamus; species Ampelocalamus luodianensis. Next base: position 61,792,633 of record CM070633.1, on the reverse strand, counting down.
AACAATATCCATGTGTTATGTTTTGGGATCATGTATATATCGACTCACCACACTCACGATATATGAAATATCAGGTCTTGTATGACACAAATAGATGAGACACCTAACAAGCCTTTAGTAAGCTTCCTTGTCAATTGGATCTATCAACTCAACACATATCTTGTGATTCCTATCAATAAGTGAAGCAATAGGACAACACCCAAGCATATCTGTTTCTGCCAACAGATCAAGAACATACTTCCTCTCAGAGAGAACTATACCCTTCAAAGAATGAGCAATCTCAATCCCAAGAAAGTATCGAAGAGTTCCAAGATCTTTCACCTCAAATGCCTCTCCTAATCTTTTCTTCAATGACTTGATTTCCTCGGTATTATCTCCAGTGATCACAATATCATCAACATTGACGAGGGATTGAATAATCCTTTATTAATAAAGTTAGTTATCTATAATATTCATTATAGATAATGGTATTCTAATAGCCCTTTGGTATACCCCTAGCCAGATATGCTTGTCACGATCAGATTAGGTTACGACCACCCCTTGGTCGTAAGGTCATTTACGACTAGGTCAAAACACGACCATCCTTTGGTCAATAAGTCTCACAGATAGACATGTGGGCCTTGTCCTATCGACTAGGGACCTTATACACCATGCTCGACTATGTGTGGTAGTTAATACGACACGTGCACGTATGTGTCTCTTACATAACTGTACGCACCCCTCTCCGTCTCTAGCAATAACCGTCTGACGAACGTATAAGGAGAATGTCTTATTGACAGCAACTGTCATCAGCGTGCAGATTCCAACAACCGTCAAAGTGTCTCCTGACGCACAACAACTACCACCTCTTCAACGCTTTATAAGGAGCGGTGCCGACAAACAGAGGAAAAAAAAGAAAGAGACCAATAGTCAGAAGTCATTAACCACATTCTTAGTTTCGGTGGCTTGTTGTGCTTTGTAATCTCATTCAATACAAGAACACATGAGTAGAGTTGTTATTATCTCCAGAGAAGGTATGGACTTGTCTAAAAAAACCAATGTCTCTTCTTGCATGATCTTGAGAGTCGTATCCCTAGCATTTACTCACAAATATCAATAGTAATTTATCGACAAACATAGGCCGCTAATATGATGATATGTGATCCTCTATGTCTATAAAGCACAATATGATCTCTATTGCACTGAGAATAGACCATACTACAGACTGCACAGCCGATCTATCAAACCACGTCCTTGGAGACTGTCTCAAACCGTATAAAGACTTTTGTTCTTAAAGCCTGGAGAAATCTCATGTATATCTTCTCTTGTAAATCACCATAGAGAAAAACATTCTTCACATCCAACTGATGTAAGGGTCATCCGAAATTAGTTGCATAGGATATCAATGTTCTTATCGTGCTCATCTTTGCCATCGGTGCAAAGGTCTAATCATAGTATATCCCATATGTTTGACTATAACCTTTTGCAATCAATCGTATCTTGTATATCTCTATTTTGCCTCCAGGAGTTTGCTTAATTGTAAAGACTCATTTGCATCCTATCACCCTCTTTCCTCCTGGAAATTGAACAAGATCTCATGGCTTGTTCTTCTGAAGTGCACTAAACTCATCTTTCATGACATCCTTCCACTTATGACTCTACTTAGAAGCTCATCAATCCTTTGGAACATGCATTGTTTGAAGAAATGCAATGAATGTTTTGTATGCAAGTGAGATATGAGAATATGAGATAAATTTTGCAATGTCATGCTTAAAGCCATAGCAGACTAGAGGCTTTTCGGTATTAGATCTAGTTTCCTTTCTTTACATTGTGCAAGTGGCAACTCTAGGTGGGAGTGATTAGAGGGAACATTATCACTCGCCTCAAGGGGTGGTAAGGAACTTGATGGAGAGAGACCCGAGGAGGGATTTGGGACCGGATCAATTGGAAAGCCCGATTGTTCAGGCAATGGTTGTTCCGATTGCTCCTCTACCGATGCTTGCAGCTCCGCCAACTCAAGTGCCGACTACTTGTCCGTGTGCTTTCCCCCTATTTTCCAAAACACCTTCGCTGAGAAACTTTCAATTATTTTAGGGCTATCATATATCTCTCATATTCCGTTAAGCTTGGGCACCTAATTGATGCATAGCCTACAAAAGATACACTTCATTGCCTGAGGATCCAGCTTGTCAACCGCTGGTCGGTGATCCCGTACAAAGCACACCCAGCCAAACACCTTGGAAGGCACCTTAAACTCCCGCTGACCCAAAAGAAGTTCAGATGGAGACTTCATCCCAAGTATTTGAGATGGTATGCGATTGATGAGATACACTGCCGTCATCACTGCCTCGCTCCACAACCCCTTTAGCACATTCATTTGAAACATGAGTGAACATGCTACATCTAACAAACATTAATTCTTCCTTTTAGTCACTCCATTCTGAGGTGGGGTTTCTGGGTAAGTAGTTTGATAAAGTATCCCCTCCATCGAGAGATACACTATAAACTTATTGTCAACATACTCAATTCCATTGTCTGTTCGAAGAATCCAAACCTTTGCATCGAACTGAGTAGTAACTAGCTTATGAAAGTCCTGAAAACATCAAAGGACCTCGCTCTTATGCTTCATCATATAAATCCAAGTAATACGAGTATAACAATCAATAAATATGACAAAACCACTTAAAACCACTCACAGAAGTAACTAAGCTTGAACCCCAAACATCATAATGTATTAATATAAAATATCAATAACTCCAAAGACCAATGCTACTATATGTAGACCGTATATGCTTTCCAAATATCAATAACCTGATCAATGTACCACAGTCCATTATGCCTTATTCTAGTCCCAATCCTCTTTCTAGCTCCCTTCTCTTTGAAAAAACACAAATCCTCATCAAATGAGATAATGCATGTGAATTGGTCAATGATAGAACTAACTGAAAGAAGGTTGACTGGAACGAGGGAACATGCAAAATAGAGGATAAATCCATGGAAGGTGTGCACTCTACATATCCTACACCTTGAAAAAGCTAGGATATTCCATCAGTTTTTTAGATAATTTCAGAATGAGTATATGAAGTGTAAGATGCAAATGCACTAAGTGAACTCGTGACATTCTTGGATGCCCCGAAATATATGATCCAATCAATATGAGAGTGTTTATATGTGGATGCAAGTGCATGTGCCTTAGTACCTTCGACCACGTGGGTGTAGTTGACAAAGTTACCAAAGGACATGGTAGTTGTTATAGTGGAATCGTGAGGAGTCTCCAATGCCTTTTCATACTGTCATTTCTTCCACTGTATAGCTTACTCGTCTGTTAGAGTAACAGACATGCTCTCCTCTGCCAGGGTCATATTAACCCTGGGGACAACTCAACCCCTTCCTTGACCTCTATAATCTCCACCTCCACCTCTACGACCACCATGATCTCCACCTCAGCCTCTGTAATCTCCAACTCGGCCTTTATGACCACCACGACCTCCACCTCAGCCTCCATATCGTGGAGAAGGACAAGCAAAGCTCAGATGTCCTCTCACCCCACAATTGTAGCACTCCCTATCATCGGGTATGGCGTATGCGGACATGGTAGAGTTGTTGTCCCCCATTACTCGTAGTCGAATCTTCTCCCACGCTATAGCCGAAATAACATCCTCCATAATAAGCAAGTTTGCTAAGTGAAACATAGCAGCCCTCTTAGCCTCAAACTTTGGGTTCAATCTATTCAGAAAGTGTGTAACCTGTCTGTATTGTAGCCACACCCTGTCAACCTCAATATCACCAGCACATATTAATTGCAGTGGATCATAGTTATCTAAATATGTCCATAGCTACTGCAGTTCACTAGCATACTCTTGGACGATTTTCTCCTCCTGTTTTATGGCCTCCACCTTGCCTTGAACCTCTACCATCATCACCATATTTTCTGTCTCGGAGTACATGTTCCTCAATATCTTCTACATTGCCGGTGCACTCTGCATCATCTTCATCATCCGAGTGATAGATGGAGACATCGAAGTTAGCAACCAAGCAATCACCACATAGTTGGTGGTGTTCCACACACTCCAATCCATGCTCACCTCGTCTGCAGGCTGAACACCCTCATAATTAGTTGAGCTTTTCTGGACCAACTTAGATAATTTTTGCTCCCTTCCAACTTTACATCATTCGGTATCAACTTCATCTTTAATTCAGATGACCCTACATCAATCCACGGACCTATCATATCCGTCGCGAAGAGATCCTGTAACATACTTCTCATATCACTTTGCATGACCAACGAAAAAGTAACATCAGCAATCGCCTTCCTCTTCTGCCACATTCATCGTGACTTCTTTCCTCACCTTCTTTGTAGCCTCAATCTACTCAAGAGTCATCTTCGTGACTTCTTTCCCACCTTCCTTGTAGCCTCAATCTACTCAAAAGTTATCTTCTCGATCTAGAGCAATACCACTCGCCACAAAGTTATGCTGTGCGTACCTCCCGTAATCACGACAATCTTGCACACATCAACGTCCTTTGCCGCATGCATCACAGTAATATCAACAAACCACGCAACAGTCTCGGTACAGCACAGTGCGCACCTTGCTTTTCTTTTCCTGCCCTCTTATCTCTCGTGCCCAGCGGCAGCAGCCTCTGGTCTTTTCAACGGCCGGCGCCTGCTTCACTCCAGGATGCGATCCAACAACCCCAACTCTCGGGCCTCTTCTCTATTCTCCTCGAGGCCAGCAGCGTTGGGCGACCCAAGCGGCGGCGGGTCACGCTCGTCCACGAGGCGTCACGGCGGCGGGGCACGCTTGCCCGCGAGGCGGCAGCGATGATGGGAAGCCCTCGACAACGACGGACGATGGTGGCGGCGGCTGAGGTAAGTGAGGGCTAGGGTTCGGTGTTGGATGGGAATGGAGATGGTTGTGATACCATTGGGAATTTTTTGAGAATAATTGCATGTTGTCTCACAGTACCCTGCACCATTTATTTACAGTGTCATGTCTTACACTCTAACTCTACACAGCTCTTGACTAGACTCTAATACAACTCACCGACACTTTATACAGGTAGGACAAGAACTAATGCAGTGAAGATTGTACTGCCAGTTTTAGCAAGCAGTGTTCTGATACTTGTATGCATTTCCCTTGCATGGTTTAAGTACAAAGGTACTAGTATAGTTATGGTTATACGTATATATTATACTCATCGGAGAAGAAATGGTTACATAATTTTTGGGAGCAGGCAAGAAAAGAAATCGGGAAAAGCACAAGAAGCTCATTTTGGATGGCATGAGTACGTCTGATGAACTTGGAGAAGGAAACCCTGCCCAAGATCTTGAATTTCCATTTTTAAGATTTGAGGATATTGCCCTAGCAACGTACAATTTCTCCGAAACATGTAGGATTGGACAGGGAGGCTTTGGCAAAGTTTATAAGGTAATTCATTCAGTACTAGCTTCCTCTTATTTATTCTAGTTCTGTAATTGAACTGAGCTGTTTGTGTAACAAACTCAAATCAAAGTTTTTGCTTACTATTATATATGTAGGGAATGTTAGGTGGCCAGGAAGTTGCTGTCAAGAGGCTAAGTAGGGATTCTCATCAAGGAACAGACGAATTCAGGAATGAAGTTATCTTAATTGCCAAATTGCAACATAGAAATTTGGTTCGACTTCTTGGTTGTTGTGTCGAGGGAGATGAAAAGCTGCTGATTTATGAGTATTTGCCTAATAAAAGCTTAGATGTTACCCTTTTCGGTATGTTCTAGTAAGTAGAAACACACCATAAGTTCTTCAGACAACTCAACAATATTTTTTCCCTTACATTTGCTTTTGTCTATAGATGATTCAAGAAAATTGTTGCTAGATTGGACAACACGGTTTAATATAATCAAAGGGGCCGCAAGGGGACTTCTATATCTCCACCAGGATTCTAGACTGACCATAGTTCATAGGGATCTCAAACCCGGCAATATTTTGCTAGATGCAGAGATGAAACCCAAGATAGCAGACTTTGGTATGGCAAGGATTTTCGGTGATAATCAACAAAAGGCAAATACCCAACGTGTTGTTGGAACATAGTGAGTGATCATTTGAATTAACTCCACAAATTAACGTGTGATTAAATTCAACTCTCATTCAGTAACTCTTGCAAGTGAAATGGTCAAACAGTGGCTACATGGCTCCTGAGTATGCAATGGAAGGTGTCTTCTCTACCAAGTCCGATGTCTATAGCTTCGGTGTGTTACTATTGGAGGTTGTAACTGGTATAAGGATAAGCTCTACTAGTCACATCATGAATTTTCCAAACCTCATAGTTTATGTGAGTATGCCTTTTCTCAAGTTCTAAATTAAAACAAGCGGTTTTGAAACTTTTCAGTTGTACAATCCAAATGATTGTCTCTATTGTTTCAGGCATGGAATATGTGGACGGAAGGGAAGACAAATGATTTGGCAGACTCATCTATTATGGATACTTGTTCACTGGACGAAGTTTTGCTTTGCATCCATGTAGCACTTTTGTGTGTTCAAGAAAGCCCAGATGATAGGCCACATATGTCATCTGTTGTCTCTATCATGGAAAATGGGAGCACCGCACTGCCAGCCCCAAATCACCCTGCATACTTTGCACACAGGAGTGCTGACATGGAGCAAATCAAAGATAATATTCAGAACTCCATGAATACTTTAGCTCTTACAGATATAGAGGGGCGATAGAATAATTATTGAATTCTAGATGTAACAGTCATTGTCCAAAGAAAATATCAACAAACAGCTTATGCATGATGCGTGGTTTAAAAGTTATTTTGTTACTGTTTTTGCTACTCCATTTGTTGGCCTAGCTAGCTGTCCTCAATATTGCAAAATTATCGATAACATATGAAGAGAAAATAAGGAGAAAAAAAGCTTTTGTTTCCAAAAAAAGGTAAACCTCAACGATGTGGGTTTGAATTAAATGGAAGTATTTTGGTGGCACAACAGTGGACAATTGGATGGCACGGTTGGACAAATTTAGGATGTGACTTTTGTTGAAAGACAAGCACATTGACTGATGCGAAGAGTATGCGTTCATATGCAGCTTAAGTCTAAATTGGAGACTTGGAGTCGCCAGAATGACAATGGGGTAAATTGGAGCAAGTCTGCAAGGTGACTAAGTCTAGGACAATTAAAATTCCGAACGATTTCAGAAAGCATATCAAATGATGAAGTTCTTGTATATATTAGTTTTTTTCTCTCTAGTAAGCTGTCGTAGCAATGAGCCTAAACAGTGTGTAACGAATACCTTTTGTCATGAGAGGACTGGACAATTAAGGAGCCGAAGGCTACCAGACATGAGTGTATTGTATTATGAAAGAGAGTGAGGGAAACCCTTTACATACTTTTGAGGCCATATATATTGGGGAGTAAGAAGAGACATTCTCCTTCTTGCCCGTACTTTATAATGATAGAGAAATGAGCGTTTTGGTACATTTTCGTATGTATAGCTATATATCTAGTCTATATACACACTTATATTCCTTATGGCATACTAGTATTCCCGACGAACCTACGGAGTGGGGGCTCTGCTACGACATAAGCTACACTAGATAAAGCATGAGTAGAGATTTGAAGCATAACTGGAAAATCTGAAACGGAAGTGTCCTTAGAAACTTCGAATTTTTTCTTCACCATGTTTTCTAATTTCTAGCGTTCAACTAAGATTGTATAGTTGAGAACATTGGAACTTTTATGCGCAGTTTGAACAGCAAGCATATGTCCGAGTACGAAACCACTGTTCCATACTTAGTCCGGAAAAATTGGTAAAGAACATGTCCTCAAAGAGGATTTAGACGAGGAAATGGCCAGCCTTGATTTATCATCTCTAAATAGCTTATGCAGTGATTTGTGTTATGAGGAACTAGCTGTAGATGATGATCATGATTTGCAATTGAAATCACACAAAAAGAAAAGAATAGGGGTTAAGAAAGCACTTGCAAAAGTGGTTGAGTTTCGTATTAAAAATAAGCAAAAGAGAAAATGAAAGGTGTTTTTTGGAATAGTAGGGGACTTGCGACCAAATAAACATAGGTACATTGCGGAGTTGGTTCGGGAACAACATATGGATTTTGTTGCTATTTTAGAAACTGTTAAGAAGGAATTTTCTAATTCACAATTAAATCATTTTAGCGGTGGTATGGATTTTTTTTGGCACTACTTACCATCCCATGGACACTCTGGAGGTATTTTACTTGGTGTGAACATGGCGGTTTTTGAGGTGGGCTCTATTTTTGAGGGAGACTTTTTTATTAAGTTTCATTTACGTAATAAGGAAGATGGGTTCCAATGGATCCTTGTGGCTGTGTATGGTGCTGCACAACCAGCTTATAAAGATATCTTTTTAACTGAATTAGTTCATGCGTGTAGTAAGGAAACTTTACCTATTCTTATTGGTGGGGATTTTAATATCTTAAGGCGCAGTGAAGAGAAAAATAATCATAATTTTGATCGGCATTTTCCTTTTCTTTTTAATGCGGTTATTGAGAGCCTAGAATTAAGAGAACTTAGGCTTTCAGGTAGGCAATTTACGTGGGCTAATAATTTGGATCATCCTACTTATGAAAAACTTGATAGAATTCTTGTAGATACGGATTGGGAACAGAAGTTCCCTTTGACCACTGTAAATGCTTTGGAACGTGTTTTTTCTGATCATACGCCTATTGTTCTTAGCACTGGTGCTGCCTCTGATACTAGGAACCAACATTTGTTTAAATTTGAGTTAGGTTGGCTTAAGAGGGATGGGTTTGTTGATATGGTGGCTCAGGTGTGGCAACAAAATAATGTTGGTAATTCTGCAATTAATCGTTGGCAATGTAAAATTAGAGCGCTTAGACAATTTCTCGAGGGTGGGCTAAAAATACTAGTGGTATGTATAAGCTAGAGAAAAACGTCTTTTCAATATCATTGATAATCTCGATAAGAAAGTTGAGTCTCTGGATTATCTAATTTTGAAATTAATCTTAAACATAGTTCTAATGAGCGTCTTGCCCATTTACTAAGAGAGGAAGAAATCAAATGGTATCAACGGGCTAAGACGAAGCATTTGCTTGAAGGAGATAGTAATACTCGGTATTTTCATTTGATTGCCAATGGTAAACATAGGAAACATCAAATTTTTCATTGGAACAAGAGGAGGGTTTAATTTGGGTGATGTCAATTTAAAGCAGTACATCACAACTTATTATAAAGGTCTTTTTGGACCTCCTGATACCAACCACTTTTCTATGGTTGAGAGTATCACGGAGGATATACCTCAAGTTTCTGACTTGGAAAATGATTATCTTATCTTTGAGTTTATCAAGAGGAAGTAAAGATGCAATTTTTCAAATGGAGCATAATAAAGCTCCGGTCCAGATGGCTTTCTGCTGAATTCTATCAAGTTTTTGGAACATTATTAAAAATGACTTGATGGCTCTTTTCGAGATTTTCATAGAGGCAATTTACCTCTTTTTAGACTCAATTTTGGTGTCATTTCTTTACTCCCCAAAAAAGATGAAGCACGACAAATTCAGCAATATAGGCCGATTTGCCTATTAAATGTGAGTTTTAAAATATTTACGAAGGTATGTACTAATCGTCTTATGGGTATTGCTCAAAAGGTTGTTCGTCCATCTCAAACAGCTTTTATGCCAGGGAGAAATATCATGGAAGGGGTAGTTGTTTTACATGAAACAATCCATGAACTTCATAAGAAGAAATTAGATGGAATTATTTTTAAGATTGATTTTGAAAAAGCTTATGATAAGGTCAAATGGCCTTTTCTACAGCAAACTCTTAGAATGAAGGGTTTCTCTCCAAGTTGGTGTGCTTGGATTGAAAATTTCATTGTAGGGGGTAGTGTGGGGATTAATATTAATGATAGTATTGAGCCTTATTTCCAAACCAAGAAAGGGCTTAGACAGGGGGACCCTCTGTCTCCAATTCTTTTTAATATTGTTGCGGACATGTTAGCTATTGTTATTGGAAGAGCTAAGAATGAGGGTCAAGTTAGTGGGATAATACCACATTTAGTTGATGATGGTCTTTCTATCCTTCAATATGCTGATGATACTATTCTTTTCATGGATCACAATTTTGATCAAGCAAAAAATTTGAAGCTTATTCTTTGTGCGTTTGAGCAACTTTCTGGTTTAAAGATAAATTTTCATAAAAGCGAACTCTTTTGCTTTGGTGAAGCGAAATTTTTGAATCCCAATACTTAGAGATATTCGGATGTGAAAATGGTTGTTTTCCCTTTAAATATTTGGGTATTCCGATTCATTTTAGAAGGCTGCGGAATAATGAATGGATGGGTTTGGAAGATCGCTTTGAAAAAAGATTGAGCAATTGGAAAGGGAAAAATTTATCTACTGGTGGTAGACTGGTACTTATAAATTCGGTTTTGAGCAGCCTTCCTATGTTTATGCTCTCTTTCTTTGAGGTACCCAAGGGGGTCCTTAAAAGACTAGATTTTTTTAGGTCCAGATTTTATTGGCAGAGTGACAATCATAAACAAAAATATAGGTTGGCTAAATGGAATATTCTTTGTAGGCCCAAGGACCAAGGTGGTTTGGGAATTCAGAACCTCGAGATAAAAAATAAGTGCCTTTTGGCTAAATAGTTGTTTAAACTTTTGAATGAGGAAGGGGTTTGGCAACAATTGCTTAAAAATAAGTATTTGAATAATAAGTCTGTCTCTCAAGTTGAGAGTAAACCTGGGGATTCCCATTTTTGGAAGGGATTGATGAAGGTAAAGCATTATTTTATTCAACGATGTTCTTTCAATCTTGGGAATGGAAAAGAAATCAGATTTTGGAAGGACATTTGGGTTGGACATCGGCCTCTTTCGAACTTTATCCAACTTTGTTTGAGATAGTCCGAATAAACATGCTTTGTTGCAGATGTCTTAGGATCGCGCTTTAAATTTGAATTTTAGGAGAGCACTTATGGGCCCAAATTTGCTTGCTTTCAATAATCTTGTGGTGAAAATAGCCAATACTCATCTTACCATGGATAAGGATATTGTTCGATGGAATTTACATAGAAATGGGCAATTTTCAGTCAAATCCATGTATGTTGTTTTGGGTGACACCAATTGTCGTTTCAAGTCAAAAGTTATGGAAAATTAAAGTACCCTTAAGATAAAAATTTTCTTGTGGTACCTTTGTAGAGGAGTTACTTTGACTAAGGATAATTTATTAAAACGAATCGAGAGGTGACACAAATTGTTGTTTTGTGATCACAAGGAGACTATACAACATTTGTTTTTGATTGTCGCTTTGCCCGTTTTGCATGGCGTATAGTTCAAATTGCTTTTAATCTTAATGGACCTAATCTGTTCGAATATTTTTGGGAACCGGTTAGTAGGTCTTACTTGATTTAAAAGCAAATATTTTGGTGGGGGCGGCTGCACTTTGTTGGTCTATCTGGTTATGTCGTAATGATGTCGTTTTCAACAAGAAAGTTATTGACCATCCTTTGCAGATTATATTCAGGTGTATCCATTGGATCCACTCTTGGTCAGCTTTGCAATGCCAAGGAAGGAGGGATGCCTTGGTAGCTGGGAGCAAAACATTGGAGGTTATTACAAGGGAGATCTTCAACAAGCATGGGTGGAAGCTTTTTAATAGGCTTCGAGATGTTTGAAACACTTCTTTGTCTTTGTTTATTTTCATAAGGTTGTTTACTACCTTTACGGCTTTTGCTTTGCCGTTGGTTTATGTCGGCGTTTGTTTTGCCGTTTTGTTATGGTTTATGGGGCGATTGCTTCATCTGGTTAAGAATATTATTGTTATTGTAATAAACTTTGGGCTGTGTGTATCCTCGGATACAGAGTCTGGGAGAGGTTTTCTCTTCCCTTATCTAAAAAATACTTAGTCACCGACCAATTCGCAGGAACTTGGTCGCACCATCGTCCATCGTGCCTAGCTTCCTAAGCAGAAATGAATTTAGTTGTCAGCGAAGATTGCATTGCGTAACGCGTACAGAGAAGACTATTTCTAACATCCATTTGTTATTTTACATGCCATCATGCCAGCAAGTAGGCACAAATGTGAAGTGCCGTACGTCTGAAGACAACCGCCGAAATGTCAAGCTCCAACGTTGTCTGAAACTCTGAATGCCGAAACTAGTCCAATGGAATTCAGAAGCTTCTTTCGCTCGCGTGCAGTCTTGCAGACCAGGGCTCAAGGTGCTTGGTTTCTCCATATATCATTGCAGACTGTAGTGCCAATCTGTCTGCACCTTAGACTACTGCTCCGTTTTTTGTACCGTACTGAAAGAGGGGGCTTATCAATGGATTTGTCACGTTCTACCTGCATCACAGTCCACCTCCTCTTTCTCTTTTTGCCGCGCTTGTGCGCACCGGCTGGTGACCAGCTAGCCGTCGGCAAGCAACTCTTGCCCGGCCAATCAGTCGTGTCCGACGGCGGCGTCTTCGCTTTGGGCTTCTTCTCCCCTTCCAGCTCCACTCCGGCCAGACAGTACATCGGCATATGGTACAACAAAATCCCCAGGCGCACCGTGGTGTGGGTGGCCAACCGGGAAACCGCGGTCACCAACCATTCCTCTGGTGCGTCCTCTGCCCCAACGCTTGCACTGACCAACGACTCCAATCTTGTCTTGTCCGACGGCGACGGCCGCGTTGTTTGGACGACCAACGTCACCACCGTCGCGCCTAGCTCGTCGCCGCCGCCGGCGGCCGTGCTTCTGAACACGGGCAACCTCGTCCTCCGGTCACCGAACGGCACCGTCTTATGGCAGAGCTTCGACCACCTGACCGACACGTTCATCCCAGGCATGAAGATCCGGCTGAACTACCGGACGCGGGACGCCGGGCGCATTGTGTCTTGGAAGGACCCCGACGACCCCTCGCCGGGGAGCTTCTCCTACGGCATGGACCCGGAGACGTCCCTCCAGCTCCTCATGTGGAACGGGTCGCGTCCGTACTGGCGCAGCTCCGTCTGGACGGGGTACATGGTCATCAGCAAGTACCACGCCGACACCGGCACGGTCATCTACGTGGCGGTCGTCGACACGGAGGAGGAGATCTACATGACCTTCACCGTCTCCGACGGCGCCTCGCCCACGCGGTACGTGATAAGCAACTCCGGCAAGTTCAAGCTCCTGAGCTGGAACAGCCACTCGTCGGAGTGGACCACGCTCGAAGCGTTTCCGTCCCGTGAGTGCGGCCGGTACGGCTACTGCGGCCCGTACGGTTACTGCGACCTCACGGAGGCTGCCCCGACGTGCAAGTGCCTCGACGGCTTCGAGCCGGCGAGCAGGGGTGAGTGGAGCGACGGCAGGTTCTCGCAGGGGTGCCGGCGAAAGGAAGCGCTACCGTGCGGCGGCGGGGATGGTTTCTTGGCGCTGCCGAGCATGAAGGTGCCGGACAAGTTCTTGCTCGTCGTCAACAGGAGCTCAGACGAGTGCGCGGCGGAGTGCGTCAGAAACTGCTCGTGCGTGGCGTACGCGTACGCGAATCTGAGCAGCAGCAGCGCCAAGGGGAGTGTGACGCGGTGTTTGGTGTGGGTGGGGGAGCTGGTGGACACGCAGATGATAGGCAAGCGTTGGGGTGCCGCTGGTGAGACGCTCTACCTCCGCGTTCCTGCAGGTTTCACAGGTACCGTTCTAATACTATGTATTACACGGTTCACATATTTACGTAGCTAAATTTATTTTAAAGTTTATAGTATTAAATGATATAACTTACATGTTTGAGAATATATTTACGTATATTATAGTCTATTCTGATTTTTAAAATATCATAAAATATTGAAAAAATGACAATAGAAGTTTGAAGGAAAATACAACTTGGGACACTAGCGGAGCCAGGATTTTGACGATAGAGGTACGAACTTAAGACACATTCGTTTCAACACAAGTTCAAATATGTTAAATTACATGTTCGCACTATAACCAACATCACAAAATATTTTAGAAAATTACAATTTGATACGACGTTCCTTCATGTTTTGAAAGCGATTGATGATAGTATCATCACTAACTTGTAGAAAAAAAATTCACGATCAATGTATGTAACTAGGCAATCATTCAAATATTGTCCATCCATGCTATTTCTTAGCTTGTTCTTCACATAATTCATTGCCGAAAATACTATCTCTACCCTTGCAGTAGCCACAAGAAGAATCAATACCAATTTGAGTAGCAAATAAACAAGTTTATAGTTATCATCCTTCTTTGTCTCAACAAGTTTAATAGAGAGCTCACTGAGATTCTTTAGGATAAAACATAGCAAGTTTAAGAACTTTATCCTTGTCATATGAAGCAAATGAATCAGTAGGATGCAAAAATGTCATGCAAAGAAGTAGCTCCGTATTAACTTCATCAAACCTGTCATAAGAAGCAAATATATTAGTAGGAAGCAAAGATGCCTGGATGGGCAGATGGCACTTAGGCTTGACGCCTTCTTGACTAGTTGACTACTTGACTTGAGCTTGATTCTCAGATTCTGTTGGGTCTAATGCTAAATGGGCTGCCAGGAGTTGAGAAGTATGTATGTTAGTATGTGTAGTGCATACTTTATATATTAAGGGAGACATATATCAGTTTTTTGTGCAAAAATTTTGGAGGTGCAATTGCACCCCCATGCATCAATGTAGCTCCGCCACTTACTTGAGAAATGTAATTGAAGTATGAGCTTTAATAGAAGAAAATCATTGAGAATAATAAGTTATTGGAGTTCTTAGAAATGTAATCACTCTCTATCATACATGGATCATATAGTTGCATTCTCATATTCTTCCTCTATTAGTTACTCTCTTTTTTTTTCAAAATATATGCATACACATATACCTCTATTTAATCTTAATAAATACATTGATTATAGTATCTTGCTCACACATACATCATTGTATCGTGGGCGACCTATCTTGAACTTATCTTCCCTCACACATCGGCTGCACTAGACAATCCATGTGTCTTCTATCTCTTCTCACCGTAGCATCTTTTCTATTTCAACCTCCAACAGCAAGCCCAATTTTGATCTATCTCGTTCAACTGCTAGCCCTTCCAATAAAATGCTCTACCACATAGCTATATTTTACTTCTCTCCAATTATTGTTTAATGCTGACTGTTGCGACTTTAACACCCATACATGTGCAACGGTCGCCAATCCTGGCCGGGACACTCATCACGCTCTCTCCGGTGACCTCAAGTCTATTCCTTACGACTGCGTCATCTTTATTCCGAGCTCTTTGCTCCTCTGCATCTATACGCCCATGCTTCTATTTGTACGGATGCATGCTTCTCCTGTGTCGATCGCTCTTTTCTTCAATGTTGGCTAACTCAACGCTGTAGCTTCCTCACTAACCACGGTGTCCTCCCATATTCACCGATGTCGGTATGTGTACTTTTATTAGAGTTTATATACAAATCAAATTACTAAATTTATTTAATTTATTCTGAATTTTAGTTAATTAGGGATTTTAATTTAAATTCGTATGGAAATCAAATTGAAAACTTTTTTTCCCCAAATTTCATTTTTTTTTCTTGGAATTCGTATACGAATCTAATTGCTATTTTTTCTTTAATTTCAATTCTAAATTATAGTTATTTGGGGATTTTACTTTGGAATTTGTATTGAAATCAAATTGCTAATTTCCCCTTATTTTTTATTCCGAATTTCAATTATTTTTCCTTCGAAATCGTATACGAATCTAATTGCTAATTTTTATTTATTTTTTAGTCCAAATTGCAGTTATTTGGGGATTTTACTTTGGCATTCTTATTGAAATTAAATTGCTTATTTTATTTTATTTTTCATTCCGAATTTTAGTTATTTTTTGGATGTATTTCGTATACAAATCCAATTGCAATTTTTTATTCTGAATTAATTATTTAGGGATTTTACTTAGGAATTTGTATGAAAATCAAGTTGCTATTTTTTCCTTCTGAATTTCAGTTTTTTTACTTGACATGGACTGTTTTACTTAGGAATTCATATGGAAATCAAATGATGATTTTTTTATTTTTTATTCTGAATTTCAGTTTTATTGTGTTTGACATGAACTCTTTATTTTAATCTAGACCGTTATAAATTGGCCCACCATGATCGATAGTGTGGATCTTTCTCTTTCCTCTAATTAATGTGGGAATTTCTAGCCCTTGAGAGCGAACGTGCTGGATTCTTTTGACTCTTCCCCCTGATTAACGTGGGAATTTCTAGCCCTTGAGAGCGAACGTGGTGGATTCTTTTGACTCTATTTTAATAAGATAATAGAAGATTAGCACTGAATATAAGTGAGGATTTGTACCATCTTGTATTGGTTAAAATGACATATTTATTGGCTCAGATGCATTTTCTTTCTATTGATTTGTATAAGAAGGCAATATCTTCTTGCATTTGTTCATAAAACTTTGCCTTGTATTTGTGCAGGTAGAAGGGCAAGGACAAATGCTGTAAAAATTGTACTGCCAGTGTTAGCAAGCGTTTTGATGCTCACATGCATTTTCTTCGTATGGTTTTGCAAGTTCAGAGGTACAATTATATTTTGGGGTTTGCTAGGGAGTACTTAAGTGTTTTTGGGGTTTGTGAGTACCTGAGTTTTTTTCATCTATGCTATGCTTGGTAATATCTCATTAGGGGAGGAGGCAAAGTGATCTCATGCATTGAATCTAGATCTAAGAGTTCAAAATTTGAGTACTAGTTAGCAACAAAATACTCAAATACTTTCTAGACACTCCCTTATATTTTTAGGGGTTTGCTAAGGAGTACTTGAGTGTTTTTTTGGGTTTGTGAGTACTTAAGTTTTTTTATCTATGCTATGTTTGGTGATATCTCACTAGAGGAAGAGTCAAAGTGATCTCATACATTGAATCTAGATCTAAGAGTTCAAAATTTGAGTACTTGTTAGCAACAAAATACTCAGGTGCTCCCTAGACACCACCATATTTTTATTCCTTTTATCTTTAAATTTGTCATTCTCAACGGAGATGAAATGCTCACAACATTAATTTTTCAGACAACGGAAGAAAAAACGGAAGTCAGAAGAGGCTGGTGCCCGGAAGCGTGAATACTTCATGTGAACTTGAAGAAGGAAATCCTACTCAAGATCTTGAATTTCCGTCTATACGATTCAGCGATATTGTCACCGCAACGAACAACTTCTCCAAAACATGTATGATCGGACGTGGAGGGTTTGGCAAGGTTTACAAGGTACTAATTGTATTCGGTAATGACCTTTTCCATTTAAGTTCACGAATTGAATTATACTCAAACTTCACTTGTTCTTTTAAAATTCGGAAGGGAACATTAGACAGTGGTCGAGAGGTTGCTGTCAAAAGGCTCAGTAAGGATTCTGAACAAGGAATAGAGGAGTTCAAAAATGAAGCTATTTTAATTGCTAAATTGCAACATAGAAACTTGGTTCGACTTCTTGGTTGCTGCACCGAGGGAGCTGAGAAGTTGCTTATTTATGAGTACTTGGCTAACAAAGGCTTGGATGCTATTCTTTTCGGTATGTTCTGGTCATCACAACTGAAGTTATCGAAAAACGGCACAATAAAGTGGACACAATATTCATATAGTATTGTTGTTGCTTGCAGACAGTGCAAGAAAATCACTGCTAGATTGGCCGACACGATCTGGGATAATCAAAGGCGTTGCTAGGGGACTTCTTTATCTCCATCAAGATTCAAGATTGACAGTGATACATAGAGATCTCAAGGCGAGTAACGTTTTGCTGGATGCAGAGATGAGACCCAAAATAGCAGATTTTGGCATGGCCAAGGTTTTTGGTGAAAACCAGCAAAAAGCGAATACCAAGAGAGTTGTCGGAACATAGTGAGTATTAATTTGAATGTGTGTTCTTAATTTAGCATATGATCGGACTTGGTTAGCATCTAACCATTCTCACATCTGAAATGGTCTAATTAGTGGCTACATAGCTCCTGAATATGCAAAGGAGGGCATCTTTTCTGTCAAGTCTGACGTCTATAGCTTCGGTGTACTGGTCTTGGAGATTGTGAGTGGTGTCAGGATAAGCTCTACTGATGGCTTTATGGAGTTTCCAAGCCTTATAGCCTGCGTAAGTATAAACATTTCTGAAGTTGTCAAGATTGCAGGTGTGAAAAGTACAGACGTACAGTACATGTAATGATTGTTTTGATATTTGTCTTAGAAAATAAATGGTTGATTTGATTGTTTAATTCAGGCATGGAACCTATGGAAGGAAGGGAAGACATGTGATCTGGTAGACTCATCCATCGTGGAGAGCTGTCTATTGGATGAAGTTTTGCTTTGCATCCACGTCGGGCTCTTGTGCGTTCAGGACAACCCGAGCAGCAGGCCACTCATGTCCTCTGTTGTGTCCATCTTGGAGAATGGAAGCACATCATCTCTTCCAACACCAAATCAGCCTGCATATTTCGCACAAAGAAATGGTGAAATAGACGAAATGGGAGACGATATTCAGAACTCCAGAAGCACCATGACTGTGACAGCTCTTCAGGGACGGTAGAGCAAGTGGATTAGGATAAATAGCTCTGCAGTTTATACAGTGATTCTACATCACCTGTACACTATACAGTGATTACTCATTATACCATAGCTTGTGAAGACATGTAGGATCGTTAATAACAATTAGAGAGGGGGTAAATGATTATATAAGATTTTTCACACCCAATTTTGAAGAAGAAATAACGTAGATCGATCAGCGAGAAATCACGACCAGTCGTCCAACAATCCTACACGACAGCACCTTTTTCCTAGAGGGACAGAGCAGCCCGTCGCACGTCGCGTACAGCGCCTGAATCGTGTACTGCCCAGTGTTGTAAAAAACGGAATACGGTTGTCGGACGGATAGGATACCGCCAAGCGATTAATCGAAATACGGATGATTAATTGGAATTATACGAACAATTTGACGTTCTCACATATTTGATCATAATGCTAGTTTCTGAGATATTTGAACACATTATATTGTCAATACTATTAAATAAACTTATACCACCTTTTTAATTGTACATGATAACGTCATTGCTAACTCAAAAGATAACAAGATTGATCGGCGGACTATTATAGTTTTACACCAAAGTACGACTTGCAACGGGTTTAGATAATAGATTAAAAATATGCATTACCACATAGACTAGACTAACTTAACACACTGGCGAGACGACCACCAAAAGAATTAAGTTTGAAATTTAAATATACAAAATGACCCATAACCACAAGAGAATCAGTTACTCTGAATCATTGTCAATCACAACATCACCACTAGACACTTCGGTCTCAGGTTCATCAGAAGCAAGGAAATCCTCTTCAGAGGCAACCAACTCCTTGTCACTTTCACTTTCATCAATTGCTAGTAGTGTAAATTTAAAATCACGACTAGACGATGCTCCGTAAGACAAATTTTTTTATACGTTTTGCTGATTTCTTATTGTAAAAAACGATCGTGACGGCCAATTAATCGTCTGTTTATGCGGATTATGCGGGATGATTATACGGAAACGACCGACTAATCGGATAATGCGGCCGATTTGGCGTTCACAAGCGTTAATTGTGCTCCGATTCATATATACGCGACAGTTTGCCCACCGACTCCGATTAAATGGCCGACTAATCGGCCGTCACGACCGATTTTTACAACACTGGTACTGCCGAGAGCCCTTAGCCAAACTCCTTCAGCAACCACTAGCTCATCACGTTGCCAATTGCCCAAAGCCGTTTCTCTGTCCTGGATGCGCTGACGGGTGGAGAAGTGAATGGCTTAGAGCAGTCCCAATGGGACATTGATGGTGGTTTCTATCCCAATTAAATTAACTGACAGATCAACATTTTTGATGAGGTGGCAATGTAATTAACAAAGAGAGAGAAGGAAATCGATTCTTCTACTAGGAACGACGTGTTCACTAGTATCGATGCCCAAAGAAACCGATGAAATCGCGATGGGGAGACTTCGGTCGTTTCTATCTCCGGGCGCGCGGATCCCGTGACGCGCCTCGCGCCCGCGCTTTGCCTTCTCCCTCCCGCGCTTTTCCTTCTCCTTCGCGCACGCCCGCGCTTCTCCTCCTACTTCTCCCGCTGCGCGGGCCCGATATCCGCATCCATCGAAACCCTAGCCTCCGGTGGCGGCGGGCGGCGCCACCGCCACCCGCCCACCACCGCGCGGCGCCTCGGCTCTCCCACGCCGCCACCGGCGCCTCGCCCGTGTCGCCACCGCGCGCTCGTCTCGCCCGCGTCGCATCCGCCTGCGCGCCGCGACGCCTCCGCCCCGCCGCCGCCGCCTCCGGCCCCACCGCGCCGCGTCGCCTCTCGCGCCGCGCGCGTCGCTGCGCTGCTGGCCGCGTCGCCGCCTCCGAGCCGACCGCAATGGATCGAGGAACCGATTCTCCTGCGGCACCTGGTTCTGCAAGAACAGTGGTCCAAGGAGATATATAGCAAGGCCTCGTGAAGAAGCGAATCAACGGCTTATGGACGACTATTTCTCACTGAATCCTCTCTACAATTCTACTATCTTTCGTAGAAGGTTTAGAATGAGAAGGCCCCTCTTCCTGCGCATTGTCGAGGCTCTAGGTGAGTGGTCCCCATTTTTTACCTTACGATTAGATGCTCAAACATACAGGTTATCGCCAATTCAAAAGTGCAGTGCTATTAGACAATTGGCAAATGGCGACCTCTGAGACCAACTTGATGAGTATATCAAGATTGGGAGAGTACCGCATGAGAGTGCTTGAAGTTGTTTGTTGAGGTGTGATCTCGAGATTTTGGCCGAGTACTTGAGGCGCTGACGGTACAAGATGTGGAACGCCTAATGCGATTGGAGAGCGGCGTGGATTCCCGGCATGCTAGGAAGTATTGATTGTATGCATTGGCATTGGGAAAGATGCCCATATGCATGGAAAGGATGTATACCGTGGTGATCATGGTGTCCCTACGGTTATTCTAGAGGCGATGTTGCCGCACGATCGTTGGATATGACATGCCTTTTTGGCGTTCTTTGGATCAAATAATGATATCAACGTGCTTAACCAGTCAGATTTGTTTGTCCAGCAGCTAAGAGGAGAAGCTCCTAAGGTGCAGTACTATGTCAATGGAAGACAATATAATACCGGTTATTACCTAGCGGACGACATATATCCAGAGTGGGATGTTTTTGTTAAATCGATACGTAACCCACAGACCGAGAAGCATAAAATGTTTGCAAAAATGCAAGAAGGGGCAAGGAAGGATGTTGAATGCGCCTTTGGTATTTTGCAATCACGTTTTTCTATTTTGCGTCGACCAGCACGTCTATATGAGCAAGGGGATCTTGAGAATATCATGCTTGCTTGTATAATCCTTCACAATATGATAATTGAAGATGAGAGGGATATAGAGCAAGTTCCCCTTGATTTGAATGAGGAAGCAAGCACGTCGACTGTTCAGGCAACAACATTTTCTCATGGACAAAATCCGGAAATGGAAGAAGTGCTACAAAGAAATACCACTATTCGTGATAGAGGAACATACAAAGACCTTCAATCAGATTTGATTGAACATATATGGCACAAGTTTGGAAATTTGAATTAAGTAGGTACATATATGGTACATACCTCACTGTTATAGTTTACTGTTTTTGGTAGTTTATATTTTTTGGAACTGGTATATTGTTGACTGTTATTCATATTTGATTAATTCTATTCTCACATACAATATTTTCTTGTAGGCAAACATGGAGTTTTGATGTCTGGAGAATGGATGAGTGGAGTCTTGATGATCTGCTGTTTGAAGGATGAAGTTCTACTGCTTTGTTATTTCTGACATTTCTGTCATGGACTTTGTTATGGACTCATGTCATATCTGGAGTCTTAGTTCTATCATCAACTTTGTTATGGAGTCTTAATTCTTGTTATGGAGTTTGTCATTTCTATCATGTAGTCATAGCTGGAGTCTTTACTTATGTTATGGACTTTGTTATTTTAATTTCTGTCATGGAGTCATATCTGAGTCTTAATTACGTCATTGACTTTGTTATTTTGATTTCTATTATGAAGTCATTTCGAGTCTTTAATTTTTTCATGGATTTTATTATTTTAATTTAGCAAACCTTCGATCTTGTGTAAATTGGAGCTATCATGAACTTGTGTTTGGCTCAGGTTATTATGGACGTGGGTTTGGCTCATGTACAATGTTCTAGTTTAATCAGCATGTTAAAATATATGTATACTTCCCACAATTGATCACATCTCTATTAAAGAGCATGCAACAGGTAATTAAGTATAGAAACTATACTAGAAACTATGCATTGGAAAGGATTGGGTTTAAAGAGTAATTTATTGCTCTCTCTCTCCTTAAGAAACTAGCTCTAGAAACTAACCATTGGGACTGCTCTTAACGTGACAAAAGCCTGAAGTTTCTCTCAATAGCAAAAGCCCTCACGGTCTGAATTTCATTAACTCAACAAAAAGTTTCTGTAGTAAAGCTGCTCTCAGTGCTCCACCCTGGTCAGTATCTTAAGAGTGTCATGTAGGCAAAATGCTAAGATGACAGTAGATTAAATGAGGTGAGAGATTATTGCAATATCTAAATAAGAGACTGCTCTGGCTCGAAGTCATAGATAAGAAAATTAACTCCTTTCCATCTTGTACACACCATCTCTTTGAGATTCTACATCTAATTAATTAAAAGGACCTAAGATACTACACCATAAGAAACCATGCATTAGAAAGATAGTATCTTAACACTCCTCATGCACTAAGAAACTGCACTAAGATACTGCCTATTGGGAACAGCCTAAAGCAAGCATATCTCACAAAGCAATTCTCCACTCCAAACATATCCATAGTCCTAATCAATGCAGCCAAACCTTTTTCTGATCACCTCAACTCCTCGAGCCACGTGCTAGCTAATCACAACTACATTATATGCCCATCAAAAGATAACAAGCCGCCACAAGATCTATCCTGTCGAGAGCCCCAAAAATCCTCACGTCTGCAGCCGCTGAAAAGGACGTCGTGCCCTTCTAGCCATAAGCTACTGTTTATACCTTACAACTCATACATAACTACATAAAAACGAAGCGGAACAAGGTTCTTATTTGCACTGATGCTCGAGCCGCACGAGAGTGGCGAGCAAGAGGGGGAGTCGTCTGCCAAGCGCCGGGAGCGCCTCCTTGCCCTCCACTCGACTGCCGCCGCATCCTTGCCATCTGCTGCACCGCCTCCCCAGCCTTACGAGTCTGGCGAGAAGTGGCCTCCGCCGCCGACTGTGACCTCTGGTGATAGCGACGAGATTTTTATTCCTTTTTTGAGGGTGCATAGCGTAGTTAGCGCTGCGTTTGGAACAAGATTTTGGCAGTTGAAAGAGGGGGATTCTTCGGATGAGGAAGACAAAATTCTGGCGGAGGCGGTTGATGAAGAGAAAGTTCGCAAGCGGTCGACAGAAGGTTCAAAACTTCTTCCTGGTAATGGAAAATTATCAAATAACTCTTCTTGTGTTTGCAGACCTTTGCAGATGGGAAGATTGGGGGGGTCTTGATCTTCGTTTGTCATCGAAGGAGGTGGACGAGTTAGCATTTGGAGAGGCCATTGCAGCAGGTTATTCACCAACAGAGTTAGGCAAGACGGGGTTGTCGGCGAACCGTGCTAAGCAGGGTACGAAGGGTGCGAAACCGTGGAAAGGGCCTCTTCCTCCCCCTAGGTGTACTCCACCATTGACGATTGGAGACGCCATGGACAGAGCTCGCCGAGAGCTGAAAGATAGTTCCAAATTCTCGGAATTGTGGCCTGGTTTGCCGGACGTTCAAAAATTGAAATGTCCGGATGTTTCGGCAGATCGGCTGGCCAATCTTTCAATGACTGAGTCGGATGCTTTTGGGCCGGGCCCATCAGACGATGGAAAGTCAATCAGGGCAGCAAAATCTGGTGGACGAGGGCTACCTTGGTTCCGGAAATTTTTTGGACGAAGCTGGGAAAGATCACATCGCCCTCGTTTGCTTTCCTCTGGCGGCTGGGCAGGAACGGTGCAAGGAGATCGGAGATCCTTTGTTGACGTAATCTGTCAACAAAAGGATATGGCAGGACGGGGGCGAGCAGGAGGTCGCGGTGGCGAGGTTGGCGGCGGTGGCAAGTTCCCGGTTGTTGGGGCTTTTGGTGGACTATCAGCCGAGTCTGGTAGAAGTGGTGGCGCTGAAAGAGGGCCTTCCTTTGGTGATCAACCTCAAGTTAGCGTCGGGGTGGAAGGTCAGTTGGAAGGTCTTACCGCTTCAAGTCTTCAGGCTGATGGTGGTGACACCGAACTGTTCCCGGACAGCAGCAAGCTTGGGTTCGTCGGTGGGAAGGTTCAGAGCAACAATGTTGGTGTTGGCGGTGGGCTTCAAGGTTTTAGAGGCTCAAGTCAGTTCTCTGCCTGTGGAGGAGGTAGTGGGCAGAGTGCAGGGCCTGGCGGCACTTTTGGTGGACAGGGAGGTTTTCCGGTTGTCGGTTTTGGCAATAGTAATTATGCTCGGATGCTTAACACCGGCCAAGGAAGGTTTGGAGGAGCAAACTATGGTCGGGGGAGATTCGGAGAAGGGAACAGAGGTCGGGGTCGTGGGCGATTCGGGTTCCAGCAGGTTAATAGTAGTTCTGCAGGTAAAGTCCCCAACATATCTTGCTTTCGTTGCAAAGGGATAGGACATGGCATTGCTAATTGCAATGCTATTTTGTTGTGTGATATTTGTGAGGGCTCTGATCATCTGGCGAATAAATGTCCGTTGACGTTGAAACCAAGGCCTATTGCCAGTTTATGTGGTTTCGGTGCGGATGGATTGGGATTTTACCACATCCCAACATCTGGGACAAAGAAGCCGAAGAAAGTTAACAACAAGACAGGGATTGTTCGGATATTTGGAGCTCCCATGGCTGAAGACTTGTTGATTGCTGAGCTGAAAAGAATAAACCCAGTGAATTGGCAGCCACAGGTGGAGATCCAGGGGGACAATGAGTTCTTGGTTCATTTTCCTAATAGGCTTGATATGCTGCGTATGGTGGCTATTGGTGAAGTCCACCTAAAGGAGCATAAAGTTGTGTTACAATTAGAGGAATGGAATCTTGGGCCTAAACCGAAGTACCAACTTCAGAAGGTTTGGGTTCAAGTGTTAGGACTGCCGTTGGATGTACGTGATTTTATGAGTCTTTGTGCTGTAGGATCTATCATTGGCTTAGCTTTACGGGTGGATATGGAGAAGGTTCGTAAAAGTGATGTGGTTCGTATGCTGGTGGGGGTGCTGGACATAGAGGCCATACCGTCCAGTGTGGAGATTGTGGTCGGCAAAAATGTTTATAACATTTTCTTCAAAATTGAAGATACTGTGGTGGATGCTAGCGATGGGGTTGGCGCTCAGAATGAAGGACATGGGGGAAGTGATAAACTAGGTAGGGACAAAGATGTTGATATGGAAGACCGGGATTCTAAGCGACCGAAGAATAGTTCGGAGAAACCACAAACAAAAGTTTCGGAGATCAGTAAAGATCAGTCTAACACAAATTATAAGGGGAATCCGTGGGAGCTTCGTATTCATATATCTTATGGGTTACTCCGAGGGCAGACAGAAAAGATAGGAAGTCTGGTGTCAGAAAGAAGAGTGAGCCCAGTTTGGCTAACCTGGGGCTGAGTATGGTCGCAGAAAAAGTGCTACCAATTAAGTTGGTAGATTCAAAAGATGTCTTGACTGGTTGTTCTATTGAGAAAGGTTCGGGTGCTTCATTAATGAGGTCAAGTGATGCTGCTAAGTCTGCCTTTTCTGTTGTTGAGACATGGTTGTGCAAGCTGGAGTGTCAACAAGTTAAGACTGTGCAGGAAGAGAGCCAACAAGTTTCTGCTAAAGAGGAGATTTTGGAGAGGAAGCATATATTGTTGGGTGATGTAACAGTCAGCACTGGTCTTGCTTTTTCGGCTGGGGTAGATGGCCGGATGGAGGTGGTCCGTGAGCCAATTGAGGATACTGAAATGGGACAGACTAAGTCTGGTATGGCTGGTTCTGTGGTGAACTCGGTTGTACAAGTTGTAGCTAATGATCTTGGCGTTGTGTCCTTGGAGGTTGATATGGCAGCAGCCTCTTGCGAGCAGCTTTTACAGAAGACAGAGGGTGTGGGAGATGTTGTGTTGCCAGTGCATTCGGCTCAGGAGGATTCGACTGACATCTCTGCACATGAGTGTGTCTCCGATGGAGCTTGTCTGGGCGACATCAAGCTACACAGTGTCCTGGAACATGCAAAGCAGGTTGTGAACTGTTTTTCACAGGATTTCGGAAGAGATGAATTGTCCGTTGGCAAGAACTGCAAGGTGGCCGGTACTTCTTCCAAGTCTGAGGGGGTTCTTGCGTCATCTTTGATTCACAAGGTTGTTACGGAGGAGCCTCGACAAAGTGTGCGTATTAAGCAACAGCAATCTGGTGATATTGACCTAATCCAAAAAGCTATTCAGCGGGTGAAAGTGCGAAATCTAGAAATTGATTCAAGCAGTACAAGTAAGTCAGGGCATAATATTTCATTTTTGTCTTTTTCTGATGTGCAAATTGTTGAAAAAGTTTCTAGCATTGGCATTTCTTTAGGACTTGATAATTCTGAGATTAGTAGTTCTATTAACAATCTTAAGAATATTGAACTAAGTAGGTTAAAAAATAAATATGTTGTTGAAGTAGAAGACATTGAAGATGAAAATCTAGATTGCAAAGAAGTGTCTTCCGTTGGTCACACCTGTAGTGATTTAGATGGTACTATAGAGGATGACCACACCTGTAGTGATTTAGATGGTGCTCTAGAGGATGACCAATCCAATTTTACTTTAGTGACCTATAAAAAGAGGTCGAAAAAGAAAAATATCCACAGGAGGCGAGTCAGATTAAAGTTAAAATGAAAGGTCTTTTTTGGAATAGCAGAGGTCTGGGAGACTTGGCTAAACATCGTTATATTAGTGATTCGGTTAAGGAACAACATTTAGATTTTGTGGCCATTTTAGAAACTGGTAAAAAGGACTTTTCTGTGGCTTGTCTTAACCATCTTTGTGGTGGGAAGAATTTCTTATGGCATTTTTCTCCCCCACAAGGTCGGTCGGGGTATCCTTTTAGGGGTGGATACTCGGGTGTTCGATATTGGCTCTATTGATGTTGGTGATTTTTATGTTAAATTTCATCTAAAAAACAAAGAGGATGATTTCCAATGGATCCTTGTGGCTGTTTATGGTACAGCTCAAACTCAGTACAGAGAGAAATTCCTCACTGAACTTGTTCAGGCCTGTAGGAAAGAATCGCTTCCTATCTTAATTGGGGGTGATTTTAATATCATTAGGCATTCAGTTGAAAAAAATAATGATAATTTTGAATATAGATGGCCTTTCTTATTTAATGCCGTGATTAATAACTTGGATTTAAGAGAAATAACTTTATCAGGAAGACAATATACATGGGCTAATTCTTTAGCTAATCCAACCTTTGAAAAACTTGACAGAGTCTTAATGAATATAGATTGAGAGTCTAAATTTCCTTTGGTCACGGTTAATACTCTTGAAAGGTCTTTATCTGATCACACTCCGTTGCTGTTAAATACGCGAGCGGCTTCTTTGAGAGGAAGTCAGCCGTTATTTAAATTTGAATTAGGTTGGTTGTGTAGGGAAGGGTTCAGGGAGTTGGTGGTAGATGTGTGGAAAAAAGATACTTCTGGGCGTTCTGTTTTACAAAATTGGCAGTGTAAGGTCAGATCTCTCAGAAGTTTTCTTCGGGGTTGGGCTAAAAATATCAGTGGAACATACAAAAAAGAGAAAATAGAGCTTAATGTTTTAATTGATGAGCTAGATAAGAAAACTGAGATTGTGAGGTTGTCTGATCACGAGCTTAATATTAAAAGGGTTGCTAATGAGAGATTGGCTCATCTTCTAAGAGAAGAAGAAATTAAGTGGTATCAGAGGTCCAAAGCGAAGTTCCTTTTAGACGGAGATAGAAATACGCGCTATTATCACTTGATTGCTAATGGGAAGCATAGACGTCAAAGAATTTTTCACTAACAAGAGGAAGGCATAATTCGGGTGATGTACAATTAAAAACGATATCACCAATTATTATAGAAATTTGTTTGGACCTCCGAACATAATCATTTATCTCGATTGATACTGATTGTGAATGATTTACCTCAAGTCTCCGAGGAGGAAAATAAGTTTCTTATAGAGGCATTCACTGAAAAAGAGGTGAAAGAAGCGATTTTTCAAATGGATCACAACAAAGCACCGGGGCCGGATGGCTTTCCTGCCGAGTTTTATCAGGTGTTTTGGGATGTCATTAAATTTGACTTGTTAGCTATGTTTCAGGATTTTCATAATTTCTCTCTTTCTCTCTTTAGCTTGAATTTTGGGATCATTACTTTGCTTCAAAAAAAAAACAGATGCTAAACAAATTCAGCAATACAGACCCATTTGTCTTTTAAATGTTAGTTTTAAAATTTTTACTAAAGTTGTCACTAATAGACTTATGAGAGTTGCTCATAAGATTGTTCGACCATCTCAACCTGCGTTTATGAAGGGGAGATTTATTCTTGATGGAGTTGTTATCCTTCACGAAACCATTCATGAACTGCATAAAAAGAAATTGGATGGGATTATTTTCAAGATAGATTTTGAGAAAGCTTATGACAAAGTTAATTGACCTTTTTTAATTCAAACTTTAATCTTGGCTCCTTTTTCCAAACTCAAAAGGGTCTTCGGCAGGGTGATCCTCTGTCCCCTATACTTTTTAACATTGTAGGGGACATGCTTGCCATTTTTATTTCTCGTGCTAAAGAAGCGAGTGTCCGTTGTCGAATAGTGCCTCACTTGATTGATGATGGGTTATCAATTTTACAAAGATATCGATGATATCGTTTCTCTTTTGAATAATGATTTGGAACAGGCCAAGAATCTGAAACTCATTCTTTGTGTCTTTGAACAGTTATCGGGGTTAAAGATTAATTTTCATAAAAGTGAGATCTTTTGTTTTGGCGCCGCCAGATCTGCTGAACCTCAGTTTACATAATTATTTGGTTGTGAAGTGGGCACTTTCCCTTTCAGGTACTTAGGTATCCCTATTCACTTTAAAAAGTTGAGGAATAGTGATTGGAAAGGAGTAGAGGATAGAATTGAGAAAAAGCTTAGTAGTTGGAAAGGAAAAAATATGTCTGTGGGGGGGGGGGCGGTTAGTTCTTATTAACTCTATGATCAGCAGTCTACCTATGTTTATATTTTCTTTTTTTGAAGTGCCTAGACAAGTTCTCAAAAGACTTGACTTTTATCGATCTAGGTTCTTCTGGCAGGGCGATAATCATAACCGTAAGTACAGACTTGCTAAATGGAGTTTAGTTTGTTCACCCAAAGAGCATGGAGGTCTCGGTATTCAGAACCTAGACGCAAAAAATAAAAGCTTACTTGGGAAATGGTTATTTAAGCTGATTAATGAAGAAGGGGTTTGGCAATCCTTGCTAGCTAGGAAGTATTTGGGTGACAAGAGTCTTTTGCAAGTGGTTAATAAACCCGGGACGTCCCAGTTTTGGTCGGGGCTTATGAAAATTAAAGATCATTTTCTTCGATTTGGGTCTTTCCAGGTTCGAAATGGGATGCAAACTAGGTTTTGGGAAGATATTTGGGTAGGAGATGCTCCGTTAAAAAGTCAATATCCTGCCCTTTATAATGTGGTAAGAAGAAAGGATGATACGGTGACAACTATTATGAGATCGACCCCTTTAAATATTTCCTTTCGAAGACCTATTGTTGGATCCAAGTTAACGGCTTGGAATGAGTTAATGTTGAGAATTGTGCATTTACAGTTAAGCTCTCAAAAGGACATCTTTAAGTGGAGTTTAAATAGATCTGGTTTGTTTACGGTAAAGTCTTTCTATGGGGTACTTATTAACAATGTTCAAGTCCATATTAGGAATTTATTTTGGCGAATTAAAATTCCCTTAAAAGTGCAAATTTTTCTTTGGTATCTTGAAAAAGGAGTTGTTTTAACTAAAGATAATCTGCTTAAACGCAATTGGAGGGGAAATATTCAGTGTTGTTTCTGTAATAAGGATGAAACAATTCAAAGATCTTTTATTGATTGCCCGATTGCACGTCTTGCATGGTGGGTGGTTCGATGCGCTTTTAATTTATCTCCCCCGGTGAGCATATCAAACATGTTCGGGAATTGGTTAGCCGGTATTCCAATATCTTTAAAGTCACAACTCTTTGTGGGAGCTAGTGCTTTATGTTGGTCTATTTGGTGTTATCGGAACGATGTTGTTTTTAATAAAAAGATGATCATTAATCCTTTGCAGGTTATCTTCTTGTGTGGATGCTGGTTGCGTGCTTGGGCAAATTTACAAAAATCGGCCCAAAAAGAGTTTATGAGGGATGGAAGCCTCAGATTGGAGTTTGTAGCAAAGCAACTCCTCAACTCTCACGGGTGGCAGTTTAGTCATCGGATTGGTAGTTGATAATTTCGATGGGTCTATCTTTGGTTGTATGGCTTCTAGCCATTGTTAGCAACTTTGGTTATGTTGGTACTGTTGTCATTTTGACTATTTGGTGTTGTAAGGCTTCTAGCCATTTTTAGCAACTTGGTTATGTTGGTACTTTTCTTCGTTTAATAAATGGGCTGTGTGCATCTTCGATGCAGAGGCCGGAAGGGAATTTTTCTCTTCCATTATCTAAAAAATGATCAATAAACCTAGAATCTCTAACGGGCCTTCTAGCATTTGCACATAATCACTCACGTACGACCCAATAGTTCTCAGCCTAATACGTGAGCTTTTACACCAGATTACACAACCAATTTTGAACACTCCAAAATTGTTACATGCCGTAGCCTCCGGACCGCACCTCCATAGCTCCAACACACATCATTCATTTTTGATCTCTACGCACCCTAACTCGAGCTCGATCGTCTCCTCCAGCATCCTCGACCCTCTAGACCATGACTTCGCATCAAGCCATCTCCCGGTCACCGCCGTAGACCACGATCGTCTCCGAGTTACCATGCACAAGCAAAGACCAAAACAACATATTTTCCCGACATAAGTTTTTCCTAACTTGATCGACATAAGTCCACACACACGTCACACATTAACACGAGGTTGTCCACCTCCAGATCTCACCGACGACTCACTTTAACCAAGTCTATTGGGTTAGTCCAACTTCCTGGACACAACCCTCAACTCACCAGCCATTGGCGAATCGCCAATGCACTTCCAGAATTTATACACATTTTTGGGGACAAAGCTACTTATATAGATATCATTTTATGTGAATTTTGTCAAGGTGAATATGGTTTACAAGTTTTAGGTGGGTTTGTCTGTGGGGTAATGGGATTTATCTGACTATCATGGCATTCTAAAATATTATTTCAATATTTAAAGTAATTGGCACAAATACATTAATGAAAGTAATGATATAAAGATAGGAAATGTAGGTTCAAAATGATCAAAGAATGTGACTTGCCTTCTTGCACTAAGTCCTGCGGATATTGGTCTTGTCCAGCGTCTTCTGGAGTCTGGCGGTCGAAGTCGCGACCTAACGCGAAACAAAACAACAAAACAAATCAAATAAAAATCCGGCTCGACAAGGAATGAGCTGGGGACAACACGCAAGAAAAATAAAAACAGAAAAGAAACACAGATAAAGGTGGCGGTGAGGGATGGTGGAGATTTATTGGTGCTTGATTGGACTGAACGAAATTGAGATTCGGATCCAAATACAACAAAATATTGTAAATGGATAGATTATCATAGAGAAAGGTAGTGTGTGATGGTATGTATTTATTTAGGAGCTTCATATGGCTGAACGGAGCTAAGATTTGGATTCACGGGCTCGAAACGGACGAAAAGAGTATAACATGTTGAATTAGGGTTTTGGGCGGAAAAGGGTCGGGCGATGAATAGTTCTATTTTACTATTTATGCTTGAAAATGGGTCAGTGGACAATTATAGAGTTCACTGTTTTGGGTTTGAAGTGAATAGTAGCTAGGGTTTACTGTTTTCGGACGAAATGAACATAAATCGCCTATTTTCAGGTTATGAACAGTGCAAGTGCTATGTCACTAAGCAATAAGCAATAGCGGATTTACTGTGCTGATAAACAGTAAAAGGGCTGATTTGAAGGAATAGACAGTGAAAGGGGTTTTCCGGGTTCGAGGCGGTCAAATTTGACCTATAATGTCAAATTTGGATTTTGGGCGAAAATAGTGTCGGACAATGAATAGCACTATTTTACTATTCAATCACACACTGGAGGTGATCAGTAATTGAAATCACTGTTTTTAGCTGAGAAGAATAGTGGCGGACTATTTTTCGGGTGATGAACAATAATTAGGGTTTACTGTGCAATTTCTGAATTTTTGAACAGTATTTGGTTTTCGGATGAACAGTAATTAAATTACTGTGCAATGAACAAGAAAGGCCAAAGTCGTGGAATGCGAATGGGCTAAGCCCACCATCAGGTCGCCTTCGCCCAATTGGCGTGCCTTTAAGGCCCAGCCGCCCAATGCTCAGGGCTTGAGCTGCGCGGTCGAGAGGCCAGCGCGCTCGCCCGAGCTGGTGGCGACGCCGGTTGCGGCGGCGGCGGTGGCGGCGAGAGTGGGTGGTGCGGGGAGGTTCACGGAGTCGAGGTGAACCCATTTTGGGGATTTGGGAGGATAGAGGAGGTGCAGAGATGGGGTGGCGGCGGAGGCGGCGCACGGCCGGAGCAGGGGACGAAGCCGGTGGCGCTACGGTGGCGCACGGGCCAAAAGGAGGGATGCTTGAGCATCAGTAGAGGTAGGGGAGTTCGGGGGTGGTGGCGGTGAAGCTCGGGGAGGTCCGAGGCGGTGTGGCGTCGTGAGCCGTGAGTGGAGGCGGTGGTGGAGCTCGGTGCCGGCGAGCTCCGGCGGGTTTGGGAGGTGCGGAAGGTGGGGAAAAGGAGCGGGAAAGGAGGCGGAGCTAAAGCCCGAAGAGGAACGGGAGGGGATCAACGGGGTGGGCGAATTTCACCTCGGGTCTTCCGAGGAAGATGAACAGGGCGACGGCGGTTCCTCGGAATTCGCCGGTGTCGGTGATGAAAGGGCAAGGGGAGATGCGGAGGGGGAAAAGGCGAGGAAGGCTGCTCCAAGGGGCCTCTTGTAGGGCGAGGAGAGGCGGTGGGAGCAGGGCGCGGTATGGGCGGTGGTGGCGGCGATGTGGTTGGACGGGAGGAGTTCGCGCCGGGCAGGAGCAAGGTGGCGGCGGCGAAGGCGGTAGAAGGCGCTGGAGGTGGTGTGCTGGCGTGGCGGTCGTCGATTGCGGCGTCGCAAGAATCGCAGCAGTGGCGGCGCGTGAGGAGGAAGGAAGGAGGAGAGGGAGGAAGAAGGAGGAGGCGCCCGGGAGAGAAGGCGCTTCAGGCTGGCGAAGGCGGATTTCCCAATGGGGAAAGCAGAAAGGGGAGGAGGATTTCCGAAAAGGGAAAGAAAATCAAATTCAAACCAAAAAACTTCAAAATTTTTGAAATCTGAATTTTCGGGTTATTTCAAGCTATCTATTGGATGAAGTTTTGCTTTGCATCCACGTTGGGCTCTTGTGCGTTCAGGACAACCCGAGCAGCAGGCCACTCATGTCCTCTGTTGTGTCCATCTTGGAGAATGGAAGCACATCATCTCTTCCAACACCAAATCAGCCTGCATATTTCGCACAAAGAAATGGTGAAATAGACGAAATGGGAGACGATATTCAGAACTCCAGAAGCACCATGACTGTGACAGTTCTTCAGGGACGGTAGAGCAAGTGGTTTAGGATAAATAGCTCTGCAGTTTATACAGTGATTCTACATCACCTGTACACTATACAGTGATTACTCATTATACCGTAGCTTATGAAGATACGTAGGATCGTTAATAACGATTAGAGAGAGAGAGTAAATGATTGTATAAAATTTTTCACACCTAATTTTGAAGAAGAAATCAATTTTGAAGAAGAAATCAGGTAGATCGATCAGCGAGAAATCACGACCAGTCGTCCAACAATCCCACGCGACAGCACCTTTTTCCTAGAGGGACAGAGCAGCTCGTCGCAGGTCGCGTACAGCGCCTGAATCGTGTACTGCCGAGAGCCCTTAGCCAAACTCCTGCAGCCACCACTAGCTCATCACGTCGCCAACTGCCCAAAGCCGTTTCTCTGTCCTGGATGCGCCGACGGGTGGAGAAGTGAATGGCTTGACATGACAAAAGCCCGAAGTTTCTCTCAATAGCAAAAGCCCTCACGACCTAAATTTCATTAACTCAACAAAAAGTTTCTGTAGTACAACATTAAAGCAAGCACATCTTACAAAACAGTTCTCACGTACAGAGAAACTCCAAACAAATCCATAGTCCTAATCAATGCAGCTACACCTTTTTCTGATCACCTCAACTAAAGCCACGTGCTAGCTAATCACAGCTACAACATATGCCCATCAGATGATAACAAGCCGCCACAAGATCTATCATGCCGAGAGCCCCCCAAAATGCTCACGTCCGCAGCCGCCGAAAAGGACGTCGTGCCCTTCTAGCCATAAGCCACTGTTTATACCTTACAGCTCATATAAGTGATCAATAAATCTAGAATTTTTAACGGGTTTTCTAGTGTTTGTACATAATCACTCGCGTACGGTCTAATAGTTCTCAGCCTAATATGTAGGATTTTACACCAGATTACACAACCAATTTTGGACACCAAAAAATTGTTACATGTCGTTGCCTCCGGACCGCACCTCTGTAGCTTCAACACGCATCATTCATCTTTGATCTCCACGCACCCTAACTGGAGCTCGATCGTCTCCTCCAGCATCCTCGACCCCCTAGGTCATGACTTCGCATCATGCCATCTCCCGGTCACCACTGTAGACCATGATCGCCTCCGAATTACCCTGCACATGCAAAGACCAAAACAACATATTTTCCCGGCACAAGTTTTTCCCAACTTGATCGACATAAGTCTACACACACGCCACACATCTCAAATAACATCAGTACCTAACATTATCAATTATTCATCAACTAAAATATACTAGACCTAACCACATGATCTAACACCAATCTAAAACATCAGATATCTCCACTGCCACTATTATTCAGTTTGTAGAGACCAGTCTAGAAAATGGAGAAATGGTTCTGTCAATATAAAGGCAACAAACATACGTAGTTGGTGATGAACTCGTGATGTACGTGGCGAAAGCAAACAAGGCTAGTCATATTTTTTTCCAGAGAACAAGGCTAGTCTCCTTGTGGTATCGTAGAAGGCCCCGGCCCGGGAGCTTCTTCTAGTTTTGGTTTGGATTCTGTCTAGTGATTTGGACCGACTCGCCTAAAATGCTCGGAGGCAACCGCGCAGCGAAGCGGCGTAGTCAAGGACGAAAGCGTGAACTTTGTGGGCCGCTTGGCCCACGTCACAGACGGGTGGACAACCCAACCCAAACCAGGCCGCTTTGCAGCGTCACGCCCGGCGGCGTGCCGTCAACGTGCACGACGTACGGTAGCTTGCATGATGCCATCGTAATAGTCTCCACGCGCCATTTGTCAATGCATGCGACGGAAAAATACAAGTTAAGACTAGTGGCCCTTGAACCTTGCTGGCAATGACTGACTAGCTAGTCTACGACAAATCCCGAACATCTGTGTCATAGCTTGCGGGCCAATGCTGTACGCAGCTTAGTAAGTTGCTATCTCTCTTTTTAATATATTATTATACAACCAGTTGGAGTCGTCGCTTTTATCTCGTCTCAGCCTCTTTGGGGCGTCAACAGTCCTGTAGTACGCCTTAAAAAAATAGTCCTGTAGCAGTACACATTCATTTGGGAAACGTACACCGCGAAGAGCAAGCCAGAGAGGTGTTGGTCTGCCCCCATGAGTCCCATCTACAATATCGCAGCCCTCCTCCTCCTCTTGCCGGCCTTGTGCGTCTGCGATGACCGGCTTGTCCCCGGCAAGTCGCTCTCACCCGGCACCACGGTCGTATCCGACGGCGGCGACTACGCCCTTGGCTTCTTTCCCCCCTCCAACTCCACTCCGGCCAAATTGTACCTCGGCATATGGTACAACAAAATCCCCCGGCGCACCGTGGTTTGGGTCGCCAACCGTGCAACGCCGATCATCTCCTCCTCTGCGCCTTCGCTTGCCCTGACCAACACGTCTAATCTTGTCTTGTCATATGCCAACGGCCGCGTTCTTTGGACGACCAACGTCACCACTGCCCCCAGCTCCTCGTCGTCACCGTCGAGCACTGCCGGTTCGAAGGCCGTGCTTATGAACACGGGCAATCTCATCCTCTGGGCATCGAATGGCACCATGTTGTGGCAGAGCTTCAGCAACCCGACGGACACGTATCTCCCCGGCATGAAATTAGGGATCAACTACAAGACACGAACCGGCCAGCGCTTGGTTTCTTGGAAGGGTCCGAGGACCCCTCCCCGGGCAGCTTTTCCCTCGGCTGGGACACAGGCACGTTCCTCCAGATGTTCGTCTGGAACGGGTCACGCCCACAGTTCCGCGGCGTGTGGACGGGCTACAATTGGGTCGGTGCGCCTTCGCTTGCCCTGACCAACACTCATCTTGTCATATGACGACCTCACCACTGCCCCAGCTCCTCGTCACCGTCGAGCACTGCCGGCTTATGAACGGTACCATCAGATGAAGGCTAGGGCATGGCAGCTTTTCCTTATCCAGACGTTACTGGAACGGGTCACGCCCACAGTTGAACAAACCGACGAATGAGATCTCCATGGTCATGGTGGCGTTATACTCTTACGATTGAACAAACCGACGATGAGATCTCCATGGTCTTCGGCGTCTCCGATGGCGCCGCACCCACACGGTATGTGTTGAGCTACTCTGGCAGGCTGGAAATCTCTAGTTGGAACGGGGAGTCATTGGAATGGACAACACTTGGAATCTCGTCCGACTACGTGTGCCGCGGGTACGCCTACTGCGGTCCAAATGGCTACTGTGATTACGCGGAGTCTATCCCGACATGCAAGTGCCTCGACGGGTTTGGGCCTGTGAACAAGGGAGAGTGGAGCAGCGGCAGGTTCTCGCAGGGATGCCGGCGGAAGGAGGCGCTACGATGCAGTGACGGTTTCTTGGCGTTGCCGGATATGGTGGTGCCCGACAAGTTTGTGCGCGTTGGGAACAAGACCCTCGAGGAGTGCGCGGCGGAGTGCCGTGGCAATTGCTCTTGTGTGGCGTACGCTTATGCGAGGTTCAACAGCAGCATGTCGAAGGGCGATGTGACGAGGTGCTTGGTGTGGGCCGGGGAGCTCGTCGACACGATGAAGTTTCCTACGGTTACTGGTGCTACTGCTGGTGGTGATGCTAGTGATACGTTGTATCTCCGGATTGCAGGCTTGCCAGCTGGTACCATTTCCATGTCATCTTATAATCATTGCTTTTGCTAGCCTCCGGTCGTCTGAATTTTTTAAAACCCAGTCACCTACAACTGTACAATACTAAGTCTAAAATTGCATTATCAAACGACATGCAATTTTAGCACAACGTACTGTAACTTTTAGTTAGATTTGTTTTTGTATTTGTAAGGCTCACCTAGATTTACTTTTGCACAATTTAGATTTTTTTTTTTGTTTTGTTTTTGTATTTGTAGGGTTCACCTAGATTTACTTTTATCTAGTTTAGAATTTGTTTTGTTTTGTTTTTGTATTTGTAGGGTTCACATAGATTTACTTTTATCTAGTTTAGAATTTGTTTTGTTTTGTTTTTGTCTAGTTTCGGTCCAAATCACTAGTTTAAAATTTCAGACGACTGCAACTTAATCGGCCCCTATAAATCATCAGCACGCACACCTAATATGCTGGCACCATCACATCACCGATTAGTTTCCATCACTTAAAAGAACTTCTTATTGTCAACGGAAAATTGAGTTGGCAGACCGTTAGAGTTCATCCGGCTGGTCTGTGCAAGTGGGCATCAAGGCATGCGGTTTTAGCAAAACCTTATCATCTACTACTCAACTATTTGCGGTCAATATAGGGTAGCTAGAATCGGTATTGAACTGAGATATTTATGTGTTTTTTCTATCACTGATCTTGCATCCAAGGTGCCAACTAATCTCAAATAATTAATTACCAACCATATTTTTAAGTGATGCTAGTACTCTGTAAGTATGTATCACTAATTTCTCAAGGCTGATCCTGGAGTTGCATGATACAGTGATATATAACATAGTACATCGATCGGCATGGGGCTATATGAATAAAAAATTATGGAATGCGTTTGTGCAGGTGAAAGGACAAATACAAATGCAATAAAAATTGTGCTGCCAATTTTAGCAAGTATTGTGGTTCTCACTTGCATTTTCGTTATATGGTTCTGCAAGTTCAAAGGTATGTTTTTCTTTCTCTCTATTTTTTAATTATAGTTACAGAACAAATGATCATAAACTTTTGAGCAGGAAGGAAAAGAAAAGTGGGAAATCACAATAAGTCAGTCCGTGGAGGTTTGAGCACTTCAGATGAAGCTGCAGACGAAAACGCTACCCGTGATCAGGAATTCCCAGTTGTAAAATTCGAAAATATTGTCATTGCTACAAATAATTTCTCCAAAACATCTATGATTGGACAAGGAGGTTTCGGCAAAGTTTACAAGGTAACTTTCAATGGTAGCTCTATCTTTTTTACCTTTTCTACTTTAATTATTGAATCAAGTTATATGTGCAATTAATTATGATCTTACTTCTTTGGCAATTACAAAGGGAACATTAGAAGGTGGTCAAGAAGTTGCTATCAAAAGACTCAGTAGGGGCTCGGAGCAAGGAATAGATGAATTCAGAAATGAAGTTGTTCTAATTGCCAAATTACAGCACAGAAACTTGGTTCGACTTCTTGGTTGCTGTGTAGAGGGAGATGAAAAGTTGCTGATTTATGAGTATCTGTCTAACAAAAGCTTAGATGCTATCATTTTCAGTATGTTCTAGTGAAATTTACCAGAAGTTCAAGAAACAACTCAATAATTGTGCATTTACATTTTTCATATATATGACATAGTTGTTCTTTGTAGACTCTACAAGAAATGCAACTCTAGATTGGCCAACAAGGCTCAAGATAATAAAAGGGGTTGCCAGGGGGCTTCTTTACCTCCATCATGATTCAAGATTGACAATAATTCATCGAGATCTCAAAGCTAGTAATATTTTGCTAGATGCAGAGATGAGACCCAAGATAGCAGACTTTGGTATGGCAAGGATCTTTCGCGACAACCAGCAAAATGCAAATACCAGAAGAGTTGTTGGGACATAGTGAGTAATATCTGGCACCCTATTCTCAACTTAACATATGACTGAATTCAATTCATCTTCATAATTTTTTCAAGTCAAATGATCTAACCAGTGGCTACATGGCTCCTGAGTATGCAATGGAGGGCATTTTCTCTGTCAAGTCCGACGTCTATAGCTTTGGTGTGTTACTTTTGGAGGTTGTAAGTGGGGTAAAGATAAGCTGTATTGATCGCATCATGAATTATCCAAACTTAATAGTCTTTGTGAGTATCTTTTCTTTTCTTCTCGAAATTTGTAAGCCTGTGTGTAAAAGTTCTAAAGTTATACAATCTAAGTTATTGGTACATCTGATTTTTATGGTTCGAAAAAAAATCTGATTCTCAGGCATGGAACCTTTGGAAGCAAGGGAACGCAAAGGAATTGGTAGACACATCTATTATGGAGAGCTGTTTACTAGATGAAGCTTTACTTTGCATCCACATGGGGCTCCTGTGTGTTCAAGAAAATCCTGACGATAGGCCATTCATGTCCTCTGTTGTGTTCAACTTGGAGAATGGATACACAGCACTACCAACCCCAAATCACCCTGCGTATTTTGCACAAAGGAACAATGATATAGAGCAAATAAGAGGAGACAATTCTAATAACACAGTGACTCTTACAGTCATAGAGGGAAGATAGAGTGGCCCCTCATGTTTAGTTGTATAATTTTTGTCTAATGATATGCTGTAAAGTGACAATTGCATTATCAGTAGCCTGGAAGTTACACTATGAGCTATGTTTCCTACTAGAGTATACTGCGCACGCTATGTTGTAGAGAGCAAAAAACAACCTGGAGGGAAATAAAACGAACAGCTATACCAAGGTCAAAACATCCCACTGAGATAAAACATAGAGCAGATAATTTGTAAAACAGAACATAATAATGATATGATCAAACAAAAAACTCTAGTGTTACTTTCATGACAGCTTCAAAATGTTTCAGGTTTTCAAGATGCCAGCCATCGCATGGGGTTCTTGTCAAGCATATAATTACTCCGAAACTAAATCAGTAGCCTTTTCAAGTGCATAGCACAAACAATGAACAAATACATGTAGAAAGAATAGAGCTAAACGATGAAAACCTCTTCCATGTCTCAGGAGAAACGGAGGATATTTTTTTTTAGAAAAAAGGAACAGTTTTTATTCCAATCTCTGCACAGCAGGGTGCATATGACTGATCAGCATCAGAAGATGTGACCAAGAGTAAGATATGATTGTTGCTTGTCGCTAAATGGGACACGGTCCACCGCCTCGGTCTCCTCACCAGCTCCTACTGCATCGACGTGCCCCATGCTTGCGGTGCTGCGAGCGTCTCTCACTGATTTCAACCTCGTCTCCTTACCACCCATAGGCCATCGTTACCGGCTACCACAAGACGAGTCCACAACGCTATAAGGCCAACTGCCGTTCCTAGGTCACCGGTGTGTGTGCGCGCCGTGACAAATAACGGAAGGAGGTGGACGCGCCTCATGACATCGTGCAGCTGGAGGACGTAGCAGGGGTAGGGACGGTTTAGGCATTTCGTCGAACAGGAGGAAGGCGCTGCGTGAGCGACGGAACGACATTGCCTATAAATCAGATCCAGCCAACGGGAGACAGCAATAACAAGGGCGAGGCAGGAAGGGGGAGGAGTTAGCAACGGTGAGAGCAAGAGTGACCTTTTGAACACTATGTTTACTCTTTTATTTTTTGAACACGACAACATCGAACTGAGTTTTTAAATAGTCGGCAAATGGCAAGTAAATTGCCAGACACATTACTTCTTTATTTTGGTAAGCATTTTAGTCGCTACTTATTTATTAGGGTAACGAATTAATGCTAACAATTGCCAGTCATTTTCGCTCGGTTCTGACCACGTGCGTAAGAAGGACATGAACCGCGCTTATGTTTTGTGCATACCATACCAGTCACTGCAAGCCACCCAAGCAGCAACCACGTACGCAGCTACCTGTTCTGTTAGTTTCTAACATAAACTAATGTGGACTGTAGCAGTTTTTTTTATTTACATTTGGGATTTTTCCTCATCCAACCCATGTTAAAGAAAAAGAAACACGCCACCTCACGAGATGCATACAAGAGCCAACGCTCGATCCGTAGCGGGTTGTGAGCCCGAAACACCTTTGTGCCAACTGAGCCGCCAACTGAACCCTAACTTAGTCCTCAAGATTCCCAAGCAAAATACAGGCACACCGAAACCCAACTCAGAATGTGGGTGGGTGGTGCGCACCACCGGCACTGAGCCGAAGCTCAGTTCTCGATTGTGTAGCTTCGGCTCAGTTCTCGATTGTGTAGCAGTTAATTGGTGACAAATGCATGCGACATTGAAAGTACATAGGCTACTTGTCCTTTAGATCAACTTCCTGGCAGGCTGCCATCATATGACTAAGTCAGCCGACCTACCACTCTGCGTGGATTGCTAGCTCGGATGTCAACACACACTGGATTTTGAAACTAGCAAGTCTCCACGGTTAATCCTGAACATATGCATCATTGCTTGCAGACTAATACTGCACGTAAGAAATAAAGAAAAGCTTGGTAAGACTGTTCGTCGCTTTTATCCCTCTCTCTCTCTCAACCTCGATCTCGTAGCCTCCAACATAACGGAGAGGAAGACGGAGATGGATTGGTTAGCCTCCAACATCTCGTTGCTATATCTTTTTAATCTCTGTTTCCCGCTCATCTTTGGCAGCGCAGAAACTACCCCAAGACTACCCCCAGAGGCCACAGTGCTAATGCGCTGTACGCCTTGCTGCTATTCCCCATGCGCCAATTTGTATCTTTGGACACGCAGCAGGAGGTGGACGCTCCTCTTGACATGGTGCATCCGGAGAACGAAGCGGGAGTGGAACGTTCCAGACATTCTGTCGAACATGTGGAGGCGTCGGAATCCCACAAAACCGACGGGAGACGGCGAGCTCAGCTTGACTGCCGGATCATGTAAGGCCCGTTACAAACGTGTCTCGGCCTGATGGCCCAACCCAGCAGCTATACTCCGTTGGATTGCTTTTGATTTGCGAATCCAACAAAAAAAAAGGGTTTGCAAGCCCAGCCCAAGTATAGTTCTACTGCCTTCTCAGTGGGATTACGATTTACGACAACGATGTGCCCAGAGGAGGAATTTTTTGCCGATACGGTCATTTTATGAAGCGTATTTACACATATGGCAGCTTTCGAATCGTATTTGCAAAAATGGCGACCTCGGGCGCACGGTGACCCCGCGCCCGCGATGGTAGCGTGACACGTCGCCGTGAGCGCAGCTCACCCGCGCCGCAAGACTGTTCACTCCTTCGCACCGCCACCACCGCCTCCGCCACGTCGGCGCGCCCGCCCGCCACTCACCGCCTCCCCGGCGCTGCTCCTCCGCGCCACGCGCCCCTCTCGCCCCACCCCGCAGCCTCGCTACCCGGCGCAGGTCACCTGCGCGCCTCCTCCGCCGCCACGTGCCCCGCCCACCCGCCGCCGCCCGCAGCGCCATCGCGCCCGCCACGCGCCGCCCAGGCGCCCCGCCGCCCGGCGCGGCAGCCGCGCTCGCTCCGCCTCTGCCAGCGCCACGCGGCAGCCGCGCGCCGTCCCGCTCTGTGCCGCCGCTTCGCCGTGCCGCGTGCCGCGTGCGTGCCGCGGTCCCGCCTCCTGTGCGCCGCTCCTCGTGCGCGTGTCGCGTGTGCGATGGCCCCGCCCCGGCGCAGGTGAGCTGCGCCGCTCCTTAATTAGGGTTAGATTTAATTGTTAATTGAGAGATTAAGTAAGGTTAATTAGGGTTAGCTTTAGGAAAATTTGTGGTAATTTTAAAATATAAAAATGAGTTGAAAAAATTATATTTTTTTTTGTGTAGTGTCTTGAAATTTGATTTGTTTGTATAAATTTTGTATAATTTTATTTGTTTAGATTTTTATTGTTAATCGATATGATTGTGTTATTCTAATATGTGTTGATAGCAAAGATTTGAATCAGTGCCCTTCATTTCTGATGAGGCCATAACAGTGTTGATTGTTTACACATTTGAACTATTTGCTGAAGGCCCTCCTCCTTCCATTTGCAACAGGTGTTGATTGTTTACACATTTGAACCAGGCCCTGGCCATGTGTTGATTATGAAAAGATGCAAAGGAGGCCCTCACTTCCTGTATTTTCCACCGAAAGCATTGATCTCACCTCTTGTCTCTTGTCTCAAATTGTGAGCCAAATTTATGGCTTAATTTATGCATGGGTAACGATTCTCTTTAAGAGCAGTGGAGGAGAGAGCTAGCGGGACTGCATTCGTAGTGGTTCATTCGTTCTTTTAGTAGTTCACTTCATATCGCACTGAGCTCGTGGCAGAGAAGGTAGAAGCCAACCAGAGAGAAGTTGAAATCGTCTGAGCACCTAGA
Source organism: Ampelocalamus luodianensis (assembly GCA_036346255.1). Classification (NCBI taxonomy): domain Eukaryota; kingdom Viridiplantae; phylum Streptophyta; class Magnoliopsida; order Poales; family Poaceae; genus Ampelocalamus; species Ampelocalamus luodianensis. The sequence goes on along the minus strand of CM070633.1, from coordinate 61,749,048 downwards.
AAAAGTAAGTGTCATTCGCATTCGGCTATAGTTTTAGGTAGGTTTAGCAATGTAATTAGAATGTGATTAGATGAATTGTAGTTTGTTATTGTAGAAACTAAGTAGTTATAGTTATGTAGTCGGTATATTTTGATGGAAGATTTAGTGTGATTAGTACGTAATTAGAATACTTAGTAGTTAGCAACGCGATTAGTTGACTTAGTAGACTTATTGTTGTTAGTGTTGTAAATTTTAACTCGGTGATTTACATAGTGTGAGGAGCCTGACTGTAAAATATTAAAATATTTAGAGGTCGTTAAACAAAATTGAAATAGAGTGTTAGCAGACTTAGAATTGAAAACGAAACTGAGGAGACAGAGTGTTAGCAGACTTAGCAAAGCCTTTTCTTTTCAATTAGTCTACTTAGCAGACTTCTTGTTGTTAGGGTTAGTGTTAGCGGACTTATTGTTGTTAGGGTTAGTGTTAGTATGAGGAACCTGACCGTAAAATTTTAAATTTTTAACTTGGTGTTAGCAGAACATGCACTATGGCGACATCCCGCACGCATTGTTAGCGACTTATTGTTGTTAGGGTTAGTGTTAGCAGACTTATTGTTGTTAGGTTTAGTGTTAGTATGAGGAACCTGACCGTAAAATTTTTAATTTTTAACTTGGTGTTAGCAGAACATGCACTATGGCTTAGAATTGTGTTGGTTTCCTTTTTTATTGTACTTTAGCTGAACATGCACTATAGCTTACAACATGCACTATGGCTTAGAACATGCACTCGGTGTTAGCAGAACATGCACTATGGCTTAGAACATGCACTCGGTGTTAGCAGAACATGCACTATGGCTAAGAACATGCACAAGGTTTGAAACTTGTTACTACCACAGAAAATTTTGGAATTGAAATTAATTTACAATCATTTATGTTCATTAGCTATATTCTGACTAATGTTCTCTATGCATGTGTTGCTAGGCATGTCTGTACCGGAGCTACTGGAACCATTCTACGATGAGGACCACCGTGCAAGTGTGGCTCACCGCCGGGCGCGATGGCCCTCCGCTCGGCGCCAGGCGGGAGGGATCGGTGGCGCGGACGATCGTTACGCCCCGATCCTCGAGCAGCGGGCTTGTTGCCCTTTGCGAGGATGGTCTCGTCGGACGCGGTTCACCCCGACGGTAACTGCTGTCCGCACTTGTCGGCGTGTGGAGGCGGAGACGCACACCTTCCACCGGTGGGGTGAGATGACGGTCACCCTACGGGACGTGTCGTTCGACCGGTCTCCGATCCGAGGTGTGCCGCTTGTTCGGGCCTGCGATGCGGATGGAAGGCGTGGTGGAGCAACGCTTTGGCCAATCTATCCCGAGGGTGCACGTGGCGCCCCGGACTTGGCCGAGGCATTTCAGAAATGCCGGAGGGCACCGACGAGGTCGTTAGGGACGCACCTCGTTGCTTACATTCTACTGACTCTTTGGTTGGGTCATGTTTCCAACATCAAGGGGATGTTTTGAACCCGACTTCATCCCCATCGCCGAAGTCTTTGGTTGACGCGGGGACTGGGCCGATGCCTCAGTATAGCTCGGGATCAGCCGTCCTTTGCGCCACATACCGGGGGTTGTGTGACGCTTCGCGACACGGTAGCACTGCTACCAACCTAGCCGTCTGCTACGTGCTCTGCGGTGTGGAGTTGGGAGCACTTCCTGATGGGCGCCGACCATAGAGAAAGCGGTGCACCCGTACCCTTTAGTCGGACCCCCCCCACATGACGCCGTAGACGCGCCCACCATGGGCTTACGGTGGATCGGTGCCGTCTGTCGCCGGGCCGCGCAAGACCGGCGAGGTGCTACCGTTGTACCACAACGAGTTTGAGTCGTTGCACGAGCGATATCATCCGTGTGTATGGTATCTGGTTTCTCGCCGACGTAGCGCCGCATGGGCCGTCCATCCAATGCATCCGGACGTCTTCTTGTGTAGAACGACTGTCACCGTGTTCTCACATATGGTGGAGCCTTACGCGGCGCCGCGTAATGCGACGATGGGCTGTTCATACCCACCGTGCCCCGGACGGCGAGCTCTCGGAGCGAAAGATACACCGTGAGTCAAACTTTATCCGAGTAATATTCGCGATCCTTAAATCTTCTTTTCTAACATTAATCTTTCCGAAATGCAGCAAGCGAGGTGGGGTGGCGATTCGGATCGCAAATGCATCGGGAGAAGTGGACTATGACATGGATAAACACGGCGCACGTGGATATCGGCATGAGCAAAGCGTCCGTATGACCATGAGTCGTATGGTGCGATATGGAGTGGTACGTGCCTACGAACGCGCGCAAGATCGACTATTCCTCCGAGCGCCAGAGGAGGTGACACACCGACGCACCACGAGGAGAGCCTCCGCGCGACGCACGACCGCCACATCGCTTCCCGACTTGACGACGCCAGACGGCACTTACGACCTCGGTTCGCGATTTCGTGGCGACATTCGTACCTTTTGTTAATGAACTCATTACGTATGTCATCGCAGCTTGAGCGGGCGCAGACGCCCAGAGCGTATCGGACGACGCCTCAAGAAATTTCGTATAGAACCCCGGTATAAAAAGTTTTGAAGCACATCTCGGCGGAGATGAAGAAAATAGTAAAGAACTTGAGCTGCGGTCGCTCGAGGGACGACACCGCGCATCGGGCTCGGAAGGGGGACCGTGCTCACCCGCTAGGTCTTCAAAGACGACCTAGCGAGTCGGCAGCGTCGTAGCGCTTCCGTCGGTCATCCGCGGACAGTCGCCGCGGTAAGTCGCTATGTGCAAATTTACGTCGCTTTTTTGGTTTATGCCATACATGCCGCTAACATCATGCCGTTCTCGCGGTAGGTTCGTCGGATGAATCACTGCCGTCCGACCGGTATACGGACCGGTGATCTGCCTCAGTTATCTGCAGTGCATATCCGGGAGGTACGAGGTTGTTACTTTACGTCCAGAGTGCTTACTTGTACTAACATCGTTCCGTCTTGCAGCCTTGATGTGCGTGGGGCGGCACCACGCCGATCGATGACGAGGATACGGGCCTCCCAGCTCGTGTGAGGGAGCAGTACACGACGCTAGGGAACGATCAATGGCAGCCAGGGTTTCTAGCGTACTCAGGGCAGAGCTCCTCTGGGTTCGGTGCCCCACAGTATGTTCCAGGGCAGAGCTCCTCTGGGTTCGGTGCCCCACAGTATGTTGCGGCGAGCTCCTCAGGTTGGTGCCGCGCGACGCGTTCGAGCCGAGCTCCTCCGGGTACGCGGGAGCCCCCTACGTCGAAGGCTTGACTTCATCCGCGCAACCAGAGTTGCAGGCATCGCAACCCCAAAGTGGTTTAATAGCCTCCGTTGTCGATGAATTCCTCGGAGTTGTCCCCCAGGTCGGCATGGCTGATCACGATGACATGTACGGCTACCAGGCACTGCTCCAGAGTCAGCTTACTGGTCCACCTCCGCCTCAACGGTCTCCCTACCCCCTCCGCACCGACACGCGCTCTCCGGACCGGTGGACGTACTCCACAGGTCATGCTCGGCGCAAAACAAGGCCGCCGCGACGCCAACGCGCCGCCGCAGCAGAGAGAGTAGTGACTCAGAAGAGTGAGCCGTGTAGTATCGCGTGTTATGCGATTTTATTTTACTATATTTGTACACGTATTTTGGTTGTTATGTGTGTACTTGGGATGTTACAGAGCTGTCACGTCTTGCTTTGGAGAGTCTTGTCTTTTCGGTCTGAAAAGCTGAGGACGCAGAGTGTTGTCACGTCTTACTTTGCAGGCAGCTGTCATGTCCTACTTTGCAGAGTCTTGTCTTTTCGATCTGAAAAGCTGATCTCGGCAGAGTGTTGTCACGTCTTACTTTGCAGGGAGCTGTCACGTCTGGTCTCGTCATCTACAAGCCTCACCCGCGGGCTATAAAATGCACGCCCACGCGACTAAAGTAGGACATACCATGGCGCATTTAAACAATAGGACCATTCCAACCGGGTCGCCAAAGCAAGACCTTCCCTTCAAAGGAGGAGGACTTTGGGCCTAACTACCGTTGATGCCGAACAAGCGTGCTCAACCGGTATGGCGAAATGCGACACTGAGCGGGACGCTGTCGTGCAGTCTTGGAGGGCCCTTTCGATGGCGACGACGTTTCTTCCGATGCCCACACTCTGGGTACAATTAGTAAGTTGTTTCCTTTACGCATCGCTAATAGAGCCTCCTGTTAACCCTCCTTTCCAGCAGATGGTGAAATGCGACTTTGTCCGCTGGATTGATCTCTCCCATGAACGACATGTTGCGGTGTATGTGGATAGATTGTGGAACCGAATCTTTGAGTTGGAGGCACGGATTGACGATCTCAACGAGGAAAACGATGACCTCCGCCAACAGATGCTGTGGCATGAGAGGGGCAACGAGGAGGTCGTAAACATAGGAAGTTCCTATGATCCCACATCTTAGCTTCTTGCACAACCCTAGCTGCATATGTGCGTGCCACTACAATGACGGCAACCCACGCCCGAGGCGCCAGTGAACAACACTCTATGTGGGTAGCGCGAGACACCATCTACCATTAGGCACGACTGCAGAAGCATGTACCTGCACTCGCCCCTTATTTACGCAATTATGTTCAATCTCGTGAACCATGTAACTTAATGGTCGATGCATCATTGTGGTGGCCTTTTATCGAGTGGATTGCTTCATGTCATTACTGTTGCCTTTTATCGAGTGGACTGCTTAATGGATGCGTCGCGTGCATTGCATGTCGACATCTCCAATGGACTTGCAATTTAGCATTTTTTATACATTCAAAAGTAAGGGAAAGTATAGCATATTTGGAACCATGAAACCCTAATATCCAAAACCTAAAATTCAAATATCAAGACATAACAAGGAAGACAGAAAAACTTGAAATTACGACACTGAATAACGACCGGACGAGCTAGGTCTATTGGGACAATCCTTCATTGAGTGCCTGTGGGTCTTGCATATCCTGCACTTGATTGTGCGGCTAATACTGCTACGTTGACTAGCATCCATGTCATTCTGGAAGCGCCGCGTCTGCCGTCGCCCCTTCCCTGTTCTCTTCAAGTCCCTGTTGGGACCCCATTGCACCATGTCCGGCCAAAGATCCTTATAATTCATTTCCAAGCCGTACGAGTGAAACTCTCCACTCCATGTACCGAATAGGTGCTGCATGTCGTAGTACTCAGAGATGTATGGTGTAGCCATCTGCCGCATTTGTGCACATGCCTTGTACACGTGCGAGCATGGCTTGTGGAGGAGCCGGCTTGTTGCGAGTGCATGTCGCCACATCACCTGTGGTGCATGCCTGCTTTCTTTCCCCCTGCATGATCAAGTGACGATTGCCAAGCTTGATCTCGCATTTTTCGCCGAGGCCGTCGATCACCCGGATGTCGTGCATTCGCCTTCTCCATCTTCTGGCCCATGTGTTCTGCATGTTCTCGGACCACCGCTGCCTTCGCCCATCCGCCGCTGGCTGCAGTGGCTCTATTGACGAAATAACCAACAAAGGCGAGTCCATGTCTCCGAACGATCGCGGTGATAGGGAGGCCGCGCACACCTTTGAGGACGCTATTGTAGACCTCGGACATGTTGGTCGTCATAATCCCGTATCTCGCACCGCCTCGTGTCATAAAGGAGGGACCATTTCTCCAATTCAGAGCGTGGCCGTTAATCCACTCTGAGAAGCTTATGGCGCCATCGGGTTGCACCCCTCCGAGTGGACTCTTGTATGCCTCGTAGTCCGGTGTTCGAGGTCTCTCCAAATAGACTCAAACTTCCGTCTCGTTCTGCAGACACAATGCTTTGAACGCCTTCATGAGTTCCCGATGCGGAACCGCGTGAACAAGTTAGATGCAAGATGCCTCATGCACCACCTAGATTGCATGTCGCTCCACCGTGAGATGGATCCGCCGAACCCCGCATGGTCTTGATTGCCGCCAACAACCCAAGATATGCGGTGCGTGATTAGCAGACCTTGGGCCGGCTCCCCACCACCGCCCTCTTCACGTTCTTCAAGAACCACGGCCACCGATGTGTTCTCACTTCCACAATGGCAAATGCCATCGGAGAAGCTCGGTCATTCGACGGCCGCCACCGCGGTGAGGATGGTGCCCTTGTACCTCCTCAGAATGAAAGTGCCATCCATGGTTAGCACGGACTCGCGTAACTTGAAGCCCCGATGGCCCGAGCGAAAGCCGTAACACCCGATCCAAGATGAAGCGGTTGGGCCCTTTGCCAAGATCTTCACGGTCAAGCTTGTTTATGTACGTGTCGGGGTTTGATTCGCAATCGGTGAAGCAATCTCGCACAAGGTTGTACGCCTTCGTATGTCCCGCATATAGTCTCGATAACCTTCTCGCTTGGCTCGCGTCGGACCTTGCTATAGCTAATCGGATAGCCAACCTTATTGGCGACTTCGACATCAACGGCTTGGGGAGATAGACACGCCCGCCTCAACTAGGTGCGTGATGAGGTTTGCAACATATGCGAAGTCACGCCCGATGTCGCCGCAGGCTCACTAAGCTCGCAAGCGTGGTCGATCAACTCCTTGATCGGAAGATCGACCAAGATCTTTGCTCGCGAAGCGCCGATCTTGCCGGGCAGCCTTCTACTACGCACTTCACCGCGCATTTCTCGGTTGACCGTGCACTTGCACACACGGCCGATGGACGGGGCATACCGCGGTTATAGCTTGTTGAACGCCCTTGTCGGGAAGCGCGCCCAACTAAGAGGGTGTCGGCCCAAACCCCACCGGAGCCTTCTTCTTGCGGTAGTACGAGCTAACGCACCGCGATATCATCAAGTCTTGATGCCACGTAAGCGACCACCGGCCGTGTGCGCCCTCATCGGCACCATCCGAGCTTGGGTCCTGTCCTCGCTTGACTCAACCCGAGAGGCTCGTCCCCAGATACTGTGGCGCCGATGCGGCCGACCACCATGTTTCCGCTCGCTTGGCACAAAATTAGGCACGGACTTCCTCCGAGGCAAAGACATTCCGCGGCCGCCATCTTCAGCCCTGACCGCGTTTGCCGGCTTGTAGAGGCCTCGGCATCATCAGGGTTTCCCGATGCCCTATGTACGAAATTTACGTACACCATAGGCTTCCCGTGAATGACCGCCTCGGGCTGAGAGACAATCTCCATGTACTGCCTCCATCCTATGCTTCCATTCACCTTTACGAGCTCCCACACATAATTCGTGCAGGTGATCGCCTCGATCATAATTTTCTTCGTCGTTGGCTCCGTGACGAACTCCCTCCGGATGCAGCTTCGCAGCTCGTGAATATTCATCATGTGGAGCCCCTCCGCCTGGACCACCTTGTACTGGCATTTCGATAGGTCTAACCCATCGTGTCCGGCCCGTACGAGCCCATCGCCAAAAACACCAAAGAAATCTTGCATGTTCGAAAATACCTAAAGCCACAACAATCACTAAATAATTATGACTAATTAATTACATCTAAACTAACTACTTATGATTAATTAATTACCACTACAAAATTACAAGTATTTTATTTGTACTTACTTACTATACTGTAATGATGACTACTAAACTAATTCATTACTAGTGAACTAACTAATTACAACTAATTAATTACCTCTAAACTAACTAATTACGATTGATTAATTACCACTAAAAAATATCGATACTTCATTTTCACTTACTTAATGGCTGTAATGATGACTACTAAACTAATTACTTACTCAATTAATTAGCACTAAACTAATTTATTACTAGTCAACTAACTAATTACGACTAATTAATTACCTCTAAATTATCTCATTACGACTAGTCGATCGAGAAACGCAAAAGCATAACACAAATTACGCCGCTCTTCTGAGGAAGTAATCAATTAGCCCTCGAGGGAAGTAATACATCAACGCCGAGCGACGAGCGATGGGGAAGTAATAAATCAACGCCGAAGCATTAGAAGAAGGAAAACAGCTTAATATCCCAATAAAATTAATTATGTTCTTCGAGTTCTCAGCGACGAGCGCAAGAACAAGAATCGAAACGCAATTGATATGAGCGAAGAGCGAGTGCTAGAGTTTGGTATTTATAGTCGAGTGGAGAAGGAGTCGCGGCGTTGGCGTCGGGAATTCGTAAACATTGGCGCGAAATTTACGGATGAGGCGATGGATGTGTGAGGAGAGGAGGAGGGCGGTGGAAAAGATGGCGGTGGAAAAGATGGCGGTGGAAAAGATGGCCACTACCGACAAATCTCAAATACATTTCAAGTCACATGAAATTATGAAACCTTAATCTCCAAACAAGCAGTATACTGATAACAATTGATACGTAAGTAGCGATAATAATTCTAAATAGATAAAATTACAAAAAATTACACAAATAAGTACACGATGTCAGCAGGCTACATAAAAATTTTCATAATTTTTAGAACTCATTTCCTATATTTTAAAATTCTTTTAAATTTCAGAATCTAAACTATGTAATTAACCTAATCTAATTACTAAACCTAACCTAACCCTAAACCTAACCTAACCGGCCGGCTAACCTAGGGCATAGTGTTTCTTTTTTTTTCGGACGGTTGGGGCGCAGCCGAGCTCGCCCGGAAGGCCGACGTGGCGCGGCGGAGTCGAGGAGGTGGCGGCGGGCGCGGAGGTGGCGGGCGGGCGCGCGTAGGTGTCACGCTGAGAGCGCGGGCGCAGGCTCACCGTGCGCTCGACGTGCTATTTTTGCAAATACGATTCGAAAGCTGCCATATGTGTAAATACGCTTCATAAAATGACCGTATCGGCAAAAAATCCCCCAGAGGAGAGGAGGAGGTCGTCGGAGGCGCAGCGCAGGACAGCGGCCGTAGGTAGCACCTCTCCGCGGAAAACATTGGCATTCCGTTTCTTCCGGATGTTCCACAACACGGCTGTGAGGACAGTGGAGCGCACACGCTGCGACCGGTCGTGATTCGTGAAGGATGTGAACTGGCCGTGAGGACAGTGGAGCCAGAGGCATTGGAGGAGCCCTGGCGTGGCGACATCGCCGCAAAAGGAACATAGTTGAGAATCCACAATACCTCCTCTGACGAGGAGTTCGGTAGTGGGGAGGCGATCCCGGCGCACCAGCCAGAGGAATTGCCTGCACTTTGAGAGGGCGTAGCTATTCCAGACCGAGGCTCCTCCCTTCGTGCTCACTCCCCTCCATGGCTCCACCCAAGCGCCGCCTCTCCCTTGGTCAAGGCGCCTCCCATCCCCTACGCCCACCGCTGAGGTTGCTGCCTCGCCCCCCTCACCTCCTCCCTTCCGCCCTCGCATCGCATCCTCCCCTCCTCCTCGGCTCTGGCCTCCTTCGCTCATCCCTCACCGCCATTACCGACAAGTCATGCCACCGTCGCCGCCGTAGCTCTCTTCTCCCCCAGCCTTTCATCAGATGATTTTAGCTTAAGTAGGCTAGTGCCACAAAATGTTTTTTTTTTGGCTTCCTTTGTAGTCCAAATTTTAATTTAAGGATACGATGTCTGGCATGGTTGCTACTTCGTGGTATTCATTAGGTCTAGCTTTTCCATTAGGTTTAGCTTAGAGTTTGAATAATTCTCAAGATTCAAGATTGGCAGTAATACATAGAGATCTCAAGGCCAGCAACATTTTGCTGGATGCAGAGATGAACCCAAAGATATCGGACTTTGGTATGGCGAGAATCTTCGGCGACAACCAACAAAAAGCAAATACTAAGCGAGTCGTCGGAACATAGTGAGTAATGTTCAAACCAACTGCTCAAATTAACATGTGATTAAACTCTGTATATAAATTAATTTTTCCAAGTGATATGGTCCAATTAGTGGCTACATGACTCCTGAATACGCTATGGAGGGCATTTTTCCTATGAAGTCCGATGTCTGTAGTTTCGGTGTGTTGCTTTTGGAGATTGTAAGTGGTGTTAGGATAAGCTCTACAGATCTCATTGAGGACTTCCCAAATCTTATAATCTATGTAAGTATTCCATTTTATGAATTTGTAGTACGTTAAATATGGATTTGAAGAGCTCAAAGTTAGGCACTTAAATTATCAATCTGATTGACACAGGCATGGAACCTATGGAATGAAGGGAAGTTAAAGATTATGATAGACTCATCTATTGTGGCAAGCTGCTTATTGGATAACGTTATGTTCTGCATCCATGTAGCTCTCTTGTGTGATCAGGAAAATTTAAATGAGAGGCCACTCATGTCATCTGTTGTGTTTGTCTTGGAGAATGGAAGCAAGTCACTTCTAGCCCCAAATAGGACTGCATATTTTGCGCAAAGAAATAACGAGATAGAGCAAACAGGAGACGGCAGTACGGCACTCAGAATTCTAACAACACCATGACTCTTACAGTTCTGGAGGGACGATGAAGCAATGCTGTTACGAGTACTAACTGTTATGAATAGCGCTTGTATTCAATATGAGGTCAATGGGTCAGTATATATACACAAGTACATGTGGTGAATATGCAAAGAATCCTTTATAACAATGGGGAATAACACACTATACATATATCTGTAACACCCCCCCTCAAACTCATGGTGGATCAACAACACTGAGTTTGGAGAGGTAGAAACCGTGTTGTGCTCGAGTCTGGGCCTTCATGAAGAAATCCGCTATCTAAAGCTCTGAATGCACATACTGAAGAGCAGTCACCTGATCATGCACACAAGACCTCATGAAGGAAGCATCAACACCAATATGTTTGGTGAGCTCATGCTTCACAGGGTCACAGGCAATACTGAGAGCACCGGTACTATCTGACAAGAGAGGAGTTGGTGTAGTGACAGAAACACAAAATCCTCAAGTAACCACCGTAGCCAAGTAATCTCTGTTGTCAAGAGAGCCATAGCTCGCAACTCAGCCTCTGCACTCGAACGGGATACTGCAGTCTGTTTCTTTGTCTTCCAGGCAATGAGAGGACCACCAAGAAAAACACAGTAAGCAGAGATAGACCGACGATCAGAGGGATCGCTGGCCCAAGTAGCATCCGAATAAGCCTGAAGCTGTAACGAGCTGGAGCGTGGAAAGAAGAGACGGCGAGAGATAGTCCCACGAAGGTATCGCAGAACTCGAAGAAGGTGGCTGTAGTGGACCTGAGTGGGAGCAGAGACGAACTGACTCAGAATGTGGACTGAATAAGTGATATCCGGACGAGTAACAGTAAGGTAGACAAGACTCCCAACAAGATGACGATAGCGAGTCGGATTAGAAAGAGGCTCGCCATCAGAGGGTCGGAGGTGAACATTGAGCTCCATAGGAGTCTCAACAGTACGCTGATCAGTGAGAGAGGCGCGATCAAGAAGATCCTGAATATACTTCTCTTGGGACATAAAGAAACCATCTGGAGTGGAAGTAACCTCAATCCTAAGGAAGTAACGAAGAGGACCAAGATCCGATATAAGAAACTGCTCACTAAGACGAGCCTTGACAAAGGTAATGTACTCAGAATCATCTCCTGTAATGATCATATCATCGACATACAGAAGAAGAAGAGTCCGACCACGAGACGAAGTGTGAACAAAGAGCGCAGGATCATAAGCACTAGCTGAAAAACCAGCAGCAGCGACCACGGAGAAGCGCTCAAACCAAGCACGAGGGGCTTGCTTAAGGCCATAGAGAGAGCGACGAAGACGACAGACCATGCCCTCAGGAACAGAATACCCAAGTGGCGGAAGCATATAGACCTCCTCACGCAACTCGCCATTAAGAAAGGCATTCTTGACATCAAGGCGAGAAATGCACTCAAGAGCGCAGCGCACGCCACCGCAAGAAGAGTGCAGACAGTGGTCATGTGGACCACAAGAGCAAAAGTCTCGTCATAGTCACGACCATGCTCCTGCTGGAAGCCACGAGCAACAAGACGCGCCTTATAGCGCTCAAGAGAGCCATCAGAGCGAGTCTTAATCTTATAGACTCACTTACACGTGATGGGACGACAGTGAGATAGAAAAGGAACAAGTTCCCAAGTACCAGTACGCTCGAGGGCAGCAATCTCCTCGGCCATAGCATGCTGCCACTCAGGATGAGTAACAGCATCCCGATAGGAGACTAACTCAAGAGTAGCTGCACCAGAAAAACCAAAACGGACAGGAGGCCGAATCGACTGGCGATCGCGGAGAGCATAGCGAGGAGAAGATAACCCATCAGAGGAAGAGGGATCATCAGGAGAAAATAGAACATCAGGAGAAGATGGCTCAGCTGGAAGATCCTCAATACGAGGTCGACGAGAGTAGGAGGAGGATTCGAGGAGCCGCAGAGACGGCAGCGCGGCGACAACGGCGATGCACCACAAGAGGAATATGTGGAGACTCAGTGGGACAGGTGGACGAGGGCAAGATAGATATAGGTGTATCTGGAAAGGTAAAAAAGAACAGAGACTCCACAGAGGTAGCTGAAGCCGAAGGAGAGGTAGGACGTGGGTAGAAGGGACGAGACTCGTCGAAAGTCACATCCCGAGAAATCCGCATCCGTCGACCAACAGGATCCCAGCACCGATATCCCTTGTGATCGCAGACAGATCCCGTAAAGACACACTCAACAGATCGAGCGATCGGCTTGAGTGCGTTCTCGAGGGGCGAGGAGAACATAGCAAACGCAGCCAAACAGACGAAGGGCAGAGTAGTCAGGAAGAAGACCACAGAGACGCTCAACAGGGATTGCACCCTGAAGAGCAGAAGAGGGCTGGATGTTAACGAGATAGGTGGCAGTGGAAACAGCCTCGGCCCAAAAGTGAGGTGGAGTGGAGGCGACAATCATCAGTGCACGAGCCGTCTCAAGGAGGTGACGATGCTTGCGCTCAGCAACACCATTCTGAGCATGAGCACCAGGACAAGAGAACTGAGCGAGAGTACCCTGCTCAGCAAGGAAGCTGCGTAGGTAACGAGAGAGATACTCGCCAGCGGAGTCAGCACGAAAAACACGAATGGGGATGGAGAACTGTGTGTGGACCATAGTGGCAAATTGTTTGTAGATAGATAATACCTCACTACGAGAAGACATGAAATATATCCAAGTGTGACGAGAAAAATCATCTATAAAAATAATATAATATCGATGACCCCCTTTCGAAACGAAGGGAGCCGGACCCCAAACATCTGAATGAACAAGATCAAAAGGACGCTGAGACACTGACTCACTATGAGGATAAGGAAACTGAATCTGTTTACCTAACTTACAGCCCTGACAATCTAAAGATACGTCTCCTGAGACAGACCCCAGAAGACCACGACGAACTAAAGGCGGACAGACGAGATCCACAGATGACCAAGACGGTGATGCCACCGTGGAAAGAGTTTGGTAGGCGAGTAGCGTGGCCGAGAGATCCGCGCGATGGTGGCGGTGAAGGAAGGTGAAGTCAATCAAGCTCCCAGAGACGCTGTGAGTCAAGGTGCTGAGGGCCAGAACCAACCAGAGCTCCTGTGTGGCTGTCCTGAACACAACAAGAGTCAGAGTCGAGAATGACCCGACAACCAAGATCGATGTCTGCCCAAAGAGAAAGAAGCTGCATCGTAAGGCGAGGAACATAAGAAACAGAAGGAACATGAAAAGATGAGTTGCTAAGAGGTCCTTGACCAGAGACAAAGTGATGTACCATCAGCGGTAAGAACACTGACAGGAGAATCAAGAGGTGTAATGAAAGACAGAGTGGAAGAATTAGAAGTCATGTGAAAGGATGCTCCAGAATCAAGAATCCACGGGGAGGTACCTGACTGTGGAGGAGGTGGTTTCTCGGTGCAGAAGAGTCGATGAGCGAACTCGCAGAACTCGCCGAGGAGAACCCGAGGCGGCAAGCGGCGTCAAGTCCGGCTATCTCTCGCTCGAGAGAAATCTATTTGAAGGAATCGATGCAGGCGTCGATGTAGAAGCACTAGTACCAGTGTTAGTAGAAGAACGGCGGGAAAGATGCCGCTGCTTCTTATAACATTGGGACTCAATGTGGCCGACCTTGTTGCAGCAGGAGCAGTGAGGACGACCACCGCCGGATGGAGGGCGACCACCACCTCCTGTGGTAGCCGCCGAGGGGCGATGTCTTTGGCGTGGAGCGATCGGTGTAGCAGTGGGCGAGCGGCGAGCACGGAGGGGAGTGGCGAGGCCGGCACCACTCGGCGAGTCTCCTCGCTCGTATCTCGCAAGGGCCTCGTGAGAGTGACACGAGGTGGCGTGCAAGGAGGCGGGCACGCGCCGCTCGAACTTCGGGACGGCGAGTAAGGAACTCGTGACCCCCACGAAACTCTGTGTCAAGACGCATGCGGCTAGGCGGCAGCGACAGAGCGGCGGCCAGCGGTGCGTAGAGAGTCCAGCTGACGCTGCACGCAGAGCTCGAGCGTAAAAGCGTCAACGAGAGCATCACCTGCTGAAGAGAGTGCTCTGCGGACCACGAGCAGTAGAGAGCATCACCGAGGGCTTGAAGCGCGGCGAAGGTGAGTCCACATCCAAAAGCGATGGGAGTCCCACAACCTCAGAAGAGAACTGAGGCTGGATACTGGCGATGAGGACAGCAGCAGCCCGAGCGTCGTCGTCGTACCACTGAGTGTAGGCGGTCAGACGATCCTTGTAGAAGTCCAGAGCCTCCTGGTAGGCAGAGATAGCCTCATCATCGATAAGGCGGCGGTCTCGTGGCGAGCCTTGCCATTTGTTGGAGGCGCGCAATAGCGAGGCTCCGTCGGAGATGTAGGGCAAGGCGGGCAGGTGACATCGCCAGAGAGGACGCCCTAGAGACGAAGACCACGCATGTGGATGCGCATGTGAGACACGAAGTCGGTGTAATTAACACCATCGAATATCACTGAGCAACGAGGGAGGGAAACGGTACCCATTGGTAGGCGGCGCGACGACCAAGGCAACAAAGTCTAACAGGCGACGCGGAAAGGCGCGGCGGTTAGAACGATATTTTTTTTCTTTTCTTTTTTTTTTTTTTTCTTTTCTTTTCGAGCTTGGCTTACATTTACGGGCGCTCACGCCCAGAGAGCAAAAACGCGCAGGGTCTAGGGTTCCCGGCGCGCGGCGCACAGCAGCGAGACCGGCGGCGACCCTCTGATGGCGGCGGGCGGAGAGTCCCGCGGCGATGGAGAGGCCCCGGCGACGGCGGCTCGTGGCCCAGGCGACATGTGGCGGCGCCTAGGCTCCCGTGGCGACGGATGCGGCAATGGAGCCCTGGCGACGGCTGTAACAGCCCTAACTTAGGGTTTGTATTTCAAATGTAAAATTTTGAGGAGAAATAAAAACTTTTGTTGTCTCATCAAATCATTTGGAAGTTTTCCAAATTTTCCCTAGCAATTTCCATTTTCTAGAATTAAATTCTTGTGAATGGAAATTGTTGTCAGCAAATTCTTAGCTTTCAAACTTGTGATCATCCTCTGAAATTATTTTTCCTGTCATCTTGATCATCCTATCTGCCTCCCTGAATTATTTGACAATTTTTAGATTTTATTTGCTATTTCAAATGGCCAAGTCAACCTAGTTTGAAATCTGGTCAAACTTCTGTTCAGCAGCTTGTGAATTTTAGTGGGAAAATCTGGTGCATGAAAACTCCTGGAAAAATTTCACAAGGTTTTCCTCTGTCCTAGTAGCTACCATAAAAATTTCGGAATTTTGGAGCTCTGGAACTATCTCTAAAAATTCCTAAACTCTCTCACTTTTAAACTCAAAACCGAAATCATCGTTTGTCGGGCTCGAACCCGAGCCCGACTCAAATCGATCCGCACCACTTGGCTCGGTCGCGTCAACTAATCACACCGCCGAGTCCAATCGATCGAACCGTCCGATGCAAATCGAACGATCCACGCCGCGGCGCAACCGACTCGTCCGAATGCATACACCAATCTCGGTAGTCCATTTCGTGATCCAACGGCCGGTGCGACATCGATCAAGTCAAACCACCGGTTCGCACCGCACGTCGATCGACGGTGGACCCTACCGCCGATTCGCCTCGCCTTCTCGCGACTCACCGGAGCTCGCGGCGTTCGCGCATGGGTGCCACGTGCCTGCGCCGCCGCCACCTATTTGCCCTCGTGTCCGTCCGTGGAGCATCGCGAGCTTTATAACCTCACCGCACTCATTCATTCATCGCTTCCTTCGCTCTCTCACTTTCTCCGCCCGCTTCTCGCTTCGGCCGGCGAAGAGGACGGGTAGCGCCACTGTTAGCGCCCCTTGATTCCGCAACCACGCCACCGTGATCCACGCCGACGCCGCTCCATTTTGCCCATTCCGGTCCTTGGCGCCCGTGGATCACCAGGCGATGATCGCTGCTCTCGCCTCCGCGATCTCGGCCCCGTGAGCTCGCTTGCGATCCGGTGAGTTTCTAGCTCCGCCACCTAGTCCCTTAGGATCGCATTGATGCACCGAGTCTAACGGTGACTTCATTTTCATCTTTGGTGCATCGTTGCGCGCGCGACCAATTCTTCTCCAAGCTCGGTTTCGCCGTGGAAATTCGGCCACCTCGCTTTCTTCGCGGCGTTATCGTGTGCTTCTTGCTCCTGGTGTTGAGGCGGCTTAAGCACACCTTCCGAGTCTTCTAGAAGTCCGTGACGCCTTCTCCGCGTGGGCCGTGCTTTCTTCGCCTCCGGCCGTCGTGAGCTCAACTCCGTGACCATCGGACTCAGCGCCACCGCCATCGAGTTCGCGAGGTCTCTCGTGAACCCGAAGGTATCACTCACTCGCTTTGAAACTCTCGTTTGCGAGATCCATCGCGCGCGCGCCGCCTCGCTCTTCGGCGCTGGTGAACCGCCGCGGAGTTAGTTTAGCGCTAATCATGTCTAGTTTGAGTCTCGACTTGTGGGCCCTATTGGCTAAACCCGTTTAGAAAACCTTTAATCGGCCCGCTATTTGTTCTCCGAGTCGCCATGTGAGTCCATGCCGCCGATTAGGTTGTGTAGCTCGTTATGCGTCTTCTCGTTGGGAAAACGATTTCTCGGAGTATATGTTAGAAGTACACTTTTGCAAGTCAAGACGATATTAGAACACGCTCGACGTCACCTTCTACGCGGGCTGTTCGTTAGCACTTTTTGGGCCCGCCTGTCGTTGTCGGGGTTAGTTGGTGTGGGTAGAAAAAGGATTAAATGCTTTAGTAAATCTGTAATGCTTTTCATTGCTGTAATCGTTAATTCAATTAAACTTGTAAAATGCATAACTAATTCAATTTTTATCCAAATCGCATGAAACCAGTCTTTGTTCATTTTCATTTTAATTGTGCTATTTATTAAAATTAGTCTCAACCTTGTCTCTGTAGCAAAAATCTGTTAATTAATTAAATGGTGTTTTATGTATTTTCCAAGTTAGGAAATTCATATCTTTTCAATAATTGTCCAAATCCAAGAAACCAACTCGTAAATTTTCATTTTTAGTGTGCTAATTATCAGGATAGGTTTTATACACTGTTTCTGTTCATAAAAATTTGTTAAGTAATTAACTAGTGTTTTGATGTGTTTTTAGCTTAGGAAATTCATAGAAAATTCTTAAATAACTTAAAATGAATTGTTCTCTGTTTCTAAAATTTTGTTATATCATGCTTAGGCTGCTGTGAAAAGTTTAGTGTGTTTTGTTATTGTTGTATGTTTGAGTTTGGTCGGTGTTATTCGCTCTTATTCGCTGCTTTGTTCAATCGTTAGGATTCGATATTTGCGCAACCCCAGAGCGATCCTCTGCAACATGTGTTGAGCATTACGAGCAACAATGACGGACATGCAGCTTTGATCATGTTTATCCCAAAGATTTTAAAGTCTAATATTTTGTTTCAACTGTATGTATGCATCGCTTAATTTGTGTTAAATTGATTAGTTAAATCCGTAGTCGCATATCCTGTAGACAAAACATTGACCTCTACTACCGAGCCTAGGTTATTTGTCGTGATTAGAGGTCATTTGGATGATCTCTTGTCACTTAGTAGATCCGGTCAAATTGCTTAGACATGCTTAGTATCGGTAGAAATGGGCGGTTATCGACTTAGTCAGAACCTTGATCACACAAAATTTTCTATAACTTTATATTTCAGCATTTTGCTATGTTTAATTGCAAAACTAAAACTGAAAACAAAATGATTTAGACGCGCACAATGGTAAGATTGGTGTGATCTGTTGGGTGTGATCGAAAGGTGCCCGGCCAATTAAGGACCGAACATCTTGTGAGTTTTTGTTATCCAGCATTTAGGCGTGCTAACCACACTAGAGTATATGGGACCTCTCTTGACCTAGTACTTTGGCGTGTATTGGCTCCGGTCGCAGGGGGTCGCAGGAGGGATGGAGGTGGGAGCATGGTAGTTGTCCAAAAGCTTTATCCCGAGTGGGTAGTTGTCTTTTCGGCTTTACTTCATGTAAGCGTATGGATTTCATCCATACGAGCGCTCGTAGTTAATACACAATATTGGAAAAAGTCTCGTAGGACTTAGTCTGGCAGCATACCTTCTGAAGTGTGCTTTGGCTTAAAGGCGGTCCAAGTGTGTGCGAGTGGTACACCCGCAGGTTTAAAACTATTCGAATAGCCTCGCCCTAGGTGATGGACACGCTTGGGTAAGCTTATCGAGAGTTAGACTACAACATTTAAATTAAAACTTGATGGGTGGTACGAACTGGGATTCGTGTTATTGTTTTGGTGACTATTGGGATAGTCACTTCTAGGTTGTTTACCTTTATTCTTTTATTATTATTTATCCTTATCTGTTATTTCAACATTAAAAATGAATTGCAAACACGCCTTCAATCGTATTATATTATTGCAAATGAAAATTGGCTTTATGCAAATGAAACATATGGCCTCCACTAAACAAGCTCGCATGTAGCATATGAACAGTCCGCTAGTTCACACGTCGTCTTGCGGGTACAAAGACAATCTTTGTACTGTGCTTTGCTTAATGTTTTGTTGCGAGAGGAAGAAGGTGAGCCCCAAGGGCCTCACTTCGTGAGTGTGTGTTGCCGTTTCCGGACGACTAGACTTGGCGGTCCGATCGATGCCTTGTGGGTTGGAGGCACGATTGGCTTTGTTTATAGCCATCTTATGGCACTTTTGCTTCCATTGTCGTTCTTGTTTATTTGTGTATCTTGGCTCGTCGGCCTTTGTGCGTAATAACTCTACTATTTGTTTATCTTCCGTTTGGTAGTGTGGTGTTTGGACTCTATGTTTGGAATGGAGTTGATGTCTAATTTTGTACCGAGGTGTGTATACTGCTTTCTGGGAAGTATACATATCTCGAGGATTAGTTTATTTGATTTGTGCTGCTAGGACCAGGTGGTTGGTTAAGCATTACAAGCCAAATAAACTGGGGTCCTCACAACGGCAGCTCCTCTGATGGCGGCGCGGGAGGAGAGTCCCGCGGCGATAGAGAGGCCCCGGCGACGAGCGGCGGCCAGAGAAGATGCGGAGGCCGAGGTGGAGGCGCAGAGGCCGAGGCGATCGGAGGCGACGCTGGCGGCCGAGACAAGCGAAGCGACGGCAAACCCGCCCAGGCGACGAGCGGCGGCTAGAGAAGACGCGGAGGCCGAGGCGGAGGTGCGGAGGCCGAGGTGGTCGGAGGCGACGCCGGCGACCGGGACAAGCGAAACGACGGCAAACCCTAGGTTCGCTCTGATACCATGTTATGAATAGCGCTTGTATTCAATATGAGGCCAATGGACCAGTATATATACACAAGTACATGTGGGGAATATGCAAAGAACCCCTTATAACAATGGGGAATAACACACTATACATATATCTCTAACACTAACAAGGTCGTCAACTGGGCTCCATTGGGTGGACACTATCCAAGAAATTGTTAGGGCCAGGTACTTAAGTCAGGTCTCTACGTGAAAGAATTACAGGAATGCGCAGTTTGCAAAATGATGATGAGAATGTCATCTTCAAAACTCATTACTCAGGGTGCGGAGCCAGGATTAGACTATAGGAGGGAGATAGCTCAAGGAGAGACATAAATTTATTATCGTCTAATCTGAACTACTTATAAAATGAAAAATTGAGAATTTGTCACACCTAAGCTCCTTGATTTAGGATTTGTCACCTTTAAGTTTCTTCTTGATAATTTATCACTCCTAAACACCAAATACATGTGATTTGACACCCCAGGCGTATTTCAATATTTTTTTTGTGCACAAAATCCACTATGAAAAGAAGCATTTACCCCTCCCTATTCAAGAACAAACTTAGGGGATGGCAAATTCTAAATCAAGGTGCTTAGGAGTGGCAAATCCTCAATTTTTCCTTACAAAAAATAGAAATTTTCATAGGAGAAAATATTTATATAAAAAAAGCAATAGAAAACAAATAATGATCATGATGGATGATAACTTGAGTTTGGTGCACATGCACACTTTACCGAGCCACAGAAGGTGGGACAGAAACTAGATACGAGGAAGAAGTGTTTGATCACATGGGGTTCCTTGGTGTATTTGATGAGAAGCATCTCATTACTCCTATTCTAGTATCCTTATATTTTTTTCTAGTGCATAATTGATACCAAGGTTGTCATGGCGTCGCTTAGGCGTCGAGTGTCGAAGAAAAGTCGTCCCGTCAGCTAGAAGCAAACGCTGAGGTCATTTTCCCAGGCCACAAGGACTTATGCGAGCGCCTGAGAAAGCTGGGTGACATCATGGTCCCCTAGGCGTCGTCTAGCTGAGTTTGGCGGGCGCCTGTAGGGGAAAACCCCTTGAAGGGTAGGGTTTCACGTGAAAGGAGGGGGAGAGAAAACAAATTTGGGGGTTGAGGCTTCAAGTAAGGTTGGGGACGAGCCGCGTTGCCCTCTCGGCCACATTGCTGCCGCCCCTCTCGGCTAATTTTTCACGCCGTTGTTCGCACGAAGAAGGTTCTTCGCCTCCCTGCAGCTTGTCGTTGTTGGCCCTAGTAGTCTTGATCGCCTTCCACTCCCCACCACTGCCTCCTCCATTGAGTTCACCTCAGCTCAGGTCAGTCTCCTTCTCCCTCCTTTCTTCTTCTCCCTTTGATCTGCTATGCTTCTTGCGCTAATTTTCTCTGCATTTTGCTATGATTTTATCTGGTTCTTGCTCTTATTCGGTCTGTGATGAGGATTAAATTCCTAAGTACCGCTTTAACATTTAATTAAAGACCATATGACCCTTATGGTCATAACCCCCGTGGTTACAGATCCCTGTGGTCGTGAGAACCCCAAAGGTTGCTTTTACGAGTACCCTGGTCGGAGAAGTATTGTACCTATTGTCCGATCAGATAACTGCTCGAAGAATATTTGAACTGGTACTTGGACTCGATTCCAAGTATATTTTTTCCGTGTGATGAATGAGATACATGTCTTATCTGCTCCAAATCACATGATGCTTTTCAGCCCTAAGTCACTGACGATAACTACTATGCAGTTATTGCCCATGTTTGTCTTCCACTGACACCAACTGGCGATCAGGTGTTCTTCCATTGACAACAAATGCCTCCTCGACCAAACGCGTCATTTCCATAAGGTATCTTCTCCAGAAATAACTAGCACCTCTTCGCTAACATTTAAGGGTAGACGACGAACAACATTACAAGAGAACAATTAAAGCACAACAAACAAGACGAATGATAGGACAAGTGATTCAATATCACTATAAACAACTCAATTTCTCCAAGCAATATACTCAATATAATTAGAGTTAGTCTGTTGCATTGCCAAAGACATCCCTGTAAAAACTAGTTTATTGTAATAAAGAGCAACCATATTCTCCTCCAAGAATTCTCAGCAATTTTCCTTATTTTATTTCGTAAGATCGGCGACTTGATCATCGATAGTCTGCTCGTGCACTACCTCTTGCTCTTTGCTATACTCTGCTCTTGCTACGATTTTCTCTGCATTTTGCTCCGATTTTCTCTGGCTCTTGCTCTGATTTGGTCTGCTCGTCAGTGTACTTGTGCGCTCCCTCTTGCTCCTGCTTTGTTCTTGCGCTGTTTCTTGCTCTCTACTCTCATACTCTGCTCTACTTCTTTCGCTATCTGTTTTCTTCTCCCTGCTTTATGCTCCCTTCTTTTGCTAAATATGTTAGTTAACTTAGTTGTTATTTGGAGAATTTGGGGGTATGCTTACTTAATCATCTGCCATATGAGGTATATTTATTTAATTTCATGTCGTATGAGGTATATTTATTTAGTTTTCAGCCATATAAGATATTATTTGTTACTTTTATTACCACCGTCTAACTCTTGCCATGTCAGGTGCCTAAGTGGAGTCCTGGCGCCTCGGGCTCACTGCTGAAGCGCTGTGACAACATTTGTTGATACTGTATTGCCACACAATCGAGCCACTTTCAACTTTCTGATTATTTTTTACTTTGGAACTTTGTAATAAACTGGGCTGTGTGTATCTTTGATGTAGAGACCGGAGAGTTTTTCTCTTCTATTATCTAAAAAAACACAAGATATAAACACATATAAAAGAGCACAAGTAAACGGTGGACCTCTTCAAGTCTCGAGGGATACAAACGGCAAGGTGCTGGGACTGGTCAGCCGCCACGACCTCCTCGCCAGCTCCTAACTGCATTGACGCTAGTGTCCCCGATGTCATTGAAGTCAACCCCATCTCCTTCCCCCATCATCCATCGTTCACAAGCACAACGACAACCTCTGATCTCCCCGTGGGGCGCCGGTGTGTGTCGCAGGACAGGAGGTGCAGTGCAGCCGTTGGACACTGCCGAGAGTATTGGAACAATTTAGGCATTTTTCTAGAACTGTAAAAGACGTCTTTTGACACATAACAACTATTACCCCTGTCGTCCGCAATAGAGCAAACAGGAGATGACACTGAGAACTCTGAAAACACCGTGACTAGGGACGATAGAGCAATGCTACGAAGAAATTGATAGGGCCAGGTACTTATGTCGTGTCTTCACGTGAAAGAACGACAGGAATGTTCAGTCTTGAAAAGGAAGATAAGAATGTCATGTTGAAAACTCGTTACTTTCTTTTGTTCAAAAGGAAAAAAGAGAAAGAGAAAGAAAACTCATTACTGTCAGGGATTACAAAAAATCTTCAGGTTTTCACCATGTCAGCCATCACATGGGCTTCCTGTTTCATCACAGCTAGTCACTCGGGCGGTCGGCGGTGCGGACCGCGGCCACGTACACCCCAAATTTCGCGGCGCTCATAGCCTGAGCCCTTGGCTCTGGCTGCACACACCGCCGACGCCGAGCCACACGCACAAACGCTTCTCCTTAACATTGAGCAGGACAGACAGCTTTTCAACACATAAAGTCATAAAACAGTGGCAGATTGCACGAACGAAATGCGAAGGGAAGACTAACATGGACAGGGTGTAAGAAAAATAAATTCACATGTTGAGCAATTTAACCGATCTTGATCAGGAAAATGCGAAAGCAGTATTCTTCACACAATATACACGTATTCGCACTGACACTACGACGATAGACGTTATTCCAACGATCAAACATCTCACAATGGATCCAAGTCTGAAATTTTTGCATGTCTGGTACCAGACTACCAGTCAATACGTCAACAAGGACCACAATCAAAATTAAGCTATGTTGATCTATCAGAACAGCAGAAAATTGCACGAGTGTTCCAAAGCAGTAACATCTCTTAGTAGCATGTACGTTGCGAACTGTCCATCCAAGAAACAAGGTGCAAAACAATGAGCTTCTTATTCCTACTTCGTGGTGTATCTAAAGCATGTTGCATACAATGTAGCTTGCCGTCACTAAAATTTTGGGGCGGCAAAGCTCAATGTATCGAAGAACATGTTCCAAGTTTTCCAAAAAATGTAAAGCAATAGCAAGTAACAGTACCATCCAACAAAACCTTACAGATGCCTGTAGAATCAATTTGCTAATTTGACCAATGCCACATGCCCTACTCTGTTAATTTCTAGTATCTTCCTCAAGGACAAAAAAAAAGGTCATGACTGAGTATGACCAGATCAGCTGATCAAGAACACTCGCCAAAATTCCTCCCAACTCGGTACATGTTGCAGTCAATTTGAAGTCCTGCAATGACCCAGCCAAGGCAACAAAATTGGGCTTGATCACGAGTCTACGCCGGTATGTACACTGAATGGATCCTTGGCCATCTATAGAATGTTTGCTAATCTCATCCATCTGCTTCTTTTGCGATTGCTCTTCTGATTAGTTGGTCAATTGAATGCCAGATGTCCTCTCATAGAAAAGAACGTAAGCCTCACACTTGAAAACTTTTTCTAGAGAGACTTCATTGATGTTGTTATCGCTTGCACAAAACCATGAGGAAGAGCCACTGCTCTGCTGCTGGTGACTCGCTCTCACATAAGCAACGTAGTGCCCTTCTCGTGAGGAGGCGCTGGGGCTACGGTGCTCAATGACACCAACTAGGCGATATCTGGAATTATCTTTGTTCTCAGATCTGAAGATTAGATAAAATAGAACAATCAAACCAAATGTAAGGATTTAAACTATTATAACTCAATATCAACAATGGCATGTTTTTCTTGATCTTATCTCCTCCGTAACTAAATATTGTTAACAAGAAACCTCTATTAGATAAAAAGAACAGGCCCTTCAGAAAAAAAATAAAAAGAACAGGTATGATGCATCTTAAGTGACTAGTCATGTGATGCATCTTAAGTGACTAGTCATGTAATAATCCAAATTTTAACAACTAAAGGCTCTGTAATAATTTCAACAGGCCATCTAACATTGAAATGCTACAACCAGAATTATACTGAACAATCTAAAATTTTAACAAATAAAAAGGTTGCCAGGTTAGGCATTTAAGATATTTTTTAGACGACATTTGTTTTAACTATCCACAGCGTAGTCAGTGGAACACTGCTACACTGAATTGCGTTTGTGGGAGATGGCATGTGCGTTCCATACATATTTGAAATATGATGAGTGATATTGTCTAAACAAACCTATAGTTTTCAATCAAAAGGCACAGGGTTCTGGTCCAAATCAGGCTGTCAAAAATTCAGTTGATTCCCAAACTAATTGCAATTAATTCCACAATACAGTTGGACCATTCGCATTATCACCTCATTTCCTTTTTTTTCTACACACAAAAAGCAGCATATTTGTTGAAATTACTAGAGGGGGAGCCATATACAGGCATTGACAAATACACCTTTTGCTATATATATGTAACAGATGGCATCTGGATATAACCTTCTCACAATTCAATTACACTTCCTACTAGCATGCCATTAGAAGTACCAAATGCTAGTCTGAAAGCAGTCTGAATCTCAAAAAATGTCCATAAACTTTCATATCAATTCCTGCTGTCCATATTTTTTCCTTTTCAAATCTTTCAAATGCTGCCGCATTTTTTCTTCTGCAGATCCAACTGCGATCACACTTGGAGTCAACCAGGGATCACCAGAACCCAGCAGAAACACCAAAATCTAGGCAAAAAAACTTATACCAAGCTTCGAACTGTTGGAACAGTTAATGTAGCACAAGATAAAGTGACAAACCACCAAGTAACTCAAACAAACTTACTTCTAGCACTGCTCCAGGATAAGCAATGATCATTCAAAACTTAGTGAAAATCTATATGATTGCAAGACCATGGGCAAAATGGGCTAGTCATGTTCAAAGGCACAAATTAGCATTCCTATGCATGTTTTACACAAGCCCCATGTTGGAGGTGATGCAGTTTAATTTGTTGCAGCTTTTGAATGCCTATTCACTTTACTGTTATGCTGTTACAGTTGTTCGGTGAACACGAACATATCCTTACAAGTCTATTTGTGTCATTGCTAATTACCGAGCTCTTGAATATCAAATGTTTTTTGTGACAATTAGAACATTGGTTTGGTAAGTTCATATTTCTTTAATCTAAATCATGTTAGTCTGGCAGCGAGAAACAAGAGTGGAGCTGTCCTGTTATGGTATTGGGGTTGAGCCACCCTACTAAAGGAGGATCGGCTTATCGTGATTTGCAAGCAATAAATAAGAAGTTTTTCTCTCCCTCTCTTGAGCCATGGGCACATCTTCCCTCTTGAACGACGGTGCTGCCTTGCCGGCGGCCGCTTGCCGCCCTCCCACTCACCGCACGTTACCCTCTTCGCAATCAACCCCAAGATCATAGCAGTCCCAACCTATCTCTATGCTAAAGAGGAAAATTAGCTGAACTTGCCAGAAAATTACCACACTCTATGTGCAATATAGAGTTGCACTCTATGAGAGCCTGCTTGTTTTAGAGCTCTACTGGTTGAATTGGATAAACAGAAATTAATGCACACATGGTATACAATAATCCACAAGCTTCTTTTTTTTGGTAAGAATAATTCACATGTTCATAATGAGAACATCATGGAAAATGGACAGTCTAAATGACTCTTTCGCTTGCAATGCTGGTGTCTTCTTAAAGCTTTCTTTAGAGAGAAGGTGTACTCTTAAAGCTAGTAGGACCAACTATGAAAAAAAAATAGTTACTGGCTTATGCAAATCAGAAAGAACTGGCATAAAAGTATTAGATATTGTTGGTACTCAGTACCTGGGGTCCATGAACAATCCTACATCAAGAAATTCCTTAAAGCTCACATGTCCTCTCACTTTAAGAAGCCCCATGGTGGATCTCACCAGATGTATGGTTAATACAGGTGGCAGCTTGCTAATAAGGCATGTCTGAATTGCATGAACATTCCGATCTTTCTTCCCATTTTGGTTTTCATCCACTTGGAGTGCACTATGATCCAGCTTCACTTGCTTCCCCCTACCCTGATTTAGTGGGCTGGCATTTTGACTATCTTGAGCACTCAACAGGTTGGTCTGTTTCTCAGTTGGAAAGCAACTAGCTACAGTTTTTTGAACACGTTCATGACATTCAGGTTCTTTATTGGCCATGCTGCAAGAGGCCAAGTTTTTTTCACCGCAGCTCATCCCTGAAGTGATTCCTTTATCAATTATATCCACTGTGTGTATAACTTGATGCTGTGCATGAGAACCACGTGGTTGCCTACTTGAAGTGCATTCTACTGCTAAGCTGTTCAAATCGCTAGATTGCTCGTTTTGGCATGTTTTCCTGTCTGTCTGTTCAGTCTGGTCCCCATCAACTGCTGAGTATTTATTGGTGCTTGCCATCATCTGCTCACCATCTTTACTTTTATTGGTGCCCTGCCGTTCAGCAACCTTCGAACAGTTCTCACAGTACCGTTCTAGCACCACTGGTTTAAAATACAGTGCCAGGTAGTCCTCAATCGATGCAAGAGAGTTGTTATCCGCTTCAGTAGAATCTGCAGAATCAAGCATATAGGGCTTTAGTTTTATCTGCATCAGCAACATCATGCAACCAGCAACCACCATTGTCTGCATTTTTTTAGAACCTTTATCCTCCACATTTGAAGCTGCTTTTTTCAAGAATCTCCATACATGCTTAAGTTAACCAATCATTTTGAATAAATTTTATCATATGAAGATGAGGATTCAACAGTATGAGGTATCTTCCACTGGCAATTTGAACTACTACGCTATAACAAACAGCTTTGCCATGTTAAGACCGCCGAAACATCCTGCTCGGTTTTATGTAGCCATCCAGAAGGTTTTCCTGATATTTCTTCAGTCCATGTGTGTAACAAGTCCTTAAACAATTTTCTCCGTTTAGCTCCATTCTGCAAAATACCTTTTTTGTTCATATGTTGAACAAAATAACCAATAATGGTGGTAGTATCACAGTATTCAACAGTTTCCTGCATTCATTCCTCAAAGTTGTATGGTCACCCACGCAAATCTGAAGGCATGTTCACCTTTTATTTTGCTTTTAATTAGGTACAGGAACACATAAACTTACCGACTTCCAAAGGCTCAGGTGGTTTCTTATGAATCTTCCTTTGAGGTCTGTCACTTTTGTTCCTTGGTGGTAATGCAACACTTTTGGCTGGAGGCCCCTTTGATGGCAGTAGCACTGAGAGATCATGGTATACAACATGGGAAACCGAATTAACGGAGCAACATTTGCAGGACACAGTAAAAGACAGCTGAACCCCGAAAATGGAATCAATAACTGTAGGAACCACTGCACTGGGAGCAACCTTTTGCATGCCAGGAGGCTTCTTTAGCTTCTCTTCCTCATCCAAACCAATGCGCAAAGAGCAAAGTAATTCATGGCAGTCATGCATACCATTGCCCTTGAACTGTGAATTCTTTGAGCGTATCTGTTCCAAGAGCTTCCTTGGGTCCAGCACACCTCCTACATTATTCGCACCATTTGTCTCCACAAAGAGCTCCTTCAGTGCCATACCAAGGGATCCTGTCGGAGCATCTGGTCCTAACATCCTTGCCCGCAGATTATCAAGCACAAGGAGACACTGCACTAATACATTTAAGTAGCATGTGTTTCCGAGATTTTGCAACCCTCTGATCGCATAACCATGCCCATTAGTTAAGCCAGATGCATGACCATGTACCTTATCGTTCACCACAATTGCCCCTGCAGCCTCTTCCTTGAGCATCTTGATCGACACCTTTTTTTCACACTGGAAGCAGTATGGAGCATCCGGTTCATTGTACGACACAGCCAACCAATGCTGCTCCTTCTTGGCGTGCTGCCGAGCGTGCCCATGCGGCTTGGTCTTGGCAGCACCGCAGAAATGCCGGGCGCAGCACAAGCACACCAATACACTGCTGCTCTCCTGTTTTGCCTCCACGGAAGCTTCCTTGAGCTGCTGCTTACCGGCGTCTTCCTTGACGCCACCAGCAGCTCTCCTCTCAGTAGTCTTGCCCGAGAATTGCTCACCACCAGCAACTGTCCTCCTGGTGGTCCCGCCCCGGCAATGCTGGCCGCCATCAGCAGCTCTCCTCCCAGTGGTCCCGCCCCGGCAACGCTTGCCACCAGCAGCTCTCCTCCTCGTGGTCTTGTCCCAGAATTCCTTGCCAACAGCAATTGTCCTCCCGGTGGTCCTGCCCAAGCAATGCTCGTCACCAGCAGCTTTCCTCCCGTTGGTCTTGTCCCGGCAATGCTTGCATATCGCGGCGTACTTGTCCTTGGAGGACAACCTCCCCCTGATCATCAATGAGACCGTCTCCAAGAGAGCGCTGCCACCTATGTAGTGGCCGCACCGCTCGCTTCCGCTGGCTGCCGCCGTCGCTTCCTCTCTCGGATTGCTCGCCTCCAGCGGCCCCGCGTCGCCGCGCCCAGAATCGGCCGCGGCCGGCGGCTCCAGGCGCGAGGCTTTCTGCCGGTTCTTGGCCGTCGTCCCCGCCCACACCCTCTTGTCCCCCATCTCACGTCTGGAGCGCAAGAACCGCAAGAAGAATCCATCAGACATTCAAACCCCGGGCCCAAAGAACCGAGCAAGCCAAGAGCCGTACGGATTAGGGATGAACCAAGAAGCTAGGCTAAAGAAGCGGGGAACTAGGGGAAAAATCAATCCAGAAGACAACAAAATCGAGCATTCCGGCGAGGATCAAGAACGGTGCCGCGGATTCGGGGAACAAAACTAACAAGCGATCAAGCGCGCGTCGGCGACGAAGAGCAGAATTGGGGGATGAAATGCACGGGCGAGGAGACTCACCAGAAGACGGGAAGAGGGTCCAGAATCGACCGGGCGCGCGAGTTGAGGCGTCTACGACGAGGCCGAGGGGTTGGAGGAGGAGGGAGAGCGGAAGGAGAAGCAAGAAACGGTTTTGCTGGTTTGGGGTGGTGGTGGACTGGTTAAGGTTGGTGGTCTTGGCTTGGGCTGGGCAGCAGGAGACAAGTCGAGGCTCTTGAGTCGAGCGGCTACTTTACTTCGATGTGGCTAGATCCGTCCTGACCGAGGTCTCATTTTTCTAAGCCCATACAGGCACTAAACCCAATCTGTTGGGCTGGGCTGGATTCTGCAAATGTTTGTTAGCTTCTCCATGACTCCATTCTGCGAGTTTTTGGCCTATTTGGCGCAGTTGATACACGAATTAGCAATTATAGACTTATATGCATATCAAATACAAAAATAGTACCGCAAAGCCACAAAGACACGATATGTGTGGAGTAAGTGCCCCTGGGGCATGACTTGTCCTGTCCGTGCCCTGGGAGCCGGATCTCATCCGTCAGCACACTAGGGGCACGAACAAGTGTATTTTATGTGAAAAATTTTGGAATGAAAATGATTTTTTTTGGAATGAAAATTATATAATTTCATGTGACGCATAGAGTGCATGATATTATAGCAAAATGATATTCTCGATACATAAGCACATAATGTATACAATGTAATTACACACAGGCTATAATAGACCTTTTTATAATATTATTTTAATAACAAATTTCAAACAAAATAGTCAAAAAATTTTTAAAAAAGAGGCTATTGTCGCCAATCCAAATGTCGAAATACTCATGTCACCATTCCAATCCAAATGGTGAAATGCTCATGTCGCCATTTGGAATAGCAACAGGGATCTTGTCGCCATGAAAATAGTTATGTCATCATTTGAATTGGCGACATGAGGTGAAAATTGAAATTAAATTATATAGATATGTTGGTAATATCTTTAAGTATCCGCACAATTGACCATTTTTTAAAAGATAAGAAAAATATGAAATAGAGAACAATTTAGGAGTTTCGTTCTGACAAAACATATTTGAAATACGATTTCAATGGTGCAATAGCAAAAATAGTCCCCTTCGCAGTGAAATCAACAAAAATATTTGGAATGCGAGTTCGACGACGCAATAACAAAAGTATTAAAGTACCATTTTATAATGCAATTGTCTCTTTGTTGAACTGATTTATTTGAAAGTACAGAGAAAAAATATTAAAGAGAGAATGACTTGGGAACGAGGGTGTGGTCATTTCACCCCACACCACCCTACTTCTTTCATTCCCAAGTCATTCCCAAGTTATTTTTGTAATTATTTATTAAAATAATATTATTTAAACAAAATCTATTTAGCCCGTGTGTAATTACGTCGTGTACATTATGTGTGTATATATCGATGATGTCATTTCGCTATATTATTATGTGCTCTATTATCACATAAAATCACAAAATTTTCATTCCAAGAATTTTCATTTTTATTCCAATTTTTTCCATATGAAATACACTTGTCAGTGCCCTTGACACACTGACCAGACAAGGTCCAGCCACCAGGGGCACTGATTCGACATGTGTCGCATCCCCGTGGTGTCATTTTTGCATTTGATGTGCACAGAGGGCTAGAATTGCTAAGTCGCGTGTCAACAGTGTCAAATGCGCGAAAAACTCCCATTCTGCATCTTGAGTTCAGTGACTACGTTCAGCTTGGATTTCTAAAATGACTGGTGGGGTTAGGGTGGCAGAGAGAGAGAGAGAGGCAGAGCCATGGCAGCGATAGCTCGGGAGTCGGGACAACATCGGCACTGGCCAAAACACGACAACGACGTTAAGGAGAACCGAGGGGTGGCGGCGGCACGGCTGGGCGGCTCCCCCACCATGCCGGTGACAAGAAGCGGCAGTTAGGCGGAGGACGACAACAGACCAACGACTAGCTACATTTTCTTGAGTGCACACGAGCATGAGGGCATCATGCGCGTGGAGTGCGCCAGTGCAACTGTGAGGAGGAGGTCCTCCCACGACGGCGATATGAGCACGAGGTAGCACGAGGAGCAAGGAATAAGGTGTTAGTGGTGTTATACTCTGATACCCTTTGTTATGCGCAACAGCTTTCAGATCGGATCAAAGTTACGAGATACGACATGAGTGTGCACGGCATCAATAATCTCGTAGAGAGAACCAAAGTAACGACGCCAAAAACAACCACAGCGAGAGATAAATATTTGATGAAACCGACCGCAAATTCCTTAAGCACAACCTCAAGAGAGTACAAGGGATTGTCACTCTCACAACTCTCTCGAACCTTTTTAGGACCCTCGGATCCTTGCCTTATACAAGGATCTTGTGCTAAAGAATAACCTAGCCTCTAATCCTCTTGTGTACCTCTTGTTTTGGAAGAGTTGGTTTGTAGCTTGGGTTCTACATGACCACCCCTTGTGGCTTTGTATAGTGCTCCTAGTTCTCCTCAAAAGAGTAGTCAAGATCCTAATAGGATTAGAATTAATATAGGAATCATTGTAGCACACTAGAGCTGGTCAGATGAGTCGTGCCCGTCAGGCCGGCCCAAGGCACGAAACTGTAGGCTCGGCCCAGGCACGACACGGCCCACACTGTTCATGGACCGTGCTTGGGCTACCACCCCAGCACGACACGAATAGTGTCGGGCCGTGCCAGGCACGAGCCCGACCAGCTCGGCACGACACGGCTAGCCCGCTACGCATGAAGTCATAGAATCAATCAAACAAGCACAGAATCAACCAAAATTTAATATCTAAAATAAAAAATATGCAATCACCGGAATCAATCATAGCTCACACCATTCATTTACACCATTCACAGAATCACAGTCACAACACCATTGTTTTACATCAGAGAGGAAGAGGGGGAGCCGGGAGGGGAGGCGCGCGGGCGAAGGGGCGCAGAGGGAGAGGGGGAGTCGGAGAGGAAGAGGGGAAGGGGAGGTGGCACTGAGAGGAGGACAAGTCGATGAGGACCCGAGGACAAGGAGGCGGTGCTGGTACGGCGCGACCGCGCAGAACGGTGACTGGCTGACTGCAGAGGGAGAAGGACCCGAGGAGGCGGCACGACAGACGGAGTGGAGCTGTGGAGGGCATCGCCGGTAGAGGAGGAGCCGCATGTGGCTGTGAGAGAGAGTCTGGGAGTGGGAGAATGAGGGAGACGAAGGGGCAGGCCAACGGCGAGGTGGAGGAAAAGAGGCGCCCGCCGCGGCGGGCGGCGGCGAGCGGCAGCAGCGACAGGGGCATGGCGGCGGGCCGAAGGGGGCAGGGTGGCAAGCTGGGCAGCGACGTCGTGGGCTAAACGGGCTAGACTTGGCCCGCCAGGCCAAACGGGCTCGTGTCGGCCCGGCACGACACGAATTTCTGACGGGCCGTGCTTGGCCGTCACCCCGGCATATGGCTCGGCCCTGCCCGGCACGAATAGTAGCCAAGCCAGAATGGGTCGTGCCTAAATGGGCTGTGCCGACATGGGCCCGTGTCGTGCTGGGCCGCCCGTTTGGCCAGCTTTGTAGCACACCTCTTTAAGTCCTACTAGGTTAAGATATGAGTCACCTCTTAAAAATCTCTACCTTGACTCTTATCCATTGAAATCACCGTACTACTTTAAGAACTCGCTCCAAGTCAGATCCATATTTTTTTTGTTTTTTTCCTCTCACCTTTGGGAGTGCCCCACCAAGGGGCTTATGCATATCACCACAATATACGTATCGGTGCCAGATGGGCCATGCCAGGCTCGCTGAGCTCGTGTCGTGCCTGGCACGGCACAACACTGTTCGTGCCATGCCGGCTCGGCCACCGTGCCAGGGTAGCGGCCTAAGCACGACACGCCGCACGGGCCATCAACAGTGTGTGTCTGGGCCGAGCCTACAGTGTCGTGCCATGGGTCAGCTCGGTCGGCATGGCCCATCTAGCCCACTCTACGTCTGAATCATCTCTCGCTACCGCCACTAAGCATGCGCCCTTCATTTTCTTCAAACTTAGATGGCGGTAGTATAGATCTGAAGAAATTCTAATGGGTTCTAAGTCCCATTCAACCTGTTAGACCAACGAATAGCTTGGAGTCCTGCCGAGAATGCTCGACAGCCCATAATAGAATCGTGGCGCCTTCTTTGAAAGTAGCCAGATTGTAGTCAGTTGGGGACTGGCTCCTTAGATTAGCATACCTAGTATCCGGTGTCCCAATCCGGTAGTGGACGTTAGTATAACGCCTTTGACCAGCTGCCTGGTTTAGATGATGTCGAAGGTCATCTAAACCAAGCGATCGTTCCACTTGACGAGGGGGAGGAGTGGCTGGTTGAAAGAGCTGTCTTCCCTCGCGACTCCCTGGTCGAAATCTTCGAGAAGGTCTTGGTATTGATCAGTCCACCAATCGACCATGTTGTCCTCTACTGAGGGAGGAGCGCTGGGAAGAAGTCATAGTATGACGTTGCGAGTTCCTTTGCTCCCGGTACATTTTTGTACGCTGCATGGTTGAAAAATCTAGACTCACCATTATGAGTTAATGGAGTATTTTAGTGATTAATGAGAAATCCATTTGTGAGACTAACACTTCTATTGTTGTACCTACTGTTTAGTCTTGGTTGGATATAAAGGTGAAAATCACGGGGGTACGCATTCGACATCATATTCTTATATTTTGTTGCATTCCTCGAATCCAAAATATAGGTTGAACTCCACTAAAAGTCTAACTTAAATATGTGCAAATATTTTTATTACACATTCGTGTATACACACATTTAGGGAGAATTCACTCTATATTTTGTAGTTTCTTTAGTATTGATCCATATTTCTTTATCCACATATTTTGGGGATCTCTACTTTGAAACATATCCTTTGAGTATATAAAACTTGTGTAGTTCATATATACACATATTGCTTTATATTCAATTATTTGTAATTATGTTTTGGGACTAATGTGTGTGCTAAGATGTTTTATAAGCTTAGTCCCGGAGTTTGAATGATGACATGAAAAGAAAATGCAATGGTGATAAAAGATCGACATGGCTCAAGACAAAGGAGTCATGCATTGCATTTCGAAAAGCTTCTGGAAGAACTTCAGTGGAAATCGGTACGACCGCATTTGGTAAGAGGTACTACCGG
Organism: Ampelocalamus luodianensis; assembly: GCA_036346255.1. Classification (NCBI taxonomy): domain Eukaryota; kingdom Viridiplantae; phylum Streptophyta; class Magnoliopsida; order Poales; family Poaceae; genus Ampelocalamus; species Ampelocalamus luodianensis. Next base: position 61,714,513 of record CM070633.1, on the reverse strand, counting down.
TGTGCGGTAGTACCGAGTTTTACATGGCGATATGTTTATTCCAGAGAACTTGTTTTTGGTGTTCTGTTTTTCTCAGCAGTTTCGGTAGTACCAGTGTGTACTTAGCGGTACTACCGCTCAACGGTAGTACCGAAGTTCTTTCGGCGGTACTACCAGTGAATGTTCGGACCGTCCATCTAATCGTGCGGTTAAGACCTGTGGTCCGAACATTCAAAGCAATCTGAGTCGTCCACGTGTTTTATCTGATCGTTTGGTCTTGTGCTGTTGTTTTGGCAACGGTAGTTCCGGGGTTCCTTGGCGGAACTACCGCTTAAACGGAAGTACTGGTGTTCTTTTGGCAGTACTACCAGTGAATGATCTGACCGGTTGAGCGCATGATCAAATCGTGCAGTTAAGACCTGTGGTCTGAACATTCATTTCGATCTAAGCCGTCCATGTTTTGGTTTGTTCGGACCGTCCTAAAGTTGTTCAGATCGTGCGGTTAAAACCTTCGGTCCGAACGTTCATTTCGATTTGGGTCGTCCACGTGGACACTCCTTTTAAGTGAGCTAATCTGGTTGTTCTTGATTAAACAGAAGTAGCAACATTCTAGTTGCGGAACTACCACATCGCGGTAGTACTGTTTAAAGTGCGGTACGTTTTTTACATAACGATGCTTTTTGGGAGTTTGTTTGCTCTCCTAGAAGAGCGGTAGTACCAATGCTCTTTTAGCGAAACTACCACATCGTGGTATGATCGCATGATCAATGGCGGTAGTACCGCACCTGTCAGAAATGGCTTGTTCAGAAGCATTTAATGTAGGTATATCTTGGTAATTAATGTTAATCATTGTGGGACTAATATTTTTCATGAGTTGGATGAATATGTTTTGTTCCAGGGTGATGAAGACTTTAGATGACATCATGAGTTGATTGTCAGCAAGTCAAGTTTCAAGAAGATGATGTATCATGTGTTGATACATATCAAGATGTCGAAAAAGAGATGATCATGAGTTGATCATCAAGTCAAGAGAAGACCTATCATGTGTTGACGGAGGACTAGTAAAGGATGCATCATGGGTTGATGCATGTAACATCCCAAGGTTATGTTACCAAAATAAATTAAAATAAAGTTATTATTTTATTGGATTTTCTGAAAAATTTGCAGGAGTTTGTTTGCTTAACTTGAATGTCTGAAGTTTTAAAAATCAAAGTTCAAAAATTAGTTGAAGTTCTTGAAGTTTTATTGGATTTAATTTGAAAAATAAAAATTTACTTAATTTCTAGAATTTTCTGGAATTTTTAAAGCTTTTTCCTAAGTATTTTAAAGTCAAAACAAATTTAATTGCAAAATTAAAAGCCAACTTTAAGTTGGAAATAATTTTATTAAGTCCAAAAACAAATAAAGGAATTTCTGTGAATTTTCCATAATTTTTGGATTTTATTTGCTATTTCTAAAAGCCAAAAGTAATTAATCGATTAATTAAATCGCAAAGTATTTAAAATTTTCAAATGCCTTATGGGCGAAACCTCCTCCGCCCATTTCTCCGCGTCCCGGCCCCCGGGCCCGCCCGCTCCTCTCTCTCCCTCTCTTTCTCTCCTCGCCCTTTGTCATCCACTCTCTCTCCGCCGCCCACCCGCCGTGGTCATCTTCTCCGCCTTTCTTCTTCCTCTCGCCGCACGCTCCACCATTTCCGGCCGCGCTCGAAGCCGCAAACTGCCGCCTCACCACCCCACGCTCTCCGCATGCGTGCGCACGAACCGCCGCCCCAACCGCCTCCTTCCCACGTTCTCCCCTCCTCGCACCCGGCCGCTCGCCGCTAACGGCCGCCGCCATCCCTCGCGCCACGATCTCCTCCTCCGTCGCGCCTAAGCCCTATTTAAGGAGCACCGGAGCCCTTCCCGCAACCTCTCCCCCACTCACTCCTCTCTCGCTCACCTCGCGGAATCACCATTTCTTCATCGCCGCCAAGAAGCTCCCGCCGCCATTTGCGCCGCATCACCGCCTCGCGTCCTCGCGCCGCCACCATCGGATCGCTGCTTCGCGAACCCCGGCGCGCGCGCCGCCTCACCGAGCACCACCCGAACGCCTCGCCGCCGCGACCCGACCCGCGCCGCTCGCCTCGCCACGGCGTTCTTTCGCGCAGATTGCCCGCCAGGTGAGCCCTAGCCTCCCCGCGATCTCCTCTACGCGTTGGTGTGCTCGCCGGCCGCCGCCGCGCCCCCAATCGCCGGCGACCCTCGGTCCCGACGCCGGCACCGTCCTCGCCTACGTGGCCTTGCCACCTCAGCCGCCACGTCTGCGGGGGTGTGTGCGTGGCAGCCTACGTGGCGCCACGTGCGCACGCGCGAGCCACTCAGCCCCAACCCCCGAGCCCGAAGTCCCATGGACTTGGTCCATGAGGACCGTGTCAATGACAGTGGGTCCCACGGCCAAATTCTTTTTCTTTTATTTCTTTTCAGCCGAAAATTCCATGCTGACGTCATCTTGCGCAATAAAATGCTTTTCCTTTAGAAAATTAAATCAAGAAATTCTATTAATTCCAGATTTAGGTTTAAAACTTCTAAAATTCATATCTTTTGATTCCTAACTCCAAATTGGGTGATTCAAATTGCAAAATTTGTATAAAATCATTATCTAGCTAACTAAACCAAAATTATTCAATTTTGAGTTCATTTGACCACAAATTTTTTTAAACCCTAAATCTATCATTTCATGTAATTTCAAACTTCGAAA